>OZ017742.1:28410632-30810632 GCA_963969285.1 Odontomyia ornata | reverse complement strand
AATTAATTAATTTTCAAAATGAATGCCAGGAGCGATTAAAAACACGTCTACACGCAACGAGTGTGTTTGACTGATTATTTAAAAACACGTCAAAGTCAAAGTCAAAAGCGTTTTATATAATACCAATCGTTATAAATTTTTAAAAGAACATAAAGCAAATTCCAAACAATAAAACTATAAAAAACTTAATGGCCCGAATGGCTCTCTAAATTTATACGTTATCAGTTAAACACATTTAATGAAAAAAATACACTAGCAAATTTAAATTAATTAAGATTATTACATATTTTTTGATTCAATTGGAAAAAGGAGAAAAAACCCAACCAGCATTATTCATAAATTACTTATATTACTAACACAACAATGAACTTATATCCTACACCTAATATGTTACACCCTAATTCTAAATAAGTTTAATCGAAAAAGCAAAAAAAAAACAAAAAACTTTACCTTATATTGACACCTATACCTAATTTATAATACAAATAAACAACAACACTAGATGTAGCAATAATGAGATGAATCTTAAAAACTAAGTAACGAGAAAAAGCACAAAAACAGAAAATTAACACGAATAATTTAGACATTGTCATTCAGCCACCAATACCTAGATTGCTCCATCTCAGCTCGACCAGCCTCAACGAATCTAGCAAATGAGTATCTCCATTGGAATTGTTGGTCTCGTGAACTCAGATTCGGAGGATATTTTATCTTCTTATCGGTGGCCCGTCTATATATGTGATATATGATTGGGACACCGTCAGAATCAAAAACATATCGATTCATGTCCAAATACACGAATGCTTCTGGAGGAACGAAGCCAGTAGTGAGGCAAGTCACAATATACCCGTCTGTAGGGTGGAACGGCTGTGAAATCCAAGGATTTTCACTCACAGTTACAGATCATGCGATACGATTCCGAAGAAGCTTCAATATGAAGATATCGACTCTTGTCACTTGAGCGACTTGATAAATTTTTCTATTCCATATATAGTGCCTCCAGTCCGTCTCAGGCTTTCTGTACAAACCAGTACATGCACGAAGACATTTCCTTTCGAAAACTCTTAATCTTTCCATTGTACTAGCCTTCCGGATCTGGCATCCATATCTAAGAACTGGCCTAACCAGGGTCTTGTAACAAATAACTTTGACTTTTTGATCAATGTATCTGAAATGAAAGAGTCGCCGAAGAGCCATGACTACTTTTAGTGCTTTACTGAGTATGATTTTGACATGTTCAGTATAGTACAGATACTGATCGAGACGAACACCGAGGTATCGAACACAGGATTTATGTGGAACCCGTTCTGAACTACCGTCACCAGCCATAATGTGGAAATCCTTCCAATTACGTTTCAGGTCTTGACTACCCCCCTGCAGCGTTGTCCGAAACAAAATTGTTTCGCACTTCTGCGCATTGATTTTGATTCGCCAATTGTCGATGTAGAGCTGCACATCATTAAACATTTTTGAAGGTTTTACTGAACTATTGTAGCTTTTCGGTCTGCCGTATAGATGATCGGATCATCAGCAAACGCTACCAATGATCGCGTTGGCGAGACATTAAAATCAAAGCTGTTCAATAGCTTGCGAATGAGTATTGAGAAAAGCAGGGGCGCAGTAACTGTTCCCTGCTGTAGACCATTCAAGACCTTAAATTCGCGCATTGATGTCAGATTTCCATCAGTTACAACAAATGATTTCCCGTATAACATATTACACATCATGGCGACAAGGTGTCTGGGGAACCTGTCCAAAAGAAGTTTGAAAACAAGTCCATCTAACCACATCGTATCGAAGGCTTTCTCCATATCAATGAGACATGCTCCAACACATTCTTTGTTGTTTAGTTTCCAACAGATGTCTGAGGTTACTTTCGTTATTGCATGTATGGTCGAATGCCTGGCACGAAAATAAAATTGGCAATACGGCATCAACTCATATTACTCAATGTGGGTGTTTAATGCTCTGTTGAGTATCACTTCAAACACCTTACTGATGTTAGGCAGCAAGCCGATTGGGCGATAGCTTTTAGGACATGAAGATTCTCTTCCTTTCTTCAAGATCGGAAATACCTTATCCTTTTTCCATTCACTTGGGAAATATGAATTGTTCAACATGTTGTTGAACAATATGCAATAATTCCTAATAGCAACCTCAGGCAAATGTCGCAGAACTATATTTGGAATACCGTCAGTACCACATGATTTTTTGTTGTTAATTCTGCGTAATATGTAACACAAGTCTTCATAGCTGACAAAATAATCAAAAAGATTCAAGCTCGGTATGAAGTCAGATGTTAATGTTTCATCGAAATGAAGAATCAATTGGCCGTTCAGGCTTGATTTGAAGTCGGAAACTTTTGCTTCAACGACTTCCGAAAATATTTCATTCTTTCTCTCTGGGTTTGGCAGATGAACCAATTCAAAATGTGTTGCAATCAGGGCAAGTTTCTGCAATCCATCACATATAATCCTGTTTCCATTTCTATCCGGAGTCGTACTATCAATTTCGATACCAGCTCTATCGAGAAGATTTATCTCATCACTAGCGACGTCAAGATTCGATACCTTCACTCGAGACTTCCTGCGGAATATGCTATTCACTTTCGCGAAAACGCCATCTGGGTCCTGTGGGCTAATACCCCTCAGTTTTTCCGCCCATTGATTGCTGACCTCACTCCCGAAGTATGAACGGATTAAGTTCCGGACATTCTTCAGATGTAATTTCAACAAAGCCAACGAGGGATGGTTGTAGTCCAAAAATCGTCGATAAATATTGTTGAAACGTGTGCGAAGAAGGCTTTTCAATCTTTTCAAACTTGCGATGGTTGGTGTTTCATATCCTTCCATATTGTTTCGATGTTTAATCTTGGGGACAACTTTCTCCATCGTTTCCAACGTCAGCTTCTCTAACTTCGACAAATAGAGATCTATTTCATCGTCAGTTAGATTTCTGTTATTAGGAACCATTGAGCAAGCGTTGCCATCATCAGAAGAGGGACATTGCATCTGGTACTCCCGATTAAACTTCTTTTGAAACTTTCCCCAGTCTGTTTTTTTGAAATTCAACCGATGGTTTTCATGTTGAACTGGAATGAGGAAGAAATCATCCCTTTGATGATTGATTTCCATTACGATTGCGTTATGGTCGCTATCGTAAGGAAGCGCCTGCAGTTTCCGTTGAGGACTATTAAAGCTGAATTCAAGTCTTGCGTCAGCAATGCAGAGTTCCAAATTTGAATATGTCCTAGGGTATGTTGGGAACTCCGACCCATATAGGTTGCACCTGTATTCAATTTGGTTCTCTGCTATCCATGATTTCAGGAATACACCTCTTGGATTATTGGTGGCGTTTAGCCATGATGTATGCTTGGCGTTCAGGTCACCAGCAAAAATATAAAAACTATGAGCCTGTTCAATTCGAGTATTTAAAACAAGGAATTGAGTTCCTCCTTGAACCTGAGAACATTTTGACCAGTCGCATAGGCAGAGATAACGAAGAGGTTATCCCTACCTGGCAGTGAAATTTTGATGACGGACACTTCAAGACATTCAAAGTTTTTGAATTCGACTTTTTCAATATTTTGGAAACAATGGGGTCTTTGAACCAATATCCCGGTGCCACCTCCCCCATCACCTATTACCTTATCATTTCTTATGAGTGCAAAATCTTTGAATTCCATGGAATGCAATGAATTGAGGTGGGTTTCAGTGAGAAGTATGATGTCAGGCTTTTGCTTAACAATAAATTCAAGGAGATAATCACGTCGATGTATGGCAATGATAGAGTTGACGTTGATCGATATGACTGGATGACAAGTTATTATTAGGCATTTGAAAAACCTAAACGCTGGAAAGCAATGTTAATTTTTGAATCTTGTTTATCGATTCTCTCCGATAAAGAATTAAGTTGCTGGTAAATTTTGAGAAGCAGCTCATTATTGCCACTTACATTATTTACATTATTCCCAGCGTTTTCTGCTGGTCCTCTAGCGGCGAGTGCAAATGATACTCCGGGCTTGACGATGTTGGAAGCAATGATATTACGGTGTACTTGTGTTTGCTTTGGAGCAAATTTAACTTTTGCATCTTGATATCGGGAGATGCTGGGTGACCAAAAACACCGCAGTTAACACAGTATAATTTTTCTTTAGGCTCCGTCTGAGCCAATTTGCACTCACCGGGAGCATGAACGTCTTTGCATTTAACGCAACGATAGTGCATGGCACAATTGGCAGCCGAATGTCCAAATCTTTGACACCGGTAACACTGGTTGACTTCTCTTTTCTGGAGGCGTTCCCACCTCACCACTCTGAAATTCATGTACCTTATTTGTTGAAGGGCACTTGGACTGCTCTTATTTGCAATTTGTACCAGTTCAAGTGGTAAATTCTTCCTTTCTATGGTCGACATTCTTGTCGCAAAAGCTTTGACTGAAACAAAATCAATATCTGGTGCAGCCTTCTTGAGCACCTGAAGAAGATCGACCGTATCCTCTCCGCTGTCCAAACCCTTCAACAAGAAGGTCTGATTCTTTTCACTTTTCGGGGTATAGGTGAAGTGTGGAACCTCCCCAGAAATCAGCGCATCTTTGGCTGACTTGAAATCAACCAGTGATTTCGTCCTTATAGTTAATTTTTTGGCATTAACTCTTTTGATTTCGAAATTGGCCAGTTTATTTTCGGCTGCCAATAGCCGAACCATATCTTTCCCGGTCTGTCCGAACACGTTGATTGGTGGAACTTTTTCTGTCTTGTTAGAAGCTTTTTCAGAGGAACCAGCAGAACTGCGGGCCGGATTTTTCTCCTTATTTTTGTTCTTTAAATATTGAATAAAATTAACGTCATTATCTTGATTAAAATTACCTCCGATGTTTTCTTCGATTTCCATATCTTCGGTTAACCCCTCCAGCGCTGCAACATAATTTTGGCTCTTGTTGGTGCCACTAGCACTTAGAACTTCCTCTGGATTTACTTGCTTTGCACTTTTCTTCGGCTTTGTTACCTGTTGCCATTGATTTTGTGGCTGCGTCTTTTGAGGCTTCATCCCTTTCTTGAAAAGATCCTTGAGAGACTGTATCTCTTGCCTTAGTTCATCATTTTTTTTTCTGCAATTTGGCCATTTGTTGATTGTCCGCTATTATTTACAGCTTGCACCCTCCATCTGCAGAATTCTTTTCGTTATGTTTTCTTTTGGTGATTATCGCCAGTTTCGTATTCGTCGTTTCCCCAGGTTGCCCCAACGGTGGGAAGCCGTCGGGTTCCTCCATACCAGCGGCGAAGTTTTCTTTGGTAATTTGTTTTTCGTTACCAATCGAAGTAAAAATATTCGATAGAAATTTCCTGAGTCGATTACTTCGACAATATAAGATTTTTTCCGATAAAAATTAACTTCGGGCCAACGTTTTTAAAAAATTAATTTAACTTTTGAAAATTTTTGACAGGAGCAATTTAAAAGACGTCTATACGCAAAGACTGCTACGATCCATCCTTTTAAAAAACACGTCTGTACCCAAAGAATGCTAGACGTATAATCATTAAAAACATGTTTGTACCTTACAGATGAAGGCTATCGAACCATCAATTCTGATAACTTGCAAGATTTTCACGCATTTGCGTAAATTTCAGACCAGGTGTTGAAACTTGTAACAAAGTTTTTCTGGGAAATCAAAAGCAAAGCTACAAAACATTCGTCACATACGAGTAGGCGCAAGAAATAACTGAAGTTCAAAACACTTTCCAATTTTCATAAAATATTTGTATAACCATCATTAATTTCTGCAGAAGCAAGATGTTGTAACATGTAAAACAGAGAAAGAACATGTGGAGATGTTTTGCGAACTTAAAATTGAGAACCTTAAAGCACTTTTATTTACACTAAATGTGGGTATTTCGTGCAATTCACGACCTTATAAATCCTAATTGGGTACCAAAAGCTTCGTAATATTTTCTTTGCACGCGAGAAAACATTTCTATCGAATCTGAAAAATTTCCTTTCGATGGAAATCATTCCTATGTAAACTAATTCAATATTCAGCAGTTGTAGAATGAAAAAAAAAATTCAGCAGCTATTGTGATAAAAATGCAAAAAACAAATAAAATAAAAAAAGTCACAAAATGTATTTCATCTTTATGTTTTATTATTGTCTTTGATTTGAATGCATATTTAAATTGAATTTGCCAGTATGTATGAAATTCGACCAACAATTATTATTCAAAATTGATGATAGGATGAGAGTGCAAGGAATTCATTTCTCACCTTATATCAAGTTCGCTGCATCGCAATTGAGACTTCCTCAATATTTTGATCCCACAAGTCAAACAAACTTTCCCTTTCCTATGACAACAAATCCATCGCGTTGCAAAAGACGATGCCTGGCTTCGTCACTTTTCCTCGACTTCTTGCAGCCGGCGCTAAATTTCCCTCTGCCAAAGGTCGCACTGAGAAAATATTTACCACTCACCACTTCACTAGTGCACAATCATCTCAACGGCCAACGACATCACGCGAATATCTGTTTATACGCGAGCGGGCGGTGAAAGATAAACAGCCGCCAACAGACACAGTTGTGCCGGCAAATTATCTACAAATAGAGACACACTTCCGCACTTCGGCTGAGCTGGTGATAAGGAACTGGTAACGATACCAAGAGGTCAGATAAGGACCAGCCCCGCGTTCTGGACAACATATGACCGGCACATACTCCTACGCAATCGACAGATGGCTTTGATTTATTTTAATTCCTTTCCTTATCTCCTTTCTCTCAATTCCCATTCAAACAAATGCCAATCGCACTCGCAACTCCTCGAAAGCGAACGTTTTATCGATTTTATCACCCACAGCAACGTCCGTTCCCGCAATGCCCGCGAATCGCAGCCACAACAAAACACTATCGCCAACAGCACTTGCAAGCGACGACTGCAACCTTTGAACCGCTTTCCGTAGTGTCCTTATAAAAACTGGCGTGCGCCTTCCTTTCGCGGAGTTCACATCACTCGCGAACAGCTGACAGGACGCAACTGCCAGGCAGGCGAGCCGTCGACGGTTCCGAAGGATTTTCAGTCCAGCCGTTGTACGAGGTGGGCCGCAGTAGTATCCCAGGCAGCGATTGTGCCACCCCAAGCATGCTCCACTACCCCAAAACGCAAGTCACCCTCTGCCACACAGCCACCTCTGTAGCTTCGTGATTGCTAGTTTTATTTGTCCTCATTCGAAAGTCCTCACGCCAATTTCACCCTCATGTGACCCGAATACGAACTAGATTGAGTGATTGCTCTGATGGACTATCTGAGGACTCGGGCCGGGGGCCAGTGTGCCTTGAACTTCTGGAAGGACGTCCGAATAAAACCGGAAACGCGACGAAAACAGCACCTGGTTCAAGTCGCGACGGTCAGTGGACTGACTGCTGTGGCAAAAGACATTCTCTGCACCCGATACAAGCAGAAACCACGCATTGACCGGCCACCGCCACCGCCAGCATCCCAAAGTATCCAGAAAATGAAAGATAGTCCACAAAAAGAATCTGAAAGAGTGCTTACCGGTACATGCGCATTGTTCCGGGAAAGAGAAATGCTTGCAAATGGCGAGCGCAATTCTTGAATTCTCTGCAATAAACGACAGATAGTCGTAAGGTGGATTGCCACAATGGCTCAGGTGTCTTGTTTTGGATTGTAGAAAGTCGAAGAGATTTTGAGTGTTATCAGTGAATTTAATTTCATGCGCGAGCGCAATTACTTTCTCTTCCGGCTATTGTGAATTGACATTTTACCAGTTGAAGCGACATCAGGTAGTCAAATAACAAACTCGGAATTCCATGCATTTAGGCGCAAGTGAAATACAAAATTTCTTGCGCCTATAGATATGAGGTTTGAAAAATTAAAATGCATAAAGTTTATAACTGCATATCTTTTGGAGCAATTTTAAAATGTATGAAGTTAAAATATGTTGGCGAATGAATGAAAGATTGGGCAAATCATATCTAATATGAAAGAAAAAACTCCAATTTTTGAGTTGACCTCGCGGCATAATTGTAGGTTTTCTGCATTCATGTTCAATAAGAGGGTCAACATCATATAATAAAATAGATATCAACATATGTTATATGTATTGTAATCTTGTAATGCATTCGAGAAATAAATTTTAATACACGCTCATGTGAAAAGCTTTGTATAGGGGAGTGAGGGGGGCGAGTGGTAACAGGAGTATATAATAACATCAATTTGTGAAGATTTAATTTGAATTTATACTCACGTACAGGGTCCGTACGGTATTTGAGGACAACTTGAGAGTAAAATTAATTAGCTTGTACATATTTTTAACAAAATTTGATGAAATTTCAGGAATTTTTTATACAACGTTAGATTAACATATGGCTATAAAGTTATTCAATAAAATTGACATTAGCAGCAATAACCTCTTCGATCCGGGTGCGGCAACGATTGCATGCCCGAATCAAATGTTCCTTGTTCAAATTGACCATAGCGGCATTAATAGCAATCTTCAGCGAAGAAATGGTCTTATGATGACGCTTATTGGTCTAACGCTCGACTGCGCTCCATACGTAAAAATCCACAGGATTAAGGTCTGGGGAGCTAGGTGGCCATAGGTTCGGTGTTATGTGGTCATGAAAATTTTCGACCATCCAATATTGTGGCGCCATCGCTTTATGTGAAGGAGCAGAGTCTTGTTGAAGAATGTATGGTCTGCCTCCGCTTATATTGTCTGTCCAGGATTTCACTACCGTCTCCAAAACCTCGATGTTTGCAGCAGAGTTCACTCGAAGTCCTTGAATAAAAAAGTGTGGTGGCATAACATGTCCTTCATTATTGACAACACCTAAAACCATGACAGTGTCTGGAAATTTTGTGTGTATAACAACAAGAACCTCCGTAGGATTTGAACATAGCCATCTCTCATTTCTGCGATTGGTTTTTTGATCTTGGTCAAAATTATTTTTCGTCGGAATAAAACCATCATTTTGGGCGCCTCAGGATGCTTGATTTTGTTTAAAAGACGTTTTGATCGGATAAACCTCTGTTCCCTTGTTCGTTCCGATATGAACTGTCCTCTGCGTATCACGTAAGATTTATATCGAAGGTCTTCGTGGACAACTCTACGAATAAGGTACTCAGAAACATGAAGCTCACTCGCAAGGACCCTCATTGATTTTGAAGGATACTCGTCTATGATCGCTTGCACTTGCTCTAAAAATTCTGCAGATCGGACGGTGTCAGAACGTTGTTTCTGACGCTTCCAATTCACGGCAAACCTTATGCACGAATGAACGGGCGCAATTAAGAAAATTAGAGATCTCCAAATCTGTATGGTTCACACATATAGCGACGATGACAGCATATCTCTTCATTTCTTGAGTGATGTAGTAGTGCGCCATTTTTTATTTGAAAAAGAAAAAAATTAAAAACAAAAATTCGCGAAGTTATAGTCACATTTATGCATGTCCTCAAATACCCTGTATATTGATCCGTATAGCAGGGTATATGACGTAAGCACCGCCAGTGAGGCGTGGGAGAGCGCAGTGAGTGGTTACGAGCTAGCGTTCATTTGGATCGTTCTGTGTTGACTTTACCACGAGTAACGTAAGCCAACTCTGTGTCAGTTTGTAAAGGGAGTCTGTTACGTTGGCACAACTAATAGCCCCTCTATTTTCAAACATTTAAATATCCCGACGCTGAACTTCGCTTATCCGATGCAAAAACCAACATCATCTCAACGCGGAGACGCAATCCAGTGCGCGTTGATGAAATGACGCAGCTGATGTAATCAGGCGGCTGAAGTTGAAATAACTTGGAGACGCGTTGATGAAATGACGCGGCTGATGTAATCAGGCGGCTGAGGTGGAAATAACTTGGAGACGCGTTGATGAAGTGACGCGGCGGAGTTAAGTTGAGTTTGAGAGCTGATCGAAAATAGTCGTGGTGAACGGACGTGTAATTTTATGGCGTATCCCCTTTGTAGAAGAAAAAGCCCTGTGAGTCTCAGTTCGGAAAGTTCGTAGAAAGATAGCCTCTTTTCGTGTTTGCAACAAAGGATTTTGTGGAATTTGTGTTTGGTATTTCCAAGGATTGTGAGATTGTGTAAATCATAGTCAAATTGTGTATTAATTGTTCAAGAATAGTTGTTCAAAATGGCGTATGCATATTTATTCATATACTTCATCATCGGTGACGCGGGTGTTGCCTCGGGCGGAATATAAATTTTCTAACGCATTTGCAATGTACAGCCTTGGACTTTCGTTTGGCTCCCTGAAACAGCTGTTCGTTACTCCAATATTCTAAATTTAGTGGCTTTACTACCCATTTCATAGGATCTGTATTCGGAAGTGTCGTTTGTCTGGGCGTCGCTGGCATCTTGTTGTTGGAGTGATTTTCGAAAGATCAGCAAGTGCACAAACATTGGCATGTCTGTTCGCTGTTAACAGTATTCGAGGAAAGCCATCGAAGTCCTCCGACATAGACTAATCGCATATGAGGAAATTCGGTAATGTATGTTACGACGGAAAATTTGCTGCGCTTCCTTTATCGGCAATATGTACTGCCGTAATCAATATTTTGCTTATTTACTTTTTCTCAAAAGGAGTCAGGATTTCGTGTCTCTTGGTACAGTTCACGGACAAGCGATTTCAACCCGTCCATGATTTAACGATCGGAGTTTGGTGCTCGCATGATAATAATTGATGGAAAACCAATAAAGTTGCGAATTTGTGATACGGCAGGCCAGGAGGCATTCAGGTCAATTATCCATTCCTAGTATCGGGGTGCAGCAGGAGCTCTGCTTGTGTCTGATATAACCTGTAGAGAAACATTCAGCCACTTGACAACATGGCTTGCAGATGCTAGGTAACATTTCAAATTCGAGTATATTCATAATAATTGAAATCTGAAACAAAAGTGAAAACACAATCTGGCATAGAGACTTTTTATAGATAAGACAAAAATCGCTTTTAAGATGAAACCCAATATTAAACCTTTTGAGACCAAAAATAGCGGAGATTCATTGTATAAAAATGATTCTAAATTATTTAATGGGTTGATTAAATCATTTATTCTAGTTAATGGTATACTTAATTGAATTCACTGTGATTCGGATTCCAGTTTTAAGCTACATCTTAAAATTAAGTTTAATGCGTTTGACAAAGCATACATTTTTCGATAAAGAGGCTGAAGAGTGAATCTGTCGATAAGCAAATAATAGGTGGAATCTGTTTAAAAATATAGTGCTGTTTTAGTTTGTATATAATTATCTCAATTTGAAAATACTTTAAGACTCACTTGAATATTGTTAGAGCACTGATAAAACATTCCGAAAATAAATGTTCATTTTACAATCAAAACAGCCTAGAAAAATTGAAATAATGAAATAAGTTCAATGTGCTGGATTAAGCCCAGTTTTGATTTTGGTTGATTCAATCCAATTTAATTTCAGGAAGTTACCAGAATCCATGATGCACTGGTGAATATTTTAGTGTGTGTGTGTGTGCGCGTGTTCGACGTTATGGAGTTCTTTAAAAAACAAAAAAATTCTTTCTGTCTCTCAACCCACTCCCATACGCGGTGAGCTAGCCGTTGAACCAAAGAGATCTCCTCTTCAATCACCATCATGTGACTTTATGTGGTTCCATAGGGAAACTGTTTTTGTTTAGTCAGCAACCTTTGCTGAATACCGTTTTTTTTGCTCCCAAAAAGATCCGCACAAGCTTGAAATTTCCCTTCTTTCTCAAATTATGCTTCCATAAATGACATGAAAAGAAAACTAAAAATGATTTATTATACAAGACATCTACGCGATCATTTAACACAAAACAATCGAAAATGTGTCGCAAAATGAGAAGGATTAGGAAGGACAAAACGAAAAAACTCTAATAACAGACGCCTCAATAAGGTCCGCAGAGCGAGGAAACTTGGACAAATATGTGCCTTTTGACGCAATATGAATGCATGTGAGTAACTTGTTTATCTAATAATGGCTTCAGTGATATAGTTGAAATAAATCCGGGCGCATCCTAGCTGATAAAGGATTTTCCAATGTGGTGTTATTTTGAATAGGTCTTGTGATTTAACACCTTGCGACTTCTTCCTTTGGCGCCACGTGAAAGAGAAGGTCTACGCCAGGAGCCCAGCGTCGATTTAAGACTTCAAAGATGGAATTCGTGAGGCTATCGAGGACATATGGCAGCCTTGTGTTATTTATTCGTTGTTTATGCTGCAGAAAGTAAGATAAATGTCTACAAAACAGCTATTAAAATTTTTTTTTTTAATCACATTATTAAACATTATGTAAAAGAGTTTATCTTCTCACTAACGTTAAACATAAGAATATTGAAAACTTAATTAAATTTAACCCATTAAATGTAAAGTAAAATACATGAAATGAACAATCGAGGAAGCATTACGGTCATTGATGTTACTGATTTATTATAAAACAAAATAGAGTCTTTGTGTAAGACATATTTACTAAGAGAAAAATTCAGAAATAACTTGCTAGATAAAAAGAAAATCGGTCTTTCCATTTCCTTGAGACCAGACCGGGTATAGCACCCGCATCGATGTCAGGCTATTTCACTAATATGGGCTAGCAATCGGGTGCGCTCCACCGTTTTGTTGCTTCCCAGGGGCTCTTGCAGGGTAGAGTGCGTGCCCTTTTATGATGTAGGATTATGTGATTTCATTGCATAACGCTATAGCATAAATCGGCTATATTTGTGCTATTCATTTTAAGAAAAGCGTCATACAAAGTGCTTTTGTATGAGTTTTTCACTCAAATTGGAAACACATGGCCACGTCTACTTTTGGATCTTGATCCAATTGGGAGGGTGCGAGGGGGCACCACCTCCATCTGGATGCCCCACTCTTATTTTTGGGCCATAAGAATCGTTGGGTAACGACTATGGCACTGGATCCTGGAATGTCAGATCACTCAATTACCCTGGCGCTATTACGGGCCAGTCAATATAAATTAAAAGTACTGGTAATCCAGGAAACGAGCTGGATTAGAAATTATATTCAAGACATGAGATCGCACACAATATTCAAAAGTGCAAAACCTACTGGAAAACGAGAATTCGGACTGACCTTTATTGTGGATAGGGAGATCAAATCGCACGTTATTGATTTTAAGGTAGTCAATGAACGGTTGTGTGCGATCCGCGTAAAAGCGGAATTCTTCAAAATCACGCCAGACCGAAAAATAAGACGATGAATTCAAAGAAACGTTCCACAATCTTCTTTTCTCGAGCACAAGGACCCACTACAAAAGAAATTTCGCATCCACGAACTTCGAGATTTAAATTAATATCGACTGAAGTCGAGAATGAGGTAACCAATTGAGGGTAAAAAATTGCTGACTCAGAGGATAAACCGGGCCTGGAGAAAACAGACGGACTTAAGAGGTTACATACGATACTTATGGCCCCCAAATAAGAGTGGGGCACCCAGGTAAAAACAGTGCTCCCTCGCCCTTCCCTACCAATCAGGATCCAAATGTAAGCGTGACCATATATTTTCTATTTAATGGAAAAATCATGCAAACGAAATTTGAATGAATTTTTCTTTTAAATGAAAAATATAAGCTTGGCAAATTTATGTTACAGTATTATGTGAAGAAAGCACATAACCCTATGCCATAAATAGGCACGCGAGCGGAAGGCCACCTCACCCTGCAAGAGCACCTGTGAACACATAAAAAGGGGTGAGCTTACCCGATGGCAAGCTCATTATAGTGGAGGGGTCAGCCAACGTGGTGGGTCTCATACCCACTCAGGTTCAGATAAAACGAAAGACTGACGGTAATTATCTATTCACACATTTTCTTTATTTTTCTTAATCAATTTCTATACATACAGGCGGACATGTTTGTAGTCAATTCATTGAGATGGTACTATCAACTTTTCACTAGCTGCGTTTCATTTTAATAAAGTTACAAAATTCATCAAAGCTATTGCAAAAATATTTGAAACAAGTAAACAAGTACAAACAACCGTTGCAAGTCCTAAGTAAATCCTAATTATATTTAACCATACCTACCTCCTTCTCGTGAAATTTCTGGTCTAATCTTCTCTCAACTCCTGATTTTACTTTACTTCCTTTTTCATTTTTAAATTAACGACTAATGAAAAAGATTGCTAATAAACAAACTGTACTCACTAAACATCCTCGCCGGGCGCCTGCTAATGATATGGTGATGCCTTGACTAATTTCTATATTCCTGCTAACTAAAACTTTTTGGCAGTAGTGATTTGTTTAGTACTCAAACGTTGATGGGAAACTAAACTGTTTAAGAAAGCTGGTATGAAAATTGTACAAGTAACTGACAAGCAGGTAGATTAATTTTTTAAGTTTTTGTTTGCTTATTTTTTTTATCGACAAAAAATCAAAACACATTAATTCTACCAGCATCTGCTTCAATTGACATTACACAAAACTCTTTGTTGGAATGGGAAGGCACAAGTCATGTGCAATCAGGTCGATTTAATGTTGAAATTTCGATTAAACCCAGTCCACGAAATGTAGGATCTGTTATTTGCACCCCCTTTGGACTATAAATGTGCTCATTTTGGGATGCAATAAATTTAGATATATTATATTTTTAAGAGTCTTTTCGTGATGAGTTTCAGTGCACATATAAACTAAACAAGCTATTAGACAAGCCAAACATCCTTCACAGTATGTGCTGCCAGATCCTTTCTCTGTTTCAGCAAAATAATCATTCAGTGTCGTTATTGTTGATTCGAAGATATGCCTTTCAATATGCCCATCAAGTTGACTTGGAAGTCTTGGAAGAAATTTGACGGATATTCTTTCACTGTGATCACGTGTAACGAATACATTAGTGTAATTTGACTGCAAAGCACTACTTCCAGGGGCGTTGTTTTGTGACGTTTTCACATGCGACACCGAATACCACTAGTGAACTTTAACAAATGGAAACTAACATTTTCTTTTGGTGGCAGGTCTCAAATCTGTTTATTTTATTGTCAATAACAACTTGCTTTGCACAATCTATCAGAATCACTCTTTACATGCACTGTATTTTTAACACCAATCATTTCACGCGAAATGACATCTATATTACTCGTAATCTAAACACTTGCAAACGCTTCCCGATTTCATATCTCCTTTGGGGACATGATTATTTCTGGGAGCTAAAGAATAACCACACGATTTTGATTACGGAGGAGAATTTGTTTAACACAGTAGGTTTTCCGTGTGCAATTCACCTCTCACGCTCCGCGCGATTTTCATGACCTCGCTGCTTGGCGATCTAAAGCGAACCCCTCGATCCGTTCAAATGCTAACATTATCTTTATGCCACAACGGTGGTTTCTCCGCACCCGAGCAGGTTTTTCTCTTGCTTGTCCGTCGCCCACCGTATCGTCACGCCACAACGGTGGATTAAAGAGCCTCTAGCTCAGCCACTGTAGATTGCATTCGGCAATGCAATACGTGGGTGGGCTGTATTATTTCAGTGTTCTCACATCTGAAATTTTGATTGCAGATTTGAATTTTTAAATTGATAGAAGATAATAATGAAAAATTTTTAATAATAATAAAAGATAAACATCATAATGAATATAATTATAAAGAAAAAATGAAATTTAACACAAAGAGGAAAAAGATAATATAGTATTTATATTTATAAAAAAAAAATTATTATAGTTTATAAACTATAAATTGGAATAGCTAAATTTTTCAAATCTGCAATTAAAATTTCGGATCAGTGCTATGCCGGTTTTCGTACAGTTTGCTTAGGCGACTGCTCGATTACTACAATGTAGCAGAAATCTAGTCAGAAATTCGACTTTCTTCCCACATTGACGCATTCATAAAATGTCCTGGGTATCACCGGATGGCAACATACAAAACCAAATCAACCATGTGCTGATCTAACAGCGTTGGGCCTCAAGTATACTTGGCGTCCGTGCATTACGAGTGGCCAATTGTAACTCAGATCATTACTTGATCAAATTAACCTAAAGATATCGTATGTCAGAGGCTTATTCGGTGAAGACTAGCCCGCTACAAAAATTTGACATCAAATGTCTCTAAATGGGGTCTGTGGCCAAAAATTACACGGAGATCCTCGGCAATCAGGTGGCTTCCATCTTATCAGACGTATCACTGAAGACAAGGAACTAACTCTGGATGGAAGTAGAAGCGGCTATGAAGGCCGTGGCAGAACAGATGGTCGGACATCAAGCCCGGGGTAAGAGAAATAATTGCTTGGATGATAAGTGTCAGAATGCGATAGACTAAAAGAATCAGGCGTGCAAAGATAGGTAGGAAAACCGGAACGAAGAGATAACACTGAAAATCTAAGAAGAGTAGCGGATAAGATAATTAGAGTGAAGAAAAGAAAATACTATTACGACCAATTGGGAAGTATAGATGTAGGTCTAGCGAGAAACAACACAAGATAAGCACACAAACAGTGACTGGCAGACTGCAACTCACTGACACTCCGTTACCTCCTTTCTCGACTCTGGTCGATAATTATTGAACCTCTTCCGAAATTCGTGGATACGAAAAATATTTTTGCAGTGGGTCTTGTGCTGGGGAAAAGCACCCGCCCTACAACACCGCAACAATAGCCTGTTAGCGCATTCACGCGTCCCTAGACAAGGCCAAATCTCGGCGGATCATACCATCCTCTTTCGCCGAGGCAGCAGACTATCACTGCAGCCCTTTACGGACATACCTGTATATCTACCCATTTCACTACATGTCCCATCTTTTATTATGAGTATTGAGCAAAATCATTTTTGTACTAAATTAAAAATAAATTTTTCTTTATGATTAAATTATCATTTCTTAAAAAGCTTTAAAATCTCAGCTATCCCAAATGAACCTCTATATCATTCTTAACACATTTATACTGAAATCCTTCTGGCAATCAAGAGCATATTGAAACCCTATTACATTACCATAATATGATAATTTTGCAATGAAAAATTTCCTAATAATATATTCTTATAAAATAGACGGTAGATGCTTACATATACTTGTACTAAAGTATCACAGCTGCAAAGGAAAATTCATCATAAATCATTTTCTTCTTTGCCACGAAGTCCCAAATAAATCATGAAGAAAATGCGAGACCCATCAAATTGTCGGTGGAAGCCATAAAGTATCTAAATTGACATTTGCAGGATAAAATTCAACCTTAGTTCTCAGGCGTAACGAAGAACTCGATAGAAAACAGCAATTGCTCATGTACCAACAACAACAACCATTGAACTCAGGTATAAACGTAGATCCTTTTTTAAAATTTAGATATCATAATATTTTTTCTTTTGCTTCCTCTCCCGTCTATGATGTGTTCCATCCTTTTTTTGGGGAATTATCAGAAAATGTGAAAAAGGCTTCCTTCTGCTCTTCTAGTCTAGCTATCTGCAAGCCAGTAAGAGGCCACAGTGGAGAGAGAGTTTGTTCTTTTTCTACATTTATTTCTCGTTGGTGGTTTGTTTCAATCGTGATGGGGTCGGGGTCACGTAAAAGCCTTAAATTTATTGCTAGCGGTTGAAATTGAAAACATTTCTTGAACATGACTTTGCCCTTATGTTGTCTGTTATTTATAAAACGAAATGGAGGAATATCTGCTGCACCACTTGATTTGAGTCCTAGAAGAGACCTAGACAACATTTGCTATGTTGCTCGGAATTTTAATTTTTCTGAACCTTTTTCAGGTCAAATGATTATGAACTCGCCGATTTTGGGTTGTGGATTAAAATGCAATAATCATTTGTAAGGAAGTGGCTACAATTTTAAGTGTACTGAATTATTAAGGATAGTGAAATAAATTTTTATTGCAGCAGAGCGAATTTTTGAGTTATGACTCTGCCGAGGGAAACATGTAGTCATTATAAAATTTAATTGAGACTTTAACTTTATAGCTATCGGAAACACAACGTAAATATCACCTGAAGCTCAAACTGAAAAAAATATTGCACTTTTCCTGCTCGCCATTACAACCAGTTATCAGTTTCAGAATAGCAAACGACCAACACGCTACATCACTAAGAACTAGAAACCCTTCAAAAAGTTCTCATAGTTCACACTCACAATATCCATTCGTTCAAACTGCAAAAACCAATTCAGTTCCCGTGTGGTAAGGTTGTTGCGGTCCACGACTATACTTCACTAGCCTGGAATCGTAAGGACTCCCGCAAGTACATTTTGTACAAAACAATAAATCAGTGAAATTTCATTTGTTTGAGAGAAGAAATTTGCAGCTCACCGTGCAGTGACGTCTTGTTGTTTTGTCCTTGATCCTGCCAGTAACCCAACACGCCATTCATCCAGTGAAAGCTCTGGGGCAGTGTTATTACATTTTACAACCAGCGAGTATTGGATTCTTTTCTTCTTCATCTGCAAACCTCCCATTTCTCTTTGTTTTCCCAATAATGCCAACGTGTAGACAATTTCCAGATATGTAACGAATGTTTCCTTTGTTGTCCATATTTCACTTCAGCAATGACTTTCTTTTTTGAATGATATTTCCCATGAGAGTTTCATGTTGCATGTTTCCTCCTTTCGACTTTGTATCGAGCGTCAAGATAAAGATATCACTTCATATTCAGGACACGAAAGTTTTCATTTGATATGGGACAGTGTGGAGTTGTTTTTTTAGTTGAAATCGATAGGTGGATATTTTGTTGAGCTTTGCTACAAAGATGTTTCAGGATTTTGTGCTATTGTGTCTGGATCTTGAATCAATATTTTTGGTGGTAGTCAAATTTTTTGTTTCTCTGGAAGTGTTGGGTGAATTGTTTGATAGTTAATACCATGGTCAGTTATTGTTGATTGTCTTATGGGAGACAAGCTTGTGAGGAAATATGTAAGGGATCTGAAAGTTTTCAAATACACACAGTAGGTGCTTCAATAAATAATGTTACGAATGATTATTCTGTAAACAGAGGAATATCAGCTGATAACTTACATATGCGAGTATATGCCCATCAACACAATCACGCGTATGTAATCTGCTCTGAAATAAAGAATACATATGCTATATTGTCGGAACTGTAATAACTTTTATGAAGATCTTGTACGTTTCATGATTTCCCCAAGGAAATCCAAGCCGTCCTCTCATCGGTTATAGACGTGAAGGCCTGGCATGTGTCAACGGACTGTACCCAGCAGGTTAACGAGTCCTAATGCCCTTAGTCTACTCCGAGATGGCTGCTGACAGGCTAGCTGATTTGGAAAGGAATCTCGTTACAGATCTTCCGCGAGCAAACTAAGTCCAAAATACAAGTATTAACCACCGAATCAAATACCCGATTTAAAAACACGTCTAGATCCTTTTTCAAGCGACTGTAGTTTGCTTTATTTCAATTTCATCTACTTCCGAGCTTACGACTGATCCAAAGGATAGAAATCCGAAAAAGACAAACTCAATCAAAACTACGCAGCCCCGAATATTCACCAATACCGTGCCCGAAATAAACTGAAGCCGAATCAATCAACTCCACTTAAACGCCAAACCAAACTACGGCACCGCGCACTGAACCGCAACATGAAATCAACCATTCACGGATTATCTGAACCCTACCCCTTGGCAGCAAAGACAAAGGTGCTTTATTCAATACTAATCAGTATAAATTTTCATAGAATATAAAGCAAATTCCAAACAATAAACATATAAAAACTTAACGGCCCAAATGGCTCTCTAAATTTATACTTTATCATTAAACATATTTCTTCAAAAAAAATTATAGCAAATTCAATTAATCAAGGTTATTACATATATTGAAATTCAATTGGAAAAAGGAGAAAAAGCCAACCAACACTATCCTAAGATTATTTATAATTTTAACACAACAGTGAGCTTTGATCCTACACCTAATATCAAAAACTTTATCTTATACTAAAAAATTCTATAACAATGTTCCTAACCTAAGCGTTTAACCTTATCTCTAACCTAATATAATAAACATGTCATAAACCTAACCTATACATAATTTTTAACAAAACTAAACAACAATACTAAATGTAGCAATAATGAGCTAAAACTCAAAAACTAACTAACGAAAAACACAGAACCTGGAAATAAACACAAATAATTTAGACATTGTCATTCAGCCACCAATACCTGGATTGCGCCGTCTAAATTCGATCAGCTTCAACGAATCTAGCAAATGAGTATCTCCATTGGAATTGTTGGTCTCATGAACTCAAACTCGGAGGATATTTTATCTTCTTATCAGTGGCCCGTCGATATATGTGATATATGACTGGGACGCCATCAGAATCAAAAACATGTCCAAATACACGAATGCTTCTGGAGGAATGAAGCCAGTAGCGAGGCAAGTCGCAATAAACCCGTGTGTAGGGTGGAACGGCTGTGAAATCCAAGGTTTTTCACTCACAGTCACAGATCTTGCGATATGATTCCGAAGAAGTTTCAATATGAAGATATTGAATTTAGTCACTTCAGCAGTTTGATAAATTCTTCAATTCGATATATAATGCTTCCAATACATCTCAGGCTTACTTTACAAACCAGTACATGCATGAAGACATTTCCTTTCAAAAACTCTTAATTTTTCCATTTTACTAGCACTCCAGCCCTATCGGAAGATTTATCTCATCACTAGTGACTTCAAGACTCGATAGCTTCACTCGAGACTTCTTTCGGAATATGCTATTCACTTTCGCAAAAACGCCGTCTGGGTCCTGTGGGCTAATATCCCTCAATTTGTTCGCCCATTGATTGCTGTCCTCACTCCTGAAGTATGACCGGATTAAGTTCCAGACATTCTTCAGGTGTAATTTCAACAAAGCCGACAAGGGATGGTTGTAGTCCAAAAATTGTCAATAAATATTGTTGAAACGTGTCCGAAGAAGGCTTTTCAATCTTTTCAACCTTGCGATGGTTGGTGTTTCATATCCTTCCATATTGTTTCGATGTTTGATCTTGGGAACTACTTTCTAAATCGTTTCTAACGTCAGCTTCTTCAACTTCGACAAATAGACATATATTTCATCGTTATTAGATTCCTGGCATTAGGAACCATTGAGCAAGAGTTGTCATCATCAGAAGGGGGACATTGCTTGTGATACTCCCGATTAAACTTCTTTTGAAACTTTCCCCAGTCTGTTTTTTTGAAATTCAACCGATGATTTTCATGTTGAACTGGAATGAGGAGGAAATCATCCTTTTGATGATTGATTTCCAATACGATTGCGTTATGGTCGCTATCATAAGGAAGCACCACCGTTTCCGTTGAGGACTTTTAAAGCTGAAATCAAGTCTTGCGTCAGCAATGCAGAGATCCAAATATGAATTTATCCTAGGGTATTTTGGGAACTCCGACCCATATAGATTGCACCTGTATTCAATTTGGTTCTCTGTTATCCACGATTTCAGGAATACACCTCTAGGATTATTGGTGGCGTTCAGCCATGATGTATGCTTGGCGTTCAGGTCACCAGCAAGAACATAATAATTATGCAGCCTGTTCATTCGAGTATTTCAAACAAGGAATTGAGTTCTTCCTTGAGCTTGAAAACAGTTCCACCAGTTGTATAGGCAGAGATAACGAAGAGGTTATCCCCACCTGGCAGTAAAGTTTTGATAACGGACACTTCAAGAGATTCAAAGCTTTTGAATTTGACTTTTTCAACATTTTGGGAACAATAGAGTCTTTGAACCAATATCCCGGTGCCACGTCCCCCATCACCTATAACCCTATCGTTTCTTACGTATTCAAAATCCTTGAATGTCATGGAGTGCCATGAATTGAGGTGGGTTTCGGTGAGAAGCAGGATGTCAGGCTTTTGCTTGACAAGGAACTCCAGGAGACAGTCACGTCGATGTAGACTCACAATGGAGTTGACCTTGATCGAGATGAGATGAGTCCTATACATGGGAGTGTGACTAGATGACAACTTATTTTGAGTTATTTGAAAGCCCTAAAAGCTGAAAAACAATGTTAATTTTCGAATCTTGTTTATCGATTCTCTTCGATAAGGAATTCAATTCCTGATAAATTTTAAGGAGCAGCTCATAATTGCCACTTACATTATTTATTTTATTTACATTGTCTGCTGGTCCTCTTGCAGCAAGTGCAAATGACACCCTGGACTTGACAAAGTTGGTAGGTATCACACTGTGGTGTGCTTGACTTTGTTTTGGAGTGAATTTTATCCTTGCATCTTGATACCGGGGGCATCCTCGATATGATGCTGGATGACCACAAGCACCGCAGTCCACACAATCTAATTTTTTTTTTGGCTCCCCCTCAGCCAATTTGCAGTCGCCAGGAGCATAGATATCTTTGCATTTAACACACCTATATTTAATGGTGCAATTGGCAGCCGAATGCCCGAATCTTTGACACCTGTAGCACTGGTTGACCTCACTTTTCTGAAGGCGTTCCCACCTCACCACGCGGAAGTTCAAGTACCTTATTTTTTGCAGGGCACTTGAACTGCTTTTGCTGGAAATCTGGACTAAGTAATAAGGTTAGCTTTTACGCTCCACAATCGATCTCCTTGTTGCAAAATTTTTAACGGAAATAAATTGTATTTCTGGTGCAACTTCTTGGAGCACTTTAAGGAGATCGACTGTGTCCCCACCACAGTCCAGACCCTTCAATAAAAAGGTTTGTCTCCTTCGCTTCTGGGGGTATATGTAAAATGCGGAACATCGCCAGAATTCAACGCACTTTTTGTTGCCTGGAAATCAGCCAACGACTAAGTCCTAATTGTCAATTGATCGGCATTGACTCTTTTTATCTCAAAATCTTTTAGCTTATTTTCGGCTGCCAAAAACCGAACCACATCTTTGCCCGTTTGCCCAAATACATTGATTGGTGGGACTTTTTCGTTCTTTTCATTAATCTTGACGGACGGACAAGCAAACAAAACTTTTGGTTTTTTCTCCGTATTTTTAATTTTTCGGTATTCTATAAATTCACTATCTAACTTAGAAGTTTTACTTGGATCTTCTTCAATACTCATCGTATCTTCAAGTCCAGCTAGCGCTGCATAGTAATTCCTGCTGTCGTTTGCTCCACCTGCGCTGAGGACATCCTCTTGATCAGCTTCTTACTTTGGCTTCTAAGTTTTTTTTATCTTCAGTTTTTGAATTTGATAAAATGGTCGGTTTTTCTTCTTTATTGTCGTATCTTCTTTTGAGTTTTGTTTCGCCCGTCGTCATTGGCGATGGACACTATCCTTCTAATTGATGGCTGAAGCCATTGGGCTCCTCCATCTCGTTGCTTTTGCAGCGAGACTAGAGGGAATGTTCTCAGACCAGGACTTCCCTTGAACGTATTTTCACTTTTGATATTTCTTCAGGAAATGAATTTCAGGTTTTCGATAAATGCTCGCATGATTCGACAGTGATGTTTTTCCCAATAAAATCAAAAGTTGCTTTTGACTGGCTCGTAAAAAAATACTTCAATTTTTTGAAACTGACTTGTGAAAAATTAATCAATTTTTAAAATTAATGACTGGAGCGATGAAAAACACGTCTATATGCAACGAGTGCTAGACAGGTAGCATATGCACCTTCGCAGTCACTTCCCTCTGAAAACGAACGGTTTTACTGAAAAGTAAAGAGTTCGCTCGTTTAGTTATTTATCTTATATTTCATCATCATCGACATTTCAGCCTTCAATATTTTAAAAAGAACAAATTAGGATATCTGTTGCACATGTCATTAACTTTTAACTAAAAACGAGAACTTCTATAATTTACAAAAAAAAAAAGTCTGCACGGATAAGAAAATCGTGCAGGGATTAATCTTGGATATCTTTCCATATCTGACTTGATTTTGGTTGTCTCAGTATTATATTATTAAATGTTACAACGATGTTGTTTAGTGTATGCGTGATTCTCATCAAGAGGGTTACATTTTGTCAGGGGTGGACCTTGGGTACAGGATAATTGTAGAGGGAAAACAATGACAATTTGTTAATAATCAATTTATTGTGTTCAAAATACAATGATTCAGTTGATGGTTCGGATGCGACTGACTCTTCTCGATTTGTTCCGTGGCCGGTGCTCTTCAATTGGTGTTACCATGACACTAGACCATTCTAACATTGAATCGTCTCGATTCATTGCTACGTATCTGAATCCGCAGCATCATCGTAAAAATCGAGTTCGGGACTCACGACAATCCACGGTTTCGCTCGTATAAACCGAACAGAATTTCCGTTGGTTGGGACGTGCAATTCCCACGTCCTCGACGAGATATCTGTCGTTTCGTAAAACTCTCGAAATGATGTAGGGCCACGATATTTGGGCTTAAACTTTCGAGGTTCTCCCGTAGCAGCAGGTACATTCTCTACAGCGATGAAATCTTGTTCCCGGTAGATAAAAGGTTGCTTGTGTTTTGCGTTGAACCTGAATCTTCCGTTCTCTCGTTCGGTGTTAATTCGCTCTGCAGCTAATTCTCTTTAGTTAAGCATATCGCATTCTGTTGGATCAGCAGTCACTTCATCTGATGTTAGAGCCAAACTAGCCAATTTGTGATGATATCTCGGAGATGATAATCGAATATCAACCCAATCGGACTAAACTGAGTCACAGAGTGACACAGCGAATTTAGAGACCACTGAAGATTGTGCAATTGTAAATGCCAATCCTTATAACCAGTTGGTGCAGTTCTTAGAAATGATAAGATGGACTGATTTGCACGTTCGATTTAGCCATTCGCTCGAGGTGTTCTGACGGCAACCTTAGCATATTGTATCTCATTAGATGCGCAGTATTCAGCAAATTCTCGTGATGTAAAAACAGTGCCTCAATCGCTAATCATACGCTTAGGTAGACCGAAGTACAACGTCAGATCCCTGAATGCGTCAATGGGGGGCTTCGGTTTCATAGTTTTGACAGCTCTCAAAATTAAGTACTTACTGAACGAATCAGATATTCCAATGGTGTGCAAATTACCTCGACGACTGCGTGGAAAAGTTCCCAGGTGATCAACGTGTAACGTCCAGAACGGAATAGGTGTCACCTTATCTGAATAGAGTTGATCCTCCGGTTTGCCTGTGATTCCTTTATTATAGCAGCACTCTAAGCATGCTGCGTTGTACGACTCATTGTATTTCCGGGGATTGTTGAATCAAAAATCTTACCGAGCTCGATTTATGGTCTTCTTAAAATCAAAGTGGCCCATGTCATCGGGGTACGTACGGATGACTGAACGACGAATTTGAGATCTTGGTCAATCTTACAATATAACCGATGGTTTTTGTGCTGATAATCTGAATTGATCTGTTTGGATTGAGTGGACGCAATATCGCCTTTCAGAACTTCGATAAACTCCTTCAACTTCACGTCTTGTCGTTGCAGGAGCTCAAGCGAGTCTTCGTTTTCTTCCACTTGCATTATATTCTCCGATGCTATCCCTGGCTCGTTCAGTGGTTCATTTGGAGTCCTGCTTAGAGCATCTACGTGACTCATGCATTCAGCCGATTGATTGATACGGAAATCGTACTCCTGTAGCTTCAGAAACCATCGACCGATGTGCGGTATTAACGGTTTAGACGTTCGCGTGGTGCTAATTGCGGCGCAATTGGTAATTATCTCGAAATGCTTACCGAGCAAATAAATGCGGAATCTTTCTAACGGCTCGACGATAACCAAAGCTTCAAGCTTATGACTATGGTATCTGCTTTCGGATTCACTACACTGCCGGCTATAGTAGAAAACTGGTCTGAAATTGCCACCTTCATCTCGTTGCATGAGGATTTCGGCAAGACCCAGTATGCTCGCGTCAATGTGAACTTGATGTTCCTTTGGTCGGATCGTATGCACTAAGCACTGGATCGCAGCAAAGTGCTGATTTCAATTTTGCGAATACGTCTCGTTGTTTGGTCGACCAACAAAATTGTGAATTGTCCTTCTGCTTCAACAAAAGTATAAGCGGCCTCGATATTAGAGAATAATCGCGAATGAATTTGCGGAAAACCATGCTAAATCCAAGAAATCTTCGAACTTCTGCAACGTTGGTTGGTTCCGGAAACTCTCGAATTGCATTAGTCTTTTCAGCTCCTGGTTTTATTCCGTCCTCATCGACTCGATGACCCAAACACATGATTTGTTTGGACAAAAACGTACACTTAGAGGGCCGAAGCGTCATACCGGCATCTCCAAGTATAACCAGGAATTCATGGAGTTTGATTAAATCTTCGGCGATGGTTTTGCTGGGTAGAATTACTTCATCTACTTAGCTAACTGGTCGATTTACCATTTATCGTACCAACTTGGTAATGACCTCATGGAAATAACTCGGTGCATTGCACAGGCCAAAAGGCATCCAGTTGAATTCGTATTGGCCTGCATGCGTGTCAAATGCAGTGTATTTCCTGCACTCTTCTGCGATTGGTATTTGATAATAGCCGGACATTAAATCAAGAGTCGTGTAAAAGAAGTTACCAGCGATCGATGATAGCTACTCCTTAACAGTTGGTATGTGAAACGGACGCTTTGCAGTGATAGCGCTAAGCTCACGGAAATCAACACAGAGACGGTCCTCATCATTTTGTTTGCAAACGAGGACAATCGGTGAAGAATATTCTGATGATGATGGACGTATGATATCATTTTCGAACAGTTCGATTACTCTTTCTTGAACCCGCTCACACTTTGCCAACGGAATCCGGTATGGCTGGTGTCGGACAGATTTTAAGTTCGTTAACTTTATCGCCATCGTTACCGAGTTACATTGACCTAACTGAGCAAGCAATTCAGAGAAGCATTCGCTATGCTCACTGATGAGCTGATACAGTTGGTCCTTTTCTTTGACAGATAGTGTTGGCTGAAAAGTTGAAGCGTTTTGGAAAGGTTTTCCAATCGACAAGCTCCCGTTTCAATGATCAGTTGTATGCCCGCTGTGCTAAGTAGATCTGACTCCAATAAAAGTGGCTCCGAGATCAAGTCGTCATCCACCGGAAAAATCTTCGCATTTAGATTCTTACCATCGAACTGAATTTCGGCTTCGAGTATTCGGTTGCATGTCACTGAAGCTCCTCCAGATCCTCGTAGGATGATTGGTGAACACTGCTCCACGCCTCCCTTCGACATTGCGATCGTTCGTTAAATGAGTGTTCTTTCGCTGAAAAACTTAATTTGGTTTCCGTTGAGACTTAATTTTGTTTCCGTTGAGAAGAACGTCCTTTACAAGCGGATTAATTCTTTTTGTTCAATTTAAGCAACGCATGGACATCGGTTGGTTTCATGTGATATTCGTTGAAACTTCTTGTATCTTTGTTCAGCGAAATATGCCCCACCTCAAGACAATTATAACATTGGATTCAACGGGATTCCGAATTGCTCGAAGTCAGCTGCGCTCGCACATTTTATGACATAATATCTCGCTGTATCGGTGGTGGTGGTCCAAAATTTTGTCTAGACTCCATTTGTGGCTCCGAAATCCGAACGGAACTCGATTCGAAGTTCTTTATCTAGTTTCTTCCTGGCACCGCGTTGGTGAATAATTGGGAATGCGGAGATTTTGATTGATGATGTCTCTTGTTTTTCTCTTATGAACAGAACGTACGGTCTGAAAGAGATGAAAATAGATTAGCATAGAATAAAAGTATGAGTAGAGTTTGGCCCGTTTTGATCGGGCCTTTGATTTGGTGGCTAAGAAAATTGTACGTGAACTTAGCCTTCTCACAGGAGACCTGCAATAGAAATTCCTCTCCGAACTAGCTAGACTACTAGCAGCCACCTTGGAGCAGATTAAGGGTGGCCGAAGTTATTGACCTTTTGGATAAAGTCCGTTGGCACATTCCAAGACTTCGCATCTGTAACCGATGAGAGGCCGGCTTAGATTTCCTTCGGAAATCTTGAAGGAGATGGATGAAGAGATAGTCATTACATTACGTTTGTAAATACAATATATCCATCAGCTTCAGGTTGGGCAGGTAACTGTTAGGGAACAATGGTTTCCTACATATTTGTGTAGCTTCCCGAGCTGATGTGTGGGCTGTCGAGGCCTACGCCAAGTAGACCAATTTTACGCCCTCAGGTAAGATCATTTACAAGAGCAAGGCCTGTACGACATTTTGAGCTATCTAACGGTGTTTAGCGGTTAGGTCAAAACTCTGTTATTCGTAGGCCCTTAGGTGAGATGATCATGTTAAGAAATGCTATGTGAAGACTTCTAACAAGCGGCCTTCTATGAGCACCCGAAATTTCTTTATTGCCATTACCGCTGCCAGGCATTCCTGCACAGACACGATATAGCTCCTATGGGCCAAATTTAGTTTACTGTACATGAATGTAATCGGAGTTTTCTAACCGTATTTAGTCAGTCGCTGTAGCGCTACTCTTACTCCTTGTTGACTCGAGTCAGAATGTATGGAGAAGAGATTGCTGAGGTCAGGACCGTGCAGTACGGGAGCAGTAGTTTACGATTGCCTCAACTCATCAAATGCTGCATGACTGACTTCGGTCCAGACGAATTTACCCTTTCGAAGCATAAGTAACAGTTGATATTAAACTGTGACATAATTTTGAATGAACCTTCAATATCACCCCCAGACTTCTCAAAAGCATTGTCAGCGTTCAACGGTCTCGGGCAGCGGCAATTTGTCAATGGTCTTCGTGTCATCTGGGTCAGTTTCGTTGCTACTATAACCAATGATGTGTCCAAGGCAGCGGATTTCTACCATTGCAAATTGATTCTTCTGTATTTTGATGGTCAATCCGGCTTTGCGGGTATGCAGCGCTGCCTCTGATACAGGATAAGCAGAAAATCGTCGTAGTACACAAAGATTTAATGCCGGAGGTGTGGTGGAGTTTGTGTCCATAGGACGGGTCATGGTCTGCGGGGTATTACTAAAGCCACAGGGCATAGTGAGAAACTAGTATAAAGGTCTCCTAGCCATTGTGAATGCTGTTTTGCCTCTGGATCCCTCATCAAGTGAAATTTGCCAAAAGGCATCTGTTCGAAAAAGTAAAATCATTGAATCAATTCGTTCAACTAATGATGTTTTTATTCTCCCTTCATCAATACATAATTTTCGCTTACTTATAGTTATGAAGTTAATGACTTTATTCTAAAAACAATTTGCTAATACAATTCGTGAGGTAAATGAAAACGGATGGACAAATTTTGCTTTATCTAATTGGTAGGGAGAATGAAGTTCAATAAATGTTGGAATTTAGTATTTTGTTATTAACAAAGGGTGATTTTTAGAGGTATAGAACTTTAAATTGGCAACAGTTTTTAATGCTACGTATAATGTCACAGCTGTTATGGGTTTTATGGTTAATTTAGTTTGCCATTTTATCATGAACAAGATGGAATGGAAGACAACATTCGCTGCGTTGTTGGCGAGATACGGCCCTAATTATTGGTTAAAGCAGTCAAAAATTTGACATCTCGTTTGGACTACTTCCGCATCAGTCGTGGCACTCACATACCCAAAATAAAAATGTCAGAGAATTAACTTTCTAATAAAACATTTCATGGCAATCAAAACAATTTAGTCTTATTTTATTTCATTTCGAAATTCCATACCTCTACAATAACACTTTTTATTAAGGTGAACAAATTTTGTATTTTGTTTGATTGTATTTTACTAGAAATGGAATTGTTTTTTAATATGTAGCTATTGCATTTTAGAGCGGGCAAACGAAGATTCTAGGCGTTGACTGTTGTGGCAATATGTTGAACAGTATCTGTCAAATCAAGGCTCGTGATATTGTTTGCTTTGGGTAGCCGACTAAGTATTCCGTCAATCAGAGGGAGAGGATATGCATCTTTGATAGTGACCGCGTTGATATTTCGGGCATCAAGACAAAGTCAAACTTTGTTGGATTTCACCAATAAAGTTACAGGGGAAAATCAAGTGCTCTGGGATTCCTTGATGACTCCCAGCTCTAGTATTTGGTCAACTTCAGCGTAAGCCAGTTTTCTTATTGCCAGTGAAATGACGAAGTGCTGCTCTATGATTAACTTGCTGTCTCTGACCTCAATACTGTGAGCAACCAGAGTGTTGTGGTTGAGTGTGTAGTGAAATTATGGATTTTCAATGCCCATAAAGGATTGAATCGATTTTCTGCTGCCTCGGCGAGCGAAGATATTGGTGCTCGCTGGAATTGGCCTTATCTGAGGACGAGTGAATACGCTGGCAGGCAAGCATTGCGGTTTCGTCAAGTGGGTTCATTTCTCCAGCACAAGGGCCCTCTACAAAAAATTTCGCATCCGCCAATTTGCAGGGTTCTCAAAAGTGTATCAGTTTGACGGTGTCGATGTCGAGGTAACCTATGTAACGCAAAGTACGATAGACCGTGTCCGATAAACGCGGACGAGACTCGAATAGATCTCGTCTTTATTTGGTATTTCTTATGGCCTGCAAATAAGAAAGGAGGATTAACGTGGAAGCGGTGCCCCCTCGCACCCGCCATACGGATCAAGATCCATCGTCGATGTGGCCGTATATTTTTCATTTAAATGAAAAACTTCTACAAACATAATTCGCACGAATTTTTCCTTTAAATGAAAAGTATGAAGGTTTCAAAGTTATGTTAAAGTCTTAAATGATGAAATCACAAAATACTTTAACATAAATGCAAAACCCAAGCAAAAGCCCGCTCTACCTTGCAAGAGCACCTCCAACGACAATGTAATAGGGGTGAGCTCAGCCGATGGTTAGCTCATTAGTGGAGGGGCCAGCCAACGTGGCGGGTCTCATACCTGGTCTGGGTTCCATATAAATGAAAAGACTGAACTTCCTTTCTTTATATCTTCATTCCGCTTTTATATAAAATTAAGTACATACTCAGTATATTGTACGAAACAAAACATACGACATTTCATATTTGTTTGAAGTAAGTAACATCTCTTGCATATTTCTATTACCAGCTTTATAATCAAATGCAATTCAAACTATCCACTTCAACTAATCTCTGCACATCTTAACCCATGACTTTCTTCTCATTGAAGAAAAAGGAGTATTTTTTTAAAGAAATCTCCTTATAGTTAAAACAGATTTCAAATTATTTTTCAATCTAATTATGCGTTGTGTCCCAACAACATAAACCTTATATTTCAAAATTTTTCATAGATTCATTTTTTCATCTCTCTCTACTTTGAATCTAGATTTTTTTCAAGAATTCATACACTGTACTTATTTAAAAGCGTAAACTATATAGCAATTGAAATTTAAATGTATCTGAAATAAAGAAAAAGGTATTGGAAAAGATTTTAACGAATTTTATGACAGAAGGAAAATTGTCTGTAAAATGTATATATAGTGTTGTAAGTTTCTATACTTTATAACTGTTATCTACCATCCTGTCTTAGTTTAATCAGAATTTTAAAATTTTAAATACAACAAAATGTACTTACCCAGTCCTCCTACGACGGGCGCTCGTTGATTGGGCGGGTAAGGGCCAGTAACTAAAAATTTCCTTTTTCTTTTCTGATTATTTTCTATTCTATTCTATTTTTTGCCTTTTTGCCATTGTATCATTGTTATACACGCACATAAGTAGAATCACACATTAGCTTTTTGATTCCAACGTTATTTTAATCTTCTTCTTCTTGCACTACAGCCCCTCTCGGGCCTTCGCTTCCTGCAAACAGCGCCTCCAACTGTCTTCGTCCATTGACCGCGTCTTCCAATTCCGAAATCCGAGTAGCGAAGAACTGTCTTCGTCGACCGAGTCAGACCAGCGTTTCCTTGGTTTCCCCACTGGCCTCCGGCCTGCAGTTCTCCCAACGTATACCATCATGGGTATCCGTTGTTCGTCCATACGATTCATGTGTTCAGCCCATGGCAGCTTCCGCAGTCTTACAATCGTTGAGACCTCCGGTTCGTCAAAAATTTCATGCAGCTCATGGTTGTATCGAATTTGCCATCGGTCCCCGTCCAGCTTCGCTCCGATTATTCGCCTCAGGACCCGTCGCTCAAAGGCGCTCAGTATATTTGCGGATGCTTGGGTTAGGGTCCATGTTTCACACACATAGCATATCACAGGTCTTATCACATATTTGTAAACTTGGAGCTTTGTTCTCCTGTGTGTGCAGCTGGTCTTCAAGATCGTCAATACTGAATAAATTTTTTATTTGCAAGCTCTATTCTTCGGCGTATTTCGTCCCTTTCATTGTCCGTTTTCGTTATTTTGGCGCCGTAATACACAAATTCGTTTACATTCTTGATACTGTATTCGCCAAGTGTAATATTTTGTGTATTTGAGGTATCTTCCCTCAACTGCGTCATGAGCTTTGTTTTATTTACATTGATTTGTAGCCCTACAAGTTTTGCTTCGCTGTCGAGTTTCAGGAAAAGTTCTTTGGCAGTTGTTAATGACCGTGACAAAATTTTGATGTCGTCGGCAAAGGTTACTATTTGGCTCGACTTGTATGGTAATGTACCTCGCATATCGACAGGTAGCTTCCGTTTGACGTACTCCAGAGCCAAATTGAATAGCAATGAGGCCAGCCCGTCTCCCTGCTTTAGTCCGATATTTATGTCAAAGGTATCGGTGAGTTGGTTATTGATGGGGATTTGGGAGGTCGTCGACGTCATTGTCAGTTTGCTAAGAATGACTAATTTGGCTGGGACGTACGTTACGATCAATACTGTCAACTGCTTGTTTAAAGTCAACGAAAATTTGGTGTACTTCTATGTTGAACTCCCAGCATTTTTCAAGTACCTCCTTGACTGTGGAAAATTGGTCTGTTGTTGATCTACCTGCCCTAAAATCACCTTGATACTCCTTAATAGTACTGTTGGCGTATGATCCAATTTTGTTATCTAAGATTTCAGAAAATATTTTATACGCCGTACAAAGCAGTGATGTGCCTCTATAATTTCCGCACTGTAGCTTGTCACCTTTTTTGTGGATAGGGAATATAATTGATTGGCTCCGCTCTTTCGGCATATGTTCTTGTTGCCAGACGAGCTGGATGACTTTGTGAAAAGCCTTATGAACACTGCTACCACCATATTTGATGAGCTCCACTGGAATCTTATCAATGCCTGGCACTTTATTATTCTTTTGGGCTTTGATGATGGAGTTGGTGGGGCCAATGGAAGCTCTCCACAGACATCTATAGGCTTCGATGTTCTGGAGCTGTGTGGAGGATTAAGGAGGTTCTTGAAATATGATGCCCATCTCTCTTTAATCTTGATTTTATCAGCGATGATATTGCCGATGTCATCACGACAGAGCGTGGCTTTGGCCTGATAACCACGTTTCAGGCTTTTCAATACTTTGTATGCTTGTCTTGTATTGTTGCTCGCTAAACTTACGTCTATAATTCTCAATTAGTCGTCAGAGTATTTTCTTTTCTTAATCCCAATTATCTTATTCGCTACTCTTCTGAGATTTTCATAATGTTCTCTCCTTGTCCTGGTTTTCCTACTTACATATTCTTTGTATGCCTGATTCTTTTTACTAACGCATTCTGGCACTCATCATCGAACCAATCATTCCTCTTGCGCTGGGCTTGATGTCCAATTGTCTGTTCTGCCACGGTCCTGATAGCCGCTTTTACTTCCATCCATAGACGGTCCGTCAGAGACGGTCCCAAGCCCGTTTGAGAAAGAAGGAGGGAAATCTTGTTTCCCCAACCCATAGCTTCCATGATTCTTCATCCTGAACCCCCCCAATTACATGCCGGTAAATGCTCTCGGGGTGCACATTCGGTTTACTGGTTCCCCAATAATGCAACATTAAATGCCGAGAAATGCTAATAACTGTAAAAACATCTACAGCTCTGCTACTAAATCCTACTTTTACCTCCTTTGTGAGAACGTAAGAGGGTGAAGGCGAATCTTCCGCATCTGGTCACGGGGTCGCCATAATAACCATGCAGCCGGAATGGAGGTTGGGCGACGAGCGAACTCTTCATCCCTGAAAAACCTAAAAATGTTTCGAAACCTGCAGATAGGCAGGATGGACAGTAACGATTGGATGGACAGTAACGACCTCGGAAACGAAAAAAAGACTATGGAATTAGATCCTAGAATGTCAGACCACTCAATTACCCTGGTGCTGTTAAGGTCCTTTTACAACAGGCCAGACAATATCAACTAAGAATACTGGCAGTCCAGGAAATGAATCGGACTGGAAACGACATTCAAGACATGAGATCGCACACAATATTCAAAAGTGGGAAGCCTACTGGAATACGAGAATTGTAGATTGGGAGTTCAAATCGCACGTTCTTGATTTTAAGGCAATAAATATACGGTTGTGTGCGATCCGTATAAAAGTGATATTCTTCAAAATCTGGCCGATTAAAGTTCACGCCCCGACCGAAGAAAAGGACGAAGAAATGAAGGAAACATTTTACAATCACCAGGAAAGACTGGTAAACTCATCGCCCACAAACGGCACATAAATAGTTCTGGGTGATTTGAACGCTAAGGTTAGCAATGAGCTATCTCATCGGGGAACGACTGGAGGACAAAGCCTCCACGATGAAACAAATGACGGCGGTAAGGGCCTGATTAACTTTGCATGTAGCAGAAATCTAGTCAAACATTTGACTTACTTCCCACATCGACGCATTCGTAAAATGACCTATCACCGAATGGCAACACACAAAACCAGATCGATCATGTTCTGATCCTACAAAGCTGTGCCTCGAGTATACTTGCCGTCTGTACATACCGAGGAGCCAATTGTAACTCAGATCATTACTTGATCAAATTAACCTATCGATGTTGTATGCCAAAGGCATATTCAGCGAAGACCAGCCCGCTACAAAAATTTGACATCGAAAGGCTCCAAACGGCATCTGTGGCCAAAAAATTCACGGAGATCCTCGACAACAAGCTGGCTCCCTTGTTATTAGACGCATCGTTAAAGACAAGCAACGAGCTCGGGATGGAAGTGAACGTTATTTCAATATTATTTTTAATTATTTAGCTAGATATTTTTATTTTTCTTTCAAAATCATTCCTGGCATGACGTAGCCTAGCGTCTTCTGCTTGCTTACTGTCCGCTATAATATTCCGTTCCACCATTGACATCATGTAAAATATCTTCCGAAGCAAGTTCAACAAAATCAACAAGCTTTTAACTTACTTTTTATGGAATTGTTTGCAGCTACATATAAATGAGTTGCATATTTTTGAATAATAATTTTTCTGAAAAATTATTAGAGAAGAAAAATGTTAGAAGAAAGTGGTTTCGACGTGTGCACTAATTCTCCTCAGGCCATCACTCTTAGATACACACCGGTGATGGCGACCACCATGCTCAGAGGTGAGGGAGTTAATTTTTTATTTTTCTACTTATGCAAACTCAATATGTTTTTGTATCTGCAAGTTATATTCAAGGTAAATTTCTCTTGTAAGTACTTGTATTAGCTAAACTTTTTAATTGGATCATTTCACCCTTTTCACATCAACTTAATTTAAATCTATACGACAAATTTGCTCTACATTTGAAGCTTATCTATCGTCGCGCAGATATCGATCACTCTTTCGGATGGCTCCGATAGCTTTTTAAATTACTTTTTATGGAATTATTTGCAGCTACATATAAATGAGTTGCATATTTTTGAATAATAATTTATCTGAAAAATTATTAGAGAAGATAAATGTTAGAAGAAGGTGGTTTCGCCGTGTGCACGCGTGAAATGATCCAATTAAAAAGTTTAGCTAATACAAGCTTTTAACTTTTGGCCGTATTAATGTCGTGTGTAATTGGCGGTACGACAAAGCGGATATTTATTTTTTTCTACTATTATTCACCATTCATTTCAACATATCACAATCTGACCCCAGTCGCCCAGCGGAAGAGTCTGAAGTTAAATTCGTTGCTGTAGTACCAACCGCAGGTCGATTCAAATAGTATTCGTGCAATTTTCCAAGATTTGTCTCGCGTCACCTCCACCCATTGGCCTGTTATTTGATGGCAACGACGACGACGATGCTGACAATGAAGCGACTTTACCAGTAGCCGATACATCACCAATGCTGTTGCTATTATTATGACCGCTAGTATTGTTCATTATTTCACCAATATTCACATTCTCTGAGCCAGTGCTATGATTTTTGTTGACATCATTATTCGTTACATTAGATTCGTACTTTAATGCATTAATTTAACTATCTTCAACTTTATTGTAATTAGTAATATTCGCGAAATTATTACTAAGCACTTTAATTCCGATTGATGATGAAGATAGTGATTGTGGATAAGTTTCACGCGCGTTCAGACACTTTCACACTGAACTCCCCGAGATGGAGTTCTGGCACGCAACCGAGCGTATTCTTCCATCCCTAAAACCTGCTATCCCGTTCATTCTTAAAAAAAAGAGTCCCACTTCGTTTCCATCCCGGTTAGCGTCCACCTCGACGAGCCTCTTTATGGTGGTAACGGCAGATTCTCATTGCAACAATCTGGTGATTGCTTCGCTTGATTGTCACGATGGGGTTGCCATGATTGATTATCATTTGTTATTTTATTTCTTCTTTAAATTTTTTCTTTGGAAAAACTTTTTATTGATAATGGTAGAGGTAGTAGTGGCGAGGTTTATTGTGGGTTAGTAATAAAAATGTTAATCAGTTGCATATTAAATTGTTCCGCGCATATTGCGTTGTTATTTTTATGAGGTGGTATTTTCTTCGCAAAGATCCTTCGAGCAGTTTGCCGGGGCGGGCTGCTCGATTATTACAAGTGTTTCTACAGAATATAATAGAAAAGCTGCTACGGCTGCATCTAATCACTGTTACTGACTGCTGTTTAACGCGTTGACTCGTTAGTGTCGTAAGTTCATTAACACGTCGAGTGTGAATGGCCAGACTAAATTCATGGACGAATTTGACTCTCAGATTAATATTTCGCCTTGGTTTGAAGCTGAAAGGTTGCAGGTGTTATCAGCACTTCTTTGATGGTGTGCTTAGTGCCATCAGTAATGTTGATGTTGGAGTGCCAAAGTGAATCTTGGTACCCAGGCTAGAAGCAAGGCATCCAATATTTGCGCCTGTATCCAAGCCAATAGCGGTTTCCTCGAATAGCTTGATCAATGCGTACCGCCTGGTATCATTTTCCGTAACCTCGCTGATATTACATTCGGTGGAATATTTGCGCTGGGCGCTAACCTACCTCCAGAGTTTCCTTCAACGGCGAGATAAGCCTTTGGTTTTATGTGGGCATTTGATGACGTATTTTGTGAATTTGTGTAAATTCGTGCCCCGTGTTGCATTATATTCCTGAAGTCTGACGTGAGACGGCTTCAACTTGGTGGAATCGAGAACTTTGTCTTCTTGGCTTTTTTTATAACAATACAATTTTAATCTTATCTTGACTTGAATATAAATTACTAAGAAAACCTTTAATTATTTATCAAATTTATCATTTTTCATAAAAATTAAATACATATTATCTCAGAATATTCTCGTAATCGAAAAATATCACGGTGAAAGCCAAAACCTGTTTAAAATTCAAATTGTTTTGAATAAACTGATGAATATTGGTTTAATTTTTAGATCCAACCACCCACAGCTTTCAATAGCATGAGGGAATTTGCATTCATTTCAGACTGTATAAAATCATTATTATATTATTCATCTCCATGAATACGCCAATTTCATTATTGTAGCCAGTTTCATAAATAACAGCTCTGAATTATTGTGCCTGGAAATTTTCCATTATTATCCTTGAGTATCATTTTCCAACATGGTCTGGGATATGTGTTTGGAGCGAAGCGTTATGTTCCATTTCGCAAACAATGAAACAATAACTCACCCAACGAGCATCACGTACAAATTGACCTAATTTAATTGCAGGTTCATGAATATCCTGTGGTCAAACAAATAAATGGAAAGAGTTATTTAATACAAAGTGCTAAAGCATTGTTAGTCATGGCTTACCACACCACTTTTGCAAATTGTATAAGCTTCCACATTTCAATTACATTCGCATTTATAGTTCTTGTTTATTTGCAATTAATTTTCCAGCGGACAATAGCCCAAATGCAACTTAATCAAGCTCAGTCGCCATTCATGTTCGCATTAAATAATTCAGAAAATGAACGCTCTCTGTTTCGAATACGAGTACCCTCCTTGAAAAGTGACTCTCTGAAAGGGAAGATTAGTTTCTATGCCAAAATTACTTAAGAATCTCCCACTGACGTCACTATGGGAAGTTGTGAGAAAAAGAGCTTCTCTGGGGATTTAACGAACCATAAATGGGAAATTTTGTCAGTCCTCAGCATTCAGTGAAAAACAATTTCACTACAAACATTGATAAATTAATCTTGAAGGGGATTGTGACCCGGAAGGAGCTAAAATGAGTTTTCGTACTCCACTTTTCGACTTTATCTATTGTTGCGTGTTGGCCTAGCAATCTCTGATTCTTCGGGAAAAGGTGGCTTTCGAGCATCGGATTGAATTCGTTGGTTGACCAAATTTTATTACTTGGTGAGTGATTTCCAAGCTAAATTGGGAACTATTGTATTATGAGATATTCAGTCGTTGGTAGAAGGATTCACTTTTCCGTGAATTTCGTACTAATTTAGATTCAAACATAGAAGGGAGCTTTCGAGAAGGCAAAGAAGCTGTTGACAATTTTCGATGAAATATTTGAATAATGTCATCCCAATTTGACCCTTCCTTTCTAGTTCATTTTACAGAAAAGAATGTCCCCTGCCACATCCTTTGTCCCATTTCTGATTCAGATATAAATTTTGAACACAAATGTGTGTCGTTTCCTCTCCCTAGTGGTTAGCTCTGATGCCTTCATGCTTCCCTTCAAACATTGACTTCAGAGAAGGATGCTGACAACAAAATAGTTCCATTATTATTTCAATTCTGGGAATAGCCTTTAGAATCTATTAGAAAGTTATGAGACGTGCTCTAGTTTGGCTTGCGAGTCAAACGTTTTAATTATTAGTAATTCCTTTTTAGGGATGGGCAAGTTTCATTCAGTTAAAGATAAAAGCTTATTTATTCCGAAATTCTCGCCAGCTTCCTAAGGTTTTTGATTCATCAAAGCTGTAAATGTAAGGACTTAAATAAGTCTTAACTCTTATGCCAGATTGTAGTTTGATTTTCATACAGAAAAGCTTACGATTTTCATCATCAGAAATCAAAAAAAGCTAAAATAATCAATTCAATCCATGCAAATTAATTATAGGCAACGCTTCCCATATGATAAGCTTAACATGATTTTTTAGCCTTAAAGTAATTCAATGAACAATAACTAAGTATGAGTATCCTCAATAATTTTGCTTTTCATGGTATTTTCTCTAAAGTATGAAAATTAAAATCCTGGAATGACTGAAAATCTAGTGGGCTAAAACTCTTTCCATGTGACTGCTAGCAAAATTCCATCTATTTCCATGAGATAGTGATAAAATGTTTGACAGAGGCAATTGACAGAAAGTTGACGTAGTTTACATGGGTTCCTGTCACGAAAAGATCTAGCCCCATGGACATCATTAGACCGGGATTGGTTTGAAGTGCCAATCAGCACCCCGCAGCCCGAAAGCTGGGGTCCCAGTTTATCCTCCGTTTTGGGATACTCGTAACACAAGTGCTGTGTGCTTGAAACTACTTTCTATGCTATTCAAACTACAGACTACCACGTTTCAGCCAAGGATAGGCTCCTCTACTGTGTAGGAGAAGACAGTAACCCGCCAAGGGCTCCCCTAGCACGTAGTACAGATCAAAGGTCTGCTCAGCTTTTCGTGACACTCGGCCTGAGTAATACTGCGTATGTGGCTCCCAAACTGAAGTGGGTCGCCTTGCATCGGGTGCGTGGGGGCGGTTTTCCCCAAGGACTGCTAGTTTCTGAGAATTTTTCTCAGAGCTTAGCAAATCTCCCTGCGCTTTCAACAACCGTATTTCAATTGACAAACATCTTATAATTTAGGGTCAAGAAAAGTAGTCATGGTCTACAGTTCTTGATCCCCTCTTTATGTATCATAGATGTTATTCTGCTCTTTATGCAACACGAGCCACTGACTGCAAGCACAGCCAAACAACTTCACGCCACCAGGCCCTTCACTTTACCTCCCTGCTACATGTGCCATTCGTTTATTTTTACTTCTCCCTTCGGCCACCTCACCTCCGGTTGTCCGCTTCTCTTCGCTACTAAGCTTTGGCTCCTTTTAGTCGGTACAACTTCTCTCTTGAGTTATCATACACCAAAGGAATCATGCCTCAAGGTACATCACGTGCCTTTCCTATTAGCCTACGCCGTTCGTCTGGTTCCTCTTTTCCCATCACCTAACGTGCCGCTTCCCCTCCGCTTCTCCTCGCTACTAGCTTCACGACTCCTTTCGCTCAGTTGCACTTCTCCCTTCAGCCACCTCGCCTCCAAGTCTCTGCCTCCCCTCGCTACTAGGTTCACGCCTTCTTTCACTTGGTTCATTTTCTCCCTTCAGCCATCATACACCACCACCCAACATGCCTCGAGGTACATCGCTTCCCCATTCTACTAGGCTACGCCGTTCATTCAGTTCCACTTCTCCCATCAGCCAGGCCACCTTGGGGTCTCCGCTTCCCCTCGCTACTAAATTCACGAATTCGCTCAGTTTTACTTCTCCCTTCCGGCCATTTACTCCTTTGACCCTTCCATACGTCGGTATGGAAGGGTCCTCCGGTATGTGAGTTCTGCTATATCAACGAAATCTCCCTTCCTCATCCTAAATCCCACAACCAAATGGTAGTAAATGGTCTTGGGGAGGCACATTAGGTTTACTGGTTCTCCAATGATGGGGCATTAAAAGCCAATGATTGCGAATAAATATACCTATAGCTCTGCTACTGAATTCTACTTACTCCTCCTTTGTGATGGCGTAAGAGTGTGAAGATGAGTCGGACACGCCTAACAACGGAAACAAAGTAATGACCATGCCAATGTAATGCATGTTGGGTGACGGGCTAATTTCCCATCCCTGGAAAACCCTACATTGATTTGAAACTTGTGGCGTAGCCTCGAAGTGGATTGGATCTACAGCAATGACCTCATAACCGAAAAAAGGGCTATGGTGTTGGATTTTGGAATGTCAGATAACTGAGCAATCTTGGTACTGCTAAGGGATTTTCGCAACAGACCAGTCAATATAAATTAAATTTACTGGCAATGCAGGAATCGAACTGGACTGGGAGTGATATTCAAGATATAAGATCGCACACAATATTCAAAACTGGTAAGCCTGCTGGAAATGGCCTCCCGGCGTTTATTGTGGATAGAGATTTCCAATCGAACATTATTGTTTTTAAAACAGTCAATGAACGGTTACGTGCAATCTGTATAAAAGTGAAATTCTTCGAAATTGGGCTGATAAACGTACACGTCCTTTCTAACAAAAAGGGCATAGAACCGAAGGATATACTCACCAACCACCTGATATGATTAGTCGACTCATTGCCTATAAGGGGCACAAAAATAATTTTGGGTGATTTCAACGCTAAGGTTGGCAATGAGCTCTCTCATTGGGAAACGACTGGGGTGTATTGCCTCCACGATGAAACAAATGGCAACGACCAGTGCCTGATTGATTTTGCATGCAGCAGAAATCTTGTCATGATTTCGGCTTAATTCCCACATCTAGACATTCATAAAATGACCTGAGTATCACCGGAAGGGTACACACAAAACTAGAGCGACCATGTTCTGATCCAACAGCGTTACGCCTCGAGTATATTTAATGTCCGCACATTGTAGCTCTGGTCATTACTAGACCAAATTATTGATGTCGTATGTCAAAGGCGTATTTGGTGAAGACCAACCCTCGACAGAAATTTGACATAGAAAAACTCAAAATGGGGTCTGTGGCAAAAATTTCAAGAAAACCTTCAACAACCAGCTAGCTTCCATCCTTGCAGACACATCACTAAAAACAAGTAACGAGCTATGGGTGGAAATGAGACCAGCAATTAAAACAGTGACAGAATAGACGTTTGGACATCAAACCCGATGTAGAAGAAATAATTGGTTCGATAATGAGTGCTAAAATATGTAACATGAAAAGAATCAGACGTACTAAGAATATTTAGGTAGGAAACCCAGGACAAAGAGAGAACATTATGAAAACCTCAAATGTATAGCGAATAAGGTAATTAGAATTAAAAAAAGAAAACACTATGACAATCAATCAAAAAGCATTGACATAAGTCTAGCAGACAACAACACAAGACAAGCATACATAGTAGTGAAAAGCCAGAAATGAAGTTTTCAGCCCGAGACCACACTCTACCGTGATGACATCGGTAACATGATCACTCATAAGAACAGGAGTAATGAAAAAAGGGTATTATATTTCAAAATTCTGCTAAATCCTCCGCAGAGCTCAAAAACATTGGAAACTATAGATACAACCTTAGAAATTCTATTGACCCCACCAACTCTGGATGAAGTTTATTTCACCATCACAGCCCAAAGGAATAAGAGAGCAACGTACATTGATGAGATTCCAGTTAGGCTCACAAAAACTGGCAGCAACAGTGTTCAGAAAGCCATCGACAAAATCATCTAGCACATTTGGCAACAAGAACACATGCCGAACAAATAGAACCAATCATTTATATTCCCGATCCACAAAAAACATGAGAAGCTACAGAGCGGAAACTATAGAGAGATATTATTGTTTTGTACCACAAATGTTTTCAAAGATCTTAGAAATTTAAATAAGGTCATACGCCAACAGTATTACTGGGGAGTATCAACGTGGCTTTAGAGACGGTAGATCGAAGACCGACCAACTGTTTACATTCAAGCAAATACTTGACGAATGCTGGGAGATGCACATCAAATTTTCGTTGACTTTAAGCAGGCATACGAGATTTTTTATCGTAACGTACTGTACCAAAAATGTTTTGCTTGGGTATCCCAGGCAAACTAAGTCCATCTTACCAAAATACCAATGACGTTGACAGCTTCGTAAGTCTGCTACTAACCACCGCCTTTGACACAAATATCGGCCAAAAATAGGCAAGGAGATGGACTGGCCCCGTTGCTATTTAATTTAGCTCTAGGATATGTAATTGGAAAGCTACCTGTCGATATAAGATGAACGTTATTATAAAATTTGACCCAAGTAGTAATCTTTGCAGGCGCTATCAACATATCGTTACGTGTTATGGTTCGTGGCCGATAATTTTAATGTTCCAGGAATGTGAAAACGCACTGTCTTTTAAATTAAGTTAAAAAAGTTTATTAACTAAGAATGCACAATCTTTAATTTCACTATTTCACAAATCGCATTTTGATCTAACTTTCACTTGTCTATAAATTTCTATTACAACTGTCTTCACTAGCAATCAATATCGCTTTTAATTCACACTTCGCACTATCACAGTTTTACTTTCACGGTTTTTCTATTCCCCCATTCATTCAGCTCGGGTTTATATAGGGTCTCTAGTCATTCAATCTATTTCTCGCACATTGGTGAATGTTCTGACGAGAACTACCTGGAAGATTTGAGCAATTCTGAACGGCCGCAGTGACGTCACTTTCAGATATTGATCATGCTTGGCGGATTCTTGTGCTTTCGAGTACATTCGTTTATTGATCATGATGTTCTTAATAGTTGCGATAACAATTGCGACAGTAGCTCGCAGAATTATTTGCGCATGTAACACTGCCCCCACCTCAGTTCTTTTCGCCCCGAAAAGATGTGTCGCCAGTTGTAGTCAAGTTTCTGTGCATTAATATGGGGCAGGACCGTCCAGGTGCATGATTTTTATTTTAGCTCCCAGCCTACGGTGTTCCTGTATGCAATATACAACGTCATTGATTCGCTTTGTAACTCGGTATGGTCCCTCCCAATCATGCTACAACTTTGGAGGCCTACCGTTCTGCCGTTGTGGATTATATAGCCACACCAAGTCATCTTGCTGGAAGTCAGTCGAATTTGCCTTTAGATCGTACCTGGTCTTCATGCGGTCAGTAGCCGATTCGAGGTGTTTCCGCACTGTCCGATGTATCTGGTTCAACCGTTGCCTTAGCTCACTTGTGTACTCCGAGGTCATTTGGGGCTTCTCTGGGGGTGTTTCGAACTTTATATCAGCCGGCAGACGAATAGTCATTCCAAAAATGACTTTGAGTGTGGCTTGGCTTGTCGATGCATGTAAGGCAGCTCTTTACGTCATCAAAAATAATGGGACGTGTCGGTCCCAGTCCCTTTGGTTCTCGTCAACCATCAACCAACCGATTCGAGGTGTTTTCGCATTGTCCGATGTATCTGGTTCAACGGTTGCCTTAGCTCACTTGTGTACTCCGAGATCGTTTGGGGCTTCTCTGGGGGTGTTTTGAACTTTATATCAGCTGGCAGACGAATATTCTTTCCAAAAATGACTTTGACTTGGGCTTGGCTTGTCGATGCATGTTCGGCCGCTCTTTACGTCATCAAAAATAATGGGATGTGTCGGTCCCAGTCCCTTTGGTTCTCGTCAACCATCTTGGTCAGGTGTTTATTGAGTGTGCCGTTGATACGTTCGCCCATTCCATTGGATTGGGGATGCAGTAGTGCTGTCCTCGTTTTCCGTATTCCCAGCAGCCTGCACATGTCGCCAAAAACCAGTGACTCAAGGTTTCGGCCTTGATCCGAATGTAGTTCACAAGGTACGCCATACGTACTGACCCAATTTAACACTAGCTGCTCGGCTACGGTAGTTGCTTCCTGGTTGAAGTAGACCTCGGGCCACATCCTGAAATAATTGGCCACAACCAGCGTGTATCGATTGCCCCATTTGCATTCAGGAATAGGTCCTGCGATGTCAACAGGAATCCTTTTAAACGGTGCACCTACGTTGTAGGTTTGCATTTGTCCTCTCAGTCGTTGCTTTGGGCCTTTGACGGAAGCGCAAATTGTGCATGTGCGAAACCAGTCCTCTACGTCATCTCGAGCGTGGCGCCAGTAGAACCTTTCCCGCAATTTCACTAAGGTCTTGTTAACACCAAGGTGGCCTCCCGAGGATCCTTCGAGCATTTCCTTAACCACCTCATGGATTCGGCTTCTAGGAAGTATGATTTGCATCCTATAGAAGCTGCCATCCACCGTTATCCATTTCTATTTGAGTACGCCACCCTCCACTTGAAGGGAGTTCCATTGTGCTCAATAGCTTTTCAGAGGCTCGCTTGAATAGCTGTACCGGCAATTTGACCTGCTTCAATATTACAGATGTGGATTCCCGGGCTTTGCCTGTGTCTTGCCTCCTTTTCCAATGATGGCCGTGAGTGGCTTCCAAAGAGGTGATAGTGGAAACAGGCTGGCAGCTGCCGATGACTTCTCCCGCTTTGATGCTCGTGATTGAGTCTGCGGTGTTAAGGAATCTAATTGGCACGTATCCGTTCCTTGTAGATCTTATAAGGCTTCGTCCTAAAATCAAACTGCGCAATGCGGGTGTCTTCGTTGGCTCTATCAGATAAGATCGGCAGTCTCCAGAATCACCATCACGCTTGGCCCATACAATGGTTTCGGAAGAATCCGGTACATCAGTGTCGGTACATACTGCTACATTCATCTTGGGAATTTGGACGCTGCTCCATCAATACTTCGACATTCCGCCATTTTAATACCCTTTTGCCCAAAGTCAACGTGATTCCATGTGGTCACAGAAAATAAATTCCGAGAATGAAGTCATCCATGATGTTCGCGACCAGAAAATTATGTCGGAATGCAAGGTCACCCAACTGTATCTGGAGGTTGACCTCTCCATGGACAGGTGCAGTTTCTGCCGTAGCTGTCCGTAGTGAGAAAATCCTGCCTTTGTGAAGTAGTCGTTGCCTCACTAGGTCTGGTCAGATAATCGATCGGGTTGCACCAGTGCCGATTGTTATGGTGCAATGTTCGCCGTCAACTTGACCTGAAAGACATAAGTCTGCTTCTACACGATATAGTCTTGACAAGGTGATGGTGGTCCTGGAGACGTCGATCCTCCTAGCCAACCTCTGCCCCACGAAGTTAGCTCTAACATGTTTTCTGGCCCCTCAGCGTAAAGGGCTTCCATTTTGGGCTCCTGACTCGGTCTAGATCTGCTCCTACCTGCACACCCTGGACAATAGCTCGGTTTTCTTCACTTCTTGCAGTCTCTTTGCAGGTGCCCCTTCTCGCCGGAATTCCAGCATCTAGGCGCGCCATTTACCTGCGGGTTTTGCTCAATTTCCACGTGCTCACACCTTCACTTGTCTGCCACTACGTTGCGAACCCGGGCAGTGGTACGAGTCACATTTTTCGCTGCCTCAAAGATCAGACTATAAGCCAATGCATCCTTAACCGTTTGCTTTTGGGCTGTGCGCACGGCTTGTTGCAATTTCTGGTCCTTTGATGCGCTGATGAATGCTTCTGTCGCTGCCACATCTCGATGTTCTGGACCGTAAGCTGGGTAAGCCAAAAGTGTCAGTCGCTCAATGTCTTGGGCTAGCTGCTGTAAGGTTTTGCCAGACTTCTACATCCGATGCCGTAGCTGTGACCGATAAATCTGCTTTAGATAATCGTTTTTATAACGCATGTCAATCGCATTCATTATAGCAGCCGGGTTTGAGTGCAACTCAACGGGAATTTTCTGCAAAAGCTCGGCAGCTTGGCCTCTTAGAGGAAGATTTAACTCAGTCCCAGCACGATAGCTTCTCATAGTTCCTCAGCTTCGGTGATAGGCATTGAAGTCTCCAGCAATGAGAATGGGACCCTAAAAGTCCAGAAATTTTTCAATATCTTCAATGAGCGTAGCTGCCTGAGGGCGGCTAAAAGCCGAGACTACCATGAATTCAAAAGAACCCGTCCACACTTGAATTGCAGTAGTTTCTAGTGTTTGTAACGTAGGCGTCAATATGAGATTATGGTTCACATTCCTTCTCACAAAAATGGCCGTTCCGCCTCCTTTACCTGTTGTTCTGTCATTTCTGTACAGAAAATAGTTAGGGAAGCGTAGGCAATTTCCAGGCTTCAAAAAGGTTTCGTGGATGAGAATGATTTCCAACTTATAATCAAATATAAGTTGAGTCAACTCACCAGTCTTATGTAGCAGGGAATTTGCATTCCATGTGAAAATGGTTAATTGATCCATAAAGCTCATTATTGTTTCTTTGTCAGTGTGCTGTTAAAACTGTTGTGAGATGCAAATATTCTCTGAAAAATTTTCGCCATCATGTCTTGCATCATGGTTTGGAATTGTGTTTGCATGGTGGCAAAGAGTGTGTCCATGTTGTTATTTGTGTTTAGTGGAGTGTTTGCTTGTTCTTGTTTTTGTGTGTTTTTATTTTGTTGCTGTGTAGATGTTGTGGTGGTTTCATTGTTACTTGCAGCTACAACTTGTGCGAACAATTTCCTGTCATTCACTGGGTTTTGAGGACATCCACCATAATTGGCTGCATGTTCTCCAGCACAGTTCACACATTTTGGCTTTTCCTCTGCTTCTTTAACCCATTTGGTTTGGTTTTGGTGGAGCCCATCGCATTTAATACAACGGGCCTGTGCGTGACAATTTCTGGAGAAGCGTCCAAATTGCTGACAGTTGTGGCACATAACTTGTCTTGCACGGGAGCGTTGCGCATTTAATACAACGGGCCTGTGCGTGACAATTTCTGGAGAAGCGTCCAAATTGCTGACAGTTGTGGCACATAACTTGTCTTGCACGGGAGCGTTGCGCTTTAACAGTGGATATGAGGTGACATATTGTATATGTCAGTCTCGGTTTTGGGAAGAAGGACCTTCAACAACCTGGATGGCCCATCTCTTAGCTTTATGTAGTGGATTTCGATGGGGTGAAATTCTTGGCTCTCCAGGTCTTCCTTGATGCCGTCAATTGACACCATACAGACCCCTGATTACCATATTCAGATTCCTTCCTTGAGGAAGCATATACGTATGGGATTGTATAGTCATTTCTGTCAAGTATTTTGTTAGTTTTCTGTGGTCTTTTGGTGCCTCTGGAATTATCTGGATCTCCAAGTAGACCCTTTAGATAGATTCGTGTTTTATTCCAAAGTCTTTCATGTCCTTTAGGACTTGGGTCCACTTTTCAGGCTCTCGGAGAATGACGGGTACCGTTGTCCGTTTTTTGTCGTCGTCTGGGGATTTGGATGTGGTGGGCGCTGTGGGAGTGGTTTTCTTTTTTGGTGGGATGGCCAGCTCTGGTGGAGCCATTGAGGGACCCACCGAGCAGGAAGTTCTTCATCCTCCTCAGCAGAGTCTTCCCGCATCGACTCATTTTCATCTTGTTCTTGTATTGCTTCCTCTTCCATAGCTTCTTCTTCCGAAGAAGGAGAAGAGGTCGGCGGACCCTCTGATGAGGAAGATGAAGACTCTACTTTTCTCTTTTTGTTTTTGTTTTTGGTTTTCTTTTTTGATTAAGCCAGCGCCGAGTCCCTCAATTGCTCCATGAGCTCTTTGTTGACTCGGCGTTGTTCTGCCAACTCCGAGTTGACCTCAATCAGTTGCTGTTGAGCCTGCCTCAACTGCTCTGTAACTTCGTTAAGCTGTGCCTGCACAGCCAATCATCAGAGCGATCTGCTGATCTTTGCCCATTGTGGATCTGTCTATCATATCCACAACTCACCCAGACCAAACTCAAACACTAAGAAATATATCCAACTATTTACACAATTGCTATTCAAATCAACAAAAATAATCAAAACAACACCCTCTCGCAGCCAAGGAAAGCAAAAATCACTCACCCAGAAGAGTCCGTGCCGTTTTGCCAGCTTGTTCTTTTTCTTTTTTAAGTTAAGAATTTTCCGTCCTGCCCGCACTTTTCACTTTTCAATCACTAACTGACTATATAATAACTGCCTATATTCACTCACTAATTGACGACTTCGACTTTCAATGTCCGCAACGATGCACGGCTTCCACAAGACTGTGTGTGGTTTTTCACAGCAACGCAGCAGAATTAGAGGGGAACTCTCAGCGGATGTGAATGAGTTTGTACTTCAAAGTGGTATTAGTTGAGGGTTCACTCAGCGATGAATTGGGAAAAGAACAAGGATTAGTTTTAGCAGAATGGACAAGTGGACAATAAAAAAGTTGATTGGTGGACGTGGTTCCAGAACGCTTTTTGCAATGATCTTTTTTTGTGAGAAATCGGGTCGTCAGTATCAATCCCGTAGCGTAACAACCTCTTTGCTATGAGTAGGTGTGGGTGTTGCTCAAATGCTTGAAAATTATTCAAATAGTTAGAATAATTATAATAAAGCCCAAAATATTTTTGCGCTTCCGACGTATTTGCGTGATAAGCGTTGATTGCATGTTCTACAACTTTGAAGCTTATTTAATGTACATTCAGATACTGATGTAATTTTATACAAAAGATTGATACCACTTTTTTCTTCTTGAATGCTCAATTTCCTTCTTAATGCATCAATAAACTCCAGATATTTCGAACAACATTACCAAATTCTTAATCTAATTCAAAGTGCCGAAGCTCTATTACCCATTTACAATACCCAATATTTTATTGCTCTATTGCGTATCTTGCTTTCAAATAATTTATTAAGCAAGCTCTCAACAGGAAATCGCAAGGTACAAGATTTATTGCTGGAATTAACGAAGAGTTTCGTAGATTATCGGCATGCGAAAGCCAAACACAGCAAGTTAAACAAGATTTTCATCGTTATCCTGCCGATATTTGCCAAGCTCTGCAAGTTTTAAAGGCATAAACAAGAGGAGAGTGTCGGTAGCCGGATTTATCCTTTCATCTGAAAGAATTTGAGCCCTAACGAAATGGCGACAAGGTTTCTCAAAATTGTGCTAACAATACGTTCCTCAGAGCCCAGTGTGTTTCGATTAAGATATAGGATGCCAGCAGAAACGGAGGGGAAAGTTGAAGTGATTTGATAGGAGGAAAGAGAAAAGAAGGAAGTAATTCGATTTACGCGCCTTAAAGCGCGTTTCGATTTTAAGTTAGAAACAATCGTTACGTTGATTGTGAAGATTGATTACAATCTGATTATAAAGGACGCAGTACGATTCTTAGTATGATCAATAGCACGAAGTGGTGGGAGGTCATTAATCTTAAGCTTTTGTTCTACAAACCGAAATGAATTATATTCACTGCTTTAATTCAATGAAAACTTGCCTTGCGATGATGTTTTAATAGAATCTCTAATAACAAAATAATTACATTGAAAAAGTGTGTCATCATTTTGGAAACTCTTCTCTTGCAAATTGTCCTTACTCAACTGCTAACACCAACAACAGCTCATTCATTTGTTTGTATTTAACTTTTGTCCAACAACTGCCAGCAACTTAACAAATTTGTTAGTTAACTTTTAAATCAGCGCTAAAGCGGAGAATTTATCATTCACTGCTTTCCCGCGATTCGGTTTCGTTGAAAACTTCCGACATCATCACGAAAATTATCCTTTATGTCATTTTACTTTCTCTTGACTGTAGCATGAGCGTAACAACCATGATAAATTAGTTCCGATTTATAAAAGTTTTAACATTTAAAATATTTTTGATATTTCACATTCTTTACTTTTGCACGTCTATGACCGGGAACTTTAATGGAATTCGCATGTAACGGGTAGAGGTTGAGTTCATTTTAATTTATTTTTTATCCCGGAAGTTTTTCAAGGAATAGTTTCAAGTATTTGAAATTGAGGCATGCCATGCTGTAAGTAAAGTCTGTGCGTTGAAAAAGGTGAGGCTTGTATGTTGGGAGGTCATTTTTAAGATGGATAACTATGAGATTGTGTGGCATAGTAGAAAGGCAACATTGAAAGCACTGATAGGGATTACTATGGCGGTATTCGATGCATATGCCTATACATGTCAGAAAGAATGGATGCGAAATACATCGTGAGAATTGAAGCACTTTATGATGTGGCGTGATGTTGGCGTGTTATCAGCTGTTGATTCGGATTTGAAATAAATTTGACTCCCCATTTCAATTGTACCCATTCGAGCCGCAAAATCTGGTCAAAACCGCAGCGGTGGATCTTTATGAGTACAAGGACACCAATAACTCAGAAATCAAAATTCATTCAAAAAAAATTTATTTGCAAGCTGCATTTTTGGGCGTATTTCGTCTCTTTCATTGCTGGTTTTTGTTATTTTGGCTCTTAGATACACAAATATGCAATTTTTGTTACTGTATTTGTCAAGTGTGATATTTTGCGTGCTTGAGGTATTTTTCCTCGACTGCGTCATGATCTTTGTTTTATTTTCATTGATTTGTAGCACTACTAGTTTGGCTTCACTGTCAAGTTTCGTTAAGAGTTATTTGGCAGTTTTTAATGACCGTAACAAAATGTTGATTCCGTCCGCATGGCTACTACTTGGCTCGACTTGTATACTAATGCACAACGTTTATCGTTTTGACGTTCTTCAGAGCCAAATTGAATAGCAATGGGGGCAGCCCATCTCCCTGTTTTAGTCCGATATTTGTGTTAAAGGCCTATGTGCGTTAGTTATTGATGCGAACTTGGAAGGTCGCCGACGTCATTGTCATTTTGGTAGGACGGACCAATTTGGTTGGGATGCCAAAGCAAAGCATTATATGTTAAGCTATGTTACGATCAATAGTGTCGTACCCTTGCTTAAAGTTAACAAAAATTTGGTCTATTATCGATCTTCCGTTTCTAAAACCACGTTGATACTTGCCAATAATATAGTTGGCGTATGATCCGATTTTATTATCTAAGATCTTTGAAAATATTTTGTTCGCGGTACAAAGCAGTGATACCCTTTATAATTTTCGCACTGTAGCTTGTCACCTTTTTTGTGGATAAGGAGTGCCAAATGTGCTGGATGACTTTGTGGATAGCTTTATGAACATTGCTGCCAAATATTTGATGAGCTCCACTGGAATCTCATCAATGCCCGGCGCTTCATTATGCTTTTGGGCTTTAATGATGGAACAAACTGGAAGTTCTCCACAGACGTCTATTTTCTCCCATCTCCCCTTAACCTTGGTTTCATCAGCGATGATATTGCCGATATTATCACAACAGAGCGTGCTTTCGGGCTGATAACCACCTTTCAGGCTTTTCACTACTTTGTATGCTTGTCTTCGGTTGTTGCTCGCTAGACTTACATCTATACTTCTCAATTGGTCATCAAAGTATTTTATTATTATAGTAATTTTATTTAATTATTAATTTAATTAAAATTAAAAATAAATTTAATCTATTCAAACCCTCTTCAAGAGTCGCATAGCAGGCATCGACAAGTCAACATCTCCTGCAATTTATAATCATAAATTCGAAAAATTGGTAGTGTAAATAGTAAAAAGTAAAGAATAGTGGAGCAAGAGAGAAGAAGAGGGAAGAGATAGAGCAAAGGCAGAAGGAGATAGAAGATAGGAAGGGAAGGAAGTCGAACACAGAGGGAGATAGATAATAGGAGACAGAAGATAGAGTGGGAAAGCAGAGAGAGAGAGTGAGAAAGAAGAAAGGTTGAGAAACAAGATAGAGTAAGACAGAAGACAAAGAGAGGCCGAAGATAGAGAGAGGGATAGAAGAAAGAGTGAGACGGAAGACAAAGAGAGTGAGGCAGAAGGTAGAAGATATGAAAACAGAAGAATACAGGGGACTCTCGCAGAGTGCTTTGGTATTATTTTACTGACCTGGGTTAGTTTCAGTCATATTTTCATGTTGTTCCAAATTTTGAATTTTTTATATTATATTGAATTGAAAATTATGTGGCGGATATCAAATAATAGTTTATAGATAGTTCCCTTTTGGTAGACAGGATGTCAACGGACAGTGGCGTGGTTGTCGGATGCAACGTATCCGTCAAAGACGAAAGACGAAAAAATTGCTTCGCTAGTTACCCAGTAGTACAGTACTACGTGAAAGTTAGATAAAGTGTTTGTAACGTTGTCGCAAAAACAAGAAGCACTTGCAAAAATGAATGCCAAGCTGGTTGACCAGCGAACCAAAAATGAATTGCTAGCTGCAAAAAATGCAGAACTAGACCAACTGCTGAAAAAAAAGCTAAAATAAATGAAAAATCTCAGAAAGACAGCCCTCATATGAAAAAACGAAAGTTAAGTCTTTATCTCCAAAGTCTCGTTCCTCTATTGAAACTTCGGGAAACAAGATGGACTTTGACTGTATGAGTGGCAATAAAAATGAAGAGGATAAGATTTCCCCTGTTCTTTCAACACCATAACTAGCTACGACATTTACAGATTTCAACAACAAAACCAACACTGCCAAACACAACCCGCAACCCAAACACTTGATATTATTAAAACACAAAACATCTTATACACATCCGCGGAAAAGGTCTATCTTGCCATACAAATTATACCAACTACACCTACAGACCACAGACGACTGACAATGAAATAAAATACCACACTTATATACTTCCAGAGGATAGACAGATCTATGTTGTCATCAGGGGCCTGTATGGCCTTTCAGTCGAAGAGTTCAAAGAAGACTTACAGTCTCAGCGCTTTAACCCAATAGAAGTGTACTATATCAAAATGAGAGAAGGTTTTTCTAAGGTAGTCAAGGTTCTCCTCCCAAAACCTGAAATTAACATTTATAATATTAAATCTGTTTGCCACCTTATGTGCATCGTAAAGGCACAGCGTCTTCGTACGGGCCAGAGTATGTGGTACAATTGCCAATATTCTTCTAGAAAGTGCCATGCATAGTCTCGATGCGTTAAATGCGATTCATTTCAGCATTTCTCGGACTGTCCAAAGGAAATTAAGGAAAAGCCAAAATGTGCCGATTGTGACGGAGAACATCCAGCAAGCTACGGGTGTTGTCCTAGGAATCGAAAGAACGTGAGGAGATCGTTCGCAGAGGTTGCTGCAGGCCAACTCACACAATCAGCACAAAAACAAAAAACCACGACACAGGCACTTCAACACACACAAAATCAACCTCACAATATGGACCAGATGATTGCCAAAATACAGACACAATTCCAAAACATGATGCAAGAGATGATAGCAAACCATGTTCGTTGCATCTCAAAATGTCGTCAACACTAAACAGTAATGATTTTAATGAACCACGTTTCAATTTTGACGTGAAATGCGAATTTCTTGCTTCAGCATACTTGTGAACTACAAACATGTATATTTAATCATAAATTCGACATTATAATGATTCAAGAAACCTTTCTGAAGACTGGAAGATAATTCCGCATCCCGAACTACATTATGTACATAAATGACAGAATGAAGGGTAGAGGAGGCGGAACGGCTATTCTCGTGACACAAAATGTGAATCACTATTTTATTAACACACCTACTCTTCAAAAACTAGAGGCTACGGGAACCAAGGTGCGAACTGATTTTCTAGAGTTTATTGTGATTTCTGCCTACAATCCTCCAAGAAATATAACTTTCTTAAATGAACTCAGAGCACTTGCTGCTTTAGAAGGCTTTTTCTTCATCACAGGAGATCTAAATGCCACACACCACTTTTGTAGAGCTGTGAGAAGCAATAAAGCTGGAACTGATTTCAATACAATCATTACTGCCAACTACTTCAGCTTACATATCCCCAATGAGTCAACATATTATGGACTAAGAAATTGCTTTGCGCTGGACATTGGAATATCGCGAGATTTCGCACAAAATGTTCGGTTAAATGTCCTCGACGAACTATCCCTGACCACAAACTCGTCCTCTTCTTCATAGAAAACATCTTCTTTGATGTTCCTTTGCAAGAATAGAAAACTACAAACTGGAAAGCGTTTAAAGTCGCATTAGCCAATGAAATTAATTTTCAGTCACATAAAATAGCCGACGACATCGACAAAATCATTGAGAACGTAATTCAGAAAATTTTACAGGCAAAAGAGGAGCATACGATCATACTTTAAGAAGGGAAACGAATCAGATTGAACTCCCTCAGAACATCAAACAACTGATAAGGAGAAGGAATCAAGTTTGGAGGAGAGCTAGGTATACAGGTGACCCTACGCTTTGCATAATAGCTGCTCGAATGACAAATGAAATCCATGATAACATAAAAGTATTCCGAAACAAGCAATGGGAGAGCTTTTTGCAGAGTCTTAAGCCTGGGTGTAGTCGTTTCTGGAGAATGTCCAATACTTTCAGGTAAACAACAAAATTGATGTACCGCCTACTTATGGCCCGAACGGGATGCAACTCTACGATGCGGGTAAGGCTGAAGCATTTGCAGATTCTTTGGAAATACAATTTTGCGAAAATTCTTCAGGCGAGGAGGATTTTGAAATCGAAGAATGAATTGAATCTTCTGTCAACAAACTACTGATAGATTACATGAAGACAGGATTGTACCAACGGACTTCGACCCAATCAAGAGTGTAAAACAGACACTCGATAAAGCACCTGAATATGACACTATTACAAAAACAATGATTTCTTGGCCACCGGACAATATTTTACAAACACTTGCTGACATTGTCAATGCAATATTTTGTTTGCGAAAGTATCCCAAAGTATGGAAATCAGCGAATATTATTGTTTTTTTGAAACGTCAAAAGGACCCATAATTTCCACAAAACTGAAGACCCATCACTCTCCTCTCGTCGCTGGCGAAAATTGTGGAAAGTGTGATTCTGCATTGATTCAATGAGGTTGTATAAGACAAAGACATTATACCGGAAGAACAATATGGCTTCAAAGCTGAACACTCTAATGAGCTCCAGTTAGTTAGAGTAGTTCAACACATCAGAACAGGCTTAAATCGCAGGAATTCAACAGGCCTTGTTTTGTTTGGCATAGCTAAGGCCTTTGATAAAGTCTGGCATGCCGGACTAATCTTCAAAATGCATCATTTCGCGTCAGGATTGACAAACAAATCTCAAACTGGAGATGAATTGATGCTGGAGTTCCTCAGGGATCACCCATCTCACCTGTCCTAAACAGGATACAGGGTGCGTACGATATTTGAGGACATGCATAAATGTGACTATAGCTTTGCGATTTTTTTTTTTTATTTTTTTCCTTTTCAGATAAGAAATGGCGGACTACAACATCACTCAAGAAATGAAAAGACATGCTGTCGTCGTCGCTATATGTGCGAACCATACAGATTTAGAGATCTCTAATTTTCTTAATTGCCCCTGTTCATTGGTGCCCAGAGTTCACCGTGAATTGGAAGCATCAGGAGGCGATACAGAATCGGTTGCGAAACGCAAAAAGCACGAACAACGTTCTGACACTGTCCGATCTGCAGAATTTTAAGAGCAAGTGCACGCGATCATAGACGAGGGCCCTTCAAAATCAATGAGGGTCTTTGCGAGTGAGCTTCATGTTTCTGAGTGCCTTATTTGTAGAGTTGTCCACGGAGACCTTCGGTATAAGTCTTACGTGATATGCAGAGGATAGTTCATGTCGGAACGAACACGGGAACAGAGAGTCCTCCGATCCAAACGTCTTTTTAACAAAATCAAACACTATGAGGCGCCCAAAATGTTATGGTTTTTTTCCAACGCAAAAATTGTTGACCAAGATCAAAAGACCAATCGCAGAAATGACAGATGGCTATTTTCAAATCCTACAGAGGTTCTTGTTGCTTTGCACACAATGTTTCCAGCCATTGTTATAGTTTGAGGTGTTGTCAGCAATAAAGGACATGTTATGCCACCACACTTTTTTACTCAAGGACTTCGAGTGAGCTCTGCTGCATACATCGAGGTTTTGGAGACGGTAGCGAAACCCTGGATAGACAATGTAAGCGGAAGCAAACCATACATTTTTCAACAAGACACTGCTCCTTCACATAAAGCGATGGCGACACAGGATTGGATGGCCGAAAGTTTTCATGACCACATAACACCGAACCTATGGCCACCTAGCTCCCCAGAACTTAATCCTTTGGATTATTACATATGAGGCGTAGTTGAGCGTGAGACCAATAAGCGTCCTCATAATACCACTTCTTCGCTGAAGACTGCAATTAATGCCGTTATGGTCAATATGAACAAGGAGCATTTGATTCGGGCATGTAATTATTTCCGGACCCAGATCGAAGAGGTTATTGCTGCTAATGGCGATTTTATTGAATAACTTTATAGCCATATATTAATTTAACGTTGTATAAAAAATTCCTGAAATTTCATTAAATTTTGTTAAAAATACAAGGTGACTAATTTTTCTCTCAAGTTGTCCTCAAATACCGTACGCACCCTGTATTTACTGCGGATTTTCTCACTCTGCTTCCAAAAGTAAAACTATTACTCTACGCTGATGATACTTGTATATTTAATACAACACGACAAAGTTGCAACGATCAATAAATATTTGATTGAAATACTTTCTTAAATGGTATTTTAAAATTAGTCCGGACAAAATACAGGTACTTTTTATCACGAGGAAAGAACGGCATACCCCACAGAGACTTATCCATGAAAACAAGACAGTTGACTGGCCACCAGCGGCTAAATACCTTGGACTTATATTCGACCGAAGACTCACATGGAAAAAACACATACAAAACAAACGAAGACTCTGCATTGGACTTCTCTCCTCTCTGTACCCCCTCATTGTATCCAAAAGACTTAGCCTGAAATTCCGAATGCTCATATACAAATAGATTTTACGACCGACGCTACTATACGGTAGTTCTCCTTTCTACCAGACGACAAAGACTATTAAAAAATCACTCCAGTCCTTCCGAAATAGAATCATTAGAAAGATCTTAAGAGTTCCATGGTATATTTTTTTGTGGTAGGGAAGTGAATGCCATTCATGCACAGAGTGTGGGACTCTCATGCTTGAAAGAAGGCGACTGGATTAACAACTAAACACCTCCCCTGTCAACCTGAGAACCCAGCCTGGAACCGTTTGACACATTTCTTCGGGCCAGGTCTGGTTTTGTTACACCGTGAGGCGCCTTCAAGCTGGGGAATCCCTTTCCTAGCAAGAGGGGAGAGGGGAAGAGGAAGTGCCAGACAAGCGATCCCCCAGCCCCAACGCCCCCGCTTGCTGTGAGTCCCTTTTATCTTTTAGGACTGCCCGAGCGTAATGTGCCACCTGGTTCCATTTGTCATTAGAAACACTAATATCTACAAAGACCTAAGACTTGAGACGGTTGCAAATTACGTAAGTGATAAGGTACTGAAACTCTTTGATACAATTGACAGCCATACTAATAGTACTCTGGCATTTCTTCGAACTTTTTTAAACGGGGATGAATTAAGGTTCCCGCCAAATGACTCTGTAAAAATTGTTTCTTAATTCATATAATGACTGAAACTGGCTCAGGAAGGTAGATGGGTACTGAAGTACTCACAGATACGAGGGAGTAAAGGTGCTAAATCACACTAACTCCATACTCCACAAATTCCACACAACCCTGTTCAACGCTAAGAATTTGTTTTCATATCTGCAAAATTTTAGGAGCTATCAGTAAATCATTCATATAAAATTTTTATACTAACTTCATCCAACTGTGCCACTAATTTTAATTATTGGATCAATTACTTCCACATTTTAGACTTCGTCAATTTTCTTCCGAGAATAACCGCAACAAATTTATGTCACTCACTATTCACATTATAAATTATTCAAAAGAAAAAAATGTCCGTGCAACCAGACGAAACCTTTCCGTACTAGAGCATGTCGTTGTAAAATTTCCAACAACTCGTATCGAGATAAATTCTTTTTCCTCATTTTTCCCTGGTAAAATAGAATGAAATGAATAAAGCAACGAGGCAAAACGATAGTTATACTTTTCCTTTTATGCTGTTACTACTAGGTTTGCTCGTAGTTATAGTACGCTCCTCAGCTATAACATCCTTACACGGCGAAGTGAACAATAAACTTTGCAACATTCTTGTCTTGTAGTGAGTCAGGTTGCATGTAGTGAAAAGTATGTTATCCTGACAGTTCTATATGTTCCGGTAGAGTTTGGAGCAAAGTTCCTTCCCGAAAGTTAGATGGGTAGTAAGTGCTCTGCAATTTTGGCGGGCAAGTGAAACTCTTTAGCGTAGAGTCGTAAAATTTGTTCAAATTAAAGTTTTACAAAGAAGACATTTTGAAATGATGATGCCACTGTTGCTTAAAGGGTAGATTTAGCATTTCGAGAGCGGATAGAGAAGGATAATTACAAAACTCCAGGTGCATAGCTACGTAGGTACATCACTGAATGAGTTAGCATATAAGGGAATTGCTACCTGTCTATTCGTGTGTAGTCTATTCTTTCTTCTACTCATAGATCTTCTAGTCACATCATTTTGTGTCTCAAACTAGAATTAACTTAGCAATCATTAAAAATATTAGTAGTGGTGTTTTAAATATTTTGTATCGAAAATCATTTTAAAGGTAACAACAAGTTGGGTAGATATCACTACGCTCATGTCAAAAGGGTTTTGTAACTTAGCTTCGATATACAGACATTTGTTAGAGTGAGTTAATTTTTAAAAAAAGTTTTATTGACATACGCTTCTAAAGAAAAACCAGTATTACTCCTTTTTAACTGGCCTAACATTTTGTTCCAATATTGCTAAAACCATTGACTTAACGGAATCCTAAATATATTTTCTCACACATTTCATCTGAAAATTTGTAGGAGAGTCAATCAAATGCGTAGTGTCCAGTTCGATGAAAATTCCATGTGGTAGAAAAACCATGTATGATTGTTGTAACCGGAGAAAACTCAAACTACTATAACTTCTGTAAATTTTATTGAAACTTATAGAATATAAGAAGCTTTGAAAGGACTACTTAAATATCTAATTTCATCCAATTTAAGAGTACCAATACAGTTTTGCAGGCCAAAATTTTTAATACACACATCCTGCTGTTGTTAGCTAAGCTTAACGAATTTCATCCTCTAAGTTATTTGTAAACCGAAGGTCCCTGGTTCGAATTCCGTTGATGACAACAAGATTTGTTACTTGTGATTCTTTGACGGACTGGAAACCCGTTCAGTTATGATACATACTGGTTTAAAATCAGAATATCTTACAGCTGAGTGGACGAATACACTGCTAAAGCGTGGTACTGACCATATCATCTTCTCGGTCGCTGATACATGCTATAAAGAAAATGAGATGCTCTAACTATTTCTAAGCGAAGGACCAAAATGGGCTACAATGCTTAAGAAAAAAAAAAATTATTTGTTACTAGAATTACATACCTCCGCGATACTCTCACCCATAAATTGAAGGTTCTGATCTACAGCTATTTATTAATAAACTCAATCGAGTGCTAAAAGCAGTTACCTTCAATGTTGAAGTTGGGGAAAAATAGCGCAAATTCATCTAATATTCGCATTTAAAATAACCGCCATTTTGTTTGATAGTTACTAATATCACTATGTGAACAAATTCTCAAATATGTTCATGATACGTATCATTCCTGAAACTTTCATGCAAATTCTAGTAACTCTAAGTGTCTGAGTCGGTAAAAAGCAGTGGCGGCGTGGAAGACTGCCTACAGCTTCGCGCTATAGGGGCCTTGTGCTTGAAAGCCTTTTCTAACGCAATAAAAGTCTTAAAAGTATTGGTACCAGTGAAAGCTGTGAATGATTTTACTCAAAGATAAATAATAAAACCATTCGAATATCTAGCATTTGGCATTACACATCAATTTTCCAGTCCATAGTATAGTATACTGAAATAGTGACCACGATCAACTCAACTACAGTAAGGCATTTAAGACGGATGAGACCATCGACGGTGATCATCTTGGCTTACAGTATTCTCTCGCAACTGTGTCCTCAATGCTGTCTCTCACATCAAATTGCAATCCTATCTTCGGTGTGTTGTCTACAATTCTAGTGAAACTTATAATTAAATTTTGCTTGCTGGGTTCCTTGACCCTTTTTGTAGAATGCCAGCACAATTCCGTGAAGCTCGAAAGAGGTATCCGATGGCATTTACTAACATATGCATATTTCACTAAATGTTTGGGCTGAGAAATTCAAATAATGGGCAAGCACATCACTCCAATGATCAATATGAACCTGAAAACGATATAAAGAATAAGCTTTCTTAACTGTGGGAAAACCCTTTTCATCTAGACAGGATATGCAATTTCTATGCAACTCATCATGCGGATAGTTTTATGTTATACGCATAATAAGCCTGCCCTCATAAGTCGTAGTGTATCCAAGTCAACAGGACTACAGAAACCTGTCCAACCGGTGTATGCAAGACATATGTGTTGCACCGTCTAATTTGATCCAAGGACCAGGGTAAATGTCCCAAAGCAGGTTTGAATCGGCTATTTCCATACCACCGCTACTTTTGAGAACAAATTATGAGTATTTATTCGTGTGTGAGCCTAAATGCTACATGCGTTGATGAACATGGCAACGGCTATCAAGGAAATTCCGTATCTGCAAACGATTCTGATTTCGGTTGATTTGTGTCTTCCTCCACTCTTTCTCCATGGCTTGCGAGACAAAGCGGAGTACCGTAAATATTTCTATTATTTTTTTGTGAGTGTGAATGAGCAATATTATGTTTAAGGTTTGAAAATAATACTATTTATACGTAGTGATTGCTGATCAGCTCGATTTATTGAAATAGAATTTCAGTAAGCTACTTAAAGTAATTTTTCATAAACTGACTGTAGACATGTGGAGTCACTGCAGGTATGTACATTAAAACAAAATTATCATTATTTTTAGCCCACCTCCCAAAAGAGATAGAGGTATCGGGAGAAAACGGGAATCTGGGTCCATAGAAAAACAAAAGAGAGCTGTAATTGTCTTATCAGATCGGGCTTAAGGTTCTGGATTGATGAATTACCCCAAAAAAACATCTCATAGCATGACAAAATTAGATGAATTGATTTTTTTGACGTCGGGTATTACCACAGCCAATACTTCATTCAAGTTGGAAAGTACTTCGGACGTGTTGAGTAGTAAGCTACATTCGGAGGTTGAAATAGCATCAAACTCTACTCAATCAGATTTGAGGTGGAGAGCGGAGTTCCTGAACAACAAATAAGCTCTCAGTCAGTTAACGATGGTGAAAGTGACATTATCAAAAAAACGTTTATAAGTTCTGATCCAGGAGTGCGGTCGTTTCCCCTAACCCAGGGGTCGCCAATTAGTTTCGCTCCGGGTCCGCTTTAAGAAATGAAATGACCATCGCGGTACGCACAACCGTTGATAAATTTTATAGAAAAAAATCTTTATTATACAAATGTTACTACGGAAATTACAAACGTATTTTTTTACATCAATGAGAAAAATGACATTTTTTGTTGCGGACTATCTGTCTGAAGTTTGGTGTATAATTGGTGCAAGATATTGACATGAAATCCTGGAGATGTTCATCAGTAAGTCGCGATCGAAATTTATTCTTAACGAAGTTCGTCTTTGAAAATGCTGCTTCACAAACATATGTTGACCCAAACAAAGTAAGAAGTTTTAAAGCTAATTTTTGTAGTTCTGGGTATTTATTACCACACACAAATTTGATCCAGAACTCTCCACTGTAAACTTCCGCATGTTTGTGCTTTAACACTGTGTTTTCTTGGAAATCGATCATTTGGGGAAGCGTAAGCATTCATTACCAAGATCATTAATAAAGAGATAGATTTTTCGCGAAAAACTTTTTACTTCTGACAAGAACTCCCATACAAGCTTTCCCTTGCCTTGAAGTTTAAGGTTCAGGTCATTGATTTATTTAAAAATATCCGTCAAGAAAGCAATGGCAGCTACATTTTCTTTTTCGTTTAAAAAGCTTAAGTAGGCGTTTGCTGAAGTCTGATCACTGTTGAAAATACATGTCTTCAAGTGTTTTAAAATGCTGAAGAATCTTTCTAAAATGCAGCCTTTGCTTAACCATCTCACATTATTATGCAACAGTAGATCACAATATTGTGCGTCAACTTCTTTAAGAAATGATTTCAATTCACGATGTTGCAGTGATGATTTCGCACGAAGAAAATTGATTATTTTCATCACTTCTTACATAATACGTTCAAAATCATGATTGAGTTTGCAGCAAAGCACATTTTGGTGAATAATACAGTGGAAGGAAATCAAATTTTCATTACATCTTGCATTACTACTCAACAGGTGCACTAGTCCATTTTTCCTCTCAACCATTGCTGGCGCACCATCAGTAGTTACAGATAAAAGCTTTTTTAAGTCTAACTCATCTTTATCAAAATGATGAATCACTGCTTTGATCATGTCTCCTCCTCGGGTTCTTCCTAATAGTGGCAAAATAGCCAATATCTCCTGAACAAATTTTGTCTCGCTTGGTCCAGGTAGCGTACAAGAATAATTAATTGTGCCGTATCAGTGACATCACATGATTCATCCAAAGCCAAGGCGTAAAAATTCGCATTATTTAACTGCCGCTTGATATCACAATGATTTTCTTCTGCCAAAATGTGTGTATTTCTGGTGCTTGTAGAAGCAGATAACGGAATCCGTCGTATCGTCTCAACAACATCCTTTCTGTTCTCAAACAAGGCATTACCCGCCTCGAGAAAGCATTCTTTAACTATGTCAGCATCAGTAAATGGTTTCATATGTTTAGCAAGAGTCCAAGAAATACGTAAAGAAGCCTGACCACATTTTTCCTGCTCAGTCATCGAGCAACTTATGATCCGGATCGAAGACGAGTAACTTGATAGTAAACTTACAATTTTAGACTAACGAAGATCACTACCAAGTGGAAAGTTTTCGGCGAATGATTTGTAGTTGGTATGATAATGTCGTTTTATATTTGAGCTTTTAATTAACGCCAGTGTTTGGCTACAAATCAAGCACATTGGTACCGCTCCAGCACGATTTGGCAGCGTGAAACAATATAAATCGGTCCAATCTGGCAAAAACTGTCTATTTTCATCTTCAACTTTTCTTTTTTTCGGCTCTATAGTAATAAAACTCGCTAATGTAAACAGGTAGGTACTTAGACTCGTAAAGTAAACAAGCAAACGTAATATTTCAAGCACGTGTGTCAACGCGGCGCTCGTCACTCAAAATTAAAACAAAACACTGGCGGTCGGCGGCAGCGCGATCGCATGATTACCCCCGCCCCGCGCGCTTCACCGCCGCACTTTTCGAATTGACGTCGACAAAGATAATGCGGATTACGTACTCTGTAGTGCAAGTTGCTGTGTTCTCGCGGTCCGCAGAAAATGGGTCGGCGGTCCGGATGCGGACCGCGGTCCGCCATTTGGCGACTCCTGCCCTAACCGATTCTCATCATCATGATAGTATTCGATAATCAAATAACAGCGATGATGGTTATCCCAAAGATGATGATCGTAGGTACTTTTCTCTTTTTTATTTTTTAAGAAGACTCAGTAATGGTGCAACTCAACATCGTCACTGGCTGGTTTATTCTAGCTATCAAAACAAAGACTTTTTAGCAATTCTGAAACTCAGATGATTCAGGGAGGATGCTGTGACTGGAAACACTTAACAAATATTTTACAAAGACACGAGAATACCAGAGAACATGTCATTTATGTTTCAATTGCTAACATTTGAGAAGCAAATAAAGCATGGGGAAACAATAGATAAAGGAAATAATAGGCTGATTCATGAATCTCAAAAACGTTGGTACAATTTATTTGAAAGATTAATTGAAATCATTAACTTCTTAACCTCACATAATCTTTTAAAATGGACTTTAGTGAAAATATCGACAACTTCATAGATTTGTCCAAATTACATTCTAAATACGATCCCACGCTTCGAGAATATTTGAAAAATATTCATGACAAACAACTTGTAAAACATTATCTAAGCCAAGATATTCAAAATGAATTGTTGAGACTAATGGCAAAAAGAGTGACCAGAGAAGTGATTCAAAGAGTAAAAGAGGCGAAATATGCTTCTATTTTGCTTGACTCCACAAGAGACTATGGTCGAGTTGAACAAATGTCTGTCGCGTCACAATTTTGCAACATAACAATCGGTAAAATAGAAGGACATTTTATTGGGTTTCTTGTTACCGCTGAGTTAACTGGGGACTACGTAACCAATGCAATACTTGAAGAATTTGGAATTTTTTCCATAATAATTCATAATTGTCGCGGCCAAAGGAACGACAATGGTACGAATATGGTATGCATAAAAACCGTGGCTAAAAAACGAATTTTAAATATTAATCCGTGGGTATTTTTTACACCTTGCGGTTGTCATAGTTGGAGCCTGCTGCTAGTAGATGCTGCAAATTCTTCCGTGGCAGCAAAAATTTTTGTTGGTTTTATTTAAAAAATTTATTTATTATTTGCAAGGTCAAGCAAACGCTGGGAGTTTATCAAAGGCAAATTAAAACTTACTTTGAAATCTTTATCAGACGCAAGATGGGAAAGCAGGTTTGAAGCAGCTAAATCCATATTATTCCAATTTTATGCGGTTGTTGAATGTATCGAGAGCTTAAAAAATCACACGGAAGAATCCGATACACTGAGTGATTGGGATTCAGCTCCATATTGAATTCTCTGCTTAGAGTTTATTATATCGTTACATTTATGGCATGCAATATTATCGCGAGTGAATATGATAAGCAAATTGTGGCAATCCGTGGAAGTCCATATAAGCATTGCCCTTGATTATTTGCAAACGTTCTGTGACTGGATCAAAGAATATCGTCAAATGGGATTCGAACAATGCTTATCTGACGCTCATCGGTTTATTGAAAAAAGTAATTATAACTTTCCAAAAAATTCGGCTGGAAACCGAAATTCGGTTCGAAACAGAGTTTTTAGTACTATGATTGATTCCACAATGAGCAGTATGGAGACAAGATTTACATCTTTGACTCAACATTGTGCAGATTTCGATTTCCCCTATGATTTAACCAAACTCAAAAATACTCGAAAAGAGTATTTATTTAAAGATTGTCAAGACTTATACACAGTTCTACGAGTGGGTGAGAGCAGTGACATCCAATCTTATGAATTGTATGAAGAACTGCAAGCAATTATACCGAATTTTCCCACTTGCATCGGAGATGTTAAACAGCTGCTTCAATACATAACCGATAATAACTTATAGGAAATTTACCCAAACATTTATAGTATATTGTAATTCGAATTTTATTAACAATACCTTTAAGTACAGCTTCCGCTGAAAGGAGCTTTGGTAAATAAAAGCTTTTCAAAAACTTTTTAAGAAGTACAATGGGCCAGCAAAGACTTTTAGCGTTAGGAGCTTTATCCATTGAGGCTGATATAGTTGAACTACGATGCAATTACTAAAGAATTTAGTAAGGCGAAAAGTAGAAAATTTCTGTCTACTTAATTTTCACTGTTAAAGTCTAGTCAGCAAGTGGTATCATCTTGGAAGAGCAGGAATAGAATAGTCAAATAACAGATTTCCGTAGTATACTATGTCCAACTAATGATTTTTCAATTTTAACTCACATTGAGAAAACACTTGCTGACCAGACTCTGATTTATTTATGTTAGAGTAAAAATGTGTGCTTTTGGACGAATTAAAAAAATCAGAGTTAATTTTTTGATTTCCATGATATTTTTCCAGCTTTGCAATTGTAGAGCCTCGCGGAGCTTATCTTGCACACATAAATTTTTGGCCTTTCGCCGACGCTGGTAAAAAGTGTATGTTGTTCCTGTAATACATTTACATAAATTTCATTTAGACAAAGTACATTCATTGAAAATGTGAATTTAAACTATAATAATAGATATTGTTCTTATCTGCATAAATTAAAATAAAAACATATATGAACCCTTTTTAACCCTCTGAGTACACATGGGGTCAATTTGACCCCAGACGCTACTTTGACCGATTGCAGCACCTAGGCCTGCGAGAGAGGGGGGGGGGGGTTTTATGGGCTTCTAAGTATATTTTAGTGTCTTGACTATAAGTTTACATAGTTTGTTTACCTTTCGAAGACATTAGTTATAGTTGAGAAACCTTTGAAATCAGCTAAATCAGTCAAATTGACCCCAGGTGGCTGAGTGTGTACTCAAGGTCAATTTTGAGGTAAAAATTGAATTGTTTTTTTTACTTTATAAATGGAGAGATTAATTCAAAAAGACAAAAAAAGTTTGATGGTATTTTTATTTTTTTTTTAAAGCAATATGGAATATCATCTGCGATCTAGTGTGCGTAATCGTTTGTTGGCTGAAGATAGCGGTGATGATTTTGGCGGCAGTGGTTCCTCCGCAGACGACCACGTCTCTGAGCAATCAGTATCTGATTATGAACTTTCTGAATGTTCAGAAAATGGTGATGTGGAGAATACAATTCTCAGTGAACGCCTTTTACAACAGCGTGAAAATTCAGCCGCATGAGGGAGACCAACACCAACATTGATCATTAAAAATAAGACAAAGTGGAAAATGGGAGCACGTGAAAGATTATCAGGTTGGAATACATAAATGTGCAAAATAAATACTTTCTTTTTAAGGGACACTATAAGGCTTATTTCTCCTTTATTCTGCTTTGTCTTGAAGAGTTTCCACGTAAATTTTTAGCCAAAAATATTATAAATTGAAAAAGTTACGATTTTTTATGGAAAAATGCTAATTTTCCTTTTTTCAGGTTGTTTGCGAATTTTTTTACGTAGGCTAAGGACATTTAAGGCCTCTCGAATGTATGAGAATTACTAAAAGAGCTTTCAAACTGTTTCTGAAAATTTTTTCAAACTAATATTTGTAGTGGGGGCAATACTATATACGTTCAAAGAAGGTTGGGGTCAAATCGACCCCATATACTCGTATACTCGTTGATCGAAAAAATAGGTGTGTACTCGGAGGGTTAAACAGACTTCTGAACGAAGCCATATTCTAACTTGTAGATAATTCCTTGCGGACATGGTTTCATATATAGGAGAATATAAGCGTACAACGAGTGAACTCAATCGTGGATCCTATTACTTGAAAGTTTTGAAGGCATGCGTTGCATAATGAACAAAAATAAAAGCCTTGAATACTTTTGATGCAGTTGAAATTGTTCATATCTGAGGTCTTGCTTTTTGTTTTTTTTTTTTCTCTTTCTTAGAATGTGTAAAATTTGTTTTAGAAGACCGCACCATAGGAGATGCATAGAATATGAATGCATTTTTCCAACGCTTGGTCAATGCTTTTTTTATGAATAGGATTTTGTATGGAAAATAAAATGTATGAAATTACAATTGCGAATAAAGTTTTTAAGTAACGATATTTTTTTTTGATAGAGTTCTTATGTGCGAATTGGTTTGCTAGAGTGAGCAAAAATATTATTAATATTTAACATGTCTTAGTGGGATTTTTATTTAAAAAATTTTATAAATACGTTCAGGCTGATATGAAAATAATATATTTTGGTCAGAACTCACACCGGCAAGTTCATCTCAGTCTTTTCTTGAAATATCAAGACTTAATTTGTGGTTGATCACCTTATCCATATGCGTAACTAGACGCTATACAATTACTAGGTGACTATAATATTTTCTCATCGCCATAATTACAACATTCTATAGCCATGCATGGTTGGTGCTGTAATACAGGAAAATTCAAACCATTATAACTTGGCTAAATATAATTATCCTTGTGGTTTTTTTCATGAAAATTTAAAATTGTTAAATCATACTATTACTAAATAAGTTCAGTGAATTTTGACTTCTGATGTATTTGTTCTTGTTGTACTCATAACTGCGTAAGACTACGATTTTCTACCGAGGTTTCGAATAGAAGGCGTCCAATAAAGATAGAAAATACGTGAAAATATTGTACGTTTCCCCTGTTCTTGCCCCTCTCGACAGTGATGAGGTAATATAAAGACTTGTTTTGAAATCTTATATATGATACCCCTTTTGACTACCTTTGATGAAAATTTGTATGAAGGTTCACCCTCTTATATGGGGCGGCACCCCTTAGAGCTCTCAGAAACATTTAATCACCCCAAAATTTCCAAGAAATCATCACTTCTGACATTTTCACAAATTTTCATGGCTGTGTCTTCTAAAGTTTCGGAGAAAAACTGCAGTGACATACAGATAGAGAGATCGGACAGTTGTCATGATTTCACTAGTGCTTTGTATAAGTATTTTAGTACAAAACCCTAAAAATGGTTTCTTCATACAGGGAGGAGTTTGTAAACATTTTTAATAAAAAGGACCTTGAGGAATATCAAACTAAATGCCTTAATGAGATCTATAGCATTAGTGAGTTGCTCTTCATATGTAAAATCCCTGTTTTCTCCTAATAACGACAGAAAATTGCCTACCTTAATAACCCATTAATTACCTTTTAAAGCACTTGTGGAGGGTGGGACTTACTGTCTTACCTTCAAAAAAGCATAGCCTATACATTCATAATCAATTCTTTATTTTGTCTGTCAAGTCTGTCAATGGTAACTCCATAACCATTAATCAGTATCAGTATTTAAAAAAAAAATGTTACAAACTGGAACTGACATACTATTTCTTTTTACGACATTTTTAGGACATTAAAAGTGCCTTATAAGTTTCATTTTATAGAAAGCGAGGACAGCAATCCCCATGTAGGGCTTTCGGTCCCCCATCGGATGCATTTTCAGGCAACGGGTAGAGGTTGCCCTGACATGAATGATATGTGGGAAATAATATACCACTCGTGGAAAGAAATCGACAAAGTCGAAGCGCCGACAATGCCTTACTTAGTATTTACTTGTAATGGAATCAGTATAACACCTTCAGATCGGATTGGATAATCGGCAAAGAATATTGCAACGTATAAAGGACGATTCTTTTGGAACTTGGAATGTTAGATCATTGGACAGACCAAGTGCACTGCGAAAACTTCTGGAAAAAATAAAGAAATACAAAATTAACATCCTTGCAGTGCAAGAAACCAGATGGCATGATATTTGACATGCGAGTTAACAGCGTGTTTAAAAGCGGAAAACGGCAAAGAAGCCATAAGTTCAGAGTGGCTTTCGTTATTGACAGCATATTTAAACAAATTATCACTTCACTCAAGCCCGTTAACGAAAGGCTCTGTGCGTTTCGTATCAAGGCTAAATTCTTTTAGGTCTGGCTGGTCACTTGTAACGCGCCCTCAGAAAACAAGGAAGAGGACATCAATGAAGAATCTCACAGCACCCTGGAATGCACTGTCGATGCATTACCGTCAAACGACAAAAAAGGCAAATAGAAGAACAACCGGAGGATACAGCCTCCATGCAGAGATCAACAACAACGGACAATGGTTTATAGACTACGTGACTCCACATACTTTAAACATCGATACATCAATAAGATAAAGTGGAAATCCCCAGACGGTCGCGCATTCAACCAGATCGACCATGTTCTCATACAAAAATGAGCCACCGCCTACATTCTCGACATGCGCTCGTTCCGCCGAGCTGTCTGTGATTCGGACTACTACCTTTTAAGGGTCAACTTCCGATGCTGCATCTCCGAGAGCTTTAAACAAGTTGGGTAGACAGACCTATGCTCATGTCAGAAGGGTTTTGTACTCAACTTACAAAATGCAGTAACCAGCATTGAATAAAATCAAGAAACATGTCAAAGACGATTTTATTGGAGAAAATGTGAAATTCGAGGATCATACTATTATTAACAAAGTTGAAAGAATTGTGACTTCTGAGGTATTTGTTTTACTTATACCCATAGATATCTCCCTTGATAATTTTTCCAGATTTTTTAGAAACACATTTTTCATTTTTCAGAAAAGATCAATCTTACAGAAAGTGATCTGTTTGCTAAATTTTATTGAATTTAAGGGTACCGTTTGGATTTTATTCAAGAAAACATAAAATCGATAAATCATACTATTACTAACAAAGTTGAGTGAATTTCGACTTCTCATGTATTTGTTTTTATTGTACTCATAAAGGCCTACATTCATGATTTTTTTCAGATTTTTCGGATGGAAGGTTTCCAATCGCGAGGGGGGGGGGGGGGGGGTTACGCGAAAAGTTCGTACATTTTCCCTTCCCCTGCCCCCCTCGGTATTCATAATTTTAAGACTTGTTTTGAAAAGATCTCATTGAGACCTTTCCAATGACACCCTACTCGACTACCAATGGTGAAAATTTTTTTTTTAGGGGTCACCTCCCTATACGGGGAGACCTCCCTTAAACCCCTTTGAAAAACTTTTTCACCCTTGAACTTTCAAGAGTTCACCACTTCTGACCTTTTCAGAAAGTTTCATGGCTGTAGCCTCTATAGTTTCGGAGAAAAAGTGCTGCGACATACAGACGGACACAGGTCGTGATTGCAATAGGGTTTTGTATTTTAGTACAAAACCCTTAAAAGGAGCAACAGGAAATCGCATCGACATATCCGCGCAGGCGAAAGAAAGTTATGATGGACCTAAAAACCATATGGACGACAGTAAGGGATGCGGTAGCAGAAGAAGCTGAGGAGGTCTTGGGGCACCAGCTAAAGTTGGTACGACGAAAAATGCAAGGAAGTGGTTAAAAAAAGGAACAAGGTGCATAAAGCATACATGCAGTGATCAACTCGGACCAAAGAAGAACAATATAAAAACCATTGATGTCAAGTTGAAAAAATGTTGCCAAGGAAAGAAATGCCTGACCATCAACACCAAGATCTAGCAAATAAACGAAAACATGATCCTACATGAACGTATGCTTCATCAAATAACTGACGGATGGCTTCAATTCACCAACAAGTCTTTGCAAAAATGTACAAGGAAAAATCACAGGCGAACCAGTCGAAATCAAAAACAGATGGCTGCAATATTTCCCAAAGCTATCCACAGCGTCCCCAACAACGGTTGAAGCTGTGAACATTCCAGAGGCAGATCAACAGGTCCCAGGCTCACCACGAACCAGAGATGATGTACAGGCGAATAAGGCTCCTGCAATTGATGAAATACCAGCAGAACTGCTCCAGAGCGGAGGTTCCTATCTAAAAAGCCTTCTGCATCGACAAATATGTAGAATATGGTGAGAGGAGCAGTTACCAAAGGACTGGTAAAAAAGGTTTAATATGTCCTGTAAACAAAAAGGGAAACAAGTTAAAGTGTGAAAACTATAGAGGCATTGCTGTACTGTGCACACGTTTTAAAATGCACAGTAGAGCAAAGCCGTACTATGAAAGTGTTATAGGAGAGTATTAGGGAGGATTTTGAAATGGACGGTCTACAATAGACCAAATATTTTCTATAAACCAGGTGCTTGACAAGTGCTGGGAGTATAACATCAATATGCACCAACTCTTTATAGACTTCAAGCAAGCATACGACAGTGTTGACAGAAATGCAATGTAAACAAGTTGGGTAAATAGACCTACGCTCATGTCAGAAGGGTTTTGTATTCAATTTAAAAACTGCAGTGACGCAGATCGAATCAAATCAAGAAACATGTCAAAGACGATTTTATTGGAGAAAGTATGAAATACGAAGCTCATGCTATTATTAACAAAGTTGAACGAATTTCGACTTCTGAGGTTTTTAGTATTGTTATACCCATAAATATCTCCCTTGATAATTATTTCAGATGTCCATCCGCGACGGAGAAAACACATTTTTCATGTGTTTACACCCCCCCCCCCCCCTGTGTCCCCACTGAAGCAAAAACTGACAGTTCAACAACTGTTTTGAAAAGCTCCCAGGGAAACTTTTATTTCATACTCATATCGGCTACGTTTGAAGAATTTTTTTTTCAGGGGCCACTCTCCTGTACTGTTATCATCGATCAATGGCCAATTTTTTCGAATCCTAGAATGGTTACAAAACCCTTTTGCTAGGAGCTCTCTCCCACCTCCTTGACTTGTTTCACTTATGAGCATTAATTCAGTCATTCATTCAATTGAATCAAGTGTTCAAAGCATGCACCATAAACGTTGAAGTTGGGAAAAAATAACTCAAAATTATTCAATCTTCGCATTTAAAACAGCCACTATTTTGTTTTACGATTACTGATACCACTAACTGAACCGATTCTCAAAGATATACATGACACCTATCATTCCTGAAATTTTCATGCAAATCTTAGCAAAATTGTAGTGTCTGAGTCGGTAAAAGGAGCATGTTGTTCCATAGCCATATGTTGCCATAGTAATAAATGCAGCGCATATTGTTCCATAGTAATACAGGAAAATTCAAACCGCTATAACTTCGCTAAATATGATTCAATCTTTATGAAACTTTCAGGAGAGATCAATCTTATAAATAGACATCTACGTACTGAATTTAATTGAATTTAAGGGTACCGTTAAGATTTTATTCAAGAAAACATAAAATCAATAAATCATACTATTACTAACAAAGTTGAGTGAATTGCGACTTCTCACGTATTTGTTGTTGTTGTACTCACCAAGACCTACATCCCTGATTTTTTTCAGATTTTTCGGATCACAGGTGTCCAATCGCGAGGGGGGGGGACACAAATTTTTCGTACATTTCCCCTCCCTGTGCGCCCCTCGAAGCAAACTTTGCCAAACTAAGACCTGTTTTGAAAAGTTGTCATCAAGGCCTTTCATTTGATACCCATATCGGCTATCTTCAATGAAATTTTTTTTTCGGGGGGTCACTCTCCTATATGGGGAGACCCCCCTTAATTACCTTATAAAATTTTTTTGTAGTTGAACTTTGAAGAGATCACCACTTTACACCTACACACAAAATTTGATGTTTCTAGCTTAAGTAGTTTCCGAGAAAAACTGCTGTGACACACGGACGGACGGACGGACGGACGGACGGACGAACGGACGGACGGACGGACGGACGGACAGACGGACAGACGGACAGACTGGTCGCGAAACTAGTAGGGTTTTGTAAAATTATTTTACAAAACCCTAAAAATGTATGGAATAGTAGTACGTCTTCAGAAAGCATATGCCATGGTAAAGCTTTGGTTGAATACTTTGGCAAACCTGGCTGCAAACAAACCATAAGAAATAAGGCAATATGATTTGGCTATAATGTATGGTGTCAAAACTCTCCAAATGGGCGCTTGATTACTATTGACCTATATCAAGGCGAAATTTATCAAGAAAATTTGACCATAGAAGAAGATTTTGGAAAGTGCATATCGACAGTCTTACAACTCATTGATCAAAGTCAAAGTCAAAAGCGCTTAATTCAATACTTATCTTTATAAATTTGGGAAGAATGTACAGCAAATTCCAAACAATAACGATAATTACATATTTTATGATTTGATTAGAAAAAGGAGAAAAATACTATTCCAAAATTATTTATAATTTTAACACAACAGTGAACTTTTATCCTAATTCTAATAAAATACAATCAAAAACTTTACCTCATACTAAAAACTCGATCACAATGTTCCTAACCTAAGCGTTTAACCTTATCTCTAGACTAATAAAATGAACATAACATATACCTAACCTATTCCTGATTTTTAACACAAATTAACAACATTATTAAATGTACCAATAATGAGCTGAACCTCAAAAACTAAGTAACGAAAAACACACAAACAGAAAGATAAACATGAATAATTTAGACTTTGTCATTCATTGGAATTGTTGATCTCGTGAACTCAAACTCGGAGGATATTTTATCTTCTTATCGGTGGCCCGTCTCTATATATGTGATACATGACTGGGATGCCGTCAAAATCAAAAACATATCGATTCATGTCCAAATACACGAATGCTTCTGGAGGAACGAAGCCAGTAGCGAGGCAAATCACAATATACCCATCTGTAGGGTGGAACGGCTGTGAAATCCAAAGGTTTTCACTCAGAGTTACAGATCTGGCGATATGATTCCGAAAAAGTTTCAATATTAATATATAGACTCTTGTTACTTGAGCATCGATATATAGTATAATGCTTCCAATCCGTCTCAGGCTTTCTGTACAGACCAGTACATGCACGAAGACATATCCTTTCGAAAACTCTTAATTTTTCCATTGTACTAGCACTCGGGTTGTACCAGATTTGACATCCATATGTCAAAACTGGTCTAACCAGGGGTGTGTAACAGATATTTTGGCCTTTTGATCAATGTATCTGGAATGAAAGAGTCTTCGTAGGGCCATGACTACTTCTTGTGCCTTACTGAGCATGATTTTGACATGTTCAGTACAGATACTGATCGAGATGAACACCGAGGTATCGAACACAGAATTTATGTGGAACACGTTCTGAACTACTCTCGCCAGCCATGATGTGGAAATTCTTCCAATTACGTTTCAGGTCTTGACTACCCCCCTGCAGCGTTGTCCGGAAGAAAATTGTTTCGCACTTCTGCGTATTGATTTTCATTCGCCAATTGTCAGCGTACAATTTCTGTTCTGAATTATTGTAGCTTTTCGGTCTGCCGTATACATGATTAGATCATCAGCAAAAGCTACCAATGATCGTGTTGGCGAGACGTTAAAATCAAAGCCGTTCAATAGCTTGCGAATGAATATTGAGAAGAGCAGAGGCGCAGTAACTGTTCCCTGCTGTAGACCATTCGAGACCTTGAATTCACGCATTGTTATCAGATTTCCATCAAATACAACAAACGATTTCTCGTATAACACATTGCAACAACTCATTAATCACTACTCACCTCACATCTATTGTGATAATTTCTTAACATTTTTTTCCTTCCTGGTGGAATTGAAGACCGCGAGAATAATTGCACGGGTAGAATTAGGGACAATAGGCTGAAGAGTGATAGTCTCAGCAGTGTGAAAGCCTTTAATAAGAAAGTATGAGGCTTTATCGACGTTGCTACAGTAAAAGTCATGAAATAGGGCAATTTCATGGATACAGTGGCATTTTCATGCTTTGCAGTTGACCTTGAGAAATTTATTAAGCACTTGCGTAGAAGTAAAAACATACACATAAGCGTGAACATCTCATACTCGATCCAAATGAACAATATAAATATGGGAGACACAAATAGAATGGACTGACATTTGAATTATAGGGTTATCCATTTTATGCTTGGAATAATGAAGCTAAAGAAAACAAATAAAATTATCAGATGGAAACAACATTTTTTATTTAATGTAAAGATTGAACCTTGCCATTATAGGTGAAATACAACATCATTCAAGTGTCTTCCATGGGACCTCTTACAGGCCTCGATCCTTTTGAGGTAATTTTCAATGACTTTCTGGTATATTTCCGGCAATATCTCGGCCATAACTTCACGAATATTGATTTTCAATTGCTCAAGATTTTGTAGATTGTTTGCGTAAGCACGATCTTTCACATAGCCCCATAAAAAGAAATCCAAGGTGTTAGGTCGCAGGATCTTGCGGGCCAATTGACATCATTCAATCTCAAAATTATGCGTCCTGGAAATTTCTTTTGCAAAAGTGCTCGATTAGCCTGTGCTGTGTGGCTTGTGGCTCCGTCCTGTTGGAACCACATGTTCTCCAGATCATAATCTTCAATTTCTCTCCAAAAATAATCGGTTAACATCCATCCACAGCGGTCAGAATTGATTGTAATGGCTCTTCCTTGATCGTTTTCAAAAAAATACGGGCCAATAACACCACCAGACCATAGTGCACACCAAACAGTCACTTTTTCCGGATGCAAATGCCTTTCTGCGATCATCTGAGGATTTTGAGAGGCCCATATGTGGCAATTCTGTTTATTTACGTAACCACTGACACTCGACAAATTTGGGTCTTCCTCCACACTTTGAGCAACAACAGCGACATTTTCAGCAAAACGAATGTTGCGATGATGCACAGGCCTTGCAATATCAATAACCAATCCAGTGTCTTCAAATTTTTTCACTGTTGTCGAATTTATTTGCTGTGTAGGTTGATTATGTCGACCGTAATCGATTCGTAAAGCCCTAAATGTTGATACAGCAGAATCACCATTTTCATTATAAAATTTAATGATTTTAACGCGTTTTTCGACTGTTAAACGATCCATATTTCTGAATGGCAAACCTTCAACTAAAAAAAACACGCTTTGAATGACATTTAGTTTTGACAAATGTCCAATGACAGGGTTATACTTTCTCTACCACGAAATGGATAACCCTGTATTATAGAGTATCTATCACGGATAAAAAGTAGTGGTCGCCTTTGTTTACGTGGTTGTTTGATGTTGCGATTCAAAACACTTGGTTACTAGCACGCAGAACAGAATACTTTAAGTGCAATCAGAATATAATACTTTAAGTACAATCTACTTGTTGGATCATGTTTAGAAAACTTTCTCTAACAATTTAATCTGTTAGATGAGCACTACTGTGGTCGGTATTGATTTAAATTTCATAAAGTTTCTTCTTCCTTATGACACCCCACTGGACTGCCAATGGTGGAAAATTTTTTTTTTAATTATCATTAAATTATATTTGTATTATATTGATGCTAAATTTTAGCAGAATCGGCGCGAATGCGACTTAATTTAAGAAACTTTGATCATGCTTAATTCGGACACTGTGTACTCAATTTTTGCGGTTTAATTTTTTCTTTGACTTCATCATGTAGTTCAGTCTAAAACTGACGCATTATTTTTCCAGGAAAAATTGAATAATTAAATTCAGTGGTGTAATGACAACAAACTGTCCTTGAAATTGGACAAATGCTTGACTCGAAAAAGAATGCCATCGTCTACGAACATCAAATTAATTATTTTCCTCTCAATAGGGTCGATAAAGTTGTGGATCTTGTCGTAGTCTTGAATACAATGCTCCGATTCAGCCTTCATGAAGATGAAGTATAAAATGCTGGGCTATATTAAAAGAAGGGCCAAAGAATTCAAGAATATTTGGGCAACAAAATCTTTATACATACCTCTAGTACGTTTTATTCTTTGATATACCTGCCTAATCTGGAGTCCCGTTTTTGTTATTTACAGCAATAGGTTAGAGTCAGTATAGAAGTAGTTGGTATTCTTTGCTTTGAGGTCTCTCTACAACCTCAGGCTTTTTATTAACTTACCATTCTATGAAAACCGTCTGCAGTTGTAAAATTTGACAAGCCTCTCTTATATGAGAATCAATTGTCAGCATATATATCTTAAAGGGGAATATTAAGGTAAACATTTTCTGTGATAGAATCTGCTTGAATGAACCTGCTAGAAGCACAAGACACTCTACCATGCTTGCCATCAGCAAACACCATACCATTTACGGAGACAATGGCCCAATCAACCGATGCTGTAGGTACTTTAACATGTATAGTGATCATTACTCCTCATACACTTCTAAGGTCCTATTTAAATCCAAAGTATTAAATTCCTTTTCTCCCTTAAATAAAGTGTTTCTCATTAAAAGTATAACAATTTTATCTATTAATAAAACACAGAAATATTTGAGATATTTTGAGTTCAAATTTATTGTAAGTATAGTGCAAGCATTACATTTTAGGAATAAAATACAATTTCGGTCATATGACCACCTCGAGCCCGTTTACAGCGATTGAATCTTTGGACCTGATTTTCCACCACTCTAGCGCACATTTCGACCAGATTATTGGTGATTTCACGTTGGATGTTGTCTTTGAGCTTTTTTAAAGTCGCTGGCTTATTGGCATAGACCAGTGACTTGATATAGCCCAATAAAAAGAAATTTAATGGCGTTAGATTGCATAAACGAGGCGGTCATTCGACCAGACCATTTCTCGAGAAAAGACATACACCAAATTATATTTAAATTTATAATAAATTTATAAAAGTTAGAATAAACTTAATAACAACTTTTCTAATTAATTATTATTGATAATTTTCAAATAAATTTTATAAGGTGTATTAATATTATTTCCCCTACGCGTAATAAATTGATATTGCAGACAATTTATAAAATAATAATTATCATCATAAGATTAAAATAGTAGTGATTGAATCCTGTTCAACTATTATTGGTAAGAGTTCCTAAAATAATAAATAAGGAAAATGTCGACGGTGGAATGCAACAAATGTGGTAAATGCAGAAAACCCGCTGAGAATTCGGAACCAGGAATAGGGTGTGATGGAATATGTAATAAGTGGTTCCACGTAAGCTATATTAAAATGTCTGAAGAAAGATATGTAAAGATTATGGAGATTACTCAAGATGTTCTTTGGATGTGCTCCGCTTGTAAATCTTATAACAAAAAATTAAAAGATGATCGTCTCATGGAACGAATGAAGCAAACAATCAACCAGCTAATTAAACTGAAGTCTACCGTCAGTGCCTTAATGGAAAAAAACACTCATGTAAATAAAATTATATATGCAGATGTGACCAAATTGGATACTGATTTGCAGAAAGAAAAACGTACGAACACATCACAAAAAGGCATAATCATCAAGCCCAAAGCCCATTCAAGCTCCGATCAAACTCTTTCCGATTTCAAATCTAAAATCCGACCCTCTCAATGCAAGATTCCACTCCAGCTAGTCCACCCGATTCGAAATGGTGGAACATTATTAAGACTTCTTCGAATGAAAATTCATCTACGCTTCTCAATATTATTAAGGAAAATATGAAGGGATACGAAATAATAGAAACTAAGTCTCGTCAACCAAGATTGGTTATAAATGGATTAGAGAAGCAATTCACAAACGAGGAGCTAAGAACTGAAATCCAAAGTCTGAACCCGAACATTTTAGATGTAGATAAAATGGAATTTGGTCACTCTAGAAGAATACGGAGCGGAAAATGGTTACATATTTTAGAGGTGAATGGAACAATGTTCAAGAAGATAGCGAATAGATATGTTAATATCGACTATGGATCATACTACATAAAGGAAGATTTTAACGTCACGAGGTGCTTCAAATGCTAAAAGTTCAATAACATCATCAAAATGTGAAGGGGAACTGAGGTGTGCAAAATGTGGATCACAGCATGATACAGGAGACTGTAAAAGCTCAGTTGAAAAATGTTGTAATTGTATGGAAAATGGTAAGAAAATTGGCCATTCACACCGGGCAGATTCAACGGGAGGCCCAAAATTAAAACATAGGATTTTGATTGCTATGAGAAGCATTAACTACGATGATTAATAAGCCATTCAATAATACAAAGATATTTGAAGACACCCAAATTTCTATCCTCTATGCTAATATAAGAAGTTTAAGACAAAATTTAACGAACTTTAAATTTATGTAGAGCAACATTCGAATATAGATTTAATTATACTTAATGAAGTCTGGATATATTCCGAGGAAGTGGAGCACTACCACATTCAAGGATACGATTCTGTATTTTCCTGCAGGCCCGGAAGAGGTGGAGGAATTTATATTTATATTAAAAAAACTCTTAATTTCGTAACGAGGTGAGTAATACCGGATAAATACAATATGATAGTCATCGAACTAGTATGCCCTGGAAAGAAAATAAAAATTGGCACATTTTACAACCCCACCCGACTTAACGCGCAAGACCTGTGCTTGACATTAGATGAACTATATTCTATGGAAAATAATTTGATCACAGTTGCCGACACGAATATAGATCTAATGGTTGAATCTAATGAGTCAAGGATGTACAACGACGTACTAGAAACGAATGGTGCCACTATTGTGAACCCACTTCAACCTACTCGACTAGCATCGAATGCCTGCCTGGATCACATAGTCACAAATGATAATCAAATTGCTGGGAAAGTTGCTTATACTCTAGAGGACTGGCCAGAACTTGATCATCGTGTTTTGAAAGTTGTTATTCAAGGCACAAAAAAAGGGGAAAAGCAAAAGCCTGCTTACAAAGTTTTCAAATACTTAAATAAAGACCTCTTTAGATCAAATCTTAAGGGTTTATTAATTAACCAAAAACCTTCAAACTTAGTGGAGCTCACAAACATCATAATGGAAGCTAAAGACACCTCGACTACGGAGAAAAAAATAAGATGTCGTCAAGATTCATGGATAACCAAAAAAGTTATTGAGGCAAGTAAGAACAAGTGGAAGGCTTATATGAACTACAAACGGAACATGAATGACCAATCGCTCAGGTTTATATACATCTAAGCCAATAAAACAGCTAAACGTGTTGTGAAAGAAGCAAAACTTTTGTATTACTCCAAAAGACTAGATGCAGCGGCCGACAATGCGCATGAAATATGGGACGTAATAAATGAGGTTAAAGAAACTCACCGCGTAACTCTACGACCCGGGATTTCACCATAGAGAACTCATCTTCAGTAAATGCATTTGAAGCTGCAAGTAACCTCAATATCTTTTTTTCAACTATACGTGAAAAAATTGCCAATGGAATCCAGCCAGCGCCAAAAAGCAATTTCACTTCTACAATTACGTCGCCCAAATCTTCCTTTCACATGCATCTAACTAACAAAGTTGAAGTAATAAAAATTATTGATGAATTGAAGCAAAATACAGCACCAGGTATAGACAATATCACCATGGATGAAATAAAACTTATAAAGGAAGAGATAGCAGAATGTGTTGCAAATTGTCTAAACAAATATATTAGGAAGGGAACGTTTCCTGAGGAAGGGAAACTAGCACAAATAGTCCCAATCTTCAAGGGAGGAGACCATTTGGATCCAAATAATTACCGCCCGATCGCGCTTTTAACAGGATTCAGTAAAATATTCGAAAAATTAATAAACATCCGTCTATCATCATTCATTAAGGAAAATTCAATTTTAAATTTACAACAGTTTGGTTTCCAGAAAAATAAAGGAAATTTTTTATGCTCTTTTCTCAGTCACGCGTTTCATAAATACAGGACTTGACAAGTGTGACTTTGTTGCTGCCATTTTTGTGGATCTGAAAAAGGCGGTTGATACGGTGGATCATGAGCTTTTACTTCGTAAACTCGAATTATATGGCATTCACGGGAAACCAAATCAACTTTTTAGGAGTTACTTAAAAGGGAGATCGCAGAAGACAGTAGTCAATAATGTATTGAGCGACTTGGCACCTATGAAGTCAGGCGTTCCCCAAGGCTCCATACTTGGCCCTACTTTATTCTTGTTCTACACTAACAATTTAAATACATGTGGACTAAAGGGACACTATGCACTATATGCTGATGACACAGTTCTACTTTACTCGGGATGCAAAAAAGATCACATAGAGAATACCATTAATGAGGATCTAAGTACATAACATTCGTGGTTAAGTAATAATAAGCTAGCGCTAAATGCTTCTAAGACCAAATACACTATTTTCAAACAGAAGAACAAGGAAGACATTAACATTGATATAAGAATTAATAGCGAAAAACTGGAGAGAGTAGTGGAATTCAAATATCTTGGACTCATCATCGACCAACGATTAACGTGGCTGTCGCATATAAACAACTTAAGAAGACAATTAGCTCCTGTTATTGAATTACTGAAAAGATAAGAAGGATTTCCAAGCAATATCCAGCAGATGGTGCTAAATGCATTCGTTCTGTCGAAACTACATTACGGAGTAATAATCTGGAGCCAGTCATCAAAGCAACACCTTAATATCATCTCCAGGTTGCTTACCAAGGTTTAGAAAAATATGCTAAATCTACCAATATGTACACCAACCAGATGTGTGTACCGATCAGCGAAAGCATTAACATTTACTCAAATCGTTGAAGCAGAGAAAGCCAAGTTTATTTTTAAATGCGTCATCACATATTCAATTTACGAAAGTATCGCAGAAAAATCACTACCATGTTAGGAACGCAAATCAATTCATAATACCTTTTGCAAGAACGGATTGTCTAAAGAATGACGCTACGAATGATGCCTTGCGTATATACAACAATCTCCCAGATTCAGTTAAGGATGCAAACTCACTTACAGTTTTTAAAAAAAGGCTTCAAGAATATATATTTAACAACGATTGAATCTCAGTGCAATAAATTTCTACATCGCATCTTAGGGCCTTTCTTGACCCTATCGTCGAGATTGTATAGCAGAAAGATATTATTATGGAGAATCTCAGTCCAATAAATATCAACATAGCATCTAAGGGCACTTTAAACCCTATCGTCGAGATGCTTGAAAAGACAGCTATCTTTATAAGTCAGAGTTTTTTTTTCCAAGGCGTATTACAAAGTTTTTTTTTATCTCTGAGAGCTGATCACGAAATGGACAAGATGAGATTAATAGGATAACTTCACATAATTTGTGTGCCCCCTTATACTGATGGTCTCATCATTGTCTGGGTGGCACACCTGAGGAAACGACAAAATGTGAAGTGCAGGTCGCACGAGTGTTGTGCAACGGAGAAAGTGTGATGGGGAGAGTGGAAGGGAATGGAGGTTTAAAAAAAAAAATTGCCGTTCAACAAATCAATTGTGAGGCGTGATGTGTAGTTAGCGGCACCGTATTTTTGATGAAACCACATATCGTTGTGTCAAGTTCATCCAATTCTGGCCACAACCAATCTTCCAATATAAAACGATAATGCTCTCTTAACATAGACGTACACCAAATTTTCGTTGACTTCAAGCAAGCATACGACTGTTTTGATCGTAACGTACTGTACCAAATAATGCTTGGTTTTGGCATCCCAGTCAAATTTGTCCGTCTTATCAAAATGACAATGACGTTGACGACCTCCCAAGCCCGCATCAATAACCAACTCGCCGATGCTTTGACACAAATATCGGACTAAAGCAGGGATCTGGGCTGGCCCCATTGCTATTCAATTTGGCTCTGGAGTACGTCACACGGAAGCTACCTGTCGATACGCGAGGTACATTACTATATAAGTCGAGCCAGGTAGTGGCCTATGCGGATGACATCAACATTTTGTCACGGTCACTCACAACTGCCAAAGAACTCTTCCTGAAACTCAACAGCGGAGCAAAACTAGTAGAGCTACAAATCAATGAAAATAAAACAAAGCTCATGACGCAGTCGAGGAAAATACCCCAAATACACAAAATATCACACTTGGCGAATACAGTACCGAGAATGTTGGCAAATTTGTGTATTTAGGCACCAAAATAACGAAAACGGGGAATGAAAGAGACGAGGTACGCCGAAAAACGCAGCTCGCAAATAAAATATTTTATTCAGTATTGACGATCTTGAAGACCAGCTGCATACACAGAAAAACAAAGCTCCAAGTATACAAATCTGTGATAAGACCTGTGTTATGCTATGGGTGTGAAACATGGACCCTAACCCAAGCATCCGCAAACATATTGAACGCCTTTGATCGACGGGTCCTGAGGAGAATAATCGGAGTGAAGCTAGACGGGGACCAATGGTGAATTCGATACAACCATGAGCTGTCTGAAATTTTTGACGAACTGGAGGTTTCAAGGATTGTAAGCCTGTGGAAACTGCAATGTGCTGGACACATAAATCGTATGGACGAACAACGGATACCCAAGAAGGTATTCGTAGGGAGAACTGAAGGCCGGCGGCCAGTGGAGAAACCGAGGAAATGCTGGTCTGACTCGGTCGACGAAGACAGTTCATCGCTGCTTGGATTTCGGAATTGGATGACGCAGTCAAAAGACCGAGACAGTTGGAGGCACTGTTTGCAGGAAGCGAAGGCCCGAAAGGGGCTGTAGTGCTAAGAAGAAGAAGAAGAATGCTCTCCATTGACGGTAACATGACGGTCGTTTCCATCCACGAAAAAATTCGGCATAGTCACACGTCTGGCATGAAAACCGCACCAAACAGTACCTTTTTGCATATGCAACGGTGTCTAAAGAAGCAAATGTGGATTTGTTACAGACCAATAATGCATATTTTGCTTATTAACATCGCTGAAGATGATTTTTCGACGAAATTTTAAATTTTCTTCAAGCTTTGCTAGAGCCCAATTGGAGAAGTTTCGGCATTTTGAATGATCAAGTGGCTTTAGTTCTTGAGTTAATTTAATCTTGTCACCATGTAGGCTAATATCTTTTCGCAAAATACGCAACAGTGTCGTTTGAGCTATGCCAAATTCTTGAGAACGATGTGGAATCGACTGATTTGGCTCATTTTGAATCGATGCACTTATGGCTGCGATGTTTCCTTCGCTTCGAGCGTTATGACGTCTTTTCGGAACCGGAACGTCCAATAGTGAAAATTTAGACTCAAAGTTATCCACTATAGCACGCACAGCCTGTCGGGTAGGGTGACTTCGACTTTCGATAGTAATTTTTAATGATTGACTTTAACTAACGTTTTGGCATTGACAATTCATTCAACAAATTTTAGGGGGAGAGGATTCTAAAAAGATAAACAAGTTGGGTAGACAGACCTATGCTCATGTCAGAAGGGTTTTGTACTCAACTTACAAAATGCAGTAACCAGCAACAAATAAAATCAAGAAACATGTCAAAGACGATTTTATTGGAGAAAATGTGAGATTCAAGGATCATACAATTATTAACAAAGTTGAAAGAATTTTGACTTCTAAGGTATTTGTTATAGTTATACCCATAAATATCTCCCCTGATAAATTTTTCAGATTTTTTAAATCACGGGTGTCTATTCGCGAGGGAGGAAGCACATTTTTCATATATTTCCCCCCCTGTGCCCCCACTGAAGCAAAAACGATCAGTTTAAGAACTGTTTTGAAAACCTCTCATAGAGAACTTTCAATTGATACTCATATCGGCTACCTTTCATGAAATTTTTTTTCAGGGGCCACTCCTCTGTACTGTAATCATCGATTCATGGCTTATTTTTTCGAATCCTAGAATGGGTACAAAGCCCTTTTGCTAGGAGCTCTCTCCTGCTTCTTCGACTTGTTTCAATTGTATGAACTCATCTTCATGATACCTATCATTCCAATTTTCATGCAAATCCTAGCAAAGCTGTAGTGTCTAAGTCGGTAAAAGGCGCATATGGCTCCATAGCCATATGTTTCCATAGTAATACAGGGCATATTGTTCCATAGTAATACAGGAAAATTCAAATCGCTATAACTTCGTCAAATACTATTCGATCTTTATGAAACTTTCAGAAAAAAAAAATTTTTTGAGGGTTCACCTCCCTATATGGGGAGACCCCCCTTAAACCCCTTTGAAAATTTTTTCCACCCTTGAAGTTTCAAGAAGTCACTACTTCTGACCTTTCCACAAAGTTTCATATCTGTAGCCTCTATAGTTTCGGAGAAAAAGTGCTGTGACATACAGACGGACGGACGGACGGACGGACGGACGGATGGACGGACAGACGGACACAGGTCGTGATTGCAATAGGGTTTTGTATTTGAGTACAAAACCCTAAAAATTGTTATGTCTCTAATGGAATACCCCATATTTGAAAACTGTAAAATTAATTAATGTTTTTTGTTAAATTAATTTATTATAATTGATATGCCTTGATTTGGCAAAGGAATAAATAAATGAATCAAATACATTCTCTCATTTCCGGTGGTTGTAGCAGTTGATGTATACTCATAAGCTTATACCTGATGAGAATATGGGTACATTTCAACGCAGGGCCGGACAAACGATGATTTTAGGTGCTGGCAAAAACTTGTTTGGCGCCCCCCCGCCCCCCTAATTTTTAAAAGTGCTCCAGTTTTCGAGTGTTCAGTAAAAAAACTTTTATTCAATTTAGAACAACTCTGAAGTTAAAAGCAAACTTTCGCGGTTCTGATTAAAACATTTTTGCATTAACAGTAACTTTTCAATTGTGAACTTTTTTTGCCCTTGGGAGTGAGTGACAAATAATTTCTTCATAATGGACAATGTTTTTTATTATAATCATCATTATTTATTTATAATCTATATACAACCAATCAATATTTCGAATAGTTTCGTATTTTCAACTAAAAAATTTTTTACATCAGCAGAAACCTATTCTACAAATTTACTTTTCTTGCCTTCATGAGGGCGAAATTTTTCAATGTCGTCGCAATGTCCAGTGTTTCAAGGATTTTTTTTTCTATTGAAATGGTAGCCAAATCACATAATCGTTCTTGAGAAATAGACGATCTTAAATAGTTTTTGATCAATTTTAGTTTGGAAAAACTTCTTTCTCCACTTTCTACGCTAATTGTTAGAGTTAACAAAATTCGCAGATACAAAAACGTTTGGAAAAGTATTGATTAATTTGTTTTTTGTGATGTAATTCAACGCATTGAGTGAAGTGGTTTCAGACGAAATCATCCGCGAAAGGATAACAAGTTCTTGATGTATTTCTTGTCCATCGATGTCACATTCTTCCCCATATGTGAGAATATTCTGTAAGTTCGATCAGTTTTTCTCGAGTTTGGTTTTAAAAAGGTATGCTATCCCGTGAATGTCATATTAAAAGCTGAAATTGTCACTATGACTCTTCATTTGCTGGAATCTCTCATCAAATGACGCAATAGCTACATCCAGTACTGCATAGTAGAAATTCACTTTAAAAGATTCTATTCCCGATGGAACTGGTTCATCTTGCTGCTCGTAAGCAAATTGCCTTTTCATCTTTCTTGGGCGAATGCGCGTTTCTCTTTCAAAATCGGGATTTGCATCAAGAATTTCCGCAAGTTCTTTGGCATCAATTATTGCAGAATTTAGGCGTTATTCTGTTTTCATGCTTTTCAGGAAAGTTTTTGCACTGTCAATCAATTCCATAGCAGTTTCTAAACTGTTATAAATTTTTTGGAGATGTTTACTCACGAGGTTTATTTTGGACAAAATTAAATTTTTGAGTTTTTTTGCAATCCTTTTAGCAGTGTTCCTTGCAAACGCATCCTGCTTCTGATCCTCGCTTGCCTCAAACAAAGCACCATAGACCTCTCCAACATTAAATCTCAGGGGAGTGACTGCATCGATTCGACTTTCCCAGCGCGTTGCACTTAGAGGTTTTACTGTCAAAGCAGTTATGTGGTTTTTGAGGATACTCCAGCGGTAGGTCGAGGCAGAAAAAAGTTGAAAATTTCTTGCACGATACTGAAGAAATCCAAAGCATCAAAACATGACTTGGCTCCATCGTTGACTACCAGATTGAGCGAATGGTTGCTGCATGGAACGAAAAAGCTCGTGGGTGAGTTCAAGAATTCGTTTTTGTACGCCTATGTTTTTTCCTTTCATATTTGAACCGTTGTCGTAGCCTTGGCCTCGCATATTGTTCAACTGCAAACAATTCTTAGCCAGCTCTTCTACGAGATAATCTTTTATCCCTTCTCTTGATGAATTGTTGATTGAAACGAAACCCAGAAAATGTTCTTGAATTGATACTTCTTCCCCTGAAATAGCTTTCACGAATCGAACTATCATTGTCATTTGCCCTATGTGACTGGCATCTAGAGTACAGTCCAAAATGATTGAAAAGTACACTGCTTCTTTCAAAGAAGATAGAATTTTCCCTTAATTTCTTTCGAAATCAGAGAGATAAATTCGTTCTGAATCGTCTTGCTTAAATAAACAGTACGAGTTTCTCCAGACGAGTTTCTACGTAAATGTTCGGCTGACACGACATCGAACTTTGCTATGTATTCCACGAGCTTTAAGAAGTTGCCATTGTTGTCTTCAAAAAGAACATCTGATTTTCCCGAACAGCCAACCCCTGAGAAGCGAGAAATTGAACAATACAAAGCAGTCTTTTCAAAACTTAATTCTAGTGTTCAGTTTCAGCCCTGATACGCCTCTGGTTTCCTTCATCGATGGTTTTGTTCAAATGCACACGATGCGATAATTCTTGCCAAGACTGCGTAGCTTTAATATGGTTTAGATATTTTTCATGGCGAGATAAATAATGGGTCCATAACTTAATTCGTGCGGTTTGCTAAGAGATGGCGTAACTTGTATAATATTACATCGTTGCAATATTCCGAACCTGCGTTGGAAAGCTACTGTCATTGTACGTATTTTCAGTGTATGCCATTCATGTGAAGCGTTAACAACAGTCATTTTTTTCCACTCAAATATGTCGAACTTTGTTGCTGAAAAAGTGTTTTTGCGGGGAATTCTTCTTCATTACTTTAATATGAAGAAAACTGCTGCTGAAAGTCACCATAGATTGATGGAAATTTATGGTGAACATGCTCTAGCTGAACGAACCTGCCAAAAGTGGTTTGCACGATTTAAAAGTGGTGATTTTAGCTTGGAAGACGATGAACGTCCTGGGCAGCCAAAAAAGTTTGAAGATGAAGAACAGGAAGCATTACTCGATGAAGATTGTTACCAAACACAAGAAGAGCTCGCAAAATCTTTAGGTGTCACTCAAGCAGCCATTATAAAACGTTTAAAAGCAGCGGATATATTCAAAAGCAAGGAAATCGGGTTCCACATGAACTCAAGCCGAGAGACGTCGAAAGGCGGTTTTGCATGTCCAAAATGCTGCTGGAACGCAACAAAACGAAGTCATTTTTGCATCGGATTGTTGCTGGTGATGAAAAATGGATCCATTACGACAACCCCAAGTGCAAAAAATCATATGTGAAATCCGGCCAATCAGCCAAATCAACGGCAAAGCCAAATATCCATGGCGTAAAGGTAATGCTCTGTATTTGGTGGGATCAGAAGGGTGTGCTGTGTTATGAGCTGCTAAAACCAGCTGAAAAAAATCAATGCAGCATGCTACCGAACACAATTAATCCGTTTGAAGAGACCAGTAGCCGAAAAACGCCCGGAATATGCGACTAGACACGAGGCAATAATTTTCCATCATGACAACGCTCGGCCCCACATTGCTTTTCTGGTTAAGAACTATTTGGAAAACAGTGGATGGGTAGTTTTACCCCACCCGCCTAATTGCCCAGACCTTGCTCCTTCTGACTACCATTTGTTCCGATCGATGCAGAACGCCCTCACTGGAATACGGTTCACATCAGAGCAGGATATCAAAAATTGGCTTGATGGGATCCAAAAATAGCCAGAAAGATGGAAAAAGGTCATAGCTTTAGATGGGCAATACTTTAAATAATACTCTTGTACAATTTTTCTCTTGAATAAACGTTCAAATTTTGAAAAAAAAACCGCACGAATTTAGTTATAGACCCAATATACTGACATGGTTTTCCAGTCTGAGTAACCAGACGATGAGGATGCCGATATAGTTTCCGTACCAAAAAGGCGACAACAAAAGCAGTATATTTTGTCCTTTGCAACGGAATAAATTAACCATTCTCTTTTGATTTGTTCTCCATTACATAATTTTGGGAAAACATTTTTCAACGTGAATTTTCTACCTGAAGCATTGACTGGAAAATTCATTTCTTTAATTTGAGGTGGACCACGAATCACAAGAATCTGACGAGTAGAATCGGTGATGGTTAGAGGCCATTCTCCACAGTCACTCGAAAAAACTGTCTGAGGCACTTCTATGTGTTGAATATCGTTAACAACTTCCTGATCGCTGGTCTTCAAAGAATCGTCGTTTTCTGCTTGAATCTCCAAATCTTTCTCAACTGCATTCGGTTAATTTTTCATCTCTTTCTGTGAATAAAATTCATTTTTGAAATTAAAGTTTCATAATAGAATTTGTGATCATATCTTTTTCACATTTTTACACAAAAATGTGTAGAGCTCAAAACACTACCGATACATTGTATCGATTGAGCATAGTTCAAATTAAAATATTTGGAATTACATGCTTTGAGTTTTTTTAAATATCTTTGAACTACTTTTCGAGTTGAATTTTTGCAGGGAACCAACTAAAAATTTGGACATTTGAGAAACTGAAACGTGATTTTTTTTTTACAAACAAAATTCCGAAACGTTTCACAAGTGAAGAAAAATTTGTTTGAAACAGTTTTCAAGAATTTAAATACAATGTTACAGCTAATACAACATGATAAACATTTTTCTTGTGAACAACTAAACGGATTCTACAAATTTCAACGTGAATTTTTTAATAATTAACATAGGCTTAACAAATTTCACAAGACTTCACAAGACTTTTTGAAACAATTTGTATCGATAGTTACAGATTCTTTTGCTTTCCCGCTCACAGTTGCTTCTGTGTCCACTTCAAGTTTTTTTGCTTCGTTTCCATCTTTTGAAGAAAGATCATCTTCCATCGTACTGCGTAACTGAAAAAAATTTTCAATTTTCCAAATGCATTTAATTATATTGATTACACATTACATTTCTTATTAATAAGTATTCATTTGCTTTTAACTTCGAAATCTAATACTCTGACGTGAATTTTGTGAAATTTAATTTGAAAGCAAAAATGAATCAGCTCACTGGCTTATGTACTATTGAAGGATTTCGAGGGTTTAATAAAAATAAGGTTTTAAGAAATATTTTGGTTTTAGTAAAAATATTTTGAAAAAACAATGTTGGAAGTTCATTTAGTAAAAAACTTTTCAAAATTCAACTATTCAAGCCACTTTTTATGAGATTATTTATAAAACTTAATCAGATTTTATTGAGATCTCAGCTTTTTAGAGAACTTTTATTAATATGTTGAAATATTTCCAAAAACACATACTGCGTCAAAACGATTTGTCAAAAAGACATTTCAAAAAAAGAGAAATTTAATAAACAATTTATCAATTTTATGACGGTAATGATAACAATTTTATTACAATTCGAATTACTAGTATCACTTAAAAATGGTGATTCATACAAGAATATTTACATAATTTTTTATGTTTTCGTGAAAATATGTCTTAAGTATATACTTACTTCTTTTAATGTTTTTCTGGTCACATTTTCTTCAGAATGTTTTTCAAATTATTTCGCATCACTAGGATTCACTGGAGGAACGATGAGAAACGTTTTTAAGGTCTGCACTTGATTCCTGTTCTGTTTTACGTTTTCAATCTTTCTTTTTCGATAAAAAGATCCGGATGGTTTTTTTTCTGAGGATTTCCCGACATATTTGCATATTTTGTGAACAACTACAATTACAAAACTAACCAATATTAATGTAATAGTTCAACCGAAAGTTATATCACTCTAACTAATTACATCTTTCAAAGTACACATATATTTATTTATTACCTTTCATTTTCACACTAACTACACGTGATGATCCTTTTTCATTACTTTAAATATTATTGTTTTGTTACACGTCCCTTTTTCCTTTCGTTATCCCTTTTTCTAATTTGTAATTGCTTTATGAGGTTGTCGGCATTTTAAAGATCCTGTATGCAGACCAATGTAACTACTTTTACGATGCAATATTGTGCACAGATGTTTTCGGAAAATAGTTTAAATAGCAAAGTATGCTCTGTAAGTAGTCAGTAAGGTTTTGAACGGCCAATCAAAATATTTTAAAGTCTATGAAAGACGTGTTTTAATGTTTAAGTTTTGAAAGTATAATTCCAAGCTACGAAAATGAAATCGCGCACATTCGAGCATACATCTGATTACCTGCATAGTCGGTCGCCGACTGAAATAGATCAAGTTCCCCCATGCAAGGAAAGCAAACGAAAAGGGATTCAAAGTAAATAAGATCGTTTCGCTCGCTTTTTGAGTGGGGTTAAAGGAATGAGAATTAAATAAGGTCTTTTTGAAAGCTTCAATGCTGGGGTATAATAATGCACAAAGACAAGTGCAAAATATGTTTTGATGGTGTGCAAACTGATGAACGATGGTTTGCTGGGAAGAAGCATCGTTTTTTGAGGTTACTCAAGTCGAATAAAAACAAAAGATGAGTTGCTTTCATCCACTATTCTCTGGCCAGTGAAAGAATGCATCCTGTCCCGACGAGTTGACGTTTGTCCTGCGCATTTCCCCACATTTCTCAAACGCGCGAAACCACCTATCTATCGCTACCACTTATTCAAACGGCGCGAAGATCGAATTTTTCCTTTAAGAAAACTGCAGATCTTGGTCTTACAATCTTTTGCGCCCTCATTTGGTGCCCTAGGCACAAGCATTTGGCGCCCTAGGTTCATCTACTTGGCCATTTGGCGCCCCTCAAAAATTTTACGAGCAGGCAACCGCCTGCTTCGCCTTCGCCAAAATCCGGCCCTGTTTCAATGGTAACATTTTTCAAGTGACATTTAACACGTGAATTTAGAATTTAATTTAGCATCTCGGATTAAAAAAAACTGTTCAAGCTATTCATGAATTATAGTTCTCTGATTATAATTCTTCGACTGGCGTATGCATATTATCTTATTTCATTTGCTCGAAGTGAACTAAGGTTGTAAACGTTACAAACTTATCATTTGAAAAATTAATTGGAAGTATGGTTTGTGGCATCCTCGAGATAGTAGAGAATGCAATTGACTAAAGGTCACGTCTTATCATTATCATTGCATCCCATTAGCATCACGATGCACCCAAAACGTAAAAATCATAATTTTTCACCACATGCTCCCTTCTTCTTTCAATGTCATCTTAGACTAAAGACCCCTCAATATCCCCACGGTGAAAAAAGGACCACGTGCTTTTCAATGTCAACACCTGTTGCGCTTGCTGCTACAGGAGATTCAAGGAAACTATATGCTAATAAATAAATCACTATTTAATTTTTAAATAAAGTCAGGTCGACCTTAAGTTAAGAAACTGCTCCAAACATCTTATGTTTCGAAAAATTTACAAATATCCTTTTGACATTTCTTCTCCTGTTTTCCAATCCCAAAAATGGCGTCATTTATTTTCCAGTGTCCATTATCGATCTTCTCCCGCGTGGTAAACATGCGTAATCCAAAATTTCGTGTCCTTCACATTTTCAGATAAGAAAAGTTTCCTTGGTCAGTTGCAGTCGGTCCTCCATTGTAATAAAACGTAATTCTTCAGCATTTCCGTTTCATAAATTTTCACAATAATTTTCATTGCTGAAAAATCAGTTGAAGTTTTTGGTTTTAAAGGACTTTTGGTAGTCCTTGTGGATTTATTTCGTGTTTAGCAGTTGGCTTAAGAAAAAGTAAAGAATTTTTTAAACTGAATAACCCATCCAAGTGCCTGCAAACAAAATTTTCCTCTATACAAAAGTTTTTTTCCAAGTTTTCTGTATCTACTACGCCCATCAAGCAAGTTGTGAAATTTTCCAGTTTACACTTTTCCAACTTTATTTTTCATTAAATCCTTCTGCAACCAATAAAATTGAAAGTTTTGGAATTTTTAAGCCATTCAAGTAATTAATTAGTGTCTTGTGCGTGTGTGTGCATTAAATTTAAATTTAAGAGTTTTTTTAATATTAATCCGTAAAAAGAATTTTGGAATGATTCCCTCCATATTACGTGAATAAGAGTTTCAATATTTTGTGAACATGTGACTGTTTTACGGTTTTTTCCTCGCATTTTCGCTCTCTCACGTCTTTCAACTTATCCAAAACAAAAAAAAAATTCCACCATCAATCATTTTCATCTTTTTGAATATTTAATTTGTATAAATGAAAATTCCCTTCTGACCCGAGTGCTGGAAAATTATCATCAACCATTGCAACAGGTACGTATACTTGTAAGGCGACCAAATGTGGAAAAGGATATGGTTTATTGATTTTTCCATCTGGAAGCGCGTTTGATGTTGCGTACTGTTCGCAGGACAACAATATTCAACGCGCGTTTCCAGATGAGTGGGAATAATTTGGTTTTTATAGGTTAAGGGTTGGTTTTGATTTGATTGGGTTTGTGTTTTGGAGTTCAAGGGGATGAGATACGGTGGGAGTATTGTTGCAATTTTCTGATTAACGAGCTCGGTAAGGACGAAATGGATAAGGACTTGTTTGATTATGCTCAACGATATAATGCGTAATTGATTTTGATGGACAATAAGTGGATACTACAAAGAGTATTTACATTTCCTGAAATTGGTTCATTACGTAGATGGTTTGGAAATATATCGTGTATTCATATTTAGCTCGTTTTCGAATCTGTATTCAGTAGATAGAGGAAATTGGTTTGATAATTTTACCCTATTGCATAAATATTATCCATTGCCCGAAGACATATATCACATAAATTTATTTTGTATTAATTAAACGTTTTTTAAACATTTTAGTATCACATCGTTTTTTATACTATGCACAAAATATATTATTGAGAAATTTAACAGAATTACATATATTTTAAGGTTCAGCATTTACTAATAATTTCTTCATGATTTTAGACGACCAAATGCCAGAGGTGTTGACGTATTCAGGGATGGCGGATGCCGAACCTGATCTCTCCACCTTTGAGAATAAAACTGGCCTCGCCGAGGATATGAAATTTCTGGCTTCTATGCCGGAATTATGTGATGTTACCTTTTTGGTTGGAGATACTCGTGAGCCTGTTTGCGCAGTAAAGGTGAGTAACTAGGTGTATATTATTTAGCAATTTAAGCTTAAGCCTCCGTTAATATAATTGCTCCTTGAATAAACTCAGCTGATTCTTCTCCTACTTCTTCGTAGCACTACAGCCCCTCTTGGGCCTTCGCTTCTTGCAAATTTCGCCTCCAAATGTCTCGGTCCATTGACCGCGTCCTCCAATTTCGAAACCCGAGGAGCGATGAATTGTCTTCGTCAACTGAGTCAGACCAGCGTTTCCTCGGTTTCCCCACTGGTCTCCGCCCTTCGGTTCTCCCAACGAACACTTTTTAGGGTTTTGTAAAATAATTTTTCAAAACCCTACTAAAAACACGTCCTGTCTGTCCGTCCGTCCGTGTATCATAGCAATTTTTCTCACAAACTACTTAAGCTAGAAACATCAAATTTTCTATGTAAGTGTAAAGTGGTGCTCTCAAGCTTCAAAAATTTGTATAAGGTATTCAGAGGGGGTATCCCCAGAGAGGAGAGTGGCCCCCGAAAAAACAAAATTCATTAAAGGTAGCCGATATGGGTATCAAATGAAAGGTCTTAATAAGAACTTTTCAAAACAGGTCTTAATTTGATCTTTTTGTTTCGAAGGGCGCACAAGGAGGGAAAATACACGAAAAATACTTGTCCCGCTTGCGGTTGGACACCTGTGATCTGGAAAAAATATGGAGGTAGGTATTTATGAGTACAATAACAACAAATACTTCAGAAGTCAAAATTTGCTCAACTTTGTTAGATCTTGAAATTTGACTTTTCCCCCAATAAAATCGCATAGGCACCCAAAACTCAACGAAATCCAATATTTAAGTAGTCTTATAAAAGGTCCTTGTATTCTGTAAGATTGATTGATGATGATGATTGATAAACACGGAGGCTATATGTAGCTATTTGAAATTTCTCCAATTATAACAACGATAACACATGATTTTGGTATTTTTTGGATATTCCATCGAATCAGACACTGCAGTTTTGATCTGATCTTCTTGAAATTTTCAAATAAGATCATCTTCTTCTTCTTAGCACTACAGCCCCTTTCGGGCCTTCGCTTCCTGCAAACAGCGCCTCCAACTGTCTCGGTCCGTTGACTGCGTCTTCCAATTCAGAAATCCGAGCAGCGATGAACTGTCTTCGTCGACCGAGTCATATCAGCGTTTCCTCATTTCCCCGCTGGCCGCCGGCCTTCAGTTCTCCCAACGAATACCTTCTTGGGTATCCGTTGTTCGTCCATACGATTCATGTGTCCAGCTCATTGCAGTTTCCGCAGTCTTACAATCCTTGAGATCTCCGGTTCGTCAAAAATTTCATACAGCTCATGGTTGTATCGAATTCACCATTGGTCTCCGTCTTTAGAGACTGCAGAGTGTAATATCGTAAGATGAGCTGGTAGGAATGATTGTGCGTTTTGAATGGTAGATTGAAGATTGGCCAACTGAATACATTCCAGTAATCCTTCCTTGGTACTTACGGCCTTCAAAATGTATTTGGCAGAGACTTCTTCGATGTAGTTGACCGCGCGTTGGTATGTGGCTAAGAATTGAATATTTATTTGATTTGCATCCACTTTCGAAAACCAGTTTTTCGAATCGTTGGTCTGCTCTAGTCTCTTTCTCAGTTGATCGGAGAGTCTTTGCAGTTGTCTGTTGATTTTGCTGGAGGTTGTGTTTAGCGTTTTCGTCACTTTTAGTATGATTTTGCCTTGATGGTTGATCAGGTTCTTGAACGTTTCCTGGTTTGATAACATTGCTTTTACGTCTGTGATAATTTCTTCGTTGACTCCAAAGAAAGCAGTCAGCATTTACCCAAACATTCCTCGTTTTACTCGGCCATGTGCAAACTGTAGGACTTAGATTTTATTTTGTGTAGCATCGATCAGTTCTGAAATATGCTGGACTAGGTCCGAACAGTGTACGGTTCCAGCGTGTCTATTTTGAGAACACGGAGAGTCTAGGCTTGTATTCAAGTTTGTAGGTTGTTTTCCTCAGTAGCTGTAAGAGAATGGAAGCTCAATGTTCAGCTGTAATGTTCCACAAATGTTATTACTTTTTCCTTTTTTTTCTATATAAAGACCACCATCCAAACGTCTTCTAGTAGCCTCCTATACAGTAGGAGTAGGTAAGACTCCAAGTACAAGTAGCATGGAGAGCCGAACTGTTGAGAGGTGCAGTAATATTTTTGCTGGCTTTCTTTTCCGTTCTTGTATGCCAATATCTCCTGGTTTTGGTCATTAAACAGGCTTTGAATTCGTCTGAACGTTTATAGCTGATACTTGTGGGGTTTGTGGCTCCATATCATTGAACGGTAGTTCGCAAATTTTGACAATGCGATGTTTTTTAACACTTTCGTTCATTTTCACTGATATTATTCGAACTAACCCGTCTCCTGGGTATGTGGCTACGATCTTCCCAAGTAGCCATTGCATTGACGGAATGTTGTCAGTTTTGACTAGTACAAGTTCACTAACCTTCGAGTTCTCTTGCTTTTCCAACCATTTGGACCTGTGCTGCAAACGTTTTCCAAAAAATTGTTTCATTTGTTGCTCTGATTGCCTTCTTCTCAATAAAGTGCAGTTTGTTTCGCAAAATTAATCTTTTATTTCAAATAAGTTGTCTCCAGTGAGGAAATGACTTGGAGATAATGTGGCGTCATCACTTGGATCGTCACTTATTTGCGTCACCACCCGTGAATTCATGCAAGCTTTAATCTGGACTAACAGTGTGTTTATTTCTGATTTTCAATCGTCTTATCGAGGTGAGATTTCATTGAGTTCATGCCAGCCTCCTACAGTCCAGCGAAATGGGGGCTGCTGGGAGGGATGAACTTCCACTTATTCCGTGATTGGCAACTTCTGATGAACAAGCTTGCAGTGATGCTTTGTAGATAGCTTGTAATTGTTTGTTGGCTCCCACAAAGTTTGAGCCATGATCGCTATATATTATATGACAAACTCGCCTTGCCACAAATCGTTTGATTGCTGCGATGCATGCATTTATTGTCAAATCGGACACCAGCTCTAAGTGAATGGCTTTTGTCGCCATATAGACAAAAATGGCAATGTATGCTTTTGTAGCTTTGGAACTTCTTCCTCCACTCCATTTAAGTTTAGTCTGTTAAACTCTTGCGGCTGGCAGATTTCCCATAAATTGAGCCCTCGGTCTTGCTGTCATTTTAAAGCATGTCATGCATTCCCGGAGCACTTTCTTGACCTGTGATTGTCCTGATATAATCCAGTACTTTAACCTTAATCTGTTCAGAGTCAAATGACAGCCTCCGTGCAAGGATTTGATAAATGGCCCCTGGATATGATAGGTGGGATGTTTCGCACTTTCTTTGGTGCGTGCAAAATGAATGCGGCCGCACACCCTTAGGATACCTGCACTGTCCATCCAAGTTGCTAATCTTTTTATAAAGCTGCTTCTATTTACGTCCTTAGTTCTTGCTAACTCCTCAATTTTGGTCTTGAATGCGTGGGCTTGAACCAGATTAGCTGCTTCTTGAATTTCGCTTAATGATAACCTTCCCAAGCGTTTCAGATTGGGATTTTTCGTATTGAACGCGAACCGTAGGCACAGTGCTATAACTCTGTTAAGTTTGTTGAACGACGAAAATCTCGTAAGAATTGATGGTTATTCTTCTATATTGGCAATTAAGGATGTTATCCTTCTTACTTCTTCCCCTTGCGTTGTTGGCTGGAGTGATGGTGGCGTTCGAATAAGACGTGCACTGAGCCAGGTTGGTCCTTGCCACCATAGGGTTGAGTTGAGAAGTTCGTTGAGAAGTATTCCTCGTGATGCAATATCAGCTGGGTTATCATTACTGACTGGCCACGTAATGCCAGTTTTCAATTGAGCTGTATTCTTGGATAATACTGACACGATTTGCGATGAAAACTTTCCATTTGATGGGAGGACTTTGTATCCAATGTAGAACGGTGGTCGAGTCGCACAAGTAAAATCTAGGTACGTTTGTCCGATTATATGCTTTTGTTACTTCAGTTATAAGTGCAGCTAATAAAACTGCTTCATTCAGCTCAGGTCTTGACACATGCCGGAGATTGACTGGAGAAACCTTTGATTGGGCAGTGATGAATTTCACCTTTGTTGCTGTTAGAGTTACAACTCGGAGGTATATTACTGCTACATATGCTGTTAACGAAGCATCAAAGAAACCGTGAATTGTAGTTTTATGAGATGGACTGAAGTCAATCCACCATTTTATCTCCAGTATCTCGAGGACAGGAAGCTCTTGTCTTCCTTTTGTCAAAAGTTTTGCTGTCGCCTCATCCAAATCTTCATCCCAACCCTTGATGTCTAGCCAAAGTTTCCTTATCGTCGCCTTACCAATGATAATTCATGGCTGGAGCCAGCCAAAAAGGTCGAATAGCCGGGTAATATAGACCGCTTGAAGATGCTTTGTGCTCGATTGATCTTGCAATAGTAAAATAAAACTCGTCTACTGCTGGAATCTACTGAATACCTAACGTTTTATATTTCCCGTTGCCACTATATTCAAAGAAAGCTGTATTTCTCGATTTTCAGTTGGTATCCGTTCTAACAATGTCGGGTGATTCGCAGACCATTTCCTCAAATTAAATCCTCCTTTTTTCAGAAGATTTTGGAGTTCTGCCTGTAGTTGCAGAAGATCACCTAAGTTGTCTGCTCCAGTCAGTATGTCACCAACGTAGAAGTCTCGAAGTAGTACTTTTGAGGCTTCTGGATACAGATTGATTTCATTTGCAGTGAGCTGATGTAACATTCGTATCGCAAGATACGGTGCACATGCTGTTCCGTATGTAACGATGCTTAGCTAATAATGTAAAATGGGCTCATTATCGTTGAAACGCAATAAAATCCTTTGATAGTGCTGGTCACGTTCATGTGTTGCAATCTGTCTGTACATCTTTTTGATGTCGGCTGCAACTACGTATCTATGCTGCCTCCATCGCATGAGAAGATGTAAGAGATTTCCTTGAATTGGGTGACCAGTGTGTAACAAATCTTTTAAGGATTTCACTCTCGGTCCTTGATGAGACGCGTTGAATACTACTCTTAGCTTAGTAGTGCTACTATTTTCCTTGATCACGGCATGATGTGGAAAGTAGTATGCTGTTGTCATCTTCACTCAATTTGTTGGTACTCTTTTCATATGACCCAAGTCAATATATTTTTTCATGAAGACTCGATATTGCTCGTAAATTTTTGGATCACGTTTTAACTGGTGTTCCAGACACCTAAATTGTGTGTATGCGTTTGTTACTGTTTCACCAATCTCAGCTGTTGGATCTGCATTGCCCTTGAATGGCAAGCTAACAGAGTATCTTCCCATGCTTTGCCGAAACACGTTTTACACGTAATAGTTCTCGTTCTCTCTCTCTCTCTTCTTGTGTCAACTGATTTTGAGAGTAATTTCTTCAGTCTCCCGAAATTACCGTAAGGCTTCCTTTAAGCCTCGACAGGACACAAATGCGCTAAGTGATGTTGATTCTTTACATGGTACTGGTCCAAACAAAACTCATCCAAGTTTTGTCCTTTATACGCATGGTTGACCGGGGAAAAGTAATGGTCACAAAAGCCTGTCGTAGAGATCAGCTCCAATCAAAATGTCGATTGTAGAAGGCTCATTGAACCTTGGATCTGCTGAGTCACGGATCATCAGCTCGTTGGGAATGATCAGTGGAATATGAGTGCATGAAAGAGGAGCAGTTATTGTAGTAAGAATGAGTGGGGTGAATCTTAGTTCTTCTGGGTGACCGTACGCAGATTGGATCAAGGCATACAACTTCGTCTCTCCTCTTGACGTCGCGTTCTCTACAGCCTCTATGCCACTGATCTTGAACGTGGAGTGGATGCGCTTTGCCCGCAGAAGACTGACAGCTGCTTCGCTAAAGAAAGATCTCTGCGCTCCAGAATCTAGTAGAGCACGAAACGTCAAATATGCTCCATTTGGACGACAGATTGTCATATGCGCGGTTGCGAGTAGCACGTAGTTTTGGTTGGTGTATACACCATGTCCTTGAACAGTAGTTGATCTTCCTGGCTGCTATGGAGTCTCCATGGGCGACAAGTGAATCAATGTGTTATGCTTCTCCCCGAATATTTTGTAACCATGGCTGGACGAGCATATGTTGGCTCGATGTTGTCTGAAACAGTTGAAGCATAGATTACCCTTCTTCACCACATCACGGCGAGCTTGAATAGAAGCTTGTTTGAACCTGCTGCATTCAAAAAGCTTGTGTACTGCTTTACATATTACACAGGAGGTCTCCGCTTTTACTTGCGTTGTATTTGCTTTGACTTTTCAGGAGACAGAGCTTCTAACATTGAAAACCGTTGCTTTAGAAACTCTAAAAATTGATTCAGAGAAGGAATGCTACTCAAGTTTGAAATATGCCTCTGTCACTCTTTTCTTAAATCTTCAAGTTTTTGGTTCAGCATGTAGATGGTGGTGAGTGAGAATGAATCAGCTTTCAAAGTTTAGATGCTTGCTAGAAGCTAATCCATTGTGTCTAGCATTTTTCAAAGTCCTATTGGAAAGTTTCGTATGCAGTTCTCAATGTTGAATAAGCGCTGCATCATCTCCTGGCACGATGATTGTCATTTCTTTCGACAAGCAACCTCCAGGCAAATTCATAGTTCTCATCCGTTATGCTTAAGTGGTTTACCAATTACTCTGGTTCACCCCAGAGAGAGTTTCTCAGACACTGCAATTTTTGCACGATTGTTAACTGTGTGTTGTTGTGAACTAGAGTCTGAAACAGGTCCCAGAATGCAAACCAATCTGCATACCTATTGGTAAAAGGCGGTATTCGCACTCTCTCTAACTTGATTGCGTCTGATGGAATTGAACTTGATCGTTCCACTGAATACTCGTTAAGTTTCGATTGAAACAGGGTAATATATTCCATTACTATATCTTCAAGACTCTCGTACTCTCTAGTGTATTTTTCCGATTCAGAGCCTTTTAATCGGTCACAGGCTGGTCTACACACTTCGTCCACATAGCTTTTAGTTTTTCAATCCTTGTTTGGAAGTATGCAAAGCTATGACGGGACTCACTGTCTTTCTTAAAATTAGTGATCAGCCTTTGAATCACTTTGAACGCGATTTCCTGGCCACTCGTGTCGATGTTTCCTAATTTGTCGTTGATAAACGAAAATGCTCCTTCTCTTGTGCTAAAACCTTTTGGAAATATGTGCAACGTTGTCCACAAAAATCTCCAGACACGAATTTTTTTTAAAAACTCTCCTGAGTATTTAAGTTTGTGTTAAAAAATTTTTGCGAGCAATCACACGATTTCAAGGAAGGAAGGAAAGGAAGTTAATCGGCTTTTTTCTTTGATTCGCTTTCTTTTCACGGCTTTTCATTTCATCTATATTCAAATTGGATATATTATTGTACATCCATTTTATCCCAAATCTTGCTACAATAGAAAATTTTGCTTATATTCTACTATTTACAAAATCATATGTAGAAGTATCATTGCAGTGAAAGTAACTCTTCATCAGAAAATTGTTATATGTATTTTCCATGCAAATAAAATCTTGTATTTTTAGGCCACATCAGTTTTGAATTTTCAATAACATGCCCACATGTTATGTCCATTGACGACATACGAGGCATTGAAAAATACGTTGAAAGAAGTCTATAATGATTAGAGAATTCTCCGAATTGAGATGTTGTTTACGCGTTTGTTTTGTATGATATTTTCAATATTTAAGTTATTTATACTTGATTCGAGGGTATGCTTGTTAGGACTTTTAGAGTAAATGTTACCAAATTATCTCCTGATTTGCAATATTTTAGTCTTCCAAGGCCACACTCACTTCCAGTTTAGGTATTAATTTTCGATGCTTTTTTAATAAATAATATCAGGTGGAATAACTAATTTGTTTGTCTTTTAGCTTTTTAATTCATTTGTCTCTTTAGACACAAATAGAATATGATCTAACGACAATATCGGGAGTAAACGGACTCCGCGACAGTGATGGCAGAGATAAACAGCACGTATAACAAATCAAACTAGCCAGTCAAAGATGGAAATAATCAAAACATGCCAGATATTAACCGTCTTATTCAAAGCGGTAATACCAAACATCTATTCAACACTATTTGCTTAGTGCCAACTCCCATTCAAAGGATATTCCGCTGAAAAATGCTGAACAAACGCTTCCTTGTTTATCGAATTCTACACCAGTCTTACGTTCTGGTGTCTCGACAAGAGTGGTATCACCTCCACTTCAAATGCTTGTATCGCGTCTTGGTTTTGATACACCCATATCTGAAATTACAGAACTAGGTTGCTCTCCGCAGTATTTGCATTACAAAAGACTAACGCAAGATAACCAAGTAAATCGTATCGTGACCTCATTTGAAATATCAGTTTCATCGGATATGCAGATTTTGCTTAACTCTAGCTTTTGGCCACCGGGAATCCTCGTAAAACGTTTTGAACGCCAACCGCGAAAAAATTATCGGTCGCCCAGCAGACCTCAAGCGGAAACATAAATAACCATACTTTTAGTAATTACGTAAACTTTTATTACCAAAACGTCAGAGGCACTAGAACCAAGCTAGACACAATCAACCTTGCATCCTTTCTGGCTAATGATGATATTATATGCTTAACCGAAACCTGGCTTAGTGGTGAGAACGTGGATAAAGAAATCTTTCCTCAACACGTGATTTTCAGGTATGATCGGGATCTATTAACAGTAAACGGGATGGTCGAGGTGTGCTAATAGCTGTTAACATCCAGTTGCACTGTGTACTGGGCAGAACTATTGCTCCGTTACCTCCAATCGGAAGCGCAGCAGTTCAAATTTCTCTTCACAACTGTTCACTATTTATCTTCTGTATTTAAATTCCCTGTAGGACTCCATTAAGATCGTATGAAATTCTTTTTAGTGAACCATTGAAGTTTATAAGTAATGCCAGCTCCTCCTCACTGTTTTTAAACTTCAACGTGCCTCTCGTTACCTGGAATGCAGAAGCTGAATCTACTGCTTCTTCTGATGACCTTTCTATAGCATTATCCTCGTTTTTATCCCTCTGCAGCCAAACTCACTTGAACTATGTAATGAATGCTTCCAATCGCATTATCAACCGAATTTCATCAAACAACCCTCCTGCAGATCCGGTTTTCCCTGCTGCTTCTCCTTTTGTTAAGCCAGACCCTCACCATCCACTTTTAAAGATCCGATTATCATCGGATCCTATACGTGGCAAGCCTCAAGTGAAACCAAGTCAATTTCACTTTTTCAAGGCTAACTACGAAGGCTTGGCTGCTAACTTTGACGTTATTAATTACCCTCAATCTAGACAACCCCACCCTCACAACACAGCAATTCTATGTAGTGCTTAACAGCATTATCCCATGACCACTCATAAATCATCCTTTGTGGTTCAGTAGAGAAGTTGAATCTGCTTTGTCCTTGAAAGACTCGGCCCGGAAATGCTAAGAAAGCTTCTCGGTCGTGGGCTTTGTGTTACGTTGCTCTCATGGATGGTTCAACTTTCAAACCTGTGTTTGGCTATTCGTCATGCTGGTTCGCCCAATTCTTGAATGTGCATGCCAGATATGGTTCCCATATCTTCATTACCTCGTGGTGGCGGTTGAATTTGTGCAGCGTAGGTTCTCCCGCACACTTTCTATCTTCTATAGGTAGGTTCTCCCGCACACTGTCTATCTTCGCTGCACGTGAGGAGGCAATTTCTTGATCAATGCTTCCTATTCAAATTAATGACAAGCATGTTATCGTCAAAATGATACAACGCTATTAGTATGTCCCCCTTTTCGCACTAGATTGTCACAATACTAAGCTGTACAGTTTGCCAAAACCGTATCTAACAGTCACGCGGCGATGATTCGTATGGTAAGCGACCATCTTAACCTCCAGCTTAGTTCTCTTTCTGGCTCATTTGGTTCATTTAAAAAGATGCTGCGCTGAGTACTCTACGAGCAATAATTTCTTTTCTCGTTAATTTTTCTCATTACATAACTGTTAAATTTAAATAAATTCTTACTTGATATTTATGTTTTAACTTTTTTTTCTTTTTTGCATGCGTTTTCTTACATATGGCCTTGCAGTTAATTATTTTCATTTTGAATTTTTCATCATTCGGATCACCAAATGCCACTGTCATGTCGTTTCGTACACTGTAATTGCTACACAATTATTCGTCTTCTTATATCCTTCAATGCCAGATTATCTTCTGATCTCTTTTACAGCTTGTGAGTAGCAGCAACTCGTTCCACATTTTTATCTACAGAGCAGCAACTCCTCCGAGTTTTGGCTTCCAGCAGACAGTGCTTATACTTTTTTCGGTAGATCGACTGCGTCCTTCGATTCCACAAAGCAAGCAGTATTGCACTGCCTTCAATAGTAGAGTTTTCTCCTTCCTAATGGTTCACATTCCTAAATTTTTCTAACTAATCTCTTTCAAAGGTGCTCTTTGTTCATTCATGTGATATCTCGTATCATTTGGTCATAGCTTCCGAGATTAGATCTACATACATGATTTCCATAGAAGTACTTGAGTCAAGTGGATTAGGTGCCAGTTTACCTCTACTCCTTAATTCTTCTTCATGTTCATAGCACTACAGCCCCTCTCGGGCCATCGCTTCCTGCAAATATATTTCTTGCTCCAATTTCGAAATCCGAGCAGCGATGAGCTGTCTTCGTCAACCAAGTCAGATCAGCGTTACCTTAGTTTCCCCACTGGTCACCGTCTTTCAATTCTCCCAATGAATACCTTTATGGGTACTCGCTATTCGTCCATACGATTCACATGGCCAGCCCATTGCAGCTTCCACAGTCTTAAAAACGTTGAGACCTCCGGCTTGTCAAAAATTTAATACAGCTCATGGTTGTTTCGAACTCGCCTGCTTCCCTCCGATTATTCGCCTCGGGGTCCGTCGATCAAAGGCGTTCAATATATTTGCGGATGCTTGGGTTAGGGTCCATGTTTCACATTCATAACATAACACAGGTCTTATCATAGTTTTGTATACTTGTGGCTTTGTTTTCTTGTGTATGTAGCTAATCTTCAAGATCGTCAAAGTCAAAGTAGAAGTCAAAAGAGCTTTGTTCAATACCAATCGTCATAAATTTTAAAAGAATATCAAGCAAATTCCAAATAATAACAATATATATGGCCCAAATGGCTCTCTAAATTTATACGTTATCAGTTAAACACATTTGATCAAAAAGAACCATAGAAAATTCAAATTAATTAAAAACATTACATATTTTATAATTCGATTCGAAAAAGGAGAAAAACCAACCAACACTATTCTTCAAGATTGTCAAAACTGAATTATATATTTTATTTGCGATCTGTATTCCTCGGTATATTTTGTCTCTTTCACTGCTGCTTCTCGTTATTTTGACCCCTAAATACACAAATTTGCTCAAATTTTCGATACTGTACTCACCAAGTGTGATATTTTTTGTGTATTTGAGATCTTTTTCCACGACTGCTTTATAAGCTTTGTTTTATTCTCATTAATTTGTAGCCCTACTAGTTTTGCTTCGCTGTCGAGTTCCAGAAATAGTTCTTTGGCAGTTGTTAATGACCGTGACAAAATGTTGATGTCATCTGCATAGGCTACTACTTGGCTCGACTTGTATAGTAATGTACCTTGTGTATCAACAGGTAGCTTTCTAATGACGTATTCCAGAGCCAAATTGAATAGCAATGCAGCCAGCCCATCTCTCTGCTTTAATCTGATATTTTTGTCGAAGGCATCGGTGAGTTGGTAATTGATGCGGGCTTGGGAGGTCCTCGAAGTCATTGTCATTTTGGTAAGACGGACTAGTTTTTTTGGGATGCCAAAGCAGAGCATTATTTGGTACAGTACTTTACGACCAATACTGTCGTATGCTTCCTTAAAGTTGGCGAAAATTTAGCACACGTCTATGTTGAACTCCGAGTCAACAATTGGTCTATTGTCGATCTACCTGCTCTGAAAACACGTTGATACTTCCCAATAATACTGTTGGCGTATGATCCGATTTTATTTTCTCAGAGTTTGGAAAATATTTTGTACGCCATACAAAGTAGTGATATGCCTCCATAATTTTCACACTGTTGCTTGTAGTTAGAGAGTAAAATTGGTTGGCTCCACTCGTTCGGCATATGTTCTTGTTGCCAAATGTGCTGACATTGCTTCTGCCACGTTTGATGAGCTCCATTAGAATCTCATCGATGCCCGGCGTTTTCTTGTTCCTTTGGGCTTCGATGGTGCAACAAACTTCATCAGCTAAAATTTTTGTACGGCTAGTTTTGGAACTCGAGAGATAAACTATGAAATAGGCACTGAATATACTGATTTCTTGAAAATTAGTTCACGTTTAGCTTGGGCATAACGGTAACGTTGGGATCTGGCAAATTCATTTCTATAAAACTGTGTACAAAAAGGGATACCGGTGTTGAATGTGTATACCATTGTTGGATTTGTATACCGTTGTGGAATGTGTAAAATTCACAACTCAAGGTCAAGTGTGATTCAACATGTGAATGCGTTAGGGGATTCGCCGGAATAGAAATGGTTAACTCAGAATCCTTGATGCAAACAAAGAAAAAAGAATTCATGTCACTAAGAAGATGTTGATCCCAGTTTGGAAATAATTTTAACATTTGAAACCAGCGCATTTACACGCGCCGACCGTAATCGTTTGTAAAATTGTTGCTTTCTAGGAAAATTATGCCTCAAATTATAACACAATACAAGAAAATGAAACGTATTATTGTGGCTCTTAATAATTGAAACAAGTTTTCGTGATCCCGAGATGACAAAATATGCGGTGAACAACCGCACGATCAACCGTCAACTCAATTAAATTCCAATATCCACTGATCGATATTCATCACTTCATTCGTACGTTGATTTTGATAATTATTTGGTAACTGAAATTAATTCACAAAGTTCTCAACAATATATATAGACGAGTTTTTAACATATGAGCTCTTAACTCTTTACCTCCACAAAACATGGACAGGCAAATCACTAAAAAGAATAACCTAAAAACCTCAACGACTTTTTCCCTCCTTTTTAACCCCTGGTAACCAACTATCCCCGACAACAGACAAAATCCCACATGACATGTCAAACCTTCACAGCCAGCTGGTTTTTGAGCAACTCGCATCTCATGAAAGTTTACCCAAAAACCAGTCGGGTGGGTCTTACTTTGTTGGTTGCATTGGTCGGTGTCTTCTTTTATTTCTTTATAATGACTATTATTAATATTCGTTGCTTAGTTGCTCCCAACACTTCTCCCAAAACCGAAGCCTGCTCTACGACACGACACAGGGCCAACGAAGGATGGAAATTACATCGGGTGTTGCCCAGGGATCTATCCTTGGTCCGGACCTGTGGAACGTGTCTTACGACGGGCTACTGAGACTTGAGATGCCAGATGAGTCGCGCTTGGTCGGCTATGCGGATGATGTTGCGGCTCTGGTCACCGGACGCACCGTTGAACAAGCGCAACTTAGGCTAGGTATGCTAATGCGCCGAGTGAGGGACTGGATGACTACTCGCGGGCTCAGTCTAGCACTGGAGAAAACCGAAGTGGTCATCTTGACAAAAAAGAGAATCCCTAGAGTAAGGATGATCAGTATAGGAGATATACAGATCGAATCAAAGCCAGCGGTGAAGTACCTGGGGCTACTGATCGACTCGAAGATGAGTTTTTCTGAGCAAATCAGGGCAACGGCTGAGAAGGCTGCTTCGGGAATATCGGCCCTGAGTCGACTTATGGCCAACGTAGGGGGACCCAGCCCATCAAGAAGACGCCTCTTGATGAGTGCTGTAGGGGCAGTGCTACTGTACGGAGCAGAGGTATGGGGCGACGCTCTCAGCAAGGAGGTATACCGAAAACGATTGGCACAGGTACAGAGAAGAGGAGCACTGAGAATTGCAACTTCGTATCCAACAGTCTCCGACTCGGCGGTGAGAGTGATTGCAGGCGTGATACCTGTCGCCCTCCTTGCTAGAGAGCGCCGCGCTATTTACCTGCGCCGAAACGAGGATGCGAGGGAGATGGTTGTCCGCGAGGAGAGACAACGCTCGCTCAACGATTGGCAGCAGTCTTGGAGGAATTGCACGAAGGGAAGGTGGACTGCGCGCCTCATCCCGGATGTGAGACCGTGGCTAAATCGAAAGCATGGTGAGACTGACTTCTATCTGACCCAGCTTTTGAGCGGGCACGGGTGTTTTCAGTCTTACCTGCACAAGATCGGCAAGTCACGGTCTCCCGATTGTCGGTTTTGCCCAGGAGAGGAGGACAATGCCTGTCACACATTTTTTGCGTGTACGAAATGGGCCAGGCTGCGACGGGAACTCTACAGGGAGACGGGAGAGCTCACCCCGAATAATATAGTTGCGGTGATGCTCAAATCGGTTGACAAATGGAACCAGGTGGCACATTATGCTCGGGCAGTCCTAAAATATAAAAGGGACTCACAGCAGCCGGAGGCGCTGGGGCTGAGGGATCGCTCTTCTGGCAATTCCTCTTCCCCCCTCCCCTCCCGCTAGGAAAGGGACTCCCCAGCTTGAAGGCGCCCCACGGCGTAACAAAACGAGACCTGGCCCGAAGTAATGTGTCAAACGGTTCCAGGCTAGGTTCTCAGATTGACAGGGGAGGTGTTTAGTGGGTAGTCCAAAGGTATCCTCCATGGGAGTCCCACACTGCCAGACTCGGCGGGCATAAATGCCTCCACCTCCCTACCACAAAAAAAAAAAAAAAAAAAAAAAAAAAAAAAACCATTGTTTCGTAAAGAGTGATAGAAGATAACTGTTGTTTTTCTGCATACGTCCAGAAAACATACTCAACGATATTACCAGCAAGCGAGAAAGAGCTTCATATGATATTGATCTGATCGCTTTAGTGTAGCCAATACATTTTTCGCAAAGATATTGATTTTCTCCCCGAAAATATTTACGGCTCATGCACAAATTTTTTATGAATAAATGAGATTTTACGCAGGTATTGATATTTTCATAATCTGATATTGGATTGTTTCTGTTTGCTCGGTTACTTTTACGCGACTCAAACATTTACTGGTTGAAACAGCTACACCTTCGGAAACTTCCGCAATTTTTCAGATCACAGGTGTCAAATCGCGAGGGGGGAATATAAATTTTTCGCGTATTCCCCCTCCCTGTGCGCCCCTCGAAGCAAAATATGTCAGTTTAAGACCTGTTTTGAAAAGTTCTCATCAAAACCTACGAGATGTTACAATTAAGTAATGAGACTGATTCCATGAAAACCGTATATTTAAAAATGATTCTACAGCTCTACCATCTCCTTCAAAGTAGTCCCCTTGGGCAGCTATTCAACGATTTTAGCTCGTTTTCCATGCTTCGTAACATTTCTGGAACGCTTCGACTGGAATGTCCACGAGTACGTTCGTCACGGCCGCCTGGATGTCCGTAATCGACTCAAAATGGGTTCCTATGACCACCGATTTTGTTCTACGGAACAAAAAAAAGTCACTCATTGCCTGTAATAACTCGATCAAGCAGCGTGGGATCGTTTTCCACTTGTTCCAAACAGTCTTCTGCAACGGTCATTCGATTCTGCTTTTGCTCCTCAGCAAGGTTGAAAATTTGTCTGACTGTTTCACGGTTCATACCCAGTTCCAAGGCCAACATTCGAGCTGCTAAACGCCGATCTTCACGGATTAGGGTGCGCACACGCTGCACCTCATCTTCCACGCTTCCACGCCCCTCCTTAAACTATTAATGCCATCGAAACACTTGGGCACGACTAAGAACAGTATCACCATGCAATGTTACAATTTAAGCGTACGTTACCGAAGCTGTTTCGTTCAATCTGGCGCAAAATTTTATCGCGATACGTTGCTCTTGATTTTGGTTCTCCATTTTCGTGACGAGCACCAGCAACACACGTCTACTCAACACGACACAGCAGGCGAACTAAACAAGCTAGAGGGATGGTAAATATATTAATAGAGGGGGGAAGATGCTGGCGAAGAGGAAGGGAATTTCAAGGTCGCAGTTTAACTACGAGCGTGGCAAGAAAATCAGTCTCATTACGCAATTGTCACTCCACTGTATGGGAACCACTCCCCTATATGGGAAGATACCTTATACAATTAACTACAAAATAAATTGTTTAATGTATTTCAGTGGGGGGAGTGGCCCCCGAAAATAGAGAAAAATCATCAAAGGTAGCCGAAATTGGTATCAAATCAAAGACCTTGGTGAGAGCTTTTCTAAACAAGTCTCAAATGGACATTTTTTGCTTCAATGGGCGCACTGGGAGGAGAAATACATGAAAAATTGAGTTTGTTAAAATTCAGTAAATTATTTCCTTAATACTAATTTAAAACTACTCATTCGCTGCATGCATTGCTTGTATTCATCTCTTACACCCAGGACGTCAGAGTTTAATATGTTAAAAAGAAATGGACCTAATAAAGACCCCTGTGGAACTCCCAAGTCAATACAAAATGGGTCTGACCTAGCTCCCCCAGCCACCGCAAAGGCAATCCGTCCCCTCATAAAGCTGGCAAAAATTTTTACAATATGATTTGGAAAGCCAAGATTTATCATTTTGTAGAGAATCCCATTGATCCATATAGAGTCAAAGGCTTTCCCCACATCGATCAGGCAAGCTACAACAAGCTTATCGTTGCGCCAGCTTCTGGTTATATCGGCTTGGAACACGGCCATAACATCCAACGTGGAGTGCGCTTTTTTGAAATTAAATTGTCTCTCCGACACAATTCTTACCCCCCACAAAGAATTGTATAATGCCTTCAAGTATTACCCTTTCAAGCAGCCTACGTATATTTGAAAGCAGCGAAATTGGACGAGTATCGACTACGTCCGTACTGACCGCCTTCTTGCATATTACAAATATTTTTGCGCTCTTCCATTGGGGGAAGAGAAGCAGCAAATGTTAATGCAATTGTTCAGAATGATTGCGAGGAGAACAAATAAAACATTGGGAACCAAAGGAGAACAAATAAAACATGGGGAAGCAAATAATTGGAGATTCCATCAGCCCCTGCTGATTTTATAGAATTTTGCTCTAGTGCCAACAATGTGAGTCTCTCAGTTTGAAAAGTCCTCACTTGCTTTCTCTCCTTGAAGAACTTTCGTAATTTTTTTTGCGATAGAGTCAGCGATTGCTTTGTCATCCGTGAGCATGTATCCATCATAAGTGAGGACCCCGGGCAGCGTTTTTCTGCCAGTTATTCTATTGATATGAGGAAACAATACAAGTACCTGGTTCAATAATTTCCAGAGCCTGTTCAAATTGCTCGTTAGCAAAAGCCATGGTTCTCCTCAAGATCATTCAGTTTAGAGACGTAATCACTAGATGACTAAGTTTACACTTCTAGTTGACCATATTTAAAATGCAGCGGTAGATTCTTGCGAGTAGTTTTCTAAGCCAACTACGTCTACGATGAAGCTCCAAGATGTCTTCTGGTTAATCTGGATAAAGGTAATTCGTCGAGGATTCCTTAATGAAAATATTTAAGATGACCATATCCCCGGTTGAATTTTACATGCAACTCCCTTACTGATCTCAGGAACAGAAAAATTATTCAATCTATTCCCTTCAATTTTCCGTCAAGATCAGCACCAACTGCTGCTCAATTGATTCGCTTGTATAGAATGAAAAGTTGTGGATCTGCAACCTGCAACCTTTCACTCTTAAGTCAGCTGAACCAAAAGATGGTCAGACTCGGCGTCAAAAACTCCACAATTAAAATTCATCCAATTGCGGGAGAGATTTACCAGATTGGTGGACACAATAAAGAAGTCGATAATAAACGAGCTTTGATGGAAGTTAGGTTTTTTCAGAGCAATCAGTATGATATCAATATTTAATTAAACCCAGTTTGAGACAGCTGTTTCATAGCCATTAGATGCAATATTCTCCCATGAGGGTTTCTTCCCATTAAAACCACCTCCCATGGCATAAAAATCGGATTTTTTGCACAGAGTAATCACTGTTCCCAAGTCGTCAATGAGGTCCGTCAACGAATACACATGTCTATTATGGATTCCCATGAACGCCGGATGTTCTTGTATTTTTCCAGATGCACTCTGTGTTTTTTTTTTAATCTAAGGGCGTTCAAGTATTTTTGAACGAAATTCCTTTTAAAGCGTGGAGCTAGTGAGCATATGTTGAGAATGGAAAGTTTAATGGAACTCATCACGACAACATAATTTGAAGGCAAAAATTAAGTACGCAGCTTTTTTCTCACTAGGACTATCTACTGAGTTTTTCAATAGGGGGGGATGAAAAAGTCTACTTCCTAAATAAGTGTGAGCTGGACTAAGAAAGATGAAAGCGTTTCTTTTTCCTCCTAGGGGTTATAGTGGAGAACCTTCTTTCTGAAATGTTATCTTCTCTAAGATGTTCCTTCAGCTCAGCCACGACATCGTTCTCATCGTATGAGCTGTGCACGCCTTTGAGAAGGAGAGTCAATTTTCTCTCTCATGGAAGAGTGTACGTGTAGCAAGCCACCTTCGCACACTTCAGAAAATTGAAAAGGCTGGTATGATCCTCAGCCGTTTTAGGGTGGAGCAAAGTTTGCAAAGAGCTGTTCATCATCACGTTGAACTCTAGCTCCTTTTCAGAGCTTCGTGCGTATGAACTTTTGACACTATTCCTGAAAGTCTTCAACTCAAGCCTAAAGTACACTATAGGAGGCATCCTCTCTTTTCCAGTAGCAGCCACGCTTGGCTGCTGGGGCTTCGATTTCCCGTTATTTTCCTCAAGGCCCGGCCTTCCAACGAACTTGGGTATGGTACCCGAGAAACTAGTGGAAGCTGTTTGTGCTATCTTTTCGAGCTGAGGAAATTCCCATTCGCTCACTTCAAGGGTCTTCGACACTTTTGAGGTACGCTCCTGCGTTGGAGACCCTATTGGCCTCTTTCTGGCTTCTGGCTTGACGATAGCATCCTCCTTGTTACCACTGTCCGTGAAAATTCCACCCTCGTCCATCTCCATGTCACTGAAGACTTTCGACACTTGCAGTTATATCTTGCAACTAGTAAGTAAATCCAGAATAAACTCCTCCTTCCTACTCGTGCTCCCTCTGCGTGCCTTGCCCAGGCGTTTGTACTACTTTTCTTTTTCCACAATTTCAATAAAAATTCCTTTTTCCTCCGAAATTTCTCTGAACTTCCTACAAAATACCGCAATTCCTTGAAATTTCCAATTTCATCCAAATATTAATATTCATAAAAATCATTTGAAACATACTCCAAACATCTTTTGTTGCTCGATCCGTGTTGCCTCGGCGACTGCTTGACTCGATTTTTTAGACTGTGCGTTGAAAATTGAGGAACGATGGATTTCCTTTTAAACATGTACTCGTATATTTCTTTGACATGTTTCTTAAGTTTATTCGTTGCTAGCGACTGCATTTTGGAGAAATTGGGTGCAAACCGCTTCTGGTATGAGCGTAGTTCTATCTACCTAACTTGTTCATCTTTACTGCCCAAGATCAATAAGTCATGCTCTTCCAATTCTGTATTTTGTGCATGAGAGATGGATATTTCCTGCTATACATTTTTTACATGTGACATACTGTGTGGAGACCTTATCGAAAAGGTACTTCAGTTGATTGACAAATAGAACCGCATGACGCATTAGGCACGCTAGAACAGTTTTCAGTGTGAAAAAATGTATATTTGAATGATTTCTTTTCAAGCATTCACTCTCCTTTCCTCAGGAAAAGGAATTCTTGAAAGTTCACGATCTCTTAAAGAATGGAAAAATGAATCCTAGTCCAAAATAATGATTGAGGCGGCCAAATTTTCAGATTGACAGGAAAAGTGTTTGATGGGTAATCCATAGGCATAGCGCTAACAGAAACCCCACAACGTGTCCGTAAATGTTCATCTCCCTAGGCAAAAAAAAATCTTTTTTCCATTTAAAACCCAAAAAAGTTTCTGGTGGAGTTTGCTAGGTTGTTACCCTCTACGTTGAGGGTCCTTCGGTTTGGGACTTCGGACCAGGTTTGTCCGTTGAAAACGGTCGTAGGAGGCGCCACTCACTTGTCTCTTGGTCCAAAATAGCCACCAACTGAGAAACGCGGCCGCCGTAATATCCCTCATCAAGCTGAAATCAGTACCTTATACACTAATCAAGCGGAGCTTCTGCGATGGGAATTACGCAGAATGAACAATTCTTGAAGGACGGGGCAACCACTTCCTACTTTTTACCCTGTAGTTCTCACCCCACGTAAGATGAATTTAAGACATCCGGAAAGTTTACTGAGGACACTGCAACACACCGAAGCCAAAAGTTCAAACAACATAAAGAATAATTTCGCTCAAATGCACAGGATATAGTCAAATCTCAAAATATAATTCACTGTTTAGTTATAATACAATTGAACAATATATCTACTTTACCTTTCTTTACTTCTATTCTTCTGACTGGGGGCCCCCCGAATTAAGTCGCGTCGCGAAATTATCTGCTCAAGCCCACCATTTGTCAAACTCCCAGATCCAATATTCTTCGTCGCTGATGATATCCCACCCAATGGCCTACAATTTCTCCGTTGAACTGCTGATTAAGATACTCGTCCTTGATACTATGCCTCGACGTACTGTCGATCTTCGTCCACAAAAAGAGACCCGTTCTTTTTCGCAGATTCGTCGTCAGTTTGGTTCAAACCGGTGAGCCATTAATTTTGCTCTTCGAGGCAATTGAACTTTCAATTGCGGTGGTGGCTTGCATCAACGACCCTTCAACTGGCGTTCATCGGGCACGCACCGACGTCCCACATTCGCTTCATCGGGGTTCGTCATCATTGATTGTGCGATGGATTGTCATTCGTAAATGTCTATTCGCGCAGCGTCTACACGTCGAGAGTGCAATCAAAACTAGATTTTCATTTGCATCAATACTTTAACCAGTTGCTCTAATTGTGACAACTTTGCTGATATGATCCGTTTGAGATATTTACTGCTAGTTGATGACGGAACAAATTCTACGTATCTAAACCAGGTTTTTAATTTACTTGCACCATGAAAAATGAGGCTTATAGTCTGTATTATATTACAACTGGAAGAATTCACTTTCAGAATATGTGGATATTGGTACAGCTCCTTATTTTGAATAATGTTCGTGCAGGCTCTCGTGGTATATCTTTATTCAACATTTTCTGGGCGTCGCGCTCAATGAAATTGTGTTTAGCACTTTTGTGTACCAGCTCCGCGAAGTCAAGGTAGTAATGAAGGAAATAGGTTTGCGATTGCATATCCACTGCAAATTGATACAACAACTCTACTAATAATGGTAAATAATTATAAATTGTCATTCAAGTTTGAATTCTTCATACATCAAATGAAAGTTGTAGAAAATAATGGGAATATATAGATATGTAGGTGCGTTGGGATCATTCACATTCGAATTATCTCTCATGTAGGCTAGTTTGCAATGATTCAAAAGATAGTCCCAATTCTCATCTGTTCCGCCCTCATCTTCATCTTCTTTGCATTTCCTGTTCGGTTCTTCAAAACTTGTATTTTGAGTAGATTCATTTACATACTGCGATCTCCCCATGATTTCTGTCAACGCAAAATCTTCCCCACTCATGCTTATTTGAACATCGAAACGGAATATAAGGGACCTTTGAATCCAACAATGGTTTATATTTATAGCAAAATTCTACTCTCTTTACTATCAACTTCACAAATGATAATATTTCAGCTTAATTTTCAATTGCTGCCAGTTTTTCGCCAAATTCCTTAATGGCTTTTGCTTCTGATGAACGTTTTTCTAAATCATATTGTTGCTCCAGTATCATTTGCATTTTAGTTTCACGAGCGCGACCAGTTTGTTGTCAAAGAGTGCCTTAAAATACGCTGCCATATGTAATTCCACTTTCTGCTCCACTTTTTTCACTAATATTCTTGGAAATGTCCGCCAATTTTGTTATTGAATTGGTAAGCATATTTGCAGAGGGGTTTTGTTTTTTCAATTGATTGAACACGTTCCGAATAGTATCTCATTTGTGTCCTTTATGGAGCAGTAAATTGCAGTCTGAGCATATGAGCTGCTCACAACTTAAACAGAATAGTTTCATTTCAAATGCAGGATGCATTGAGCATTTTGAGTGGAGTTTTGAATCCCATTCATGAGTACTATTGAAACGATGCTTTCTGAGTTCTAATATGTTATTGATATTATGATGTGCCGCGGGTTTTTGACGCTCGTGGCCTACCTTGCACAAGCCACAGAGATTTAAAGTGCATGTAGTGCAATGATGAGTCGTCGTAACTGAGTCGCAGCATAAAGTACACTAAACACTAGCTATTCCAACTTAATGTATTTCCTTACTTCGTTACTTGATTTTATTTAAGTATTTTTTTATATCAGTGATTTTTTTTTAATTTAACATTTACAACCTTGGCTTGGGCAGCATCTTAGCGACTGCATGGGAGAGTACAAAAGGGTTGCGTGACAAGACGTTCAAATAAATAATTAATAAATCTCATGTGTGATGCCAAATATAAGTTTTCTCAGGCACTTGCCTTTGTATTTTCTTGTCACTCTGAAAATTTATAGGACGCATGCCATTCTTTTTGCGATGTTATGTGCAAAGCAACCACCTCTGTGTTTAGTACCTAGGGCTTCGGACCTCCTGTATTATTCGTTGCGGTTCACAATAACCTAGGTGGTATGATGGTTTTATTTTATACTGTAAGAACGTTTTGAACACCTTGTCAATTATTTGTAATTTTGTTTTTTGCTTTCATATTAAAAATTTGAATATAACTTTTTAGGCTGTCTTAGCGGCACGATCAAGAGTTTTTCAAAAATTACTATATCAAGCACCATCGCCACAGCGTAAACGTGATGCATCAACTCGCGAGAATAAATTGCGTTTGTTCTTGAAGAGATCATCAGAACCACTTTTAAATTTACAAAACGCTGCACAGCAGGTAATTCTTACGTTTTCAAATACTTGTAACTGAATTCTAAGTACAAAGTTATATTAAATATAAAATGTACATAGAACTGTATATTTTTAAAAGAAACAAACATTTTTGGATAACTTATTTTTTTACCACTTGTAAAATTTTTTTTATAGAAACATATAAACCCTTTTCAATATTTTGAATTTTGATCCAGGCATCGAATGAATATCCTCAATTCCCTTTGAATGAACCGTAAAAAATAGTTTTGATACCCTTGAAATTTTTAATTGGAAATGATCGTAGAGTTTTTATCTGAGGATAATTGCTTGAGCACTATAGAAACTGTGGAAGTTTCTAAAATACTCTCGATTTATCGTTTTGTAAATAAAATTTATAATCTTTTTTATTTTCTTTACGACTAAAAAAAAACTCACCAAAAATATTCATGCAACATTTGTTCATATTTCATGTAGAGGAGTGGGTTCAGCCAACAATTGGCGCCAATTCCAGAGGTAAATTAGAGGAAAAGTTTAAATTTCAAAATTAATAAAAAGCTGTAAAAGCTCTAAAACATTTTAATCAAATTCAAAATTAATTTGGTTTCGTCAATATTCCTTAAATTGCTTTTATTAAAATATGTTTGAAAAGAAATATTGACGAAATGCTGTACCTTTTGATTTCGCATTGCTGATGTATATAAATGTTTATTATAGTCTTCAATACCTCATTAACTAGCTCCTTTGTCAAGATTGGCTGGCAAAGAGAAAACATTTTATGCGAATAATTCTTTGCGCAAATGCTTAAGGATCTATAGATTTTCTTGAAAGTAGCTTGCTTGTTACAAGTTTTCAATAAATTTTCAGTAAACTAATGCGCTTCATTCTATTTTTTCAAAAACGCTGAGTTGGATTGTTTTTAAGTTGTTTCCAGTAATTCCATTAATTTTCTTTGCATGTTTTACCTTAAAAATATAGATTTTCTGAAAATCCTCTCATTTCTAGAAATTTAAAAATGAAAAAAAAACGCTAAATTGATCATTACTTTTAGCATATTCGTTTGTTTTATTCCTCTAGAAACCTAAGCATGATGCCTAAGAAACAAACACATTAACAAACATCGAAGAAAGCATCCGCCATTAAGCATTTACACTATAATTCGGGCTGCAAAAATTCACTTTTTCTACTTTTTAGGGTTTTGTAAAATAATTTTACAAAACCCTACTAGTTTCGCGACCAGTCTGTCCGTCTGTCCGTCTGTCCGTCTGTCCGTCCGTCCGTCCGTCCGTCCGTCCGTCCGTCCGTCCGTCCGTCCGTGTGTCACAGCAGTTTTTCTCGGAAACTACTTAAGCTAGAAACATCAAATTTTGTGTGTAGGTATAAAGTGGTGATCTCTTCAAAGTTCAACTACAAAAAAATTTTATAAGGTATTTAAGGGGGGTCTCCCCATACAGGAGAGTGACCCCCCGAAAAAAAATTTCATTGAAGGTAGCCGATATGGGTATCAAATGAAAGGTCTTGATGGGAACTTTTCACAACAGGTCTTAGTTTGGCAAAATTTGCTTCGAGGGGCGCACAGGGAGGGGAAATACACGAAAAATTTGTGTCCCCCCCCCTCGCGATTGGACACCTATGATCCGAAAAATCTGAAAAAAATCAGCAATGTAGGCCTTGGTGAGTGCAACAACAACAAATACGTTAGAAGTCGCAATTCACTCAACTTTGTTAGTAATAGTATGATTTATCGATTTTATGTTTTCTTGAATTAAATCTTAACGGTACCCTTAAATTCAATGAAATTCAGTACGTAGATGTCTAGTTATAAGATTGATCTATTCTGTAAGTTTCATGAAGATTGAATCATATTTAGCGAAGTTATAGCGGTTTAAATTTTCCTGTATTACTATGGAACAATATGCGCTGCATGTATTACTATGGCAACATATGGCTATGGAACAACATGCGCTTTTTACCGACTCAGACATTGCAGTTTTGCTATGATTTGCATGAAAATTTCAGGAATGATAGGTGTTATGTATATTTTTGAGGTTGGTTCAGCTAGTAGTATCAGTAATCGTAAAACAAAATAGTGGCTGTTTTAAATGCGAAGATTGGATAATTTTGAGTTAGTTTTTCCCAACTTCAAGGTGCATGCTTTGAACACTTGATTCAATTTAATGAATGACTGAAGATGAGTACCTACAATTAATGCTCATAAGAGAAACAAGTCAAGGAGGTGGGAGAATGCTCCTAGCAAAAGGGTTTTATAACCATTCTAGGATTCGAAAAAATTGGCCATTAATCGATGATAACAGTACAGGAGAGTGGCCCCTGAAAAAAAAAATTCATCAAACGTAGCCAATATGAGTATGAAATGAACGTTTTCATGGGAGCTTTCAAAACAGTTCTTAAACTGTCAGTTTTTGCTTCAGTGGGGGTACAGGAGGGGAAATACATGATAAATGTGTTTCCTCCGTCACGGATGGTCATCTGAAATAATTATCAAGGGTGATATTTATGAGTATAACAATACCAAAAACCTCAGAAGTCGAAATTCGTTCAACTTTGTTAATAATGGTATGATCTTCATATTTCATATTTTCTTCAATAAAATCGTCTTTGGCATGTTTCTTGACTTGATTCGATCTGGTGACTGCATTTAGTAAATTGAATACAAAACCCTTCTGACATGAGCGTAGGTCTGTTTACCCAACTTGTTTCTTATGTTTCTCATAATTCCATTCTTTAGTGAAGCTATATGAAAAATTGAATTAGAAATAAGTAGAATTGTTGTTAAGCTAACAAATAATTTCATTAGAGATGCAATATTGGTTATCTCTGCACAGAAGTTTCAGCATGACAGTGGTAACACATTTCAAGTAGAAATTTGCCAAAAAATAGAGTAACAAAGGCGTATTAAAAACTAATTTGTTAAAATGCTTACTAATTTGGTTTCATACTTTACAGCCTGCTGGTCAACAACATCAAACTTTGATCATTGAAGAATTCGAGCCGGATGTCTTCAGACAACTTATTGAGTACATACATACTGGATGTGTAACATTACAGCCACGAACTCTGCTAGGTGAGACATTTTTGAAAATAGCTTTAATACATTAAACTTTATCATTATATTAACAAGATAGGCTGTAGTATGTTCGGATCAGGAGGCATTTGTTTCCAATTGTTTTCTATTGACTATTGGCGTAATCTATCCATGAATAACCATTGAAGTAAATTTCATTGTGACTAATGGGACATAAAGAACATCTTGAAACTAAAGGCGAATATAAACCATTTGAAGTTGTAGTGAATTGGAGGATTATCAATGTCCGTAAAGGACTGCAGCGATGGTCTGTTGCCTTGGCGAGGGAGAACGTTTGTGCTCGCCGAAATTGGCGTTGTCTGAGGACGCGTAAATGTGCTGGCAGGCTAGCATTGCGGTGTTATGGGGCGGGTTCTTTTCTCCAGCTCAAGGGCCCACTACAAAAAATTTCGCGTTCGCGAATAAGGGGATAGCAGGACTCGATCCGACGGTGTCAAGGCTGAGGTAACCTACTAAAGGGATGGTTCCCAAATGTAGTGGTAGAAGAGTTTCAAATGTCCGTAAAGGACTGCAGCGATGTTCTGCGTTCCGAGAATGCCCTCGTCTGGAGACGCGTGAATGCGCTGGCAGGCTAGCATTGCGGTGTCGTGGGGCGGGTTGATTTCCCCAGCACGAGGACCCACTACAAAAAAATTTCGCACTCACGAATTTGATGTTGCTCAAGAGGCGACCGAAGTCGCAAAAAGTGTAGATAACTACACCGAGGGAGATAGTACTTGTTCCGAGAACAAGTGGAACCTGAGAAGAAAGGCGGACTTGGGGTAACCTCGTCATTGAAAAATAGTGAACAATTCGTATACGCTGTTGCAATGTAAGTCTTTTCATGATAATTTGTCAAACAATACTGAATGAAAATTACATTACAGTTTGACAGGAGTCACACGTGATCTGTCAAAAAAACTTATTGAAAATCAAACCTGATAGTGAATCACCCTTTATATAAGTTGTCACAGCATCCAATTTATAGACAATGGCTTTAAATTTGAGTATTCATCTGACTGGCTTATAGAAGGAATCCTTATCTGAGGTTAGTGTTCCAAACTCAACAAGCAGACCACCAGATCAAATTGACGGATCCTATTTTATGGTTTTTTTTTTTTGTGAAAATGGGAGGTGAAGGCTACTTACGCTCTAAGTAATGGGATTTCCAAGCATACCAGGCACTAAGATTACCCACTGAACACCTCCCCTGTCAGCAAAAAACTTAGCCTGGAACCTAGAGGTGTGTTTAGGATCCACAAATCTCCATTCTAACGGGAAGGATGCAAGGAGAAGGGACCACTAGAAAAGAGGTCTCTACACGGTTCCATTTGCCACTGGATGTATGCATCTTTCTCATTATAGTCTCCGGGGATAGTACTCTAACTTTATTGAAGAGGCTATCACACAGCTTGTTTCATATTTAGTAGTAAAAAAATGTATGGCAGGCATCATATACCTCTCCTACCCAAGACATGCAGTCGTTAAAAGTTGACTTACCAATCTCATTCAGGTAAAACTGAAAAGATTTATGCCCGCTCAAGAGCTAGATCAAGTAAAAGTCGATCTCACGATGCCTTCGATCGAGCTACTACCTCTATTCAGGGATCAGATACGAAGTCAATCTTCCCTTTGTGTCACTCTCTCAAGATTCTACTCAATCGTAGAGAGTGCGTTGTCTTTCCTCCATTACGACTACCTCGCTGTTACTTTCGCTACTACGTAGGTAAATATTTGTAAGCTCTTTAACAAGGAAGATGATTGATATCAACCCATGCTATTGCTTTCACTGGTGACTCGGAGCCTGTTCGATATGTACGTGAAATTCGTAGCGCTCTTTGTCTTTACACCTGTGTCATCCGTTTTCAGTGCAGCTTCTTGCTGAGAGCGTCATCCCATACTTGCGCTCCAAAAAGTAGTGTAGATTGCACTACGCTCCATTAAATTCGTCCCCTTAATGAGGAGAGTCCCCTTATATTTGCCCATAAACATGCAAGTGCCATAACCCACCTTGCCGCTCTATCAGCTGTTGTCCCGATTCGCTTGGAAAAACTCATATATATATATATATATATATATATATATATATATATATATATATATATATATATATATATATATATATATATATATCTTTATATAAGTTTCAAATTTGGGAAACTTAGGATTTGTGTGAGAGTCTGAGTTGAATAAATCGACTCGAGTTGTTGCAGTAAAATAACTGTAATTAAATATTATTTAAGGTTACATATTAACACTATTCACATTATTGATAACATATCGATTAACACAATACCTGAAACAACAACAAGTTGGATTTAACTAAGTGTTTGATTAACAATAGTAATTGTGAAGCAAAAGTAATAACAATTTATGATCACGAAAAATGTGGCTGCCTAGCGTGGCTGCCTAGCGACGTCTGTCTCGCGACGTCTGTCTCCCTGACCACAACCGATGCGAAGTTTGTAATGAGCGTCACTCAACCGTCTGGCCGAAGGTAACTTGACCGAACGGACAGGCGGCAAAGTTTGAAAAGAGGTTTCAAACTTACATCCCCCCCCCCCCCCCCTCAAGAACGAAGAAGGAATTTCGGATTAATGGAAAGGGATGAGTTTGTTTGCGTGAAAAAGGTTTGATCCTTTTTTCCTGAGACCGCTATCGACCTCATATATTACCTCAGAAATTTTCCTTTTTATTCTGAATGGCCCTTCTCTGATTGGATCCATTTTTTCCTGTTCAATTTGTTTCCGTTGTTTATGTAAATGAGATCATTTTCGTTGTATTCATGTTTGTTTGTTTTCTCGTCGTAATACCTCTTGTTTTGCTCGTGAATCTTTTTCGATTGCTCGAATGCCTTTCTTCTTTTTTCATCTAAGTTTTCGGCATTGTTCTCGTTTAGTTCATCAGGTAGTATTGATTCTTCTTTTCCAGTTAGTAGGTAAGAGGGTGTAAAACCAGTGGAGCTGTGTATAGTATTAGTATATTCGTGCACGCATTCTTGTGCAACAGCTGGCCAGGATTTTACATCGTATTCTGTTGACTAGTGTTTGATTTGTCCTTTCATTTAATCCGTTTGAAAAGGCACAATCTACTGCTGTAAAGATGCGTCTTATATTTTCTGATTTTAAGTATTTTTTGAAATCATTCGAATTGATACCTGCGTATTGATCAGATATAAGCGTGTCGATCTTGTTAGTATTTTTTGTTGATTTAACTAGTTTAATAAAATTGTCGGCTGTTTGGGTTGATGATGTTGTGATAAATGCGTATCTTGTGAAGGGATCTGTTAATAAATGCAGATATTTTTTTGTGCTTTTGTTTCCCGCAAAACCACCGACTGTGTCCAATGAGACTATTTCAAATGGCTTTGAGGCTAGACCCAGCTGGGATAACGGAACCTTGTAGTTTGCAATTCTAGTTTTATTCTTGATACATGTTTCACAAGCACGACAAAATATTTTTATGTGTTTGTGCATATTTTTAAAATAAAATTTTGTTGTTATTGTCAAGATCATTTGTTTTACTCCCATATGACCTCGTATTTCATGAACTTTTTTTATTAGTTGTTTACCAAATGCTTCAGATAACCAAATTTTCTCTTTATTGTTTAGTGATCTGTAGATGATACCGTTCTTCTTTTCACATTTGTTATCTAAATGGAAAGTTTTTTGATCATTGATTATTTCGTTTATTTCCAAAAAGTTCACGATTTTTACTGCTGAGCTTTCGAAGTTATCTTCTTCTTCTTCTAGGACAGGGTTGCGAGATAAGCAATCCGCTTCCAAGTTTTCTTTACCTGGGTTGTAAAGGATTTCACAGTTGAATTGTGAGATGTAAGTAAGGATTTTTCTTAGTTCTGGGTCGTTACAATTGTTTATGTTAAGGTCCTCTAAGGGTTTGTGATCGGTGAAAACGGTGAATTTTTGACCAATTAGATAGTACTGCCAATACAATATTGCTTCTTTCATTGCGAGACATTCGATAAATATTGCTTTTTTTCTTTTTGTGTACTGTTCAATCTGCGTGAGCAATAGCATACTGGTTTTAGTTTTTCATCTTCCTGACGTTGTTTTAACACTGCACCGACTCCTTGAATGCTCGCGTCCGTAAAGATGTAGGTTGTTAACGCTGGATGAAAGATCGAAAGTATTGGTTCCGAACACAAGTGTTCTTTTACCGCCTCGAAATTTTTTTGACATGATGGAGACCAATCAAACTGCACATTTTTCCGGAGCAAGTTATGAAAAGGTTCCAGTACGATACTTGAGTTCGGGATATATTGGAGGTAGAAATTTAATTTTCCCAAGAATTGTCTGATATTTTTCCTTGTTTGTGGAACAGTGAAATTTTTGATTGCGACTACGTTGTCATTTAGAGGTTTAATACTGTTGTATCCTATTTTATGTCCTAAATATGACACTTCACGTTTTGCAAAAACACATTTTGAGACATTTAATTTAAAACCGTAGGAGCGCAATGTTTTTAGTACCAGTTCAGTATGCTGCATATGATCCTCATAATTATTTGAATATATTAGGATATCATCTATGTAATTTACAGTGAATGAATCCAAGCTATTTTTCCTTAAAATACTTGATAATGTCCTTTGGAAAATTGCTGGAGCAGATTTTAAACCGAAAGGTAAACAGTTCCACTGCCAGTACCCGTGGTGAGTTACAAAAGCAGTTTTATATTTATCCTTGTCGCGAAGGGGGATCGACCAAAACGCCGAATTCATGTCCAATTTTGTGAAGTAATTGCAATTTCTTGCACACAATTTTAGTTCATCAATGCGTGGGAAGGGTGACTTTCCGGCACGACTATTTTATTCAGTTCTCGATAATCAATACATAATCGGGATCTTTTATTTTTGTCTTTTTTAAAAGCCAATGTAACCGGAGCAGCGTACGGACTACTCGATTCTTCAATTAGACCCGATTTCAATAATTCTCTAATTTGTTTTTCTATTTCTGCTTTGTCTTGCAGAGAACATCCCTAAGGTCGTTTTGCTACATATTTGTTTTCAGTGAGTCTTATTGCGGCTTCATAATCGTTGACTTTACCAATATCGAATTTTTCTTTTGCAAAGACATCTTTATAAGTACTCAAGATTTCTTTTAGTACAATATCAGACTTAATTTCGTCAATCTCATTATTTTTACATTCCTTTTACTATATCTATCTCGGCTGCTTTTTCCAAATTTTGACTTATTTTTAGGTTTTCGTCTTGGCATAACCTAAATTTTTTTATGCAGTCTAGACCTAATAAGACATCATCTTCAAATGATTTACTTTCGATGATGAAAAACAGACAGTCTTCTTTTATATTGAAAATAGTAACTGGTAGGACGACACTTCCTTCAGTATTTGAGTTGCCCGAAATTGTTTTCAATTGTTTATTCCCACTTATTTTTTTATTTACACACAATTTTCTCCAATAGTTGTAATTTATCAATGAGACATTAGCTCCGGAATCGTAGAGACCGATGGCTGGACTATCATTGATTAGAATTTTTAGTTTTATAAGTGGGATCGTTATTAGTTTTTTGGATTTTCAAGGAGAGAAATTGCATCTTGCGCTTCGATATTATTTGCGACTTTGATTTTATTGTTTTTGTTTTTGCTCTGGTGTGCTTTTTTCGCACGACATACTTCTTCCGAGTGACGTCTGCCTGGAAAGCCCATTTTATCACAGTACCCACAGGTTTTTTGTTCATTTAAATTTTCATTAAAGATTTTATTATTCTTTTTCTGAACTTCATCCGGCTTTTTTACAGAATTCAAAGCGGCCTTGTTTCTGGAAGGATCTATTTGCCTAAGCTTCGACATTAAATCGTCAACTTTGGTCAAGTCTTTTCGTTCTAAACGCGTTTTTATATAATTAGGAAGATCTATTACGATTAAATTTATTTGTGATCTTACCGATAAATCAGGATCAACATCAATCGAAAGATTCCTTTTCTTTAATGCATAATCTAAAACCGAACCGCCCAAATATTTATTTTTAAAAACACCGCGTACCACTCCAGTGCGACATTCTCTAAACACAAACGCAATATTTCAGAATATTTCACCTCTTGTACACCGAGTCTTTCACATTCTTGTTCGAAAGTATTTAACCATGATTCCGCGTCCACATCATTCCCGTCAAATTTATTCAGCACTAAATTTTTTGCAATGGAATGCATTGATTTTTCGGCGGGTGGGATGGGAGGTGAAGGAGAGTGAAGAGATGTAGATTTGAAAACCTCTAAATAGAACTCATTAAAAACTACGTTACCCTCCTCGTCCAGGTATTCCTCCAGCAGGTCGCCTTCCTTCAAGGTTATATTGACCTTTCGATATTTGTTGCGAGTAGTTAAGCTCTTGACTACCTGCTTTGTAATTTTATGCTCGAAAAGTTTTAAATGGTGTGTGTGTGTTTGTTGGTCAAGAGGAAATTGGTATGCTTCGGGACGTCCCTCAAGTTGAATAGTTTTAACCTTGACTACGGTCGTCTTTGAGTCGACCGCTTCAGAAACGAAATGAAATGTAGCCTTTACTTCCATGATGCAGTTCCTTAATTGTTGTTGTTTTATAAGTTTCAAATTTGGGAAACTTAGGATTTGTGTGAGAGTCTGAGTTGAATAAATCGACTCGAGTTGTTGCAGTAAAATAACTGTAATTAAATATTATTTAAGGATACATATTAACACTATTTACATTATTGATAACATATCGATTAACACAATACCTGAAACAACAACAAGTTGGATTTAACTAAGTGTTTGATTAACAATAGTAATTGTGAAGCAAAAGTAATAACAATTTATGATCACGAAAAATGTGGCTGCCTAGCGTGGCTGCCTAGCGACGTCTGTCTCGCGACGTCTGTCTTCCTGACCACAACCGATGCGAAGTTTGTAATGAGCGTCACTCAACCGTCTGGCCGAAGGTAACTTGACCGAACGGACAGGCGGCAAAGTTTGGAAAAAGGTTTCAAACTTACATATATATATATATACCCAAGTATTTCAATACTGGTTTTGATTATACCAGCATTTCCTCCATATTGATTGTACTGGCTCTGGAAATTTGTTTCTCCATCTGGATAACGACCTTGGTTTTTTCCAATGCAAGACTAAAGCTGCTAGAAGTCATCCAGTCCCTCATTTGGCACCTTAGCATACCAAGCGTATGTCACACATGTTTAACGGTGTGTCCAGCGACTAGCATTGTAATATCATCCGCAGCTCCAGCTTCATCATATGAGATCTTCCACAATTTAGGGCCAATGATGGAGCTCTGAGTGACACTCAATGTTATTTCCACCATTCAACTCCCTATGTATTCCAGCTTGCTCTCATGGCAGCTATCGCGCAAATGTCTGCGGGTGTTCGTCTGTTTTTTGATTTGATCGAAAATTCGTCAAAAGTGGCTTTACGACTGCGTTTCGCTTTTTTTCCTTTCGTATCGTTATGTTCTTATAAGCTGTTTTTCTCTTCCTAGCTTAGTTTATCGTCATTTTTTTACATATTTGTTTGCCACACTGGAGAGAATAGGGTAAAAAGCGTTTCTACTAACTGATGTTGCTGGCTGTGATAGGACATATCTGTTTTTGACCTTCTGAAGCTAGACTTCCATTTATGATCGATTTGCTATTACTTAATTTCAAAAAGGTCTTTATATCTCAATCTCTCTCGATTCTTACCTTTATAGAAAGTGTTTACATCCCAAACTGTTTACAGAATCCTTTTGGTTGAAGTAAACTACTGCCTTCTGAACATGCAACATATTTTGCAGGTTTTGAAAAGTGGTTTAAAAATATATCTCCAAAACGAGAAAATGTTGTCAGAAGTTTTTGAAAGAATAGCTCATTTTAGTGCCTCCTTTTCAATGATATATTTCACAATTAATTGATACGAATACCGCTATTTTACAACAAAAAAAAAACACACAAATTTTGTTTAATTTCAGGTGTCATGAACGCAGCTGACTACTACGGGTTGGAAGAACTTCGTCGAGCTTGTGCAGGTTTTGTTCAATGTTGTATCAATGTAGATACTGTCTGTGCCCTTTTGGCCTCAGCTGAAAGATATATTCAATACAAATGTACAAAAAGTTTAGTTCAAAAGGTTCTTGAATTCGTTGATGAACATGGAAATGAAGTTCTTAACCTGGGCAGTTTCACACTTCTGCCTCAACATGTAGTCCGTTTAATTTTAGCTCGCGAGGAGCTGCGAGCTGATGAATTTACTAAATTCCAAGCAGCATTGATGTGGAGCAAGAAATACTATGATAATAATCCTGTGAGCAAATTAAAAATCTTTTAAGATCTGGTGATTATTAATATTAATGGTTTTCTAGAATGTCGACTTGAAAGAAATTCTTGGAAACTTTTTGGAGTATATTCAATTTCATAAAATTCCAGCAAATGTTTTGATGCGTGAAATTCATCCTTTGGGTTTGGTGCCCTACTCGATAATAATGAATGCTTTAGCTTATCAGGTGAGTGAATAATGACATGTGTTTGGTTCTCTTGAAAATTTCAAATTTATTAAAAAGAACAATGCTCAATACTATTAGCCAAAATATTTGCGGTATCGTCTGTCTGATTCTAACTCTTACAGGCAGACCCAGCAAGTGTCGATCCTGGAAAGCTGTCCCCGAATTCAAGTCGAGTAAGGCGAGCGCGTCAATCTCAGGGTCGTTCAATGTCAGTGCAAAGCTCGTTGGATCCATACGGTTCGAATACCACCTTAAGCTCGAGCGGTAGCAGCGATCCAACCAGTGGCCCACATCACAGCAACTAACAAAAGCTAAACGGCCCCTCCTCCTCTCAATCCAAAACCCAATCACTACCTAAAATTCGTAAAGCCAAATCACAAAGCTTCCGCACACGACGTAGTCCTTCCGAACGCCGCAGTCCCAATTCTATCCTAGGGCAGGGGCCGTTGCCATTAAGTGAAATAAAGAAACGAAGTCCGTTGAGTTCTCGAAGTCCAATTCTACCGCAACCAGACTCAAAGAGTCCAGGAAGTGTATCGCAAAAGACACCGACAACATTATCACGCCAAGGCACATTGAGAGCATCTCATAGACGTAAAACCAGTATGACAGGATCTCTAAATTTGTATCAGGGAAGACGGAGTCCAGTCAATTATTTGGATCAGAGAAGTCCGCAAGGAAGACGAAGTCCAGTGTTTTTAACGCAAGATAGAGCTCGAAGCCCAAATGGGTTTCCAGCGAGTAGCCCAACAGCTGAGAGACGTAGTCCAACAGATCGTCGAAGCCCTACTTTCAGCATACATACCCAAGACAGACGCAGTCCCATCACGACAATACCTATAATGGATCTCTCCCGTCGAAGTCCCACATCTACTGTTCACGTGCAAGACAACCGAAACTATGATATGACTCCAGATGATGGGTCTCGTACTCCAACTATGGGTCCTACAGGCAAACGATCATCCATCAATCTATTCACTCCAATCCCATTTACTGAAAAGCGTAGCCCAGTAACGTCAATGCCAATCCCACCAATAACTGTATCAAACCCCTCAGAAACGTGTAAAATTGTCGAGCGAATGGCTGAAAGCTCGATTGAAGTAATTGCAGAATCTGCCGAAGAAACGAAACCAAAAGAACAGGAAAAAGAAGTTACGGAAAAGAAAGAGAAAACAAGTGTTATGAGAGAGATTTTAGCCTTTGTGCGCAAGCCATCGAAAAAAGTCACTACCAGAACCGGGCGTTTTGCAGCAGCATTTTCTCGCGCTGAATCTGGTTCCGGGTCGGGACCACTTATTCGTCAAAGTACATTCTCCTGTAGTCCAGCAGCTGCAAGCACAGCAGCTAAAAGTGCAGTTACAAAACAAATGTCTGAGGTTGGTTTTGAGCCAAAGATGTCCTTGAAATTCAGTCTCAATACAAAAATGTCTCTCCGCTTACGAAGATCCACAGCAACTACCGATGACAAGAAGAAGGACAAAGGAAAAACCAGCGGAGATGAAGCAACACCGCTGTCGGGGGCGGAAGCAGATAAAAAGCAAGAACAACAGGTAGGTCCTGGTCGTAGTCTTCCGCCAATTCCGTTTGAACTAGAAAATGTCCATTTCGAAAAGGTAGGTGAATCGTATATTAAGCACGAACAAATAAGGGAAGAGCCTTCTGAAGAGGGAAGTCCAATTCAAATAGTCGCCATGTCAAATGAAAACGCACAAATTGATGTTTTAACCGAAGAGATTATGGAAGAAGAGGGCTCCCCTGCTAAACAGAAATCCAAAGAGACCGACTCTAGGCCCAAGTCACCCAAACAACAAGACCAGCGTCAAGCACTCACACCCACCGGTGAGAACCTTCTTGATGCTTGTCAATCCATTATTGATGAAGAAATCCGAAAGAGTATTGAAGAATTGCGTAGTGAAATTGAAGAACATATCAAACAAATCAAGCCGGAACCAATATATCAGAATTTATTAGAGCTTAGAGGTGAGGAAGATCAAGGTACGGCTACTGGTTTTGTACCACTCCAATGTCCCACTTTTGAAATTGAACCACCTTCTCGAAGATCGTCTTTTGACCCACCTAGATCTCCATATTTGGAAAATCTTAGAAGTCCTGGCGTGGATACTGACACAGAGCTAATGAATTTGAATAGGTTTGACTCAGGCGGGGATAGTTTTGAAATGGTTGATCCCGATAGAAATCGAGAGTCAAGTTTTGAGGATCGTTATTCTTCACGAGATACTAGCTTTGATATTTCCAGGTATCAGTCTACTAGCTATGAAGATCAAACATCATCATTTGAGATAGTAGACATTGATATTCGTGGGGATGACAAGAAATCTAATATTGACCTCCGTAAGAGTTCTATTGAGTTGGTTGATCCTGAGACCTTTGCTAAGTCTGGAGCGTCAAGTGGAAGGAAATCATCTCTTGAGACACATTTTGATTATAATCCAACTGAAGCCCTTGCAACATCCACTGGAAAAGCAATGTTCCCTATCCATGGTGCTAAAAAAGCCAAGACTCGGTGTCGCGATTTACATATCTCTCCCTTCAATGCCTTTTCACGTGCCCGTAGTCCTTTATCCAATCAAACTTCATCCAATTATAGTTCTCGTGATAGTTACGATTCGAGTTCATCCTACCCACACTCCCACACTGAACAAAAAAGTCCGTTTGCAGACCCTTCACGTCAGCATTTTCCTCTGACTATTAAAGGACACGAAGAAGTTCGAACATTCCTCTGTACCGATCAGCGTTGCGCTTCAATATTCGAACCTCGTCCCAATTCGGGTACTACCTCATTTTTGAGTGGCCAGCGTCCTGTGTCGAGTGCTTGTGAATTTGAACCGCCTTCGCCACGTAGGGCTGCCAGTGCCTCGCCAAAACATACTTTTACCTTTAGAATAGTCCTGAAGAAAGTAGATAGTTCGCCTGATGCTATTTGTCCATCGTCCGAGCGACGCAGTCGTGATCGTGGCGATCGTTTCAGGCGACGCGACAGTCGTCGAAAACGATTAGCCGATGCAGGAAAGAGTTTTTAAGATAGGGAAGGCTATCATTATTTTCTATACAACAAATATTAAATCTATTGTGTAAGATTTTCTAACATACCTATAATAAATTTAGAAAAAAGTTATTACTAAATTGATATTAATATACTTATTGAAATTTGTAATTGTCCTTTAACAAAAAGATAGTTATTGAACGTTTTTATTATTCATGTGAATGTTGATGTATGTCCTTTGGACGAAAAATATCTAGTTTTTAAATTACATTTAAAGGAATCATAAATTTTGAAGTAATACAAAATATAATGAAATAATATTTAAGAATAAAACCGTTGACAATCCTTAAGAAAATCAATCAATCCTCATCATTAATACGATTCATTTTGAATTTCATCTTTTGATGCTGTTTAGAGTTCTTCCTAGAAAAACCTGTTCGAATTTCTTTCATACGGACTATACCTTCACACCAAAAATTGGGATTTCAGAGAAAAATTCAAACTCATAGAAACTCGATTCTTGTACAATTTTTTCTGAGAGCTTTTTGAGTAATTGCCGCCAGATTTTTAGAAAATTGTTAAGAGTTTGTATTTTATCATAAATTCTTTATTTTTAACTTTACACACGAGTGTATCTCTTCAAGCTTGTAAATGATTCGCTAACAAGTTGACTGGCTTAAAAAAAACTTCAATTCTAGCTTAATTAGCCATAAATGCATTCAGCACTGATCTTGAGCTACACATCGTTAACTCTGGTAAGTTTCCTTGATTCTTAACGATAAGTTAATAAAAGTCAGGTCAAAACTTTTCTTTTAACCTTCTGATGTATGGAGTTTTTCAAGAGAAAAATTCAGAAATAGTTTTAAGTGACTTCAACATAATAACGTACCCTTTCTGAAACTTATCTCTTCTTTTCACTCTTGAATTGTTCTTGGCTTGTTGACGTGAACATTTTTTTAAATATCCCCAGAGAAAGAAGTCCAACGGTGTCAAATCACATGATCGTCGCCACAACGTGAGATAACACGGCCATTGCATTTCTTGCGCAAAAGAGCCATTGTTTCATTGAATGTGTGGCAAGTGGCACCATTCTGTTGGAACCACATATCGTTCAGGTCCATAACCTCAAGTTTTGTCTACAAGAAGTCCATTATCATCGCGTAATAGCAAACACCATTCACGTTAACTGCTTGGCCGTCTTCATTTTCGAAGAAATACGGCCCGATGACGCCGCCAGCCCATAAACTGCACCAAACAGTCACTCTTTGTGGAGGCATTGGCTTTTCAACAATCACTCGTGGATTTTCTTTTGCCCGAATGCGGCGATTCTGCTTATTGATGAACCCACTGAGGTGAAAGTGTGCCATTCACCATTCACTTCTGTTTGTTCAACCTACCATTTGGTGTATTGCCGTTGCTTGAAATGGTAAGTAGGCTTCAGCTCTTCAGTCAATTGAAGCTTGTAAGCATGTAAATTCAAATCTTTATTCAAAATTTGCATCAGTGATGTTCGTGAGATGTTCAATTGTTGGGTACGACGATGAGTCAAGATTGACGGCTCTTCTGCCACACTACCGTGAACAACAGCAATGTTTTCCACAAAAGAAACTGCGCGAGCATGCACAGGTGATTTCACATTTCCTACAGACACGCATTTTGATTAGAACACACATTTTTGTGAAAGGTTTCAACAACCTTAACGCGCTGCTCAATTGCGTATCTCTCCATGGCTGAGTTTGTCAAACACTGAAGCAAAGAAATGTCAAGTTCAGTTGGGCGAAAAACTTGACGTTAAGGAGTGACTCACAATTAACATCGTGCATTATGTTTGGACCAGTCTTTATAATATGAAGGCCATCGCAACGTCCAACTGAATTTTCAAATTTTTATCCATACGTCGTACCGGCCTTTAAGTTAATACTTCAAGTCTGCGCCTCCCCATTGAGATTTAATTTGCTTGATTTGTTTGATATATACTTCAGTGACAGTTTGTTTGGATTTTTGGTAAGAAATGGTGTTGCTCCTATTGAAGTTGAAAGTAGCCTCACTGGTTTTGTAAATTGAGAAAGCTTGATTTGTATAAATGTTAACAAAAGTAACGATGTGGTTCACAAAAAAGGTCTGTTATTAGATAATCTAATGACAACATTTGATAAGACACCAAGATCTGGTGTACCTTGAAGAATCCTGTTATTGCCTGCTCCTGTGTAAACCTTAAACGCATATGAGAATCCATTGGAATCACATAGTACAAAAAATCTAAAACATTTATAGGGTTTATTTCGTTAATATTGACGAAGGTATGTTCCACGACCAACGAGCATAAGAGTACCTGCTGACGAGACCTGGTCCGTGGGGCAGAATTTTGGAAGTTGCGCAGAAAGCAATCACGCCCGATCTAGAAGGTACCACCAGAGAGCCAGACGAGTTCATGGTAACCGCGGTGGGGAATATAACGACATGCTGGAACTGCGGTCAAACCAGACATTGGTTTGTTGCATGTCAAACAGAGCGCATGGTTTTCTGCTACGGATGTGGTAAACCAAATTCTTACTTCTCAGATTACCCGGGTTGTGCCATTTTAAAAAATGGATGAGCTCAACTGGGGGTTGCCAGCCTACTGCGAATACTAAACATGACAGCACTACGCTGGCCATGACACCGATGACTGCGCGGGTTCCCTCTCTTTTGGAGACTTCTTGAAAGACAATTTTAAAGCGACCACCACACTAACCAACAGTTTAAGCCAGACCGTCTCTGGTTCTAGCACTAAAGCCATATCACATTTGACTGTAGGAATACCGTGTGGCTTGATAGCGAATCTTTGCATCAAAAGAGGTCACCTCTCGCTTGCACGAAATAAAATCGTCCACGCGTCGCTGGAGGAACTGCCGTCATATCTTGAACGCATGTAACATCTCGGAGGTTCACGAGAATGACACCAGACCTTATGCACCAATCAAAGTGCTAGGTGTAACCACTGTCGCGTTAATCGACACGGGTGCAAGTATTAGCTGCCTTGCCTCGAGCCTCGGCTCAAAGGTACTCCATCAATGCTCTACGTTAGTAAAATATTGGCGGACTGACATCCGCACAGCTGACGGCACCAAACATTATATCAAGGGTAGATTGACAACACCCGTCACATTTAGATTTCTAACTAAGGATATCACATTTTCCATCATCCTTTCACTGACTCAGAACGTGTACCTTGGCATCAGTTTCATCCTGCGACTTGGTTTGGCCCCAAATTTATTCTTGGACTCACATTTTAACACTAGACACGTCCATGAACTTACTTTTTTGCCCGACAGGCTCGAACTAACTCCTAACCAGCTATCCAAAGCCTTAACCGCACTACTCTTGTTTCACATGCTATTGACATTGGCAATAGCAAACCAATGAAGCAGAGACACTACGCCTTCTCACCGCCCATGGAAAAGCTAGTGTACGCAGAGTTGGACAGGACCATCATCTTTATCTAGATGCCCAGAAAGTCAACGCAGTGACCGTTAAAAACCCGTACCCTCTTCGGCTCATCGATGGAATATTGGGAAGACTACCGTAAGCAAACTACGTTGCGAGTCTCAACTTGAAGAATGCCTTCTGGCGAATGCCACTCCATGAAGGGTCGAGGAATAAAACCGCTTTCACAGTGCTAGAACAACCACCATACCAGTCCGTCACAATGCCTTTTGGCCTGTGTAGCGCCCTGTAAACGGTGACCCGTCTGATGGACAAAGTCATTCCACCTCACCAGAAACACCATGTGTTCGTTTACCTAGATGACTTTCTACTCACCACAGAAACGTTTGACCAACATATTATACTGCTGCAAGAGGTAGCCCTGCATATCGGCAAGGCAGAACTTACCACCAATGTCCAGAAAAGCAAAATCGTCATGACTGAAGCCCGATATCTAGGACAAAACTCGGGCGAATGATGAGTTTCCCTTATCGAAGACCATTAAGCGGCTACGACGTTTCCTAAGAGTGTACAGTTGATACTAAAGGTTTGTTCGAAACCACGCAATGGTTTAAGCACCTTTATCGGACATGTGCCGGAAAGGTATGTTCATCTGTTCCAAACTCAAACAAAAAGCAGTCCAAGAGCTCAAGCAAACTTCGATATCTGCCCCAGTCTTATCTAGCCCAGACGTCACCAAGTTTTTTCCATTCATTACATCGTAAGTCAACATGGAGTCTGAGCAGTGCTAGTGCTACTAACTGAAGATGGGAAAGTAGTTCCAATAGCCTTCATTTCAAGTAAGTTGAGCTTGGCCCAGAGGAACTACATCCCGTCAAAGCCGGAATGTCTGGCAGTGGTGATGGCTGTCAGGAAATTTTTCATTTGTTTCGTGTTTCAGAAAGCTTTTACTTGGACAACGGAGTATAGTTCCGGTCTCGGCAGTTTAAGAGTCTTTCGAACACCAACTGACACCAATATACTCTCCTCAATCTAACGCCTTAGAACTGTTAGCTGTGATCCGTTTCTATGCGTATCCAACTCAGAAGGATTTCGATTGCAAATTGCCCGCCAACACCTGCGCTCTGTGGTTGTCTTATCATTCCATAACAGGCGTCTTGCTTTGTTTTGCCACCTTCGTACAGCACATGATTTGCCATGGCGAATCGTACAAGCTATTGCAGCAAACAAAATGTTTGGAAGATCCCGTCGTTGCGTTGGAGTCCCACGAAAGATTTGGCGACCTCCACCAACAAATCAGACGGAAGATAAGGAAAGCAGGACGCGCAAATGAAGTGCATTATGATCTACCCCAACCCTTCAAGTTTAGAGAAGGGGATGAAGTATTTCGTCGCTGCTGGCCATTATAATGCGAAGTTAGATCAATGTTTTTTGAAACCTGGGTACATAATGTTGTAGAAGTGGTTGCTATCTCCTTAAGGACCTGTCTGGCTAAGAAGTAGGTGGGTACCACGCAAAAGACCTGCATCATTAGTTTAAGCACATACGCTTATTTTTTCCGTCCGTAGTTAATTTCAATCACATACAATACTATACCTTAGTTTTGCGAGAAAGCTAGCTTCCTTGTAGTAATTCAGCAGCCCACCTTTACAAACTGCTTGAAAGACCATCACAAAAAGAGCAGTTTCATAATAATAACAGCGCAATAAATGTGGAACAATTTGATACGCAATCAATCAATATTATTATTACTAACCCAAAATAAACCTTACCACTTAATGAGCCTACAAGAAAATTTTAATTCACTAACAAATAAAATCGACAATGGCAAGCCAATCGCTTCGCAATTTAGCGAATCGATTGCGAGATTTGTTGGGATGAGAACCTTCCGTTACCGCCATAAAGAGGCTCTTCGAGGGAGGCGGTAAATCGGATCAGAACTAAGTGGAACTTGCATTTGAAATGCTGAGACCACCGTTGCGTTAGTAGAGCTATGGGTTTTATTTTGTTAAAAACAATTTTCCCGATATTTGTTAAGTGACTTATGTGAGCCAGTCGAATTTCTTAAATTGGGTACATTGTGATAATCTCCAGTGCGTCAAAATTATTTCGCTTTTGATATATAATTAACGAATGCATTACGTGATACAATACGGTATTGAAAATTTACGGAGAAGACGAAAAATATTGATGAATTGAACCCATCATCAAAAGCGACCGGAAGGGAGTTTTCTGCCTCGTCGCGCTGCCGAACATCCCTCTTTCACTACATACCTCTCTTCATAAGTCTTCAAATCTTGATGGGAATGTTCATCATCTACGTTTCTCAGGCTCTCAGGAAAAAAATTCAGGTGCAAATGTAAGAAATTGGTTTTCTTCTTCTTCTTCTTAGTGCTACAGCCCCCCTTTGGGCTTTCGATTCCTGTAAAAAGCTTCTTCAACTGTCTCGGTCCATTGACCGTGTCCTCCGATTTCGAAAACCGAGCAGCGATGGAATGTCTTCGTTGACCGAGTCAGACCAGCGTTTCCTCGGTTTCCCCACTGGTCTCCGGCCTTCAATTCTCCCAACAAATACATTTTTGGGTATCCGTTGTTCATCCATACGATTCATATGTCCAGCTCTTTGCAGCTTCCGCAGTCTTAGAATCGTTGCAACCTCCGGCTCATCAAAAGGTTCATACAGCTCATGGTTATGTCGAATTCGCCATTTTTCCCCGTCTAGCTTCACTCCAATTATTCACCTCAGGACCCGTTGCTCATAGGCGTTCAATATATTTGCGGATGCTTGGGTTAGGGTTCATGTTTCACACCCATAGCATAGCACAGGTTTGTATACTTGGAGCTTTGTTTTCTTGTGCATGCAGCTGGTCTTCAATATCGTCAAAACTGAATAAAATATTTTATTTGCGAGCTGTATTCTTTGGCGTATTTCATCTCCTTCATTACTGGTTCTCGTCATTTTGGCGCCTACATACACAAACTCACCCACATTTTCGATACTGCATTCGCCAAGTGAGATATTTTGTGTATTTGAGGTATTTTTCGTTAACTGCGTCATGAGCTTTGTTTCTTTTCATTGATTTGTAGCCCTACTCGTTTTGCTTCGCTGTCGAGTTTCAGGAAAAGTTTTTTGGCAGTTTTTAATGACCGTGACAAAATTTGGATGTCGTCCGCATAGGCTACTACTTGGCTCAACTTGTATAGTAATGTACCTCGCGTTTCGACAGGGAGCTTCCGTATGACGTACTCGAGAGCCAAATTGAATAGTAATGGGGCCAGCCAATCTTCTTGCTTTAGTCCGATATTTGTGTCCAAGGCATCGATGAGTTGGTTATTGATGCGGACTTGGGAGGTTGACGACGTCATTATCATTTTGGTAAGACGGACTAATTTGGCAAATAATAAAGCATTATTTGGTACAGTACGTCAAGATCAATACTGTCGCATGCTTGCTTAAGGTCAACGAAAATCTAGTGAACGTCTATGTTAAACTCCCAGCTTTTTTCCAGTACCTGCTTGACTGTAAAAATTTTGTCTCTCGTCGATCTGGCTGCTCTAAAACCACCTAGATACTCCCCAATAATACTGTTGGTGTATGATCCGATTTTATTTTCTAGGATTTTAGAAAATATTTAATACGCCGTACAAAGTAGTGATATGGCTCTATAATTTTCGCACTGTAGTTTGTCACCTTTTTTTTGGATAAGAAATATAATTGATTGGCTCCACTCTTTCAGCATATGTTCTTGTTGCAAAATGTACTGGACGATTTTGTGAAAAGCTTGATGAATACTACTCCCACCACATTTGATGAGCGCCACAGGAATCTCATCGATGCCCAGCGCTTTATTATTCTTTTGGGCTATGATGATGGAACAAACTACATCCAGAGTTGGTGGGGCCAATGGAAGCTCTCCGGCAGACATCCATAGGCTCCAATGTTCTGGAGCTGTGTGGAGGATTAAGGCGGTTCTTGAAATATGATGCCCGTCTTTCCTTAATCTTCGTTTCATCAGCGATGATATTGCCGATGTCAGAATGACAGAGGGTGATTTTGGGCTGAGAACCACTTTTCAGGCTTTTCACTGATTTGAATGCTTGTCTTGTGTTGTTCCTCGCTAAACTTCCATCTATACTTCTCAATTGGTCGTCATGGCATTTTCTTTTCTTAAGCCTAATTATCTTATTCGCTCCTCGTCTGAGATTTTCAGTCCTGATAGCTGCTTTCACTTTCATCCAGAGCTCGTTGATCGTCTTTAACGATGCGCCTAATAAGATGGGAGCCAACTGGTTGTCGAGGCTCTCCGTGAAATGTTTGGCCACAGATGCCGTAAGGAGCCTTTCGATGTCAAATTTTTGCAGTGGGCTGGTCTTCGCTGAATATGCCTTTGACATATGACATCGGTAGGTTAATTTGATCAAGTAATGATCTGAGTTACAATTGGCTCCTTGGTATGCACGGACGTCAAGTATGCTTGAGGCCCAACGGTGTTTCATCAGAATATGATCGATCTGGTTTTGTGTGTTGCCTTCCGGTGATACCCAGGTCATTTTATGAATGCGTCGATGTGGGAAGCAAGTCAAACGTATGACTAGATTTCTACTACATGCAAAGTCAATCAGGCACTGGCCGTTGTCATTTGTTTCATCGTGGAGGCTATATCCTCTAGTCGTTCCCCTATGAGGTAGCTGATTGTCAACCTTAGCGATGAAATCACCCAGAATAATTTTTGTGTCGTTTGTGGGCAATGAATCGACCAGTCTTTCCTTCGTTTCTTCCTCCTTTTCTTTGGTCGGGGCGTCCTTTTCGTTGGATGAGAAATCATGGAAGCTATGGGTTGGGGAAAGAAGGGGTTCCCTCCTCCTTTTTTAAACGGGCTTGGGACCGTCTATGGCGGAGTTACATGGGCGTGCTACCAGATCCTAGTAAAAAATTAAAAGATCGCATGGAACGAGTTTGTTTTTTGGTAAAGTTATTTATTTTTTTTAGATCTGATAGTCCTGAAATCCCTCATTGGAGCACAGGTTATGTTCGCACCAATCCTCGCGTCAGAATTTACCGACCTACCTGCTGCCGAGGAGTTAGGGTTCGCTCTTCGGCTTGTGATCGGATTTTTCCGGAGGCAAGATTGAGTGTGGATACTATGTGAGTAAGCTTTGGTATTTTCTTTCTCCATCGCTGAGATAACGAAGCAGTCTACATAAGATTGGAGCTTTTTATCTTTCTTAAAACTGAAATCAGATTTGAAATATTTCATTATGGAGAGAAATAATTAGAAATAGCGAGTAACTAAATTATACACTTTTTATACCTTTAATTTTGGTTGTTTGTTAACTCCTCTTGAAAATCATACAGTTATTGAAGCTTGTTCTTTAGATCCTTTGATTTTTCACATCCTTCGTTAGGTTGATAGTATTTCCAATGCCGTACGCAAAGGGAAAAGAGAAAGAGATATTGCAAGAGAGTAGTACGTGCTAGGTATCAACGGACCAATCAAAGGACTGCATTATTAGGTGCTTTGCCTAAGCATCGATCACTCAATATAATTTGTTAGCTTAAGACCCTTCTTTAAAAAACAATGCAAAGTAAAAAATATTCCCTGCAGGTAGATAGAAGGGCAGCCTTCGTGTCTTAAATTTTATATTGCTTCCAGTGGCTCATCTGAATCTGACTAATTCTTCAAGCATAATTCCGAGCGTTTTCTTAAAATGTCTGCCCGTCATTTTGGAATTTAAACTTAATTCAAGTCGAATTGAAAATAAATAAAATATATAAATCATTGCTAGGATATTTTACTGTTAATACCTAATCAGAGAATACCGGACAGAACTTTAATGTTCACTTAAATAGTTCACTACAAATCGCAGTATACGTTCTTCAATACTCATTACTATTAAATATTGTTATAAATAAAAATACAAGAATTTAAAAATTAAACGATCGCTCAAAAAAATCGATTTTTCAACAACAAAGAATACGTTATTTATTATTTTATTTATATTTTAAAATAAAGAATATTATGAAAGTTTAGTGAATAATACATATTGAGTATTTTTTTTAAAAAAGCTTTGAAATCCCTTATGTTTCATCATAATTGTACAAAATGACTAAAGAAATTGCAATAAATCCTTGTTATAACTAAATGTCTGCTATTTTAATAAAATATAAATTAAATAATATTCAAAAAAATCAAGAATTTTAGTAAGTAAAACTTACACATGCACTTTGTACTTTTACCATTGATTGAGTACGAGCATAAACAAGAAAAACCAAATGACTTTCGAATAGTTTTACCAAAGAATCAATTCACATTCAAAAATTTATTAAATGAAAAAAAATATGAAAATGTGCGTTTTTCATGGACATTTCGGCTATTTCAGAAAAAAGCGAAATATTTCTTTAAAAGAAATATATTATAAGGGGCTTTGTCACAATATAAATCTGTTAATTTTTGTATCAACTACTCAGCTTACACTTAGGTAATGTTAGTTATATTAATAGGCTACTATTAATAATTGATGTCAAATTAGATGTACACGTTTGAAAATTTCAGTTTTCTTTCTTATTATTTTGATTTTGGGGAGATTAATTGGCATAAATAATATTCGAATCATAAATATTCTAAAATTATGGACCAATAAATTTATAGATAATTTTAGACGCATTAATTTAAAAACCTATTGTAATGCGCATATGCAGGAGCCATTTTGTTGATATACATATATATAAAATTCAATAGTCATCAATATGCAACTTTTTTAGTTTCAGGAAATTAGGCTTATTCTGTTGAATAAATTTTTCACAATAAGCTTTCATTGATTACATTCAAGCAGCTTAAACTATAATTCGACCATTATTTCTTCAACAGAACCCTAATTTGTTAAGACTCTGTATCTGTTGTGGCTAAAAATTACTTCTTAAGCTTGGACATGTTTGTTGAATGCTACTCAAGACAACACTTCTCCAACAGTTTCCTTTGATATATTTGATTATATTCGAACCTTTCAATTATAACCCTTCAAAGGTTCACTTATTTCAAGCAAATATGCCCTCTAGGTATTTTATACCTCTTTGAGCTAAAAAAAAAATGAATCTGCAGCAAAATATTTTGATATTTTATTGCGGAACAAATACCATTTTTTAGATGAGTAATAGACAACAATATTCACAATATGCTTGTAAGCAACAACTTGCTTTTCCTTCTTCTTTTTCTTCTTCGTAGAACTATATCCCCTCTCGGGCCTTCACTTCCTGCAACCAGCCTTTGACCGCGTCCTCCAATTTAAAAATCCGAGCAGAGATAACCTGCCGTCGTCGACCGAGTCAGACCAGCGTTTCCTCGGTTTCCCACTGGTCTCAGACCTTCAGTTGTCCCAACGAATAACTTTTTGAGTATTCGTTGTTCGTCCATATGATTCATGGGGTCAGCCCATTGCATCTTCCGCAGTTTAACAATCGTTTGGATCTCTGGCTCGTCAAAAATTTTATGCAGCTCATGGTTGTATCGGGTTCACCATTGGTCCCCGTCTACTTTCGCTCCGATTATTCTCCTCAGGACCCGTCTTTCAAAGACGTTCAATATGTTTGTGGATACTTGGGTTAAGGTCCATGTTTCACACACATAGCATACTCATAGCACAGGTCATATAACAGATTTGTATACTTGGAGCTTTATTTTCCTGTGGGTGCAGTTGGTCTTCAAGATCGTCAGAACTGAAAAAAATATTTTATTTACTAACTCTATTCTTTGGTGTATTTCATCTGTTTCATTACCAATTCTTGTTATGATAGCATCTAAATGCACAAAGTCACCCTCATGTTCGAAACTGTATGAGTATTTGAGACATATTTTCTTGACTTCGTCATAAGTTTTGTTTCATTCTCCTTGATTTGCAGCCCTACTAGTTTTGTTTCACTGCCGAGTTTCAGGAAAAGTTCTTTGGCAGTTGTTAATAAATGTGACAAAATCTTGATGTCATCTGCATAGACTACCACTTGGCTTGATTCGTACGCGTTTATATTGCCACCAACTCAGTGATCTCGATATGTGGATAACATTCTGCATCTCTCTCAGCCTTCTTCATTGCAGCTCTTTACTGAGAGCATCGCTCCATAACTCTTAACCGAACAGCGAAGCGTTTAACCTAACAAGAGAGTTCACTTCAAACAAATTTCTAATCTATCGGTATTGAACGTTCAAAATCCATTTGAGCATGTATTCATACGAGTATTTGTGCTTGCAAACACTTCCATATAGAAACGTAAGAAAAAGTTGGAGTCAGCAAATATTTGTTAACATGGGGGCTTGATAAGCATGCACTTAATTTTGATGAGATGGCCAAGAGCTTCCCTTTATATTAGGTCCAAACGTATTGGAAAATGCATTTTATGCTTGAAAAGTTAGTCCCATGAAGAGAGTGTGACTTTTTCAAACTTTTACACTTGCCCTGCACCCATGGCTCCGGAAACTCTGTTTTGAGATCTGTTTTGGAAAACTCTCACCAAGACCTTTCATTTGATACCCCACATAGCTACTGAATTTTTTAAGGACTACCTCCATAGATGGGTACCTTTTGAACGCTTTTCAAGAAATCATCATTTTCAGACCATCTGCCATGTTTGGTGTTTGTATTGTAGCTACGACAGTAAGAAATTCTGCTGTGACAGAGAGAAGGATGAACCAACAGAAACGCTGTTATCGGTTTGAATAAGGCTTTAGTACATGGTACGAAACCCTAAAAATAATAAATCGATCAAATTTCAGAAAGTGCTGAACTTCCCTTAATCATGAAAAATTCAAATATGTGCCATCTAAAACGTATACAAATTAACAGAAATGTCTGGCCAACTTTCTTGTGAGGTAAGTCTCCCACGTTAGTCACTAGTTAAATGAGAGCTAATACATCCAATGCAGCTTGTTCGGTTTTTGCCTCAGTTTGTCAGAAAAAAATATGGAGCCGGATAGCAAGCCTTGGTACTTCACTGCACATTTTGACTCAACTAGTTTTTTCCGATACTAATGGTTCTTGATTTGGGGATTCATTTGGTGTTTTCTCAATTTTGCTGCAGTGACTTGCGTCACTACATAATCCACAATGTCAATCAAATGTAGTTTATTGGATACCTCAAGCTTAATGAGAGATGTTCCACAGGTCATGGCCCAGATCGACCCATGCGCCACACTTGATGTAACTTCAAGCGTTTGCCGACCTTTCTTTCTGTTATAGAGCAGATAGTTCCACAGTAACCGAATTGAATATTTTGGAACTTGAAACGAAAAACAAAACGTTTTCTTGTTACCTTCTAGTCCATGAGGAAGACCCTTTTTTCTGGCCAAGCGTTGAAAGTACTGAGCAGTAAGCCAAGGATAAATAAGCTACAACACCTCAGCTGGACAGCTATCTGGACTTGTTGTCTGCCTTTCTTCCTTGATTATGTCAGGGGTGGACAATGGAAACAGGATAATTGTAGAGGGAAAACAATCAACTAACGTACACCGTTTGTTAATAATCAATTAATTGTGTTCAAAATACAATGACTCGGTGGATGGTTCGGATGTAACTGACTCTTCTCGATTTCTTCCATGGCTGGTGCTCTTTAATTGGTGATGCCATGACACTCGACCATCGTGACATTGAATCGTCTCAATTCATTACTCCATGTCTTAATCCGCAGCATCATCGTAAAAATCGAGTTCGGGACTCACGATCATGCACGGTTTCAACTTTTCACTCGTATACACCGAACGGAATTTCCGTTGATTGGGACGTGCGATTCCCACTTTCTCGACGAGATATCTCTCGTTTCGTAAAATTCTCGAAATTATGTAGGGCTCACAATATTTTGTCTCTAAATTTCGGGATTCTCCCGTAGCAGCTGGTACATTCTCTAGAACAATGAGATCTCCTTCCTTGTGGATAAAAGGTTTCTTGTATTTTGCTTTGAACCTCAGTCTCCATTTCTCTTGTTCAGTGGTAATTCACTCTGCAGCTAATTGTCTTCGGTTAACCATATCGCATCCCGTTGGGTCAGCAGTCACTTCATCTGATGTTAGTACAACGAACGATCCTTGAATTCGTCAATGAAGGGCTTCGATTTCATAGTTTTGACAGATCCCAAAATTAAATACTTACTGAACGAATCAGATATTCCAACGATGTGCAAATTACCTAACGACTGCGAGGAAAATGTCCCAGGTGATTAGCGTGTAACGTCCAGAAAGGAATAGGTGTCACCTCATCTGAATAAAGTTGATCCTCCGGGTTGCCTGCGATCCCTTTATTACAGCAGCACGCTAAGTATGCTGCGATGTACGACTTGATGTATTTTCGGAGATTTTTGAACCAAAAATCTTGCCGAACTCGATTTATGGTCTTCTCAGGACCAAAGTGGCCCATGTCATCGTGGTGGGTGCGGGTGATTTTCCGCCTGACAGACGGAACGACAAATTTGAGATCTTGGTCGATCTTACGACATAACCGACCATTTTTGAGCTGATAATCTGACTTGATCTGTTTGGATTGAGCGGATTCAATATCGCCTCTCAGAACTTCGATGAACTCCTTCAACTTCACGTCTTGTCGTTGAAGGAGCACAAGCCAGTCTTCTTTTCTTCCACTCGAATTATATTCCCCGAAACTATCTCTGGCTCGTTTGGTGGTTCGTTTGGAGTCCTGCTTAGAGCATTTGCGTGACTCATGCGTTCAGCCGATCGATGTATGCTGCGAAAATCGTACTCCTGTAGCTTCAGAAACCATCGACCGATGTGCGGTAGCAATGGCTTAGATGTTCTTGTGGTGTTAATTGCAGCACAATCGGTAATTATCTCGAAATGCTTACCGAGCAAACAAATGCGGAATCTTTCTAACGACTCGACGATAGCCAAATCTTCAAAGTCATGACAATGGTATCTGCTTTTGGATTCGTAGTGGAAAACCCGTCTGAAATTGTCACTGTCGTCTCGTTCAAGAGGATTCCGGCAAGACCTAGTGTGCTCGCGTCAGTGTGAACTTGATGTTCCTTTGTCGGATCGTAGGCACTGAGCACTGGATTGCAGCAAAGTGCTGATTTCAATTTTTCAAATGCATCTCGTTGTTCGGTCGACCAAAAAATTGTGAATTGTCTTTCTGCTTCAGCGAAAGTTTAAGCGGTCTCAATATTAGAGAATAATCGCGAATAAATTTGCGGAAAAACCCGCTCAATCCCAGAAACTTCGAACTTCTGTAACGTTGGTTGGTTCCAGAAACTCTCGAATTACATTAGTCTTTTCAGCTCCTGGTTTTATTCCGTTCTCATCGACTCGATGACCCAAAAAACATGATTTGTTTGAACGAAAATGTACACTTAGAGGGCCGAAGCATCATACCAGCATCTCAAAGTATAACCAGGAATTCACAGAGTTTGATTAAACCCTCGGCGATGGTTTTGCTGGGCAGAATTACTTCATCTACGTAACTAACTGCTCGATTTCCTATTTGTCGTATCAACTTGGTAATAACTCGGTGCATTGCACAGGCCGTAAAGAATCCGGGTGAATTCATATTGGCCTGCATGCGTGACAAATGCAGTGCATTTCCTGCACTCTTCTGCGAATGGTATTTGATAATAGCCGGACATTAAATCGAGAGTCGTGTTAAATAAATTACCAGCAATCGATGGTAGCTGCTCCTCAACAGTTGGCATGAGTAACGGATGCTCACGGAAATCAACACAGAGACGGTTTACCATTCTGTTTGCGAACGAGGACAATTGGTGACGGATATTCTGATGATGATGGACGTTTGATATCGTTTTCGAGCAGTTCATTTACTCTTTCTTGAACGTGCCCATACTTTTCGAACGGTATTCGGTATGGCTGGCGTCGGACAGGTTTTAAGGTCGTTAACATTGTCGTCATCGACACCGAGTTGCATTGACCTAACTGAGCAAGCGATTCAAAGAAGCATTCTCTTTGCTCACTGATGAGTTGATACAGTTGGTCGTTTTCCGTTTCTTTGCTCATGGATGAGTTGATACAGTTGGTCCTTTTCTTTGACGGAAAACGTTAGCTCAAAAGTTGGAGCGTTTTAGAAAGCGTTTTCCAGTTGACAAACTCCCGGTTCAATGATCAGTAGTTTGTCCGATGTGCAGAGTATATCTGACCCCAATAAAAGTGGCTCCAAGATCAAGTCGTCATCCACCGGAAAAATCTTCCCACATAGATTCTTACCATCCAACTGAATTTCGGCCTCGAGTATCTGGTTGCACGTTACTGAAGCTCCTCAAAATCCTCTTAGGATGATCGGTGAACACTGCCTCACTCCTTCCATCGATATTGCGATGGTTCGTTGAATGAGTGCCGGGGTCGATGAAGGACTTAATTTTGTTTCCGTTGTGAAGAACCTCTTTAACAAGCGGATCAATTCTTTCTGTTGAATATATGGGACGAACATTATTGATGGCGATCGCAGTTTCATTTTCATAAAATTGGTTAATCGTATGTGGTGTTCGTTGACACTTCTCGCATCTTTGTTTCCGTTGCGGCTTTAGACAGATCAGCGAAATATGCTCCACGTTAAGACAATCATAACATCGGATTTGACGGGATTCCAGATTGCTCAAAGTTGGCTGCACTCGCGCATTTGATGACATAATACCTCACTGTATCGGTGGTGGTGGTCCAAAATCTCGCCTCGACTCCATTCGTTGCTCCGAAATTCAAACGGAATTCGCTTCGAAACTCTTTATCGTGGCTAAAAGATCGTTGATGGTGTCGAAAATTGAACTCACGATCGCATTTTGCTAAGATGGATGCCACAGCCCGTTCCTTATATACCGGATTATAGGGTGATCGCCCAAGTTACCTCGTCTTCCCAATGCTAGCATAGTATAGAAGTAACTTTGTGTTGTCTCGCTTGGCTCCCTGGTGCGATTCATTATTTTTATGTGAACATCGGCCTCGCTTTCGCGGCTAGGGAAATCTTACCTCAATGATTCAGCCAGCTCAAGCCGGCTTTCAGGAACCCGTGCAGAAGCATTGCTCCAAATTTTAGCAGGCCTCTTCAGGGAGGCTTGCACGGCGAACACCAAAACTCCATCGTTCCACTGATTTGACTCGGCAAGCTTCGTAACGGGATCAACGAACTGCGCTGCCAACATGCCGGATTCGGATGACTTGTCGAAGTCTGGTAAAATATCCGTTACATCTCGGATGTTATGAAAATGCGGTCCACTACATGACCGCACTAAATTAGCCGATCATTCGCATGAGTCAACTTTGAAAGTCACTGCCGGCGACGTCTCACCCGATTTCATGGCGTTAGTGAGTGGTGGTGTCGGCTCCTGTACCACGATCAGTTGAGTGTTAATCTGTTCAGTTGTTGACGACGTTGCCAACTTTCCCCCGTTCGGTAGCATGGTGACGACAGCCAATATTAACTCGCTCAATCGTTTCACTTCATCACGCAACTCGCGCATATCATCTTCACTCGAACATTCTGACATTTTCCCGTCCGTTTCGATTTCGTCATTAGCCAGAATTCCACAGAGTCTTTGTGCTACCTCGGCTTTGTTCCCCTACGTAGAGGTGTTCTGTAGTCTAAGTTCAAGTTTTAGTCGTCCCGTATTGACCTTTTTCGATCAGCATCGTCTTGTGTTCTGTTTCCCTCGTTAAAGGACCGAAGGGGACATCGAACCACTTTTACAGTTATGTGTAGCCACTCGCGTATATATGTCGCATGTTTCTCCTTTCGTCTCTTTTGCGTATGCATATCGCACGTTTCTCTTTTCGTCTCTTTTCGCAGACGAACCATAGGAGAATTAAACACGAGATCGCGAGGAGGAGAAAAAGTGGCTTCTAATGGCGTCTGTTCGTTCTACGTGCACGATTCGAATTTTTACTTGTAATCCGCACTAAACCATCCTTGAATCCCACTTCTGATTTTTTCAGGGGGTAGACCTTGGGAAGAGGATAATTGTAGAGGGTCTCTTCTTGATTTCTTTCGTAGCCGGTGCTCTTCAATTGGTGTTGCCAGGGTAATTATAACTGCATTTTAAAGTACAATCCTTCGAAAAATGGTGATTCCATTGGTATATTGCTGTAGATGGCTTTAACAAACATCAAGTCTGTAGGGGGAAAAGCCCATACTATCTCGTCTATCTGTGAAGATGCGAAGCTTCCATATGACCAACGTCATAGAGAAGATTTTGCCAAAAGATATAATCTTTTCCTAGGTCTATATTCTGGTACTTGCAAAATTGACACCCGTATAGCCTCATGTTTAAGCTCACTACTTGATAATTTGAGATAACTATCAGGGCATTTGAGGCTTGCTGTGCCAAGGGCGTTGATAGAGCATACAAGATTATAAGGGATACGCAGTCATAGTTTCATTCACTATATCCTTAGTTGCTTGTCTTGCGCTCCTCAGCAAAGCACCTGACGGTGGTGTGCATGCCAAAAGCAGGCTAAACAATTTTACAGTATGCATTGTCTTAGCATTTTATCTTAGAGAGAGGCTGAGCATTAGGGCCGTCGGGCTATGTGGTCAACTATAGAACTTTAGAACTCTCCACTTGTATATGATTAGTGTTAGTGAGTCCAAAATGTCATGTTCTGAATAGTTTCCCCACAGCCCCATTAGCGGGAAGTAGGAATGTAATCAATATCCAACACGAAGTAAATGCATGTTGTTGTTGAATACCGTACCCACACATAACCATCCCCTCACCCATGGCCATGCTTGATGCCAGAGGTACCAGATTCATTAGGGTACCATGCTGATGATTTTTTGCCATAATGTTGCGTATTTAGCAGTAATAAATTGAGTTTTATATTACTGATAATCTGTTCAAACAAATATTAGACAATTAAACTATGGTGTTTATTACTCTACAGAAAATGGATCCTTACAGTAGATTTTGGCCTTGGTTAGGGCCTCTTTGAAAAGCTTAAGCAAATCAATATCTACGTGTTTCCAATAAGTATACAATGTGTTTTACTCGTAATTTTTTTTCATCTTTTGCCCTATTTTATTACTTTTGCAGAACAGAAGGCTCTTATCGAATTTGATGCAGCTCTGTGCAACCAAGTCAGTTCTATGCCAAGTTCTGCAGATGACCAAGCCTCCTCTTATTTTGCCCTTCTTAAGCGTTTGGTTAGTTTCTCATATGAAAAGTCAATGCAGTTCTCTGCTAGGCTATTTGGTCAGCATAACGTAGGTAGGTAGAGGCTCCTCTTGAACTCTGCGGTGAAATCTCACGAAGGGATTCAAGGGCCTTTAAGAAAATATAGTTAAATACAGGGGTTTCCAATAAGAGGTGTTATTTTGATATTAAAGAAAAATGCCATTTTTTAACATAAATGATCAAATGTTTATTTTATTATAAGGAAAAACGTATGCTATTAATAGTAAAAAATAACATCAGGCAAATGAGCACCACGACACGCTTACAGGACTATATCCTTTTCATGAAATTTTCCATAACCAAACCGCAAAGTGGCTGCCCTGTGTCCTCGGTAGCCTCACGAATTCCATCTTTGAGGTCTTGAACCGACGCTGGGCTGCTGGCGTAGACTTTCTCTTTTACATGGCCCCAAAGGAAAAAGTCGCAACGTGTTAAATCACAAGATCTCGGTAGCCAATTGTGATCACCTCTCGAGAGTTAACACGGTCCGGAAACTTTTCCTGTAAAAGATCAATGGTTTCGTTACTTATGTGGCACGTAGTGCCTCTTGTTGAAAGTAAACGTTGTCTAGATCAATACCACCCAATTCCGGCCATAAAAAACACTAATCTCTCTCGATAGAGCAATCCATTCACCGTTACTGTAGCTCGAGCCTCATTTTCGAAAAAGTAAAGTCCAATGACCCCGCCGGACCATAAACCGCACCAAACAGTCATACGTTGAGGATAGAGAGGCTTTTCAACAATAACTCTTGGGTTTTTCGAGCTCCAGATGCGACAATTTTGCTTGTTGACGAAACCACCGAGGTGGGAATGGGTCTCATCACTCAAGATGATTTTTCGATAGAGTTCCGAATCATTTTCATGCATTTCAAGGACCCAACCAGCAAAGACACGACGTTGTTGATGGTCGACCGGCTTGAGTTTTTGTGTTAACCGAACTTGATAAGCCTTAAGACCCAAATCTTTATGCAATATACGGTGTAATGACGCTGTGGAATGCCTAATTCCAAAGAACGACGAGGAATGGAAAAACCTGGGTTTTCTTCCATACTTTCGGCTACAGCAGCAATATTCTCGGCTGTTTTGAGTGACGTGCACGGGTTTAATTCTTCACATCACTATCTTGTGCCAACAGCTCAAGTTTTTCCACCAATTTCAGTATTGCGGTCCGACAAGGTGCTTCACGACGACCCAAAAATGTTCGAGTTTTACGAACCGTCTCTGCCAAATTTTCACCAATTTTTATTTATTTATTTATTGCCAAACAAGGCATCATTTAACAAAACACAAAGATACTATAATTTATACATTAGGTTACTTAATGAGCTACTGTATCCGGGAAGAGCAGGATTGTGTAATTATGGACTTGAAAAGGGGCTTTACAACATCTATTTATTGGCGCATTATCCGCATATATGGTCCGATGTGTTCTTGTAGTGAACATAAAGAGAATTTCTGGTAGCTCTAGAAGGGTTATTCAGCCATACCTTCTCGGCTATGAAAATCTCTGGGGTCATAGAGGGACCTTAGGGCAAAGAGTAAAAATTGTTTTTGTACCGACTCGAATCTAGTTTTATGAATGTTGTAAATTGGGTCCCAGATCAAACAAGCGTATTCGAGAATGGGACGAACAAGTGAAGTGTATAGCGATTTTGTTGCCCAAATATTCTCGAATTCTTCGGCTCTCCTTTTGATGAAACCTAGCATCCTATTAGCTTTAGAGAGGGCTTCGTCATGTTGAAGATTGAACCGAAGCTGTGTGTCTAAGATTACGCCTAGATCTACTATGCTCTCAACTCTGCTCAAACTCGTGCTTTTGATTTGATAATCGTTAAGGATGATTTGTTTTTTCTGGAAAAACTTATGACATGGCATTTATCCAAATTGAGTGCAAGTGGATTATCCATTGGAGGAAAATATTTAATTTGGATTGAAGAAAGGAAGCGTCAATATGCGATTTTATAATGTGATATACCTTCAGATCATCGGCATAAAAAAGGTGAGGTATATCGGATAGTGCCGCGGAAAGGTCAGATATGAAGATATTGAAAAGTAATGGACCCAAATGACTACCCTGAGGAACCCCAGAGAGAACATTAATTTTCTTCGATAAGCAACCTTGGAACTTGACATATTGGCTGCGGTTTTTCAAATATGAATGAATCCAGTTAAGCGGTGGGCCAGTGATTCCAAAACTATGCAGTTTTTTTTATCAATATTTCATGATTCACGCGGTCAAACGCCTTGCTGAAATCGGTGTATTTTGCGTCGATTTGGTTACCTTTTTCCATCGCACATAGAATGTCTGACGTCAAGGTTGGTGGTAGTAGATCTGCTTTTCCGGAAATCATATTGCTCGTCGTTGAGGTAAGGTTCAATAAGAGGTGAAATTTTATCGCATACAATCTTCGGTATGGAAGATAACGTAGCGATTCTCCTATAATTTTCTACAGACCGCTTTTCGCCTTTTTTATGGATTGGTATTATATAAGATGTTTCCAATGTGAGGGGAAAACACCGCTCGAAAGCGATTTATTAAAAATGAGGAAAAGAGGGACGGACAAATTATCTTTACAGAGGGCCAAAAAACGAGGGGGAATGAGATCGGGGCCAGGTCCTTTGTTCAAATCAAGAGCTTCGATGGCTTGACGAATTTCCTCTTCAGAGATCGAAATACTATCGATCTGTGGTCTTGGTGCTATTTCAGAAGACGGAAGGCTTTGAGAGTTTCCAGGATCGCAGTAGATTCCTTGGAAAAAATCAGCAAAAAAGTCACAGATTTGCTCTGGAGAAGAAGAGATAGAATCATTGTATTTCATTGCTGAAGGGTAACCATGAATCTTACGTTTAACGTTGACGAATTCGAAAAATTTTCTAGGATCCCGAGTGATTTCTTCACCTACAACATTTATGTAGGATTTATATGCTTCTTGAGATTTTATTTTAAACTCATTAGCGAGCTCGTCATATTTTCTCTTAAACTCTTCGCCAACGTTGTTACCATTTCTTAATATTTTATATAGCTTGTTTCGCTGGTTTCGTAAATGCCTGTGGTCACTTCCCAGCCAGGGCTCAGAAACCTTGTCTTTTTTCTTAATTTTAAGTACAAATGAATCAACAGCGTCAAGAATGATTTAATAAAAGGTGGATAGACTTGATCCAAGTCTTATGTTGACAAAGTACCAGTCCAGTTGAAAGTTGATAGAAGGCTGTTAATATTGTTATAATCGCCATTACGAAAGTCATATACAATCTCATTATTGTAAGAAATAGGGTTTACTGAATCAGGAGTGGAAAGTTCCACAGAAAAGGCGGAGTGATGAATTGTGTTGGAAAACAGGTGCTCGCTCTTATCAGTTGGATTAACCACTACTTCGTCATGTGCATTTGCGAAAATGAAGTCTAACCAATTTCCGTTTTGGTTGGGGATAGGAGCGGTTTGCTGCAAATCATTGCCATATAGGGTGCTCACTAAGTTAAAGTCATTACTGTCTAGAAGATTGACGGGAAGAAGATTACCAAGTTTATGGGTTACGAATTTAATGTTTGGCCGATTAAAGTCACCAGTTATAATGACTCTGTCATCTTCATTAATTCCGGCAGTAATTCCAGCTTTGATATCACATACAGCATTATAGATGATTTCGACAGATTCTGGAGGTAAGCATGATTTTGGAGGGACATAGAAGACGCCAATATATACAGAAAATTTCTGCAGCTTTATTTGCACTATTTAATGCTGGAATAATGAATTTTATAGCGTCTTGACGGGCTCACTAAGGAGAGAGTTATGTACAGCAATCAATACACCACCTCTGCGTCTTTTTCCAGTACTAAGGAAACCTCTGTCGTCTCTGTTAATGGACCAATTATTGTCCAGAATCTCCTCATTTTTGTGAGAGTCATTTAATCATGTTTCTGTCAGGGTAAGTATATTAAAATGGCAAGATTTTGCGTCAGGAAACAGTTGGGGCAGTTTATTACGGATACCACTACAGTTTTGGTAAAACAGTTTAAGAATAGACTTATGAAAGGGGACGAAAAAATTTGTGTTGGTTTTCTCTTGTCCTTTGTAGGGAAAGGTATAACTGGAACTAAAAAGGAAGCATGGGTCTCAAGATCTTTTTTTGCCTGGTCTATGGTCACACCCAACTCTTCATGATAGGAAAAAATAAGTTCCGAAGGGCGTCAAGATCGACCGGAAGGCCTTCTCTTTGAATAATGATGTTGAGACTAGTCCTCGTTTTACCTTCAATACAGGTTGTTTTCGGTGCTTTATCCAGGTACCTTTTCTCCAGATCGTTACTCGAGACAATAGTGGCCTTAACAGTGGGTGCCAAGAGTGGATCTAGAAATGATTTGCTCTTGTTTGAAGGGGTTGATAAAGTTGGCAGTCCGGATGAGCTCGTGGCTGGTGGTATTTGGTCTTCACCACGCACGAAATTCATGTACCTAGTTGTTGAGATGGATGTTTCAGGTATCGAGGATGGATCTTTAGTCATCTCATTGACACTCGATCGCTCTTTTCCAGAAATTTTTCGTTGTTGGCCACAAATCTCCTTAGTGGTGTTGACTTTTGGCTCATTTAACGTATCACCATTCAATAAAATAGGAGAAGGTAAGGATGGAGGTGCGTTATAAGAGATGTTGGATGAAATTGAAGTGTTAGTTATGGAGTTAGGAATACATACTTTCTTATAATTACTTTTGTTACGGCTGGCCTTGGATTCTGTGACTCCATTATGCTCCTTCCATAATTTAAAGCTCATACCGTTCCACATGTAGTTGCCGTTGTTTTTTCTGTAGTTTGTGAAGAGCCAAGAAAACTGTGATGGAATGAACCATTTGAAGCTTTTCCTTCGAGTGTTCTGAGAAGATAGTTCTTCAACCTTGCAGCTATTGATGTGGAGTATGTTTTCAATATTTTTTCTGACAGCGGTTGCATTCAAATGTTTCCCCTTCGTAAAGAAGATGCTGTACGCTGCATCTCCGATTTTTACCAGAGATGAGCTAGGATTAATTATTGACTTTTGTAATCTTTTGATGCGATCCTCCCATTCTTCTTCTGTCCAGAAGGTTCCCAGCTTGTAGATGTAGTTAGGAGTTGGATCAGGTGATGATATTGAATTGGCATGTTGTGTTTCCGTTGAGCGCAATGTCTGGGGAGCCCATGAAGTTTTATGTTGCTGGTTCAGAATACTGATGCACATCTCCTCGAGCCTGCTCAATCTGGTGAGAATATGAGCAAGTTCCTCTCGGTTGCTTGATTTGTCAGGCTGTGAAGATACTTTTTAAAGTTGTTCACTAAGATTTTGCAGGGCGCTCGAGACGTTATTTTCAAACAATGATGACTTCTTAAAAGTTTCATTATTTTGCGATGGTTGGATATGAGTAACTGTCTCTTTTATTGACACTATCTGATTCCCCAATAATTCTAGTGCTTTATACACTTTTTTGTTGCTATCAGACAGTTTGGCAGCTAATTCATCGAAGCTGCTCGCCAACTATACAAAACTCTCATCGTTAACTCTCGTCTGAGAATGCTGCCGTGAGATAAGCTGATTTTTTTCTTCATTTAAATCTTCGATACTGCTGATCTGCTGATTTATAGCGACTTTCGATAATTTCAATGCATTGTTGAAGCGTGTATTGTTCCATTTTTATTATTGCCGTAGTTTGTACTTGTCGGGAGTCTGTGTGGTTTAGTGGTTAGAGCATGAACGTATAAGCCGAAGGTCCCAGCTTCAAATCTCGTTGGGAGCAACGTGATTTATTTCAGGGGATTTTTCGGTTAGACTACGAGTGTTCACTCAGTGGTGATACGTACTGATTTAATCAGATCATATCATAGCTGAGCAGGCACACGGGAGCATGGTACTGACCAAACCAACTTCCAAAAAAATCAACACAATACTGTCAAAAAATGACAGCTTCGAAAAAGACATCTACTGAAATAGCGGACTATTCAAAATAATACCTCTTATTGGAAAACCCTTCATATAAATTTAACCCAACCCAGTGGGGTACAGATGCATATCTTCAAAGCAACCCTTGCTGAACGGGCTCAAAATTGAATCTTTAAAATATTACTGAAAGTTCAATGCTCGTTATTTGCCAATACAGTTTTTCCGATTTTTTAATTTTTGTTTAATTGTTTGATAAGTTCTCTGCTCGCAAACGAAAATACGGAATATTTTCGAGTTCTTTATGTGGAAAGCTATCGAATCCCATTTAGTATCAAAATGGTTTCTGCATATCTGTTCATATTATTAAAACGTTTACTCTACTGCTAGTATAAAAATTAATCAAAATTTAAGAAACTATCTAAAATAAATCAAACTAATACTGAAAAGCTGGATGAGGGGCCGTAATAATTTTAGCAAAACAAAATGAAGAAGAAAATTCACACGACCAATAGCTTTTAGACAATGTGTGACCAATCATAATTATTATTTTTAATGTACTTACAATATATCTGCAAAGTATACTTTCAATAAGCTCCTACTCTACCATGCTGTTTGTTGTTCGCTAAATAAGTTAAGTGTTAAACGGACTGTTCCAATGCAAATTCTTTGATAATTACAAAAGAACTATAAACAACCTCTTCAACATACTCATATTTGTCTAACACTTAAATACAATAAAACAATGCCAAAGATGCAAATTTTATCTAAATTAGAACCAGCTAATTGTTGGAGCTGTATATTGAAATGCTTTTTGTGTTAATTAGCAATTACATACATTGTTACACAGTTGGTGGATAATAATTGTATCTGTTTGTGGCTGCGATAAAATTAAGTGCTATTAAAAATTGGGTTGTAATTGCATCAGAATTATTCAAACTAAAGAAAAATTATATATTTTTTGTATTTTGTTGCTTAGTCAGAGTATTATGTTTTAAGTTAGTGATAAAAATTTGCTAGGATTGACCACCTATATGCTTAAATAGAAACAAACCAGCTTACACGCAGTTGCAAGACAGTTCTTTGAAAAAGAACATAAGAATAATTAGATTTGTGTTCTTAAGGAATGTATGTTGATTGGCTTCAATTGCTTAAAATAATTACAAAAACGATTAAAAGCCAAAAAATAAAATGACTCAATCAAAATTCTTGAACTAATTTTCCTTCCCCTACCTTTAAAGTATGAAATTATTACTAAATTTAATACCAATCAACAAGGAGAGAAAAATAAAAATAATTTGAAATCCCTTGAAACGGTTTACGCCTTTAAAGGATTATTTGTTGCTTTAATAAATCCAAAAGCATGATTTGTTTTTTGCTGAAACACCATTCTTCACTATCGCTTTTTCAAACACCAGGCAATTAACATGAACTCACAATTACCAGCTGCCTAATTACTTTGCACTCCATAAGGACTACTTCACACAATGCAAAAGTAAAATTTCATCACAGTTCAATCAAAATCAAAAAACATAGACCCAGAAGAATCAAATGTTTAAGTTAAACATGCACTTACCCTGAGCGGAGTTTTAAAGATACACACATACACATGAGAAAAAGCTTCAAGGATATTTTATTTTGTAGTTGACTTGTCTATGTCTAGAGTGGCTTCCGTAAATTGTTGGCGAAATTTCAAATAAATGGTAAATGGAAAAGTAGTAATTGTACGCTTGAAAGAAATTCGTAAAGTTAAATTTAATCATCGGTTTTCTATTTTCCTTCCAGATTTGTATGTTCTTTTTTAAAGAACTCGTTGTCACTATTTATCCAGACGTCTATATATTTTACTTTCTAACGTAGTTCTATAAAGAAGTTGTATTTTGTCTTATTTAAGCTTTGACTATTATTAGGAATCCACAGAAACTAAAAATAAAAGAGATAGCCAGCCAATATATCAATGATTCTACTTTCAAACTGAAAATTAACCCTGATTTTGAATGAGGAAAATATTAAAAATGAGGTATATTGAAAATAAAATTTATTCTATTTGTAGATGTTGACTGTACATGTTTCTGAAACAATTAACAATAATATCTGTTGCTATTAATGTCCATGAGAATAACACATTGCACAGTTGTTTAAATTAATAATTAGAGAACTAAGGTTTAAATTTTGAATTGTTCTTACGAAAATAAAATGTTGAAAGTAATATTTAAGAGAGAAAAATGATATGATGAATATTTATTGGTGTAAATTGATAATTAACGTGAAATTGATAATGAATAAAGTTTATTTAAATGTTGACAAAATTTTTGTTTTAATGTGTTGGAGAAAGCAAATACTCTAATCTGTACATCGTTATGTTTGATTGACGCCGGTTTAGTTATGCCAACTAAAACTTGATCAACCCATTATGCTAGGAGCTAGACTTTCTTTCAACAGTGGTAATTTTTCTATTCTATAACAATGATTACTTTCTACTAGGTGCTTATTTAATTCAGGTAATCACTATTAATTTTTTGAAATTCATCATAGTTATGTTTCTAATTGGTACTACCATCATGTGTTTTGTTCAGCATTATTTCATAAATAACGATGGAAAAATACTTAGTTCTATATTACATTGAAATCGAAAAAATATTTATCCTAAAAGTAGTTAATGAGTTTGCTGTGTCTTTTTCGCATTTTGAGAGTTATGTTACTTTTCGACAAAAAAAATTTTTAATTCAAGAAAGACTTTCTTGTAGCAACGGTGAGTATGTTATGGAGGTACAATAGGTGGGGACCCCTAGGACTTGTATTGAAAATACCAAGTTTGTGGCTTAGCGGTAATTGCTCTTTATTAATTTAATTATTTTTTTATAAATTCACAAGTACTTTGCTTGCAAAGTTAAACACGATTGTTGTTTAGTAACTGAACTAATGAACCATTTTACCTCGTTGGCCACACAGTTTGCAAGAGAGAGAGAGAGAGAGAGAGGGAGAGAGAGAGAAATTGGCTTCCTGTGCCCAACTGTCAAAGTGTAACCAACATGAAGTTGGTATCTTTTGCTTTGATATGATAATGACGGTGACTGATCTTGCTATTGAGATGATGATAATTGAGCCTGTTCTTGAGATAATGATGGTGGTCGCTGTATTCCAAAATTAGTGAGTTTAGTATTGCTCCTTTCCGCATTTAGTATTTTAGTATTGCTCCTTTCCGCGTTTAAAACCGTTTTTCTCTGAATCATCCTCGTATTTCTGTAGCATCAACCCTCTATACAATATTTTAATCTGTGGTGACTTTAACATGCCTTGCCTAAGGTAGGACTCAAGCTCTCATACCCTCTCATCCTTCAATGATCTCTCTATCCAGTTTTCTTCTTTTTTATCGCTTTGCTCCCTATCGCAATTAAATATGATCCCAAATGCAAACAATCAACTTCTCGATTTCATCCTTACTACCAATCCTGCCTCTATCTCCTCGATCACAAAACATCTGGGAGATATTTTACCTCAAGAAAGTACTTAAAAATCGGAATGCCGTTGGGTTGCAGCAGGAATTTGAAACGTGTCTGATGATCAAAGGCTGCAAAGTTGAAGACATTTCAAATCGTAAGAAATGAAGGCCATCATTCAAAGTGCTTATTCTAAGGAAATATGCTTGGCTTTTTACTAACCTCCGAGCCAAAAATGGCAATTATGTCTGGAAGGATATGATTTTTAGCAACTGGAAATCAGCCAAGTCAACAACTGGAAATAAATTCCGAAAAAAGTCATCAACGAAACCATCGCATGAACCTCAAATTAAAAATAAGTATACGTTCAACAAAACTAACCAAGATCTTAACTCTAAGCCTTCTACTAACACAGTTGTAAACCCAATTTCCAATTTAGTTTCAAAAGACACTACTCCTAGTTCCATTAACGTTACCATAGAAAATCCACCCACTTCCATCATAAAAAATAATAGTGCTTCTAGTAGTTTGCCATCTGTAAGTACCAAGGATCTGGTAGAAGAGCGTATTGCCCCCACTTCAATAGCAGAAAATAAGGAAAAGTCCACTGAATACTCAAATTTTGTATATGGAGGTGTACAGACTCCATCCTCAGCTCATATAATTCAACTACCAGCCTCAACAGTAAGCTCGACGAATGAGAAGAGTTCATTTTTAGACCCCCGTCTACCACCAGTTGTGAGGGCAACAATCAACTCTAGTAAAGATCTCGAGTCCAAATATCTCCTATCGAGGCTAAGAGATAATAGAATTTATGATAACGTGAGACTATTCCTGGCCTATCTGCACAAAGCTCCTGATACTACGTGTATTGATGGTAATAAACATTAAAGTTTCAATCCAATGAGAAGGTCTTCCCATTAAAATAGAGGCTCTCCATGGACTTTATTTTAAATACCATGAAGAATACGGTATATCTCCAGCCCAAGCCAAAAAAGATCTGAACACTTATTCTTCACACGTGAGCAGCAATTATATATCTTCTCTTCAACGATCTAGAGAGCAACACTAGAAATTTTTTCATTCCCAGTAAAATCCCACTCAGCTCCAATCGCCTCAGACTCTTTTACTACAACTGTGGTGGTATGAGAGGAAAAATCAATAAACTCTTTCTTGAAGCCAAATCATACCATTTCAATTTTATTTCCCTGACTGAAACATGGTTGAACGATTCATTTGTAAACGAAAAGATTCTTGATAGAAACTGGACTATTTATAGGGACGATAGAGATTGTCATAGCACTGGACAGACCCGGGGCAGTGGCGTTCTTATTGGTATGCATAATTCTTTTTCCAGCAAGCTGGTCAGCACAGTTCCAAATCAATTTTCTCAACAGAAATTCGTCCGCATCAAATTGGAGAAATCGAATTTATGCGTTGGTATTTTTTCTATCCCATCTAAGTCAGGGGAGATTATCTAGAATGATGTGTTTAATGTAATTTCTTCACTGGCTGCTTCCATCAAGGAGGAAGACAAGACAAAATTATAATCTCTGGCAACTTCAATCGCCCTTATTTGTCATTCATTGCCAACGAAGCTGATGGTGGCCTTCTGCCAATAAATCTTTCGGACCATATTGACTTTGAACTTATTAACAATTTATATGGTAATGATTCGCAGCAAATTATTTTGACTCCCAACCATTACGGTAATTGGCTAGAGCTGATATTTACAAACGCATATGACGACATAGTGGTCAATCCGACTGGTGAAATAGAGCACCTATTTTCTAATAGCGTCCGCCATTCTGCACTTTCTGTTGAGCTGTCCACTACCGATGAAGCAAGCCAGCTATCTTACAATAACAATATTGTAAACGACTTCTATATTGCTGACTCTGATGGCATAAATGACTATCTTCGTCAAATTGACTGGACTGGTACTCTTATAACGTTAGGTGTAGACGATGCAGTAGCTCGTTTTTAAAAGATTTCCTTGGACGCCGTTGAAAGACACGTACCTAAGCTAAAAAATAAGAACAAAATCTCTGAGCCTTGGCTACAAAGTGAGCTCTGTTACTTGCGAAATCAAAGAAACAAGTTTTATAAAATAATTCAATCAAGATCCAATGTGAACCATGAGATGAAATCAAAATATAATGAGGAATTTCAAATTGATTAATGTTTCATATTTTAGCACAATTGGTGAAAATATTATTCGTGATCCAAAGGAATTCTTTAATTTCGTAAATATAAAACGCAAGTCTCATGGCTTTCCTAAATTCATTATATATCAGAAATCTTGCTCTTCCAACCCCTTGGATATTTGTTAATTTTTTGCCAGCCACTTTCGATTCATTTATTCTACAACCAGCTCTTCGTACTTTGCTCCTTCCTTGGATCTAAATTCAGCCGTTTTAATTAAGGCATTTTTTATTTCAAAAGATGAAATACTTAAAGCAATAGAAGATCTTGAGCTCAATAAAGGACCAGGCCCCGATTTACTCCCTCCTTACTTTTTATTCAACTGCAGAGAGCCATTGGTCTTACCCTTATACATCCTTTTTAACAAATCCCTTGCTGCTGGAATTTTCCCCTCATCTTGGAAGTCATCACATTTGACACCAATACATAAAAATAAAGATGGGGGGTCGGTTAAGAATTACATAGGTATTGCTATTTTATCAGCTACACTAAAACTATTTGAAAAATTAGTCTGCTCCAAGTTACCTCTCATTATTGAGCCAAGGCTTAACTATCAACAGCATGGTTTTCGTTAAAAATCGCTCATCCACAACTAACCTATCCGTGATGGTGGCTAGCATTCTCTGTAAAATGGACCTGGGGCACCAAATTGACGCGATTTACACTGATTTTAGTAAAGCGTTCGATCGGGTCAACCACGAAATCCTAATACACAAGCTTAAAGGATTCGGAGTCGGTGGTTTCTTACTGAACTGGCTTGGCACATATCTCCATAATCGGACTCAAAATGTTAAATTTCAAGGTTTAATATCCAAAGAAATAAATGCTTGCTCCGGTGTACCACAAGGCAGCCATCTGGGCCCTCTCCTTTTAAACATCTTCATATCTGATCTTTTTGAGGTCTTGTCGGATATTTCTTATCTTTTCTATGCCGATGATCTTAGCTTTACCACGTAATAAAGTCCCAACAAGGTACTTTATTCCTTCAGAACAAAATCAACTCCCGGTTAGAATGGTCCCAAATGAATCAACTCTCCTTTAACTTTGAAAAAAGTCAAGTTATAAGTTTTTCACGGAAATACTTAACTTTAATCAACAATTATCATCTTTACTATCATAAACTTAGCCAGGTGGATAGAATCGTAGACCTTGCTGTCACTTTGGACAGAAAAATGCGTTACCATTTACATTACGATCATGTCATCAAGAGAGCCAGTAAGCTCCTTGGTTTTATCAAACGTTTTGAGAATGTATGGGTCCCTAAGACATTATACCTTTCTTAAGTTCATCCTATCCTTGAATATGCTTGTCTAATCTGGGACCCGAGCTTTAATGTTCATACCGACAGAATTGAGTCGGTTCAAAAACAATTCGTCCTTTTTGAGTTAAGGGGGTCTTACTATGTAATACCTCATTTCCGAGCGCATTATTCAAAAATTGATTACTAGAAAACTACAAATGATTTCGGGAAGCAGTTCTTTGTAATGTTATCATTCATTATTGAACTTTACATAGTTTTTTTGGTTTTACATAAAAATGACGTATGTGGCCGCTACACGTCCTCCAATGCGTCCTTGACAAAAGTGTTTAGGGCGCACGGGGTGAACGATTTTGACTGATCAGATGATCTGAAACCACAAAACCTTTAAAATTTATTTTTCTCATCTCCTTGGCTATAGATAGACACGAGTTTTTTCAAAAATTCCAAAAATTCTTATAGCAATAGAATTTTGAAAAAAAAAAAATTTTTTGGCACTTTTTTTCCTGCTATTCAAGGCTGTTAAAAATTTTTGGACAAGAATTTCAAAAAAAGCTTGTGGCTATCTGTTGCGATATGTTTTTTGATAATAAAAGTGTTTAGTATGACAAGATCGGTCTGGTAGATTTTTCGGAAACGTTCACCCCACCTCTAAAAAGACGACTTTTGGAAAAACACGTTTAAAGATTGACAACGTAATAAAATATTGTTAAAAATTCTTATGATCAATCTGCGATCCCAGGTCCGTAGAGTTTACCTTCTTGTTCAAGGAGGAATTCGCGTTGACCCACTTGCTCTTCTCTTTGCTCGATCCTGGCCCTTTTCGCTGCATCAGTCACCCTACGCTCCACGCTTTGGATGCGTAGCTCGTCAAGTCGCGCAGCACAAGCCTCTGCTTCATGCCTCAATGTGATTCCCATAGTATTCATGATTTTGAGGATCGTTCGGTACCCTTCATTGAATATCATTACTGCCAAACAGGTAGCAATGTCGACAACCTGCTTACCTGAGTGCAAATATTTGGGTGCCATTAGCCTAATGCAACTATTCAAGGATTTGTTGCTGTTCTGCGTGAAAGCTCCGATGCACCACTGTAGCAAATCGGTCGAGGACAAGTCTCGGTAAATCGGCTCGATAGCTTCTATGACTTGAGGACTCAGAGGAACACGTGTATGTTCAAAAGTTGCCAAAGTTCCGGTTGCTTTGGCCTGACGCCACTTGCCTGGTGGGCACTTTGAGTGCTTAGGATTATCATCACTTGAGCTGCAGTGATCTAACGTAGCCCAAATTGTGTCCCTCATTTTTTGAACGGAATCGGGATTTCTTCTTATCGCCAAACCGTAAAATTTTGTAAGTTCCCCGATGATTTTGTCTGTCAGCTTTTCCTTTCCCTCCGAGACCTTTCTTGGATTTTTTCATGTTCCTAAGCCTTGTGCCCATCCGCTTTTCCACATGGCCGACGCATTATTTTTTTTTTAACGAGAATACTGTCTCCGTATGGTTTTGATGAAAAGATTCCGTTGTAAGTTTTGCTGTTACCATCACATACATACGTAACCTTCTTCACGCCATACTTCTCTGTGGATCATTTGAACATCTCCGTTACTCCGTCAACTTCCATTTTTCCAGAGCTTCCTTCTTGGTTTGCGTGGCAATCTTGTTCATGGCCTTTTACCATTCTTCGAAATCATCTGAGCTCCCGTTTGTCAACCTTTTCTGGGTTTTACAGGCTTGGAAAGAACTGGATTTTACTATCGCGTCTATTACTTTTTTGCTGTAGATTCCAATTAGTGTTGAGACACGGAACAAAGAAGAAAAACCTCTCTTCTTCCACGTTCCATCCCCGAAAACTGTCAAATTATTCTCATCGTTTCCACGCAACACGCTTAGTTCTTTTTCTTCGTCGACAGCTTTTTTAAAAACAGATTCATATACAGCCGACGCCACGGTTTCAATGTTTTTCAGACACGCGTAATAAGCACAGACCGAAATTCCACTACAAATGTCCATTAAACCACAAAATTTGTCAATGCCTTCTCGACCGATTCCCAGCAAACGAAATACAAAAAAAAATATATGGACATGAAGGAATAGATTTTTCACTGCACTTGCACTCCATAATAATTATGAATCCCGCGCCACGTTTCGAACTCTGGGAAAATTTCAATTTTTCCTTGCACACTTTGCATATTGCATTTTCCGCAATTGTGGAGAAAACAGTCATGAAATTCAAAATAGAATACAAAAAACCAGGAGTAGCTTTCACTTCCACTGATCGTCTCGAGTCTCGAGTTTTTTTGCTGACGTTCTTGCATACGCTGTTTCTTTCTCCGCAACATGCGGATTCGGGGTTTTTTCTTTTCTTGCTACGACCGCCAACACGATTACGATGCACTGTTCGCGATCCTTTTTTATCCATTTTCCACGAAAAATGAAAAAAACGAGAAAAAAACGAAATGTTCTTGGTGCCAACGTTATTTGCAGACTAAATGAAAAGTAAGAAATAAGGATTTTTTTCAAAAGAGCATCTCAAACACTAACTAATTGGAAAAATGAAATATGGTTTTCAGAACTTTTCACAAAATCAGTTCCGCACCTCGAAAAACGGTCCAACGCGGGACTACAGCAGAAACGCGAAAAACGACCACGCATGACCGTAAAAAATGCTCTGTCACTGCCAAACGAGCCCGTCCACAGTTAAATCCTTTTACCAGCGTATTTCTAACACTTTTTAGATAAAAAAAAAAATTAAAAAAAAACGATTTTTTGAAACTGTCACATAGTAAGACCCCCTTAAGATCATTAGTTAATCCGAAAAATTTTTTAAATTTGCCATAATATGAGTATCGATTTCGGATCCTAAATATATTAACGCTGGTCTCTAGAAGATCTATCTTTGCTGCTTCGTGTTTGATATCCTTAGAGGCACTATAAAAATACCATTCCTAGCTGACAGAATTAAGGTCTATGAGATATCACGATTCACTAGACATTCGCGTCTGCTGATTGAAGAGCAACACCATACAATTTACGCGGATAACGGGCCTGTAAACAGATGTTGCAAAGCGTTTCATTCACTAAGCACACTTTACTCTCCAACCATTTCCAGATCCAATTTTAAAGCTTTATTATTAAGCACCTTATCCTCCGAACTCCATCCCTCAAACCGAGATTAAGAATGATATTTTATTGTACTATTCATTATATTTTATTATTCTGGTTTTTGTAACGATGCCTTGTTTGGCAATGAAATAAATAAATAAATAAAATAAATACTATTACTATGGCCAAATATGGGGTTTTCGTACGGAGATCAGGATCTTAGAAGTTTCAAAATTGGGGCCATATACAGGGCCTGTATAATGAGTAACCGAACTGAGCGTGCCCCGCGCCATCAAAGCGTCTGCTAACCGGTATCTGGTGCTGTAGTTGTGGTGGGGGTCTAGGTAAAGAGAACCGGGCTGCAGCAGTTGCCTCCAAGCGCTTGGAGAGATAGCATCGAGCGAGAGCGGAGTGCGTGTTCAGTTACGTCGTCGGAGTGAAAATGGAGCGTACGATCGAGCAACCGAGCCAGAGTTTTTAACCACGTTATTACAGGAGATGAGACGTGGGTTTTCAAATATGATCATGAGATGAAGCGGCAGAGTTCGGAGTGGCACACACCGGAGTCACCACGACCGAAAAAAGCGCACATGAGCAAATCGAAGGTGAAGTCGATGCTCATTGCTTTCTTTGACGTGAAAGGCATTGTTCACAAAGAGTTTGTGCCACCCGGCCAAACTGTAAACGGCCAGTACTACAGAGAGGTACTCCATCGACTAACCGCCCGGGTTCACTGAGTCCGTCCGGAGATTGCCGATTCGTGGATCCTTCATCACGACAATGCTCCGTCGCACACCCACCTGCTCGTCACCGAGCAGTTGGCCAAACAGTCGAGGGCAACGTTGCCACAGCCTCCTTACAGCCCGGATATGGCACCAGCGGACTTCTTTCTGTTCCCCAAGATCAAGAGACACCTTAAGGGGACGCGGTTCGGGACTCTGGAAAACGTTCAACGTGCTACGACGAGGGCTCTAGACAGCATCGAGGTTGCCGACTTCCAGGGAGCGTTCGGGGATTAAAAAGTCCGGTATCAGCGTATTATCGACTCCAATGGGAGCTACTTTGAAGATTTCTAAAGAAGAATTGTACATATATTGCCAATAAAAAATTTCCTCAGGTCAGTCCAGTTACTTATTATTCAGACCCTGTAGATTGAAAAATTATTGTTTAAATACCTTTCCGGCTGCACATTGCGGTCGGCTGCACTAACACGGACACGCCCGCTTGACTCCACTCCCTTTGAAAAATCGGTCCTACCACATCCACGAATTCAAAGTGCATCACCCATAAAAACTAGTCCTTGTCCATGAACCACAAAAGACATGCATTCGTTAGTATATCCTAGAGTCGAAATAGCTTGAACTTTGTGTCTTCTAAAATCCAAAACTTCACCATCCACCAAATATTTATCAGCCTTTGCTCCGCTCGCTTTTGCAATAACACTTTTTGTTCCGGGTATCAGTGGTTTCAAACACCCGGTTCCTGTTATATGATATGTATGCATATGTGAATTCATTGCATATTTCAATTTAAATGCCCAATTGTTGATGAGCTGGGCATCTCGCTTGGCATGTTCTAATACTGGATCAATTAAAATAGTTTCTTTTGTGGAGAGATCAGCCAGCAAATAAGTGTATGTGCTAGTGTCAGTATTGAATAGCTGTCAGAAGAAAAAAATCAGATGTGAAAAGAATCGATTTTGTGAAGTGCATTGTACAAAAAGACGCAGTTCGAATTCTGTGAACACTTCACAATACTTTTCACAATAGTGCGGGACACTGCTAGCGCAGCCATCACTTAATTGGAGATTTTCCTCATACGCCCCGAATCTAAGCAATTCTTTCCAGTTCCCGATCAACTTTTTATCACTACCTCAAGATGAAGTATCTTACGAAACAAAATTTAACTGAAGTAAAGAAAATGAAAAAATTTTCGGAAGTAATAAAAATTAAATCTCATTAGAAATATAGTTAAAGGAAAACATTTAAATTTTATATAAAGGAAAATTGATAGAGAAAAATTTTACTTTTAATATAAAGGAAAATCAATATAGAAAAAAATTTCATATGTAATAATAATAATAAACAAGTTGGGTAGACAGGCCTATGCTCATGTCAGAAAAGTTTTGTACTCAACTTACAAAATGGAGTAACCAGCAACAAATAAAATCAAGAAACATGTCAAAGACGATTTGGAGGAGAAAATGTGAAATTCGAGGATCATACTATTATTAACAAAGTTCAAAGAATTTTGACTTCTGAGGTATTTGTTATAGTTATACCCATAAATATCTCCCTTGATAATTTTTTCAGATTTTTTAGATCACGGGTGTTCATTCGCGAGAGAGGAAACACATTTTTCATGTATTTCCCCCCCTGCGCCCCTCCGGAAGCCAAAACGGTCAGTTTAAGAACTGTTTTGAAAAGCTCTCATAGAGAACTTTCAGTTGCTCCTCATCTTGGCTACCTTTCATGAAATTTTTTTTCGGGGGCTATCCTCTGTACTATAATCATCGATTCAAGGCCTGTTTTTTCGAATCCTAGAATGATTACAATGACCTTTTGCTAGGAGCTCATTCCTGCCTCTTCAGTTTGTTTCAATTATATGTACTCATCTTCATTATACATATCATTCCTCCACTTTTCATGCAAATCCTAGCAAAGCTGTAGTGTCTAAGTCAGTAAAAAGCGCATATGGCTCCATACCCATATGTTCCCATAGTAATACAGGGCATATTGTTCCGTAGTAATACAGGAAAATTCAAATCACTATAACTTCGTCAAATACAACTCGATCTTTATGAAATTTTCTGAAAAGATCAATCTTATAAATAGTTAGCTTGCAAAATTTTATTGAATTTAAGGGTACCGTTTAGATTTTATTCAAGAAAACATAAAATTGATAAATCACACTATTTTTTTTTGTAGAAGGGAGGTGAAGGCATTTACGCCCGCCAAGTCTGGCAGTGTGGGGCTCCCATGGAGGATACCCTTGGACTACCCACTAAACACCTCCCCTGTCAATCTGAGAACCTAGCCTGGAACCGTTTGACACATTACTTCGGGCCAAGCCTCATTTCTCTACGCGTTTAGGCGCCACCGGGCTACAGGGATCCCTTTTCCAGTGGAATGAGGGGAAGGGAGAGGGATTTCTAGAAAAGAGACCCCTCCGCCCTGGACGCCTTCAGGCGCTCAAATATGTTCCTCTTTATCTTAAGGACTGCCCGAGCGTAATGTGCCACACAGTTCCATTTGTCAACGGATGTGAGCATCTCTCCAGTGAGCTCATCCGGGGAAAGATCTCCCATTTCTTCAATGAGGTCACCGCGCTGTCTTTCCCACCTCTTGCATACAAAAAATGTGTGGTAGGCATCATCGACCTCTCCAGCACAGAATACGCAGTCAGGAGACCGTGACTTACCAATCTTGTGCAGGTAAGACCGAAAGTATCCATGTCCACTCAGTAGCCGAGTTAGATAGAAGTCAGTCTCACCATGCCTTCGATTGAGCCACGGCCTCAGGTCACCAATAAGGCGTGCGGTCCACGTACCTTTTGTATCGCTCACCCAGGACTGTTGCCAATCACTGAGTGAGCGTTCTCGTTCTTCGTGGGCGACAGCATCTCTGTCGCATTCGTTCCTCCGCAGGTAGATTCTGCGGCGCTCCTTGGCAAGGAGGGCAATGGGTATCACTCCTGCGATAACCAGCACTGCCGACTCCGAGACAGTCCGATATGCAGATGCAATCCGCAGCGCTCTTCGTCGCTGCACCTGTGCCAAGCGCTTTCGATACAGCTCCTTGTTGAGAGCCTCACACCATATTTCCGATCCGTACAACAGCACAGATTGTACTGCACTCATCAGAAGTCTCCTTCTTGATGAGGTGGGACCCCCTATGTTGGCCATTTGTCGGCTGAGAGCCGAAACACTCGCTGCAGCCTTGTCAGCTATTGCCCTGATTTGCTCGGAGAAACACATCTTCGAGTCGATCAAAATGCCCAGGTACTTCACAGCTAGTTTAGTCTCAACGAGTGCTTCCCCAATGTTGATCATCCTTACTCTAGGGATTCTCTTCTTTGTCAAGATGACTACTTCGGTTTTCTCCAAAGCTAGGCTGAAACCGCGAGCAGTCATCCAGTCCCTCACCCGGTGCATTAGCATACCCAGTCTGAGTTGCGCTTGTTCAACAGTGCGTCCCGCAACTAGCGCCACGACATCATCTGCATAGCCGATCAAGCGCGACTCATCCGGCAGCTCGATTCTCAGTAGCCCGTCGTACGTGATGTTCCACAGGTCTGGGCCAAGGATGGAGCCTTGTGCAACACCCGATGTAACTTCCATCCTCCGCCGACCCTCCTTCGTCTCATAAAGCAGGCTCCGGTCTGTCAGGTAGTTCTTCAAAATCCGCATCAGATATTCTGAAACTTGAAAAGAGTTTTCCAGTGCTTCCAGAATATCCGCTCATCTAGCGGAATTGAAGGCGTTTCTGACGTCAAGCGTCACGAGCAACACAACCCTTTTGTTTGACTGGCAGTGAGCCTCCGCTCTTTGAACCGCGCTCACTACTTCCGCTATCGCGTCAATAGTGGAGCGACCTGCTCTAAAATCATACTGCTGTGGAGATAGGTCCCCGGCAGCACGAATCGCGTCAGTGAGTCTTCCCTTGATGAGTTTCTCGAGCACTTTCCCAGCCGTGTCTAGCATACATAACGGGCGGTATGCAGACGCCAACTCGGAATTTCCCTTCCCCTTGCTGATCAGTACGAGCCTCGCCACTTTCCAGCGTTCCGGAAATACACCTTCGTAAAGGCAAGCGTTGAACATACTGAGCAACAAGTCAGGACAAAGCTTGTAGACAAGCTGCAAAACCTCAGCAGGAACGCCATCTGGTCCCGGTGACTTCCTTGCTTTCATGGATAGAATTGCCTGCTCCAGTTCCATCATTGTGAAAGGTGAGCATTCTAATGGTGTTTGTGCATGAGCTGAATCGACATGGACAGGGTGCGTACGATCTCGTCCATCTTCTCTGCTTCATGTAAGCGGGGCTTCCGTTGGGCACCAAGTTTTCGCATGACCAGCTTGTAATCTAGGCCCCACGGATCCCTATTTACATCGTCCACGAGGTCTTGCCAGCATCGGGCCTTGCTCTTGTTAATAAGCTTGCGAAGATATTTCCTGCCGGTCCTGTATGCTGCTAGCCTAGTGTCTGCCTCTTCCCGTGTTCGCGCCCGCTGGGCCTCTCGCCGAAGTTTGTGACACTCGCTTCTTTGTTCGGCGATCTCGTTTGACCACCAGTATACTGGAGGCTTACCGTGTCGGGGTCTCCGACGGGGCATGGAAGACTCGCAAGCAGTTATGATGGTACTCATAGTTGAGTTCACCAAGTCCTTGGCTGTAGGCCCTCCACTCCATGGTGGAACTCCTAGCAACGGTGCGCCTGCCGTAAGCGCGTCAGCGAACCTCTCAACGTCCATCCTCCCAGTCCTCCGAGGATTGAAGTTTGGGCGTATGCACGCAGAGTGGCACCGTCGTGAATCTCAACCGCTATATACTGGTGATCACTAGCCGAGTAGTCCTCTAGTACTTGCCAGTTGTGTACTCTAGGTACCAGGGACTTCGACGCGAGTGTCACATCCGGTATGGTTCCTACGCAACCCCAGCGGCGGAAAGTAGGGGTGTTACCAGTATTTAGGACAAAAAGCGCTGTTCTGGCCGCCATGTCCAAGATTTACTTTCCCCTTGGGTCGGATTGTGGCATACCCCATTCAATGGCTCTAGCGTTGAAGTCTCTCCCGACCAGCATGTGGCCCTCTGTGTTCGAGACAGCGTCCTTCAGGGCATCGAGTTTGGTTCGAAAAGATGGCATTGCCTCGTTAGGCGTCAGATAAACACTGAAATATGTTATCCCTGAACACCGCACCCACACAAAACCATCCCCGCGTCCATGGCCCTGCACCTGAAGGCGGGCGCTGTCTCGAACCCAGATGGCCGAGGTACTAGATTTGTCAGGGTACCACGCTTGCGAGTCCTTGTTATGATGTTGCTCGCTCAGCAACAGGAGGTCAGCTTTCTTATCCCTCGCAAACTGCTCAAGTAGGTCCTGGGCGTTTGTGCTTCGGTGCAAATTGACCTGCAGGATACGGATCATTTGAGTATCGATTTGGCTTTAGTTAGGGCCTCCTTGAAAACCCAGCATCCCCTTGTCCCCGGCTCATGTTTGAGGTCGCCGGGTGCTAGCTTAGCATTCTTGCAAAGAATGCATTTTGCCTCGTTCGTGCATTCCTTCCTTTTGTGCCCCGTTTCACCACATTTGTAGCACAGAGATCTCCTCTCGGGTTCCCTACAGCCATACGCGGTGTGTCCGTATTCGAGGCATCTGAAGCAGCGGATAGGGATCGCTCTTCTCCGTATCCTGCAGATCACCCAACCTATCTTAATTTTGCCCTTCGCCAGGAATTGCTGGGCGTCTTTATCAGCTAGTTCGACAATAGCCATGCGTTGCCCCCTTGTGTTTTCACGTGTCAATCTTGCCTTGACTTCACTTAAGCTGGGGAACTCCCTCCTAATGGCATCCTCTACTTCAGCATTGTCCGTGACGCAGTCGAGGTCCCTGATTTCCAGGGTGGCCATTGGTTCGAGCGAGGCAACGGTTGGCGCATCTCCAAGAACCTTTTGAACCGCGTCACGGAATGCATCTTTGTTTGTGGCCTCTGGCCCGAATTCCACTAGCAGGCCACCGGTCCGGGTTGGTCGAACTGCTTTGATGGCAGTTTTGGTGTCGTCTGGCTTGACCGCTCCTTTAATTTCACGGAGAACATCTGCGTAGGTTCAGCCCTTAGCGGACTTAGTAAGCAGTGCCTCTCGCAAGGGTTTGCGCCGCGGTTTGCTTTTTGTTTTCTGCGGTATATTGGGGGGTTTTTTGTTCTTCTTTTCGTGGTTGAGTTCTTTGTCTGTTTTTTCTAGGAGTAGTTTTTTGGCCGCTTTTTTCGCTACCTTGTTTCGCACCACATGAAACTCCTCCCCTGTAGTGACAACTTCGTTTATGGTCTCGTCCTTCCTCCTTTTCTCACGGTCGCCTTCAATTGGGGTACCGGCCATTCTTTTGCTGCTGCTAGGACCCACTGATGCCTCGAGGGAGAGCGTGTCTTTTTGGTGCTTTTCGGTTGTAAGCCACCTCCGCCTGTAGTGCGTTATGCGGCCAAAAACCTCCTCCAGTTCAAGAATGCCGTTCCTGACACTCTTGCCTATGTTTTCCTGCACTTCGCAGGCAGCCCTCAGTTGTTTGACGATAGTCCCCGCTTTCCGAGTAAGCCGCTCCTCTTCGGCGCGGTCAAGTGCGATTGTGTTATTTGGCGCCACCTCTTGGGAGAGGCCCCCGTTTCCTAGCCATTTTGCTTCTATCGCTTGGGTGACATTTGAAGTGGCGTCGGCCAACGGCAAAACTTCTCCCTCCCCCAGTCTTACACTGGCCTCTGTTGGTGTCGTAGCTTGATCCGGATTGTGTACGTCTTGCACTGGACGCTCCGGGGTGCGTGTAGTCCTTCTACTGCGTCCAAAGGCCGCAATGATGCCAGGTTGCACAACGCACTCTGCCTTCTTTCGTTCGTTAGTCCGTCTGTCGTCTGTCTCCGATGATTTAACCTGTGATGTTGACTTTGACAGTGTTTCTGGGGTTTGCTGCCTCCCCCCGCAATCAGTGGCTTGTTTTATCGGTGTTCTTGCCAACAGCGGCTTTTGCCTGAAAGGGTTCTCCGTGCTAGCGCCCTGTTTGCTTGTAGTTATATCTGTTACAGAAGCCAAGTTCACCACTTCTATAACATTGCAGTCGCTGTATGACGACGGCCGGGAGCCTGCTCGCTCACTACCCTCTGCCGCCGGTACTGGGGATCCGACCCCCTGCACTGTAATTTAGTTCCCCTTGTGGACATGCATGGTTTGGTTTTCTGTCTGGGTTTCCGTTCCCATAGCATTTTACCTACTGCCAGGATATATGGATAATTGATGACGCCATATATTTCGTCATGTCACAGTGAAGATCATTGACACTCAGGTATTTGTCCTGAGACTCTCCTTTCACTGCCGACCATTGTCCGTGGCTGCTTATTAGTTATTCGCAGCGAACCTTTCGAGAAAGGCCTGCCCTATCCGCAACCCTGGGGACGCGTTTGGTTCCCCGGTCTGAGGGCACTATCGATAAGTCGATAACCAAACATAAATCATACTATTAATAACAAAGTCGAGTGAATTTCGACTTCTCTTGTATTTGTTGTTGTTGTTGTACTCATTAGGTCCTACATTCATGATTTGGCCCCCCTCAAACCCCTTTGAAAAATTTTTCCACCCTTGAACTTTCTAGAAGTCACCACTTCAGACCTTTCCACAAAGTTTCATGGCTGTAGAGAAAAAGTGCTGTGACATACAGACGGACGGACGGACAGACGGACGCAGTTTGTGATTGCAATAGGGTTTTGTATTTTAGTACAAAACCCTAAAAAGAAAAATATTTTACAAGGGACGATTATGATTACAATTAATTAATTTTTTTTTTTAATCTGCCACATAAAATCACAAGTAGATGATAGGAAGGTTTTCGAGCAGTTGGCTTGAGAAACTGCTCGATTAATATAGAATGCAGTCTCTTGGCTCCTATTTTTCAACAGACCTAGTTGAAGTATCATCGGCAAATTTAAGCAGATTTACTCTGTTTGCTAAGAATTCCGGCTGGTTCTTATAATAAAAGGTCGTATCTATTACTCCCGGCATCACAGTGGGCCTTATGTACCTTGCCATTGCGTATCGGCGGAGAGTGCCGTTAAACCTACCCATTTTCATTTGCTTTAAATCAAAATAATCTGTCTCTATGAAATTTTGCAAGCAGCTTCAGAAGTTTATAACTTATATCAATCCGACTTAGACTTTGAATCAATAACGAGTGCTTCTTAGTTTCAAAAACTTTGCTAAACCAATAAAAACACCAACATGTTTTCTTATATCTAACATACTTCATTAGCAATAAATTGCAAGGCATATTATAGCCAGGAATATCCGTATAAAATTATATGAGATCTACCAATAGAAAATAATGTTTTTTGGAAATCTCACGGGGTATTGAAAAGATTTAAAGGTTTTTGGTGGATTTTGAAATAAACATCACTTGTAACGTGCAATTATTATCTGTACCAAGTGGGCGCTTTAATGACGAATAAACAATAGTACTTCTTGTCTTAGTCACCTCCAAATGGCTTGATAACGTCACTGCAATGAGCCCACCCCTCTCATTAAACCAGTGATTCACATGCGCTCCAAATTTTATTCTCTTGCTCCGCTGTGTCAACATTTCCGGTCAAATTGAATTATAAAAAGTGCTTACAGTGCTAATTGAAATCAATTGCGACCATCGGGTTACTGTTCAGTCAAGAGCCCTGAGGAAACAATCAACGTCTTGAAAATAAAACGTTACGCCACCGCGCCGGTCGGCAAACACGACCCGGAGTTCAATTGTTTTCTCTTGATAAACTCTGAGCAAGACAACAAATGATACATGTGTGACATGATCATTCTCACATAGCCCCCATCAACTTTTCTACATATGCACATCACTTTGATTGCCGTAACCTGCCGACATGATGTCTCATCTTGAATATAAATAGCGACAACATTAATTTTCTTATAAAAACTGCACTTTATTTTCAAACTATCATACTAATACAGATATACGAATATAAATAACTTAAAATTAACATGTGACGCCTTTCGAATGAAGAAGATGCTCCTACTTGATTGATATGATATGATTGTGTCAAGAGAGTTATGACTATAGTTTTTCCTGGAATTAAATCAGTTAAATTGTTTCGTCTATAAATAAATGTTCGGATGGAATTGGTAGCACGTGAATTATCTTACCCCTATATGGATTGCTAAGATTCCAACGTCTTTTCCAACTTTGATTAAAGCCATTCCATCAGGATCGACATCGACAGATCCTCCCGTGCAAGTTGTGCCATCACTGAGTCCGGAAATTACATCGCAATAAGTGCCTTGAGGAAGACAAGTTTGCAATGTTGCTTCCAAATCAGTATCTTCGTTGTTTATCGCAACGAATCCTCGCCCTTTACGGCAGAATGCTATTTGATTGTTACCATTGTCCCACCATTCTATTGCTGGAGCTTCCTTGACCTTATTTCTGAATGTCATCATATTGATGATCTCCTTCCAGCGATGCTCGCATATCCAACCGTTTTTGCATTGCCCATTTTTGTCAAATTTCGGAGAAATTATATTGTCGTCATGGTCAGCTGGAGGTCCTGTCAATGAAATTTTGGGTACACCAATTACATATTTCCGAATATACTAGTTAGCTGGCTAACTAGTATATTCGGAATTACATATTTTGGGAAACTTTTCATATAGGTCACTTACCTTGATCTGGAGTTTGAAATTTATACGAACTCATCACTCGAGGAATGCTGTATGGATGCGCTAACATAAAACCTACGGCCATGATATATTCTCGCCTATTATGGTGGGTCAATACGATTGGCCCGCGTCCTCTTTGGGTGTCGTAGCTGTCTACAAAAGCCAAAGCATCACGAGATGGCAAAAAGTTGAACTCATGGCCCCAGTTTTTAAGCACCTTTAGTGGAGACTTTTTACGAAAGATCTTGGCAAGTTCAATGGCATACCGGAACTCTGTCACTACCCCCAGTGCATTGTATTCAGTTCTGCAAAAGTCAGATATCTACTCATAGTTTTACTTTCATGGATAATACATACTTTTTCACTGCCTCTGTTCCCAAGTCCTTAACTTCTTGATATATGAATGGATGAGCTCTGTGTGGAAAGCCAAAAGCAGGATTCAAATCATCAATTTTTCTGTAGATATCAGCCAAATCTCTAGGCCACATATGCTTTGCTGCATCAATTCGAAATCCAGCTACACCAGCCTTAATCAGTTTATTCAAGAAGTCAGCCAAATGGTCCTGCACATTTGGTTTACTCTGGTCCAAGTCCAAGTATCCTTCAAGTTGACAATTCCTTACTTCAGCGGCATTGTTGTAACTCCGAATGGCACAGGTGGGATGAAAATCATGTACCGTATATGGGACCATGGGGAAACTTTTGGTAGCTGTATCTGCATGCGATCCAGCTGTTCCAATGACGCGGTTATGATGTCTTGCCATATGATTAAGTACAACATCCACGTAAACGACCACTTTAGCATTATGACATCGTTTGACCATTTCCTCGAATTGCTCCTCGTTTCCGGATCGAGAAGCAATTAAATAGGAAATTGGCTGATAGCGCTCCCACCATGGACGTGGTTCAATGATTGCATTTTCTGTTATCGGGGATACCTGTCGGAAAACAAAAGAACACTTTGTAAAATTTGATAAACTAAAAACAATTGGTCACTTTACAGTGGAAGGCCACGAGCACGGGCTAATAATTAGGAATCTAGCTGACAAACATTGGATTCTTTATAAAAAATTCACCTACAGTGTGTCCCAAATTTATAGGGCACCCAGTTTTTTAATCAAATGTTTTTAAACCAAACAAATCTTAATTTGCACAAGCTATTTCTAGTTCACGATTTCTGTCTTTTTTTTGGTGAGCCTACGACAACTTGTTCGTTTATCATGCCATTTTTTTTTAAATAGTGTCCCAAGTTTATAGGGGAGTGAAAAAAACACGATTTTCTATCGAAAGTTATTTTTGCTGGTGAAATTTTATAGTGAACTACAAATGATTGTGTCTATACTGTAGTTCCTGTTGAAATTGAACACTTTACCAACAAATTTTACACAAGTATAAAGGAAATACTCCTTTGCACCGTGAAATTTTGAGGCACTGTAAAAACTGGGTTTCTTTTCGGTCGTCCGGTTGCTGTATACCTGCAATTTTCTTTTTTTTTTCGTTTGGTGCTCACGGTTTGAGCAATAATCATAGATAAACCCGTGGTTTGCGGCAACTGATGTTGGTGGATGTTTCGAATTGGCTGGTTTAGGATAATAGAAAATTCTAGACTGTTCTAGACGACCAGCATAATCTGGAATTTTCTGAAACAATCGGCTCAGGTATAAATACAGGCACGCTCGTTCAGAAAACTCAGTTGATTCGCTACAAATTTGCCGAAGAGAGGTTGCATTGGACCCATGAATGGTCTAAGGTACATAACTTGCTTATTTTGGAGTTTATACATTCAATCATCTGCAGGTGGAGTAAGATTAAAAATATGGTTGTTTATGTGTTTCAGATTGTTTGGTTTGACGAAAAAAGTTTAACTTAGATGGCCCAAATGGCGTTCGAGACTATTGGCGAGATCTGCGCAAAGAGCCACGTTTTTTCTCTAGGCGGAACTTTGGCGGTGGGTCCGTTATGGTGTGGGCGGCCTACAGTGGATTCGGAGAAGTTGGCATAGAAATCATTTTGCATCGAATCAACAGCGAAGACTATCAGGCAGTGCTAAAAAAGCATCTGAAGCCCTATTTCTGCCGTTACCGCTCTGCAAAACTGATCTTTCAACAGGACAACGCGTCAATTCACTCCAGTAAATCTACCAAGGAATGGCTGTCAAAAGTGAAAATTCCTGTACTTCAGTGGCCTGCCATTACTCCGGATCTAAATCCAATAGAAAATGTTGAGGGCATGATGGTCCGCGACGTTTATGACAACGCTCGTCAGTCACAGAGCTGGAGGAGGGCGTCAAAAAAACTTGGGAAAACATCAGTATGAGTAGCTTGACAAATCTCAACAATTCGATGCAAAAACGGATGAAAATGTTATTTAAAAATGATGGTAACATTACTAATTACTGATTTTTTGCTGCGCATCAATGAACTTTACCAATAATTAAAAAATTTTCTATGGAAAATCGTATTTTTTTTCACTGCCGCTATAAACTTGGGACACTATTATTTTTAAAAAAATGGCATAATAAACGAACAAATTGTCGTAGGCTCACCAAAAAAGACAGAAATCGTGAATTATGAGTAGAAATAGCTTGTGCAAATTAAGATTTGTATGGTTTAAAAACATTTAAAATTTGACTAAAAAACTGGGTGTCCCTATAAATTTGGGACACACTGTACTAAAGAGAGTTTAAATGATTGATAGACAAGAAATAGAAGAAAAGAGGAAGACTTCGCTCCACTACTTTCGAATTGAACATAAATTTAACCGAGACACTGGCAAGTTTAAAATTTGTTAAATAAAATGATCGGTTTAACGGAAAAATTGGAGAAGCTAGTTATTAAGTTTAGAGGTACCCATAAGTAATCTTTAATGGCCGCCATATTGCTATTTCTTAAGGAAGCTTTGAGCTTTTTTACAAGAATGTCAATGATTTCTTCAAACTTTTGTCAGGACACATCTAGAAGACGTATCAAAAATGCCAGTGCTGCTCATACGAGGGTTTTATTGTGATAAAAAAGGGGGAAAAACGAATGATATAGTTTATCATTTTTTTATCAATAATAAACTGAGGAAAATGTATTTGGCATTTTTGATACAAGTGCCTTCTCAGTATGATGTGTATAAAAATTTTAATCTTTAGGGTGTTGTATACATACATGCGTAAATGCATGCGATTGGGTTTTATGCCTCAAAGTTAAAACCACTTTATTCAATACTAATCGTTATAAATTTTCAAAGAATAGAAAGCAAATTCCAAACAATAAAAATACTTAAACTTAATAGCCACAACGGCTCTCTAAATTTGTACATTATCAACAAAAAACATATAATCAAAAAACAATATCAAATCATTACATATTTTATGATACAATTGGAAAAAGGAGAAAAAATCAAGCAATAATATTCAAAAATTAATTATAAGGTCAACACAACAGTGAACTTCTATCCAATATCAAATGTGTTATAACCCAATTCTAATAAATTCAACCAAAAACTATACTCTTCTATACTAATGAAACGCTATCTCGATGTTCCTAGCCTAAAAGTTAAACCTTATCTCTAAGCCTAATACAATAAACAAAACAAATACCTATCGTCAATTTTGAAACCTATCCCTTATTTTGAACATAAGAAAACAACTAACATACAACTTGAAATGTAGCCGTAATGAACTGAAACTCAAAACTTCGTAACGAAAAATTTAGACACTGTCATTCTACCACCAATACCTAGATTGCTCCATCCAAGCTCGACTAGCCTTAGCACATCTAGCAACTGAATATCTCCATCGGACTTGTTGGTCTCGTGAACTCAGATTCGGAGGATATTTTATCTTCTTATCAGTGGCCCGTCTATATATGATATATAATTGGGACACCGTCAGAATCAAAAACATATCGATTCATGTCCAAAAACGCAAATGCTTCTGGAAGAACAAAGCCATTAGCGAGACATGTCTCAATATACCCATCTGTAGGGTAGAATGGCTTTAAAATCCAGGAGTTTTCGCTCACAGTTATAGATCTTGCGATATGATTCCGAAGAAGTCTCAATGTGAAGATATTGACTCTTGTCACTTGAGCAGTTTGATTAATCTTCTATTCGATATATAGTGTTTCCAATCGGTCTCAGTCTTTCTTTACAAATCAGTCCATACATGAAAACATTTCCTTTTGAAAACTCTTAATCTTTTCCAGCACGGCAAGCCCCTAGTGTACTCAGTGTACTAGTGGTCAACTGAAATCGCTGAAAAGCGAAGGGAGTGTCACAAACTTCGGCATGAGGCTCAACGGACACGGAATCGTAGCGAGGCATACTACCGGGTGGCAGCATATAAGTTGGCTAGGAAATGCCTTTGCAAATTGATTAACAACAGCAAGACTAACTGCAGGCAAGATCTAGTAGACAATGTGAACAAGGATCGGTAGAGCATTGGCTACAAGCTAGTTATGCAGAAGCTTGGTGCCTTACGGAAACTTTGCGAACATGATACGGGAAAGATAGACGAGATAGTGCAGGCACTCTTCCCCGCCCATTTCGTCTGTGTTGACCCTGTCCATTATTGAAAAGCAGTTGAGTGCCCACTCTTCACACAACCAGAACTGGAGGAGGCAGTTCTTTTACTCAAAGCGAGAAAGGCTCCAGGTCCAGATGATGTTCCAGCTGAGGTGTTGCAACTTGTCTATCACTATTGTCTTGGCTTGCTGCTCAGCGCATTCAACGTTTACCTACGGGCCAGGAATGTCACTGGATGACAAGTTTTTTTGAGGCACTTGAAAGACCTTGATGCTGAGAGACGAAGCTAATTTTTGAATCTTGTTTATCGATTCTCTCCGATGAAAAATTATGTTACCGGTAAATTTTAAGAAGCAGCTTATTATTGCGAATTATATTGTTCACATTATTTGCAGTATTATTTGCTAGTCCTCTAGCGGCGAGTGCAAATGTTACGCAAATGACGAGGTTTGAAGTTATTTTCCTGCGGTATACTTGGGTTTGTTTTGGAATAAATTCAACTTTTGCATCTTGATATTGGGAGTATCCTCGAAATGATGCTGGATGACCAAATACACCGCTGTTAATGCAGTATAGTTTTCCATTAGGCTCTGCTTGCACCACGGGGGGCATGAACATCTTTGCATTTAACGCAGAAAGTGCATGACACAGTTTGCACCCAAATGAGCAAATCTTAGCCACAAGTAACACTGGTTGACATCTCTTTTCTGGAGGCGTTTGTTTATCAAAATTCTGAAATTCAAGTAGCTTATTTGTTGAAAGGCACTTAGATTGTACCAGATAGAGTGGTAGATTCTCCTTTCCTGCGGTCGATCTTCTTATTGCAAAGATTTTGACTACAATAAATTCAATTTTCGGTGCAGCATCCTTGAGCACCTGAAGAAGATTAACCATATCATCTCCACATTCCAAACCCTTCAACAAGTAGTTCTGTTTTTTTTCACGTTTTGGTATATAGGTGAAGTGTGAAACCTCCCCAGAATCCAACGCATCCTTGGTTGACTTGAAATCAACCAGCGATTCCATATTAATAGTTAATTTTTCTGCATTTAGTCTTTTGATTTCGAAGTAACTTAATTTATTCTCGGCTGCCAAAAGCCGAACCATATCTTTTGGTTTCTTTGCATTTGTAGATATCAATGTTAGTGTCCTCAAGAATTATTAAAGGCAGAACCACTTATCATTTCAGATAGACCGGTCGTGAAAGTTGCTATTTTGGCAAACATTTTCAAATGAGATCCTTAAACTATATGGATTCAGATACAAGATGGAAAGTAAATTGCATGAAGCATTTGTGTCCTAGGCGGATCTCAAAAAAAAAAAACAAATGTTCACTGTAAAGAGTGGGTAGATAGTAAGTCTCTGAGAAGTCGATACTTTTCAATTTTGTTAGTAGGAGTAAAGTATTGTTGCATGATCACATAACCTTGCTACGCCATATTAACGTATTTAGTAACAGGCTTTTGCCTAGGAGAGATCACGGATAGCATAGCCACACGCTTTTACCTAATATGGAATGTAGCAATGGCCGCCAATTCTGCATTTATCTACTCTAAGACCAAAAACGAAGTTGAAATTTTTACAGCAAGTTTAAGTAGGAGGAGCCAAAATTTGTGCTGACGGAAATTTCGGTAATTAAGACAGAAGAATTTAAATTTTGCCACATTTTCTTTTGAATTTTTAGTAGGAGCAACAATGATTGTACTGCGGTTTTATTGTAGATGATGCTATCGTGTTGATAGCCAATGATGGCCCGGATGAAGAATAAGCGGTTCTTTCACTTAGGAGACTGGCACCATTATAGTTAAACACGTTTAATGATGGCACGTTTGATAGCTGGGACATGCTCATTCCACATCGTTGCAGTATTTTTCCGTCAAAATTCAAAAAGCTGTTGGTTTCTGGGCGCAAATATCACATCTTGTATACATGTAATTTATCCACGAAAGAGTCATGCAATTATCGGGAAACGCTCGCAAATGATGTGCACATAGTACATGGTGATTTTGATAAGTGTTTCAGCTATCCTGAGCCAAAGGTGGTAACAGTTGAACAGTTTAAGATGGGCTTACCACATAACCATTAGGGTGTCTTGTGGGATGATTCGGAATCGTTAGTCCAAATTCAATGCCAATTTTATGTTGACATTCTTATTCTTGGCAATACACATATATTTGAAGCCTATGAGCATGAGAGTGAATTCTACATTAACCCTGGTTCAGCTACAGGTGCCCTACAATTTTCTGAATGCATTAATCATACACCACTCGTATTGATGGATATACAAGTCACCATCAATATCAGTCAAACGCTTGTTAATGATCCTGGATAAAGAATTTTCAAATTTGAACAACAGAAAGAAACATGATATACGAGGTAGGCCAATTAAGTAACGAAAATGATTCCATCAAACCCGTATATTTGAAAAATTATTCTACAACCCTTCCATCCCCTTCAAAGTAGTCCCTTTGGGCAGCTATACAATGATTCCAGCGCGTTTTCCATATTTTGTAACATTTCTGGAACGCTTCGACTGGGATGTCCCCCAGTACCATCATCACGGCCGCCTGGATGTCCATAATCGACTCAAAATGGGTTTCCATTAACCACCGATTTTGTTCTAGGGAGCCTTAAAAAAGTCACAGGATAACATATTGGGTAAGTAAGGTGGCTGTTGCAACACGGCGATCCCTCTAGAGGCCAAATACTGGGACAAGCTGAGGGCGGTGTGGTGTGGTTATTTAAAAACATCGTTGCACAACTTTTTCATCCCGAAATCGTCGGTTAAAATTTGTCTGGCTTTTTTCACGGTTCATATCCAGTTCCGAGGCTAACATTCGTACTGTTAAACGCCAATCTTCACGGATTAGGGCGCACACACGCTGCGCGTTCGCGTCATTCCGCACCTCGACTGGTCTCCCGCTCCGCGCCTCGTCTTCCAAGCTTTCACGCCCCTCCTTAAACTATTTATGCCATGGAAACACCTGGGAACGACTAAGAGCACTATCACCATGCACTTTTACAATTTTAGTGTACGTTTCCGAAGCTGTTTCGCCCAATCTGGCGCAAAAATTTATCGCGACGCGTTGCTCTTGATTTCGTTACTCCATTTTTGTGACGAGCACCACCAACACACATCTACTTAATACGACACAAGCTAGACCAATGGTAAATATATCAATGAAGAGGGAGAGAATGCCGGGGAAGGGAAGGGAATTTCAAAGTTGCAAGTTTCCCATAAGCGTGGCAATAAAATCAGTCTCATTACTTAATTGTCACTCCTCATGAATCGCACCAACTTTCCTCCTGTTGATGAAAATTGTCCAGTAGTTTGCAACCTAAAAGCCCAATCACCTAAGAAATCTCCTTTGATCGTTGAAAAAAACAACAGAGTAGTCAAAAACCCATCAACGACAAAAGGATCGCCATCATCACAAAAACTACATTCGAAAAAACGCTTGCGGAAATCAAAGGCTCGGCTTTGCCGAAAATGTTTTAAATATTTCATTTGATTGGGAAATTAGATGTGAAATAATCATAAAGATGAAAAACAATCTAATGTGAATAGTGTATCAACTAATCTAGCTAAAGATGATGCGGCAAGTGATACGAAAAGTAAAGAAAAATTGGAAAGCCAGCTTTCAATAGTGTCTGAAATAATAAATTTTGATGGCTGTTCTTTAAATGACGGATTCGTCAATGAGCCCTCCACATCCACTGAAACAATTGGTCAACATCTGGCTGCATTCCAATTATTTGCCTCAGTATCCGCCTCTTGAAAGTGTTCAACATTTTTGCAGATGATCGGGTCAGGATCCATGTTTCAAACCTAAAGAAAACCACAGGTCTTATCAAGAATTTGTATACTTGGAACTTTGTTTTTCTGTGTAAGCAGCAGGTCTTCAAGATTGTCAAAACATACTAAAATATTTTATTTTTGAGCTGTATTCTTCAGCTTATTTTATATTTTTCATTACTAAATACACAAATTTGCTCATATTTTCGATATTTTACTTGCCAGGTGTGATATTTTGTGTATTTTGGTATTTTTTCTCAACAACGTTATGACCTTTGTTGTATTCTTATTGATTTGTACCCTTGCTCTTTTTACTTCGCTGTCAAGTTTCAGAAAAAGTTCTTTGGAGATTGCTAACAAGCGTGACAAAATTTTGCTGTCATCTGCATAGGCTACAACTTTGCTCGACTTGCATAGTAACGCAATTCTTTTATTGATAGGTAACTTTCTAATGACATATTGCAGAGCCAATTGAATAGCAATGAAACCAGCTCATCTTCCTGCTTTAGTCTGATATGTGTGGCAAAGGCGTCGGTGAGTTGATTACTGATGCGGACTTTGGAAATTGTCGACGTCATTTTGGTTCTGGTAAGATGGACTAGTTTGGCTGGAATGCCAAAGTAAAGCATTATTTGGTACAGTATGTTGCGATCCAATACTGACGTATGCTTGTTTAAAATCAACGAAGATTTTGTGTACTTCTATGTTAAACTCCTAGCATTTCTCAAGCACATCTTTGGCTGTAAACTTTGGTCTATCGTCGATCTACCTGCTTTAAATTCACGTTGATAGTCCCAATCATATTTTTGGTATATGATCTGATTTTATTTTCAAAGATCTTCGAAAATATTTTGTATGTCGTACCAAGTAGTGATGTGCCCTTTTTTTGTGGATAGGGAATATAATTGGTTTGCTTCACTCGTTCAGCATATACTTTTGTTACCAAATATGTTGGATGAGCTTATGAGTAGCTACCTAAATCCTGCTGCCACCATATTTGATGAGCCCCATTAGAATCACATTGATGCCTGGCAATTTATCATTCTTTTGGGCGTTGATGGTGGAACAAACTTCATCCAGAGTAGGTGGGGCTGATGGAATTTCTCGGGGATTATCTATAGACTCAACTGTTCTAGAGCTGCACTGAAGATTAAATAGGTTCTTGTAATATGATGCCTATCCTTGCTTGATCCTGTTTTTATCAGCAATGATGTTGCCGATGCCATCATAGCAGGGTGTGGTCTTGGGTTGATAACCACGTTTCAGGCTTTTCACTACTTTGTTTGCTTGTCTTGTGTTGTTGCTTGCTAGGCTTACATAGATACTTCTCAATTGGTCGTCATAGTATTTTCCTCTTATATTAATAATTATCTTGTTCACTACTTTTCTGAATTTTCATGATGTATGCTCTTCGCCCTGGTTTTTCTGCTTACATTTTTTTTTCTAAACCTGATTCTATTTTTCCACACATTCTGGCACTCATCGTCGAACCAATCATTTCATTTGCACCGAGCTTGAAGTCAAAGTGTCTATTCCTCTATGGACTTAATTGCCACTTTCACTTCTACCCACAGCTCGTTGTTTGTTGGAGGGATGTGCCTGATAGGATGAGGGCTAGCTGGTTATCGAGGTTTTTCATTAAATTTTTTTGTTTAGAGCCTGTTGATAACGAATTTCTGTAGAGGACTCGTCTTCGCCGAATACGCTTTTGACTTATGACATCAAGTAGTGATCGAAGGTGCGATTGGCTCCTCGGTATGTACAGACGTCAAGTATGCTTGAGGCTAATCTTTGTTGAATCAGCACATAATTGAACTGGTTTTATGTGCTGCTATTCGGTGATACCCAGGACAGTTTAGGTATGCATTGACGTGGGAAGCAACTCAAACTAATTACTAGATTTCTGCTACATGCAAAGTCAATCAGGCACTGTCTGTTGTCATTTGTTTCATTGTGGAAACTATATCCTCCAGTCACTCCCCAATAAGAAAGCTCAATGCTAACCTTAGCCTTGAAATCACCCAGAATTATTTTTGTATCATTTGTAGGTAATGAGTCGACTAATATCTTTAGGTGATTGTAGAACATTTCTTTCGTTTCTTCGTCTTTTCCTTCGGTTGAGACGTGTACTTTCATCAGGTAAATTTTGAAGAATTTTGTTGTTGTACGGACTGTACGCATTCATTCGTTGACTGCTTTCATAACAATAACGTACAATTTGAACTCATCATCCACAGAAAATGTTACTCCAAATTCTCGCTTTCCACTTTCGAATATTTTGCGTGATGTTTTACCTTGAACATTACTTCTTCCAGTCTAGATCGATTCCTAGAGCACCATTATGTTTAATTTAGATTGACTGCTTTATTGTTAAAAAGTCGTGAATAGTGCCAGAGTTGTTCAGTGTTTTGAAATTCCAGGATCTGATGCCATAGTCCTTTTTTCGATCGCCAGGTCGTTGTCGTTCGTCCAATCCATTCTAAGGCTCTATTGCAGGTTTCGAAACAATGTTGGATTTGCCAGAGACGGAGAGCTACCCCAGCCTCTGAGATCCATCCCCGGAGCATGGTCATTTCTTTCAATTCCATTATACGGGAGACTCATCTTCACCCTCTTGCGTTAACCTTTTACAAAAAGTAAAAGTTACCGGCGATTACCACAAAGGTTACATCACCTTTGTGGTGATAGACAGATTTGTTAGCAGACCTGTTGGTGTATTTGCTGTTATTGACATTTCTCAGCATTTATTGTCCCATCATTTGGAACCCGGAAACTCAATATGCAACTACCAGACTATTTAATACCATTTGGTAGCCGGGGTGAGTATTGCTTCAGTTTGTTTTCTTTTACGTTCCAGTGAAATTGAATTCAACTTTTTTTTGTATTTAAATATTTTTATGATCATTCGTTTTCGAACTGAGTTCAATTATTTCGAAATAGTTTAATTTTTTTTTTTCGTTATCAATTAATATTTTACGATAAGCCTTAAGGGTGTCTTCTAAGAGTCGTTAGATGTCACGCTTGCCATTTGTTATGTCGATAGTTCTGTTTGGCAATTTATCATGCGTAGACTCATGCTGCAGCAATGTCGGCGAATAGTTCAAACTTATTTTGAAAAAAAAACATGGTTTATTTCACATGAAATTTCTTTTCAGTAATGAAACACACTTTCGGTTACATAGTTACGTCAACAAAGAGAATTGCCACATTTAGAGTAACAATAATCCACAAGCAGTTGTTGGAACATCGTTACATCCAGAAAAGTCACAGTTTGGTCCCCTTTGTGGGCCGGCGGGCTAATTCATTCATATGTTTTCAAAAATAATGATGGTCACAATGTTACAATCAATGATGAGCGGTCCAGAGACATGATGACTAAGTTTATTGAGCCTTCATTTGTTGGCATTAATGTTACTGATTTATGGTTCCAGGAAGTTAGTACTATATGCCACACAGCGCGCGTTACAATTACTTTACTGATTGACACATCTGTCGACCGATTCATTCCATTAAATAGCCCTGTTAACTGGCCACCGGGTTTGTACCATCCGACGCCATTAGATAGCCTCCTTTGGGGATGTGTAAAGTCAAAATACAGTGAAATATAACCTGATTCACTGTGAAGAGTGTGCGAAAATTGAATCTCCAATTGGAGGTTTGCAAGGTCATTATCATTTTGGTAAGACAGATTAATTTCGCTGGGATGCTGAAGCAAAGAATTATTTAAGACAGTAAGTTACGATGAATACTGTCATATGCATACTTAAAGCCAACGAAAATTTGGTTTACATGTATGTTGAGCTTTCAGTATTTTTCAAGTACCCGGTTGACAGTAAACAGTTAGTCTCTAGTCAATGTACCTGCTTTAAAGCCATACAAATTAGTGATACGCCTGTATTGTTTTTGCACTACAACTTGTCTCCTTTTTTGTGGATAGGGAATATAATTGATCATTTGGCATATGTTTTTGTAGCTGAATTTGCTGGATGACATTGTATATGGCTTTCTAGATACCGTTGCTACCATAATTAATGAGCTCCATTAGAATTTCATCGATGCCTGGCGCTTTATTATTCTTTTGGGATTCGATGGTTGAACAAACTTCATCTAGAGTTGGTGGAGCCAATGGTAGCTCCCCGAGAATATCTGTAGACGCCAATGCTCTAGAGTCGTGCGGAGGATTGGGGAGGTTGTTGAAATATGATTCCCATCTTTCCGCGATGCTGCTTCCATCAGCAATGATGCTACCGATGTTATCGCGGTACAACGTGATCTTGGGGTGATAACCTCGTTTTAGGCTTTCCACTATTTTCTGTGCATATCTTGTGTTGTTGCTTGCAGACTTACATCAAACCTCCTCAATTGGTTATCATATCTTCTTTTCAAAATTCTGTTATCTTATTCGCTACTCTTCTGAGAGTATTGTTTGTACACCTCATTCTGGCAACTCATCGTGGAACCAATAATTTCTTTTGCGTATTGCTTGATGTCCAATTGTATATTTTGCCATGATCTTAATTGCCGCTTACACTTCCACCCATAGCTTGCATGCTTGCTTTAGCACTACAACCTCTTTCAGGCCTTTGCTTAGAGACAGATAGAATATTTCATTATCTTGGTCATATCTATCAGATATGTTCAGTACCAAGCTTTGGCAATGTTTTCATGCACCCAGCTACGATACGTTCTGATTTCAAATCAGTACACAGTATAACTTAGCAGGCTTACTGTTCGTTCGAAGAATCACTCGAAATAAATCTCGTTGTCACCAACAGTACTCGAACCAGCAACCTTGGGCTTTGCAGCGACCGCTCCAACGTAATACATTACATACATAGTTCATTGTTTTATTTTCAGCAACGTATCTGATAGGATGGGAGTCAGCTGGTTGTCTTAGAAGAAGAATATTGCTTATAATGAATTGCACAACATTTTTCATTGATTACCTTAAAATCAGCAATCGTAAAAAAGCGTTATAAATGAGAACAAGTTTGGGTTAATTAGTCTCAACTTCTATATTACCACTTGGTTGAATTTATTAATCAATGGCCGAAAATGAGCTCCTACAATTTGTAAGTGGAAAACCATGGAGGTAGAACCAATAATGTGTAACTAAGAGGTTGAAAGTTGCTGAGCCTTGCTAATAATAGTAAAATTGATAAATTAAACATTTTTGCCAGTAAAGTTGTGTTAGTATCATGAAATAAAACAAAATATATATAAGTACCCCTATAAACGGTGTTTAAATTCTATAAATTTCAACAAAATCAAATCAGATTTGTTATAATTCCCTGATCAAAGCAATCAGATACTGTCTTTCTACTACTTGGGTTTTCCATCGAACCAAACCCTACACTTTCGATTGGATCTTCTCCAAATTTTCAGATGAGGTGAATAACATAAATACAAGTATACTTAAGATTTCAGTTATTCAATAATTTTAGTAATATTGAAACAAAATTGTGGCTCGTAAAGGTGGAGTAATGCTGGTATTTCTTTTAAAGCAAAAATATATGTTTTATGCATGTCATTACCGTGTTTCTTGAGTTGAATCATTCTACGAGGGCAGTCCGATAAGTGCTTAGCCTCACGGCCCGATAACGCAACTATCGCAAAAAAGATTCACTACCAATTTTAGCTGAATCGGGCTCGTAATTTTGTTTTGATCGCGTGTGGTAATGGGCGCGTCTAGAGATTTCATGAAAAATTGAGGAAGAGCAAAATCATTCGGTGATTCGATTTTTGTTTTTGGAAGGGAAGTCGTGCAACGAAATCAAAGAGTGATTGAATGCTGTGTACGGCGGCTGTGTTTCTGCAATGGTGACCTTAAAAAATTGGATTACCGAGTTTCAACGTGATCACACATCGGTTTCTGATATACCACGCCCAGATGCGCCAGAATCGGCTACCACGAAGGGTAACGTGACAAAAATCTACGAGTTCGAACTGGCAGACCACCGATTGAAGATGTGCAAGAAGCTGAGACTGTAGGTATCCCAAAAGATCTAGTGGGCCATATCCTGCATGAAGGTTTGGGCATGAGGAAGCTGTCGGCGCGAAAGGTGAGACGTTTGCTCACTCCCGACAACAAATGCAACAATGGGACTACTTTAGAGCAGTAGTTGACGCTGTTTAAATGCGATCCGAAAGAGTTTCTGCATCGTTTTGTGACAATTGAAGAAACATGGCTCCATTGATACACACCAGAGACCAAGGAGCAGTTGAAATAGTGGACTTCACTTGGTGAACGTGCCCCGAAGAAGGCGAATACTGTCCTCTCGGCCGGAAAGGTAATAGTCACCATTTTCTGAAATTCACAAGGTATAATCTGCATTGACGACATGCAGAAAAGCAAAACGGTCACAAGGTCCTACTGTGCCGAATTATTTGGCCGATTTGACGACGAATTGCCGAAAAAGGTGCTCTACTACCATGACAATACAACGGCTCACACCTTTGCGGTCGCCACGAACTGCTACCTCATCTACCGTATTTTCCAGATTTGGCACCGTACAACTTCTTTTTGTTTCCAAACATGAAACAAATAAGAGCAACCGAGGATATATATATATATATATATATATATATATATATATATATATATATATATATATATATATATATATATATAAATTTAAATAATATCGTGGATAATGAATCCTGTAATGGCCACAAAAACTTCGAAGGAGAAATGTGGTAAATGTAGAAAACCTGCAGAAGATGCGCACTCAGCGATAGGCTGTGGTGGGATGTGTTTCAAGTGGTTTCACTTGAAATGTAGAAAGATGTCGGAAGAGAGTTACAAGACCATCAAGGGGATACCAGATGATGTTATATGGATCTGCCCCACGTGTAAGCTGTCACATCAAAAATCCAAGGAGGAACAACTTTTTCTGTTAATTGAAGATTTGGAAAGTAATATTCTTTAATTGGTAAAACGGCAGCTACGCACAAACCAACTTATGCACAGATGATAAAAGACTACACGATGCCCCAAACTGAGCTCCGCTCAAATGTCATGTCCCAGAAAGGGATCATAATCAAGCCAAAAAAGCATACATGATCAGATAAAACGCTTGCCGATTTTAAGTCTAGGATAAGACCGTCAAATTGCAAGATTCCTCTTCAACTGCTACGGCCTATTCGCAATGGTCGGGCGATACTTAAGATAACGACCAGTGCCAACGCGTCTGAGCTATACCGAGTAATCATGGATAACATGCAGGATGAGTACGCCATTACTGAGACAAAAATGCGTCGACCCAGACTGGTTATAAATGGACTGGATAGTCAATTTACAAATGAGGAAATACAAAACGAAATACAAGCGCTAAACCCTGATGTTGTGAATAGAGAAAAAATGGAACTCGTTTATGCCAGACACACAAAAATGGAAAATGGTTACACATTATTGAGGTAAATGGAAGCATGTACAAAAGATTAGCTAACAAATACGTCAACATTGATTATGGATCATATTTTGTGAAGGAAGACTTTAACATTACGAGGTGCTTTAAATGCCAAAAATATAACCACAAGACGTCGAAATGCGAAGGAGAACAAATTTGTGTGAAATGTGGAGGAAAGCATGAGCTCAAGGAATGCAAAAGCACACATGAGAAGTGTTACAACTGTATGGGTAATAATAAGAATACTGATCACTCACACAGAGCAGACTCGTGGGAGTACCCAGAGCATTGAAGAAGGATTGTAATTCTTATAAGGAGTACTGACTACAATTTTGATGATGATTGTTAATCCCAAAATTCAATCAAGTGACAAATTAACTATCTTTTATGCCAATATAAGAAGCTTACGACACAAGCTGAGTGATATTCAAATTTATTTGCAGCAAAATCCTGAAACGGATCTGATTATACTAAACGAAATATGGATCTATCCTAAAGAAGCAAAGTATTACAATATTCCAGGATATAGCTCCGTTTTCTCCTACAGGCCCGGGAGAGGAGGAGGTACAGCAATTTATATAAAAAATACAATTAAGTTCGTGACAAAGAAAGCAACATCTGACATATATAATATAATAGTAATTGAAATAACCTGCGCAGGTAAAAAACTAAAAATCGGTACTTACTATTATCCCAATCGTCTTAATGCGCAGGACTTCTGCACAGTAATAGATGCAATATATTCTACTGAAAATTATTTAATCACACAAAATCTAATCACAGTTGCTGACACAAACATAGACCTGATTGCAGAATCTCCAGAATAGAGAATGTACAAGGATACCCTGGAAACAAACGGAGTGGTCATTGATAATAAGGACAAAATTACTCGCTCGACTTCAAGCAGCTGCCTAGATCACATAGCAACAAATGATAAAAAATTGCTGAAAACATTAAATTCACACTTGCAGAAGGCCGGAGTTAGATCATCGTGCCCTTAAAAATTGTCGTATATGGTCAAAGTCTCAATAAGCAAAAACCTCATCACAAAATATTCAGATATTTAGACAAGGATCTTTTCAAATCGAAATTTCAACAGTTGCTAACAAACCGAAAACCTGAAAACCTAATGGAGCTCAAAAATATGATTACAGACTACCATTGAGAAAAAAATCAGATGTCGAAAACATGCATGGATAACAAAGAAAGTTATTGAGGCTAGTATTAACAAACGGAAGACTTATAAAAAAATACAAAATGAACCCTGAAGATCAAGCACTTAAACATCTGTATAACCAAGCCCTAAAAGAATCAAAACGTCTCATAAAAGAAGCTAAATTGTCATACGAGTATTACTCAAGAAGATTGGAAACAGCGGCGGGCAACTCACACGAAATATGGAAAATAATGAATGAAGTAAAAGATAATTCGTCACCCTGGATCATGACATCAAATGCTGTATTTTTTGGCATGGAATCTAACAATGCAGCATACCCATGTGGAACAGCAAACTCGCTTAACCACTTTTTTTCAACAATTGGTGAAAAAATTACCAGGAAGCTTGGTGAAAAGTCAACTAGCTATTTCAATATCATAAATAGCCCACTTAAGTCCATCTTACATATTCACCAAACGACTAAAAGAGAAGTATTAAATACAATCGAAAATTTGAAGAAAAAAAATGCAGCACCAGGTATTGACAACATCGCCACACATGAAATTATTCTAGTCAAAGAGGAGATAGCTGAACCACTGGCAAATTTTATAAACGAGCATATTAGAAATGGAACATTTCCGGATGAAGAGAAACTGGCAAAAAAAATCGAATATTCAAAGGAGGAGATCATCTAGACTCGAATAATTACCGCCCTGTTGCACTTTTGACAGCCTTTAGTAAAATATTTGAAAAACTTATAAATAATCGTTTAAAATCTTTCTTAATGGACAATTCCATCATAAAAAAAGAACAAGAGTACTTTCGATGCGTTACTTTCTGTCTCAAGTTACATCAATGAAAGTCTTGATAAAGAAGATTACGTTATTGCAATTTTTGTGGACCTGACGAAAGTTTATGATATCTACGGTTGATCATGGCCTGTTACTTCAAAAACTTGATTCGTGTGGTATGCAAGGAAAACCGGAACAGCTTTTTAAAAGTTATATGGAAGGAAGATTCCAAAGAACATCAGTTAATAATGTCTTGAGCAATCTAGCACCAATGAAATCGGGGGTTCCTCAAGGATCCATACTTGGACCAACCTTGTTTTTGCTATACACCAATAATTTGAATATATGTAGACAGAAAGGTTACCACACATTATATGCTGATGATACTTTACTTCTTTATTCAGGACATGATAAAGTTGCCATGGAAAATGAGGTCGAGATACTTAAAGACAGCTAATTTTTATAAACTAAGAGCTTTTTTTTACTGCGTCGTATTATAATATTTTTTTTATCTCTGAGAACATTTCACGAATCGGACTAGACTAGCAGGAAAGGGGACTTCACAGCATTTAGTGTGCCCCTTATACCGATGTTTGAGCATTAACTGGAGGCACACGTAGGAATTGACAAAGTGTGGAGTGCAGATAGCACGAGCGTTGTGCGACGATGAAAGAGTGATGGAGAGAGTGGTAGGGACTGGAGGTATTTAAAAAAAACGGTCACTTGCCGGGCGGGGATCCGAGTCAAATGAGGAGGTCATCGCCACTACGGAGGTCTACTTTGCAGGCCTTGAGTAAACATATTTTTCAGATAGTTCAAAGAAATTGGAGCTCGCCGCGTCAAGTGTATTGAGCTAAGAGGAAATGATGCTGAGATATAAATTGCCACTTTGCCAAAACTTTCGTTTTTCTTTTGTAGGCCAAGTGCTTATCGGACCACGTATCGTTGGTTAAGTACAAAACCCTTCTGACATAAGCGTAGCTCTGTCTACCCAGCTTGTTTGGATAATGTAAGGAGAGGATTGATTTTCAGTATCATTCTTCAAGTTTTTTTACCAGAATAAAGAATTTTGAGAGTTACTCGTAACTCTTTCGTTGCATTATCTAATATTTTATCTGAAAAAAGTGTTCAAGTTGCAGAGGTAGAAATGTTACCGCTAAAAGAAAAGTCTGGGTAGCAAAGGCTTTTGAACAAACAATGTTCAGGTTTGGTAAGGCTGTAGAAATATTAATAGCATACAATTCATTTAAAGGTTAGACCATCTACAGAACAAAAGTGAAGGATTTTCAAAAAAAGAGACCTTTGTGGAAAGTATTTAACCTGTCATAGATTTCACGTGTGTTTATAGGCCGGCTGATCGGTTCCGTTCCAGGCTATTGAAGACTGACCACGGCCATATTTCGGTTATGGTGCGAACTAATATTTCTGAAGAAAAATTGTGTAAAAAGGGGGTCACCTTTATACTATATATATGGGAATATTTAACTGACATACTACCGACTTTGACAGGGATGGAGTTGAAAAATATTGGGATGAAAAGAAAATTGTGGAGGAAGTGGTGTTAAAGCTTATGAATTTACGTCTTTTGTAAGACCCCATGAAAAATAAAATACATACAAGTACATTTTCTATAAAAATTCAACCATCTACAGAACAAAGCAACCTAAGTCGAACATTTTTTCGTGCTCCATACACTTCACGAATGTTTAGAGGCCGGCTGCTTAGTCTTTTCCCAGGATACAGAGGGGTGACCACGGCTACATACCAGCTATGACGTCAGCTTAATATGTTTCTAGAAAAGAATTGTGCTGAAAAGAGTTATCATGGGGGGTAAAATTTTTCCACTACATCCGTTAAAAGCTCAGGCTTGTCGCGGGGCTACTGGGTCTGACCGGAGGTATATGTAATATTTAGGCTGAATCTTTCGTAAGAATCTTAAAAATCATGCGGAAACCAGCACCGAAATTCAGACGTGACTTCCACAACCGTTGTCTAAAATTATTGCAACAAAAATAATGGCAAGTTTAACCGTAAGATTTTAGCAAATGTAATATTAATATTACACCCGTTTCACTTGAATTGAATGATGGTGTCAACAAAGCAAAATCGTAAACTACTGATTAACTTAATAAGGCCTTGGCACTATTTCTAAGTATTTCTGATTACAGCACTACTTGCTGACTATTGAATTTATTATAATTAAGTTTAAGAAAGAGAGCCCCCTGCTCAGTGAATGTTCTAGCAAAAGATTATGCAGACAATTTTTGAAGAATTCTGAATTTTTGAATATCCCTGAAACTGAGTATGAAATATTAAATCTAGATAAATTTTTAAGAACCAGATCATTTTCGAAAATTTTGAGACGATTTCCAGATTTCAATTCGGCTTGTATATTTGTTAGCACAGCAAATCTCGTTCACATTTTTTTAAAAAGCACTTCCACTCACAAAACTGTTAAACCACTTATCCTTATATTTTCACTTATTCAATTTTTTCATCTCACCTGCACTGCACCATATCCCAAAGGACCTAGAAGATTCTCACACTCGGCCGCAATATCATCGAATTTCCATTCAAAAAGGTGAACGATAGTTGTCCGGTTTGGGTAGAAATGAGGATCATGTTGGGATTTGACTAGTCCGTGTGAAATAAGGATAATTAAAAGGGTCAATCGTCGCATCACTTTGCCGAACAAAAAGCTACTGATACAGACACTTGTCTGGCTCAGATTCAACTGCAAAACAGAACGAGAACTTTGAAGATATTGCGTATGTGATGATGATTATAATGGACAATCTTGATTGATGCTAAGTATCTTGTTATGGCAATAATCTGGGTATATTCACAGATTCATAGATGCGATGCTCGTGTGTCGTACGAGGCAAGAGTGTATGGATTATCTTCCAAATGCCGGTTGTGAGCACCGAGTCGTGCAGTATTAAGGGTTGATTGTACATATGTGCAGAGTCTGCGATTTGATATGAGGCGAAATCATGTCAGCTTGGAATATACGAGTATAAACAATTTGTATGAATTCGAATCAGCGTGAGTGACACAGAAATTGTAAAGTGCATTATACGGGAAGTGATTCCAGTTATCACTGCAGGGGTCTGGAAAGGTCTCGCGTGTTTTTAGAAGTAGCACGGATGAATTTTCGTCCAATTATATAATGGAATCTTGGAGGAGAAAGATACATATATGAATAAAGAATAAAACCGAGTCAGTTTTCCATTAGGGCTAGAGGATTTCGCAAGGATGACTAATGAAATCGTCTATTGAGTCAATTAGGGTCGAGTATGCAAATTTTCCACATATGCCAATAATTCTGTTGGGTAAATGACACAGAAGCAAAATTCAACTTATTAAATCAACATATTTATTTTTTATTTCCTTAACGGTATTTCATTACACTCTACCCGCAGTAAAAAATAACATACTCAAAATAAGATACTAGTTTTAATGTACTTCAAGGTGATAAAATCATTTTTCCAGCAATAAAACTAAATTTTGTCATCATAGCATAAATTTAAGTTTAGCGTCAACGACGTCTTGCATTCTTTGCGTATAGACGTGTTTTAAATTGCTCCTGTTAATAGTTTTCAAAAATTAAATTAATTTCTTAAAGCGTCAGTCGCAAGTTAATTTTTAATGGAAAAAGCTTATATTGTCGAAGCAATCGACTCAGGAAATTTCAATCGAATATTACTTTGGTAATGAATTTTAAATCTCGTTCGAGAGACTTTCCGAAGGAAATTTAAACCAACCTCTCATCGGTTCTAGACGTGAAGTCTTGGAACGTGACAACGGGCTGTATCAATCAGTTCGACAAGTCCGGACACTCTTAGCCCACTTCGAGGTGGCTGCTGGCTAGCTAGCTAGTTTGGAGACTAGTTTTGGTCGCAGGTCTTACGCGAGCAGACTCACTCCAAAATACAAAAACTCAGCCACCGGTTTAAATGCCCGATTTAAAACGCGTCGAACAATTTCCAATGAGTCTACTTCTAATTACGTTAACTGCTCAGAGCAATAAGCAAATTGAGGGGTAGTATATGGTAGATGGAAAGAGATGAGAGCCTCATTTCGTGTCCAACTGTGAAATTGGTGCAAGTTAGCTCTCTTGGACTCTCTTTCGTGTCATAAAGTCAAAGTTAATCTTGGCTCTTGCTCCAAGTACAATAGAGCAGTAGGAAAAATTGACTTATGGGGGCTTCTTTAAAAAATTTCAAAATCACACAATGTTTCATTTTTGTATATTGCATATATAAAATATTTACATAAATAGATATAGTATAGATTGAGCCACTATTTTATTATTAAGATGGCAGATAAGAGTTACTAATATTGAATTTCAAATCGCTGCTCAACGAAAGCCTTAGCTCCGCCAAAGTCGTGTCTCAAGCCCGATTGAAATTGGAGGGTGATATTTTTAATTTTACAACAACTCAGTTTCACGTTGTTAATTCATCTGTCAACAAAATAAGACATTGGCGAGCTCTTTCCTACCCAAGATTGATTTCTTTTCCAAATTCAAAAGCACTGTATCTAACCAATCGTTACAAACTTTACAAAAACAAATCAAACTTTAAAATATAAAAAAAACTCAAAAACTTAATGGTCTACCTCTAAATTTAAGCAATATTCAATCAAAACATTCGTCACAAACGACACCAAATTTTATAAATCGAAAATTACTATGTAAGATTTACCAATTGGAGATAGGAGAAAAAATCAACAAACTTTTCAAAACTAAATATAATACAGAGAGCACACCAAAATTTTGACTGTCTAAAAGTGTATGAACCTAATTTTAATGAAAATTCATCAAAAAATTTTTATTTTATTCTAATATTATCCGATACCAATATGTTCTAAAAGAATTTCTTAGCAGCTTTATGATCCATCCGATTGTATTTATAATATTTCTAATAATTGTCATCATCATCAAATAAAACTGCATTTCGAAAGTAAAATTTTGTTAATTGGGTCAAATAATCTACCTATTATTAGAATAAAAACGAAATGAATTAACAAAGTTAATTTAAAGTCATCTCAAATGAACCTATTATATTTCTGAATTCAACATTCAAACATAAAATTTGGTTCACATTCTTAAAATTTGGCGCCAAACACCCTTGTTCACAACGCCCTTGTTCTTGGTGTAAAATATTGTTTACTTTTGCTGACAGCAACCTTATACTCTTTGACGGGAGCTGCGCTCTCACTGTCGGAGTTGGGTGTTTTCAGAAAGTTTTCTTGCGGATAGCCCCTCCATTTCTTATTGCTCTGAGGTTAACTGCCTCCCGAGGAAAAGAAACAAAGACAACCGCTAAAAATAATACGTGCTCCCGAATATTACCGACGCAGTACCCGAAATAATCTACCTTACCTTTAGTTGGTTGAAGGCGCAAATATCAACTCATAACTAAGAATTGTCTCTGAGCTCGAAAACACACCCTATTTTCGCACCGTTATTAGCATAATACAATAACTAACAAGTATGGTCACTCTTGGATGTCAAAAATTACAGCAACAAAAATTGATGGGGCAATGTAAAATGGAGACAAGAAAGGACTGAAAATAAATGGCTTTTGCCCTTTAGCGAAAGAGAGTTAGGTAGAGCTGCGGCCCATATGTGAGATTGTGTTAGTAAGTTTGCCCGCGCTTGCGTTTGTATGGGTTTGTACGTGAAGCGGGGAATTATAGTTGTGTGCGTTGGAATTTAGCCATTTTCGTGTTACCAGATTAGCAAATTTTGTTGCTTAACGAAAGATATTATTGCCAGATTGATAACACAGCTGAGGTTTTTGGCGGGAAAGTGATTTTGAAATCTGTTCGTTTAAGAGCAATGGAAAATAAAGAGTGCATTGTGATTAAAATGAATACAGAAAATTGTTCCGGCTTCCATCGGACCATACCACGTAACACCTGGCGACTACTTTCAATGGGGCCACGTGAAAGAGAAGGTATACGCCAACAGCCTAGCGGTGATTCATTCGTGAATTCGTGAGGCTATCGAGGACATAGGGCAGCCACTTTGTGATTTGGTTATGGAAAATTTCATGAAAAGGATATGGTCCTGTAAGCGTGGTCGGCATTTGCCTGATATTATTTTCCACTATTAACGGCATACCTAGCCCTTCATAATGAAATAAACATCCGATCATTTATATTAAAAAATTGCATTTTTCTTTTAATATCAAAATAACACCTCTTATTGGAAAACCCTGTATTTTCGGTGCCCTCGATTCGTAGCCGTTAACTCAAATAGGTGGTTTGGCTGTCTTTTTTTGTAATGAGGCTTATTTATTAAGTTTTAACTTCATAGAGACTTGGTAGTGCATTGATTAGCATGAAAAGGAGGATCGTACTTGAAGAAATAAACACATTGAATTTTTTGATTTTATTTTGATACAAAGGGAAATAGTTTCTTATATTTCTAGAAAAAGGTTCCCCTAACTGTTAACGCATTCTTTCAACAAGCTATAATTATCGGTAATATTACTTTTATAAGTGGCACATTAAAGTGAGGTGCTTCAGAAGCTTTCATTCTTTGACGGCTGACTCAATTTCATAATATTTCATATACATATTTACCTATGTATTGTAACATTTGTGTATCATTTTAATACTGTCTTTAAGAACCTTATCTAGTTTTCATTTAACAATTAGCTATAAACAATATATAACGCTATTATTTGCCCCTTTAAGAGTGTCACAAGAGAACTGAGTAAATTTGCTTTCACCAAAAACGAGTTTAAATAAGAAAACTTGTGTCTTTAATATACAAAGATAAACACTTAAGAAGATATCACATGGAATTTTCGCTTAAGTTTTAACATTACAAGGTTTTTAAGTGTTCTCTTAGATTCCTAACTGAATGTATGTTAATTTTCTCATTTACATAATTTACTTCTTTTCTAGTAGAGGAGGAGCACTTTCACCTTTCTTTGGCTTCTCCTTCTTGAGAGTTTTAATTTGACCGGAGAAGTAATCTTCGATTTCTTGTAGAGTGTGTCCCTTGGTCTCTGGCAGGCAGAAGTAGAACAATATCATTCCTAAAAGTTAAAGACAATTTTTAATGAATTCCGCTTTTTGTTTTCATTATTCATGATGACTTACCATGGCGATATATTGCGTGAGTTAAGAAAGGATATGTTTTGACAACGACGAATATAAAGATATGTGCACTGCACGTAGTGAAGCCACCAACAATGCCCCGAAATTTTGTGGGTAAATTTCTCCAATCAAAACCCATGGAACGACCAAGAAGCCGAGTGTGCACGCGATTGTGAAAATGAAGATACAAGCTACAGGGAACCTGGTTGCAGTTGGGAGTTCTGGTGGATCAGCAGTATCCCACTTATGTTTCATGCACAAGTAACCCTAACATTGAAAGTCCACAGCCGATTCCTGTAAGGTTATTCGAAAATATTAAATAATGTCCTCGTGTTGATTTAATTGACACTTACCCGAAATGAATGTTAGCGGCCTTCGTCCCATTCTTCGCAGAGGAATGCAAGCAACTATGGTAAATGCTAGACGAATAGCTCGAAGCATTATGGTACACGTGTATGTTTTTATTGTGGTTCCAGAATCGCGGAAAATTTCAACCGCGTAGAATGTGATAACGTTCACACCACTGAATTGGTACATCATGAAATGAAGAACTAAAATCCCAAAGGACTAGCGTAACTGGAATGAAGAAACTGGCAATCTTGTCTTTAGCCGTCACTTTGCTGTAACATTTAAATTGAATTAATTTATCATCTTCATATTATTTGATATTTTCGCTTACTTATTAGCATTTGCCTTCCGATTGAATTCACGTTCCACGTAGATCCTCGAAGTTTTTCCAAACTTTTTCTAGCTTCAACAACTTTACCACGCACTACCAAATAGTTGGGAGTTTCGGGTGTGAAGAACAGTAACAGAAATGTAGCAGCTGGGACCATGGTCGAAGTTATTGCTAGAATTTTCCACATTATGAAGGATCCTAGGGTATACTGCACAAGTACACCGAAACTGATAAACACCGCTGCCAGCGCACTTAACATGCCTCGCAGATGTGGTTGCGTTACTTCTGATGTATAAACTCGAGCTGGTTCGCCAACCATGCTCGATCCAAGTCCAGTTAGGAATCGGCCGGCATAAATTAATTCAACTCTGTCCGCTGAAGCGATTAAAATCCATCCTAATACTGCAGGAACTTGAGTTAATGAAAGCGTCAGCTTTTGACGTTTGTCTTTTGACAACATTCGTTTAATTGAACGTAGAAATCGTTCAGTTGTTTATCGGACTTCTCTTTTCTTCCAATGCGATGTATTCACCAGTCAGCTGATGACTGTTCTTTCCTGTTTTACTTTCGTCGAATTTGTGACATGTTCCCCATGCCCTGTCTGTGCACGCTGTCACAAATACTATCTCACGCGTCGGCAAGTCCCGTTATTCGGAAATTTGTATGAACTGACCGTACTTGTTAGTGATTGTATTATGGTTATTAGATAAAATAGTGTTTAAAACGTAACGTAGAATTAAAATTATCTAGGGATTAAAACCTTTTCAAATATGTGCAATTGCCTCACACAAGCATTTGAAACTCACAGCGAATACGCTTGGGCTTAATTTCGTTTTGAATTGACAATTGTAATTAACTACTGACTTAAGTTGTCATTAAGGTACAAATACAAGTGATTCACGTTATTGGATCAATAAACGAAGTTGGTTGCTTTTCTACCCACTTGATTTTATGAAAAAAAAAAAAAAAACAATTATTGAATGTCCATTTAACGCTTAGGACAAGTACACTTTTTGTTTTACCATTTCCTTCTTAAGTCTTCTTTGTTTTCTTAAGCATTTAGTCTTGCTTAAAGTGGAGGCATTATAACATTTTAGTTTGCTTTTAGCACTTGAGGATGTAGAATCTTTAATTTAATTTGAATAATGGTAAAATGGCGGGGAAAGTGTTAGGAATAAAATGTTTTTGGACGAAGCGTTACATTTAACTGACAAGTTTGTTTTATTAGGTTAATAATTACTTTTTTTTTTCTACTAATAAACTGAATCCGGCGCACAACGAGAGTAATCGTCCCAGCGATACCCAGTGCCGATATAACTATCCCTGACCCAGTTGGGACAAAGTTACTCGATTCTACAGATGAAGTAGCGAACATCTCATATAATGTAGAGAATTATCAAAGCCACTATCCAGTGCATGATAAATATGTTTGTTGGGTTTAATGTACCAGTAGAACAGTTAAATGCTTGGATAGAACTTATTAATTTTTTTAATTCAAATGACTTAATCAAAGCTCAATACAATAGTAATCTTAGACGCGATTAATTTTCTGCCAGCACAATGGCAAGGTGAAGCTCACTTGCAACACCATTCAATTCACGCCAAGACTTCGAGTCCGCAAGTACAGTTGGTTAAGTGGAGTTAAGCCGTTGTTGAATGAGTTACTTGGGAACGGTCCGCTTAGATGCCAATTATTTTTCGGACGGAAAGAATTCACATCCATGAATTGCGCACATTTCAGGTTTTACTTTTCTTCGCTTTGAATACTTCAATCAGTTGGCATTCTGCTGTTTACTTGTGGTTTTGTTTTTACGTAGAAATTATTTCGATATAAAATTAAATCCCTTGCGCTACATGAGCTTACACGTTAAATATACGTTTCTTCTACTTGTCCGCGCGTGAGGGATTCTTAAATTGCTTGTTTGTATATTGGCTTTTCATCCGTATTCCATTTAGCACATTCCTTTTTGGAGTAAGCAAACTTTCTGTGATCGATGTTAACGATTTCCACAAACTAGAAATGCCAAACCAATCAAAATTTAAACATACAGCATAAACAATTTATGTGGGCATTCGCGTTCTTTTTGGGTTTCACTGCTCGGTAATAGTCTGAACAAGTTATGCATTTGTCACCGTATTTGCCAGAATAACGACCTTCTTCAGTTACCTCCATTTTGCAAATGTCGCAAACTCACATTCTATCATCAGGGCCCGCGCACAGTAATTGATTATGACAATGACATGAAACTAATCACATTAGAAGTAAATTCCGATAATTTCTTCTTCGAGACTCGTTCTCTTTTCACACACGCAAATACTGCATTTCATATATGTACCAAATGCAGAGCACTTTGCTGAAACCGAGTACATTTTCTATTCCTATTATCCACTTCTCAGTTCTTCAATTCATTCACCACCCGTCAATGTCCGTGGCGTTCAGTCGCAGAGATCTGTCTGTTTTGATTTCATTCTCTCACCACCCATCGACGTCATTGGCGTTCGGTAGCAGAGACATGTCAACTAAACTTATCAGCTAGTTGGGATATTTATATTTGTATATAGGGGACAGATCTCTGCGGAACATTGAGACGTGGGATTTAGGTTAGCACATTTTACTTCAATTAGTATAGAAAAGCGAAGAACCCAAGATAACTTCGGGACCACTGGTATGAAGGAGCCCAACGGCTTCCCACCGTTAGGGCAACATGGGGAAATGACGAATACGAAAATGGCGATAATCAACAAAAGAAAAAAAACTAAGCAGATAGCAGGTTCAAGCTACAATAATAAAGTACAATCAAGAAATAAAAAGAAAATTATGAGCTGAGGCTAGAGATACAGTCCCTCAAAGATCAATTCAAGAAAGAGGTGAAACCTCAAAAATCGCAGCCACAAAATTAAATGCAACAGGTAACAAAGGTAAAGAAAAGTGCAAAGCAAGCAATACCAGAAGAAGTTCTAAGTGTTGGTAGTGCCAGTGAGGGTCAAAACTATTTTGCATCGCTGGAGAGATTAACTGAAGAAATGGAATTTGAGGAAAGCATTCTAATCAAGATAATAATGCAAATTTGATTCAGTATAAAAAAAAAAAATAAAAATAAGAAACCAGCAAAAGCAAAAGAGTTCATGCTGAAAAATTAATTATTAGAATTAAATTACTGGTTGAATTCAAGTCAACTAAAGATGCACTGAATTCTGGGAAGGTTTCACACTTCACCTTTATCTCAAAAAGTGAAAAAATCAGACTTTTTTGTTGAAGTGTTCGGACTGCGGAGAGGATACGGTTGATCTTCTTCAGTTGCCCAAAGAAGCTGTGCCAGAAATTGAGTTAATTTCCCTCATAGCCTTTGCAGCAAGAAGAAGAATTTACAACTTTACATGGTAAATATTACAAATTAGAGCAGTCCAAGTGCCCTTCAACTATTAACATAAATTTCAGAGTGTTGAAGTGGGAATGCCTGCAGAAAAGAGAAGCCAATTAGTATTACCGGCGTCAAAGATTTGTTACTCTATATCGACGTGATTACCTCCTTGAATTCATTGCTAAGCAAAAGTCTAACAACATATTTCGCACAGAAACCCAGCTCAATTCATGGCAGTCTATGACATTCGAGGATTTTGAGTACGTCAGAAACGATAGGGTAAACGATGACAGGGAGATGAGACCGATATATTGGTAGGAAGAGCCTTTTGTTTCCAAAATATTGCAAAAGTCGAATCCAAGAGCTTTGAATCTCTTACAGTGTCCGTTATCAAAATTTCACTGCCAGGTGGGGATAACCTCTTCGTTATCTCTGCCGATGCTACTGGTAAGAACGTTCTCAAGTTCAAGGATGAGCTCGATTCCTTTTTTGAAATACGCGAATTGAATAGGCTGGATAGTTATTATATTCTTGCCGGTGAACTGAGTGCCAAGCATACATGATGGCTGAATGCCAGCAATAATCCAAACGTGTGTTCCTGAAATCGTAGATAATCGAAAACCAATTGAAAACAGGTGAGATCCATATGAGTCGGAGTTTCCAGTGTATCCTGGGACAATTCATATTTGGACCTCTGCATTGCTGATGCAAGACTTGAATGCAACTTTAATAGCACTTTAGCAGGTCGATATATTCTTCTATTCGATATATAATGCTTCCCATCCATCTCAGGTTTTCTATTCAAACCAGTACATGCTGGAAGACATTTCCTTTCGAAAACTATAGTACTAGCACTCTACTTTAATAGCACTCTGGTTGTACCAGATTTGACATCATATGTCAAAACAGATAACTTTGACCTTTTGAGCAATGTATGTGGAATGAAAGAATCTTCGTAGTACCATGACTACTTTAAGTGCCTTACTGAGTATGATCTTGACATGTTCAGTACAGTACAGATACTGATCGAGATGAACATTGAGATATTGAACACAGGATTAATGTGGAACCCGTTTTAAACTACCCTCGCCAACCATGATGTCGCAATCCTTCCAATTACGTTTTAGGTCTTGAAACAAAATTGTTTCGCACTTCTGCGCATTGATTTTCATTCCCTAATTGTCTGTGTACAGCCGCACATCATTGAACATTTTTTGGAAATCGCTCTGAACTATTGTAACTTTTCAGTCTGCCGTATAGATGTTCAGGTCATCAGCAAACGCTACCAATGATCGCTTTGGCAAGACGTTAAAATCAAAGTCGTTCAATAGCTTGCGAATGAATATTGAGAAGAGCAGAGTCGCAGTAACTGTTCCCTGCTGTAGACCATTCGAGACCTTGAATTCACGCATTGTTGTCAGATTCCCATCAGCTACAACAAACAATTTTCCGTATAACATATTGCACATAATGACGACAAGGTGTCTGGGGAACCTGTCCTGAAGAAGTTTAAAAACTAGTCCATCCAACCACACCGACTCGAAGGCTTTCTCCATACCAATGTCTCTATCATTTAGTTTCCAACAAATGTCTGTGGTTACTTTCGTTATTGCATGTGTCATCGAATGCCTGGTCTAAAAACCAAATTGGCAATTTGACATCAACTCATATTTCTCAATGTGGGGGTTTAATGTTTGTTGAGTATCAGTTCAAACACCTTGCTTATGTTAGACAGTAAGCTAATTGGGTGATAGCTTTTAGGGAATGAAGATTCCTTTCCTTTCTTCAAGATCGGAAATACCTTAGCCTTTTTCCACTCATTTGGGAAATATGAATCGCTCAACATGTTGTTGAACAATATGCAATAATTCCTAATAGCAACCACAGGCAAATAACAGTGAACTATATTCAAAATACCATCAGTACCACATCATTTCTTGTTGTTTATTCTGTGAAATATGAAACACAAGTCTTCATAGCTGACAAAATAATCAATAAGATTCAAGTTCGGTATGAGGTCAGATGTGAATGTTTCATTCAAATGAAGAATTGATTGGCCGTTCAGGCTCGATTTGAAGTCGGAAACTTTTGCTTTAGCGCCCTATGAAAATATTTCATTCCCTCTCTCAGGGTTTGGTAGATGAACCAATTCAAAATGTGTTCCAATCAGGGCAACTTTCTGTAATCCTTCATATATGATCTTGGTTCCATTTCTATGCGGAGTCATACTATCAATTTTGATATCAACCCTATCGAGATGATTTACCTCATCACTAGTGACTTCAAGATTCGATACATTCACTCGAGACCTCTTGCGGAATATGCTGTGAATAGCATATTTCGCAAGCATATTCCGCAAAACACCATCTATGTCCAGTGGGCTAATACCCCTCAATTTTTCTGCCCATTGATTACTGACCTCACTCCTGAAGTATGGACGGATTAAGTTCCGGACATTCTTCAGGTGTAATTTCAACAAAGCCAACGAGGGATGGTTGTAGTTCAAAAATCGTCGATAAATATTGTTGACGCGTGTGAGAAGAAGGCTTTTCAATCTTTGCAACCTTGCAATGGTTTGTGTTTCATATCCTGTCATATTGTTTTGATGTTTAACCTTTGGAACTACTTTGTCGATTGTTTCCAACGTCAGCTTCCCTAACTTAGAGAAACAGAGATCTATGTTATTTCATCCTTAGTTAGATTCCTGTCATTACGAACCATGGAGGAAGAGCTGTCACCATCAGAAAGAGGACATTGCTTCTGGTACTCCCAGTTAAACTTCTTTTGGAACCTTCCCCAGTCTATTTTTTTTTTAAATTCAACCGATGATTTTGACGTTGAATTAGAATGAGGAATGACGATTGTGTTGCGGTCGCTATCGTAAGGAAGTACCTGTAGTTTTGGTTGAGGACTATTAAGGTTGAATTCAAGCCTTGCGTCAGCAATGCAGATGTCTAAATATAAATTTGCTCTAGGATATGTTGGGAACTCCAACCAATATAGATTGCACTTGTATTCACCTTCGTTCTCTGTTATCCACGATTTCAGGTATAAACTTTTTTCATTATTGTTGGCATCCAGCCAAGATGTATGCTTAGCGTTCAGGTCACTGGCAGGCATATAATAACCATGCAGCCTGTTCAATTCGAGTATTTCAAGCAAGGAATTGAGTTCCTCCTTGAACTTGAGAATGCTCCGACCAGTTGCATAGACAGAAAGAAGAAGTTATCCCCATCTGGCAGTAAGATTTTGATATCGGACACTTCAGGAGATTCAAAGCTTATGAATTTGACTTTTCCAATTGTTTTGAAACAATAGGGCCTTTTCAATAATATCCCGGTGCCACCTCCGTCATCACCTATTACCCAATCGTTTCTTACGTGCTCAAAATCCTTGAATGTCATGGAGTGCCATGAATTGAGGTGGGTTTCAGTAAAAAGTATGATGTCAGGCTTTTGCTTTACAAGGAACTCCAAGAGACAGTCACATCGACGTAAACCCACAATGGAGTTGACGTTGATCGAGATGAGACAAGTTATTTTGAGGCATTTGAAGCCGTAAACGCCGAAAAACAATGTTAATTTTAAAATCTTTTTTAAAAATTCTCTCCAATAAGGAGTTTAATTGCTGATATATTTTAAGAAGCAGCTCATTATTGCCACTTACATTATTTATTTTATTTGCATTGTCTGCTGGTCTTCTAGCAGCAAGTGCAAATGACACCGCGGGCTTGATAGATTTTGGTAGTCATTGCACTGCGGTGTACTTCACTTTGCTTGGGGTGAGTTTTACCTTTGCATCTTGATATCGGGGGCATCCTCGATATGATGCTGGATGGCCAAAGACACCGTAGTTCACACAATATAATTTTTTTTTTTTTTTTTGAGTCCACCTGAGCCAATTTGCACTCACCGGGAGCATCGATATCTTTGCATTTTACATACCTACATTTCATGGCGCAATCAGCAGCCGAATACCCGAACCTTTGGCACCTATAGCACTGGTTGACCCAGCTTTTCTGGAGAAATTCCCACCTCACCATACGGAGGTTCCGTATTTTTTGTAAGGCACTTGAACTGCTTTTGCTGGAAATCTGAGCTAAGTAATAAGGCAAGTTTTTACGCTCGACAATCGATCTTCTTGTTGCAAGGTTTGTAATGGAAATAAATTCTTTTTCTGGTGCAATTTCTTGAGACACTTGAAGGAGATCAACGGTGTCCTCTCCGCAGTTCAGACCCTTCAATAAAAACGTCTGTTTTTTTCGTTTTTGGTTTTTTCTCCCTACTTTTAATTTGTAAATATTCAATAAAACCATTATCTGGCTTAACAATACCATGTTCAGAAGTTTTATTACCTGTATCCTCTTCAATATTCATGGAGTCTTCTAGTCCAGCTAGTGCTGCATAATAATTCGTGCTGGCGTTCGCTCCGCCTGCGCTGGGGTCATCCTCTTGATCAGCTTCTTCTTTCAGTTTCCTAGATTTCCTATCTTCAGTCGCTTTTGAAGTTACTTTTTTTTCTTTCTTGCTGGTTTCTTTTGCTTTGTCGAATGTTAACTTTCCAACTAGTTTTTCTAGTGATTGGATCCGAAGTCTGAGCTCTTCGTTTTCTCTCTCAACCTTCTCGTTAGCTTTAATTAACTCCGCGATCTTGATTACTGATAAAATTTTCGGCTTTTTTTCGTAGTCATCGAATCTTCATTTCAGTTTTGTTTCGCCCGTTATCGCTGGCGATGGACACGATCGGCCTGGTTGATGGCTCCTCCATCTCGTTGCATTTGCAGCGAGACTAGAGAGAAAGTCCTGAAACCGGGACTTCCTTTGAATGTTTTTCCGCTTTTTGATACTTCTTCAGGAAAGAAATTTCAGGTATTCGATAAATGTTCGAATAATTCTACGGCGATGGTTTTCAATTAAAAAAATTATTTATTTTTCTTCTTATGCGAACTGAATATGTTTTTTTAACTAGGAATTACGTTCAGGTTAAATTTCCTCCTGTAAGTACTTGTCTTTGCTAAACTGTAAATTGATCATTTTACCCTTTTTACATCAATTTAATGTAAATCTATACGATAATTTTTTTAACTCTATCATCCATCCGAAAAAGGAGATCGATATCCGCACGAAGCAATGAAAGCTCACTGTAGAGCAAAAAAAACATCGTCTAGATTTACATTAAATTGTGTAAAGAGCGTGAAATGATTAATTTAAAGTTTAGCAAATAAAAAAAATTCGTTTTAACTGAATTTTGTGAAAAATTAATTAATTTTTAAAATTAATGACAGGAATGATTAAAATCATGTCTACACACAACGAGTGCTACACGTAGAATCCCACGTGAAAGAACACATTAATAGATAAATACACTTCCACTAAAAACTACCACTAGTCGCTCGTCTGGTAAACGCAACGCAGAAACACCAAATCTTAGAGATTGTTCGATAACCCAAATCCAAAGTCTTCCAAGTGAAAGACATCTTCAATTACCAAACAAGTACCAACCTGAAAATTTTCCAGGCATAAATATTAAAGATTATACACGTATAGACAAGATAGGCGAAGTTGACGTTTGAATGAAGCTTTTTTATGGTAGACATAAATAATAGCATACACACAATAATAAAACATGCATTTTTTAGACCATGATTTATCACTAAAAAGTGACAAGGTATATTTTACGTGTTCGGTGCCTGAGAGAATTGCAAAACAATCCAAGTCTGCTTTAATCAGGAAGAATCACCAATCCAGTACTGGCGGATTTAACGAATTTTTAAATGAGCCCGCAACGAAAACGTAACAGTAAGAGGTTTTTATTATTTGAAACTAATTGTATTTGCCTAAACTGTTGATTTTTCATAGGTTAGAATATTAGAGAATTTTAAATTTAGTTTGTTAGTGTTTTCGCACCAAAATCACAGAAACAGGTTGTATATGCTGCGGTTATGGTTACAAGCGGTGCGATAGGTAAGTATTATTACATTTCATCTGCTTTTGTCGTCTAATGGAGTGATTTGAGACCCAGCACCCAAAGTCAGCCTATTTAGAGGCTCCCATTGGTTGGATTTTCATAAGGCTGTAAGGCTGGGTTTCCTTAAAAGATTGAGTAACGCAACAGTCTGAGATTTAGAGTCGTATAAGGCTGAAATACTCAACGCATATCTGTGGAGTTGACTTCAGTCAATACTCGCAACTTTTAAAAATTTTTTTGAAGGAAGAACTTATCTTTCATCTATTTTCAGCCAAAAAATTAATAACTGTGGATTTCCTTGACTATGAGTTTGAAATTATAACAATGTATTGTAAATGTTTTTGTCAAAAATATCCTGACTTATTTCCTGGCGTCTAAATCAAATTTGAATAAAAAACCAGCATCTAATAGATTTCAAAAAATCATTAATCATACATCAATTTACAATTTTGATCCAGCATGAATAGCCAAAACACCATCATCTTCACCCGCACCAATGTAAATGTTGGCAAATCCGAAAACTTCAACTTGAACAGTCTTACCAGTACATTTTCCGTCAATTATGGATCCAGAGATGACATCACAATAGGTACCAGCTGGCAAACAAGTTTGCAAGCGTTGATTTAAATCGTATCCATCATTATTGAATGCGACGAAACCACTAGCACCACGGCAGAAAGCGATTTGGTTGTTGCCATTGTCCCACCAATCGTTAAGACCAGAACCACGGACAGCGTTCTTGAATCCGACCATGTTGTAGATTTGACGCCAACGATGTTCGCATACCCAACCGTTTCCGCATGAACCGTCAGCATTGAAAGATGGCGACAAAAGATCTTGTCCGATACTTGGTGGTCCTTGGTCCCTGTCGTCGAAGGCGAATGAACTCATGACACGGGTGACACCATGTGGATGGGCCAACATGAAAGCGGTAGCCATTTTGTATTGTTTAGGGCTTCTGTAGGTCAAGATGCCGCCTCCATCACGTTGGTTGTCGTGGTTATCAACGAAGACTAATGATTGCCATGATGGCAAGAAACCCCAAGCTTCACCCCAGCTGGCCAACCATTTCAAAGCATTACCTCCACGGAAAGCACGGCCAATTTCTTCAGAGAATTTGAACTCAGTAACAGCTCCCATGTCATTGTATTCGTACTTGGTGATAGCCTCGCCATGTCCGTGATCAATAACTTCTTGGTAAACGAATGGGCGGGAGTTTGGTGCAAATCCATGAGCGGTATTGAGATTTTTGACGCTGTTGTAGATAACCTAAGAAAAACATGAAAATAATCAGTTGTCATATACTCGATAAAACTTTGCTGCTAAAGCCGCCTTTTTACCCTCAAATCCTCTGGCCACATGTGCTTAGCAGCATCAACACGGAACCCGGCAACACCCAATTCAACCAAGTGATCAAGGAAGGCCACGATTTTTTGACGAACGTAGTCCTTGCTTTGATCCAAATCCTTGAGACCAACGAGTTCGCAATTGCGGACTTGGAAAATATCATTCCAGTCGTGAATGTCACAGCTTGGATGGAAGTCCCAGGATGTGTATGGAACTCCAGGGTAGTCTTTGCTCAATGTATTGGCAGTGGTTCCACCAATTCCAACGGCGTTGTCACTTGGACCAGACATGTGGTTGATGATGATGTCAACGTAGATCCTCACTCCAACAGCGTTACAGCGACGGACCATGTTGGCAAATTGTTCCTCATTACCGGAACGAGTGATCAATTTGTAAGAAATAGGTTGGTAACGTTCCCACCATGGACGTCCATAGACGATGATGTTTTCATTTGGTGGTGAGACCTGCAATTAAAACACACAGTAGTTAGAAGAGGATCAAATTAACAAAAACTAGGCATTGTCTTACTTGAACGCCAGCATATCCTTTTGGAGCAAGGAAGTTTTCACATTCGTTGGCAATATCGTCCCATTTCCATTCGAACAAGTGAACGATGGTGTTCCTGTTGTCCCATTGGTGGGTGTTGTGCTGAGCGTGAACCGCTGCTACGAGCAGAACTAACGATAGCGTGGCTAAACCCTTCATAGCTTCCGACTAATCTGTCCTTGCTTTCCGAAACGTATTTCTTTTATACTCCACGCGTCTTACAGATGGACGTCTAGCGGAGATTTCATTTTAGGAATTTAAGTCCCGAGATAAAGTGATTTGCTGATTATGGTATTAAATGCTTCATGGGGGATTTCTTGATAAAATTTCTATTGATCTCCTTATTTGCTACCACTGAGATTTCTATAAGTGATATTATTTTGAAGTATTGTTATCATTTCTTATTGAAATCGCCATAAATCAAGTTGAAACGATTATCAATTTTAGTTGCGGTACGAGGATTTGATAAGAATTCTCAAGGTGGGCCCGAAATAATGATGGCTTTGTAATCGTATCTTATCGCAAAAAATACTTATTGACAGGTAAGCAAGCTCTTTATTGATTTGGATAGTTAGAACTTCCTAATATTAATTTTTCTATCGAATAAAAATTGACGTCTTAATAAGTCGATGAATTTTTAATAAGCTCTTTTTGGGGGTGAGCTTTCTGATTATTTATTAACATCGATTTAATTGCTACAATTATTGAGCCATTCGTATTTATTTTGAACCATTCTTTTTAGAGTTTTGTACTAAGATGCAAAAGTGGTGACTTCTTGAAAGTTTAAGGGTGGGAAAATTTTTCAAAGTGGTTAAAGAGGGGCCTCCCCATATAGGGAGGTGACCACTCGAAAAAAAATTTCCCCATTGGTAGTCGAGTAGGGTGTCATTGGAAAGGTCTCAATGAGATCTTTTCAAAACAAGTCTGAAAATTGCCTCATTGGTACCAAGGGGGCAGGGGAAGGGGAAATGTACGAACTTTTCACGTACCCCTCCCCCCTCGCAATTGGACACCTTCCATCCGAAAAATCTGAAAAAAATCATGAATGTAGTTTTTTATGAGTACAACAACAACAAATACGTGAGTAGTCGAAATTCACTCAACTTTGTTAGTAATAGTATGATTTATCGATTTCATGTTTTCTTGAATAAAATCAGCGGTACCTTTAAATTCAATAAAATTCAGCACACAGATGACTTTTTAACATATAAGATTGATCTTCTCTGAAATCAAAAAAATTGGCCATGAATCGATGATTACAGTACAGGGGAGTGGCCTCTGAAAATAAATTTCATCAAACGGAGCGGATATGAGTATCAAATGAAAATTCTTTATGGGAGCATTTCAAAACAGTTCTTAAAATGACCGTTTTTGCTTCATTGGGGGCACAGGGGGGAAATACATGAAAAATGTGTTTCCGTCCTCGCGAATCGACACCTGTGATCTAAAAAATCTGAAAAAAATTATCAAGGGAGATATTTATGGGTATAACAATAACAAATACATCAGAAGTCGAGATGCGTTCAACTTTGTTAATAATAGTATGATCCTCGAATTTCACATTTTCTCCAATAAAATCGTCAATAAAGAAATGGCGTCCAGCCCAATCGAAGGAGATTGGGATAAAAGAAGGAAGGAAGAGGCACTTGATGGGCGTGGAGTTCCAGATCACGGGTTCCAGACAGTGCTTACAAAAGGAGTGAAAAAAGCCGCGAAGAAACTCCTTCAAAAAAGCCAGAAAGTAAAGTTCGCACGGACCCCCAATTGGAAAAAGGACCTGATGCAAAACAGGAGAGGCAAAAGCCCCGACGAAGACCCCGGCAGCAGGAACTGCTCGTAAAGCCCCAAGATGGCTGATCCTACGCGGAGATACTGCGGGACATCAGGGGAAACGTAAGGCCCGAAGACACCAATACTACCATTAAAGTAGTACGACCAACGCATTCGGGCCACATACTGGTCGAATTCGGAGCAGAGGCCGGCAATTAAGAAGCATTCCGCTCGAGCTGATGGCAACGATCGAAATACGAGACATAGACTGCGTGACGGATCTGGCCGAGGTAGAAGAGGCCATCAAAAGGGAGTTCCCTAACGTGGGAAGGATTAAAGCGAGACTGACACCAGAAAACAACAGGGGACAACGCATGGCCATAGTTGACTTGACCGAAAAGGACGCCAAACAATTCCTGAACCAGGGCAAAGTACAAATAAGGTAACCCACCCTGTAGGATACGGCGAAGAGCAACGCCTTTTCAATGTTTTAAATGCCTTGGTTATGGTCACCACTCAAGTATGCAAAGGACCCGATAGGAGTTCCCTATGTTACAAATGCGGTGAAATGGGACATAAAAGAAAAGAGTGTACGAAGGAGGCACACTGTATTCTTTGCAAGGATGCTGATCCAAAACCTGATTTTGGACACGTCTTGGGAACAGGAAAATACCGGGTGTTCCAGGAAGCCCTAACTAAGGCGAAATCAGAACTCCGATGACCCGCATCCTGCAGCTAAACCTACACCGCAGTTCAACCGCCCAAAATCTGCTTGAGCAGGTTGTGAGGGACATAAAAGCCGGCTTCTTGCTGCTGAGTGAGCAACATCGTAATAAAAGTACTGCATTGTGGTATTCTGATGAAACTGGTACTGCCGCCATCAGGGTTTGGAACAGTGACTTTCAAGCGGAGAGCTATGGATGGTTTCGTGTGGGTTCGGTGCTCAGGGACCACCTTCTTTAGTGTGTACCTAACGCCTGACGAATCGATATCATCCGTCTCGAACGCAGAGGACAAAGTGCTCGTTGGAGGCGACTTCACCGCTAAAGCAATCGAATGGGATATGCCTCAGACGGATCCGCAGGGAAAACGAATCCTGAAAATGGTGGCCAGGATGGCCTTCGTCCTACTAAACTCCGCAAATACGCCGACTTTTCGCCGTATTGGCTGTGAGGGAACCACACCGGACGTGACATTTACCTCAGAGTCCTAAGTACGGAGGATACACAACTAGAAAGTATTAGAAGACTACTCAGCCAGTGATCATCAGCGCATTGTGCTTGAAATAAGTGATGGTGACGTCCGTGCTCTCGGCTTTCTACAACTGGATGGAGCATCGGAAGGATGGACGTCGAAAGATTCATCGAGGTGCCCACAGCAGGTGAGCCGCTGCAGGGAGCTTCGGAGAGGACGGAAGAACTGGCAGCTCAAGACGTGGTGAACTCTACTATGAGCATAATTACGACTGCTTGCTGCGCTTCTATGCCCCGTCGAAGACCCCGGCACGGCAAGCCCCCAATGTACTGGTGGTCAACTGAAATCGCTGAAAAGCGAAGGGAAAGTCACAAGCTTTGACGTGAGGCTTAACGAGCGCGAAACGATGACGAGGCATGCAACTGGGTGGCAGCATATAAGTTGGCCAGGAAATACCTTCGCAAATTGATCAACAGTAGCAAGGCTCGCTGCTGGCAAGACCTAGTGGACAATGTGAACAGGGATCCGTGGCGCCTTGGCTACAAGCTAGTTATGCGGGAGCTGGGTGCCCTACGGAAGCCTTGTATACGTGACGCGGAAAAGATGGACGCGATAGTGCGGGGACGCCCTTCCCGTCCATGTTGACGCTGTCCATGGTGAAACAGCAGTCAAATGTCCACTCTTCACACAGCCAAAACTGGAGGAGGCAGCTCTTGCATTGAAAGCGAGGAAGGCTCCAGGTCCAGTTGGTGTTCCGGCTGATGCGTTGCGGCTTGTCTATCATCATTGTCCTGATTTGCTGCTCAGCACATTCAACGCTTGCCTATGGGACGGGGTTTTCCTAGTACGATGGAAGGTGGCGAGGCTCGTGCTGATCAGCAAGAAGAAGGGAAATTCCGAATCACCGTCTGCATACCGCCCGTTATGCATGCTAGACACGGCTGGGAAAGTGCTAGAGAAACTCATCAAGGGAAGCCTCATTAACGCGATTCATGCTGCTGGGGAACTATCTCCTCGGCAGTACGGCTTTAGAGCAGGATGTTTTACCATTGATGCGATTGCAGAGGTGGTGAGCGCGATCCAAAAGGCAGAGGCATATAGTCGCACCAAGCGACGGATCGTCCTGTTGGTGACACTCGACGTCAGGTTGCCTTCAAATCCGCTAGACTGGTGGATATTCTAGATACGCTGGAAAACTCTTTTCAAGTTCCAGAATATCTAATGCGGCGTTTGAGGAACTACCTAAAGGACCGAAGCCTGCTCTACGACATGACACAGGGCCAACGAAGGATGGAAATTACATCGGGTGTTGCCCAGGGATCCATCCTTGGTCTGGATATGTGAAACGTGTCTTACGACGGGCTACTGAGACTTGAGATGCCAGATGAGCCGCGCTTGGTCGGCTATGCGGATGATGTTGTGGCTCTGGTGGCTAGACGCACCGTTGAAAAAGCGTAACTTAGGCTAGGTATGCTAATGCGCCGAGTGAGTGACTGGATGACTGCTCGTGGGCTCAGTTTAGCGCTGGATAAAACCAAAGTGGTCATTTTGACAAAAACGAGAATCCCTGGAGTAAGGATGATCAGTATTTGAGACATACAAATCCAATCGAAGCCATCGGTGAAGTACCTGGGCTACTGATCGACTCGGAGATGAGGGCAACGGTTGAGAAGGCTTCTTCGGGAATATCAGCTCTGAGTCGGCTTATGGCCAACGTAGGGGAACCCAGCCCATCAAAAAGACGCCTCTTGATGAGTGCTGTAGGGTCAGTGCTACTGTATGGAGCAGAGGTATGAGGCGACGCTCTCATCAAGGAGGTATACCGAAAACGTTTGGCACAGGTACAGAGAAGAGGAGCACTGAGAATTGCATCATCGTATCCAACAGTCTCTGACTCAGCGATGAGAGTGATTGCAGGCATGATACCTGTCGCTCTCCTTGCTAGAGAGCGCCGCGCTATTTACCTGCGCCGAAACGAGGATGCGAGGGCGACGTTTGTCCGCGAGAAGAGACAGCGCTCGCTCAACGATTGGCAGCAGTCTTGGGTGAATCGTACGAAGGGAAGGTGGACTGCGTGCCTCATCCCGGATGTGAGACCGTGGCTAAATCAAAAGCATGGTGAGACTGACTTCTATTTGACCCAGATTTTGAGTGGGCATGGGTGTTTTAAGTCTTACCTGCACAAGATCGGTAAGTCACGGTCTCCCGATTGTCGGTTTTGCCCAGGAGAGGAGGACTATGCCTGTCACGCATTTTTTGCGTGTACAAAATGGGTCATGCTCTGGAGGGGGCTCTAGAGGGAGACGGGAGAGCTCACCCCAGATAATATAGTTGCGGTGATGCTCGAATCGGTTGACAAATGGAACCAGGCGGCACATTATGCTCGGGCAGTCCTAAAATATAAAAGGGACTCCCAGCAGCCGGGGCGCTGGGGCTGGGGGATTGCTTTTCTGGCACTTCCTCTTCCCCTCTCCCCTTCCGTTAGGATAGGGACTCCCCAGCTTGAAGGCACCTCACGGCATAACAAAACGAGGCTTGGCCCGAAGTAATGTGTCAAATGATTCCAGGCTGGGTTCTCAGGCTGACAGGGGAGGTGTTTAGTGAGTAGTCCAGTCGCGCATGGGAGTCTCACACAATGTGCATAAATGGCATTCACTTCTCTACCACAAAAAAAAATCGTCTTTGACATGTTTCTTGATTTCATTCGTTGCTGGTTACTGCAATTTTTAAGTTGAGTACAAAACCCTTCTGACATGAGCGTAGGTCTGTCTACCCGACTTGTTTCTTAAATATTTTATGCTGCACTGCATTTATTAAAAACATAACTTAAATTAGATCTGATCATAACTACAAATGAGCATATGTAGATGATTTTATGACTATTAGGGGAAAAGGGGTACTGGCAGTCGCCTACGCAAAAAATAAAATGCAGCACGGAATTTTTGTATACGTTATAAAAATCAACTCAAATTGCAGCTGAATTAATAAATTATCGGTCTCACAGGGTTTCATTATTTTTAAAAAACATTTGAATTGCTATCAAGTTGAAAAAAGATTAATTTTAACTATTACTGTCCACATCTGAGGGTAATTACAGGCACTATGGGGGCAAAATGGTCGAATCAAAACGCTGGATCCGGCTTATAAAATGTCAAGAATTTTGTTATACTTACTGCTTTGACAAATAAATTGCTTTTTGAAGGCCTAGGAATGATTTATGGTGGTGCATTTCCGCGTCTATCGGCGTCTCTATGTTAGTTTCGGTAGCCACTTTCACTTTGTGGACCACACAAAAGTATTCAAGTCTAAATTAAGCTTTTATTCTCCACCCAATCACGTCGGGGTCACCAAATGTGGGCACTTAGTCTATAATGTGAACACAAAATACAATTTTAAACATAATAATTATTCATTACCCACAAAAAATACATAAAAAGGTTGAAATAATTTAGTCGCGGTCTATCAATGCACGCTCTAGCAGGAAAAAGAAAATCTCGTACTCTTGCCACTTTCAGCGCTGTTAGCGGTGAACACCGTTACCTTATTCAGTAGTAGATGTGTTAATTGCTACATGAACTTTGATTATGTGCTAGTTTAAATTGTCAAGTCAGCCTCATAATGCTATAAAAGAAAATCATACAAGTAGGAAAATGGAGAAGTAATTATTCTATCCCTAGGCACTAAGACCGGGATAAGCGAATAAAAATACATTCAACTGCGAACTTAAGGCGCCTTTCTGAGTATTAGTGCTCCAGGGCAGTTAAGCCAGGGCCTGCAGTTTAACTAGTAATTGATTGATTCATCAATCTGACTGCATACTTAAGGTGTCAGCCGGAATATTAGCTTCCCAAGGCTTCAAGCTCGGGGCCAGCAAAAAGATTATTAATTGATTGATTCATAAACAAAACTGCGTAGTCAAGGCGTTAGCCTGAGTATTAGGGTTGTACGGCAATCACACCCGGGCCTGCAGCCATAGACTCAATTGATTGGTTCTTTAAGTATGAAGTCAAGTAATACAAGGTGCATCCCAAAATAAACGAGACTGAGCTAAGATAGAAACGACAGGAGCTTTGGTTACGTTAAAAAAATGTTGTGTGCTACGCCGCATAAACGATTCCGGTTGGGGGCCTTGGGATCCTGACTAGCCCATGGAGACGGGGTAGGTAGCGCCATTCACCCACCCTGAAATCGCCCCCAGGAGCCAATGGGCGAGCTTGCGGCTCCCCGGAATGGTCCTCCTACTACCAATAACTTCCACAAGAAAAATCACTGCTTAAAAAAAATCACAAAAAGAACCCTGAGGGGACCTATCGCAGCTTGAGGTCCTAGGCGGAAGGATCCTTGCACAATCTGGACCAAAATAAGCTTTCGGTCAACACTGCACGCTCCACGTGCAAAAACATCGCTGTAACACTGTCAGGACACCAAAAATTTCATATAAAACAAAATCAACTCTACCGCAGGTAATTAACACAAATATTATTCTTTCACAACAATTTTAATACAAGGTTGATAATGAGAAAAAGGAATTTATGGAAACTTAACACTTACTCTAACGTTGGAGGCCCCGCCGATGAACGAAGTCCTCGCTTTCCATCAATCTTCTGTCCTCATTCCAAACTTCAGTTGTCTCGCGCAGTTTATCTATTCCTCTTCTCCTAATGCGTTGATGAATCCCAGATGTATGCGAAATTAGCGTCCTCCTCTTGGGAATAAGTTGTACGCTGACTGTTCTTGATGATCGTCCTTCGTTTTCCAGTAATCCGTGCGAAAAAAGAGACCGTTTCCATGGTCCCTGGCTCCTTTATTAACTTGGTCCAACGCCTCTTTTACTTGAGTTGGAGAAACAAAGTTCAAGGCCACAACATTCATCACGACTGCTCAACCTTGAGAGTTTATCTCAAGCACAAACCCAGTTTTTTACTTGATGGCCATCTTCCTTTCGCGTTCTGTACTGTATTATCAGTGACAACCTTACCGATTGTTTTGATTGGAATGTCAGTCGTGATAATACTTGTTATTCCGTGCGCGCATGTTAACGTTCGTCGCGAGTGAAATTTGTGTGAGAATCACGTAAGTTTATCCCATCGCAAGCTTGGGTGTTTGGTCCTACAATATGTTCATCTTGTTTTTCAGGTAACATTTGCCAGATAACATCATCGGCTTCCTTAAATCCCTTAAATTGCATTCTATGGTTTATTGCCTCCGTGATGCTTTTGAATTTCACAATGCCAATGGTTGTCTCTGCCGCATATACAAATGTCACGTCAGGATCATCAGAGTCTGCCAGTATCGATATACGTAACAGAGCACAACAGCTACAAAATTTAACAGGATGTCGAGTGATTGGAGAATTCATGGCGATAACATGATGGACGAATCGAATCAAACAGAGTTCGAGAATTATGCGTTTCAGGAGTTGACGGAAAGCACAGATTTCCAAATGTTATATCAGGTTAGTGGTATTCGATCCTTGGCGGAACTTTTTCCACATTTCCAAGTGATTCGTGGCAATACGTTGCTTGAGGGATTTGCATTGATCACATTTGAAAATGCCAATATTGAGGAAATCGGTTTAACATCACTTATGACAATCAATCGTGGTGATGTGCGTGTCGAGAAAAATCCAATTTTATGTTTTATCGCTGTTGATTGGAATCGTATTGCTATGAATGCAACGCCGGAGGCGCTAATATTTAAGCACAACAAGGCTACCAACGAATGTCCATTATGTGGTTTAGGGGGAATAAAAGGTGATGTTTATAGCGGTGATTGTTCTGTCTTCGGTAACAAACGCTTCTGCTGGGGTCAAGATCTCTGCCAAAAAATATGCCCGTCGGAATGTTAATTGTTGGATGCATGCTTGGAACACTTCTGGATTTGATTCAATCTGCTTCACAATACCAATCATACGTGTTCCTACCTCGCTCAATGGTTTCACCACGTCCACTAGGAACGCAGTAGCAATAATGCTGACGATTCGGGGAAGATTTGAATTGTTCACTCCCAGAATAGCGGGATTTGTCTGTATTAGATCATATAAGTAGCCGCAAACATGCAGTACTTCATCGTCGCCTTGAACAACTGGGAGCCATGAGAGTCATAAATTCAGGATTTCATCCTTGTTGGGAATGGCGGAGCTATACTATTTGAGTATTTTAGTTACAGCTGAGATAGCATTTTCTGTGAGATTGACATTTTCTGGATCACGACTTTTCGTTGCATTAATGATTTCCACTAAAAGAGAAATTTCTTGCACTCGTGTCACAGAGGTTGAGGGACTCGGTTGTGTGTCGTGTGTGTCTCTCGATAAATTCTTGACAAAGTTCAAAAGGAATTAGTTTGGGTGTAGTTACATAAAAGTGTTTTTGGGAAAATATGCCCGTCGGAATGTGAAAGTCGTGCCTGTAATGGTCAAGGAAAATGTTGCAACGAAACGGTAGTTGTTCAGATTATCTTAATACGTGTTTCGTTTGCCGAAATTTAGTTGCTTATGGTAAAGATGGTGAGAGAATTTTTTTATCCATGAAAAAGAATATATCGTGTTCGGATATTGGTATTAGTGTCCCTTTCAGCTTGATGTCTATATATTTTCCATTCAATTTTTTTTGTAAGTTTATTTATAACACTGAATCGATGTTGCATTGATGCGAATATCTTGATTTGGAATCCGGACGTCAAGCACTAACACTTTTTCATGACTTTATCGGCTGCAATATAATTTATATGCTAATTTTGATGTTGTTACGACAATTCAGTCCGATAGAGTTCAATTAAAACATCCTTTCTTCCAAGGACCATGACAGGAAAGACAACTGCTAACTTAGTTTTGTTTGACACTCATGTAGGTTGCATTTGCATACGTGTCCTTCTTTTTCCGCTTGATACTTAATTCCTAACATTAATTAATGCTAATGATTTATATCTTTTATCCTAACCTGACTTTAATCCTTCTCACCAGTACTTCCGCGCGTGGAGTTGTTCCTTGGTAGTCTTCCGGATAAAATCTTGGAGCGCAAGGAATCCTTCCCTTCTAAGAATGGTTTCGGGGCTTAATTTATATTTCGTAACACTTTGTTCTGATAAATTTGAGTTTATTTATTTAAAATAGTCTCCTTCGGCCTTCATACACTGTTTCGCGCGATCCAAAAGCTGTTCGAACGAGTATTTCAGGTCATTGACGGGAATGTCCTTCAGGATGTCGGTATAAGCCTTTTGGATGCCCTTTACGGACGCAAAGCGTTTTCTTTTCATAGCCAAATGCAATTTCTCGAATGGGTAGAATTCAGAGGGAATATCAGGCGAAAACGGTGAGTGATTGATGGGTGAAATGCGATTTCTAGTCAAAAAATCAGTCAAAGAGTGGATCGATGGGATCCTCCTTTACGGTATTCAGGCCCAATTCAACGAATGCGATGCAGCAAACACTTCAATGCCAAGATAGAGAATTGCATTGTCGGTTTGGCACGTTGGCATGACCTCCGTGTGGACAATTCCTTTGGGATCCTAAAAACAAATGAGCATCGACGCGATTTTTTGGGTGGTGGCTCGTCAGGGGACTTCCATTCGGCACTTTGACGCTTGGTTTTGGGTTCATATTGGAAACACCACTTTTTATCATCAGTTACAGTCTTGTAAAGGAAGTTCTCGTCTTCTCTCGTCTCTTTAATGATGTCTTTTCCAATGTTGAACTCTGACCAATTTTTGGTCATCAGTTAGTTTGTGCGGAAGAAAACGTGCACACACCTTTCGAAAGCTCAAACGATCGGTTAAAATGCAATAAAACGATGTTTTGGAGATATTAAACTCCAATTCCATGAATTTCAAGCACAATTTCGATGGAGCTTTCGGTAATCACTGATTCTGAGCGGCACGTTTGTTCATCGTCATTTATGTTCTCACGAATATTTCTGAAACGTGTAAGCCACTTTTGAGCTCTGGCACAAGATAGGCAATCATCGCCATAAACTTTTTTTATCAATTCAAATGTTTCGGTAAACGTTTTACCGATTTCAAAAAAAAATTTGATATTAGCTCTTTGTTCAAACTCATTTTTGTACCGATGACTCAAACATACTGTCACTTTAGACGCAAAAACTTCGCTTCCACAGAATCGAATGTCACCAAACTTACAGATGGTGTCACCAAAAAAATTTGTATGACAAAAGTCTCGTTTATTTTGGAACCCACCTTGTAGTAGCAGGTAAGTGGTGGGTAGTGATATCTCTCTCCCCCTGGGAGCTCCCAGTTCATGCCAGTATACATAAGGTATGCTGGTAATGTAAGACCCTGAAGGCTTACCTTTCAGAGTTTGATAAAAAAATTTCCGATATAATGAGCTCTCGGTTATAGTCAAGTTAATACGCAATCTACAGAAGTCCACTCTAAACGGGTTGGACTTGTTGCAAATTCCGGCGTACCAACTTCCTCCCATTCGCAACTTCAAATTGCCGCCGTAGCATCTCCATCTTTCTTTGGACATTTATACCTTTTTCCCTGTTATTTATTTAATTTTATTAAAAATTTTCCAAATTCCCTATAATTTTTGCTTCCCCATCATCACAATCCTACCCTTTTCCCTTATTTCCAACTAAAATAATATAATATATACTAACAATTTCAATTTTCCCACTAACGACATTCCATTGATTAATTTCCACTAACAAAACTTCATTCAATATTTTTCCCTTAACAAAACCTAATTCCTTCCTTCATACTAACTAATTCTATTCCCACTAACAAATTTCATATTTTTATACTAACAAAAATTTTTTCACGTTTCCCTTTTAACAAATTTCCGTATCTTGCCCATCAAAAAAGAGTTGAAGTTGCTAAACTGATGAATGGGAGAATGGTTACGGCGCGAGTTCTCGGCCGAAGGTCTGCTGGAATCCTGAGTTCAAGTTCCCCCGGGCGCAGGGAAGCACTTTTTTGTGGTTTCGGCAAAATCAGTAGCTTCCGTAATGTATATGTGACACTTTGCATTCAATCAAGCGATTCTTGGATGATGTAAAATTGCCATATATGCAAATCAATGAATACTATTGTGTTTGTCTGTTTTCAGTCTTACCTGCACAAGATCGGTAAGTCACGGTCTCCCGATTGTCGGTTTTGCCCAGGAGAGGAGGACTATGCCTGTCACACATTTTTTGCGTGTACAAAATGGGTCAGGCTGCGAAGGGAACTCTACAAGGAGACGGGAGAGCTCACCCCGGATAATATAGTTGCGGTGATGCTCGAATCGGTTGACAAATGGAACCAGGTGGCACATTATGCTCGGGCAGTCCTAAAATATAAAAGGGACTCACAGCAGCCGGAGGCGCTGGGGCTGGGGGATCGCTCTTCTGGCACTTCCTCTTCCCCTCTCCCCTCCCGCTAGGAAGGGGACTCCCCAGCTTAAAGGCGCCCCACGGCGTAACAAAACGAGACCTGGCCCGAAGTAATGTGTCAAACGGTTCCAGGCTGGGTTATCAGGTTGACAGGGGAGGTATTTAGTGGGTAGTCCAGTCGCGCATGAGAGTCCCACACTCTGTGCATAAATAGCATTCACCTCCCTACCACAAAAACAAAAAAAAATTGTGTTTGTCGGTACGGGAAAAAGATGTGTGGGTTGCGGAATCGAAGAATATTGAACTTCAATTACGTTACCCAGATAGGGCAGCGGTAATTTAAAAATGAAAAGGATTGCGGAATCAGATTTGGGAAGGTGAAATGCGGTTCTTTTGACTTGGAAAAGGTGGATAAGAGTGATTTATTTTCGCGAAGAAGTTGTTGTGGATTTTTTCGATGACGACGGGGAGGAAAACAATCGAAAGACTCACTGAGGAAGCTTGAGTCAAGCAAAATACATACATATGAGGACAAAATAAAAAATTGTATTAACAATTGGGGAAAAAAGTGTTTTAAATCTTTTTATGATTTGCCTATTATACTCTATTCTAAAACAGAGGAATCGAAATTTTATGGACCATATTAAACACCACATATTAATTTTTAAAATAAAATAAATAACACAACACCATCTTACTTTACAATTACCCCACCCCCCGCCGGCTACGGCCTTCACCCTAACGCAAGCATCCGTAAACATATTCAATGCTTTTGAGCGAACGGTGCTAAGGTGTTTAATTGGAGCGAAACTAGACGGGGACCAATGGCGAATTTGATACAACCGCGATTGTATGAAATTTTCGACGAGCCGGAGGTCTCAATTATTGTAAGACATTGGAAGCTTAAATGAGCTTGGTATGTAAATCGTATGGACAAACAATGAATACCTAAAAAAGTGCCTATTCGTTGGGAGTCGGTCGAGGAAGACAGCTGATCGCTGCTCCAATCTCAAAATTCGAGGACGTTATCAATGGACCGAGACAGCTGGAGCCGCTTGTTGTAGGAAACGAAGACCCGAGAGAGGCTTTAGAGCTACGACAAAGAAGAGTTGTGAGAGCGGTTCAATAACTACCCGTGTTTGACGACAGAGGGTGTTTTTGAGGGAAATTGGTTTAATCATCGTGTGCTGCCATTTATCAAACGACCGTGAAACAAATTTGTATAGAAAAAAATGCGAGGGGATAATGGACAAGTTGGGTGATGTTTATGGAGACACTTCGCCATTTATGACCACAGTTAGAAATTCAATCAACATCCGTTCTTGATGAGGAGGCCACCCAGCAGACGTGGTTACGGAGGTAATCGTTCAAAAAGTCTACGACATGATTCTCGTTGATTGAGGAACGAAAGTGCGCAGAGTAGTAGAGGCCATAGGTGTGTCGGCCAAAACGGTAATTTATATTTTACATGATAAGTTGGCGATGAAAAAATTGTCAGCCCGATAGGTGCTGCGAAAGCTCACGGTGGACAACAAGCGGATGCGGCTATCAACTACGAAGCAGCGTTTGTAGCAACTTAAGTGAGACCCAAAGAGTTTTTGCATCGAGTTGTCACCGTTGATGAAACCTTGATTCATCATTACACACCAGAAACTAAGCAACAATCAAAACAATGGACTTTTCTGGTGAATCTGCTCCAAAGAAGGCGAAGACGGTCCCGTTGGCTGGAAAAGTCATGGCGACAATTTTTTGGGATGCGAAATGTGGCGGAAAATAAGGTGCTGTTCGACTTTGATAACGCATCAGCACATTCATCCAGAAGTTTCGCCATCAAACTGCATGAATTGCGATGCAAACTGCTGCCGCACCCCTCGCTTTTACCCGATTTGGCTCCCTGCGACTTTTTCTTATTTTGTAACAGTAAGAAATGACTCATGGGAAAAAAATTTAGCTTAAACAAGGAAGTCATCGTCGAGACAGAGACGTATTTTGGAGAGTTCGACTATAAAGTCTTAGTACTGTCAACCTTCCTGCACTATTATAATCAGGCTATAATAATAATGATGCTCCAAATCTCCCAACTTTAGCGGACTCCGAAAAAGTAAGGTCCGACTAAAGTAAATGCAAGACTATAAAGTGAGATACTCTCAGGCAAACGGTATAAAGGGTTTTCCAATTAGAGGTGTTATTTTGAATAGCCCGCTATTTCGGTAGATGTCACTTTTGAACCTGTCATTTTTTGACATTTGACCCGTTAAAAACTATTTCATTAATAAAAATGGAACGATACATGCTTCAGCAATGTATTGAAATTATTAAAACTCACTATAAAAAATTAAAAAATTTAGGGGAGACGGTTCGTAAAACTCGAACATTTTTAGGTCGTCGTGAAGCACCTTGTCGGACAACGATACAGAAATTGGTGGGGAAATTTAAGCTGTTGGGACAACTTAGTGATATGAAGAATAAAACCCTTCCACGTCACTCCAGAACAGCCGAAAATATTGCTGCTGTAGTCGAAAGTGTTGAAGAAAACCCAGGTTTGTCCATTCTTCGTCGTTCTTTGGAATTAGGTATTCCACAGACGACATTACACCGTATTTCGCATAAAGATAATATAGCAATGGATGCAATGAAAGAGGAGTATGATGTTGCTGAGACCAGATTGCGGCAGCCTAGACTTGTCATCAATGGACTAGAAAAACAGTACTCAAATAATGAATTAAGAAATGAGATCCAGTCATTAAAAACAATACGCAAATAATGAACTAAGAAATGAGATCCAGGCATTAAATCCCAATATAGAGGAGCGTGATTCTATGGAACTTGTTCATGCTAGGCGAACAAGAAATGGAGCATGTATAAGAGGCTTGCGAATAGATACATTAATATAGATTATGGATCGTATTTTGTGAAGGAGGACTTCAACGTAACGAGGTGTTATAAGTGTCAAAAATACAACCACAAAACATCAAAATGTGAAGGGGAGCAAATATGTGTAAAATGTGGAGGAAAGCATGACCTAAAGGACTGCAAAAGCACGATTGAGAAGTACTCTAACTGTATTGGTAACAATAGCAATGCTGATCATTCTCACAGAGCTGACTCTGTAGAGTGTCCGGAGTTTCAACGCAGAATATTGATCGCCAGGAGGAGTACCGACTACAACTTTGATGATTGCTAATCTTTCTAATCAATCAAGTGGAACAAATTTAACACTTATGTATGCTAATATAAGAAGCTTAAGGCATAAGCTAAGTGATATTCAGATTGACCTGCAGCAAAATCCTGACACAGATTTGATTATTCTCAATGGAATCTGGATTTACCCTGAAGAAGCACGGTTTTACAATATTGAAGGATATAATATGGTATTCTCCTGCAGACCTGGAAGAGATGGAGGTACAGCAATGTGCGTAAAAAATACAATTAATTTCATTACCAAGAGATTGACGCCTGATGAGCATAACGTTATAATAATTGAAGTACGCCATGCAGGTAAAAAAATAAAATAAGGGACGTACTACAATCCCAATCGTATGAATGCGAAAGATTTTTCCACAGTACTAGATACATTATTCTCAACTGAAAAAAAATTTAATCACAGTAGCGGACACAAACATTGATGTACTAATTGAATCACCAGAAACAAGGATTTATAAGGATACGCTAGAAGCGAATGGAACGGTAATCATAGATAACAACCAAATTACTCGCCCTGTGTCAAATACCTGTCTGGATCATATAGTAACCAATGATTTAAAAGTCGCTGAAAGCATGTCATACATATTTGAGGACTTGCCGGAACTGGATCACCGTGTGTTAAAAATTGCTATTCAAGACCAAACCCTGAACAAACACAAGCCGACCTACAAAACGTTCAGATATCTAGACAAGGAGCTCTTTAAAAGCGAAAACCAAATAATATTATATCATCATATCTGCTAAGCAAAGCTCTACAATTAAGAAAAAAATCAGGTGTCGACAACGGACTTGGATAACGAAAAAAGTAATTGATGCAAGTATTAAAAAAAGGAAGGCATACATGGACTACAGGAAGAACAATGGAAACCAGGCTTTCAAGTTTGTATACTCGTATATGCAAGCGAAAAAAGAATCGAAACGACTGGTGAAAGAGGCTAAATTCTTATATTTCTCAAAAACAATGGAAACAGCGGCTGACAACTCCCGCGAAATATGGAAAATAATAAATGAGGTAAAGGATAACTCTTCAACCCAGGGTATATCACAAAACATTCAACTGAATCCTGATGGGCCCTCTAATTCATCGTGTCCACGTGACGCGGTGAACTCATTAAATAACTTTTTTTCAACAATTGATGGAAGAAACACTAAAGAAATCGTTGCCAGTTCAGCAAGCAATTTTAATACTACAAATATCTCAATCAATTGCATCCTTCACATTCATCAAACAAATACAAGGGAAGTCTTAAATGTAATCAATGAATTGAAAAAGAATGCGGTGCCAGGCATCGATAGCATCACGATGAATGAGATTAGTATAATAAAGGAGGACATAGCCCAGATTATGGCAAATTTTATAAATGTGCATATCAGGAATGGGACTTTTCCGGAGGAAGAAAAACTTGCAAAAATATTTCCTATATTTATGAGTGGTGATCAACTCGACCCGAATAACTATCGCCCCATTGCGCTGCTGACGGGATTTAGCAAGATATTTGAAAAAATACTAAACAATCGATTAACATCATTCTTAGTTGAAAACTCTATCATAAGCCAACATCAGTTTGGTTTCCAAAAGAACAAGAGTACTTTGGATGCCATACATTCTGTCACACGTTTCATCAATCTAGGACTTGACAGAGGTGATTATGTCATCGCAATTTTTGTGGATTTGAAAAAAGCATTTGATACAGTTGATTATGAACTCTTGCTTCGTAAACTTGAATCGTAACGGTATTCAGGGTGGTCCTAAGCAGTTGTTTAAGAGTTACTTGGAGGGAAGATTGCAGAGAACTTTAATCAACAATGTCTTGAGCGATCGAGCACCTACGAAAACAGGAGTTCCCCAAGGCTCAATACTTGGCCCAACTTTGTTCCTGCTATACACAAATAATCTAAATACATGTGGGCTGACGGGATATCACACATCATATGCTGATGACACAGTTCTACTTTATTCAGGATGAGACAAAACTGCCATTGAGAACACTTTCAACGAGGATCTAGGAAAATTCCATCAGTGGTTAATTGAAAACAAACTAGTATTGAACACTTCAAAGACAAAATATATTGTTTTTAAGCAAAAGAACAAAGGAGACATAGATGTCGAACTAACTATTAACGGCGAAAAATTGCAAACAGTGCTAAAAATGAAATATCTTGGTCTTATCGTACACCATCGCATGTCCTGGTTACCACACATAAATAGCTTAAGGAGGCAATTAGCCCCAATAATAGGATTGTTAAGAAGATATGAGGATTTTCCAATGCACATCAAGAAACTTGTTCTAAATGCGTTTGCCCTGGCGAAATTGCATTATGGAGTACTTATTTGGAGTCAATCAGCAAAGCAACATTTAAACAGTATATCCAGACTGCTGACCAAAGCGTATAAAAACATTCTGAAGCTGCCAATGCTTACTCAAACTAGTTTGGCTTACCAATTGGTAAAATTATTGTTATGGAGAAAGCTAAGTTTATCCAGAGAAATTTAAAAACGAATGGGTCGGAACGAGCCCTATTAATTAAGGTATCACAGATCAACCCATATAATGCAAGGAATGCAGATCAATTTGTAATACTTTTGCCAGAACGGATCGTCTAAGGAACGATGCAACGAATGATGCTCTGCATATATACATAAAACAATCTACCAGAAATTGTTAAGAAAGCAAACTCACTTTTGGTATTTAAGAAAATACTAAGGGAGCATTTAATGAGCACTGATTGAAGCATGGATCTGTAATTCTGCTTTTATGAGCCCAGTATCTTAGGGCGGTCTTTTTGACCCTATCGGCGAGATGCTGAAGTGACAGTTACGCAGAGTTTTTTTTGAACGCGTCGTATTATATTGAATTTTTTTTACCTCTGAGAGCTGATCATGATTTTTTGGACTAGATGTTCACGAAAAGGACTAGTTCACATTATGTTGTGTGCCCCCTTATACCGATGTGTTAAACATTGTCTGGGTGGCACGAAGGACCAAGCGACGTAATATGAATGCAGATTGCACGAGCATTGTGCGACGAAGTAAGAGTGATGGAGAGAGTGGTAGGGAATGGATGTATTTAAAAAAAAAAAAGATTTGGGTCTTAAGGCTTATGAAGCTCAGTTGACACAAGAACTCAAGCCGGTCGATCATCAACAACGTCGTGTCTTTGCTGATTGGGCCCTTGAAATGCATGAAAATGATTCGGAATTCCATCGAAAAATCATCTTGAGTGATGAGGCCCATTCCCACCTCGGTGGCTTTGTCAGCAAGCAAAATTGTCGGATCTGGGGCTCGGAAAACCCAAGAGTTATTGTTGAAAAGCCTCTCTATCCTCAACGTGTGACTGTTTAATGCGGTTTATGGTCCAGCGGAGTCATTGGACCTTACTTTTTCGAAAATAAGGCTGGAGCAACAGCTACGATGAATGGATTGCACCATCGAGAGATGATTTATGGTTCTTTATGACCAAAATTGGATGGTTTTGAGCTGGACAATGTTCATTTTCAACAAGACGGTGCTATGTGCCACATAAGCAACGAAACCATTGATCTTTTACGAGAAAATTTTCCGGACCGTGTTATCTCTCGAAGAGGTGATCACAATTGGCCACTGAGATCTTAAATCCTTGCGACTTCTTCCTTTGAGGCCACGTGAAAGAGAAGGTTTACGCCAATAGCCCAGCGTCGATTCAAGACCTCAAAGATGGAATTTATGAGACTGTCGAGGACATAGGACAGCCACTTTGTGATTTGGTTATAGAAAATTTCATGAAAAGGATATGGTCGTGTAAGCGTGGTAGTTGTAGTCATTTGCCTAATGTTATTTCTTAACTATTAACAGCATACATTCTTCTTTATAATGAAGTAAATATTTGATCATTTATATTAAAAAATGGCAATTGTCTTCTAAATCACTTCACTTACGAAACTCACTTTTCTATTCGCTTTCCACACACTATCGCAGTTTTCTATCGCGGTTGTAATGAATGATCCCCCCATTCATTCAGCTCGCCTTTATATAGGGTCTCTACCTATTCACCCATTTCTCGTACATTGGCGAATGTTCTACCGAGAGGTACCTGGTAGATTCGAGCAAATTAATGAATGGAGTGACGTCACTTGCAGATGTTGATCATGCTTGTTGGGTTCTCGTGGGTTCGAGTAAATTCATTTGTTGACGTTCTTAATGATTATGAAAACAATTGCGACAGCAGCTCGCAGAATTATTTGTACATGTAATTATTTGTACATGTAACACTGCCCCCACCTCAGTTCTTTTCGCCCCGAAAAGATGTGTCGCTATTCGTAGTCAATTCTCCATGGGTGTAATATGGGGCAAGATGGTCCAGATGCACGATTTTCATTTTAGCTCTCGGCTTACGATGTTCCTGTTTTCGGTATACGACGTCGTTGATTCGTTTTGAACTCGGTATGGTCCCTCCCAATTATGTTGCAACTTTGGAGACCTACCCTTTCGCCGTTGCGGGTCATAAAGCCACACCAAGTCATCTTGCTGGAAGCCAGTAGAATTTGCCTTTAGATAATACCTGGTCCTCATGCGGTCAGTAGCCGATTCGAGGTGTTTTCTCACTGTCCGATGTATCTGGTTCAACCGTTGTCTTAGATCACTTGCGTACTCCGAGACCGTTTGGGGTTTCTCAGGGGGTGTTCCGAACTTTATATCGGCTGGCAAACGAATAGTCTTTCCAAAAATGACTTTGGCTGGGGCTTGGCCCGTCGCTGCATGTTTGGCAGCTCTGTACGCCATCAAAAATAGTGGGATATGTCGATCCCAGTCCCTTTGGTTCTCGTCAACCATCTTGGCCAGATGTTTATTGAGCGTGCCGTTGAACTGTTCGACCATTCCATCGGATTGGGGATGCAGCGGTGTTGTCCTCGTTTTCCGTATTCTCAGTAGTTCACACATTTCGTCAAAAACTAGTGACTCAAAGTTTCGGCCTTGATCTGAATGTAATTCGCAAGGTACGCCGTACCTACTGACCCAATTTAACACTAACTGTTCAGCTACGGTAGTTGCTTCCTGGTTGGGAATGGGGTAGACCTCGGGCCACTTGCTGAAATAATCGGCTACAACCAGCGTATATCGATTTCCCCAATCGAATTCAGGAAAGGGTCCTGCGATATCAACAGCAATCCTTTCGAATGGCACGTCTACGTTATAGGTTTGCATTTGTCCTCTCAGTCGTCGCTTTGGGCCTTTGACGGAAGCGCAAATTGTGCATCTGCGACACCAGTCCTCTACGTCTTCTCGCACGTGGAGCCAGTAGAACCGTTCCCGCAATTTCGCTAAGGTCTTGTTAACACCAAGATGGCCTCCCGAGGATCCTTCATGCATTTCCTTAATCACATCGTGGATTCGGCTTTTGGGTAGTATAGTTTGCATCCTATAGGAGCTGCCATACGCCGTTTCCCATTTCCGCTTGAGTACGCCACCCTCCACCTGAAGGGAGTTCCATTGTGCCCAATAGCTTTTCAGGGTTGCGCCATGCATCGAAACGTCCTTCCACTCCGGTCGCCCAGTTGTCTCCTTCCATACGAGCAATGGTCCGATGTCTTCATCGGCTAACTGGGCATTTCGAATCTCCTCCGATGACCAACCTTCATCGAATTCGGCCGTTATCACTCGCAGATCAACGGGCGGCTCCTTTTCCCAATCCGCTGGCAATGTTTGCGGTTAGCTGGACATGGATGACGAGACTCTGCCCTTGTGAACCAGTTGGGGCCTCACTAGGTCTGGTCGGATCGTCGATCGGGTTGCACCAGTGTCGTTTGTTAGGGTGCATTGTTCTTCATCAACTTGACCAGGAAGGCATCTGTTTGCTTCTCCACGATGTTGCCTTGGCACGGTGCTGGGGATGTCGATTCTCCTAGCCAACGTTCGCCCCACGAAGTTGGCCCCTGCAGTTTGATGGGCCTCCATTCTAGGCTCCTGACATGGTCTGGATCTTCACCACCCTGGACAATAGCTCGGTCTTCTTCCCTTCTTGCAGTCTCTTTGCAGGTGCCCTTTTTCCCCGCAATTCCAGCATCTAGGCGCACCAGCTCTCACTCAATACCCGCGCGCTCACACCTGCAATTATCTGCCAGTACCTCGCGAACCCGGGAAGTGGTACGGGTCACATTTTTGGCTGCCTCAAAATTTAAACTTTAAGCCAATGCGTCCTTGACTGTTTGCTTTTGAGCTAACCGCACGGCTTGTTGCAATTCCTTGTCCTTTAAGGCGCTGATGAATGCTTCTGCTGCTACGTCATCTCGATGTTCTGGGTCGTACGTTGGGTAAGCCAAAAGTGCCAGTCGCTCAATGTCTTGTGCTAGCTGCTGCAAGGTTTCGCCAGACTTCTGCATCCGATGCCGTAGCTGTGCCCGGTAAATCTGCTTCAGATGATCGTCTCCATAACGCATATCCAGCGCATTCATTATAGCAGCCGGGTTTGAATGCAGCTCAACGAGGATAGTCTGCAAAAGCTCGGCAGCTGGGCCTCTTAGAGCAAAAATTAACGCAGTTGCTCGTTCCTGCTCATTCCAGTGATTTATCCTAGCGGCTGCTTCAAACTGGATTTTGTAAATAGTCCAGACCGTTTGCCAATCGAATATTGGTGCTTGCACATTTCTAGATGAGCTTTGCGCTGCGGTTATAATTGGGGCTGGTGAGGCGGTTACTACTGCCTTCGCTGCTTCCAAGTCCTTTTTCACTTTTTCCATCTCATGGTTGACCTGGCTGATCTCAAGGTTGATTCTCTCCTCGACCTGGAATACCTTCTCCTCGACGCATTTAATTTGGCTGTTGAGATTATTGAGCTCCGTTTTTATTTCGGTTGACTGTTTTTCCAGCTTCTGTGCGATGTATGCCTTGATTTCGAACGCATGTTGGTCTAGCTTCGCTGATTGTTCATTTAGATGCGCTGATCGTTCACTTAGCTTCGCTGATTGTTCATTTAGCTTCACAGTTAAATTGGATGACTGTTGTCGCTGCTCTTGCTGCATTAGCATCAACATTTGCATCAGCGCATTTTCTGGTTCCTTTGGTTTTGGTGTTTCGGCTTCACCACCTTCTGCGCCTCTTTCTGCAGCTGAGAGCTCACCCGAATCCAGATTCACGCCTTCCGACTCGATCGCATCACGCAAGCGTGCAATCAGTATGGCCTTTGTACCTTGTGTAGCCAGATTTCGTTGTTCCAACTCCTCTTTGAGCTCCGATATGCTCAATTAATTAATTTTTAGATTTAAATTTCCTGGCATTTTTATTGTTTCGGCTATTTGTCCACGTTAACTTTCACAATTGTGCACTTTAAAGTTGTTTAAACGTTTTCACTTCCGAAATTTTTCTTTCTCACTTCTTGCCACCATTGTCGCGTGTTATTGATTCGCGGCCAATAATTTTAATGTTCCGGGGAAGTGAAAACGCAATGTCTTTTAAATTAACTTAAAAGAGTTTATTCAATTAATCACAAAAATGCACAATGATCAATTTAACACTTTCACTAAGTTTAATTTTCACTATGAAAAATCTAACACTTGTCCATAAATTTCTTATCGCAATTGTCTTCTAAATCACTTCACTTACGAAACTCACTTTTCTATTCGCTTTCCACACACTATCGCAGTTTTCTATTGCAGTTGTAATGAATGATCCCCCCATTCATTCAGCTCGCCTTTATATAGGGTCTCTACCTATTCACCCATTTCTCGTACATTGGCGAATGTTCTACCGAGAGGTACCTGGTAGATTCGAGCAAATTAATGAATGGAGTGACGTCACTTGCAGATGTTGATCATGCTTGTTGGGTTCTCGTGGGTTCGAGTAAATTCATTTGTTGACGTTCTTAATGATTATGAAAACAATTGCGACAGCAGCTCGCAGAATTATTTGTACATGTAATTATTTGTACATGTAACAATATCCAAATAACACCTCTTATTGGAAAACCCTGTATTTGGGTTGACAATAAGCTTAATCTAAGGGATAAAAATATCTTAAGTGTAGTGGCTATAAGACTATTTGAAATGAAGATTAGAGCGTAGAACAACTTATTCTGTGTTATTTTTTTCATAAAATTTATGTTTTTTTTTTCGTTAGGGCATTTCGATTTTGAGCCTTTTTTTCATAAGTATATTCATATGCAAAATACATGTATCATTATCATTTTAATTTCTAATGCTAATTTTAATTAATTTAAAATATTACTGTCTTAGCTATAAATATGCAATCAATGATAACAACATAAAATTTCTTTATATTCCATTCACCCCCAACAGTCTGCTATCAAAGAAAACAGATTCTATTAGAAAAATTCGAACGATACGGAAATCAATTTTATCTTTGAATGTTTCAGGCATTATCATAAAAATCTTAAAGAAAGTTTGCATGGCAAAAAAAGATACATCGTTCCTTATCTTATCAAACAAATCTTTTACAATCCTTCTTGAACCGATTAATTACTGTTTAATTATAGGACAGTGGTGAAATTAATTTTCAAAGGCGTAACATGAAAAAGAAAGAGCCAAATCCTCAATGGATCACGTGAATAGCGAATGATTAATTATCTATACCCACTGCGTATGTAAATTTGCTTAATATTGTGGAATTATCGAGAATGTTGACGTTTCTACATAGTATACAGGTATGATTAAATCAGAATAAAATCTAAGTTTAATTAGGTTTCATGTTCTCTTTTTCTGGAAAATCATCGTTATTTAGTACTTGTACTAAACTGAATTATGTATTACCTTATTTGGAACGCAAAAAAGATTAAAATATATTTTGGGAATTGGAAAAAAAAAACTAAGAAGGAAGGAGAATCTAAATTTAAGAACTAAACGTCACTTCTAAAGCTAAAAATGATTTTCTTTTATTCAGAATCAAGTGAAGATGGTGCTGACTGAATTTATTTACATATTCAACATCCAGTTCCTATAATTTAGCATTGATATGAATAGCTAAAACTCCATCCTTTTCATTGGCTTGAATTAAGATTTTCGCTTTGCCATCACTATCAACTACAACTGATTTACCAGTACATTTTTCATCGACTTTCGACCCAGATATAACATCGCAATAAGTTCCAGCTGGCAATCCAGTTCTCAGAGTTTGATAGAGATCTTGTCCTTCATTGTTAAAAACTACAAAGCCCTTATTGCCTCGAGAAAACGCAATTTGATTATTCCCATTGTCCCACCAATTTTCAACCTTAGTATCGCGAACAGCATTCTTAAAACCAATCATGCCATAAATTTGCGGCCAACGATGCTCACACACCCAACCATTGCTACAACTTTCATCCCGTCTGATAGTTGGGGATAGGATTTGTTCGCCATCACTGCTAGGGGGAGCTGTATCTTTGTTTTCGAATGCAAATGAACTCATAATCCTTGTGATACCATATGGATAAGCCAATTTAAATGCGGTAGCCATTCTGTATAGTTTAGAGTCTTTGTAAGTTAGTATGTAACTGCTCTCTCGTTGATTGTCGTGGTTGTCCACGAAGACCAAAGCTTCAGTAGAAGGAAGCATTCCCCATTCTGGGCCCCAATTTTTAAGATTCTTCAAAGGAATACCACCGCGGAAGGCATGAGCTATTTCAAATGAAAATTGGAACTCTGTGACAGCTCCAAGATGGTTATACTCATACTTTGAAACTCCCTCACCACCATGGTCAATGACTTCTTGGACAATAAACGGTCTTGAGTGTGGAGGAAATCCGGCTTCAGTGCTTAAATCCTTGATGCTAGAGTAGATAACCTAGATACCGATAGGAAATTTATAAAGTGAATATCAACAAGCTGCATTCAGTTACCTTCAAATCCTCTGGCCACATATGCTTAGCAGCATCTACACGAAACCCAGCAACTCCTAAATCAACCAAATGATTGAGAAAATTGATAATGGCTCTTCGAACATGTGGCTTCCTCTGATCCAAATCATGCAGACCACCTAGTTCGCAATTCCTGACTTCAGTAGCGTTTTTGTAATCCATTATGGTGCATGGTGGGTGGAAATCTAGCTCTGTGTAGGGTACTCCAGGGAAGCTTCTTTGACTTGGGTCAGCCCGAGATCCTGCTGTGCCAATAGCATTTGGACTATCAGCAGCCATATGATTGAATACCACATCCACATATATTCTTACGCCAACTTCATTACATATTTTTACCATATTTGCAAACGCATTCTCATTTCCAGACCTTGTTTTAATTTTATAGGATACTGGCTGATAACGTTCCCACCATGATCGACCGGACGCAACGAGGTTTTCATTGACGGGTGACACCTGAAAGTTTTTTAACAATTATATGTTCAAGCTTTCAAGTTCGTCAGTCTACCTGAACACCTCCGTATCCTTTGGGACCCAGAAAGCGTACGCACTCTTTGGCAATGTCATCAAATTTCCATTCGAACAAATGAACTATGGTATTTCTATCTTTAAGTTGATAAGTGTCAAATTGGCAGATTGCTCCAGCGATAAATTTAGTTAGAATTATTATTAAATATTTCTGCATATTGTTGAGTTTTCTTTGTTAAAGGTTCCACTTAGCCGTATTTCATTTAATTTTTTAATGTATTGATTCAAAAAACTGTATTGGGAAAACTACAAATATATTGTATTATATAGGCATACCTTATGTCTTCTCTTTGATAACTGCGGTTGAATATTTAAGTGCAACTGAATTTATAGTGAAATTATGATATGAAATGATCATACTTTATAAATAAATAATAGAGACTATTACCTTAACATCTGTTAGAACACTTGTTTGACATAATACAATTGAAGGAAAGAATAGTGATAGTAGTTTTCCGTAAAGTTGGAAAAATTTTCAAGATCTATGATAATTGTATTGAAAAGTTCAGGCAGTCGGTAAGTTAAGTTATAAATACATTTTTTTTTCTTATTTAGGACCTTCATTTTTCTTGGCTTCTCGAGAACCAAGCTTCTCTTTAAATTGTTTTAAAGTTCCTATTGACAAATAATCAAAGTTGTACTGTTTTAGTTACCCATGCTTAATAATGACTCGGAAAGTTAAAACAAATCAGGAATATGGATTGAAAGGCGGAGTCACACGTCAAAATAGAAATTGATTACGTATTTCACCTTAACTTCAAAAAGAAAACCTGAATTTGAGAACAAAGCTGACCTGGCTGGAAGTGGAGCTAATTTGGTGATCGGCCTTGTTAGCGTGGTGTTTCTGTCTTAATAGTGACAACTTACATAATTCTGCCAGGTTCTGGTTGAAACTTTAATACTCGTGCAGGTGGCCATTTGGATGGGGGTAACGGCTCATACGTTAACAAAATATAGTTTAGTTGATCCAACTTTCAGCTCATTATTGGATGATACCATTTTTAAATTGGTTGCAGCCATTGGAGATAAAACACACAAACCTAACTCGTGTATGGTTTCGATCCTCTTCCTTTCCAACATTTGAATCTGGTCCTGCATAGTCCAATCCAGTGTGTGTGTGTGAAAGGTCGTCAGGGTTGTTGGTCCTTCAATTCTTGTGCATGAGTCCTTCTTTGCCAAGCACATATAACATAACGCAACGACGAATCCAATGATATTGTCTGAGGTGGACCAGAGTGAACTGAGTATCACCGTGAAGGACTTTTTTTCATGTTAGGATTTTGAAGAGTTCTTTATATGGCGTATACAATAAAGTGATGCCTCCATATTTTTCATACCTTAATTTGACTTCTTTTTATATACAAGACATATTCTACTGACCAAGTTCTGCATATTAACCAGTATTGAAGGTTACAGAACGGAGGTATCCGTTCTCTAGAGCAGTTCTGCTGGTATTTCAGTTGTTCCAGGAGACTTATTTTTTCTGATTTAACGTACTGCTGCCTGTATTCCATATCTGATTAGTATTCAGACTGACAGTGTTCTACTTCTGGTATTTTTACAGCTTCAGAGGTTGCTGCGAATAGCTACCGGAAAGTTTCAAGCCATATGTTTTTGATTTTGACTAGTTTACCTATGATTCATCCCTGTGCACTTTTGTCTAGACTTGTTGGTGGATTGAAGGTCTTTTTAAGTTTTCTAATACGCCTATTTGGCTTCATGTTTTGTCATGCTTTTGGTTATCTGTTGAAGCTTGGTAATAACAATTTGCCGTTTTTTCTTCGGCACACTTTCTAGCTTGTTGTCGAAGTGTAATGTAGTGCTCTTCCTTGGCTTGAGTTATTGGATTTATTTTTTGGATTTATTTTCTGTACACCTGTATTCTTTGGTTGATCTGCACCTGTATTCTTGGACTAATTTTCTTTTTCCTTGAAAAGAAGCCTTTTTAAGCAAGGAAACGCGCTTTGATTTCATTGAGTCATCGTTAGTGTTTAAAGGATGTGTGGAAGCAAATGACTTTATATAAATATAGGATTGATTAAGCAAGTAGGCCATGTATTAGCCCCGATAGAGGAATATTCGGGCTTTGTCATTTGTGTTGTTAGATGTGCGTTGGTTCTGGTTCATCTCGCTTCAATTTTTGTCAGAGGGAGTGGTCTATTGCTGAGAAATTCCATTCGGATTTGTAATAAGTTGCTGGTTGATAATTTTACCGTCTTTCTCTATGTTTATATATTTCAACACTTGCTGGGGTGTCAAGCCTGGGTCCTTTGCTTTGTTTGTGTAATAATGTCATAGAATTACGGCTACGTCTAGCACTCGTTGCGTGTAGATTTGTTTTTAATCGCACCTGACATTAATTTTAAAAATTAATTAATTTTTCACAAAAGTCAGTATTAAAAAATTAAAATCATTTTTTACAAGCCAATCAAAAGCAAATTTTGATTTTATTGGAAAAAGAAATTATCGTCGAAAGCATCGACCCACGGAATCAATAAATCAACCAAAGCAAATAAGCCAAAGACTAACTCGGGACTGCTGTATGGAGGAGCCCGACAGCTTCCCTCCGTTGGGGGGCCCCGGGGAAAGTGAGTCAACTTCAAGCTAAAATACAGGAATTGAAACTATGACTGAAAATGTTCGAAGATATGTACAAGGTAAGGCCAATAAATACGGAAACTAAGACAAATAAAGCTGTCAAACAACTCATCCCAGAAGATATACTAAGTGCTGGAGGCGCTGATGATTGCCAGGACTACTATGCAGCGCTGGACGGATGGCCAACAAGAAATGGACGTTGACGAAAGTACTGAAGGTGATGTTAGTCAAAATAACAATGATAATTTTATCCTTTATTTAAAAAATAAAAACAAGGAGAAGCAACCAGGCCGCAGTTCTGCTGGTCCTTCTCATAAAGTTTCCAAACTTACAGAGAAAGTTCCGCCAATTAATGTGCTCGGTCAAAGCGGAAACGATATGGTTCGGCTATTGGTAGCCGAAAATAAATTGACTAATTTCGAGATTAAAAGAATCAATGCCGAAAAATTAACGACCAGAGCGAAATCACTGGTTGATTTCAAATCAGCTAAAAATGCACTGAATTCTGGGGAGGTTCCACACTTCACATATACCCCGAAAAGTGAGAAGAACCCGACCTTTTTGTTGAAGGGCTTGGACTGGAGAGAAGATACCGTCGATCTTCTTCATGTGCTCAAGGAAGCAGCGCCAGAAATTGAATTTATCTCCGTTAAAACGTTCGCGACAAGAAGGTCGAAGGAAGAAAAAAAAATTACCACTTTATTTAGTGTAGATTTCAAATAAGAGCAGCCAAAGTGCTCTTCAACAAATAAGATACTTGAACTTCCGAGTAGTGAGGTTGCAACGCCTACAGAAAAGAGAAGCAAACCAGTGTTATTGGTGTGAACGGTTTGGGTATTCGTCAAATGCAAGGACGTGCATGCTCCTGGTGATTGCAAATTGGTTCAACCGGAGCCAAAAGAGAAATTATATTATGTTAACTGCGATGTTTTTGGTCACCCGACATGGTATCGAAGATGCTCCCGATATCAAGATGCAAGAGCAAAATTTGTCCCAAACCAAATACAAAACGTCTTAGCTCCGAACTTCGTCAAACCCGGAGTATCATTTGCACTCGCCGCTAGGGGACCAACAGAAAATGCGGTTACTAATGTCAGTGGCAATAATGAGCTGCTTCTCAAAATTTACCAGCAACTTAATTCTTTATCTGAGAGAATCGATAAACAAGATACGAAAATTAATCTTGTTTTTCATCGGTTAGGGGTTTCAAATACCTCAAAATAATTTGTCATCCAGTCACATTCCCATAGATAGGATTCGTCTTATCTCGATCAAAGTCAGCTCCATTGTTAGAATACATTGGCGTGATTATCTCCTTGAATTCATTGTTAAGCAAAAGCCTGACATCATGCTCTCATTGAAACCCACCTCAATTTATGGCACTCCATGACATTCAAGGATTCCGAATTCATAAGAAATGTCATGGCAAACGGGGATGGGGGAGGTTACACCGGGATATTGGTTCGAAGACCCTATTGTTTCCAAAATATTAAAAAAATTGAGCTCAAAAGCTTTGAATCTCTTGAAGTGTCCGTTAACAAAATCTCACTGCCAGGTGGGGATAACCTCTTCGTTATCTCTGCCTATGCAACTGGTCGAAATGTTCTCAAGTTCCAGGAGGAGCTCAATTCCTTGTTTGAAATACTCGAATTGAACAGGCTACATAGTTATTATATGCTTGTTGGTGACCTGAACGCCAAGCATACATCATGGCTGAACACCATCAATAATCCAAGAGGTGTAATCGTGGATAACAGAGAACCAAATTAAATACAGATGCAATCTACACGGGTTAGAGCACCCAACATACCCTAGGGGAAATTCATATTTAGACCTCTACATTGCTGACGCGAGACTTGAATTCAGCTCCAATAGTCCTCAACGGAAACTGCAGGTGCTTCCTTATGATAGCGACCATAACGCAATCGTGATGAAAATCAATCATCAAAGGGATGATCTCTTCCGCATTCCACTTCAATACGAAAATTATGTGTTGAATTTAAAAAAACAGACTTGGGAAGTTCCAAAAGAACTTTAATAGAGACTACCAGAAGCAATGTCCTCCTTCTGATGATGGCAACTCTTGCTCAATGGTTCCTAATGACAGGAATCTAACTAACCATGAAATAGATCTCTATTTGTCGAAATTAGAGAAGCTGACGTTGGAAATGATTGAGAAAGTCGTTTCCAAAATTAAACATCGAAACAATATGGAAGGATAGAAAACACCAACCATTGCAAGGTTGAAAATATTGAAAAGCCTTCTTCTCACACGCGTCAACAATATTCATCAAAGATTTTTGGACTACAACCATCCCTCATTCGCTTTGTTGAAATTACGACTGAAGAATGTCCGGAAGGACAGCAACCAATGGGCGGAAAAATTGAGGGGTATTAGCCCACAGGACCCAGGTTTTGCGAAAGTGAATAGCTTATTCCGTAAGAAGTCTCGAGTGAAGGTATCGAATCTTGAAATCGCTAGTGATAAGATAAATCTTCTCGATAGGGCTGGTATCGAAATTGACAGTACGACTCCGGATAGAAATGGAAACAGGATTATTTGTGAGGGATTGCATAAACTTGCCCTGATTGGAACACATTTTGAATTGATTCGTCTACCAAACCATGAGAGAAGGAATGACATTTTTTCAGAGGCCGTTGAAGCAAAAGTTTCCGACTTCAAATCAAGCCTGAACGGCCAATCAATTCTTCATTTCAATGAAACATTAACATCTGACCTCATTCCAGGCTTTAATCTTCTTGATTATTTTGTCAGCTATGAAAAGGTATATTTCGAATTTCGCAGGATAAACAACAAGAAATCATGTGGTACTGATGGTATTCCAAATGTAGTTCTCCGACATTTGCCTGAGGTTGTTATTAGAAATTATTGCATATTGTTCAACAACATGTTGAGCAATTCATATTTTCCAAGTGATTGTAAAAAGGTTAAGGTATTTCTAATGTCGAAGAAAGGAAAAGAATCTTCATGCCCCGAAAGCTATCGCCCAATCAGCTTGGTACTTAACATCAGCAAGGTGTTTGAAGTGATACTAAACAAAGCATTAAACGCCCACATTGAGAAATATCAGTTGATGCCGAACTGCCAATTTGGTTTTCGTGCGAGGCATTCGACCACACATGCAATAACGAAAGTAACCTCAGACATATGTTGGAAACTAAATGGTAGACAATGTGTTGGAGCATGTATCATTGATATGGAGAAAGCCTTCGATACGGTGTAGTTAGATGGACTAGATTTTAAACTCCCACAGGACAAGTCCCCTAGACACCTCAGTGCCATGATTTGCAATATGTTATACGGGAAATTATTTGTTCTAACTAATGGAAATCTGACAACAATGCGCGAACTCAAGGTCTTGAATGGTCGGCAGATGGGAACAGTTATTGCATCTCTGCTCTTCTCAATACTCATTCGCAAACTATTGAACCGCTTTGACTTTAAAGTCTTGCCAAAGCGATTATTGGTAGCGTTTGCTGATGATCTAATCATCTATACGGCAGACCCAAGAGCTACAATAGTTCAAAGCAATCTCCAAAAAATGTTCAATGATGTGCAGCTGTACACTGACAATTGGTGAATTAAACTCAATGCGCAGAAGTGCGAAACAATCTTGTTTCGGACAACGCTGCTGGGGTTCAGTCAAGACCTGAAACGTAATTGGAAGGTTTTCCACATCATGGCTGGCGAAGGTTGTGCAGATCGGGTTCCACACAAATCCTGTATTCGATACTTCGGTGTTCATCTCGATCAGTATCTGTACTATACCGAACATGTCGAAATCATGCTCAGTAAGGTACTTAAAGTAGTCATGGCCCTACGAAGGCTCTTTCATTCCAAATAAATTGATCAAAAGTTCAAAATTAGACCAGTTTTGACATATGGATGTCAGATCTGGTACAACCAGAAAGCTAGTACCATGGAAACATTAAGAGTTTTCGAAGGGAAATATCTTAGTGCATGTACCGGTTTGTACAGAAAGCCTGAGACGGATTGGAAGCATTTAATAGAGAAGAATATATCAAACTACTCAAGTGAAAAGAGTCGATATCTTCATATTGAAACTTCTTCGGAATTATATCGCAGGATCTATAAAAGTGATTAAAAACCCTTGAATTTCACAGCCGTTCCACCCAACAGACGGGTTTATCGCAACTTCCCTCGCTACTGGCTTCGTTCCTCTAGAAGCATTCGTATATTTGGACATGAATCGATATGTTTTTGATTGATAGACCGATAAGAAGATAAAATATCTTCATAATTTGAGCCCACGAGACCAATAATTTCAATGGAGATACTCATTTGCTAGACTCGTTGAAGCTGATCTAGCTGAGATGGAGCAATCTAGGTATTGGTGGATGAATGACCGTGTCTAAATTATTTTCAGTTTTTGTATTTTTCGTTTCTTTGTTTTTGAGTTTCAGCTCGTTATTGCTACCTTTAGTGTTGTTATTGACTTGTGTTAAAAATTAGGGATAGGTTAGGTATGTGTTATGTTTATTATATTATGTTTAGAGATAACGTTAAACGCTTAGGTCAGGAATATTGTGATAGAAGTTTTTAGTATGAGATAAAGTTTTTGATTGCATTTTTATTAGAATTAGGTTATATCATATTAGGCGTAGGATCAAAGTTCCCAGTTGTGTTAAAATTATAAATAATTTTGAATAGTGTGGGTTGATTTATTCTCCTTTTCCCAATCAAATCATAAAATATGACATAATATTACTTAATTTTAGTTTGCTATAGTTCTTTTGATCAAATGTGTTTAACTGATAACGTATAACCTTTGAGAGCCACTTGGGCTATTAAGTTTTTGTATGTTTATTGTTTGAAATTCGCCTTAAATTCTTTGAAAATTTATAACGATTAGAATTGAATAAAGTGCTTTCGACTTTGACTTTGAGTAGAGTATGCGTGATAAATATTTTGTAGTGTAACTTCGTGGCTCGACAAAAACCCGCCTCATATGATCCCGCAAATAGCTAGTCGACAAGCACGTGTACGTGGTCGTTAAGCGAAGCTAGTCGGCTTAGATCGGTCTTGTTTATAGCTCGCTGACACTTATGTGTCCTACACGGATTTTGAGAAAAAAATTCACTACACTTCCTTCAAATATTATATCCACTTAAATCAGAACATTATAAACAAATATAATGAAGTATCATTTTGTCTTTCATTCTTTTAATGCTGCCATATGCAATATAATATAAGTAATTTAATCAAAACGATCAACGCAGAATTTTATCTGATATAGTTATTAAGGGGACATTTACGTGAAAGCCACGCAAAAATCGACTTTTTTGTTTTATGGCTCATTTGAAAGCCCGCACTTTCCTGATTATAAGAAATAATAACAATGGTTGACATATTTCCGACGACTTTTACGGCCAAAATTTATAGTTTTGTATGATGCGGCGCATGGTAAATTGAGCAATGCTCACGCGCGGCTCCGTACTGACTGCAACCTGTCTATGTTATGGCACTGCCACTTACGTTTTTTGTTTGCATGATATTTTCATACTTATACATATGTTGGCAACATTCTCAGCATATACCTGCATTGGTGTTCTAGCTCCATGGGTTTCCAGAAAGCCCTGAGACCGTCATTTTGAGTTGCCCTTCTTACGTGGCGGAAACAACTTTGGTTTCTTTGTGAAAAGCTGCCTATCAGTGATAGTTCCAATCTTAACCCCGTCGGGTGCAACTCAACCTCAAACTCAACCTTCAAAATCATCAAGAAAAAAACTCTGATACCTAAATTGGGAAAATCCCGAGACAAGTGTCAATTTTGAAGAAGAAAGTGGATTGTGCAATTGAATATACTCTGTGGCCTCGTCCAAAATAGTGTCACGTGCAAGCGCTGTGAAGGTGAAGATTGTGTCAAAGTTTAGCTAGTAAGTGAGTGATAAAATGTGAAAAAGTGATGAAAAACAAAGTGCAATGATGTCCGATACGAGCTCTCCACAGAACTTTCAATGTGAACACCCGTTTTGTATACGGTTTGCGTAGTATAGGGAAGGCAATAAAGCTGGAAAAATCTTCGGCGAGGTTATGAATCTCCCTCCCCCTCCTGTGTGTTTTGAAATGCAAAAAAAAAATTTGCTGGAAGCACTAGAAAAACTTGCTGTTGGCTCAATGACTAAGGCTGCAAGTGGAGCTAAAGAAATAAATGGAACATCAGATATAACAGCATTCTTTGATCGAAGTTGGCCGAGGGCTGTTTCTTGCTGTTCAGTGGATACTGGAAAAGTGTTAGATGCACATTGCATGGCAAAACATTGCCACCAATGTGCTATGCAAATGGGACCACATGAGAGCAACAAGAACTATGAGGGTTACAGGGGGGGGAATGGAAGTTGAGGGTGCACTGAAAATATTTCAAAGGTCTGAGGCTACTCGGGGTGGTGTTAGGTATGTGAAATATCTTAGTGATGGTGACTCTAAAGGATTTTCAAAAGTGAGTGAAAGTAACCCGTATGGTGAGGCAGTGAAAATTCGAAAATTGGAGTCTGTTGGACATGTACAAAAAAGACTTGGAACTAGATTGAGGAAACTCAAACAAACAATAGGAAATAAGAATTTTGAAGATGGGAAAGGGACAAAAGGAAAGCACAGGTTGACAGACCGAGAAATTGACAAATTATAGCCGTATTTTGGATTCGCTTTTAGGAGAAATACCCACAGTCTAACGGAAATGAAAAAAGCAGTTTGGATCACCCACTTTCACAAGTTATCATCGAATGACAAACCACAACACAATTTGTGTCCTCCCGGAAAAGAGTCATGGTGTGGGTACAGGAAGATGGAAGTAGTCTCCCAGAACCAGTGCTATTAGCTACCAAACGTGTGTACAGGGACTTGACCAGAGGTGATCTCTTCAAAAAGTGCTTGCATGGTGGTACCCAAAACCCCAATGGAAGTTTTAACAACATAGTATGGGAAAGAATTCCCAAATCAGTGTATGTTGGGCTACAAACACTTCAAATTGGAGTTTTGAATGCAGTAATTTGTTTCAATGATAGTTGCTGGGGGAGGAAACTAGTGTTAAGAAAATTGGGGATCAAAGTTGGTGAGAATAGTATAAAAGCCTTTCACGCCACTGACACTCAGCGGCTTTTGGAAGCTGATAGAGCAGCTTTGCAAGCCACAAAAGAACCAAGAACAGCTGCTAGAAACAACAAGTTGGGTAAACAGACCTACGCTCATGTCAGAAGGGTTTTGTATTAAATTTTCAAAATGCAGTCACCAGATTGAATAAAGTCAAGAAGCATATCAATGATGATTTTATTGGAGAAACTATGAAATTCGAAGATCATACTATTATTAACAAAGTTGAACGAATTTAGACTTCTCAGGTTTTTGTTATTGTTATACTCATAAATCTCCCTTGATAATTATTTCAGATGTCCATTTGCGAGGGAGGAAACACATTTTTCATGTATTTCCCGCCTGTGCCTCACTGAAGCAAAAACTGACAGTTTAAGAACTGTTTTGAAAAGCTCCCATGAAAACTTTCATTTCATACTCATATCGGTTACGTTTGATGAATTTTTTTCAGGGGCCACTCTCCTGTACTGTTATCATCGATCAATAGCCAATTTTTTCGAATCCTAGAGTTGTTACAAAGCCCTTTTGCTAGAAGCTCCCTCCCGCCTCCTTGACTTGTTTCACTTATCAGTATTAATTGTAGGTACTCATCTTCAGTCATTCATTAAATTGAATCAAGTGTTCAAAGCATGCACCTGAAACGTTGAAGTTGGGAAAAAATAACTCAAAATTATTCAATCTTCGCATTTAAAACAGCCACTATTTTGTTTTACGATTATTGATACCACTAGCTGAACTGATTCTCAAAAGTATTCATGACACCTATCATTCCTGAAATTTTCATGCAAATCCTAGCAAAACTGTAGTGTCTGAGTCGGTAAAAAGCGCATGTTGTTCCATAGCCATATGTTGCTATAGTAATACATGCAGCGCATATTGTTCCATAGTAATACAGGAAAATTCTAACCGCTATAACTTCGCAAAACATGATTCAATCTTTATGAAACTTGCAGGGTTAATCAATCTTATAAATAGACATCCACATACTGAATTTCATTGAATTTAAGGGTACCGTTAAGATTTTATTTGAGAAAACGTAAAATCGATAAATCATACTATTACTAACAAAGTTGAGTGAATTGCGACTTCTCACGTATTGGTTGTTGTTGTACTCATCAAGGCCTACATTCCTGATTTTTTTCAGATTTTTCGGATCACAGGTGTCCAATCGCGAGGGGGGGGGACACAAATTTTTCGTGTATTTCCCCTCCCTGTGCGCCCCTCGAAGCAAACTTTGCCAAACTAAGATTTGTTTTGAAAAGTCCTCATCAAGACCTTTCATTTGATACCCATATCGGCTATCTTCATTGATTTTTTTTTTTCGGGGGTTCACTCCCCTATATGGGGATACCCCCCCCTAAATACCTTATAAAATTTTTTTGCAATTGAACTATGAAGAGAGCACCACTTTACACCTACATACAAAATTTGATGCTTCTAGCTTAAGTAGTTTCCGAGAAAAACTGCTGTGACACACGGACGGACGGACGGACGGACAGACAGACAGACGGACAGACGGACAGACAGGACGCGATTTTAGAAGGGTTTTGTAAAATTATTTTACAAAACCCTAAAAAAAGACACAAGGATGAAAAAGATGCTGAAAATGACCTGGATTATGGCCCTGGAGAATTTTGAACCCGTCAGACACCTACTCCCATCTTTGAGCTTCTTTTCCCGGAACCTCAATTTTTCCACATTCAGGTACTTCTAAAATCCAAACCGTTTAAATTATCTCAACAAAATTTTGCATTATGGTTTTGAGTACCAACATCTATTCCAAACTCAGGTAATACTATCCTACCCTTAAAAACACCACTGTAGTAGCACTTTTAATATTACAAAAATACCCTTTCTTGGTTGTTTTTTTTCAAAAGATTAATTTTTAATTTATTTTTTACTTTAAAAAAATATTTTTTTCAGAGTTTGAGAATACCATATATGTGTTTCAGGCTCAAAATACAAATTCGAGGCAGTGACTGCAACAGTTTCCACGTAGTTGGTACCGAAAATCCGCATTTAAACCATTTGATTTAATATTTTGTTAGTTTTTGAAAAATAAAAAAAAAATTAACCACTAAAGTTAAAACTAAAACCTTGTTTGTTATCCTTGTTTCTTCCTTTAACCGTATGCTTAGTTTCAATACACAATTGCGGATAGATGCTGAGATATAACAGGTAGAAATAAAGTCTTATTTTGGACAATTTAACTATCCAATTTACCTTAGGCACCTTAAATGAGAAACTAATAAAATATGGAAATTCATTTTGAGTTAAATATTTTTATCATGATGCTATTCATTTCAAATTTCCCGATATATGATTAAATTTGCCCCTGCTCTGCTGGGACTACCCTTGGTTTAAGCCACTACCAATCAAATCAAAGAAGCCTTACAAATACATAGCTGGTTTCTTCCCTCCCTACGGTGTAAAGCACATTCCCTGAATTCTAGTAGATGATTCTGGTACTTTATTTAATAAAAAAATTTTAATAAATATTTTTCCAACAAAATTTTCAGCAAGCACCTTAATAATAAAGCGTGAATAAAGAGCCACAAGAAGGAATTTAGTTCCAGTGACGATAATTGATGCATAACAAAAACGCACTGCATAAACAACTCATCCTGGAACTTTTAACCTAGATTTACTTTTATAACTCGTCAAAAATATTTCCTGGAATTATAATGCTGAATGAAGTTGTAGCTTTACTATTTTTTTCATTTTTTAGTAATTGCAAAAATTGGAAAAGCCAATAAAATTTATAAAACTAATTTTGCAAAATCCAGATATAACTAGGAAAAACTATTCGTTTTTATGATAACCCTCGCTGACAAATGGGGAAACAATACTTAAACCTTGGACAATAATCACACCATTACAAAATCGTAATCATAAGAATCTCATTAAACCGTTGTACTCGTAACTTCAATTTTTTGTAGCATTAGCTTACTCAGACGTCAGAGAATCGAAATGCCATATTTGAAAATCATACTTCATTAAAACAGAAAAGACCATTGGATTTCGTTATTAAGTAACAGATTTATTGCACTTTACAATTTGGCATCCTTGTGAATAGCCAAAACACCATCAGATTCACTATTTCCGATGAAGATATTAGCGCGGCCATCATTGCCAACTTGAACAGTTTTACCGGTGCATTTACCATCAACCTTTGCTCCAGAGATAACATCACAATAGGTACCAGCAGACAAGCAAGTTTGCAAAGTTTGGTTCAAGTCATAGAATTCCAAGTTGAAAGCGACGAAACCACTTCCACCGCGGCAGAAAGCGATTTGGTTGTTGCCATTGTCCCACCAATCGTTAAGACCAGTACCACGGACTGCATTCTTGAATCCAACCATGTTGTAGATTTGACGCCAACGGTGCTCGCATACCCAACCATTTCCGCATGACCCATCAGCGTTGAAGCTTGGGGACAAGAGACCTTCGCCGTAGGATGGTGGTGGGGTTTCCTTGTCGTTGAAGGCAAAGGAACTCATAACACGAGTGTGACCGTAGGGATGAGCCAACATGAAAGCGGTAGCCATCTTGTAGTTCTTGGATAGTTTGTAGGTGAGGACTTCTCCACCATCACGTTGGTTGTCGTGGTTATCAATGAATACTAAAGCCTTGTCAGTTGGGAGCAAGCCCCATTCAGGTCCCCAGTTGACCAACCATTTCAAAGCATTATTTCCGTGGAAAGCTTTGCCGAGTTCATGAGAGAATTTGAATTCAGTGACGGCACCAATGTCGGTGTATTCATACTTGGAGATACCTTCACCACCCAAGTCGATGACTTCTTGGTAAACAAATGGACGAGAGTTTGGTGGGAAGCCGAAGCTGGTATCCAAATTCTTCACACGTGAGAAAATAATTTGCAAATCTCCAGGCCACATGTGCTTGGCAGCATCAACACGGAATCCAGCAACTCCCAAATCAACCAAATGATTAAGGTAATCAACGATCTTGCCTCGTACCCATTCGTTGCTTTGATCCAAATCCTTGAGTCCTACCAAATCGCAGTTTCTGACTTGGTACTTGTCATTGTAGTTGTTGATATCGCATGCTGGATGGAAATCGTATACACTGTATGGGACTCCTGGATAGTCACGAGTTGCTGGATTGGCACGAGTTCCACCAACACCAACTGGATTACCGCTATCACCGCTCATGTGGTTGAAGACAACATCAGCATAGATCCTGATACCAACATTGTTGCATCGACGAATCATGTTGGCGAGTTGTTCCTCGTTACCAGAACGAGTGATCAATTTGTAGGAAATTGGTTGGTAACGCTCATACCATGGGCGACCAGGAACAATGATATTTTCACTTGGTGGAGAGATCTGTAAAAAAGTGGTTAAAAACCCGAACAGAAAATTAATTTAGTAGTTCTATCTTACCTGAACTCCAGCAAAGCCATTAGGAGCGAGGAAGTTTTCGCATTCGTTGGCAATGTCATCCCATTTCCACTCAAAAAGTTGAACAATGGTATTCCTATTATCCCATTGATGGGAGTCGTATTGACAATAAGCTCCCACAGCAAGAGCTGCTAGCGCAAGAAAAGTGAATCCTTTCATGGTACTGGAAGGTTTGTTGTAGTTCCAGCCATCATGACTTCTTTTATACCGATCTCGCAGAAACTATAACGTAGTACTCGGAATGTTCAATTAAAAGATAAAAGTAATTCGATTCCGCAAACATGAAAAACGAATTGGGTTTTTGAGAATGATACAGCAGAAAATCTCAACTTCAAAATTACTTCCATTGATTAACATGGGTTTTCGTTCAGTCAAATTTAGCACTTGCAAATTTTCGAAAGATATGCGATTCTAATTATGTTAGTAACATTCGTGACAAGTTTTCTACTATCTTTGTAATTTTTAATTTTTGATGCAAGCTTGATTCAATGAAGGCGAATTAAGAGGACAGGCTTTCATTGATATGTTCAGACGATACTGGTTCATTATAGCCCTCTAGTGATCATGTAACACATTTTTGTGAATGCTAGTTTTGAATGAAAGTATTTACTAGACACTTGAACCACATACAGACCTTCCTTTATTCCTTATCGTATTTAACTTGTTGGGTTAGGCAGAGGTAAGCGTAAAGTATTTTATTCAATTTGACATGTCATTGAAAATGCAATTATGATTGTAATTTTATTGTCAATTTGCCCTGCGGTTTTGAAATGTAGGAAGTAGGTTTTTTATCATATCAGTAATCATCTTGACCGCAGTTTAATCAATCGTTTGTGTATTTGATCATTCAACACTATTGTCGTTCTGGGCTGTTCAAACGGACAAAACTTTGTCATGAATAGAAAATAATGTTCAACTTTTACAATGGTAAAGAAAAGTAAGTTGACTTAATTTTTTTTTTTCATTGTTTTCAATATATCGACGGATGACATTTACATCTAAAGACGATTTTGAACATGTTGCCACCACAATTTTTACCGGTGAAAACGATTCTGGACGCCCAATTTTGAGTGTTTTTATCGAAAGCTACTAACTTTATAGCACGAATAGCATAATGAACAATGTTGGCCTTTAAGGTCATGATTGTACTTGATTTATCCGCATGAACTTTACACCGTCCTAAAAGAAATAACCAAAGAATGTTGAATCGTACAAGCGTGTTGACTGATGAAAAGCTCAATTCATCGAAATTATTTGATCACCACGTTTTCTTGTTGTTTTATAATTTGATGCTAGGTTTACACCTGTGAGAAAAATTGCGGCAGTACTTGCGCAACTAGTGTCGTATAGTGTAAACACAATGATGCAATTTTTCCGGAGAGTTGGCCGCAAGTTGTAATGTGAGCTCTCGCGCGAGCTAGTGTCTCTGGTTGTTACGACAGTTCGTATAATGTCCGTTTACACGTGAGAGCATTCAATGCAATGCCAACTTGCTTAAGCAGTCTTTTTCATGCCAATTTCATTCGATTCTAACCATGCCGCCCAACAGACCAGTTAAAATTGCTAGTACAATTGTGATTGCAGATTATTGGCTGAGAGCAAATGAACGGAAAAAGAAGAAGAGAAGAATTTGGGTTAGAGAATGGATTGAAAGAAGACAAGATCCAGGAGCGTTTCATGCTTCAACTAATGAACTAAGAATTGAAGACTCTCTACAGTTCAGCATAGTGTATAACCGTTGTTGCCATCTTCAAGCTGAATATTATATAGGACTATTTTTTTATTTTATTACTTATCAAAGTACTAAATGTTGTGGATGTCTTCACGTTGATGAATTTCATAGCAACGAAGTAGGGCCAATTCTGTACATAAAGTTCATCCGTTGCCTGAACTGATGATTTTTAGGGTTTTGTAAAATTATTTTACAAAACCCTACTAGTTTCGCGACCAGTCTGTCCATCCGTCCGTGTGTTACAGCAGTTTTTCTCGGAAACTACTTAAGCTAGAAACATTAAATTTTGTGTGTAGGTGTAAAGTGGTGTTCTCTTCAAAGTTCAACTACAAAAAGGTTTTGTAAGGTATTTAAGGGGGGTCTCCCCATACAGGGGAGTGACCCCCCGAAAAAAAAATTTCATTGAAGGTAGCCGATATGGGTATCAAATGAAAGGTTTTGATGAGGACTTTTCAAAACAGGTCTTAGTTTGGCAAAATTTGCTTTAAGGGGCGCACAGGGAGGGGAAATATACGAAAAATTTGTGTCCCCCCTCGCGATTGGACACCTTCCATCCGAAAAATCTCAAAAAAAACAGAAATGTAGGCCTTGGTGAGTACAACAACAACAAATACGTGAGAAGTTGCAATTCACTCAACTTTGTTAGTAATAGTATGATTTATCGATTTTATGTTTTCTTAAATAAAATCTTAAAGATACCCTTAAATTCAATGAAATTCAGTACGTAGATGTCTATTTACAAGATTGATCTATTCTGAAAGTTTCATAAAGATTGAATCATATTTAGCGAAGTTATAGCCGTTTGAATTTTCATGTATTACTATGGAACAATATGCGCTGCATTTATTACTACGGCAACATATAGCTATGGAACAACATGCGCTTTTTACCGACTCAGACACTACAGTTTTGCTAGGATTTGCATGAAAATTTCAGGAATGATAGGTGTCATGTATATCTTTGAGAATCGGTTCAGCTAGTGGTATCAGTAATCGTAAAACAAAATAGTGGCTGTTGTAAATGCGAAGATTGAACGTTTAAGGTGCATGCTTTGAACACTTGATTCAATTTAATGAATGACTGAAAACGAGTATCTACAATTAATGCTCATAAGTGAAACAAGTCAAAGAGGTGGGAGAGAGCTCCTAGCAAAAGGGTTTTGTAACCATTCTAGGATTCGACAAAATTGGCCATTAATCGATGATAACAGTACAGGAGAGTGGCCCCTGAAAAAAATTCATCAAACGTAGCCGATATGAGTATGAAATGAAAGTTTTCATGGGAGCTTTTCAAAACAGTTGTTAAACTGTCAGTTTTTGTTTCAGTGGAGGCACAGGGGAGAAATACATGAAAAATGTGTTTCCTCTGTCGCGGATGGACATCTGAAATAATTATCAAGGGAGATATTTATGAGTATAACAATACCAAAATCTCACAGGTCGAAATTCGTTCAACTTTGTTAATAATAGTATGATCTTCGTATTTCATATTTTCTCCAATAAAATCGTCTTTGACATGTTTCTTGATTTGATTCGATCTGGTAACTGCATTTCGTAAATTGAATACAAAACCCTTCTGACATGAGCGTAGGTCTGTTTACCCAGCTTGTTTTCTTTAATTTCTTCAACTCCGAGTTAAATTGACTTCTCAAATTATGTAGTTTTCTTTGTACTTCAGGTATATCAATTCTTAGTTTCGTGCCAATATCACGTAGTGCTTCATGTTTTTAACTCGATTTCTATAATCAGTGAATGTCACGTTCCATAGTATTTCGTTTTCTTCGTACAAAGCAATTAATTTTCTTGTCTCCGAATTAGACCACTTTTTACTGTCATGTGCTGTAGTTTTGAAAATGCAATTAAACAATTGCTCTGGGGTCAATTCCATAGCCTTATCTTCAGCCATAGAAGAACACAGTACAAAACACGTGAGATTTGGCATAACCACTCACTACCCGTACTCGCGCAAAAGTGTCGTGAGATATCTCCCAATGTTTGATTGGGCAACAGTGTGAGTGAGAGAAATTAATAGAGTGGTGCTTTATGTTTAGACCTCCAAGCCTGATTGTCAGACACCTCCGCGTTCTACTCACGACACCGCTCGCGCGAGTAGTTGCAACACTGCTCGCGTATGTGTTTACATTTGCAATTTTGACTGTGAGACAGAAAACTCGCGCAATTTCTGGCAGACGTAAACCTAGCTTTAGCACTACAGCCCCCTTGGGCCTTCGCTAGGACAACACTTTGGGAGCTAGAAGCCACTACTCGATTGCAGTTATTGGAGTTTAAGCTTGTCCGCGATATCAACTTGAGAAATATTGCGGGGTCCGAAGCAAGACATTTGCAGGTCCACCATGGTTGTCTTGAGTAGGATTTGCGGAGTCATGTTAATCCAAAGTGAAATCTCTTTCCTAATTATGATAAATGAAACAATATTAGTGATTGCTTGATAAACAATGATTTATTGATTGGATACCTTTCTTTTTATAATGAATATTATTGCATATGTGCGAATTTCTTCTTACGCGTGCATACATTTTCCATAGCAATATTTTTTTGACGCGTGTTTGCAACTACAGCAACTTTTAATTCTTAAGAATATTGCTTATTGATTTCTTGTGCAAGAATGAATTGAACTTAAATTAGTACATTGAACTTAAAGCAATTTTTCATTTTGATTGAAGTTAAAGGTGAATGATTCTTAATTGATTAGCCTTACATTAATTGATTGTACTTTGATTATGATTCTACTTTAGATTAAACAATTATGGCTGTACTTTAAATAATTATGGCAAATCAAATATTTCCTTAACATAACCGCCCACCGGGAGCCGCTACGATCTTAAAGCCGATGTTCATCGTATCACGTAGTGAATGAAGGTGGTGGAAGGGTGCAGTTCATCATTCTGGTGCGCCGGGTACAATAGTAAATCGTGGTTATGATAGTTCCTACAAAGAGGAGGCCGTATAAAGGAATGGAAAAAGTTGACATTGCAGCATGAGGCCGTGTAGCTTTCCAATGGATTCCATCAATTTTGTTGTCCAGATCTTCTTGTTGGTCTAATAAGGTCATGAACGATTCGGCTGGTAGAATAACCTTTGAGATGTTCAACAATCTTATCTCGGTGTGATGAGTTGTGAGGTTGATCTCTGGAACGCTTGGTGATAAATAAACTGGAAATGGAGGTCCCGTGATCATTTTATCGCCTACAAGAATAAACTCTTAAGCTTGGAATTGACAGTCTTGTGTAAGCCTGACTGTTCCCGTTCCGGTGATAAGGAAGTCATTCCGTACTCCTTGGCACACTGAATGAGCGTGGATAGGCCGAGGGGTGATGAAGAGTCATGTGTTAGGAGACATCATTTGCTGCCAGATTGGTGACGATATGCGAAAGGTTGTTTCAGGACACGCCGGATGATCGTGGAGGTTAAAGAGTTCCTTTATGATACAATGTGGTTTCCTCCTCATATCCGCTAATGTATCAGTCTTCAGCAGAAATGTTCTGGATGTTAACTCGGGTGCATCAGCAAGATCTATTCTAGTAGCCTTGAAGTTAGTTTGGTTGGGGTAGTTGATGCCAATGATTGAGTTGGTGACACTGAATGATGAAAATACATGAAGTTTCTGTTGACAAGGAATCAAATTGACGATGATCGATGATTGGTAAGAAGCAATGAATATTGATGGTGTCCTTCCGGGAATCTATGGTTTGTTTCGACGTGGTGGTGTTTAAAATTGAGAGATGTGCTGGCAGTAACTCTTGGGTGATCTTTATGGTTTGTTGAAGGTCTGCTAGCTTGATGCATTCTAGTATACCCTGTTTTATGTTGGTAGCATTCAAAATGTTGTTGTATTTTGCATTGACTTCTTGAATATAATTAATGGCGCGCTGATATGTTGCCAGAAATGGATGTTGACTTGATTGGTATCTGTCGCAGCGTACCAACTCTTTGCTTCGCGTATTTGTAGGAGTCCCTTAGCGAATTGTACAGGAAATCGCTCCAGCTGCGGGTTGATCCTACTCGATGTTGTGTTTAACCGTTTGGTGGCTTGAAGCGCTATTTTGCCTTGGCGACTAAGGAGTGTTTTCAGTTAGTCTCGGTTTAAAACAAAGTTTGTACGTCAGTGACGATCTCTTTGTTGACTCCAAAAAGTGCCGTAAGCATCTGGCCAAAAATACCACGTTTATTTCGAGTATGCATAAATCGCAGTAGGTTGATTTGTGTGAAGTTTCCTCGCTGACTTCTGAGATCTGGTCAGCAAGATCCCTGCAGTGGACACTCTCAGATATTCGCTTGCTTGCGGTACACATTGACATTATACGTGTGTTGAGTCTCCCAATGCTTGCATCAGCCTTTGTTAGGTCTGATGAAGGAATTTCGATGCGGATCTGTAATGTTCTTCAAATCAGGTTGGCTATTCATACTTGCCTCATGTATAAACCACCCGTCACTGATGTCACATTAGCTGTTGATACTGTGAGAGATGAAAAAACGCGGAGGACCATGAGCGTGGTTTACAGAATGGTTGGGATAGCTGCTAAGTTTGGAAAAATCCGACTTTTCTTTTGAGATGGGGTGCTTTGCTCTGAATGTCGCATGGTAATTTTAACAGTTTTGGCTCGCTTTTGATTGTTGACTGTCCAATTTTTGTTTCTGCTGAGGGCTCCCGAGCTTTATTCAACGATAACCTACATAATTTAATGATGGGACCCTTGGTTATGTTGCCCTTTAATTTGAAAGTGATGGTACGTACTAATCCATCTGGTTCTGGATGCGTTGTCAATATCCTCGCTACAGGTCACTGCATTGAAGGTATATTGTTGGTTTGGACTAAGACGAGTCTCCTACCTTGAAGTTGTCTTGCCTTTTCGTTTTTTGTTGCAATCGTTGCAAGTAGCCTTCTGTCCATATTTGCCAGAATGAATGTTTTATCTGCTGAACCAGATGCTATCACTTTATGAAAGTGCAGTTGTTTTCATTGGGTTACCTGTTTACTTTAAAGAGATTATCACCAATTAAAAAGTGTCCTAGGGTTAATGCCGCCACGTCATTCAGATCATCACTTATTTGTGTTAGAGGCCGAGAATTCATGCAGGCTTCAATTTAGGCTAGTAACGTATTCATCTCTTCCACGTTCAAGATTTGTTGTCCAACTGTTTTATAGAGATGTGCTTTCATAGATTTCTTGCCAGCTTCCCGGAGTCCCCCAAAGTGAGGACTACTAGGAGGAATGAACTTTCATTCAATCTCTTGATTGGCAGCTCCAGCGCTGCATGATTGCATCGAGGCTCTATATGATGCCTGAAGTTGTGTTTTAGCGCCAAAGAAGTTGGAACCGTTGTCGCTGTAGATACTGCTGGTTTTCCCTCTTCTTGCGATGAACCTTCTAAGTGCAGCTATACAGGCGTTAAATCAGACACTAGTTATAAATGGAACGCCTTCGTTGCCCTGCAGACAAACACTGCGGTGTACGCTTTTGTTGTCTTGGCCCCTCGTCCTCCATTCCATTTTATGGTGATTGGTCCAGCATAATCAATTCCAGTATGTAGGAATGGCCTTTTCAGACGTACCCTCGCTGCTGGTAGATTGCCCATTAGTTGTGAATTGGGTTTCGTGGTCATCTTGAAGCAAGTTACGCATTCTCTTAACACCTGCTTCATTGTGTTAGTCCTGATATTAGCTAGTATGATAAACGAAGAGTAGCCAACGTAAGCTGACTGCCACCGAGTAGACTTAATTTATGAGCTTTTTGCCAAGGGACGCTTTGGGATAATGGCTGGGTGTTTTGCTGCGTCTGCAAGTAGGGCCTGTTGAATGCAATTACCCACCCTGAGGATACCTTCATGATCTAACCATGGAGATAAGGCTTTTAACCGGCTGGTTGTGTGAGCACTATCACCCTTTGACAGCTGTTGGATCTCTTCACTGTATGCGTAATGCTACAACAATCATACGCACGTATTGGACACTTCACGGAGTTCAGATTCTGTCAAGTTGCCACTGCGTTTTGTTTTGGGGAACTTTTCATTGGAGGCAAAACGCTGACACCATGTGACTATTCTCTTTAGTCTGTGGAAGGATGAGTATCTTTTCAGTAATTCAGGTGGTTCTACTGGACTGGCTATCAACGATGTTATCTTCCTGTTGAGCCATTCATGTACATTCTACCAAAGCTTTGACGTCAATAATTCTTTTGGGTACATTCCTCTAGTTGCGATGTCCGCTGGATTGTCTTGTGACTTGACATGATGCCAGAGTTCCGCAAAACTATGTAGTTGAATGATGCTTACTCGATTTGCTACGTACACCTTTTATCTAGCTGGCGGACTTTGAATCCGGCCTGGTACCGTGGTTGAGTCAGTCCAATACTATCGAAGAGCGCTAGTCCAGTTATGTGCCTTCATGATTTCATCCATCAGTGGGACTAAAAGGACGGCTCCGTTGAGTGCTAGTCTGGGTATGGATTCAACATTCACTGGAGCGACTTTTGACTTTGCAGCCAAGAGTGTCACACTTGTTAATGTCGTGGTTGTTACTCGGATGTAAACCACCGCGGCATGTGTGGCTTCAGATGGCTCGCAAAAGCCATGCAGCTCGAATTGATGAGAAGGAGTGAATTGAACCCATCGCTTTATCCGTAGCTTTTCCAGTTCAGGTAATCGGTTACGCAACTTTATCCATTCCTTGATTATGGACAGCTCGATGTCATCATCCCAACCTTTTTTTGCTTGCCAAAGTTCCCGTAGCGTTACCTTGCCGATAATAATGCGTGGCTGTAACCAGCCTAAAGTATCGAAAAGTCTTGGAATTTCAGCTAATATTTTCATTGAATACTCAACATTTTTATATTTTCAGTGACCGCTATGTGCAATGGTAGCTGTGTCTCCCGTTCTGATTCTGGAACTCGTTCTAATAGCTGTGGGTGATTGGAGGATCATTCCCTCAGATGAAACCCTCTCTTGTTCAGAAGTCTTCGCAAGTCCATCTGTAACTGAAGCAGACTTTCAACGTTGTCCGATCCAGTTAGAACATCATCCACGTAGAAGTTTCTCTTCAAGGTTTGAGCGGCCTCCAGGAGTGAGGAATACTCATCTGTCGCGAGCTGCTGTAGAATCCGGATCACTAGATATAGTGCACATGCAGTTCCGTATGTCACCGTGTTTAGCTGGAAATGATGGATCAGCTCGCTTGGGTTGAAGCACCATAAAAGTGGTTGAAAGTAGCGATCTCGCCCATGGACTGAAATTTGCCGATACATCTTCTCGATATCGGCTGCAAAGACATATTTCTGTTGCATCCATTGCACCAATAAATGCAACAAATTTCCTTGAATCGTGCGTCCAGTATGAAGGAGGTCGTTCAATGATTTTCCTTTGAACGTTTTTGGGATGCATTGAAAACCACTCTCGGTTTGGTTGTACTGCTGGTTTCTCTTATGACGGCCTGATGGGGTAGAAAGTATACAGAAGTCATCTTGACTCCTTCAGTCATGACCCAAGTCGATATATTCTTGCGTAAACTTACAATATTGCTCGTAAAATGTTGGGTTCCGTAAAAGGCGATGTTCTAATTTCCTGAATCGTATGTGTGCAATTTTCCTTGAATCGCCGATCTCGTTGAATGGATCCGTATTGTTTTTAAAAGGAAAACTAACGGAATATGTTCCAGTTGGTTGTCGTATCAGCGCATTTGTATAATAATCCTCATTTTCCTTTTCCTCCTTTGTTATATGTCTAACTATTGGAAGTTCTTCCGTCTCCCAAAATTGCCGTAAAGTTTCCTCCAACCTTTCATAAGAGAGAAATGTTCAAATTGTATTTGTGCCCTTGCATGGAACTGACCCAAACAGAACCCAACCGAGTTTTGTTTTCTGGGCACAAGGTTGGCCGGGCAAAAGACCTGGCAATAGAAGTTGACCGTACAGATCCACTCCAATGAGTATGTCGACAGTTCCTGGTTGGTGGTACATGGGATCTGCTAGGTCTTGGAGAGTCAGTCCCTGTGGAATATTGAAAGGAACTCTAGTACATGGTAGTGGCCCTATGATTGTAGTTAATATAGTGGAGTGAAAGTGGTCAGTGCGGACGATCGTACAGAGCTTTGTTCCTCCTCTTGACATAAAATTTTCGACTGCACTGAGTCCACAGATTCTTTTTCGAGATCCTGTCCTTGTTGCTTGTAGCAATTACATGGTGGACTCCCTGATGAATGACTGCTGAGCTCATGAGTCAAGTAAAGCTCGAAATGTTAACGTCCCTCCATCTGGACAGCTTACTTGAATTTGCACGGTTGCCAAGATTACGTAGCTCTTGCCTGTGTAGGCACCATGCCCTTGTATAGGTGCTAGAGTGCTTGCCCGAGTTATATTCTCTACTCCTTCGGGGTGCAACAAAGTATTATGTTTTTTCCTGCAGATTCTGCATAAATGTTTGGATGAACATTTGTTCGCTCTGTGTTGCCCCTGTAAACAATTAAAACAAAGGGTTGAATTTTTTACGAATTCTCTTCGGAACTGATTGCTTGATTGTTTAAATGTATTGCATTCAAACAATTTATGCCCTGCTTTACACATTGGACATACCACCTTTGAGCTTACTTGTGTCGTATTTACTTTCACTACCTTTGTTTTTGGTCTTCCAGCATCGAGAATCATTATTTCAAGAACTCAAGGAATTGATTCAATGAAGGAATTTCATTCGAGGCAGCTTTGCTTTTTTGCCACTTCCTCTTGGATTCATTATCAAGTTTCTCATTCAATAAGAAGATTGTGAAAATGAATCGGCCTTCAATGTTGTTAAACTTGCCAAGAGCTGATTCATCGTATCAAGCATGTGTCTTAGCCCTGATGGATCATTTCGGCCACACTGTTCAATATTGAAGAACCGCTGCATCTAGGCTGGCTCATAATTTGCATCAGTGATACTTAAATGGTTAATTAGCTGGTCAGCTCCTCCCTGGAGAGCAGTGCGTAGGTATTGTAGTTTCTGTGCATTTGAGAGCTGACTGCTGTTGTGAGCAATGCTTTTAAATAAATCTCGGAATGCATACCAATCTGCGTAGCTTCCGGTGAATGAGGGAATTTTAACTCTCTCAAGTTTTACGGCCTCTGTGCGAATCAGTGATGCACTTCCCGATGAGTAACTGTTGATTTTTGATTGAAGCAAAGTGAGGTAATCTAACACCGATTCTTCCAAACTCTCAAATTCTTTCACGTACTGATTCAACTTCTCCGCGTTGTCTTTCAACTAGCTCCACCGTTCTTCATGCTGCTCTTCGCATGTTGCCCACGTGGTCTTCAATTGTTCTATCCTTGTCTGAAATTAGCCAAGTTTGTGCCTCGACTTACTGTCTTTTCTGAAGTTAGTGATGAGTCTCTGAATCTTCTTGAAGTGCATCTCTTGACTACTTATTACTAAGGTTTCTTCTTCTTGCTCCAACGGGGATATTGTTATTTCAATATTATGGTCGGACTGTTCCTTGCTTGTCCGTTCGATCACACTGCTTTCAGTAATGCTCTAGATATTTATGATAGCCTATACTTCAGCCTCCAGGTGTGTCCCAAAATGATTGAGCCGCTATATGTACTCTAGTTGCTTAATCTTCCTAATAATGTGCAGATCGACGGTTCTTCCTAAACACTGCAGATCCAGACATTTCAAGATCTTGATGCCAAACTCCGCCAATGAAATGGCGGACCTCTAAATATCTTACTTTAAACCCTAGTTGCAAGACTTTCGTAGACAAGCCTTGACTACTCCTGATCCGTGCAATCTTTTCTGAAGTAGAAACGTAAACAAGCTCAAACTCCAATAATTGCAATTGGGTAGTAGCTTCTAGCTCCCAAGCCTAAACTCAAATAACTGCAATCGGGTAGTCGCTTCTAGCTCCCAAAGCGTTGTCCAAGCGAATTCCTGATTTTCCCGTAATTGCGCAAGGCTTTAAAGTGCTAAAATCCTGTTGATAGCTGGCTGTTTGCTTGATCTTCGTTCCTACTAACGTGCAGATCAACGTACCTGTTACTTCTCAAGCACTGCAGATCCAGTAATTTTGAGAACTTGATGCCTAACTCCGCAAATCCTACACAAGACAACCATGGTGGGCCTCCAAATGTCTTGCTTTGGACTTTGCAATGATTCTCAAGTAGATATCGCGGACAAGCTTAAACTCGAATAACTGCAGTCGAGTAGTGGCTTCTAGCTTCCAAAGCGTTGTCCAAGCGAAGTACTGATTTTCCCGTAATTGAGCAGATCATCAAAATGCTCAAATCCTGTTGATAGCTATCTGGCTCGACGGACCATGTTAATTCAACGTGAAATCTCTTTTCTAATGATGATAAATGTAACGATATTAGTGATTGCTTGATAAACAATGGTTATTGATTGGCTACCTTTCTTTTTATAATGATAATTATAGCATAAATGCAATTTTCTTCTTGCGCTTGCATACATTTTCCATAACAATATTTTTCTGGCGCGTGTTTGCAACTACAGCAACTTTTAATTCTTATAAATATTGTTTATTGATTTCTTATGCAAGAATGAATTGAACTTAAATTAGTACTTAAAGCAATTTTGCATTTTAATTGAAGTTAAATTTGAATGATCCTTATACTACCCGTTAAAGGTGAATGATTCTTATTTGATTAGCCTTACATGAATTGATTGTACTTTGATTATTTTTCTACTGTAGATTAAACAATTATGGCTGTACTTTAAATAATTATGGCAAATCAAATATTTCCTTAACAGTTAGGGTATCTCATTATCTTGATCGAAGGTGATGTGGTGAGTAACATGCTTTGGCCGTGTGTGTACTACTTTAAATTAAATATATTCAGAATTCGATCATCACAAACGCGTTAGCAGATGAATGTCCACGTTTCGGAAAAAAAACCATGCATTTGAACATGCAACTTGATTTCCGCAAGCGTTTAGTGGACTATGGTTAGAAGTTCTACGGAGGAAGAAAATTGACTTGAAGAAAGTGCAAGTTCAGCATTTTACCTGACTGAATTATCAGCATTTTACCTGACTGAATTATTGAACTCTGTTCAATGGAGATAATCGAATTGAAGCAAATGCAAATTCAGCATTTTAACTGGCATAGATTACTGAACTCTGTTTATAAAAGAAAATTGATTGACGCAAAAACACGTTCAGCAGAAACGAAAGGTGGAGCTCTGATAGATCGGGGAAAATATCAATAGCCCTGATAGGCAGCATCAGCATTTTACGGGTATCAAATCGCAAGGAGTGGAGCAATCACTCTCTGTATTTTTCCAGCAAGCAAAGACGTACGTTGGCACCTCAGCGTTAGCCTGGCCACATTCAGCTTCAACTAAATTCGGTCCCTTGGCTTGCGCCTGGCCCATCAGCTGTATTGATGCATCCCATTATTACTTCAGACCTCATCCGTCACCGTTTGCTGCCGGTCCACAACCGAATAGAACTTTTTAGGTTACGCCTGGTCCTGGGCATCCTGTCGTTACATCGGCCCTTCGTCACTCCCCAGGACTGTTCGATGGTAAGCGGATCCACGGGCCCATCTACCTCCTTCATAGAGGCCCCCGATTCTTCTAGCTAACCACTCTGTCTATTCGCAGGCTTGAGTCAGCCTGAGAGGAACAAAGGAGTGGTCCGAGGCTCGCTACGCTGCCCACCTGTAGTGTAAAGGTATCTATAATGTGAAAAGTATATGTAAGTCAATAAATAACAAGAAAATAAATATACTTTTAATGGTGCTATGCATATGATTTTAATCTTCGTATAAAATCGACTGTATGAGTTTCGAATGGACTAAGTTTGTACGGTATTTTCAGTGTCTTCAAATTTGCAAAGTCTTGCTGCGTATTATTGCTAAATACGAGAAAATCGTTAGTTTTTCTGGAGACTTTGTATTTGAATACTTTGCATTGGGCTGTTACACGATATTGGTATTGATGTGGACGTGCTACAAGAAAGCGGGCTCAAAACAGATTGCATTGCGTTCAGGTTTGACTGATGGATATTTTGTACTATTGGTTCTGATGGGGAGGGGGGAATATTCGGTTGGGTGTGTAACGGATAATTTGGACGAATTAGATGAGCAGTTTGTGGTTGTTGCAGCTGCTAGGGCGAAAGAGATAGGCAAGTTTTCGAGCGGTTTGATAGTGTAACTGCTCGATTACTACACTGTCCGTCCAGAAGCCTGCCGAGCTAAGTTCCACCATCAAAAACCATCAGGCCCCCCTTGGACGTCGTTCTCGCTGCGGCACCCCTATCGGCCCCTCGGCCCATCACGGTGGAACAGTTTAGATCTCGATAGCAGTGGAAACAACAGCCCACAGGTGGGCAGAAGCGAAAAGTCTCCTCAATACCCCCCTCAAAGACACGCCGAGGAGGTCAGCAGACAAAGTTTGCGGCACCAACTGGGGGAGCTGCTACGTTTAGTCGAGGCAGCATCACACCAGAGGAGAAAGCCCATTTCTGCGACCAAACGCGAACAGAAACAGCGTCACAAGCAGCAACGGGAGAAGCACCACCAACGCCACCCAGACCGGAACCAGTACGGGGACCTTACACCATTTCGAATACATGAATCTTGTAGTTGTGTTTATAATTAATATAAGAAGTATTACGTTTTAAGAAAAAAATAAAACCCAGGTCTTTTCCTTTTCTCCATTGGAAAGAATCTTTCAGGTGTTTCTAAGGTAAGGTGCGATTGCCAGCCACACATATCAAGAGTAGTTGGAATTATTAACACATTTTTTATAACTCAACTAACTTGAAAGTAAATTTTCTACTGGCATCAGTGTACGCACCCACCCAACTTAAATCAGATGATTTCAAAAAAGAACTACTCAACATAAGTGTTTGAGCTCAAAATGATTAGTCCGAGTGATTGAGAGACAATAGATATTTTTTATTATTGCACTTTACTTTAAATACATTTTTAATTACAAAGAAATTCAATCTTCTCATGGTTCAACGCGTCGATGGAATTTGCTGCTAAGCATTTTTGAATTTTCGCGGTTTCATGTTCTATGCTAGATCGTGGGATCGCACTACATATAACTTTATTCTTTTGTCTGGCAGTGTAGTCTTACCGCGTTGGACCATAGGAGCTACAAATTGTATGAAATACATGCGAATGCATATTATGCATATAATTTTTCCTACCCGAACTGTGGGAAATGATGATGTGGCGATAATCATTTATGCATTTAGAATTAGGTAAGTTAAGAAATTGTAATAATAGGAAAACATGAGCAAAAGCACCATATTGGAGGAGACAAGCAAACAGAATATAAAATGGGGAGATCATTGCACAAATGCAAAATGAAAAATGCTGTGAGAATTGTCTAAAAATGCACAATTTAAGCTCCTAGATTCTACAAGAAGGTGGAAAAGTATATGACAGCAGACATTGAATATATACTCACAATACAGTTTGTTTTGATTCATAAAAATGTGTATAAAATGCTTAAATGACAGCTTTGCAACTTTCAACTCAACCAAACAAACAAGTCAGGCTAACCTGCTGAACAATTTCTTAGGCAATAAGGTGCTTCCAATAGTTCTATTTCCATAATTTTGCGGTGGAACTTTCTCATTTTTAATATTATATAAATTTAATATAAATTTTAATTAATCTAGTTTAGTATTGTTAAATTTAAAAACAGCATTAATTCAGTTGAATATTTTTTATTGCAAAAAGGAGGAAATATTTTTCTTGACATTCAAATTTTTATAAAATAAAAATTTAGTTGAAAAATAAATCTCCATAAGAAACAACCAAGTAAAGTCTTCATCAATTCAAAGAAACGCATATTTATCGAAGTTTGAATATTATCAAATGTAATAAGAAGAACATATATGTGGTGAAAATACTCGTTTGAATATTATCAAATGTAATAAGAAGAACATATATGTGGTGAAAATACTCGCCACATCTGGTGACCCACGACATTCGAATCGATTCACGACTTCCGCAACTATAATTGATAAGCTGGCCACGTTATCGAAGCAATTCCTTGACGAGGAGATTCAACTGAACACAACCGAACACGATCCATACGAGGACAGTCTTGCGAGTTTGAAGCTGACAAAATTTAAAAACGACCAAGAAGTTATTCCGTGTGCTACCACTGAAAATCAAGAAGATCGACAATTGACATAAGGAATCGAGGAGCAATTAAGTGACTAGAACCTACAGTGAACTTAACTTTGATTTAGAACACCATCATCATTCTACAGCAAACAAAAAATCGAGAAGTAATTAAGTGAATAGAACTTACAGTGAACTCAATTGCGACCTGGAACACCATCATCATTTTCCCAGCTACCATCTGTGGCTTCAACGGTTCTGTCAACTTTTTCAAAGGTGATTAAAGATTATTCACCAACCAGCCAGCATCTTGAAGATAGTAATGTTTTGAACGCCGATCCCCAAGTGAATGCGACATTCGATCATTTTTATGCCCCGGAACAACACGAGAGCTGCAGCACACCTGCATTACCGGAGCAGCCACTAGAACTACCAAAGTTTTATTCGCCTACGGAAATACCGTCACTTCCAACGGCACCAAGCTTACAAAATACGAATCAAAATACATATCGTTTATGTTCTAATATTCATTCAAAGCAACCTTTTTGAGGTCATTTTAACGGAACCCCAATTATTGGTGGACCATTTATTTTTAATTCAAATATTATATATTATATCTATATTTAATTTAAAATCAATTTTTTAAGAAAATTTATCAAGCAAATTGTAAGGATTACTCCTTATTCAATTTGTGAGTTATTCTAGTTCGCTAAAGAGGAAGGATATATCCTGCGACAGGGGGGATATATCCGCCAGAAGGCACCTCAAACCCTTAGGGATTAATTGAAATTTATATTGATATCAATTGATAACAGCGTGAGTGAATTTTAAATACATAATTTTGTTGTTCTTCACAATGTCGGTCAATAATGAGGAATTTTTGGATGCTATCCCTAATTTAAGCGCAGTTGCAACTAAATTACCTCCTTTTTGGAAGGAATTCCCTGACATTTGGTTTAAGAAAACCGATGCTCAATTTGCTCTGGCGAGTATTACCTCAGAGCAAACAAAATTCTATCATATATTAGTAGCTCTTGATGCAGATGCAATCCGTAACGTGTCAGATATTGTCAGTAACCCTCCTAGCACAAACCCTTATACAGCCTTAAAGGAAGCATTAATTTCTAGGTTATCTGCAAGTGAGAGTTCAAAATTTAATAATTTATTAACGAATCTTACATTGGGAGATCGTTTTCCATCACAACTGCTCAGGGAAATGCAACAGCTTGGAGGGGAAAAAGTAGGAAAAGACTTGCTCAGGAACATCTGGTTACAACGATTGCCAGAAAATATGCAAGCAATTTTAACATGTAATCTTTCAAGTTCCCTAACGGATCTGGCTGCATGTGCAGATAAAATTTACGAAGTATCAAATAAACCAGCATTGCTTTCTCTGTCAAGCAAGACAAGTGAAGAGTCAACATTACAGAAGCAGGTTTCTGAACTAACTCTCCATGTTGCTGAATCGCCACGAGCATTCAATAATATGAATAGATTTAGTAGGAGCCCAAACAGACTTAGAGGATTTCGCTCTCGTTCTCCATCAAGTAAACGACCTGAAGGGCAGGGATTTTGCTGGTATCATTTTAAATCAGGTACTAGAGCATACAAGTGCATTGAACCATGCACTTTCAAAAAGAAAAATTCATTCGATTTTAAGGAAAATTCAAAAAACTAGATAAACTTAAATTTCCTACGTTAAATTTAAGTAGTATTGCTTCAAGCGGTCTTTTACTTTATGATCATTCCACAAAAAAGAAATTTTTAATCGATACTGGTGCAGAAATTTCAGTTATTCCAAAACCAAAATATCGTCAGCTAATTGCTTCAGGTTTTAAACTTTCTGCTGCTAATGCATCTTCTATTGATACATACGGCAGAAAACTACTAAAATTAGATCTGGGTCTAAGAAAAGAATCTTCAGGGCATTTTACTATTGCAGATATTTCGCGACCTATAATAGGTGCAGATTTTTTGGGTCATTTTGGAATTTTAGTTGATGTCGCTAACAAAGCAATAATTGACCCAACAAGAAACCTTCGTTCAATAGCAACTATTACATCGGAAAATTCTTCAAACTTGTCCATTTTAATTAAACCAGAAATTGATTCACAAGTAAAAGACTTATTAAATAAATTTAAATCAATTACCTTAGAGTCCGACTTTTCAAAACATCCTACACATAGTATAAAACATAAAATTACAGCTTCTGGATCACCAATAGTTTCGAAACCCAGACGTTTAGCGCCAGATAACTTAACTGCAGCTAAGAAAGAATTTAATTTCCTGCTCGAACAAGGAATCTGCCGTTTCTCTGATGGTCAATGGTCTTCACCATTATACATGGTACTAAAAAGCAATGGTGATTGGCGTCCTTGTGGTGACTACAGACGTCTTAATGCCATTACAACACCAGATCGCTATCTTATTCCTAACATTCAGGATATCACACATTTTTTAACTGATTGCAAAACCTTCTCAACTTTAGATCTTGTTAAAGCGTATCATCAAATTCCAGTAGAACCAGAAGATATTCCGAAAACTGCAATTTGCACGTTCGGACTCTTTGAGTTCACTCGCATGACTTTTGGTTTATGCAATGCTGCGCAGACTTTTCAACGCTTCATTAATTCAATACTGAAAGATCTAAATTTTTGTTTTGTATATTTAGACGATGTTTTTATTGCTTCAAAATCTGCCTCAGATCATTTAACGCATTTATCAATAATTTTCGAAAGGTTAAATGATAACGGACAAATCATTAATCTGGATAAATGTAAATTCTTACAAAAATAAATTAAATTTTTAAGGTCATTTTATTTCATCTGAAGGAATTAAACCTTCACCAGATAAATGTAAGGATATTTTAAGTTTCAAATTACCAGAAACAATTATAGAATTGAGGCGATTTCTGGGAACGATAAATTTTTATCGTCGCTTCTTACCAAAATGCCGCTAAACACCACGCTTTACTTAATAGTTTCTTGGTGGGTTCTAAGAAGTCAGACAAGAGAAAAATAAATTGGACACCGGAGGCTATTAAATCTTTTGAAACTTCCAAACAACAACTCTTCGATGCTAATATTCTGGCTTTTCCAGAACGAAATGCTCCATTAGCAATTTTTGTAGATGCTTCTGATATTGCCATTGGAGCAGCGCTTCAACAATGGGTAAACAATTGTTGGAAACCTTTGGGGTTCTTTTCAAAAAAATTGATCGAAGCTCAAAGAAATTAGAGTACATATGATCGTGAATTACTAGCGGCCTATCAAGCAGTAAAACATTTTAGATATTACATTGAAGGTCGCACATTCACATTGTTTACAGATCATAAACCTTTAATATTTTCATTTCGTCAGAACCCTACAAAAGCTTCTCCAAGACAACTTCGTCAACTTAACTTCATCAGTGAATTTACCACAGATTTTAGACACATTTCTGGAAAAGAGAATATTGTTGCAGATTCTCTATCTAGAATTTCTGAAATTGAAATTCCTAGCTCTATAGATTTTAAAGCAATTGCTGAAGCTCAACTTATAGACGAATCTTTTGAGAAATTAAAATCAAATCCAAAATTTTCACTTAAACAAATAACTTTTCCAAACACAAATTTCAAAATTTTTTGTGAAATTACAAATGAAAATATTAGGCCATATATTCCGGAAGCATTTCGGAAGCAAATTTTCACTTCAGTACATAATTTAGCTCATCCAAGTATCCGAACTTCAAGACGCCTTGTATCAGATAAATACTTTTGGCCATTTCTCAACAAAAACGTTGCTGATTGGTCTCGCACTTGTTTGGATTGTCAACGTTCAAAAATTACGAGATACAATAGAAGTGAACATAAAATATTTCCCCTTACATCAAAACGTTTTAAAATAATACATATGGATATAGTCGGGCCATTGCCTTACTCACAAGGTTTCACGCATTGCTTAACAATAATAGATAGATTTTCGAGATGGCCTGAAGCAATACCTTTAACTAATATTACGGCTGCAAATTGTGCAGAAGCATTATGTACTTTTTGGATTGCACGTTTCGGAGTTCCAGAAGTTATAGTAACAGATCAGGGTAGACAGTTCGAATCCCAATTGTTCAGTGAGCTGGGAAAAATCTTTGGATTCAAAAGAAATCGTACTACAGCCTATCATATGCAAGCAAACGGAATGATAGAGAATTGGCATCGTACATTGAAGGCTTCTGTAATGGCTAATAAAAATCCATCATGGTCAAAAACATTACCGTTCATTCTTTTGGGTTTGAGGACAGCATTTAAAGAAGAACTGAAAGCATCTCCGGCTCAATTAGTTTACGGAGAGAACATACGTTCGCCGAGTGATTTACACAAGATTTCGTTCAAGATTTAAAGGCAGTTATGTTAAACATTAAACCTATTCCAGCTCAAATCATAGTAACGTAAAATCAAGAGAAATTAAAAATCTAAATAGTTGCAATCAAGTGCTGATTAGAACAGATGCAGTGCGCAAATCTTTACAAACATCTTATCATGGACCTTATAAAGTTTTAAAAAAATATGTAAAATATTATAGCATTCAAATCAAAAACAAATCATATAATATTTCAATAGATAGATTGAAACCTTTTTTCTCCTGCATTCCAAACAATGACACGGTTAAAAATGATAAAAAAAAGTATCTTTCGACGAGAAGAACAACAAAATTAAATATATAACATGACATGGGAGTTAAAATAACTCTTTTAGAAAATACTATGGTAAATCGTTCATGACCAGCATTAACTGAGGGGGAAATAATGCGGTGGAAGTTTCTCATTTTTAATATTATATCAATTTAATATAAATTTTAATTAATCTAGTTTAGTATTGTTGATTTTAAAAACAGTATTAATTCAGTTGAATATTTTTTATTGCAAAAAGGAGTAACCTTAGGAAATATTTTTCTTGACATTCAAATTTTTATAAAATAAAAATTTAGTTGAAAAATAAATCTCCTTAAGAAACAACCAATTAAAGTTTTCATCAATTCAAAGAAACGCATATTTATCGAAGTTTGAATATTATCAAATGTAATAAGAAGAACATATATGTGGTGAAAATACTCGCGACAATTTGATTTCAATCTGACACTTATTGGAGAAATGTCACGATAGCTGACTAAACAAGTTGGGTAGACAGACCTATGCTCATGTCAGAAGGGTTTTGTACTCAACTTACAAAATGCAGTAACCGGCAACGAATAAAATCAAGAAACATGTCAAAGACGATTTTATTTGAGAAAATGTCAAACTCGAGGATCATACTATTATTAACAAAGTTGAAAGAATTGTGACTTCTGAGGTATTTGTTTTACTTATACCTATAGATATCTCCCTTGATAATTTTTCCAGATTTTTTAGAAACACATTTTTCATGTCTTCTCCCCCCCCCACTGAAGCAAAAACTGTCAGTTTAAGAACTGTTTTGAAAAGCTCTCATAGAGAACTTTCAGTTGATATTCATATCGGCTACCTTTCATGAAATTTTTTTCAGGGCCCACTCCTCTGTACTGTAATCATCGATTCATGGCCTATTTTTTTCGAATCCTAGAATGGTTACAAAGCCCTTTTGCTAGGAGCTCTCTCCTGCCTCTTTGACTTTTTTCAATTGTATGTACTCATTTTCATGATACCTATCATTCCTGAAATTTTCATGCAAATCCTAGCAAAGCTGTAGTGTCTAAATCGATAAAAAGCGCATATGGCTCCATAGCCATATGTTTCCATAGTAATATAGGGCATATTGTTCCATAGTAATACAGGAAAATTCAAATCGCTTTAACTTTATTAAATACTATTCGATCTTTATGAAACTTACAGAAAAAATCAATCTTATAAAAAGTCATCTGTTTGCTAAATTTTATTGAATTTAAGGGTACCGTTTGAATTTTATTCAAGAAAACATAAAATCGATAAATCATACTATTACTAACAAAGTTGAGTGAATTTCGACTTCTCATGTATTTGTTGTTGTTGTACTCATTAAGGCCTACATCCGTGATTTTTTTCAGATTTTTCGGATGGAAGGTTTCCAATCGCGAGGGGGGGGGGGGGGGGTACGCGAAAAGTTCGTACATTTCCCCTTCCCCTGCCCCCCTCGGTACTCAGAAGGCAATTTTAAGACTTTTTTTGAAAAGATCTCATTGAGACCTTTCCAATGACACCCTACTCGACTACTAATGGTGAAAATTTTTTTTGAGGGGTCACCTCCCTATACGGGGAGACCCCCCTTAAACCCCTTTGATAAATTTTTCCACCCTTGAACTTTCAAAAGGTCACCACTTCTGACCTTTCCACAAAGTTTCATGGCTGTAGCCTCTATAGTTTCGGAGAAAAAGTGCAGTGACATACAGACGGACGGACGGACGGACGGACAGACGGACACAGGTCGTGATTGCAATAGGGTTTTGTATTTTAGTACAAAACCCTAAAAAGCAAAATCTTAATGGCGTCATTGATAAAACAGCTGACTATCAGTTTTACTTTTCTCTGGATTAGCAAACTTAGCAAGACAGCCAGGTTTAGCGGGCAGTGGTAGAATGAAGCTTTGATTGGTATAAATCTAGAATGTATATCGAGCAAAGCTACAGTTTTTAATTCTTTTATATTTTCGTTACAATCCCAACAAATATGCTCGGGCTGTAACTAAACTTATGCATCCTTTCAAAAATTGGCTCTCAGCTCAGCTTCTGATGATGGTGGCCAACCATCAATTTAAATTACTTACTACGAAAATTCGTATAGGAAAAGATAACGTTCTTAGAGTCAGTAAAAAAAAAAACAATATATTTAGATTTCTATTTCACCGTAAATTTTCTTCTTCTTTTATAATTACGCATTTCATCTGACACACTCGCACTTCTTCAGTGTTCAAGTCCGAGTGTGCCGGACGAAATAAGTAAGTATTTATGAAAGGAAATTGACGGTGAAACTGAAATTTAAATATATCGTTTATTACTAAATCGCGTCCTGTCTGTCCGTCTGTCTGTCCGTCCGTCCGTGTGTCACAGCAGTTTTTCTCGGAAATTACTTAAGCTAGAAACATCAAATTTTGTATGTAGGTGTAAAGTGGTGTTCTCTTCAAAGTTCAACTACAAAAAGGTTTTATACGGTATTTGTGGGGGGTCTACCCATATAGGGGAGTGACCCCCCGAAAAAAAAATTTCATTGAAAGTAGCCGATATGGGTATCAAATGAAAGGTTTTGATGAGAGCTTTTCAAAACAGGTCTTAGTTTAGTAACATTTGCTTCGAGGGTCGCACAGGGAGGGGAAATACACGAAAAATTGGTGTCCCCCCTCCCCTCGCGATTGGACACCTATGATCCGAAAAATCTGAAAAAAATCAGGAATGTAGGCCTTGGTGAGTACAACAACAACAAATACGTGAGAAGTCGCAATTCAATCAACTTTGTTAGTAATAGTATGATTTATCAATTTTATCTTTTCTTGAATAAAATCCTAACGGTACCCTATTTATAAGATTGATCTATCCTGAAAGTTTCATAAAGATTGAATCATATTTTGCGAAGTTATCGCAGATTGAATTTTCCTGTATTACTATGAAACAATATGCGCTGCATTTATTACTATGGCAACATATGGCTATGGAACAACATGCGCTTCTTACCGACTCAGACACTACAGTTTTGCTAGGATTTGCATGAAAATTTCAGGAATGATAGGTGTTATATATATCTTTGAAATTCGGTTCAGCTAGTGGTATCAGTAATCGTAAAACAAAATAGTGGCTGTTTTAAATGCGAAGATTGAATAATTTTGAGTTATTTTTTCCCAACTTCAACGTTTCAGGTGCATGCTTTGAACACTTGATTCAATTTAATGAATGACTGAAGATGAGTACCTACAATTAATGCTCATAAGTGAAACAAGTCAAGGAGGCGGGAGAGAGCTCCTAGCAAAAGGGTTTTGTAACCATTCTAGGATTCGAACAAATTGTGTTTCCTCCCTCGCGAATGGACATCTGAGATAATTATCAAGGGAGATATTTATGAGTATAACAGTAACAAAAACCTCAGAAGTCGAAATTCGTTCAACTTTGTTAATAATAGTATGTTATTCGTATTTTATATTTTCTCCAATAAAATCGTCTTTGACATGTTTCTTGATTTGATTCAATCTGGTGACTGCATTTTGTAAATTGAATACAAAACCCTTCTGACATGAGCGTAGGTCTATTTACCCAACTTGTTAGTGATTATAGTGATTATAGACAACTGTTGATAGCAATAAGGGCAAAAAGTTACATACAATATTAACTTTGTTCTAAGAGTAATAATAAAACAATGCCGTAACAGGTACTGGTAAGATAAAAGAAAAAAAAATTGCACGCATTATATGAAAATGAAAAGCTAATTGAAAGTAGAATATTTACTTTACCCCTCATTGTCAACCTGATGAGTACACCCCCAAAAAGAATAAAGAATTTATAGATTCCATCTACTAAAGGCCATAGTATCCACTATGAATTGATTAGAAGATGAAGGTGTGTTTTGTTTTGCATATAACAGAAATTCCATTTAGCGAAGAGAATTTGAAATTCCGGAATAATGTTTTTTGTCTCGCATGTCCATGTTAAAAAATACGTCAGCAAGTAGTTTCAAAATGTCGTCTCATATCTTCTACTAGAGGATTGTATACCTGTTACTTTCTATCAATCAATTTTCAACAAGGTCAATCGTTTTGCCACAGCTCGAAGCTATGCATCTGTTTAATTTTTGAATTCAAATTATCATTCCTACTATCAGTAGTAAGCGAGTTTCTTCTAGATTTTTCTGCAACGCCTCAAATTTCTAATTAATCAGGATTCATGTTAAAGATAACGATGAAACGTATTATCATTTACTAATTATTATTCCAAACAGATACTTGTATGCAAAAATAGCATTTCAATGTCAAATTTCTCCATCGTACTCATTAATTAGATCGTTGTAGTGACAAATGCACATCTATTGTCTTAAGTTATGCATATGTTCTACTTGTTCAAAATTTTCCAAAATATTGCTTCAATTTTTCGCTTATTATGAGTGCGTGCGCTTTTGGTGCGTTTGTACTTCACGGGTTCTTTTCAACCAACATTCACAAGAAAGAGGGCTTTCATTATTTTATGCGTGTAGTTTTGGTATGATTACACGTAACTTTCAAATAAAGATAAGTAAAAAGATCATAGTTTCAACAAAGTGTAGGATTTACGCCTCATAGCTCTTATTACGACTTACAACGACAATAGAAGAATTTTTTCAAACGTTGTAGGCACCTTTTATGACTGATGGTATTGATTTATCCTCTTCTTCTTCTTCTTCTTCGAAACGTTACAGCCTTTCTCGGTCTTTTGCTTATTGCAAAAGCACCTCCAACTGCCCGAGTCTATCGACCGCATCCTGTAATTTCAAAATCCGAGCAGCGATAAACTGCCTTCATCGAACAAGTCTGACCAGTGTTTCCTCGGTTTCCCCACTGGTCTCCAGCCTTCAGTTCTCCCAACGTGTACCTTTTCGGGTATCCGTTGTTTGTCCATACGATTCACGTTGCTCGTTAATTGCAGCTTCTGCAGACTTACAATTTTTGGGACTTCTGACCCGTTAAAAATTTCATACAGATGTTGTATCGAATTTGCTAAAGGTCCCCATCTTGCTTTGCCTCAAGACTCGTCACTCTAAGACTTTCAATATGTTTACGGATCCTTAGGTTATGGCCCATGTCTCACACCCATCGTATAGCACAGTTAGGGTCCATGTTCCACACCCACAGCATAACACAGGTCTTATCACAGATTTGTATACTCAGAGCTTTGTTTTCTTGTGTATGCAGCTGGTTTTAGGATTGCCAAAACTGAATAAAATATTTTAGTTGTGAGTTATATTCTTTGGCGTTTTTAGTTTTATTACCGGCCCTTGTGACTTTGGTGCTTAAATACACAATTTCACTAACATTTCTAGTTTCGTATTCACCAAGTGTGATTTTTTATATATTTGAAATATTTTTCCCTGACTGCGTCATGAGCTTTATTTTATTCACATTCATTTGTAGCCCTACTAGTTTGGCTTTGCTGCCAAGTTTCAGGAGAAATTTTTCGGCAGTTGCGATCGACCGTGACAAAATATTGATGTAATCCGCATAGGCTACCACTTAACTCAACTAACATATTATAATAACGTACCTATTGTATCGACAGGTAGCATTCTTATAACGTATTTCAAAGCCAAGCTGAATAGCAGTGGAGCTAGCCTATATCTCTGCTTCAGTTCGATATTTGTGTCAAAGGTGTCGGTATGTTGGTTATTGTTGCGGACTTGGGAGTTTGTCAAAGTCATTGTCATTTTGGTAAGACGGACTAATTTGGCTGGATTGGTAACGGGGGCATTTTTTGGTACAGCACGTTACGATCAATACTGTCATATGCTTGCTTAAAGTCATCAACGAGTACCTGCTTGACTATATAAAAGGTGGCCAACCATAATGCACGATATTAATTGTTAGTCACACCTTAACGTCAAGTTTTTCGCCCGACTTAATTTGACATTTATTTCTTTCAATGTTTGACAAATTCAACAATGGAGAGGTACACAAGCCTTTTACGAAAATGAGCATTCGTGATTTTTTTTTTTGGTCAGCATAATTGATCAAATGTGTCCACAAACGGGAGAACAGTGCGCAAATATCAGCAGACTGGATCTGTAGAAAATGTGAAATCACCTGTGCATGCCCGCCCAGTTTGTTCTACGGAAAAAATTGCTGTTGCTCGCGATAGTGTGCCAGAAGAGCCGTCAACCTCGACTCGTCGTCGTTCCCAACAATTGAACATCTCACGAACATCAGTGATGTGAATTTTGAATAAAGATTTGAATTAACATGCTTACAAGGTTCAATTGACTCAAGAGCTGAAGCCCACTGACCGAATGGTTGGTTGAACCGACAGAAGGGAATAGTGACTTCACAAAGAAAATCATCTTCAGCGACGAGGCACACTTTCACCTTAGTCGATTCGTTAACAAGTAGAACTGCCGCATTTGGGCAAATGAAAATCCACAAGTGATTGTTGAAAAGCGAATGCATTCACAAAGAGTGAGTGTTTGGTGCGGTTTATGGACTGGCTGCATCATCGTGCCGTACTTCCTCGAAAATGAGGACAGCCAAGCAGTTACCGTGAATGGTGCTCGCTATTGCAAGATGGTAACGGACTTCTTGTGGCCAGAAATGAAGGTTTCGGATCTGGACGGTATGTGGTTCCAACAAGATGGTGCCTCTTGCCCCATAGTCAACGGAACAATGGCTCTTTTGCACGAAAAATTCAATGCCCATGTTATCTCACGTTGTGGCGATGTAAATTGGCCACCACGATCATGTGATTTGACACCGTTGGACTTCTTTCTCTGGGGATGTTCAATAAAAAAGTGTACGTCTATAAGCCAAGAACAATTCAAGAGCTAAAGGGTGAGATAATTCAGCACATAAACGACATTGAAACTCAATTACGTCTCAGAGTCATTGAAAATATGGACCATCGGATAAAAGTATGCCACCGTAGCCGTGGCGAGGATTTAGGCAATATTTCATTTTACGCATAATCGTCGTCAATTTTTCAATTATAATAAAAAGCATTAACATACACCTTTTGTTTTATTTACAATTAACATCGTGCGTTTTGATTGGACCACCCTTTATGTATTAGAGTATCGCGTACGAAGATTAAGCCACCAAAGCAGGTTAAATGTCAATTTGTGCCATCAATTTCAACTTCATTTACTGTATGTTCCCGGGAAATTTCGAATTGGAATTCATCTTGTAAAGGTTTCCCGTGTGTTCCCGTGTTTTCGTTTAAACTACCGTTTGATGTCAAATTATTGTTGCAGTAACATGAGTCCAAGTGAAGCTGTGAAGTAGCTTGACTAGATATCTCACCAACCCGAGATGCCAAAAATGTAAATTCATTTATGGTGCAGTGTGGATCTAACCTTACTTTGCTTCCTTTGTTCAGGTTGTTTGGAGACCAACGCTAGGAATATAAAATACCGTGTGTCGACTTTCGAGAATAATTCACCGAGCGTGGCTCTAAATAATTGTTGATCGGGTTGAAGGTAATTGGTAGCAATGGAGAATTTTGAGGAAAGAAAGTTGATAGAAGCGCAAGAAAAATATTTTCCTCTTGAAGATGAATTAGAAGATGAAAAAAATTTGGTTGGAAGGGTGGAGAATTATATCGAAGCCTTATTACTATTTTCAAAGCATATCCTCGTGGTGAGCTACCATCATTGCGAAGGGTTCGTTTTCCTTGACACATTATTGCTTGCGACAAACCAGTCCAGCTGCAGCTATATACTTTCTGCGACGCCTTGGGGAAGGCGTATGGTGCTGTGATCTATGTCCGCTCAACATCCCCGAGCGATCAAGTCAACGTTCGGCTGCTCTGTGTCAGGCCCAGGATGGCCCCCATTAAGGTGTTGACAGTGCCGCGTTTGGAGTTGTGTGTCGCCAGCTGGGAGCAGAATTAACGAATCAAGTCAAAAGGGCACTCAGTCTGCCGGATGTTTTTCACGTCCTCTGGTCCGATTCAGAGGTCGCATTGGCGTGGGTCAACTCAACGCTTCATCCTACAGCACTTTCGTGGCCAACCGTGTTTCGACCATTCAATCGTTGTCAAGACCAACTCAGTGGCGACATGTGGCATGCCACGACAATCCAGCGGACATCCTGTCCCATAGCCTCACACCAGCTGAGCTAAAAGACTGCAAGCTCTGGTCATGGGGGCTATCCTTCTTGACCGAACCTGAGGTGGACTGACCGGCTCCGTACGATGGTAGCCTGTGAAGTCGAGTGAAAGCAAATAAGGGTTGAGATCATAGTAACAGCTAGTGCAAGCAACCATTTTGTGTACGAGGTTTAACACGGCAACTCATTTGGAAGGCTTCAACGGGTGGTCGTTTATATGCTGCGTTTTGTGAAGCATTGCAGGACAAGCTCCCAGTGTCCTCAAGTGCGCAGCTCTGCAGTAACCCCAACGATCTGGCAGCGTTGACTCCAGGACATTTCCTCATTAGTGAACCCCTCACAGCCATGGTGGATGCTCGGCCGGAGACTATCACTGGCGGATTTCATGCCCAACGGAAGCGGATAAATCATTTGAAGGACGAGTTTTGGCGTAAATGGTCCCGCAAATATTTGAACCAACTGCAACATCGCGTTAAGTGGCGACAAGGTCAACCAAATGCTACCCAGGGAACCATCGTCATCATCAAGGACGATAACCTACCAACTATGAAATGGCCACTGGGACGAATCATAGAAACACATCAAGGGGCTGACAGCTTCGTCAGAGTCGCAGACTTGAGGACAACCACTGGAAAAGTAAGAAGGCCCATCCATCGTCGAGCGTTGCTACCAGTGATGGAGAACACTACACCAGAAGCCACCCAAATCTGACGCGAGGCACTGCATCAGGCAGATACACCCAGCAATTATCACAAGGAGCTTCACTCCAGGAGCAGAATTATGTCTCTCCTATCGCTCCTGCTGGTCTGCCTACCGATCCCACTAGCAGTGGCCAATCCCATCAAGGTGTCATCAACTGGACCACATCCAGGACTGCATTTTCAATCATTGGGAAATGCCTTCCTGTCGACAAGCGAGTGGTAACTCTTGGTCTACTATGACCTGGAGGCCTACTGGACGGAGCTGGCCACGCTGCAGAATGGCACGATCTGGCTGCAACAACTATGCGGTCATGAACCTTGGCACGCCGACTAGTTACATCTGGACGAGGAAAACGCTAACCAACTGATTCAGATCATTAAGGCGCTACAGGGAGATCAGAACAAGCTGCACTCCCTATTCAAAAATCAAACATCAATCATCGACTCGAAATTAAACTTCCTCGGCAAAACAGAAGAGATGGCTCAAAAAAGTTTCGCCTCAATAGAGCACGAACTGGTAAAATTCTCCAATGACATCAAGGGCCCGCAACTCGAAGGCACCACAGCTCGAGTCCCAAACTTAATTTCAATGCTATCTTTACAGATGGCCTTGGCGGCTATTCAGCATGTTGGACGTGATCACGGACACACAGGATGGGAGCTTCAACCGTCTGCTGACAGACATCAGGGATCGCCTGCCGGAGAATATGTGTCTTCCTGTTGGCCGAGAAGACTTATTTGGGTTGACATGTATCAAAACCAAGGCAAATGCGGACTTCATCCTTTTCGAGCTCAGGATGCCACTCATCGATGTATCAACTTTCGAGCTATATCGAATCCTACCAATACCAACAGCGAAACGTAACCATCTCATCACCATACACCCTACCGCTCCTTATCTGATCATCAGCCCACATCGCGACGTATAATATCTGCTCAACGAGATCAGCTACGCTGCCTGTAACTGGATAGAGCCAAATATCCACCTATGCCAACAGTCTCATCCATTGTATCACAGGGACGCAAATGAGAGCACTTGCGAGGTAACGCTGCTAAAGGGAATGCCGATGGCGACCAGCTTTCACCTGATTGAGCTGCCTACATCCTTCCCGAGGACGAATATCCCATAATCCAATGAGTGGATCTATGCCTTCACAATTCAGGTGGTGGCCCATCTTGTGTGCAGTGGCAACATATCCATCCTGACCCTGCAGGGGTCCGTAATTCTGCAGCTAGCTTCCAACTGTACGCTCAAGCCCGATGCGGTGACCATCCAAGGTCACCGCATTTATGAATCCTCAATCAAAGCGACTCATCCCAGGGCTCACAATTCCACTGCTGACGACAACTGGGGCCATGTACAACTGCACATTGCGCCCACACCTTTCCGGACGCACAAATCTATGATAAGACCTGTGTTATGCTGTGGGTGTGGAACATGAACCATAACCAAAACATCCACAAATATATTGAACGCCTTTGAGCGACGGGTTCTGAGGCAAATAATCAGAGTGAAGCTAGACGGAGACCAATGGCGAATCCGATACAACCATGAGCTGTATGAAATCTTTGAGAAGCCGGAGGTCTCATCGATTGTAAGGCTGCGGAAGCTGCAATGGGCTGGCCACATGAATCGTATGGACGAACACCGGAAACCCAAAAAGGTATTCGTTGGGAGAACAGAACGCCGGAGACTAGTTAGGAAACCAAGGAAACGCTGGTCTGATTCGGTCAATGAAGCCAGGTCATCGCCAATGGACCGAGACAGTTGGAGGCACTATTTGCAGGAAGCAAATGCCCGAGAGGGGCTGTCGTGCTAAGAAGAAGAAGAAGAACAATAAATTTACATTTAACTGTATCTGCAAATGGGATTCGACTGTATTTTCTCACCCATTTCTTAGTAATGCTCAAGTTATTGATCCAAATTTAAATAAATATATAGCATCATTTTATGTTCAAACTTCAAATGACATAGTAAGCTTCTCAATGAATGAATATCCAATTTTTTATAGTCTTCCGTAAGCTGAGTGTAGGTACCAAGCAGGTCTGAACTCAATGTGCAAATGACAAAACGAGCTTCTCAATGAATGAAAAGCCAATTTTTCTAAGTCTATCGTAAGCTGAGTATAGGTACCAATCAGGTTTGAGGGCTAGAGTAAGCTGAGTGTAAATACCCACCAGGCTAGAGAGCTAGAACAAAGATGTCACTGATGGCACTCCCATTCATTTTTTTGTTTGGTACGCTCTTTTGGAGCTCATTCCTCTCACAGAGCCGCCATAAGCAAGCTAAACTTTAAAAAAAAAATAATTTTCAGTACAACATTTTAATTAATGATAAGTGCAGATATATTATTATTACAATTATTTACGTTACTTAAAATTTCAATTGATAACAAAGTTTTAAAATAAAATCAAATATTCCCGTACATTATCTTCAAAATAATTTAATAATTACATAACTTTAATTTATTCAGTTGTGAGAGATTTGTTTCGTGAACAGAACAATACATAAAACTACGAAAAAAAAATTAAAATCTTTCTTTTTCATTAGCTAGCCGTTCTTTTTCATGAGGGAAAGAAGACAAAAGGTGAGTATGCTACCGAGGCGGTATGGTCTTGATAATCCACGACCGGTCGATTCGGTTCGGTACGCGGTGCTGTAGTTTGACTTTGCGTTTTTAGTTAGAGTAGATTGATTCAGTTTTGGATTCAAGTAGTTTTATTCTGGCACCACGTACGTGGATAATCAGGAACGCGTAGTTTTCGGTTGAGGAGGTTTCTTGTTGTATTGTTTTTTGGACTTATTACAAGATCCGTAAGAAATGGAAAAGAGTCAGATTAAGATAGAGTAGAGTCGTTTGGTTGGAAGTTATTTGACATTTAATCGGGCATTTGATTTGGTGGCCAGGAAAATTGTAGTCGGACATAGTCTGCCCATGGAGGACGTGCGATTGTGATTCCTCTCCGAACTAGCTAGCCTGATAGCAGCCACCTCGGAAAAGACTAAGGGTACCCGGAGTTGTTGACGTTTTGGGTACAGTCCGTTGGCATATTCCCAAAATTAACGTCTATAACCGATGAGAGGTCAATTTAGATTTCCTTCAGGAAATCTCAAGCGTACAGACGAGATGTCTAAATCATTAGAAAGCTCTGTTGTGTAAAATTTGTCAGGGTACTAGCCACTCAGTAGTCAACTGCCACTTAAATTACCGTAGCGTAAAATGTAGTTAATCACATGGGCCAGGCAATTGTAGAATAAAATGGTCTTGCAGGGTACTGGTCATTCAAAAAATGCAGAAGACCGAAGTACCACAAAGTAGTTTTATAGATATCATCCATACCCGTCCCGGATTTTCCTGATTTGCGAGCTTACAACAATTCTTTCTCATAAACCGTACGCAATACATTAATTTTTTTCCACAGCAGCGTTTCTGCCTGGCGAAGTATCAAACTCCTTGTCAAACGAAAATTTTTTAAAAGCATGCATTTCCACACCTGAAAGGTTTTTGTAACTCACCTAACTCCATTTTCAAACTACGAACTCGTTTTTTACGTGAAAATCCGCTAAACATAACAACTGCATGGAAAATGCATTTGAAAATTTTAATCTCAATAGAACATTGCAATACAAATGAGTTTACCGATTCTTCATTCAGATTTCTGCGTATCAATCAGATAATGATTTCGAAAATTAAAATTCAGGCTTGTATCTTATAATTGAACATTGCCCGTCAGTCCAATTGAAAATGCAATAGATTAGTATATAAGCAGTGAGATTGCAGGAGTTCAAATAAGTCTTTCGGCGTCATGAAGGGATTCACTATCCTAGCATTCGCAGCGCTCACCGTTGGGGTCTACTGCCAGTACGACCCCCATCAATGGGACAACAGGAACACAATTGTTCAACTTTTTGAATGGAAATGGGACGCCATTGCTAATGAGTGCGAAAACTTCCTTGCTCCTAAAGGATTCGCTGGTGTTCAGGTAAAGCTACTAAATTTTAAATTAATCTAATTTCAATAACCTAGCTACAATCTGTAATCAGGTTTCACCAGCAAATGAAAACATCATTGTTCCAGGACGTCCATGGTGGGAACGGTATCAACCAATTTCCTACACATTAACAACTCGTTCTGGTAACGAAGCTCAATTTGCCAGCATGGTTCGTCGATGCAATAATGTTGGCATCAGGATCTATGTTGATGTTGTCTTCAACCACATGAGCGGTGATAGCGGCAATCCTGTTGGTATTGCTGGAACTCGTGCCAACCCAGGAACACGTGACTATCCAGGAGTCCCATACAGTGTATACGATTTCCATCCACAATGCGATATCAACAACTACAATGACAAATACAATGTAAGAAACTGCGATTTGGTAGGACTCAAGGATTTGGATCAAAGCAACGAATGGGTACGAGGCAAGATCGTTGATTACCTTAATCACTTGGTCGATTTGGGTGTTGCTGGATTCCGTGTTGATGCTGCCAAGCACATGTGGCCTGAGGATTTGAAGGTAGATTTAAACGTGATCTTTTTAATAAATTTGCAGCATTTTCATTATTTGCCTCTTAGGTCATCTTCTCCCGCGTGAAGAACCTTAACACTGACTTCGGTTATCCTGCCAATTCCCGTCCATTCGTTTATCAAGAAGTCATTGACTTGGGAGGTGAAGCAATTTCCAAATATGAATACACCGACATTGGTGCCGTCACTGAATTCAAGGCTTCACACGAACTTGGAAAAGCTTTCCACGGAAATAATGCTTTGAAATGGTTGGTCAACTGGGGACCTCAATGGGGCATGCTCCCAACTGACAAGGCTTTGGTATTCATCGATAACCACGACAACCAACGTGATGGTGGCGATGTACTCACTTACAAATTGTCCAAGAACTACAAGATGGCTACCGCTTTCTTGTTGGCTCACCCCTATGGTATTAGCCGTGTAATGAGCTCATTCGACTTTAGCAGCAGAGATCAAGGACCACCAAGCATTGGACAGGATCTTTTGCCCCCAAGCTTCAACGCTGATGGATCATGTGGAAACGGATGGGTATGTGAACATCGTTGGCGCCAAATCTACAACATGGTCGGATTCAAAAATGCCGTTCGTGGTACTGGTCTTAACGATTGGTGGGATAATGGTAACAACCAAATCGCTTTCTGCCGTGGTGGAAGTGGTTTTGTTGCTTTCAACTTGGAAGGATACGACTTGAATCAAACTTTGCAAACCTGTTTGTCCCCTGGAACTTACTGTGATGTCATCTCCGGAGCAAAGGTTGACGGCAGATGTACTGGCAAATCTGTTCAAGTTGGCAATGATGGCCGCGCTAATATCTTCATCGGAAATAGTGAATATGATGGTGTTTTGGCCATTCATAAAGATGCGAAATTGTAAGATGAAATAAAAACTCACATTTAAAAATAAACTTTTAATAATGCTAACAAAAGTATTCGCCTGCTTAAAACTTTTAACCCTGCTTTTGATTCAAAAACTGCAATTCCAATTCCAAATTGACTAACTAAGTAAATATGATGGATTTTATCGCAACCACCACATTTTTTTCGAAGTACTTGTTTGCACCTTTGAACTTTATAAATTAAAGTTAGAAGATTTTCAAAATGTGCAACCTTAACTAAGAGGGCCAGGGACTACTACATTGCCTCATTTTGAACTGAGTTAATTGCAGCAGGTAGCCTATTTTTACTATTGACTGACCATAAAGTGAAGAACATTAGCTATCGAAAAAACTTTAAAATTGCTTCTCCAGTCAAAAAAAAAACAAGTTGGGTAAACAGACCTACGCTCATGTCAGAAGGGTTTTGTATTCAATTTACAAAATGCAGTCACCAGATCGAATCAAATCAAGAAACATGTCAAAGACGATTTTATTGGAGAGAATATGAAATACGAAGAACATACTATTATTAACAAAGTTGAACGAATTTCGACTTCTGAGGTTTTTGGTATTGTTATACTCATAAATATCTCCCTTGATAATTATTTCAGATGTCCATCCGCGAGGGAGGAAACACATTTTTCATGTATTTCCCCTCTGTGCCCCCACTGAAGCAAAAACTGACAGTTTAACAACTGTTTTGAAAAGCTCCCATGAAAACTTTCATTTCATACTCATATCGGCTACGTTTGATGATTTTTTTCAGGGTCCACTCTCCTGTACTGTTATCATCGATTAATGGCCAATTTTTTCGAATCCTAGAATGGTTACAAAGCCCTTTTGCTGGGAGCTCTCTCCCGCCTTCTTGACTTGTTTCACTTAGAAGCATTAATTGTAGGTACTCATCTTCAGTCATTCATTGAATTGAATCAAGTGTTCAAAGCATGCACCTTAAACGTTGAAGTTGGGAAAAAATAACTCAAAATTATCCAATATTCCCATTTAAAACAGCCACTATTTTGTTTAACGATAACTGATACCACTAGCTGAATCGATTCTCAAAGATATTCATGACACCTATCATTCCTGAAATTTTCATGCAAATCCTAGCAAAACTGTAGTGTCTGAGTCGGTAAAAAGCGCATGTTGTTCCATAGCCATATGTTGCCATGGTAATAAATGCAGCGCATATTGTTCCATAGTAATACAGGAAAATTCAAACCGCTATAACTTCGCTAAATATAATTCAATCTTTATGAAACTTTCAGGATTGGTCAATCTTATAAAAAGACATCTACGTACTGAATTTCATTGAATTTAAGGGCACCGTTAAGATTTTATTCAAGAAAACATAAGATCGATAAATCATACTATTACTAACAAAATTGAGTGAATTGCGACTTCTCACGTATTTGTTGTTGTTGTACTCATCAAGGCCTACATTCTTGATTTTTTTCAGATTTTTCGGATCACAGGTGTCCAATCGCGAGGGGGAGGGACACAAATTTTTCGTGTATTTCCCCTCCCTGTGCGCCCCTCGAAGCAAATTTTGCCAAACAAAGACCTGTTTTGGAAAGTTCTCATGAAGACCTTTCATTTGATACCCATATCGGCTACCTTCAATGAAATTTTTTTTTCGGGGGGTCACTCTCCTATATTGGGAGACCCCCCTTAAATACCTTATAAAATTTTTTTGTAGTTGAACTTTGAAGAGAACACCACTTTACACCTATACACAAAATTTGATGTTTCTAGCTTCAGTAGTTTCCGAGAAAAACTGCTGTGACACACGGACGGACGGACGGACAGACGGACAGACGGACAGACTGGTCGCGAAACTAGTAGGGTTTTGTAAAATTATTTTACAAAACCCTAAAAAATGACAAAATCCCCCATGCCAAAAATGGGAGCAAAGCAATTTCACGAGACATATGTTTATCTACAGATAATGGATAAAACAGTCGAAAAATTGGATCATGCAAACTGCAGAAAACGAGATGCTGGTTGAACTATTTAGCATCAGGAGAAAGAAGTTTGCCCTGGAACTGAATCAGAAAATTGTTGAGTCATAATACCAACGGGAACAGAGGTTGAACGCAAGGTATGTCAGTCACAAGAAAACAGAGCATGCTATATGAATAGAGGAGTCTATGTAAGATCTGGCACGTTATCAATGCTACGAACAAAATTGGTAAACCACAAATAAACAGAAAGTAGTGTGCAAAGGTGTAAGGGACTCGTCACCACGCCCTGCTTGAAAGCAAAAATTTCACCTGCAACAACATACCGCGTGACTAAACAAAATATCAAACACTGCACATAAAACGACAACAAATCGCTCGACTAAATAAAATCATATTTAGCGGAAAACAGATGTAAGAACATACCGCGCGACAAAACAAAATATCAAACATAACGCAAAAAAAAAACAAAAGCAAACCGCCTAACTATGAAAAATAATATCTAACAGAAAGCGTCCACCAACCTAACATACAAAATAATAAAAAATGAAAAATATGCACCGCATGAGAATGACATACGAGACATGCAGTCACACATTATCAGCATGTATCGTCACGAGTTAAAAAATAAACAATGGTGGAATCCCCCGGTCAAATTCCATAACAACGGATGCTGGGATCCCTGATCGTAGTAAAGAATTGAAATGCTGACATGATTTTATGACCGAAGTGGAATGAGGAAAGTAATGCAAATGCACCTTCCGCAGAAAAATTGTATTAAGGTATTGGTGGTGCGGTGGTTGAACTTATGGAATGAAGTTTTTGTTCAGCATGCGGAATCACTACAATTTCTTTACTAAATTGGAATTACAGTCAGCCTTGGCTTATTTACCATAAAAACAACGGTTCGTAAGAGGCGAGGGTCCAGTCTGTTATACGAGTTCTTGTAAGCATCGGTGTCACTAGGCATTGATCCAAGAACATGGTGCAGTATTTTCACAAGTCTTATAAACGCGTCGGTTTTGCAAGGCATTGAGCCAAGGACACAGTACAGTATGTTTCTACGAGTCTTATATATACGTCGGTGGCACTAGGCATTGAGCCGAGAGTACAGAGCAGTATTTTTCTACGAGTCTTATATACGCGTCGTTGTCACTAGGCATTGAGCCGAGGACACAGGCCAGGCTTTTATACGAGTCTTATATACGCGACAGTGTTAATAGGCATTGAGCCGAGTGCCCAGTGCAGTAGCCCTTGTGTAGACACCCACGTAAGCAACCCTATCATGGATACCCGACATACCCAGGTATGCAATGCGTTTTGTATGAGTTCAGTGTCAAACGATGCACATTTTGCTTCACTATTAGGCCGTCCATTCACATTCAATAATATTGCGCAATATTTATGATTGCGCAATATTATTGACCGTTTAGGGATAGTATTGACGGTTGCGCAATGATTGAACAAAAGATTGAGCAAGCTTAAATTTAATTGCACAATATTCTTTTATTGCGCCGTGTATGTGCGAGATTGCGCAGTATTTTTCATAATTCTTTTGGCTGCGACCCTTGCCATGTCAATTTTATTGTGCAATATTATTGAACGTGTTCAATAATATCCCACAGTAAAAATATTGCGTAATGTTATTGAACGTGAATGGGCCGCCTTAAGATCAGAACTTTATGGTCATAAATTTGTGTGATTTTTCAGATTGATCTGCCCATCGGTCTGTGAAACTGTAGCGTTCAGCTAAGCTTTGCACTATTTTGGAAAGCATTTTCTTTTGTCATTCAGTCTGTGCTGTTTGTATTTGCGTGAACATTTATTCTAGATTTTTGTGTTGTGTTGCGTGAAAATTTATTCTAGGCTGTTTTTATTATTTTAAAAATGGATTTTAATCGGGTTCTTTCATCTTATGCATTAGCTAGATTGTCATATGAAGACAAAAATAGATACTTCGAATGGTTGTTGCGTACTACTTTATCATCAGGGTCAGAGGTAAGAATATTCTAAAGTATCCAATTTATCCCTATATAAACTGGAATTGTGCTTTTTCATAATTCTAGGATTCAGATGATGATAACGACCCCTACCTGACCTCGAACCTGAAGAAGTATGTGAATTTGAAAGTCAATTACTCAACGAAGCAGATAACTGTTCGGATATTGAGCAAGAAACAACAGCGGTGGAGGTAAATGTAGACGAGGATGATGAGGAGAGTGAAGAAGAAATAGCAATGGAAGAAATAGTGAACGAGCTATCCCAAATGGAGCGACATGAGCAACTAGAAGAATATTATTATGCTCGCGATGGCACCAAATGGAATAAGAACTGTCCACCATCTTGGCGATTTCTTGAACATAATATTGCAAACTTACGATCTGGCCCGACTGCAAAAACAAAAAACCTGACAATCGTTGACACATTTGCGTTGCTTATCACGACAGAAATCAAAAATATTATCTTACGGAAAACAAACAGGAAAGCAAAAGAATTTTACAAAAATTGGAACCACACCCACCCAACAACCCCACAGCGCATTTGGAAGCCAGTTGATGAAGTAGAATTGAATGCATATATTGGTATTCTCCTATTCGCAAGGAGTGAGTCATTCAAATCATGAACACATCACAGATTTATGGAAAGTAGATTCACACCCATTTTACCGAGCTGCTATAGGTCTAAGGCGATTTCTGTCAATATCAAGGTTCATTCGGTTTGACAATGGGAATTCAAGAGCGCAAAGATTGCTTAGTGACAAAATCGCCCCAATTTCAGATATATGGTTGATGCTAAATAGCAATTTGAAATCGTGCTGTTCACCTGGTATTGACCTAACAGTTGATGAGAAATTATTTCCGTTTAGAGGTCGAACGCGATTTACCCAATATATCCCATCAAAGCCTGCAAAATATGGAATCAAAATTTGGTGGGTGTGTGACGCTCACACATCATATCCTCTGAAAGGTCAGATATATACCGGTGCGGCTACAGCTGGGCAACGTGAGATCAACCAAGGTGAACGGGTTGTGAAGGAACTTGTAGCGGATTTCAAAGGAACAGGTCGAAATGTCGTATGTGACAATTTTTTTACTTCGTTAAGTTTAGCAAAAACACTGATATTAGAATATAAATTATCGATATTGGGAACTGTCAATAAAAAAAGAAGGTTTATTCCCTCAGAATTTCTAATTATGAAAGGGCAGCCTCGCGCAGTTTTTTCAAGTGAATTTGGCTTTGCAGATAATGTCACATTGTGTTCTTATGTAGCTAAAAGCAACAAGTGTGTTATACTTCTATCAACGAGTCATTACTCTCGAGAAATATCTACGATAAGAAGTAAACCAGTCATGATATGTGATTATAACCAAACTAAAGGTGGTGTTGATAATATGGACAAAAGGTTGTGCGAATATACCTGCGAACGCCGTACAAAACGTTGGCCTTTAGCATTGTTTTTCAATGCTTTGGATATATCCGCTCTTGCTTCATATATCATAAATCGGGAAAATAATAAAGAAGTAATAAAAAGAACGGATCAAAGACGTAAGTTTCTTCAAACGCTTTGCAGGGAGCTCATCATGCCGGCTGTTTTATTGCGGTCTGAAGACTCTCAGATTATAAGAAATTTTTCTACACGGAACGGGATTGAAAGTATCTTGAGATCAAAACTTGTTCCCCGTCAGAAAGAGAATGCAACCTCAGAAGGACGAGATAGTACTGGGAGAATTTGTCATAAAGGTAATTGCTACTTGTGCGAAAAGCGTCGATCAACCCGGAAAGCTTGTACCGCCTGCGACAAGCTAGTATGTGCTCAACACTCTGTCGATAAAAAAATTTGTAAAAGCTGCATTTGCTGAGCTTCAAATAGATTTCAAATCTTGTACATATGTATTATACTATCATTTTCGAAAACATTTAAAAAAAATTTGATTTATCTCCATTCAAATATAATTTTAATCATAGCCGAAATTCGCATACCTAGGTAGGTGGGTGTCCAGCAGAAAGTGGCTGCAAACAAATTCACTCCCAGCGGCAAAGTATCGTTTTTTTATATAAATATTTAATGAAAATAGTAAAAAATCAATATTTTGTTAAGCTACCGTGAATTCCATAAAGTGTAGATTTCAACGTTATTCATGATATCACTTCAAATTTGTATAACATACCCGGGTATGCAGGTGTCTACTTAAGGGGTAGTTATTTACGAGTCTTGTAAATGCATTGGTGTCACTAGGTATTGAGCCGACGACATAGTGCAGTCATTTCTACGAGTCTTGAATACGCGCCGGTGTCACTAGGAATTGAGTCAAGGACACAGTGCAGTATTTTTCTACGAGCCTTGTACCTATATACGCATCGGTGTCACTGGGCATTGAGCCGAGGACAGAGTGCACTATTTTTCTACGGGTCTTATATACGCGTTGGTGTCACTAAGCATTGCGCCGGGGACACGGTGCAATCATTTCTACGAGTCTTGTATACGCTTTGGTGTCACTAGGCATTGAGCCGAGGACACAGTGCAGTGTTTTACTACGAGTCTTGTATACGCATCGGTGTCGCTGGGCATTGAGCCGAGGACACAATGCTGTATTTTTCTACAAATCTTATATACGCGTCGGTGTCACTAGGCATTGAGCCGAGGACACAATGCAGTATATTTCTACGAGTCTTATATATGCGTCGGTGCCACTAGGCATTGAGCCGAGGACACAAGCAATCGTTTGATACGAGTTCTTATACACGTCAGTGTCACTAGAAATTGAGCCGAGAACACGGTGCAATCATTTCTATGAGTCTTGTATAGGCTTCGGTGTCACTAGGCATTTAGCCGAGGACACAGTGACGTAATTTCTATGAGTCTTGTAGACGCGTTGGTGTCACTAGGCATTGAGCCGAGGACACGGTGCAGTTATTTTCTACGAGTCTTATGTATGCATTGGTGTCACTAGGCACTGAGGCGAGGACACGGTGCAGTCATTTCTATGAGTATTTTTCTACGTGTTGCAGTCATTTCTGTGAGTATTTTATACGCGTCGGTGTCACTAGGCATTGGGTAAAGGACTGCACGCACAGTACGCATGATGGTCACCAAAGCCAGGTGAAGGTTCTCTGGAGGCGCTGGGAAAGGACTATGGCTGCTGTCACTGAGAATAAATGAGTAGAAACATAATTATAATGACATTGTGAAATGTTTTAATACCTTGTGAAATACATTATAGAGCGGTTGCGTACAATTGCTGTTTCATTACCAAAAGGTGGAGGTGAAAGGACCTGGTTGTGTAGGGCAAAGTCGAGACCAGGCTAGAGGTACACCGAGAACAGGTTATAACAGAGGCAAATCAGCTTTCACCCAACGCCTTAAGATATGTCTTTAGCTCCTTAAATGACAGTTATATTAAAAACTGAAGGTGGCATAGGATGAGTATTCCTTCCACAAAGTTTAACAACCACTTGAAAGGCACTCCAAATCCTCCCAAAAATACTTATTTGCAGTTACCATGGCAGGAAAAATCTATACTTCAAAGAACATACAAAAAGTCATAAAGAGTTTCATTTCTCTCAGATTTTGGTGAGAATCTTTTATTCTTGATTGGTTACAAGAAGACAAAGATAAAAGATACTTACCTAAATATCGGAGGTCCAACATTTTTTTAAATTAATTAATTAATAGAAGTATATATAACTCATCATCATTTACAATAAATACAATTTAACAACTGGTAAAACAATTAGTCGAAGCTGAATAAAATATTCAATTTGTGACCTATATTCTTTGGCAGGTCTGGTTATTTTGGGGCCAAAATACACAAATCAGCCCACATTTTTGATTTTGTATTCACCAAGTGTGATATTTCGGGTATTTGAGGTATTTTTACTCGACTGCGTCATGAGTTTTGTTTTATTCTCATTGATTTGGAGCCCTACTGGTTTTGCTTGGCTGTAGGGTTTCAGGAAATTATCTTTGGCGGTTGTTAACGATCGTAACAAAAGCTTGACGTTAGGCTACCACTTGGCTTGATTTGTATACTGGCATAACTCTTATGTCAACAGGTAGCTTTCTTATGACGCATCCCGGAGCCAAATTAAATAGCGATGAGTTCAGCCTATCTCCCTGCTTCGATTCGATATTTATGTCAAAGGCATCGTAAATTGGTATTGATGCGGCCTATTTTCTTTTTTGTGGTTGGGATGTGAATACCATTTATGGACTGAGTGTGGAGCTCCTGGGGTTGTGAGTGACTGGACTACCCACCAAACATCTCCCACGTCAACGTGAAAATCTAGCCTGGAATCGTTTGACACATTACTTCAGGCCAGGTCTCGTTTTGCTCCGAGACAAATGTCACACCCGGTATGGTTCCTTTTAAGAAAATATGTTGGAAAGACGTCATATTTCCGGTATTTAGTACGATGAGTGCCGTCTTGGCGGCCATTTCTGGGATTCATGTTTGCCACGGATCTTTTAAAGGCGTGCTTCCTTTTGATCGCTTTGGCATTGAAGTCTGCCGAAGCCCTTTGGCTAAAAATCACTGTTCCAAACCAAGATAGTGGCAATATCAGTTTTATCAGGATACCTTGATGCAGAGCTTGTCTTGTGATGTTGCTCACTTAGCAGGAAAAAGTCGGCTTTCATATTTATCGAGAACTGCTCAAGCCGGTTTTGGGCAGTTAACCGTGGTGCTGGTTTACCTGCAGGAAACGATTCGTTGAAGCTCTGATTTCGTCTTGGCTAGGACTTTCTGGAAAACCCAACACTTTTCTGATCCCAAGACATACCCAAGATCCGGTCTTGGGCCAGCATCCTTGCAAAGGATACCGTTTGCCTCCTTCGTACTCTCTTTTACTGCATTTGTAGTATAGCGAACTCATATCAGGCCGTTTGCATACTTGGGTGGTGTGACCATACCCAAGGCATTTGAAGCATTGAAAAGGCGTTGCTCTTCACCGTATCCTGCAGAAGAGCCACCCTATTCTTACTTTTTCCTACTTAGAACTCGTTTGATATCTTTTTTGGCCAAATTAATGATGGCCATGCGTTGTCCCCTATGATTTTCTGGTGCCAGCCTCATTTTGATCCTGCCCAGGCTAGGGTCTTCCCTTTTGATGGCCTCTTCTACCTTGGCCAGGTCCGTGATACAGTAAATGTCTCTTATTTTGATCACTGCCATATGCTAATATATTAACTCTTCTTTTAAGGGTTTCGTAAAATAATTTTACAAAACCCTACTAAAATCGCGTCCTGTCTGTCCCTCCGTCCATAGGTCACACCCCTTCTTCTCGCAAACAACATAAGCTAGAAACATCACATTTTGTGAGTAAGAGTAAACTGACGCCCTCTTCAAAGTTTCACCAGAAAAAAATATATAAGGTCTTTAAAGAGGGTGTCCAAATTCAGGGTAGCTGCCCCTGAAAAAAAAATTTCATCAAATATGGGCAATGTGGGTATCAAATGAAGGTCTTAATGATCACTTTTCAATACAGGTCTTAAAATGTCAAGTTTTGCTTCGAGGGATGCAGGGGAAGGGGGAAATGTACGAAAATTTTGTGACCAATTTTCAATTTCAAAACGCTTCCTGCAAAACATTCGCAAGTACAACTCATGCTTTCGAATGACTTCCTTCGGTGCAACAAACACTGTCAACAATACTAGTTACATGCCCAGATTTCAAAGTTGAAGATCAGGAGGCAGAGTTTTTGCAAATAGACTTTACTGGCAACGAGGAAAAAAAGTTGAACAGCATTGCACGATAAGTACTACAACCAAAAGCGAAATCATTTCGAACTTACAAACAATGTTGCACGAAAGAAACAGTTTGATTCGTCTTTTCAAAACTGCTATAGACTGGATGCCACCTGATAGCTATATTGTTGTGATAAAAGCAGACAAAACATCGTTTGGGGAACATAAAAGGCGTTTGATTACACCGGTGGTAGGTAATGTGACAGTTGTAATGTGGGCACCAAATTCCATCGACCCGACATAATATTCCACAGCCGGAGTACAAATGTGCAATGCGTTTCGGAAACACATCGATTGTACGACGCATTCCGACATCTATTGTTGTTTTCGTGTGGCGGTACACTAATGAAGAGTCAACGAAGAAAGTTTTCTGCGTAGATTATTACACGTACTACTATATGATTCATGAAAATGAATCCAACTACATACTGAAATGCCGTGAGTTATACTATCAGTTCATTGTGGACATGTACGCAAAAATTGAAAGCGAACGGTTTTTTTCATTCGGCTAAATCTACACAAGTTGTGTGTTGAAGAATTCGTCCACTTGCGTAATGTAGTTGCCAATGATAGGAACGCTGCTGATATTGGACAATTGGTAATCTTGCCAGCAGAGTGTAACGGCAGTCCACGAAACATGCACGAATACAAGATGCCATGACGGATGTTCGAAAAAATGGATGCCCAGATTTGTTCATTACCTTCACTTGCGATCCAACGTGGAGTGACATTATACATCCGCTTTCTACCGGCCAAAATTCATCGCACAGACATGGTTTTATCGCTTGAGTTTGCAAGCGAAAGCTAATTAGATTCATGGACGTCATAACCAATAACCATATTTTTGGAGAAAATCGATGCTGGACGTACTCAATTGAATGGCAAAAAAGAGGCCTGCCGCCTGCTCATATTTTAATTTGGTTGAAGCAAAAAATTGATTGCATGTTATCTGCTGAGCTTCCAAATTGGGAAAATATCTTATTCTGTTCGAGACCATCAATACTAATATGATTTATGGGCCATGCGCAGCTGTTAATACAAATTCACTGTGCATGAAGGATGGCAAGTGCAGAAAGTGATATCCACGTGAGCTGATCAATGAAACTCAAACTGGAGGTGGTGGATATTCAATGTATATGCGAAGAAAGTTCGATGACGGCGAATACAAAATTAGAATACAAAATGTAGATGTTGACATCGATAACAGATGGATCATGCAGTACTCACTTTTGCTTTCAAAAATGAACAGTTGAAACCACTCAACTCCAAATGAGACGCTACATCAGCAACAATGAAGCAGTTTTGCGAATATTCGCACTCAAAATCTACGAGCGCTATCCAATTTTTCATAATCTCTCTGTGCACTTGAAAAATGGCAAGCGTGTCTACTTTACTGAGAAAAACGCACAAAATAGAGCGGAGCAGCTACCAAGCACAATGCTTACCATCTTTTTCAAATTCTTTCAGCAACCGCACCCCTGTACCAACACGCTGCGGGAGAGCTTCTCATCAAGAAATACAAGCCAATGACCAGGCCGCTCCTCTACTCCTGGACTAGACAGTCACGCAGGACACTGCCGGTATTACATCAAACACGAGGCCCTAGTAATGCGAAATAGCCTTGTTTCTTCGCAGTTTTAGACCACATTACAAGGTGCTCGGAAAACTGAAGAGACCCCTTTATGTCTCCAAATGCACCACAAAAACTAGGTTCCTGGTAGACTTCGGCTCTGCTCTCTCCATTATCCCGAAGCATTCTATCGCCAGGCCTCCGTAAACAGAGCCTCGTGCTACAGCTAGCCAATGGCACGCCCATCATAATCTTCGGATCGGAGCAGCTCACCCTAGATTTTGAGCTGCATCCGCCACTTTACTGGTTGCTCGTGATAGCAGATGACCAGACAGCCGTTCTAGGAGCCAACGCTCTAAATCATCATGGTCAACTCATTGACCTTCGCAACCAGCGCCTCTTGGGTGATCTCACTAACCTCTTAACCTACGCCCTCAGTCCAGCTCCAGCTATACACAGTACCAGCGCCGTTGCTAAGGTATCAAGACAACATATTAACAAGCACTTCTACTGGTCTTGCTAGGTCTACGAACCACGTTTAAGGAAGACGTGCAAGCCTCTCCTTCAGAAATGGTTTTCAGCACATCGCTTCGGATCCCAGGCGAGCTCAATATGCATCAAAATACACCAGCCCCCAAGATTTTGTCACTGACTTACGCCGCCTCTTCAAATCGATTTGCCTTCCGTCAGTCAGACACTCGGTTCACCAAACATTCATTTTCAAAGATCACCACCCTCGTTTTTACTTTTTTTTTTTACCTCCATTCCCTTCCACTCTCTCCATCACACTTTCTTCGTCGCACTACGCTCGTGCGATTTGCACTTCACATTTCGTCGTTTGCTCAGGTGTGCCACCCAGGCAATGTATAACACATCGGTATAAGGGGGCACACAAAAATATGTGAAGTCCTCCGGTTAATCTTGTCTTGTCCATATCGTGATCAGCTCTCAGAGATAAAAAAAAATTATAAATTCGACGCAGTAAAAAAAAAACTCTGAGTTAAAAGAATAGCTGTCTCTTCAAGCATCTCGACGATAGGGTCAACAATGCCCTAAGATGCTATGTTGAAATTACTGGACTGATATTATAATAATAGTAGGTGTTTCTCGAGGCATCTCGAAGATAGGATCAATAATTGACCTAAGATGCTATGTTGAAAGTTTCTGCACTGAGATTCAATCGTTATTCATTAAATAGTTCCTAAGTCTTTTCTTGAAAACCATAAGAGAATTCGCTTCTTTAACTGATTCTGGAAGATTGTTGTATATACGAAGGGCGTCATTTGTAGCATCGTTCTTCAGGCGATCTGTCCTTGCAAAAGGAATTACAAATTGGTTTGCGTTCCTAGTACTGTATTGATTCTTTTGTGAGACTTTAATAAATGGTGTTTGTGACGACAAGCTGAGATTTAAACTTTTGAAGATAAACTTGGCTTTCTCCATTTTAATGATTTGGTTAAAAGTTAATGCGTTACATGATTGATACACTATGTTTGTTGGTGTGAGCCTTGGGAGATTATGTATATTTTTATACGCCTTGGTTAATATCCTGGAAATTATATTTAGGTGTTGCTTTGAGGACTGACTCCAAATTACCACTCCGTAATGTACTTTTGACAGTACGAAGGCATTCAGAACAAGATGCTTGATGTTTTTTGGAAATTCCTCATATCTTCGTAACAATCCAATTATTGGTGCTAATTTCCTCCTTAAGTTGTTTATATGCGGGAGCCAGGTCAGACGGTGATCGATAGTAAGGCCAAGATATTTAAGTTCGAGCACTCTTTGCAGCTTTTCACCATTAATTTTTATATCAACATCTATGTCTTCCCTGTTCTTTTGCTTAAAGATAATATATTTTGTCTTTGAAATATTCAACGCTAGTTTATTCTCTTTCAACCATAAATTATATGAATTTAGATCCTCGTTGATAGCGTCTCCGATGTCATTTTTATCGCGTTCCGAGTAAAGAAGCACTGTATCATCAGCATATAAAAAGTAATTACCACTTAGCCTGCATGTATTTAAATTATTAGTGTATAGCAGGAACAAGGTTGGGCCAAGTATTGAGCCTTGTGGAACACCTGATTTCATTGGTGCCGGGTCACTCAGAACATTATTAAATGCTGTTTTCTGCAGTCTGCCTTTTAGGTAATTTTGAAATAGTTTATTTGCTGTGCCTTGGACACCATATGCTTCTAGTTTTCGAAGTAAGAGGTCATGATCGACCGTATCAAACGCTTTCCTTAGATCCACAAAAATGGCAACAACATAATCCCCTACATCAAGTCTCTCGTTGATGAATCGCGTTACCGAGAGTAGAGCGTCAAACGTTCCCTTGTTTTTCTGAAAGCCATATTGGCGGGAGTTTAGGATAGAGTTATCTAATATGAAGGATGTTAAGCGAGAGTTAATTACTTTTTCAAATATTTTACTAAATCCGGTCAAGAGTGCAATTGGGCGATAATTATTGGGGTCCGATCGATCTCCTCCTTTGAATATAGGTACAATTTTTGCAAGCTTCCCCTCTTCAGGAAACGTTCCGTTTCTGATATGCTCATTTAAATAATTAGCCACGAGTTCTGCTATTTCATTTTTTACAAGCGCAATTTCCTCCATCGTGATCTGATCAATACCTGGAGCCGTATTTTTCTTCATTGCCTCAATAGTCTTAAGAACTTCGTTTTTATTGGTTGGATGAATATGAAACATGGAGCCGGGTGAGATGTTAGCGTGATCTAGCCTACTTGTTGGGACATCACCAAGCTCTTTTGTAATTTTTTCGCCCACAGTTGAGAAAAAGTTGTTCAAGAAAGTTGCTGCTCCATCTGGTTGTGATAAAATATTAGGGGTCACTGGAGAAAACTGCGAATCCGGTATTAAAATTCGGGGGGGAGAGTTGTCTTTTACTTCATTTATTATCTTCCATATTTCATGATTGTTATCTGCCGCGGTCTCCAACCTTTTAGCGAAGTAAGAGAATTTAGCTTCCTTCACAAGACGTTTTGATTCCTTTTTCGCTTGTATGTACATGTTTTTTAGCACACGATCTTCCATGTTCCTTCTAAAGCTTATGTACGCCTTTCTCTTTTTAATACTGGCTTCGATTACTCGCTTTGTTATCCATGTCTGCTGGCGGCATCTAAGCTTTTTCTCGACGATGGAGTAACGTTTGGACTCTGTGATCATATTCGTAAGTTCCATTAGGTTTAGGGGACTCCGGACTTCTAATGACCTTTGCAGATGTGATTTGAAGAGTTCTTTGTTCAAGTGTTGGAATGTTTTGTATACAGGTTTTTGTTTTTGTGCGCTTATGCCTTGGATGCTTATTTTGAAGACACGATGATCCAGCTCTGGCCAATCCTCAAATATGAAATTGATTTTTCCCGCAGTTGACTTATCGTTTGTAACGATATGATCGAGGCACGTATGCGAAACAGGACGAGTAATTGTTTCGTTGTTGATGATAACAGCACCATTAGTATCCAGTACATCCTTGTAAAGCCTTGCTTCTGAGGAATCGGTAATTACATCAATGTTTGTGTCAGCTACTGTAAATAAATTATTTTCTGAGGAATATAGGTTGTCGAGTACCGAGCAGAGATCTTGCGCATTCAGACGGTTCGGGTTATAGAAGGTACCGATTTTAATTTTTTTGCCTACGAGGTTTAATTCGATTATTATAATATTATATTTATCAGGTGTATCGCGTTTAATGATGAAGTTTATTTTATCTTTTACAAAAATAGCTGTCCCACCACCTCTTCCAGGTCTGCAGGAGAATACCGAGTTATAACCCTCAATATTAAAATATTTCGATTCCTCAGGATAAATCCATACTTCGTTCAGTATCACAACATCTATCTCGGGATTTTGCTTCAAATAAATCTGCATGTCATTTAGTTTGTGCCGTAAACTTCTTATATTGGCATATAAGAGCGTTAATTTCGTCCCAATTAATCGATTTGCGTTGTTAAAAATCATTTGAACTCGTAGTCAATGCTCCTCCTAGCAATTGTGATCCTTCGCTGGTATTCTGCGCACTCCGTAGAGTCTGCTCTGTGGGAATAATCTACGTTCTTACTATTTCCTGCACAGTTACAGCATTTCTCGCACGAGCTCTTGCAATCCTTCGTTTCGTGCTTTCCTCCACACTTAGCACATGTTTGCTCTCCTTCACATTTTGATGTCTTGTGGTTGTATTTCTGGCACTTATAACACCTCGTTATATTGTAGTCTTCCTTCACAAGGTAAGACCCATAATCAATATTGATGTACCTATTCACCAGTCTTTGGTACATACTCCCATTTACCTGCAGAATATGCAACCATTTACCATTTTTTGTTCGTCTGGCATGAACCAATTCCAGTTTATCATTTTCTCCAATATTAGGGTTCAGTGAGTGAATTTCGTTAATTAACTCCTCATACGAAAATTGTTTTTCTAGTCCATTAATTACTAGCCTGGGTTGACGAGATTTTGTCTCCATGACATCATATTCATCCTTCAGGGTATCCTTTGCAATGTTGTAGAGCGAGGTTGTATTGTCATTTGTGGAAGTTTTTATGATGGCACCACCATTACGAAGAGGACGCATCAGTTGGAGAGGAAATTTGCATTTTGAAGTCTTTATTTTCGACTTGAAGTCGATGAGTGTTTTTTCAGAGGATGAATGCTTCTTGGGCTTAATTATGATTCCTTTTTGCGAGGTAGTATTTGTACGGCGTTCGGGTAGAAAAGTGGAAATACTTTTCGTCATATCCGCATACGAAGGTTTTTGCGTGGATGAACTTTTATCAATTAAGGTGGCCACGGTGGTTTTCAGTTCTATTAGATGGTTTTCCATTTCTTTCATTTGGTTGAAGAGACGATCTTCTTTAGTCTTTTGGTGTTGTGACTTACACGAAGGACACATCCATATCACATCCTCGGAAATGTCCATGATCTTCAAATATCTCTCCTCACACATTTTGATACACTTTAGGTGGAACCACTTGTTGCAAATGCCTCCGTAGCCCATTCCTTTATGGTTCTCCTCCGCTTGCTTCCTACATTTTCCACATTTGTCTGCTGCTTGTGATGCCATGATTTATTATTTATCTCTATTCGCTTAGTTATATGGTATTAAATGAATTTATTTAAAAGAGAATGGATTTAAAATGAAAGATATTAAAACAAGTGTCTTTAAAAAGCAAAACTATGGGTTTAGAAGATATATATGCAAAAAAGAGAGAGTTTAATAAGTTTGAATTTAAAATTTATAAAATTATTAAAATTATTAAGAAATTATTCTCGCATGAGCACGAGAATCGCACTAATGAACAAAAGAGTTCAGTTGATATAATTTTATACCGTTAACGGCAATTAGAAAATTAAAATGAGAAAATTGTTCAAAAATTTCCACTTAGCTGATTTTCCTTTGATTTGCTACAGAAGCTAATATTTCTTAGCAACTCTCAAAGTCAAGAAAACAGCTGATCGATTTCCTTAATCACTTCTAAAGAAAATTTTTTTATTGCGAGCGATCACTTTACACTTGGCAACTTTGACACTTCAATTAACAATTACTTCCAAAGGTGTACCTATTCCATGATGCTAAGCTTCCGGTGTTTGTTTCAAGCATAAAAGCACAAAGTTGATATTCTTTGGCATATTTCAACTAGAAATGACTCTGAAAGTGCTGTTGCGAATTCCGGCGTACAGGCATTCTCCCATTCGCAACTTCAAATTGTCGCCGTAACATTCTTTTGGGCACATAACATATACCTTTTCCTCTGTATATTTATTTATTTTTAATTAACATTTTACCAGTTTCTCTAGTATTTTCATTTCGCCATCATCGCAATCCTACCCTCTTACCCTACTATTAATTACAAAAAATAGTAATATAATAATAATCTTAACTTTCCCACTAACAACACTCCATTCATTATTTCCCATTAACAAAATTTCATTCGATACCTGTTACGTTGGCACAATTAATGGCCCCTCTATTTTCAAACATTTAAATACCCCGACGCTGAACTTCGCTTATCCGATGCAAAAACCAACATCATCTCAACGCGGAGACGCAATCCAGCGCGCGTTGATGAAATGACGCGGCTAATGTAATCAGGCGGCTGAGGTTGAAATAACTTGAAGACGCGTTGATGAGATGACGCAGCTGATGTAATTAGGCGGCTGAAGTTAAAATAATTTGAGGACGCGTTGATGAAATGACGCGGCGGAGTCAGTTGAGTTTGAGAGCTGATCGAGAAGAGTCCTGGTGAACGGACGTATAATTTTATGGCGTATCCCCTTTGTAGAAAGAAAAAAGCCCTGTGAATCTCAATTCAGAAAGTTAGTAGAAAGATAGCCTCTTTTCGTGTGTGCAACAAAGGATTTAGTGGAATTTATAGTTAGTATTTCCAAGGATTGTGAGTTTGTGTAAATCATAGTCAAACTGTGTATTAATTGTTCGAGACATAGTTGTTCAAAATGGCGTTCGTTGCTTGAATATTCCTTTATAGTTAAATAATTGAGTACTAGGGCGTGATAATTAACGAATATTTGACTGTGCGGTAGATACGTGAAATCTGGTAGTGCACAAAAGACATTTCCCAGGGAGGTGAATGGATTCAACAAGTGAAAGTGTTCTAAATTTATTTCTTGTGGTTGAATTTTCAAACGCCATTCTTGGGATAGCATTTTGAACTTGCTTGAGCAAGACGCTGGATCTGTATTCGTAAGTGTCGTTTGTCTGGGCGTCAATGGCGTCTTGTTGTTGGAGTGAATTTCGGAGTATCCGCAAGTGCACAAGCATTGACATGTCTGTTCGCTGTTAACAGTATTCGAGGAAAGCCATCGAAGTCCTCCGACATAGACTAATCGCATACGAGGAAATTCGGTAATGTATGTTACCACGGAAAATTTGCTGCGCTTCCTTTATCGGCAATATGTACTGCCGTAATCAATATTTTGCTTATTTACTTTTTCTCAAAAGGAGTCAGGAAGTCGTGTCTCTTGGTACAGTTCACGGACAAGCGCTTTCAACCCGTCCATGATTTAACGATCGGAATTTGGTGCTCGCATGATAATAATTGATGGAAAACAAATAAAGTTGCGAATTTGTGATACGGCAGGCCAGGAGGCATTCAGGTCAATTATCCATTCCTAATATCGGGGTGCAGCAGGAGCTCTGCTTGTGTCTTATATAACCCGTAGAGAAACATTCAACCACTTGACAACATGGCTTGCAGATGCTAGGTAACATTTCAAATTCGAATATGGTCATAATACTTGAAATCTGAAACAAAAGTGAAAACACAATCTGGCATAGAGACTTTTTATAGATAAGACAAAAATCGTTTTTTTTAGATGAAACCTAATATTAAACCTTTTGAGACCAAAAAAATAGCGGAGATTCATTGTATAAAAATGATTCTAAATTATTTAATGGGTTGATTAAATCATTTATTCTAGTTAATGGTATACTTAATTGAATTCACTGTAATTCGGATTCCAGTTTTAAGCTACATTTTAAAATCAAGTTTAATGCGTTTGACAAAGCATACATTTTTCGATAAAGAGGCTGATGAGTGAATCTGTCGATAAGCAAATAATACGTGGAATCTGTTTAAAAATATAGTGCCGTTTTAGTTTGTATGTAATTTTCTCAATTTGAAAATACTTTAAGACTCACTTGAATATTGTTAGAGCACTGATAAAACATTCCGAAAATAAATGCTCATTTTACAATCAAAACAGCCTAGAAAAATTGAAATAATGAATTAAGTTCAATGTGCTGGATTAAGCCCAGTTTTCATTTTGTTTGATTCAATTCAATTTAATTTCGGGAAGTTACCAGAATCCATGATGCACTGGTGAATATTTTAGTGTGTGTGTGTGCACGTGTTCGACATTATGGAGTTCTTTAAAAACAAAAAAATTCTTTCTGTCTCTCAACCCACTCCCATACGCGGTGAGCTAGCCGTGGAACCAAAAAGATCTCCTCTTCAGTCACCATCATGTGACTTTATGTGGTTCCATAGGGAAACTGTTTTTGTTTAGTCAGCAACCTTTGCTGAATACCTTTTTTTTTTGCTGCGAGAGCAACTCCTCAGTTGCTATTACTACATCCATCCTGTTTTTTCTTGATAATGCATATCATATTTTTTTTATTTTTTTTTTCCTGCGGAACACCATCACATAACATACCTTCTCCCTAACAAAACCTGATTCCTTCCTTCATTCTAACTAATTTTATGCACTAGCTCCCACTAACAAAATTTTACTTGCCATGCCCATTAAGATAGGTGCATAGTTGAAGTTGCTAATTCGATGAATGGGAAATCAACAAAAGGTGGCTCCGTTGGTAGCGTCGTGGATTCTCGACCGGGGGTCCGCTGGTACCCTGGGTTCAAGTTCTCCCGTGTGCAATAAAACACTCTTTTTTGGATATCGTCAAAAGCAATTGTTTCCGTATACTCGTTCTTTGTGGTGTCGAGGTTATTTTGGTGTTTAATAATTTGGAAAAAGTTTGAGTGCGAATTCGGAGAAAAAAGGTCTTGACTTTGGGGAGGAGACTAGGACGTTTCCCTTTTTTTTGCGATTTTTGCGTGGAGTGATTCGAAACTTATATTAATATTTGGAGAGTGTGATTCAAAAAGTATCGGGGATTAATTTGAAAATTTGGGTGTGAATCATGAATAATGGCACAAAACAAACAGAATAAGAACAACCAGAGAATTTGAGAGAAGTGTTATGATGCTCAATTTGAGAACGTTAGTTAAAGTCAACATGTTTATCAGGGTAAAGCTCACGAACCAGCAAGATTTCGATAATTTGTCTATAGAAATTTAACGTGAAATTGCAGTGATTTGGGAAATGAGTTTTCTGTCTGTCGCAATATTTATTACTTGGGAAAGATAAAATTAGTGCGAATTTGAGTCTAACGTATTAGCTGAAATAAAATAAAGTGGCGAGATTAATTCTTCAATTAAAAAAACTGTTTTGTTGGGTTGTGGTGAGGGCTAGGTGCGATTAAGCTTTAGAATTTAATTTTCAGCGGCCCCTTTGCTTCTTTTTTTTATTTTTTTTTGAAATTAACTGGGCGCTCGGAGTTCTACAAGGAAAGAAGTAACGAGGGAGGCTGCAAAAGTACCCGACCCGACAAAGAAAACAGTAAAACATTGCGAATATGTTTTTTTTTCAACATATTCTCCTTTCAGCTCGGTACACTTTTTCCAATGATGTTCAATAGCTTCGATATCCGCTTTATAGTAAGAAATAGCTATTAACCCCAGACTCTATATCTTCATTGTTTGGCAAATATTTTGCCGCCGAGCCATCTTTTCAAATTCGCAAAAAGAAAATAATTCAAGGGGACCAGATCTGGCGAATAGGATGCAAGGGTAAGCCACATACTTCAACTCATTGATTTTAACCATCGCAATGACGCACGTGTGGACTGGTGCATCGTCGTGATGAAAGAACACTTCCTTCTTTGTCAGATGGGGCTGTTTTTTCTTAATTTCATCATTCAAATGCTGCAATAAGGCTGCATAATATATGCCATTGATCGTCTTTCTTTTTTCGAGGTAATGAACAAATATTATTCAACGCACACTGTGAACTGTCTTTTCTTCCTTTAGAGCCGGTTCTCCCTTTTCACTCCACTGCTTTGGCTGCTCCTTAGTCTCAGGTGTAAAATGATGGACCCACGTTTCGTCCATGGTTATGAATCGACGCAAAAATTCGGCTTTATTGCTGCGAAACATTGTAAAACACTCGATGGAAGCATCCTCACGTTGCTGTTTGTGCTCCATTGTGAGCAAACGCGGCACCCATCTTGCGTACAGCTTTCTTATGTATGTCCAAATTATCGGTCAAAATGCAGTGCACGGCACTATTTGAAATGCCTGCCATGTCTGAAATCTTGCGCACTTTTAGTTGACGTTCATCCACTACCATTTTGTAGATTTTCTTTACATTCTCTGACGTAGTGACCTCACTTGGTCGATTACTGCAGTGTTCATCTTGGAAGCTTGTACGACCTCGCTTAAACTCAGCTACCCAATATTTGACCATTGTAAACGAAGAAGCAGACTTCCCCCGAGTAGAATCCAACCCGGCTCTGATATTGGTTGGACTTAGACCTTTCTAATGAAAGTATTGTATCACATAATGATGCCCGATTTTTTCCATATTTACAAATTCACTGAGAGCGTTCACTTTAAATGTCTGTAAAAAAATAATAAATAACGTACCGTTATGAATTTTTCACATTAAGTCATTGAAAGGTGGTATTGTCAATCGCAGTAATTGTTTTTTTTTTAAACTACCTGTATTCAGCGGTTTCGTTGTAGGTGATGGACACTCCTCAGGAGCTGCCACATGCCATTACCCACAGGACAGCTCGACCGCGTGGTCCCAAGGTGGGTATTGGACCCCATATACATGTGGGAACACACCCAACATGCAAGTTGTAACGAGCTGAAAGTTTCCACATCGACTGTGGTTGTCAACTATAATGTGTTGAGAATAATGGTGCCAGCCTTCTAAGTGAAAGAACTACTTATTCTTTCACCCGGGCCATCATTGGCTATCAACATGATAGCAAATTGGTGTGGGTGGGGTGTTCCCACATGTATATAGGGTCCAATACCCACCTTGGGACCACGCGGTCGGGCAGCTCGACCGCGTGATGGTGAGTGGCAGCTCCTGTGGAGTGTCCATCACCTACAACGAAACCACTGGTAACGGTGGTCTCCATCGGGCCAAGAAAATGTGCTATCATGTTGATAGCCAATGATGGACCGGGTGAAAGAATAAGTGATTCTTTCACTTAGGAGACTGGCACCATTATTCTCAACACATTGTACCTGTATTCATAAGTCAGGTCGGGTACTTACCAATCTGGCTTTGTTTCAATTTAATATTTACATTATAATATCTAACAGTAGCTTGTTTCATTATATTCTTAATTTGGTTTAAATTAGAAATGTTATTAATAAAACGGCCATGTCTCTTTAAATCAATAATCTTTCATTTCTCAAGATGACCCCCCCGCGACACAACTGAGCGCTAACCGGCCTCAGTATACCACCCCGGGCTTTGCACCCCTCTACTGAAACTTTATGTCTGCAACGGCGGTAACTTCCGCGGTTGCAAAAGTGCCTTTTAATCTGAATCGCTTAAACGCAATTTATTCACTTTTCCAGAAAAAATAATTGTGGTTCATTTCCACAACTGCAAACTTTTTCGTTCCGCTCCGATGTGAAATACCGAAAACTTTCAAAGTGCACGCACATGCTTCAAAATTAACGAGAAAGCACTGGCTCTTATGGAGAGCTTTTCAAATCTCTCCTAACTAGAATCCACACACATGTAGGATGGTGCATTGAAAGCTTGTGTAATTCTAGGCGCTTGCCCGGAAAGCTTTCACAACACGGTTTATCAATTACATTTCATAGTTAACCGCATCCAGTATTAGATCCCGAAAATATGCAAGCCCTCCATTAGAGTACTTTGCCGGTAATGCAGATTTTTATGGTTCTCATTTATAATCTACTCTGTTCATCTTATTTCCTTGCGATAGAATTCATTAAAACGTGATATACTCGTTTTTCAATAAACCTCTTACTTCAGCCCGTCAACTTACACTAAACTACTCCACGGGTAATTTATTTGGAGTTGGAAAATTTTCACTTTTTAGGACATTGTAGAATAATTTTACAATATCCTGCTAAAATTGCGTCCTGTCTTCCCGCCCATTCGTGTGTCACAGCAAGTTTTCTCGCAAACCGCAAAAGCAAGAAATATGAAATTTGGTGAGTAGATCAAAAGTGACGTCCATTTAAAAGTTTCAGTATAAAATAATTATTGTAAAATTGTTAAGGGGGATCCGCCCATATAGGGGAGTGAAACTTAACATTTTTCTTTACTAAAAGTAGCCAATATGGATATCAAATGAAAGGTCTTGGTAAGGACTTTTCATAACCGAAAAAACCGTGATTCGAAAAATCTGAAAAAATCAAGGAAGTACGCCTATATGAGTACAGACCAACATATGTATACCTCAGAAGTCAAAATTCGATTAACTTTGTTAATAATAGTAAATTTTGTGATTTTTACGTTCTCGTCTATAAAATAGAAAGGTAACTCTTAATTTTTTTTAAACTGGTATCTAAATTACCTGGTATAAAATGCATGTTTTTTTAAAATATTGATAAAAATAGAGCCACAAAACGCCAAGTTATCAATCGCAGCAACACTTACCATCAATATCAATTGCAGCAACACTTACAGTGATATTGTGGAGATACATGCTTTCAAAGGACGCATTAATGCTAAGCGGTTGACTGACTTATTAACTATTTTACAAAATCCTTCTGACAGGAGCACTCTTCTGCGACTTCGACTTGTTGGTCGTAAATTCTACCATTTAAATCATGATCAAATTTCGTTTAAGAATGCTTATCGTGCTCTTAACGAGCATAAAATTCGTATCTTTACATTGCCGGCATCGATTTTTATTCTACTTCAAACAATTTGAAGCCTTTCAAATAATATTACACTACAAAAATCCATGCTTTAAATTCAGGAGTGAAAAATGGCACAAAAATTACGGTAACTCCACCTAAATGATCGGGCAAAACACCCATAGAAGCTATGTAACACAAAAAGGACCTATCCTACCGATGAATGCTTTCTCACAAAAGAATCCTAACCCTAATATCTTGCACGATTATTTCAAGCTACACGCAGGAAAACCATCCACCTAACAGTCTCCTTTCGAAAACTATGAAAAAACCATTTTTTCTGTTGCAAAAAACACTCTTTATTGCATCTTACAACTTGGAGTCCTTGTGAATAGCCAAAACACCATCAGATTCACTAGCACCAATAAAGATGTTGGCCCAGCCGAAGACTTGAACCTCAACGGTCTTACCAGTGCACTTGCCATCAACCTTGGATCCGGAGATGACGTCACAGTAAGTTCCAGGAGGCAAGCAAGTTTGCATGGTCCGGTTCAAGTCGTAGAACTCCAAGTTGAATGCGACAAAGCCGCTTCCGCCACGGCAGAAGGCGATTTGATTGTTGCCATTGTCCCACCAATCATTCAGACCAGTGCCGCGGACTGCGTTCTTGAACCCAATCATGCTGTAGATTTGGCGCCAACGATGTTCACAGATCCATCCGTTTCCACAAGTTCCATCAGCGTTGAAGCTTGGTGGCAGAAGTTCTCCGTCAACGTTTGGTGGTCCTTGGTCTCTGAAGCTGAAGTCGAACGAGCTCATAACTCGGGTAATACCGTAGGGATGAGCCAACATGAAAGCGGTAGCCATCTTGTAGTTCTTGGATGTCTTGTAGTTGAGAACTTCACCAGAGTCACGTTGGTTGTCGTGGTTATCAATGAATACCAGAGCCTTGTCAGATGGAAGCATTCCCCATTCAGGTCCCCAGTTGACAAGCCATTTCAAAGGATTGTGACCACGGAAAGCTTTGCCAAGCTCGTGAGATGATTTGAATTCTGTGACGGTACCAATGCCAGTGTACTCATATTTAGAGATACCTTCGCCTCCCAAGTCGATGACTTCTTGGAAGATGAATGGTCGAGAATTTTCTGGGAAGCCAAAGTCCGTGTTAAGATTTTTCACGCGGGAGAAGATGGTCTAGTCAAAGGAGATGAAATCAGCAACGAATGAAGAAAAGAAGAGTACAGTCAGATACTCACCTGCAAATCTCCAGGCCACATGTGCTTAGCTGCATCTACACGGAAGCCAGCGAAGCCCAAGTCGACCAAGTGGTTTAGGTAGTCAACGATCCTGGCACGAACCCATTCGTTGCCTTGGTTCAAGTCCTTGAGTCCTTCCAAGTTGCAGTCTCTTACGTTGTATTTGTCATTGTAGTTATTGATGCCACATTGGGAGTGGAAATCGAGTGCGCTGTATGGGACTCCTGGGTAGTCGAGGGTGGCTGGGTTAGCACGGGTGCCACCTGTGCCGACTGGGTCGGCACTGTCGCCGGTCATGTGATTGAAGACAACATCAGCGTAGACCTTGATACCGACGTCGTTGCAACGGCGAACCATGTTGGCCAATTGCTGCTCGTCACCGGAGCGAGTGACCAGTTTGTAGGAAATCGGTTGGTAACGCTCCCACCATGGACGTCCAGGAACAATGATGTTTTCGCTTGGTGGAGAAATCTGCAAATAATTGGTTAGAAAGAATGAATGTTGAGTAATATGGTCTAAATGTGGACAACACCAGATATAGCCTCATCGAATCTTACCTGAACACCAGCATAGCCATGCGGAGCAAGGAAATTCTCACATTCCTCGGCAATGGTGTCCCATTTCCATTCAAAAAGCTCAACAATGGTGTTCCTATTTCCCCATTGATGGGGGTCGTATTGGCAATAAGCGCCTACGGCGAGTGCTGCAAGTGCTAGAACAGTGAATCCTTTCATTGCGCTGATTGATTTGCTGTCACTAATCCCAGGTGTCGACTTTTATACAATACGAAGTTGCCTCAAATTGCAACTGAATAAGTGTAAAGTGTTCAATTAAAAGATAAAAAACTCATTCAGCTGTTTGCGGGAGGACGAAACTGATAAGACGATTAGCAAAAACACTGAAACGATTTGTTTATACATATCGGGCGATACTAATTGCTGAACCGGAAGCTTGTTTGTTCGACGTGAATTAATGATGTCTGATCGAAGGATAAGCCGAAAGCTCGAAGTATATTGTAAAGAAGCTTCAGTGTAATCGAAATTCGATTAATCAATCCAAAATTTCATCAGCGAGTCATGAGGTGATTGTTTCGTCTTATCTACTTATCGCGATCAATTAGATTACTATTCATGTGATGTTCACGTGATAAGGTCGATTGTATCATGACATAGAGTGAGACATGGGTTTTTGCAGAAAGTCCCAAGGAAAATGTTTTCCTTCGGTGTAATGGCAGCGAAGTTCTTTCAAATCTCCCCTGAAATAAAATCACTTCTGATAAAATAGATAAATTATAGTTGTCAACGATCTACCTCGTGAAATAAAGGGTGATCCTACCAAAACGAACGAAGTTAATTGTAAATAAACCAAAAAGTTTTCATAGAATTATGTTAATATTTTTTATTATAATGGAAGGATCTATAGCAATAATGTATGGAACAAAATATCATCCAAATACTCGCCACAGCTACGCTGGCATACTTCTATCCGATGGTCCATATTTTTAATGACTCTGAGACATAATTTAGGTTCAATGGCGTTAATGTGCTGAATTATCTCATCCTTTAGCTCTTGATTTGTTCTTGGCTTATTGACGTACACTTTGCCTTCTAAATATCCCCAGAAAAAGCTGTCCCACGGTGTCAAATCACTTGATCGTGGCGGCCAATTAACATCACCACAACGTGAGATAACATGGCGATTGAATTTCTCGTGCAAAAGGGCATTTGTTTCGTTGACTGTGTGGCAAGTGACACCATCCTATTGGAACCACATATCGCCCAGGTCCATAACCTCAACTTTGGCCACAAGAAGTCCGTTATCATCTTGCAATAACGAACACCATTCACGGTAACTGCTTGGCCGTCCTCGTTTTCGAAGAAGTCCGGCCCGATGACGCCACCAGCCCATAAACCACACCAAACAGTCACTCTTTGTGGCTCCATCGGCTTTTCAACAATCACTTGTGGATTCTCATTTGCTTGGTAACGAATCCACTCAGGTGAAAATGTGCCTCGTCGTTGAAGATGCTTATCTTAATAAAGTCACCATTCCGTTCTGTTTGTTCAACCAACCAATCGGCGCATTACCGACGCTTGAAATGGCCAGTAGGCTTCAGTTCTTGAGTCAACTGAACCTTGTAAGCGTGGAAATTCAAATATTTATTCAAAATTTGCATCGGTGATGTTCGTGAGATGTTCAATTGGTGAGTATGACGACGAGTCGAGATCGAGGGCTCTTCTGCCACACTATCGCGAACAATGGCAAGGTTTTCCGCAGAACGAACTAGGCGAGCATGCATTGGTGATTTTACATTTCCTACAGACCCGGTTTGCTAAAATTTGTGCACAATTCTCCCGGCTGTGGACACATATAGTCGATTATGCTGTCGAAAATAATCACGAAGTGCACGAAATGCATTTTGATTTGAACGCCCATTTTCGTAAAAGGTTTCAACTACCTCAACACGCTGCTCAATTACGTACCTCTCCATGGTTGAATTTGTCTAACACTGAAATAAAGAAATGTCAAATTAAGTTGGGCAAAAAACTTGAAGTTAAGTTGTGGCTCACAATTAACATCGTGGATTATGGTTAGACCACCCTTTACCATTAACGTCTAATGGTGCATATCTTCTTCTTCCTCGTAGCACTCCAGTGCCTCTTAGGCCTCCGTTTCCTACAAATAGTACCTCCAACTGTCTCGGTCAATTAATGACATCCTCCAATTTCAAAAGCCGAGTAGCAACGAACTGTTCTTTGACCGAGTTAGACCAGCGTTTCGTCAATTTTTCCACAGGTCTTTTCCCTTCAGTTCTTCCAACGAATGCCTTTCATACATTATTATCGAGCAGTCACAAAAACAAACTGCTCGAAAACTTTTCTATTCCCTTCTCAAAATTTTACGTGGCAGGTTTGCAAAATTTTTAAGTATTTTTATTCTTAATCGTAATTTGTAGAATACTTTTTCTTCTTATTATTTTTATTAAATGTTATTTCATATCAATTTTCCTTTGTATTAAATTTAAAAGTTTCCCTTTAATTATATTCGTCATGAGATTTAACTTTTATTACTATTTAAAACCTTCATTTTCTTTACTTCAGTTAAATTTCGTTTAAAAAAAATTTTTAAATCTGCACATAAAATTTCGAGTTTGGGAACGCTGATCTAATACATCCCAACGGTTTATTACATCACGGAAGGAAGCTAATTGGGCTGATCGAACTCAGCTGATGGGATTTTTACCGGTTGCGAGACGAGAAAGCAGAAGACGGGTTTTGCACGGATCGACAAGTGAAAGGTTCTGTTTTTGATCGCCACATGTAGCGAACGTCTGCAAGAATAGTGCCGGCGACCGGGGATTTGCAAGCGAAAAAGGAGGCGCGAAATGTCAAGACGATATCTTTCGCGGATGCTGTTGTTCCGTCTCGAGTTCTTCATCGCCGCAAATCATTATATTGTCGAGTTTTCCAATTTTGCGAAGTGATGGTCAGAAAATTCTTCTGATGTTAATTATCAGTGGTGGAGCATTCGCTCAAATCGATAAGATTCAAAATCACCACTCAACTTTGTTTACATATATATTTCCTGTTTTGGTGTGTACCGTCCACTATCCGAGAAGAAAAATATGAATAGCAAATTGTTGTGATTGTGCGAACTAAAGTCACACGAGAGACAAGTTGTTGAGCTTGAAGTGGCCAACGGTCAATGATTGGATTGTTTGTCGTGACAATAATTTGTAATTACTATTTTGACCAAAGGGTGAATCAAGTGCTAGTGCTCTTTTTTCGCATTTTACCTAGAAATTAGTTTCATTATTCCCTCAAAAGAGTACTGTTGTGCCATGTTTAACCACAAGTTTTCAATATTCTTTGCAACTGTATTGAGAAATTTACTCTAGTGTAAATTGTACAGAAAAGTTTAGATTTGACGGAAAATTTTGCGTATGGGCCTCGGGCAGTGACAATTATATTGTTTCAATAATATTGGTTTTATATTGAATTGTTATAAAACGACGGTTTTTGCAACTTGTTCGTACCATTCATGAAATCAATTTAAACTAGCCTCAATAGTTCTTCACAAAGAACATTTTGATTCGCTCTGAAGTATGCATAGAATAGAAACTACAAGAAATTCACCTGTATTAGTAACTTCACCTACATCGTCATCGAGCGCTCGTGGAAATGTGGGTAAGTACTTTTTTGTAAATTTTTTATATACAATTCTAAATTTTTTTAAAAAGTTTTTTCTAAGTTGTTTTTCATTTTTTGTGACACCATTTTAATTTTCGGAAAATGTTTCTTAAATGTTTTTGTCATTGTACCCAATTATTAATTTTTTTTCAAATTCTTTCTAAATTATTAAATTTGTTTGTATTACATTGCTTTCTATAGAAAATGGTATATATTGGTTTTAATCACTATGCAAAAAAAATATTTGTTTTTATAAAAATTACAATCCAAATTAAATTTACCGTTTCTCCTGAAGAGATGAATTGCTAAAACAATCCTATTTCGGTCTTTCCTTTCGATCAAAGCTGACCGGGTATAGGACCCGCATCGATGGCAGGCTTATCTGCTGATATGGGCTAGCCATCGGGCGCGCTCCTCCGTTCTTTTGTTTACCAGGGGCTCTTGCCGGGTAGAGGGGTCTTCCGTTCACGTCCCTTTTTATAATATAGGGTTATGTGATTCATTGCATAACTCTATAGCATAAATTGGTTACGTTCGTGCGTCTCATTTGAGGGAAAGAGTCATACAAAGTGCTTTTGTATGAGTTTTCTCTCTAATGGGAAACACATGACCACACTTACCGTTGGATCTTGATGCAGTTGGCAGGGTGCGAGGAGGCACCACCTCCATCTGGATGCCTGACTCTTATTTGTGGGCCATAAGTATCGTCGTTAATGATGAAGTCCCCACCAGTCCGTCCGCTTTTGCTCGGCCCAATTTCTTCCTTCGAACAAACACTGCAACCCCTTAGAAGGTTACCTCGGCCTCCACACTAGTTGATCGGCATGTTGACCTGTTAATTCGTGAATGCGAAATATTTTTGCAGTGGGTCCTTGTGCTAGGGGAAAAGAACCCGCCCCACGACACCGCAACGCTAGCCTGCCAGCGCATTCACGCGTCCCCAGACAAGGCCAATTTCAGCGGATAATTAACATCCTCTTGCATTGAGGCACCAGACCATTGCTGCAGTCTTTCGGGGAGATTTTCTTATACCTACTATCACTACAACTGAAACAAAGAAACGTCAAATTAAGTTGGGCGAACTACTTGACGCTAAGGTGTGACTCACAATTAACATCGTGGAATATGGTTGGACCACCCTTTACCATTAACGTCTAGTGGTGCATATCCTCTTCTTTTTCGTAACAACCCAGTACCTCTAAGGCCTTCGTTTCCTACAAAAGTGCCTCCAACTGTCTCGGTCAATTGATCGCGTTCTCCAATTTCAAAATCCGAGTAGCAACGAGCTATTTTCTTTGACTGAGTTAGACCAGCGTTTCGTCAATTTTTCCACCGGTCTTTTCTCTTCAGTTCTTCCAACGAATACCTTTCATACAGCTCATGGTTAAATTGAATCCACAGTGGTCCTCGTCAAAATTCATGCCAATTATTCGCCTCAAGACCCATGCCTCAAAGGCGTCCAACATGTTTGTAGATTATTGGGTTAGGGCCCATGTTGCACACTATTGCGAATTCCGGCGTACAGGCACTCTACCATTCACAATTTTAAATTGCCTTCGTAACACCTTCTTTTGGCCACGTATACCTTTTTATCTGTTTATCTACATATTTTTTAACATTTAACTACTTCCCTATAATTTTTATTTTCCCATCATGTTAAGTGTACCCTCTTATCCTATTTTTAATTATTCAAAAAAATAATAATAATAATCTTATCTTTCCCACTAACTTCAATACTTCCCATTAACAAATTTTCATTCGAGGCCTTTCCATTAACAAAATCTAATTCCTAAACTAACTAATTTTCTTCACTTTCTCCTAGTAACAAATATTATTTGTTCTCCTAACAAAATTGCTTTCACGCTTCTCTACATACAAATTTCATTTCAATGCCCATTAAGAAAGGTAGGGACTCTGAGTTCAAGTTTTCTTGAGCGCAGGAAAACACTCTTTTTGGGATATTGGCAAGAGCAATTGAGGACCTCGCAGCAAAAGGGAGGAAAGTCCGAATTTCAAAACTGTTGGGTATTAAAGAAAAACGTTTTTAAAAATGGAATAATACATTGATGTTTTGGAGCAAACTATATCAAATAATATGAACATTTTTACATATATTACTCAAGTTTTTAAGACGTACAAATAAGTTTAAGAATTACTACGATTTTTTTAAAGTTTGGATCTGCCTCTGTTTTGCACCAAAGTTCAAGAGAAATACTACCCTATATTGTACTATGGATAATAAAATACACAAATATAAGGTTTTTTTTCAATTCAAGAACTATAACTCAGCATGTGGAAGATAAAACAATTTAAAGAAAAACAAAAACAAACAAGTTCTTAACAAAAATTATGAATTCGCAAGTCAAATTCAGCTTGATCGTCGTTGTCTTCGCGAGAAATGTCATCATTTGGTCCAACAGCTTCACTTTTAAGGGCATTGTAGAAATACAAGTATAGTTTATTTGTAGGAACAAAGTTCTTTGCCAGCTGCATAATATCTTTGTACTTAGCCGTTTTCAACTGCAACGCACAATGATACAACCGTTGCTGAGGCAGAACCAATAAGTTGGCTTGTACATTTCTCATTAAGGAAAAATAATAAAACATAGGCGTTCCAGTTGTAATACTAACTGCAATAGTTTGAATGTGGTCCTTAGTGTAGTCAAAAACTTGATATTGAGATATTTTGAACCGTATCTTCTCAACATTTGTTTTAAATTTTTTAAAATGACTTTCAAAATGTTTACTAAAATTGAGAAGTTTTGATCCGCATTCACAGCTTCAAAATTTTTAGATATTTGCTTAATGCAATTGGAATATTCAGAAGTTGTAAATATGTGGTCTTTCTTTCTATAAAACGTCTCTATTACGTCAAAACACCGATCACATGGCAAAAAGCTGTGTCCTGGCTCAGGAAATCGATGAACAATCTTCTCAGTAGATGAACACCTCAGAAGAGTCTACAGATACTGAGCTAATGCGAGTTCTTATTTTGTGCTGCTGCAATATCCGAGAATAAATACAGTATTTTAACTGTGCTTGATAAAATGTTATCTATGTAGTGATTTATGAAAGATACGACTTCGTTTGGTGATTTTCGAGCTATGGTTTCATCGTATAAATGAAGAGCGATGCCTGTTTTTGCTGAGTGGATACAAAAATTATATGCCCAAAGTTGGCGTTTGTAAAATGCTTCGCCTGCTGGAATTTTAGGTGATTGCATGCTCTGCTGATAGTCAAAGTTGACTCTTTTCTTTTAAATCAACAAAAAAACTTTCAGCTTTGGCTTGGTGGAGACTCGTTTCTTCCTGTATTTGCCGCATTTAATCACTATCTAATGTCTTATCTTTAAATTTGGTATTCAAAATGTCGCACTTCTTGCATGTATCTGAACGTGGTAATCCAAAGCTGTATTTAAAATTTTTTTTCAAGCATCTGTGGTAAAAATCAAAGGATACTATTGGCTTAGCAGATGCTTCGAGACTAGGCTCATTCTGCTGCAAATATAAATCGTACATCCTCTTAACATTTAACTCAGGTGACAGATAATAACGAGAGCTTTTATTTCTGCTGTAGTGAGACTCGCGTCGTGAAAAACCTCTAATGTGAGAGTCAACTTTGGAAATCCAATCACTCGAAATACGATTTGGTTGATTTTGAGGTTTTCCACGCTTAGATTTAGCTGGTATGGTTGCAGTAGGGTCACGATAATCCTTAAAAATATTGTCTACTCGCTTTTTAGAGATTCCATGGATAAATGCAAAGCCATTTCGACAAACTTGTATGCATCTATTTCCAAATGCAATCAATAACTCCAGTTCCTCCTTGTACCAGTTTTTGGTATTTCCCTTTCAACATTTCCAGTTTTAATAAGACCTCCTAAATATACATTTTGCACGTAAGTTTCTCCCAATTTATTAAAATATTTCAATATTATTTTTCGCATTTCTTCATTAATTTGAACTAAACATTTATTCTTTTTGCAACAGCAATCTGGTCTTGTTTTTAGGGTTTTGTAAAATAATTTTACAAAACCCTACTAGTTTCGCGACCAGTCTGTCCGTCTGTCCGTCCGTCCGTCCGTGTGTCACAGCAGTTTTTCTCGGAAACTACTTAAGCTTGAAACATCAAATTTTGTGTGTTGGTGTAAAGTAGTCATCTCTTCAAAGTTCAACTACAAAAAAATTTTATAAGGCATTTAAGGGGGTCTCTCCATATAGGAGAGTGACCCCCCGAAAAAAAATTTCATTGAAGGTAGCCGATATGGGTATCAAATGAAAGGTCTTGATGAGAACTTTCCAAAACAGGTCTTAGTTTGGCAAAATTTTCTTCGAGGGGCGAACAGGGAGGGGAGACACACGAAAAATTTGTGTCCCCCCCCCCCCTCGCGATTGGACACCTGTGATCCGAAAAATCTAAAAAAATCAGGAATGTAGGCCTTGGTGTGTACAACAACAAGAAATACGTGAGAAGTCGCAATTCACTCAACTTTGTTAGTAATAGTATGATTTATCGATTTTATGTTTTCTTGAATAAAATCTTAACGGTACCCTCAAATTCAATGAAATTCAGTACAGAGATGTCTATTTATAAGATTGATTAACGCTGCAAGTTTCATAAGGATTGCATCATATTTAGCGAAGTTTCCTGTATTACTATGGAACAATATGCGCTGCATTTATTACTATGGCAACATATGGCTATGGAACAACATGCGCTTTTTACCGACTCAGACACTACAGTTTTGCTAGGATTTGCATGAAAATTTCAGGAATGATAGGTGTCATGAATAACTTTGAGGATCAGTTCAGCTAGTGGTATCAGTAATCGTAAAACAAAATAGTGGCTGTTTTAAATGCGAAGATTGAATAATTTTGAGTTATTTTTTCCCAACTTCAACGTTTAAGGTGCATGCTTTGAACACTTGATTCAATTTAATGAATGACTGAAGCTGAGTACCTACAATTAATAGTCATAAGTGAAACAAGTCAAGGAGGCGGGAGGGAGCTTCTAACAAAAGGGCTTTGTAACAACTCTAGGATTCGAAAAAATTGGCTATTAATCGATGATAACAGTACAGGAGAGTGGCCCCTGAAAAAAAATTCATCAAAGGTAGCCGATATGAGTATGAAATGAAAGTTTTCATGGGAGCTTTTCAAAACAGTTCTTAAACTGTCAGTTTTTGCTTCAGTGGGGGCACAGGGGGAAATACACGAATAATGTGTTTTCTCCGTCGCGGATGGACATCTGAAATAATTATCAAGGGAGATATTTATGAGTTTAACAATACAAAAACCTCAGAAGTCGAAATTCGTTCAACTTTGTTAATAATAGTATGATCTTCGTATTTCATATTTTCTCCAATAGAATCGTCTGTAACATGTTTCTTGATTTGATTCGATCTTGTGACTGCATTTTGAAAATTGAATACAAAACCTGTCTGACATGAGCGTAGGTCTGTTTACCCAACTTGTTTAGTATAAGATAAAGTTTTTGATTGAATTTTACTAAAATTAGGTTATAACGTGATACGTGTAGTAGGAAAGCTCACTATTGTGTTATAATTATAAATAATTATCGAATAGTGTTGGTGGGTTTATCTCATAAAATATGTAATAATCTTAGTTCATTGGAATGTGCTATGGTTTTTTTTGATTAAATGTGTTTAACTCATAACGTAGAAATTTAGAGAGCCATTTGGGCCATTACGTTTTTGTATTTTAATTGGTTGGAATTTGATTTATATTCTTTTAAAATTTATAACGCTAAGTATTGAATAAAGCATTTTTGACACCTTGACACTTTGTAAGTACTTCAAAACCCTAGAAAAGGAAAAAAAAATGTATATATATATATATATATATATATATATATATATATATAAATATATATATATATATATATATATATATATATATATATATATATATATATATGAAAATGATAACCTTATTTTCTCTGGAAGTCGGTTAAAAATTAATACGTATCGAAATCAGCTGTAAGATCTTATACTGAAACTATTCTATTGCTCCTTGTATTCTGGCAAAGTAAAGCCAAGTAGGAATAGCCAAAAATAATAAATGAAATAATCATATTGTAACCTTTGTTCCTATTGGATCGCCTTATCCTCAGAGCAGCACTTTCCCACGTGAAGTGCTAGATAATGTTTAAATTAACCCACCGGGTATTCATTGACGATGGATTAAAAAGGATTGTTTTTGTATTTCTTATATTGATATTTTGCGATTTGCTAACAATACACAGCTAAGTCAGTTAGATTGTTGGAAAATCCGGAGTATCTTATGGGACTTAGAAACTCTATTGAAGTCTTTATCAATTTATTAAGTGTTGAAACGATACTTTGTGAATGAAAACGTAACCGTAGTATAAAAGCTGATGTTCCGCATGGGGTAAATCAAATCTGTTGGCACAATGAAGATATTCACTGTACTAGTACTCGCAGTTTTCGTGATTGGGGCTTATTGCCAATTCAATCCCAATCAGTGGGGTAATAGAAATACCATCGTCCAACTTTTTGAGTGGAAGTGGGACGCTATTGCTGATGAGTGCGAAAACTTCCTAGCTCCAAAAGGCTACGCTGGAGTCCAGGTGGGTAACATTTCTTAGCAGTCTATCTAATTTTAGAGGGGAGAGTAAGTCAACAAATTTTTCAATGATTTCAGGTTTCACCAGTGAGCGAAAATATTTTAGTCCCTGGACGTCCATGGTGGGAGCGTTATCAACCAATTTCCTATAAATTGATCACTCGATCTGGTAATGAGGAACAATTGGCTAATATGGTTCGTCGCTGTAACAAAGTTGGTATCAGGGTTTACGTTGATGTCGTCTTCAACCATATGACTGGTGATAGTGCTAATCCTGTGGGTGTTGCTGGCAGCAGTGCTAAGCCAGGTAGTCGTGATTTCCCAGGAGTCCCATTTAGCGTTCACGATTTCAATGCACCCTGTGGCATTCATGATTATAACAACAAATATCAAGTTAGAAACTGTGATTTAGAAGGGATGAAGGACTTGAACCAAGGAAAAGAATGGGTTCGTGATAGAATCGTTGATTTCCTCAATCGTTTAGTTGATTTGGGAGTAGCTGGATTCCGTGTGGATGCTGCTAAGCACATGTGGCCTGGAGATTTGCAAGTAATTTGGAGATGGTACTTATTCTTTATAAAAATTTTCACATTATTTTTTTTGTAGGTTATTTACTCAAGAGTCAAGAACTTAAACACTAACTTCGGTTTCCCACCTAACTCTCGTCCATTCATCTACCAAGAAGTTATTGACTTGGGAGGAGAAGCAATATCAAAATATGAATATACTGACATTGGTGCCGTCACAGAGTTCAAATCTTCTCATGAACTTGGCAGGACCTTCCGTGGTCACAATGCTTTGAAATGGCTGGTCAACTGGGGACCCGAATGGGGAATGCTCCCATCTGATAAGGCTTTAGTATTCATTGATAACCATGATAACCAACGTGACTCTGGTGAAGTTCTCAACTATAAAATGTCCAGGAACTACAAGATGGCAACCGCTTTCTTGTTGGCTCATCCCTATGGTATCAGCCGTGTGATGAGCTCATTTGACTTCAGCTCCAGAGATCAAGGACCACCAAACGTTAACGGAGAGCTTCTGCCACCAAGCTTCAACGCAGATGGAACCTGCGGAAACGGATGGATCTGTGAACATCGTTGGCGCCAAATATTCAACATGGTTGGATTTAAGAATGCTGTCCGTGGTACAGGTTTGAATGATTGGTGGGACAATGGCAACAATCAAATCGCTTTCTGTCGTGGTGGAAGTGGCTTCATTGCTTTTAACATGGAGTTCTACGACTTGAACCGAAAGTTGCAAACTTGTTTGCCAGCTGGAACTTACTGTGACGTCATCTCCGGATCCAAGGTTGATGGGAAATGTACAGGCAAGACTGTTGAAGTTGAAGTTTTTGGCTGGGCCAACATCTTCATTGGTGCTAGTGACGCTGATGGATTTTTGGCTATTCACAAGGACTCAAAATTGTAAATTTAAAAAAAAATTAACTTGAACTAATGGTTGCTTCTACTCGTATGTCATTCTGAAATGAAACATAATAAATATGAACTGAATAACTGATCAGTTGCAAAAAAAGATTTCAATTCTCTTATTCAGGTATCTCCCAGTAATACTCTCGAGTAGAGGTGGACAACTTTTCTGGCCCTCGAGCGAATTTCAATTTTTCATAAGATCCCGTGGGCCAGAATAAAGTAGATGCGATAGCACACTTATGTTGAGTAAAAATTTGAAAATGTTTGAAAGGTCGGACCTCTGCATCATTTGACAAAAAAAAACAACTTCAACTATTGAAAGTAATTATTTGGATTCTCGGTGTTTTGGTATTTGTTTAACACAAACTTCTTAAAAAATGTTATGTTAAAACAACAATTATATATATATATATATATATATATATATATATATATATATATATATACATATATATATATGTATATATTGGGGGTAAGTACTACCTCTTTCTCAATATTTTTTGCTGGCCTACCAACAATTTTTCTTTTCCATAAATAGCTGAAACATAATTATCTGTTGTCCGTTGATACAGTCTACTTAACTTATCTCCTATTTTTATTTGATTGCCTTTTCTGATCTTAATCTATATTAATTGTTCTTGAAAATAACTCCTTATTTGGAGTTATTTTCAAGAGCAATTAATGTCATATACTCATTTAGAAGATTTTAATGTCATATACACATTACAATTTTTTTTTTGGTCCTTCGAGTAAAAGTTTATATTAGGAAATTAATAGTATATATTTTTCAGACTACTACTAGTTGAAAGAAAGTTATTCATCAAGAGCATATTGGACTGCGATTCTTGGAATCAAAATTATTTTGTATAGCTGCAACTGGGTGTACTTGGATCATCGGGACTAGTTTGGGGACATCATGGCGGATAAACTACAAGAAATCAACATCGCAGCAACGAAGTGGTTCATCAATAATTTCAAAAAGGACAGTGAAAAGAGGTATTCACTGGCATATTTTGAAACGAGGCTGGACAGACTTAGGGAGCAATGGAGGAGTTGTGAGGAACAGCATCCGACAACGCACAGCTCATTTGAGGAGGATGCAGACTCTCTTATGCATACAACGAAGAATATGAGGCTTTGGAGAAACTGGTTTTGGAGTATATTACATTATTTCGCCCCAAAATTTACGAATATCAAGGGTTCAAACAATCAGTGACATTGGACTCGGTAAAGCTGGAACAGATTCGCATCCCAACCTTTGATGGGAAATATTCTTCGTGGTTCAGTTTTTGCGACCTATTTAAGAGTATGGTGCCCGAAAACAATCAGCTGAGCTCTGTTCGGAAGCTACAATATCTGAGGAACGCAGTTTATTTATTTATTTATTTCAGAAATCAACTTACAGACTAGTAGTCCAATTACAAGTCAATTAATATAATATATAAATACAAACATGTGAATCCAAAATATGGCAGAAATTAATGAAAAAAGATCACAATACGATATTAAAGATTAAGATTTATAGGAATATTTATAATTTTGATTTTTCAATGAAGTTTCGAATACGCCAAGAGATTGTGGTAGAGGACCAAAACTTTGCTGGTTGTGCATACGAGGTACGCGTAGCAAAGGAGAGTGGAAGAAGATGTTAGTACGTGCATACGGAGCCTGAAATTGAAGCGAGGATCTATTAAGGCGAGCCGCGTCGAATGTATTTATTCGCCTGCATATATTTTGAGGTAAAAAGCAATAATGAAGCTTGACAAAAGACATTCGTCAAGAAAAGATCGTCTGGACTCAAGGGTACGAAGGTTCAAAGTATGAAGTCGGTCATCATAAGGGGAGTAAGGAAGGTTGAATTTGAAGAACAGAGACCGTGTAAATCTGCGATGAACTGACTCAACAGCATCGATGAGCTTCCTCTGGTACGGACTCCGATTTGGGAGCAGTACTCCAAATGACTACGTACTAGTGAGAAATAAAGACACATACAGGATGTGATATGTTGAAATGACGGAGCGGATCGTAAAATAAATCCAGTTAAGCGAGAGGCTTTCTTAATAATTAGAGCAATGTGGAGATCAAACTTCAGTTTACAATCGAAAAGCACACCAAGATTCTTGAAGGAAGCTGCACTGCTCAAACGGATACCAACAAGCCTATACGTTGAGAGAAGAGGACATTTTTTACAGGAGAATGTCATCTGACGGTATTTGGAAACATTTAAGGAAAGATGGTTTGATTCACACCAGTCACTAAGACGCTGAAGATCGGTGTGAAGGATATCCACATCTAAAAGGGAATCAATAACTCGAAAAATCTTGAAGTCATCAGCATAAAGGAGACAGGGGGATGTGATAACAGAAGGTAGATCATTGATAAAAAGTAAAAATAGTATGGAGCCAAGTATTGAACCTTGCGGAACTTCCGAGCTCGAGTGAAATGAAGAAGAGAAGCAAGAGTTTAAAGTGACTACACATTGGCGATTCAGGACATAGGAGAGAAGCCAGGAATAGAGGCAACTAGGGACATTGAACCCTAAAAGTTTCTCAAATAGGAGAGAGTGATCCACTGAATCAAAGGCTTTAGAAAAATCCGTAGAAATAACGTCCACTTGTTGTTGTTGATCGAGGGCAGCTGCAATATTGTTTGTTAAAGAAAGTAAATTTGTAAGGGTAGATCTGCCTCTGACAATGCCATGCTGTTGATCTGCTAAAGATGGGAGGACAAGTGGATACAGCAAATCAAAAACTATCTTTTCAAGAATTTAACTAAAACAAGGAAGAAGGGAAATAGGAAGATAGTTTGAGACGATATTACGATCACCAGATTTGAAAATATGAAAAATGTGGGCAATTTTCCATTGGAAAACCCCACAGGATAAACTCAAGTTAAAAATAATTGAAAGGGGAGCACAAAGCGAAGAAGATTAAGATTTTGCTAGAAAACTTGGAATGCCATCAGGGCCCACATTGGTGCTGTTGTCAAGATTATTTAAGAGTTACTCAACCTGCAAGGGGTTTGTACGAAAATTAGTAGAGGAAAAAGCGCAAGAAGATTGGTTGAAGAAGGGGGAATGTTTAGCCCTACCAAAAAAGGAAGAAAAGTAAGGAGCGAAGACTTGACAAGATTCTTGAGGAGAAGAAGATGTCTCGACATCTAGACTAAAATTATCAGGGGCATGATGAGAGGTCCTTAAAGATTTTACGTATGACCAGAAGGCACGAGTTTCATTCAACATTAACAACATTAACAATTAAGTTTCAGTGTGGTTAACATATGCATGAAGTGCAGAAGTGGCAATTTTCTTGGCCGAGGCACCACGCCCTTTAAATTTAACGAGGTCAATTGGAAGACCACTGGATAAAAATTTTCTACGGGCAGCATCTTTAGCTTTAATTACAGTGGCAACATCTGAATTAAACAGAGGAGCATTTTTTTGTGGAAGGGAGGTGAATGCATTTATGCACACAGTGTGGGACTCCCATGCGCGACTGGACTACCCACTAAACACCTCCCCTGTCAACCTGACAACCCAGCCTAGAACCGTTTGACACATTACTTCGTGCCAGGTCTCGTTTTGTTACGCCGTGAGGCGCCTTCAAGCTGGGGAATCCCTTTCCTAGCGGGAGGGGACAGGGGAAGAGGAAGTGCCAAAAAAAGCGATCTCCCAGCTTCAGTGCCCCCCGGCTGCTGTGAGTCCCTTTTATATTTTAGGACTGCCCGAGCATAATGTGCCACCTGGTTCCATTTGTCAACCGATTCGAGCATCACCGCAACTATATTACCCGGGGTGAGCTCTCCTGTCTCCCTGTAGAGTTCTCTTTGCAGCCTGACCCATTTCGTACATGCAAAAAAAATGTATGACAGGCATTGTCCTCCTCTCCTGGACAAAACCGACAATCGGGGGACCGTGACTTACCGATCTTGCGCAGGTAAGACTTAAAGCACCCACGCCCGCTCAAAAATTGGGTCAGATAGAAGTCAGTCTCACCATGCCTTCGATTTAGCCACGGTCTCACATCCGGGATGAGGCGTGCAGTCCACCTTGCCTTCGAGCAATCCACCCAAGACTGCTGCCAATCGTTGGGCGAGCGCTGTCCCTCTTCACGGATAACCATCTCCCTCACATCCTCGTTTCGGCACAGGTAAATAGCGTGGCGCTCTCTAGCAAGGAGGGCAACAGGTATCACGCCTGCAATAGCTCTCACCACCGAGTCAGAGACTGTTGGATACGAAGATGCAATTCTCAGTGCTCTTCTTCTCTGTACCTGTGCCAATGTTTTCGGTATACCTCCTTGCTGAGAGCGTCGCCCCATACCTCTGCTCCATACAGTAGCACCGACCCTACAGCACTCATCAAGAGGCGTCTTCTTGATGGGCTGGGTCCCCCACGTTGGCCATAAGTTACCTCAGAGCCAATATTCCCAAAGAAGCCTTCTCAGCCATTGCCCTGATTTGCTCAGAGAAGCTCATCTTCGAATCGATCAGTAGCCGCAGGTACTCTACCGCTGGCTTTGATTCGATTCGTAAGTCGCTAATACTGATCATCCTTACTCTAGGGATTCTCAAGGTGACCACTTCGGTTTTCTCCAGTGCTAAACTGAGCCCACGAGCAGTCATCCAGTCTCTCGCTCGGCGCATTAGCATACCTAGCCTAAGTTGCGCTTGTTCAACGGTGCGTCCAGTGATGAGAGCTGCAACATCATCCACATAGCCGACCAAGCGTGACTCCTCTGAAATCTCAAGTCTCAGTAGCCCGTCGTAAGACACATTTCACAGGTCCGGACCAAGGATAGATCCCTGGGCAACACCAGATGTAATTTCTATCTTCGTTTGCCCTGTGTCGTGTCGTAGAGCAGGCTTCGGTCCTTTAGGTAGTTCCTCAAAAGCCGCATTAGATATTCTGGAACTTGAAAAGAGTTCTCCAGCGTTTCCAGAATATCTACCCATCTCGCGGAGTTGAAGGCATTCTTGACGTCGAGGGTCACCAACAGGACGATCCGTCGCTTGGTGCGACTATATGCCTCTGCCCTTTGAACCACGTTCACCACCTCTGCAATCGCATCGATGGTGGAACGTCCTGCCCTAAAGCTGTACTACCGAGGAGATAGGCCCCCAGCAGCATGAATCGCGTCAGTGAGTCTTACCTTGATGAGTTTCTCTAGCACTTTCCCAGCCTTGTCTAGCATGTATAACGGGCGGTATGCAGACGGCGATACGGGATTTCCCTTCCCCTTGCTGATCAGCATGAGCCTCGCCACCTTCCATCGTACCGGGAAAACTCCATCCCGTAGCCAAGCGTTGAATGTGCTGAGCAGCAAGTCAGGACAATGGTGATAGACGAGCCGCAACACCTCAGCTGGAACACCATCCGGACCTGGAGCCTTCCTCGAGGACTGCTTCCTCCAGTTCCAGCTGTATGAAGAGTGGGCACTCGACTGCAGTTTCACCATGGACAGCGTCAACACGGATGGGATGGGCGGGGAAGAATCCCCGCACTATCACGCCCATCTTTTCCGCGTCATGTATACAAGGCTTCCGTAGGGCACCAAGCTTCCCCATGACCAGCTTGTAGTCGAGGCCACACGGCCGATTTATATGCTGCCACCCAGTTGCAGGCCTCGTCATGATTCCGCGCCCGTTGAGCCTCACGTCAAAGCTTGTGATACTCCCTTCGCTTTTCAGCGATTTCAGTTGACCACAAGTACACTGGGGGCTTGCCATGCCGGGGTCTTCAACGGGGCATAGAAGAATTGCAAACATTCGTGATGATGCACATAGTAGAGTTCACCACGTCTTGAGCTGCCAGTTCTTCCGTCCCCTCCGAAGCTCCTTGCAGCGGCTCGCCTGCTGTGAGCACCTCAACAAACATCTCGACACCCATCCTTCCGATGTTCCATCCAGTTGTAGAAGGCCGAGAGGACGGTGGTCAGGAGACAGCATCACTTATCTCAAGCCGAATGCACTGATGATCACTGGCTGAGTAGTCCTCTAATACTTTCCAGTTGTGTATCCTCCGTACTAAGGACTCCGAGGTGAACGTCACGTCCGGTATGGTTCCCTCACAGCCAATACGGCGGAAATTCGATTTATTTCCGGAGTTTAGTACAACTAGGGCCGTTCTGGCCACCATTTCCAGAATTCGTTTTCCCCGCGGATCCGTCTGAGGCATGCCCTACTCGATTGCCTGAGCGTTGAAGTCGCCCCCCAACGAGCACTTTGCCCTCTGCGTTCGAGACAGCGCCTTCCAAAGCATTAAGCTTGGCTTGGAAAGATGATATCGATTCGTTAGGCGTTAGGTACACACTAAAGAAGGTGGTCCCTGAGCACCGAACCCACACGAAACTATCCCCCCGTCCACAACTCTCCACTTGAAAGTCACTGTTCCGAGCGCAGATGGCGGCAGTACCTGTTTCATCAGAATACTATAATGCAGGACTTTTATCATGGTGTTGCTCACTCAGCAGCAAGAAGTCGGCTTTCATGTCCCTCACAAACTGCTCAAGCAGATTTTGGGTGGTTGAACTGCGGTGTAGGTTAAGCTGCAGGATGCGGGTCATTGGAGTTCTGGTTATGCCTTGGCCTGGGCTTCCTGGAACACCCTGCATTTTCCTGATCCCAAGACGCGTTCAAAATCAGGTTCTGGATCAGCATCCTTGCTAAGAATACAGTCCCATTTCACCGCATTTGTAACATAGGGAACTCCTATCGGGCCCTTTGCATACTTGTGTGGTGTGACCATAACCAAGGTATTTGAAACATTGAAGAGGCATTGCTCTTCGCCGTATCGTACAGACAACCCACCCTATTCATACTGTGCAACTCAACGGAAATAGCCTACAGATGCCCAGCAGCTGGGCTTCTTAGAGCAAGAATTAGTGCAGTTACTCACTCCTGCTCATTCCAGTGATTTGTCCTAGCGGCGGCTTCAAACTGTGTTTTGTAAATACTCCAGACCGTTTGCCCGTCGAATATTGGTGCTTGTACGTTTCTGGCTGTGCGTTACGCTGCGGTTAATAGCGGGGCTGGTGAGGTGATTACTACTGCTTTTGCTGCTTCCGATTCCCTTTTCATTTTTTACCTCATCTTTGATTCTCTCCTCGACCTGGCTGATCTCATAGTAGATTCGGTCATCGACTTGGTATACCTTTTGTTCGACACATTTAATTTGGCTAATCAGACTACCGAGCTCCACTTTTATTTTGGTTGACTGTTTTTGCAAATCTGCCTTGATTTCCATTATCTGTTGGTCTAGCTTCATTGATTGCTCCTCCAGCTTCTGTGCGGTGTCTGCCTTGATTTTAAATGCTTGTTGGTTCAGCTTCGCATTTAAATTGGATGACTGCTCATTTAGTTTCGCAGTTAAACTAGATGACTGATCAATCAGCTGCGCTGATTGTTCATTTAACTTTGCAGTTAAATCAGATGACAGTTGTCGCTGCCTATGCTGCATCAGCATAGACATTGGCATAAGGGCATTTTCTGGTTCCTTTGATTTTGATGTTTCTGCTTCTCCACCTTCTGCGCCTTTTTCCGCATCTAAGGGCTCACCCAATCCAGATACACGCCTTCCGATTCAATCACGTCACGCAAGCGTGCAATTAGTATGGTCGTTGTACCTTGCGTAGCCTGATTTGCTGTTCCGATTCTTCCTTAAATTCCGATATGGTCAATTCATTAGTTCTCAAATGTAAGTTTCGTGGGATTTTTATTGTTTTAACTTTTTTCCACCAATTTTTATGTTGAATTTCACTATTCTGCACTTTAAAAACTTTTAAATGTTTTCAATTTCAAAATTTACTTTCTCACTCCTCGACACCAATGACACGTGTTGTAGTTCGCGGCCGATAATTTTGATGTTCCGGGAAAGTGAAAACGCACTGTCTTTTAAATTAAGTTAAAAGAAAATGCACAATCGTTAATTTCACTATCTCACAAATCGCATTTTAATCTAACTTTCACTTGTCTATAAATTTCTATCTCAAATGTCTTCAGTAACAATCAATATCACTTTTTTCGCACTCCACACTATCGCAGTTTTACTATCGCGGTTTTACTATTTCCCCCATTCATTCAGCTCGGCTTTATATAGGGTCTCTAGTCATTCAATCCATTTCTTGTATATTGGCGAACTACCTGGAACCTTCGAGCAATTCTGAATGGCCGCAGTGACGTCACTTTCAGATGTTGATCATCCTTGGTCGATTCTTGTGCTTTCGAGTACACTTGTTTGTTGATCATGATGTCATTGATAGTTGCGACAACAATGCGACAGAAGCTCGCAGAAACGTTTGGACATGTAACAATACCATTCATCAAATTTGTGTTAAATTTGATGGTTTTGCAAAACTATAAGAATTACAGGGTGGGCGGTTAATTTTGCCTATAAGTGTATATAGTCCTAATTATTGATGAATGACTTTAGAGTGTCGATTGCGTACATTAAGGATCTTATGTTTTTGTATATTTTGTATAAGTGAGCATTCTATTTAAAATTGTTTTGAATTATTAGGCCGTGAGTTTTCTAAACGACTGTATCTGCGATTTCAATATGATGGTCATTGTTTACCTCATCTTGTTTCTCATTGACGACGAGATCGTTTTTTTTTTTTTCATTTTATTCAATATAAGCTTATTACTATCTAGTTTTCCGGACTGAAACTTATCTATGTTTAAACAAACTCCTCCATGTGTTGTATGATTTATTCGATTCTATCCTTACTCAAATTTTATTGCTGATTGTATAAGCAAATACCGAATGTGTAAAATACCATCACTTTCTTATCAATGTATGGCACAAACTTATAATTTACTTCTTACATGTATTGCCAAAACGCCATCTTCAGCATTTGTATTGATACTAATATTTGCCTGTCCATCAGCTCCTACTTCTACCAGCTTACCACTACATTTTCCATCTAATTTCTCCCCAGATATAACATCACAATATTTGCCGGCTGGCAAGCAAGTTTGCATTTTTCTGTTCAAATCAACCGTATCGGCATTAAACGCTACGAATCCTTTTCTCCCGCGACAAAAAGCTATTTGATTATTACCATTATCCCACCAATCGTTGATCCCAGTCCCATGGACAGCGTTTTTAAATCCAATCATGTTATAGATTTGCCTCCATCGATGCTCACATACCCATCCATTACCACAGGATCCATCCACATTGGTTACTGGCGAGAGAACTGGTGGCGCTTCATCGCGTCGATCAAAGTAATAAGAGCTCATCACACGACTAATTCCATAAGGATACGCCAATGTAAATGCAGTGGCCATCTTATATTGCTTTGGTTCCTTGTAAGTGAGAGTTGGATCGCCATCACGTTGGCTGTCGTGGTTGTCGACAAAAACTAAGGCTCGGTCCGAAGGTAAAAGCCCCCAAGTTGGCCCGAAATTGATAAACCATTTCAGGCAATTCCTTCCCCGGAAAGCTTTTCCTACTTCTTCCTGGAATCTGAATTCGGTAACAGCACCCATGTCGCTGTACTCTGTTTTTGAAATCGCTTCTCCTCCATGGTCTATGACCTCTTGAACAATAAAAGGTCTTGTATTTGGGGGGAATCCATGACTTGTGCTGAGATTTTTAATCTTAGCGTAGATAGCCTAAGGAATTAATAGTTAATTATTATCAATTCAGTAACTCTTATTTCAGAATCGACCTTCAAATCTTCGGGCCACATGTGCTTCGCAGCATCTACGCGGAACCCAGCAATTCCAGTATCAACCAAACGGTTTAAATACTCAACAATTCGGTCTCGCACCCAAGGGATGCTTTGATTTAAGTCCTTGAGTCCTTCCAACTCGCAATTTCTTACGTTGTAGGGATCGCTGTAGTTACTAATCGCACAAGTTGGATGAAAATCAGTGACATTGTATGGCACTCCCGGGAAATCTTTTTTCGCTGGATCCGCTCGAGTTCCGCCTGTACCTACAGGAAGTGCTGAGTCAGCTGACATGTGGTTGAAGACCACGTCTACATAAATTCGAACTCCGACTTTGTTGCAACGATCCACCATCGCCTTGAATTCTTTCTCAGTTCCTGATCGTGTCACGAGTTTATAGGAGATCGGTTGATAGCGCTCCCACCAAGGACGACCGACAACAATGATGTTTTCGTTGGGGGGTGAAATCTAAGAGGATGAATCTTTATCGGTAAGATCTTTCTAAAATAAGAGATCAACATACCTGTACACCTGCATATCCTTTTGTTGCTAAAAAATGCTCGCATTCATCCGCGATATCATTCCATTGCCATTCGAATAAGTGAACGATTGTGTTTCGATCATCTCGTTGATTTGGATTGAATTGTGCTGAAGTTCTGGCGAGTAGAAATGCAAATACGACAAAGGCCGTAGGAGGTAGCATTGTGACCTAGCGGTTAACTGCTTTCTATTCAGAGAATAGAAAGTGAATACCTGAATAAATGTTAATTCTATAAATTGTATGGAAAAACGAGCACTTAGGAAGTGAAAAATAAATACTAAACTTAAAAATCAAAATTCAAAGTTTTAAATAATAAGATCATTGTTAATTTGTTTCAAATTTTCTCAGTTGTAGTTACTATTTTGTTGCTATTGAGTCTACCTGAAAGGAGCAAATTGATGTAAAACATACACCACAAAGATATTTTCTTTCTATGGAATAAATTGAAAAGAAACCATGAAATAATATGCTACATTCAAGTAAATTATTTCCTACTTTTTTTCAGGGACCTAAATACATATAGTTAATCGCCGACTAGTACACTCAAAAAGTCTGTACAAGGTGTGCCAATTAAGTAATGAGACTGATTCCATGAAAACCGTATATTTAAAAATTATTCTACAACTCTTCCATCCCCTTCAAAGTAGTCTCCTTGGGCAGCTATACAACGATTCCAGCATGTTTTCCATGTTTCATAACATTTCTAGAACGCTTTGAGTGGGATGTCCGTGAGTACCCTCGTCACAGCCGCCTGGATGTCCGTAATCGACTCAAAATCGGTTCCTTTGACCGCCGATTTTGTTCTAGGGAACAAAAAAAAGTCACAGGTTGACATATCGGGCGAATAGAGCGGCTGTTGCTACACGGTGATCTCTTTAGAGGCCAAATACTGGGACACGCTGAGGGTGGTGCGGTGTGGTTCTTTGGAACCGTCTTCGCACACAACTTTTTCATCCCAAAATCGTCGGTTAAAATTTACCTGTTTCACAGTTCATACCCAGTTCCGAGGCCAACATTCGAACTGTTAAACGCCGATCTTCACGGATTAGAGCGTGGCCACGCTGCGCATTCGCGTCAATTCACACCTCGACGGGTTGCCCGCTCCACGCCTCGTCTTCCACGCTTTCACGCCCCTCTTAACCTCTTTGTGCCATCGAAACACCCAGGCACGACTAAGAGCACTATCACCGTGCACTTCTCAAATTTAGCGTACGTTTCCGAAGCTGCTTTGCCCGATCTGGCGGAATATTTTATCGCGACGCGTTGCTCTTGATTTCGTTTCTCCATTTTCGTGACGAGCACCAGCAACACACGTCTACTCAACACGACACAGCAGGCGAACTAAAGAAGCTAGAGCAATGGTAAATATATCATTAAAGAGGGGAAGGATGCCGAGGAAGGGGAAGGGAATTCAAGGTCGCAGGTCAACCACAAGCGCGGCAATAAAATCAGTCTCATTACTTAATTGTCACACCTCGTATATTTAAGAATCTTTGATAGCTTTCTGAAATGGTATCAAGATTTGTGCAGTTTTGCTGTATAGCTTTATAAGAACGTGTAAATGACATACCGTATTGAAATAAATTTTAAAACTAGAAATCGATCAACGTTTTGCTGTACTTGATCTAGAGATGAGACAGTCCTTATGTAATGTTATTTTGGAACGTTAGTTTCCCGAAACGTTCATCACGTTCCGAAACGAAGATGGAACGCGTTACTTTGGAACGACAACAAATAACGTTCCTGAAAGTTTCGCGTACGCGTTTTCGTTCTATCAGTCGTTCTCGTTCTTTTCATTTTTCAGGAAACGGAGAAATTTTCGTAATTTTCAGGCATTATCGTTTCCTTTGGAACGCTATCGCGTTTTGTCGCTGAGACTTTCTCTTGTTCCGTCTAATATTTTGCAACTTTCGTACAAGCTTTGTTCTACGCGGAACGAACGTGGAAATGTGTATTCTGTTTGCTTCAGTCTTTGGTGATCGGGTTGGATCGGGCACCATGGTAATCGAGTGATCTGACATTCCAAGCTCCAATACAAAGTCCTTTTTTGCATTGCGAGGTCGTTGCCGTGTGCACAATCCATTCCGAGGCCCCTCTGCCGGATTCGAAACATTGTACGATTTTCCAGGGTCAGAAAGTTAGTCGGTGCTCCAACCACCATTCCAGCAACATGATTATTACTTCGATTCCGTTATTAGACGCGGAAGACTCACCTTCACCCTCTTACGTCCAACCATAGGAGGTGTAAGTAGGATTTAGTAGCGGAGCTGTAGATGTATTTCCAGTTATAAGCAAGTCTGTGTGGTCTAGTGGTTAGAGCATGAACGCATAAGCCGAAGGTCCCAGTTTCAAATCTCGTTGGGAGCAACGTGATTTAGTTCAGGTGATTTTTCGGACAGACTACGAGTGTTCACTCAATGATGATATGTACTGATTTAATCAGATCAAATCATAGTTGAGCAGGCACACGGGGTGTACTGACTAAACCAACTTCCGAAAAAATTAATACGGTCATGAAAATGAGATACTCTTACTATCTCTAAACGAAGGCCCGAGAGGGGCTGTAGTGCTACAAAGGAGAAGAAGAAGAAACATTGCTCGGCATTCAATGTCACATTCTTTGGGAAACCAGTAACCCAATGTGCGACCGCGAGAACATTTACTACCATTTAATCGGGGTGCTTAGGATGAGGAATCATGGAAGCTGTGGGTTGGGGAAACAAGGGCTTCCCTCCTCCTTTCTCAAACGGGCTTGCGACCATCTACGGCAGAGTTCTTGAGCCTTACTTGTTTTAATGATAGGCCTGGTTCTTCGAGTTCCAGCTGTGCAAAAAGTAACTTGTGCAACTTGATTGCTGTCCCATCGTGGGGAGTATCAACATAGACAGATTGAGCGGCAAAAACTGCCCGCATCAGAACAATGGGGGTTTACCGTGCTGGAGTTTCGACGGGGCATAGGAGCACTATTAACAGTCGTGATGTTGCTTATAGTTGAGCTCATCACAACTTGAGCTGCCAGCTCTTCTATCCCCTGCAAATCACCCTGCAGTGGAGCAGCTGCCATTAAAACTTTGACAAACCTTTCAATGTTGATCCTTCCGATAGTCCCTCCTTTTGTAGAAGGTTGGGAACACAGACGTCGGGAGACATGATCACAGTCATTAAGCAGAATGTAGTGATGATCACTGGCTGAGTAGTTCCCTAATACTCTCCAATTGAAGCCCACACAAAACCATCCTCCTGTCCATAGCCTTCCATCTGGAAACCAGGGTTGTGAACCCAGATGGCAGCAGTACCAGTTTCCTCAGAATACCATGATGCAAGATCATGTTGCTCACACGGCATCAAAAAATTAGCCTTCATGTCACTTGTAAGCTGTTCAAGCAAGTTTTAGGTGGCTGGGCTGTGGTGTAAGTTTACTTTCAGGATACGGGTCATCGAAGTTCTGATACTTCCTGGAAAAGCTGACATTTTCCTGATCCCAAGAAGTCCCCAAGATTCGGTCTTTTATCTTGCTCTTGCTCTTAGTTTGCCCTTATTCAGAAATTGTTCAGTGTCCTTTTCGGTCAAGTCAATGATGGCCGTGCGTTATTATCCGCAAATTTCCAAAGTGGGAAATTGTAAATCACCGGATTCCCTTTTTTCCCCCCGTAGCGGCCACCACTTTATTGCGACTACTATGGCGGAGGCTCCACCGTTCCCAAACTAGCTTACCCGAAGACGGGCGTGGGCACCACTCGTCCACTTTTCGAGCCTCCCAAACGTCGTCCGAACGAGAAGACGACCGCCGGAGCAAAAAAAGGAAAACTATCGCTGGAGCACTAAGCCGCGAGGATTCTTTCACCCACGGTGAGTTGAAAATAATGCCCCCCCGCAAAACCCTTGATTTCCTACCCCCGGCCACTGAAACTCCGGCTAACACTGAAAACCGAGGAAACCGACACTCACATTTACTACCCGAACACTACCACCACCGTAAATCTTCCAGATCTACTTGCCTGGTCACCGCTCCCGGGAAAAATTTCCCGAGCCGCACTCCTCACAACTGAAAAAAAATTAAATAATTTTGCTATATGAAGAAGGGAAAAAAGAAACCGAATAGTTACGCCTATGTTGACTATATTTATTGAAATAAAAGAAACAATTCGACAATCTGAAAGACAAGAAACCACTTGCTTTAATTTCCTAACCTAGGAGAGGGGCCCCTCGATTCCGTTCGCTCTCAGATTTCCTTCACCGTCTCGTTGACGTTCGTAGTTCCGTGATGACTATCCAAAATTGATGTTTCCACAGTAATTTTACTTTCCGCAGCGATGAATATCCAAAATTGATGTTTCCAAAGTAATTTAATTTCCCGTTGCACCACCGTTGTTCGCACAAGTTGACACTGTTTCAAAGGCACTTAACTTTTTACAGCACTACCGTTGTTTCCAGATTTTCAGAAAAATACTTTACCGTCCAAGAATAAAAAGGAAAAACGGGCCGAACGTGCCAATCTTCTCGGCTTAAATAAACTCACTGAATCCCGTTTTTTTAGGGTTTTGTAAAATAATTTTACAAAACCCTACTAGTTTCGTGACCAGTCTGTCCGTCTGTCCGTCTGTCCGTCTGTCCGTCTGTCCGTCTGTCCGTCTGTCCGTCTGTCCGTCTGTCCGTCCGTCCGTCCGTCCGTGTGTCACAGCAGTTTTTCTCGGAAACTACTTAAGCTAGAAACATCAAATTTTGTGCGTAGGTGTAAAGTGGTGATCTCTTCAAAGTTCAACTACAAAAAAATTTTATAAGGCATTTAAGGGGGGTGCCCCCATATAGGAGAGTGACCCCCCGAAAAAAAAATTTCATTGAAGGTAGCCGATATGGGTATCAAATGAAAGGTCTTGATGAGAACTTTTCAAAACAGGTCTTAGTTTGGCAAAATTTGCTTCGAGGGGCGCACAGGGAGGGGAAATACATGAAAAATTTGTGTCCCCCCCCCCACCCCCCCTACGATTGGACACCTGTGATCCGAAAAATCTGAAAAAAATCAGGAATGTAGGCCTTGGTGTGTACAACAACAACAAATACGTTAGAAGTCGCAATCCACTCAACTTTGTTAGTAATAGTATGATTTATCGATTTTATGTTTTCTTGAATAAAATCTTAACGGTACCCTTAAATTCAATGAAACTCAGTACGTAGATGTTTATTTATAAGATTGATCTATCCTTTGATAAAGATTCCTGTATTACTATGGAACAATATGCGCTGCATTTATTACTATGGCAACATATGGCTATGGAACAAGATGCGCTTTTTACCGACTCAGACACTACAGTTTTGCTAGGATTTGCATGAAAATTTCAGGAATGATAGGTGTTATGTATATCTTTGTGAATCGGTTCAGCTAGTGGTATCAGTAATCGAAAAACAAAATATTGGCGGTTTCTTATGCGAAGATTGAATAATGTTGAGTTATTTTTTCCCAGCTTCAACGTTTAAGGTGCATGCTTTGAACACTTGATTCAATTGAAAGAATGACTGAAGATGAGTACCTACAATTAATGCTCATAAGTGAAACAAGTCAAGGAGGTGGGAGAGAACTCCTAGCAAAAGGGCTTTGTAACCATTCTAGGATTCGAAAAAATTGGCCATGAATCGATGATTTCAGTACAGGAGAATGGCCCCTGAAAAAAAAATTCATCAAAGGTAGCCAATATGAGTATGAAATGAAAGTTTTCATGGGAGCTTTTCAAAACAATTGTTAAACTGTCAGTTTTTGCTTCAGTGGGGGCACAGGGGGGAAATACATGAAAAATGTGTTTCCTCCGTCGCGGATGGACATCTGAAATAATTATCAAGGGAGATATTTATGAGTATAACAATACCAAAAACCTCAGAATTTGAAATTCGTTCAACTTTGTTAAAAATAGTATGATCTTCGTATTTCATATTTTCTCCAATGAAATCGTCTTTGACATGTTTCTTGAATTAATTCGATCTGGTGACTGCATTTTGTAAATTAAATACAAAACCCTTCTGACATGAGCGTAGGTCTGTTTACCCAACTTGTTTCTTTTTCCCTTCCATCCACCGGGAAAAACTTGTTTTGAGTCACTTTTGCTCTGTTGAACGAGTAATTCCCCTCACTTGGTTCCACTCAACCTACATACCACTTGGTGGCGATCCTATTGGGAATCGAATTCACTACCCGCCGAATGCATTGACTTCATCTCCATTGTCTGTTATTGTTGATTCATGGTTTATTTATCATTTCCTTTGACCGACGATACGACTGCAGCATCACTTGTCGTTTATTTGTCTCCTGTGTCGTCTTCGGTGCCTGATGTTCCGATGATAACAATCATTTGAATCTTTGGTTGGTTTCGCTGAAACAAGAATTTCCTTACTTGCATGTTATAATTTTTTTTCATTAATTTCCTTCTTTTATCATACTTATTTGTATGTTATATTTTTATCAGTCAATGGACGTGTTGTTGATGTTATGGTAAGATCTTTTATACAGCCTTATAGTGAAATTAGTTTGTAATAAGATGAGAACTGCAACAACCTACAAATTAGCAATTTACACTACAATGTAGCGTGAATGATGAAAGCAACCATTTTAATCGGATATAATTGCGGTTTTCATTGGAATTTGCATTTTAATATCGCGTTGTTGGAATCACCATGTTGTAAAATATTCACCTTTAGTCGCAAATGAAGACTCTTCTGGCCGGAATGTAGGATTTGATGTCCTTTTAACCTTCCCAATTGCTTAGAAATTTTTCCCAACTATCATTGGTATTCGAATGCATTATCGACTAATTTAACGCCGAAGGTGCACTTGCACGTATTAGGCTCGGTATGTACGATACGATGTGTCTTTAAAGTCTTGGATGTTTTATAATATCTGCCACAATCATTGTTCTCACACTTGAGTGCGTAAACATTGCATTGGCATAGAGCGGGATTAGAGTACAAAGCCTTATGATGATGCAATTGCGTTGCCTGGCTATATGTTTTGCCGCATATGTTGAATGGATGACGAATGTTTCCGCTACCGTGTGTATTTCGTTTTCGAGCTCGCGCTGGTGCTTGGTGCCTCCGCCGCTTGGTGCCTCCGCCGCTTGCTGCTGGTTGCGTTGTCCATAATTGTGGCATGTAGAACGGAAGCGACCTAGCTACATGAGTTTAATTATATTAAGTTACAAAGCAAAAGTACTATGTGGCTTCCTGTTTGTAATTAAAACAATTATTAAGCTTAAAATTATTGTGTGGCTTTCTGTTCGTAATTTAATCAGTAACTCTTTTGTGAATGGAAATTTAAATTATTTGTTGATAGTTACATCATCGGACTATCAGAAACAAACAATTAATAAAGTGCGGCTCGGTATTGCGTATGGTAGTGTTCGGGTGAGCAACGCTATGGAGTCGCAATTTTCACCCGTAACAGCGTTTAACCCTATGGTTTTCTGGTGTTAGACTTGCTTTAATCCTGCCCACAATAGGGATCCCCATCTTGATAGTCTCTTCTTCCTCGACCAGGTCCGGGACACAGTCATTGCGTCTTACGTTGAAATACATAGCTATGGGAAGAGACTCTGTCTCCCACACATAACATCTAATTTAAATAATTACGAAAATGCTTAAGAAATTTTGAGGACATATCAAATTCATTTTTTTTTAATTAAAAGACTGTCGTTAAATAACGAGAAGTTAAGCAGTTATTGAATGTAATTATGTGGCATCAAGTCGCACTCTCAAATGATGTTCAAGAATGAAAATGGCTATAGCATTAAGCAGGGAAATGAGGTAAACATTTGAATCTAAGTGAAGGATAATTTATCTGCATTTCTGACACATCCGAGTAAGTTCACTGAGCACCTTAACTGTAGGTCAATTGCTTTAATTTCAAGTACGGACACGCATCACAAGTATTTAGTGCAATCCACGGATTATCCACAAACTGCGAAGGTCATCCAATAGAACCTTGGCGAAGAGAAACTACCCCGCACGGTGTAAACTCAAATGCATGAAACTGTTCCGCGATCATCGGTAATTACCATTAGCCGCGAAGAAAAAGAGAAGCAAAAAGTACCTGAACGTGCAATAACGGCGCGAGAATGCACCAAACAGCGGTACTACCAATAGTTTGGAGTCAACAATAAATGTATACATCGAAACAATCACTCATGGTTACACGTGTAAGATACAACGTGACGCAAGGTTCAATTCTCTCAGGGGCAGTCCTTAAATAATTCCCGGTGGATGCGAGGTAAAAAGAGGCCTCAAGGTTTTAGTTACTGGGTCTTTTGGATAATGCAGCTCAAAGAGGTGGTAGCATCGATGTTCAGCAATTCCAAATATTCTTGGTTTTCTTTTTCTCTTCCTTCAAAATTTTACGGAATTATCAATAGCGGAATTAATCAGGAGTTTTGAGGCAGAGCTTTCATCAGAAGAAAAGAGATTGATGCATTTAAGCCTGGAGGAGTGAAACTACCAACCAGTAGTGTGCTTGGAGTGGTAAATATCCAGCGGTGGCAACGCCTATGAGGCCCCCGTTTTTCGAAAAGTAGGAATTTTTTAAGTAAATTTAAATTTTCGGAATATTGTAATTTTGTTAGGCCCGAATTTTTTTACAAAAAAGATTAAAGTATGTAATAATTCAGACTTTGTGCTTAAATATTGAGTATTATAGCAAAGTTTTCGCGTTGCTTCAACAATTCACGGTGGTGATTAAACGTAGATAGATATCCAAATGGAGATAATCCTTTTTGGCCCCTTTAAGGCGTACGTATGTGCCGATTAAATATATTGAAAAACAGAAATAAGCTACCCCGAAGAAAGTATGGAATCCACCCATAGGTGTTTTCTTTAAGTGCTTTTCTCACCTGGGCGGTCAATCAAGGTCTTAGGCTTCCCGGGTCCGTAGACTCCAGCCAGGAGCTACCACCCCGAATAGGGGGTATCATTCCATCGGCTTGAGCGAGGCTACAATTATACTTTTGCCGAGAACTTTCTTTATTGTGGCCCAGAATTTTTCTTTATTGTGACCAGTTTTTTGGCCTGAGCGGGTTGATTATACTACTTTAATAGCAGTGGTGGCAATCATTTGATTTTACAAGCCATGCCTACTGCCGCGGTCTTCGTTGAGATTCTTTCTTTTCTGTTTTGCGTCACACCTTTTTTCTTGCTGGGCGTCCACACGAACTTTATTTTCTAGTACTGTTTAAAGGAGTTTCGTTGCGGTTTTCTTCGCTCCTTTTGTCAGTACTCTCTGAAACCCTTGATTTAGCGTTCCGTTCTCAAAAAGTGCCTCTTCCTTACTTCTTTTATCCCAATTTCCTTCGATTGGGCTATACGCCATATTTTTTTATTAATGTGTGGTGGCGGAGAATTTTTTAAGTTTATTCTAATTCGGTCTTTAGTCACCTCCTCCGGACATGTCCTATGTGGCCCAGGAGCTTCTCTAGTTCAAGGAGCCCTTTCTTTACACCTTTCCTGATTTTTGGTGAGTCGCATGTTAACTTTATTCTTTTAAGAACGTCTCCTGCTTTTCGGATTAGCCTTTTATCTTGATGTCACTGGACGCCAATTGTACTTTGCGATCACCTTTCTTGAGAGAGGTTATCAGCTTCCATTTCTGAATACAATACTTACACCACACGTTCGTTGATGGCGGTGAGATCACAAAACGGCGCTGCGTTTGTCTGCTCACTCCTTTCTTTTTCTGCTATGATCACTTTGTGACTTCAGAATGGTTTGTTATTATTTCGACATTTAAGACATTTACTTCGGTCCCTTCGGTAGCGATCGGCAGTAGCCATCGAATTCTCGATGCTCTTTATATTTTCTTCCACCACGCGAACATCCGCGCGTCTTGCTGAATTCCACGCTCTTCTTTTTTAGGGCACTCTGGCGTTTGCATTTTTTTGCTGAGCCAAACACCGCAATAAATCCAATTATTCTTCGTTTTGCATCCGTCTTTACTGTGATTGTATTCGCCATCGTTTTTGTTATCATTGGTACCGTTTTTAATGTGGTATATCATTGGTGCCTTAACTGTTGGTTCCGTTGTTGCTTTTGATATTTTTAATTCTTTTTTTGGGTTCTTTTAAATCTATTTTGAAGGCTTTTAATTGAGATTGCTCCAGTTTTATCGGATCCTTTCTTGAAGCCGCTATATCCGTTCGTGTGTGTAGTCGCCTTTTAGTTCCCATACATATCTTTGCAGAGCAAGGAGGCTATACGAGGGTTGGCACAAGCCCTTATGGGGACAAGCGCTTAGAGCCAGACCAATGCTAATCAGGAGTCTGTCTCAACCGAACCTACACCATCAACTCAATGGTGCGAGCTGCAAACGTACTTCAAGGCCTGCCAAAGTTTTACTGGGACATAGACGATATGATAGTTTGGTTTGAGCGATTCATGCTCGACTATTACCTCAGCGCTACCGTCCACTGCCACTAAGTCCAAACCATTATGTTCCTCAGCCCAAAGCATCAAACCCCTGTTCATTGTCTAGATTTAGCCAGGCTTGTTACCTGTCATCCCAGGAGGAAGCCCGCGGTAACCTCCAAATCCTCGGGTCCATGGGGGTAGCACTCCCCAAAGAATGCTAGCCTCCAAGAGTATTCCCGTCGACCAGTATTCGCCCTGCATCGAGCTTAGAGATATTAGTGTTTCCATCGCTGGTTTCGACGTCCAAAATTTCTAAATATTTTGACTCGCTTGCAGGATGTAGAAATATATTATATTCAATCATTAGGCTTATGAATAGCTCGGCCTATCTTGTTTGCACGCGGACAGTTCCATTGCCGATGCAAAGCGTTCAAGCCACATTTTCAAAAATTTGCTCGCTGTTGTTTTTGGTTTTTAGCATAATATATTCAGATTGGAAAATTCCCCCAAATATGAAATACAAAAAAAATTTACATAGGACAAAACTAAGCAATAACCATTTAATATTGTTGCGCTAAGTCCCAATAACTAAATTCATTTGAAAAACTTATCTGCAGAATTCATAATTAATTTTTCTGAACCATAGCTTTGCCACAGACGTATATTGCAATACAAAGAGGGAATCATTCACGACAAACATGATGGCTTTGAATTCAAACAGCTTTGGTGAGCGATTGATAGCTTTAGGGTGAAAATATCAGGCACTAGTAAGAAGTACCGGTGAAATAAAGTAAAAGGAAGTTTTCAGTTCTTGGTAAGTCTTGTATAAAAGCCAGGCCACAATCCGATCACTGAAACATTCAGGGCTTCCGTGGGCTGAATTTGGTGTAGGGGCTGCAGTTTGAAACTCCCTGATCTAGGGTATTCTATTGAGTTGTTCATATTGTTTTTTTTTCCTCATAGATGACGTGAGCTGCATATTTCAGGTAGTAGTGATTGCGGGAGTTTTGTCATTATATAATTTTGTAAAGATAAGACTTTAGACTATCAACAAGTTGGTTAAAAATAAACTTGAAAATGGGCAATCAAACAGAGCATTATCGGCATATTTTATTGTTTTACCTCCGAAAGGGCAAAAACGCGTTGCAAGCTCAAAAAAAATATGTGAAGCTTATGGTGAGGACTGCCTTACCGAATACCAGTGTCAGCGCTGGTTTGCTCGCTTTCGTTCTGGAAATTTTTATGTGCAAGATGCACTACATACTGGTTGTCCAATCACTACTGATATCGACAAAACAAACGCGTTAATCGAAACTAACCGGCGAACGACAATTTGACAGAAAGCAGAGAACCTCGACACATCGAATTCAATCGTTTATTTGCACTTACAGCAGCTTGGTTACGTAAACAAACTGGATGTTTGAGTTCCTCACAAACTCAAGGAAATTCACATCGCCAAACCGATTAGCAAATGCGAGTCTTTGCTGAATCCTAACCAAAACAACCCATTTCTAAAAAGAGTCATGACAAGTCATGAAAGGTGGATTGTTTGCGATAACGTCGTCTGAAAACCATCATGGACCAAGCAAGATGAGCCGCCACAATTGACATTCAAAGCCAATATTCATCAAAAGAAGATTATGCTTTCTGTGTGGTGGGATTACAGGGGTAAAGTCTAATTTGAGCTACTTCCAAGAAACCAAACGATTAATTCGAATGTCTACTGTCGTCAACTATCGAAGTTGAAATCAAGAAAAAACGCCCTGAACAGGCCAAGCGCAGAGGCGTGATGTTCCATCACGATAACGCCAGCACACCTTTTTTTGTTATTCCTTCTACCTAACCTACGTTAAGCGCGTATTGGCTATGGCTTAAGAGCACAAGCCACCGATGTATAGATTAATGTCCTCAAGGGACTTATGGTAATATAGTGTTTTTTTTTTGTTTTTTTTTCAGTTTTTCTTTATTGGTTTTGTGATTTAACTGTATTAGTGTGTTAGTATCCGTTTGGAATGGTTAGTAGATTATTGGATTGAGTGTTTTTCTTGGGAGGTTTAAAGTTAGTTTTTGTAAATTGAGAGGACTACTCGCTTGAAGTTATAGTTCTAAGTTTGCTCCTTCAAGAAAGGCGATTAATTGAGTCAGTGCTTTCTCGTTGTTTTTATTAAAAAATTTTGCTATTGGATAGTTATTTTGAAAGATTTCATACTTATTCCTTAGAGTTTCAAAGTGTTCACAGTTTAAAATTCTAGGTTCAAGATCGTCTGTTATGTCGCACCACTTACATCCTTGAGATGTAACTATTTTTGCTTTTTTTAATCTTTTGTGATTGTAGGCTCGGTTGAGTAGGATTCTATTTATTTGTTTTTGTGTGTTTCTGCTTGGTGTGACATCATGGAACCATGGTTTGGTTCTGTAAATGAGGTCCGTTTGTAGCCAAGGGCTGTAAGCTAGGTTTTTGATGTTTTTTCGGTAGTATTGATGCCGTTTTATGTTAATGGAGTCGTTGATCTTTTTGATAGAGTCGTCCCATTCCAGAAATGAGTCAACCTCTTCGCCTTCTATTGTAGCCAGTTTAGCTGCTTTGTCAACCAATTGGAAGCTGTGAAATTTTTCCACTTTCGGTATCCAGTATAATCATAGCAGTGCGTTAGGTGTATTGTTGACTGTTTTTCTGATTTTTTCTGTAATGAGTTTGTGGTTTGTGGTGTTTATGATCTCGTTTATTGTGTTTTTGGAGTCAGTGAAAATGGCTATGGTGTTAGTGGATTCAGCATCCGCGTTGTTTATAGCTTCCTGGACTGCTTTTAGTTCTGCATTTGCTGCTGTAGAGTCTGTATTCAGGCAGTATTTTGGTGTCTTTTTGGAGTTATAGCAGTGTATGGCAAAACCAGTGCCTAGTCTGTTTTTTGCCGCATCCGTGAAATATATCTTAGCTTGGTTACCCGTCAGATTTTGTAGTACTGCTTCAATCGACTTGTTGAAGTTTTCGTAGTTTATTTTCTTGAAGTTGCTGGGGATGTTGTGCATGAAACTATTGGTTTGAAATTTTATGTTGTGTGGTTTTGGTAGTGCAGAACCCACACAGGTGTTGTTGTAGATGTCGACATGTTTTTTGTAAACTGTGGCATAGTTCGAGTTTTTTTGGTTTTCCGATATCATTTCTTTGAAATCTTGTCGGAATAGGTTTTTTCCTATTTCTTTGGCGAGGAGTTGCTCAGCTCTTAGTCTGGCTGGTAATTCTTTAGCTAGAGCAAGCGCTAGTATATTTGGCGCAGTTGTAGGTACCCCGAGACATCGTTTTATGGCTTTGGCTTTCAGGCTATCTATTTTGTTTAGAAAATAATTTGGAGCATGAACAATGTTTGTTAGATTGCTTTCTATTACCGGTCTTATTAGAGACTTAAAGGTGTTTAATGCCTTTTTGGGGGTCAGTCCATGTTTGGGGGAGCTGATCTTGAAAGCTATGTTGGTTATTTTGTTTGCTTTACGTAGAGACTTGTTGTAGAATTCATTGAAGTGATTTTGGTTGTTAAAGTTTCTGCCTAGAAAAGTGAAATTTTTTACCCAATCTAGTTGTTTGTTTCCATATTTTATTTTGTTGGGGTGGTTTTTGTTTGTGTAGAATTCTATGGCTTGCGATTTTTCCAAGTTCAATGGGAGGCTTAGCCTGTTACATAGTCTGTGAACTTTTTGAATTTTGTTTGTAGATTATTGAGATTGTTGGGCCTGTTTTTTCCTTTGCTTATGATTAGAAAGTCAGCAGCAAATTGAATGAGTGTAGTTTGACTGTCAGTGATTTTGTGGAGGCTAGATGTGTAGAGATTAAAGAGGAGCGGACTTAGTACGTCCCCTTGCGGAAGTCCATTGTTAATTTTGGTCGAATCCTTGCCTAGATGTAATTTCCTGTACATCAGGAAGTTTAAGATCCACGAGATATAATCATTCTTGATGTTGAAGTTGGACATGATTTTGAAGAGTTCCGGAATATTTACTCTCTCATACGCACTAGAAATATCACAGTTGATAATCATGATGTTTTTTGCTTTCTTATCTTTGTTGAGGAGGTGTATTACAGTATTTATGCATGAGATTTTCGACTTTCCTTTTCTATGAGCCAAACAGAAATTGCTTAAAATGTTTTGGTATTCAATGTCACTAGCAATCCTACTTTTTATTAGGCAGTTAATTATTTTCAGTGGAATGCTTATGAGAGAGATAGGTCTATAGCTTTCTATTTTGTGCAATGGTTTGTTTTTCTTGGGGATCGGTACGATTTTGATGTCTCTTAGTTCATTACGTATGTTGTTATTTTTGAAGCTGTCGTTTATGGAGTTCATTAGTGCTGATTTATTGTAATGGTTTAGGGAGTTTATAATATTATAATCAATTGCATCCAGACCCGGAGATGATCTTTTTTACGTTTATTTAGTACTGTGAGCAGTTCGTGTATTTCAAAGGGTTCAGCTGGTTCTATGTTGTTGGGCGTGTAGGGAGTCCAGTTTGTATTTAGTGCCTGGTGTTTATTTTTTATTATTTTGAGCAAGCCTTTGTTGTTGTCGGTGTCCCATTGCGATTTCGGGTTGTTGTTGCTGTTGTTTTTGACTGCATTGACTAGATTCCAAAGCTGTTTTATATCTCCACTTTGATTTATTTCATTGATTTTTCGATCCCACAATTCTCTTTTTGCCTTAGTTACAGTTTCTCTCCATTTAATTTGTATCTCTTGAAACTTTGCTTCGTTTTCACTACTTTTCATTTTTCGGAAATTTGTCCAGGCTTTCGTTTTTTCCCTTCATAGGATATTTATCTCTTTTGACCACCATGGTTTTGGACTGTGTTTGAATTTCTTCGTGCTTATCTGGTTGCTTTTGATTAGTTTATTGATTTTCTTCCTATTTTCTTCAAGATCATCGGTGAAATTGATCGTGTTGATGTCCTCCATGATTTTATTTCTGTTTGGTATTCGCCTTTTCTTTTTGTTCCAATTTTCAACTTGCAGTGAGAATTCAATGGGGACGTGCTCACTCTTGCCTATTTTGTATTTTTTAGTGTTCCATTCATTCCAGTGGTTTAAATTGTTTGTTAGGGTGATGTCTGGGGCTGACACTTGTGTGGTCTATTGATTGGTTTTCCTAAAGAAGGTGAACGTGCCTGTGTTGAGGGGTGCTAATTTATATTTGTTTAACACGGCTTTAAGGATGTTTCCTTTAGCATTATTTGTTTTCTCTCCCCAGTCTTTGTGCCTTGCATTGAAGTCTCCTCCAATAATGAAGAGGTTTTTGTTGTTAACCACTTTTATAATTTGATGGATTTGTTCTTTGAAAGTTGAGCTGCTTAGGTCAGGGGGAAAGTAGTACGCGCAGATGTTAATATTTGGACTAATAGCCCAGTCATATTACGTAAAAAAAAAGGGGTCAACCTCGGAATGAAAGATAATAAGCTGCAAATTGGTATGAACCTTTGTTTTGTCATTCTAAATGTTGTCTCAAAAGTCACAATCGTTATCGTGTTCGCGTCTCAAGATATTCAAGGTCAAAGGTCACAAAAATCGGTTTTTCGCGAATATCTGGCTTCCTATCGGTTAAATGAGATTTGCATTTATTATAAAAGTTGTAGGCTATAAAATTCCCTACAACTTTTGTTTAAACTTTTTTTTCATACGACCAACCGTTTTGAAGGTAGAGCGCGAAGAGTGCACATCGTACAGTCATATACGGCCTAATGCAAGGTCAAGCGTGAGTTATGGTTATCAGTACGTTATAAAGTCAATTATTTACTTGGAAATTATAATTATTAAACAATGCCTATTATTTATGTACTAACTATTAATTATTTATATTTAATTAAAGTAAGTAACTTGATTATTTATATATAATTATTCATATTTAACTATTTAAGAATATCGGGATCATATGTATTTTCTTCATCGGGATTACTTGGATACAGTGAAGCGTTGAGGCAAGCTTGTCCGTTGCACTGGCCGCAAGCTAAAGAACATTGTAGCCCTGATTTTCTGCATCCACAGCGGGAACCACAACCATTTTTGCAATTGCAAAATATTACGTCAACACTTGTTCGGCTGGTGCTGGAGGTAATAACGTTCGTATGGGCTCCAGGATTTCATTTTCAAGCATCCAGCCCCATTCTTTAGGTTCTAAGTCCTTCCCTAACCACATTTGAATCTGGTAGTAGACACGTTTTATGTGTTGATGAGCTGCTACACTTGTTGGTGGAAGTGTTGACGTAATATTTTGCAATTGCAAAAATGGTTGTGGTTCCCGCTGTGGATGCAGAAAATCAGGGCTACAATGTTCTTTAGCTTGCGTCCAGTGCAACGGACAAGCTTGCCTCAACGCTTCACTGTATCCAAGTAATCCCGATGAAGAAAATACATATGATCCCGATATTCTTAAATAGTTAAATATGAATAATTATATATAAATAATCAAGTTACTTACTTTAATTAAATATAAATAATTAATAGTTAGTACATAAATAATAGGCATTGTTTAATAATTATAATTTCCAAGTAAATAATTGACTTTATAACGTACTGATAACCATAACTCACGCTTGACCTTGCATTAGGCCGTATATGACTGTACGATGTGCACTCTTCGCGCTCTACCTTCAAAACGGTTGGTCGTATGAAAAAAAAGTTTAAACAAAAGTTGTAGGGAATTTTATAGCCTACAACTTTTATAATAAATGCAAATCTCATTTAACCGATAGGAAGCCAGATATTCGCGAAAAACCGATTTTTGTGACCTTTGACCTTGAATATCTTGAGACGCGAACACGATAACGATTGTGACTTTTGAGACAACATTTAGAATGACAAAACAAAGGTTCATACCAATTTGCAGCTTATTATCTTTCATTCCGAGGTGAAAGCCCTAATATGACTGGGCTATAAGATTAGTTGTGGTGATTATTATTGCCTCAATGTCTATGTTGTTGAGAGGTATTTCTTTAAATTTTATTTTATTATTTATTACTATGGAGACTCCCCCTCCTTCTTATTCTGTTCCTATTTTGTTAATTAGTTGGTGGTTTTTGATTCTTACGATTTTTATGTTAGAAGTGTTTCCTGTAGAAGTGCAATGTCTATTTTGTTTTTGTACATAATGTACTCTAGTGTGTCTTTATTTTTGGTTATGCTTTGGATGTTATATTGGAGAAATTTTATCAGCACACCTCATTGAAAACCTGTCAAAAATTAATGAAGTTCAATTGGGAACTGATGCCACATCCACCCTACAGCCCTGACAGCACCATGAGACAATGCTTGTAATCTGTTTCGCGCTTAATATAAGTAAATTTACTGTGAAAAACATGACATTAATTATTGAACAACCCAATAATATACAATTAATTCAAATAAAATTAAATCGATTGATGTCTAGTTTGTTGAGATGTATTCAATGTCGAATTACAAATAAAAACTCATTGATTGATAAGCGCTATCAAAAACTATCCAATCATCTAATTGTCGATTTAATTATTTTCTACGACCTGGCAGTTCTGCACGTAAAATTTCCCTCACAAAATTTTACTTCTTCGCCGAAAAGTATGCAAATTTGGACGATCGCTTTATATTTTTCGCCGTGCTTACCTTGAAAATAAGTGAATGTGTGATCGCTAAACAAAAATATAAACAAAATTTAGATCACGCTCACCGTGAATTCGCTGTCAATGTTTAGAATGATCACAAAAATAGATTATTCTATAATAAATTTGGGATTCCTAGAGCATAAACTTTCGTCCCAAAAATATTCGCGTTGCAAATTCAGTCATGCCAAAGTTTTGAATCGTACGTGTTAGAAAAAACAAAAGAAATTCCCCAAAATTGACGCCATTGTGCAAAGTGTTTCAACTCGAAAAAGTGATTTTTTGAGCTTTTTTGCATAATTATAATGAACAAAACAATTCTGCATTGGAGCTATCACAATTTAAAAGCAATACCAACTGAACTTTTGAACTACAAAGAATTAGAGGAAGTGTATCTCAAAGAAAACTTCATAGCATCGATCCCACAATGGCTGCTGAAATTAATCAATTTGAAATTCATTCACTTACTTGGAAATCTTATTCGGGAAATACCCGAGAATATTTACTTATTGGAGAATTTGGAGTTTTTAGATTTGTCGAATAATCGGTTGAGTTATTTACCGGAGAGTATTGGAAAATTGACGAATTTGAGAAGATTCAACATAGGAGGGAACGAAATACGTATTTTACCTAAAGGTGAGTTTTATGTTGTTAACAGTGGAATTCCTACAAATATAATACAGTGCAATTAGCTGTGATTACCTCGAGATCTCTACGAATTTCAAAATCAGTTATTCGCGCACTCCTAGCCTTCTCAAGGTCTACTTCACTCACTGATCACTAGCGATGTGTTGAGAAAACTAAATGACTGAATGATCTTGTGGTTGTGTGGCGTTTGCATAAAATAAGATTTATTTTGTTCTGTTTGAAAACAAACTTCATCATCGGCAATTGTTAATTAACAGTAAAAGTGATAACGCGTCGAACAATATCTATTAGAGATTTTATTGTATGTCAGAATGGCGATAGTGAGTGTACCATCGTTGTAACAAAAGTATGTGTATATAATTGATTGGAGATCTTATCGATCTGTTTTAAGAATTTACATGAATGAATCTTATAAATGTTTATTAATCAGTTTAGGGCAGAGCAAATAATTAAAAGACTTATCAGCAAGCGGCGTGCCGGTATTTAATTGACTGCTGTGAAAAAATTTGTTTAATCCTTTACTGTATGAAATGAAAACAATTTGTTTTTAAGTGAATGGCTTTATTTACTGGCTCTGTTATATTTATTTTTCGGAAATCATGTATACATATATTCGAATGCATCAAAGTTTTAAACCCCTTGGACATTACGGTTTCGTTTGCATACTAAGCAAATATGATACAAGATATCCATATTTGAAGAAAATTACGTAAAAAAAGAATGTTATACAAAATTATTGACAAAACATAGGAAACAATTTCTCTTATTATAATTTGATATACTTGTACCTTAAATTTCATCGAGCAAGTTTGACTAATTTATCTATTTTTCTGCAACTCTGGCAAGTGTCCCATATTGTCAGACCGCACAGAGGCCAGGGAATTCTACGTCTAGCATTCGTTGCACTTGCTGCGAGAGGACCAGCAGACAATGTGAATAAAATAAATAATGTAAGAGGCAATAATGAGCTGCTCCTTAAAATTTACCAGCAATTAAATTCCTTATCGGAGATAAACGATAAACAAGATTCGAAAATTAACATTGTTTTTCAGCGTTTAGGGCTTTCAAATGCCTCAAAATAAGTTGTCATCCAGTCACATTCCCACGGATAGGATTCGTCTCATCTCCATCAACGTCAACTCCATTGTGAGTCTACATCGACGTGACTAATTCCTGGAGTTCCTTGTTTTTTTTTTTCTTTATTTAATATTAATCGTTATAAATTTTAAAAGAATATAAAACAAATTCCAAACAATAAAAATAAAAAACTTAATGGCCCAAATTGCTCTCTAAATTTATACGTTATCATTAAACACATTTAAAAAAAAACTATAGCAAATTCAAATCAATGAAGATTATTACATATTATTTCATTCAATTGGAAAAAGGAAAAAAAACCAACCAACACTATCCTAAAACTATTTAAAATCTTAACACAACAGTGAACTTTGATCCTACACTTAATATGTTTTAACTTAATTCTAATAATTCTAATAAAAACTTTATCTTATATTAAAAAATTCTATAACAATGTTCCTAACCTAAGCGTTTAACCTTATCTCTAACGTAAAATAGTAAACATAACATACGAGTATACCTAACCTATACCTAATGATTAACACGAATAAACAACAGCACTAAATGTAGCAATAATTAGCTGAAACTCAAAAAAACTAAATAACGAAAAACACCAAAACTGAAAATAAACACGAATAATTTAGACATTGTCATTCAGCCACCAATACCTGGATTGCGTCGTCTCAATTCGATCAGCTTCAACGAACCTAGCAAATGAGTATCTCCATTGGAATTGTTGGTCTCGTGAACTCGAATTCGGAGGAAAGTTTATCTTCTTATCGGTGGCCCGTCGATATATGTGATATATGACTGGGACGCCGTCAGAATCAAAAACATATCGATTCATGTCCTAATACACGAATGCTTCTGGAGGTACGACGCCAGTAGCGAGACAAGTGGCAATATACCCGTCTTTAGGATGGAACGGCTGTGAAATCCAAGGGTTTTCACTCACAGTCACCTATCTTGCGATATGATTCCGAAGAAGTTTTAATATGAAGATCTTGACTCTAGTCACTTCAGCAGTTTGATAAATTCTTCAATTCGATATATAATGTCTCCAAACCGTCTCAGACTTTCTGTACAAACCAGTACATGCACGAAGACATTTCCTTTCGAAAACTCTTAATTTTTCCATAATACTAGCGCTCTGGTTGTACGAGATTTGACATACATATGTCAAAACTGGTCTAACCAGGGTCTTGTAACAGATAATTTTGACCTTTTGATCAATGTATTTGGAATGAAAAAGTTTTCGTAGGACCATGACTACTTTTAGTGCCTTACTGAGCATGATTTTCACATGTTCAGTGTAGTACAGATACTGATCGAGATAAACACTGAGGTGTCGAACACAGCATTTATGTGGAACACGTTCTAAACTACCGTCGCCAGCCATGATGTGGAAATCCTTCCAATTACGTTTCAGGTCTTGACTGACCCCCTGCAGCGTTGTCTGAAACAAGATTATTTCACACTTCTGCGCATTGATTTTCGTTCGCCAATTGTCCGTGTACAGCTGTACATCATTGAACATTTGTTGGAGATTTCTCTGAACTATTGTAGCTTTTCGGTCGGCCGTATAGATGATCAGATCATCAGCAAGCGCCACCAATGATCGCATTGGCGAGACGTTAAAATCAAAGCCGTTCAATAGCTTGCGAATGAAGGTTGAGAAGAGCAGAGGTGCAGTAACTCTTCCCTGCTGTAGACCATTCAAGACCTTGAACTCGTGCCTTGTTGTAAAATTTCATCAGTTACAACAAACGATCTCCCGTATAACATATTGCACATCATGGCGACAAGGTGTCTAGGCAAATTGTCCTGAAGGAGTTTAAAAACTAGTCCATCTAACCACACCGTATCGAACGCTTTCTCCATATCAATGAGACATGCTCCAACACATTGTCTACCATTTAGTTTCCAACAGATGTCTGAGGTTAATTTCGTTATTGCATGTGTGGTCGAATGCCTGGCACGAAAACCAAATTGGCAATTCGGCATCAACTCATATTCCTTAATGTGGGCGTTTAATGCTGTGTTGAGTATCACTTCAAAGACGTTGCTGAGGTTAGGGAGCAAGCTGATTGGGCGATAGCTTTTTGGGCACGAAGATTCTTTTCCTTTCTTCAAGATCGGAAATACGTTAGCCTTTTCCCACTCAATTGGGAAATATGAATTGCTCAACATGTTGTTGAACAATATGCAATAATTCCTAATAGCAACCTCAGGCAAATGTCGAGTACTACATTTGGAATACCATCAATACCACATGATTTCTTGTTGTTTATCTTGCGAAATATGAAACACAAGTTTTCATAGCTGACAAAATAATCAATAAGATTCAAGCTCGGCATGAAGTCAGATGTTAATATTTCATTGAAATGAAGAATTGATTGGCCGTTCAGGCTTGATTTGAAGTCGGAAACTTTTGCTTCAACGATCTCTGAAACTATTTCATTTCTTTTCTCAGGGTTTGGCAGATGGACCAATTCAAAATCTGTTCCAATCAGGGCAAGTTTATCCAACCCTACACAAATGATCCTGTTTCCATTTCTATCCGGAGTCGTACTATCAATTTCGATACCAGCCCTGTCGAGAAGATTTATCTCATCACTAGTGACTTCGAGATTCGATACCTTCACTCGAGACTTCTTGCAGAATATGCTATTCACTTTCGCAAAAAGGCCGTCTGGATCCTGTGGGCTAATACCCCTCAATTTTTCCGCCCATTGATTGCTGACCTCACTCCTGAAGTATGACCGGATTAAGTTCCGGACATTCTTCAGGTGTAATTTCAACAAAGCCAACTAGGAATGGTTGTAGTCCAAAAACCGTCGATAAATATTGTTGACACGTCTGAGAAGAAAGCTTTTCAATCTTTTCAACCTTGCGATGGTTGGCGCTTCATATCCTTCCATATTGTTTCGATGTTTAACTAATTTCTCAATCGTTTCCAACGTCCGCTTCTCTAACTTCGACAAATAGACATCTATTTCATCGTTAGTTAGATTCCTGTCATTAGGAACCATTGAGCAAGAGTTGCCACTATCAGAAGGGGGACATTGCTTCTGGTACTCCCAATTAAACTTCTTTTGAAACTTTCCCCAGTCTGTTTTTTTGAAATTCAACCGATGATTTTCATGTTGAACTGAAATGAGGAGGAAATCATCCCTGTGATGATTGATTTCCATTACGATTGCGTTATGGTCGCTATCGTAAGGAAGCACCTGCAGTTTCCGTTGAGGACTATTAAAGCTGAATTCAAGTCTTGCGATGCAGAGATTCAAATATGAATTTGTCGTAGGGTATGTTGGGAACTCCGACCCATATAGATTGCACCTGTATTCAATTTGGTTCTCTGTTATCCATGATTTCAGGAAAACACCTCTTGGATTATTGGTGGCATTCAGCCATGATGTATGCTTGGCATTCAGGTCAACAGCAAGAATATAATAACCATGCAGTCTGTTCAATTCGAGTATTTCAAACAAGGAATTGAGTTCATCCTTGAGCTTGAGAACAGTTCCACCAGTTGCATAGGCAGAGATAACGAAGAGGTTATCCCTACCTGGCAGTGATATTTTGATACCAGACGCCTCAACAGATTCAAAGCTCTTGAATTCGACTTTTCCAATATTTTGGAAACAATAGGGTATTTGAACCAATACCCTGGTGCCACGTCCCCCATCACCTATTACCCTGTCGTTTCTTATGAATTCAAAATCCTTGAATGTCATGGAGTGCCATGAACTGAGGTGGGTTTCGGTGAGAAGCATCATGTCAGGCTTTTGCCTAACTATGAATTCAAAGAGGTAATCACGCCGATGTAGAGTAACAATGGAGTTGACGTTGACCGAGATGAGACGAATCCTATCCATGGGGATGTGACTGGATGACAAATTATTTTGAGGCATTTGAAACCCCTAAACGATGAAAAACAAGATTAATCTTCGTTCTTGCTTATCGATTCTTTCCGGTAGAGAATTCAATTGCTGTAAAATTTTGAGAAGCAGCTCATTATTGCCACTTACATTATTTACACTATGTACCGGATTTTCTGCTGGTCCTCTAGCGGCTTGTGCAAATGATACTCCGGGCTTGATGAAGTTCGGAGCTAAGACACTGCGGTATAGTTGTGTTTGCTTTGGGACAGATTTTAATCTCGCATCCTGATATCGGGAGCATCCTCGATATCATGCCGGGTGACCAAAAACACCGCAGTTAACATAATATAATTTCTCTTTTGGCTCCGTCTGAGCCAATTTGCACTCACCGGGAGCATGCACGTCCTTGCATTTGACGCATCGGTAATGCATGGCGCAGTTGGCAGCCGAATGCTCAAATCATTGGCAGCGAAAGCACTGGTTGATTTCTCGTTTCTGGAGGTGTTCCCACCTCACCATTCGGAAATTTAAATATCTGATTTGCTGAAGAGCGCTTGGACTACTCTTATTTGATATTTGTACTAAATAAAGTGGTAAATTTTTTTTCTACCGTCGACCATCTTGTCGCGAATGTTTTAACTGAGATAAATTCGATTTGTGGTGCTGCTTCCTTGAGAACCTGAAGAAGATCGACGGTATCTTCTCCGCAGTCCAAGCCCTTCAACAAGAACGTCTGGTTCTTCTCGCTTTTGGGGGTATAAGTGAAGTGCGGAACCTCCCCAGAATTTAAAGCATTTTTCGCTGATTTGAAATCAACCAGTGATTTTGTTCTAATAGATAACTTCTTGGAATTGGTTCGTTTGATTTCGAAATTCGTTAATTTGTTTTCGGCTGCCAACAGCCGAACCATGTCCTTTCCGCTTTGACCGAAGACATTAATTGGCGGAACTTTCTCTGCATTCTTTACTTTTTGAGGAGGACCAGCAGAACTACGGGCTGGTTTCTTCTCCTTATTTTTATTTTCCTTATTTTTATTTTTTAAATAAATTATAAAATTATCATTATCTTTATTACCTCCATTATTTTCATCTACCCCCATATCCTGTTGGAGTCTGTCCAGCGCTGCAAAGTAATTCTGGCTTTTGTTGGTGCCTCCAGCTTCTGTGATGATTGGATTAGCAGCTTTCTTCTGCTTTGCTTGCGTTTCGATTTTTCGTACCGGTTTTTTATCCTGCACTTTTTAGCTGTCTCGAACATATCTTCGTACGTTTTGACTCACCTCCTGCCTATCCTCAACCACTTGTGTCTTACGGCCGCCATCTGCGGAGTCCTGGGTGCTCGTGTGTCTTCGCTTATTGACACTTGCCGCCAATTTCATATTGTTACTCCCCCCAGGGCCCTCCAACGGAGGGAAGCCGTCGGGCTCCTCCATACAGCAGTCCCGAGTTAAGTCTTCGGTTTGTTGCCTTTTCTTGATTTATTGATATCGTTGGTCGATGCCTTCGACGAGAAATTCTTCCCCAATAAAATCAAAATTTGCTTTTGACTGGCTCGTAAAAAATTATTTTAATTTTTTAATACTGACTTTTGTGAAAAATTAATTAATTTTTAAAATTAATGTCAGGAGCGATTAAAAACAAATCTACACGCAACAAGTGCTAGACGTAGAATCGTGGAGTTCCTTGTCAAGCAAGAGCCTGATATCATGCTTCTTACCGAAACCCACCTCAATTCATGGCACTCCATGACATTCAAGGATTTTGAATTCGTCAGAAACGATAGGGTAATAGGTGATGGGGGAGGTGGCACCGGGATATTGGTTCAAAGACCCTATCGTTTCCAAAATATTGAAAAAGTCGAATTCAAGAGCTTTGAATCTCTTGAAGTGTCCGTTATCAAAATTTCACTGCCAGGTGGGGATAACCTCTTCGTTATCTCTGCCTCTGCAACTGATGGAACTGTTCTCAAGCTCAAGGAGGAACTCAATTCCTTGTTCGAAATACTGGAATTGAACAGGCTTTATAATTATTATATTCTTGCTGGTGACCTGAACACCAAGCATACATCATGGCTGAACGCCACCAAAAATCCAAGAGGTGTATTCCTGAAATCATGGATAACAGAGAACCAAATTGAATACATGTGCAATCTATATGGGTCGGAGTTCTCAACATACCCTACGACAAATTCATATTTGACCTCTGCATTGCTGACGCAAGACTCGAATTCAACTTTAATAGTCCTCAACGGAAACTGCAGGTGCTTCCTTACGATAGCGACTATAACGCAATCGTAATGGAAATCAATCATCACAGGGATGATTTCTTCCTCATTCCAGTTCAACATGAAAATCGGTTGAACTTCAAAAAAACAGACTGGGGAAAGTTTCAAAAGAAGTTTAATCGGGAGTACCAGAAGCAATGTCCCCCTTCTGATGGCGGCAACTCTTGCTCAATAGTTCCTAGTGACAGGAATCTAACTAACGATGAAATAGATGTCTATTTGTCGAAGTTAAAGAAGCTGACGTTGGAAACGATTGAGAAAGTAGTTCCCAAGATTAAACATCGAAACAATATGGAAACATATGAAACACCAACCATCGCAAAGTTGAAAAGATTGAAAAGCCTTCTTCACACACGCGTCAACAATATTTATCGGTGATTTTTGGACTACAACAATCCCTCGTTGCCTTTGTTGAAATCAAACCTGAAGAATGTCCGGAACTTAATCCGGTCATACTTCAGGAGTGAGATCAGCGATCAATGGGCGGAAAAATTGAGGGGCATTAGCCCACAGGACTCAGACGGCGTTTTCGTGAAAGTGAATAGCATATTCCGCAAGAAGTCTCGAGTGATGGTATCGAATCTTGAAGTCACTAGTGATAAGATAAATCTTCTCGACAGGGCTGGTATCGAAATTGATAGTACGACTCCGGATAGAAATGGAAACAGGATTATTTGTTGGATAAACTTGCCCTGATTGGAACACATTTTAAATTGGTTCATCTACCGAACCCTGAGAGAGGGAATCAAATATTTTCAGAGGTCGTTGAAGCAAAAGTTTCCGACTTCAAATCAAGCCTGAACGGCCAATCAATTCTTCATTTCAATGAAACATTAACATCTGACCTCATACCGAGCTTGAATCTTATTGATTATTTTGTCAGCTATGAAGACTTGTGTTTCATGTTTCGCAAAATAAACAACAGGAAATCATGTGGTACTGATGGTATTCCAAATGTAGTACTTCGACATTTGCCTGAGGTTGCTATTAGAAATTATTGCATATTGTTCAACAACATGTTGAGCAATTCATATTTCCCAAATGAGTGGAAAAGGCTAAGGTATTTCCGATCTTGACGAAAGGAAAAGAACCTTCGTGCCCGAAAAGCTATCGCCCAATCAGCTTGCTGCCTAATATATTGAGAAATAAGAGTTGATGCCGAATTGCCGATTTGGTTATCGTGCCAGGCTTTCGACCATACATGCGATAACGAAAATAACCTCAGACATCTATTAGAAGAGAATGGTGGAGAATGAGAGAGAATCGTTTGGAGCATGTCTCATTGATACGGAGAAAGCCTTCGATACGGTGTGTTAAACGGACTAATTTATAAACTCCAAGACAGGTTCCTCAAACACCTTGTCGCCATAATGTGCAATATGTTATACGGGAAATCGTTTGTTATAACTGATGGAAATCTGATGACAATGTGCCACTTCAAGGCCTTGTATGGTATACAGTAGGGATTAGTTACTGCGCCTCTGTTCTTCTCAATATTCATTCACAAGCTATGTAACGGCTTTGATTTTATCGTCTTACCAATGCAGTCTTAATAAGCGTTCGCTGATTATCTGATCATTTATAGGATAGACTAAAAAGCTACAATAGTTCAGAGCAATCTTCAAAAAATGCTTAATGATTTGCAGCTGTACACTGACAATTGGCGAATGAAAATCAATACACAGAAGTGCGAAACAATTTTGTTTCGGACAACGCTGCAGGGTGCCAGTAAAGACTTGAAACGTAATTGGAAGGATTTTCACATTCTGGTTGGTGAGGGTAGTTCAGAACGGGTTCCAAATAAATCCTTTGTTTGATACATCGGTGTTCAGTAAAGCACAAAAATAGTCATGTCCTTACGACGATTCATTCATTCCAGAAACTTTGATCAGAAGGTCAAAGTTATCCGTGACAAGACTCTGGTTGGACCAGTTTTGACATATGCATGTCAGATCTGGTACAACCAGAGTGCTAGTACAATGGAAAAATTAACAGTTTTCTGAAGGAAATGTCTTCGTGTATGTACTGATTTGTACACAGAGCCTAAGATGGATTGGACTTACTATATATCAAATAAAACAATTTATCAAACTACTAAAGTGGCAAGTGCAGATATCTTCATATTGAGTCTTCTTCGGAATCATATCACAAGTTTTGTAATTGTCAGCAAAAACCCCTAGATTTCACAGCCGTTCCATCCTGTAGACGGGTATATTGAGACTTGTCTCACTACTGGCTTCGTTCCTCCGGAAGCAGTCGTATAATAAGACATGAATCCATACGATTTAGATTCTGACTGTGTCCCAATTATATATCACATATAAAGATGGACCACCGACAAGAAGATAAAATATTCTCCGAATTCGAGTTACCGAGACCAACCATTCCAATGGAGATACTCATTTGCTGGATTCGTTGAGGCCGATCGGACTGGGATGGAGCAATCTAGGTATTGGTGGCTGGATGAGAATGCTTAAATTATTCGTAATTAATTTTTTGTGATTTTTCGTTGCTTAGTTCTGATTTTCAGCTCATTATTGTTACATTTAGTGTTGTTGTTGGTAAAGTTAAAAATTAAGGAAAGGTTTTAATATTTAGTATAGGTATATGTTATGTTCATTATATAAGGCTTAGAGATAAGGTTCCACTTTGAGGTTAGGAACATTGTGATAGCATTTCATCGGTATAAAATAAAGTTTTTGATCGAATTTAATTAGAATTAGTTTATAACATTGAATTTGTAGGATAAAAGCCCATTGTTCTATTGTATTCATATTATAATTAATTTTTAAATAGAGTTGTTTGGTTTTATTTCTCCTTTTTCCAATTGGCATATAAAATAATTTTAATTGAATTGAATCTGTTTTTAAAGTAAATGTTTTTGTAGTTTATTATTTTATTTATTTGATATTCCAAGGCTAATTCACCTTTTTCTTGACGTTATCTTGTATGGCTTTCAAATCGGATTATTCTACATACTTTATGCAAACAGATATAAGAAGAAATCGGTTAACAGATCTAGCTCTTTTATATCATTGGGAAGTTTAACATCTCCAGTGAAAATGTAATGATCCAGGTTAGGAGGAGACAGATGTTAAGTTGACCAGTTCATTGTAGCGGTAGGTTCTTAACGACGGCTGCTTTTGCCGGTCTTTGATGTTGAGGGTAAATTTGCTAAAGGAACAGTGCAATAACAGGGCATATAAATGGTATGAAGGATGTAGCCACGTCGGTATTGAGATCGGAAGCCAAATCATCGCTACTAAGGCCCAGCTCATGAATAGAATAAGTATCACTATTGTGGCCACAAAAGCGCCCAGGTTCCACTCTATCACCAAAAAAGGAAAGGTAGCTTAGCATAAAGAAAATGTAACGGAATTTTATCTTCGTGTTAAATTGAAAATCCAAAGCATTGATGCTTGTGTTACATAGCAGCCAAATCGTTATATCAAAGACGTAAATAAACGGAAAAAACCTTTTAGCCAGTTAGACGAAAGTTCAAATAAAACCATAAATAACAAACATTATAACCGCCTTAAATATTGTACGTACATACTTTAAAAATCCATGCCATTATTGGGCAGTGAAACTATCAAAAACCTCATCGAAAAATAGATATAAATCAATTAATAGGGTTGCGGGAGCGGGTTTTTAACAGATGGCGTAACTTGATTTTTATTCCAGTGATTCACCTTTTCAAATGAGTTTTGGAAAGCTACTGTCATATCGTTTCAGAATCAGTATTTGCCATTTAGCTGAAGTGTAAACAACAATCCTTTTTTTTACTCTGAAAATGTCGAATTTTGTTCTACGGGCAATGCTTCTTCATTGAAGAAAAAGGCTGCCGAAAGTCATCGTATTTTGGTGAAAGTGTATGGTGTGCATGCTCTAGCTGAGCGTACGTGAAAAAAGTGGTTTGCACGGTTTAAAAGTGGCAATTTTGACTTGGAGGACGATGAACGGCCCGGTCGGCCAAAAAAGTTTGAAGATCACGAATTGGAGACATTACTCGACCAAGATCCATCCCAAACTTGCAAAATCAATTGGCGCCGCTCAACAAACCATTTCCGATCGTCTAAAAGCAATTTTCGAAAAAACGAATTTTCGAAAAAAAAAGAACCCTATACCCCTATTCCAATTTAAAAATTCATTATACTATCAAAAACCTCATAGACAAATAGATACAAAACAATTACAATTTAAAAATTCATGATATTATTTAGAAAATAAATGCAATTTAAAAACTAATTATATCAATATCGAATACTGTATAGAGAAACAAATCTAATTAAGAGCGAAATCAACTAAGCAACAAGCATGCAAATATAACGACAAACAAATATGCTGAAGCATACCTCTCTGGCCATCGTATCAGAAGTGAAACGACAGCCAATACGCATTATAGCGATGCGATTCAAGGGCGGGAAAGACCAACAGAGCCAAGGATGGGGAGTACGGAAGTAACAGACCATACATTTGGACACACAGCCACGATGATATGCAGTTGGAAATAACAAACACTTTAGTGGCTGATTGTTTACGTTGCGGAATAAAAACAAAACCATACACTTAGGCACACAGCCACGATGATATGAAACTTGAACACCGCAAGCGTTTAGTGGACTATGGTTAATAGTTCTACGGAGGAGGAAAATTGAATTGAAGAAAATGTAACTTTAGCATTTCATCTGACTGGAATTATTGAACTCTGTTCAATGAAGCAAATTGAACTGAAGAAAATAAAAATTCAGTATTTCATCTGACCAGAATTATTGAACTCTGTCCAATTAAAAAAATTGTATTGAAGCAAATGCAAGTTCGGCATTTTAACCGGCATGAAGTACTGAACTTTGTTTGTCGAAGAAAATTGATTGAAGGAAATACACGGTCAGCAGAATGAAATGTGGAATTCTGAAAGATCAGGGAAAAGACCAATAGCCGTGATCGGCAGCATCAGCACTTTATGTGAATAAAATTTCAAGGAGCGAAGCAATCGCTCTTTGTGTTTTCCCATCAAGTGAAGACGTAAGTTAGCACCTCGGCTTTAGCCTGGCTACAATGAACTTTGACCGAATTGGGTCACTTGGCTTGCGCCTGGCCCATCTGCTGTTTTGCTGCGTTTGCATGGTTACATCAACTCCTCAGCTTACGCCTGGCTGGTCTACTTAGTCGCCGTTTGCCGCCGGCCCCACTGTCGAATGGAAATCCTTGGCTTACGCCAGGTCCTGGGAATCCTTTCGTTACATCGGCTCCTTGGCGTTCTCCAGGCCTCTGCCTCCATCCTCGAGGCCCCCGATACTTCTAGTTAACCACTCTGTTTATTTGTGGGCTCTCGTCAGCTCGAGAAGAACCAAGTAGCGTTCTGAGTTTCCCTACACTGCCTCGCTTCGCCCAGAAGCCCGCCGAGCTGCAATGCCGCAGACAACCATCAGGCCCCCCTTTTTGGGGGTTGGGAGGTGAGTGCGGCTTACGCACAGAGTGTGAGACTCTCATGCTCCCAAGATGGCGACTGGACTACCCACTAAACACCTCCCCTGTCAACCTGAGAACATTACACACATTACTCCGGGCCAGATCTCGTTTTGTTATGCCGTGAAGCAATTTCAGCCCCTGTTAGACGTCATTCTTGCGGCGGAACCCCTATTGGCCCCCCAGCCCATCACCTTGCAGGAATATAAGGCTCGGCAGCAGCGAAAACAACAGCCCACAGCTGAGCAGAAGCGAAAAACCTTCCGAGACCCCCTCGAAGTCACGCAGAGGAGATCAGCAGGCAAAGTTGCGGCACCAAATGGGGAAGCTGCTGCGTTTAGTACGGGTCAGTGTCACTCCGGAGGAGACAGCCCGTTTCCGCGACCAAGCTCGGGCCCTCCAGAAGCAGCGTCGAAGGAAGCAACGGGAGAAGCATTGATATTGCCGCCTAGACCGGAACGAGTTAGGGGACCCTACACCATCGAGGACTCAGCCACAGGATTAGTGAATTTTGAGTACACGAATCTTGTATCTTGTATAACGTTTTAAGAAAAATTATGACATAAGTTTTTTCCTTTTCGCCATTGGGAAGAATCGATTCAGGTGTTTCTAAGGTAAGGTGCGATTGCCGGCCACCATTATCAGGAGTGGTATTGTTAAAACAATTGATTGAACCGAATAAAAAGTTAAAATCTATTATAGTGCATGCAAACTAGAGGTTATGATACACAACATTTCGAAAAACTTATTTCATTTTTATTTCTTTTTGCAAAGTTGTGGAAATATTCTCTGAGAATGTCTGGATAATAACATGTAAACATAGACCAAAACGTTACATTTTGTTATTGCTGATGATATTAAAAAAAAAACCCTTCAGGGTTTATCCGTCAGTTTTTACAATACCCTGCTAAACTCGCGACCTATCTGTCCGTCTGTTCGTCCTTCCGTGCGTTTTCTCGTAAACTACATAAGCTACGGTAATGAAATTTTGGGTGTAGGTCAAAAGTGGTGTCTTCTCAAAAGTTACACAACAAAAAAAAAATATTTTAAGGTGTTAAAGGGGGGGTCTGCCCATACAGGGGGGTTACTTTTGAAAAAAAATGTTTTACCAAGAGTAGCCAATATGGGTGTCAAATGAAAGGTCTTGATGAGAACTTTTCAAAACAGATCTTAAACTAGAAGTATTTGCATGGATGGGTGCAAAGTGAGATAAAATGTATGAGAAATTTGTTTCCCCCTTCGTGATTAGACATTATTGGACAGAAAAATTTGGACAAAATTAGAAAAGTAGGTCTTTATGGGCAACAAACACCTCAATAATCGAACTTCAATCAAATCTGTTAGTAATAGTACATTTTACGAATCAAAAGGTTACCCTAAATGAGCCAAAAACGTTCACTTACCTTTTTTGACATTAAGCGCATATTTTCTGAAAGTATCATTAAAATCACGTTATAAACAGCTAAGTTATAGACGATTGAGAGTTTATCAATTACACCAATTACATTATACACGTGATACTGTGGATATACGAGTACACGTTCGCAAATGACCCAAACACTACAGATACTCGTATGTAATGATTTTGATGAAAATTAACATTGATATATTAACATGTCTACTCAATCAATGAAGTCAGTACACTGAAAATAAAAAGGGCGCACTGAAAATAATATCTATTGACTTTGAATTTCCTGTGCTGATGATTTTTTCAGAAATTGGAAACTTGAAAAATCTAGAAATGTTGGATGTAAGCGCGAATTTACTTAAATACATACCAGATGAGATTGCACGACTGAAAAACTTGACAGAAATCATACTGAACGATAATTTATTTTTGAAGACGCTGCCAAATAATCTGTTTATAATACCAAATCTGGAAACGCTGTATGCTGACCGTAAGTCACCTTGCTTCAAAAAGTGTGTATTTTATTTAAAATTAGAAATTTCCCTTTGGCTAAATTAAATTAAATACTTACGCTATGTATATATATTAACAGGATGTGGGCTAATATATTTACCAGCTGTTTTATCACCATCCATTTCATATATTCGAATTTTCAATAATAGATTTATCACACATATTCCAATTTGCTATTTGAAACACATTCAAGGGTTCTATGATCTCGTCCAGTCTACTGACGAAAGGTGAGGTTTATAAATTTGGTATCTCATTTTTGAATGTACTATATTCTTTAATTTCTTGTCTTTCAGTTGTACTCATTCTTCTTCTCAATATTTAATTTCTGAAGAAGAGACATTCCGCAAATTGATATATCCTCCGGATCTCAGACGAGTTTACAATACAAATGAAAGAGTTGTTCGTTCACTGTATGAAATGAGCTTAGCGAAATTCAAGGAAATATTCCCAAATGTATATGATAACAATGAAAATATTCCGAAGAATATCATGAAGGCTATTAACAATGGCCCAACTGCATGTTGCTCGAATTTGAATTGCCAACGTTTTTTGTATACAGAATGCTATTTAACGCTAACGAAAAGGTAGTTGTGTTTAAAAAATGTTGTTTATATTTGATTTCATATTTTTCAATTTATCTACTTTGCAGACTTCATAGTACTTCGAAATTAATATTCTCATGCACATTTTGTTCCATTGAATGCAGAGACGTGTGGTTTCAAATAAATGGCAGTGAATACTACAGCGTAAAGTGGAGTACGCTTTGACAGATCCTACACAAATTTCTATTGTGGTAATAAGTCCGATTTTGTTTTTAAATTCAAAGATTAGTCAAACAAAACTTTAAAAATGTTCAGTAATTTATTTCTCATTATCAATCTAGTCAACTTTAAAATTAAGTCAAATGTCTTCAGCCGTTAATAAGTGAATAAAATATGAATTATTTCAAGCTTGTAAAGTAATATTTAAATTATTTTGGATTTTAATTTTTTCCTATGTTATTGTATAATAAAATTACAAATTTACAGGGGAAAAAATTTCAACACGAATTTTTTTAAAGAACACAGTACATCCTTCTCCTTTAACTTTGTGTTGGCTATGAGTTCTGTAATCACCGTATTATTATAAAAGGGAAATTGAGCATGTTAGCACACATAAAAGATTTTAAACAATTTTCTCATTCAACATCCAAACAGGAATTGATTTGAGACGTATCGAATCATGGTTAGGAAAATAGTAATGCAGAGGATTTGGCTAACAAAGTGTGATTGGGACGAGCCACTCGATAAGGAAGTAATCAAAGATTGGATTACTGTGCGTAATCAATTCCATCAAGTAAGCCAGATCGAAATCCTGCGCTGGGTAGAATACGCTCCATCTACCGTGGTTGAACTTCACAGATTTTGCGACGTCTCATCCAGAGCATATGCTGCTGCAGTTTACGTGAAAACTATTAATGGCTCATCAGTCGCAATGAGACTTCTAGCTACTAAATCAAAAGTGGCAACCATTAAAATGCAGTCCATACCCCGACTGGAACTTTGTCAAGCCGTATTATTCACGAAAATCATGAAACAAGTTAAAGATACGTATCACTGGGAGCATGTATGTGTTAACTACTGGACTGATTCCACAATCGTGTTGGCCTGGATCAAGAAACCAGCAACAAGCTGAACAGTGTATGTTGCTAATAGAGTATGCGGAACACAACAGGAATCATCACCAGCCAATTGGAATCATGCTGCAACTCACGATAACCCTTGCGTCAGTAACCACGCAAGGTTTATATCTAGCAGATCAAGGAGTATCTTCCTAATGGTGGAATGGACCATCATAGTTAACTGATACAGACATAAAATTATCTCGAACAAAAATTTCAACCTACAATAAAGAAGAAGTTAACGGAAGTGCTTTCACACTCCTTTCAATAACGGCAAAGGATAAGCCAGAAATTTTTAAAATATACTCTAATTTCAGTTAACTGAACAGAGTACTCGCCTACTGTCTCCGCTTCATTCATAATTGTCATAAACCAAAAGATAAGCAAAGTGGAGGATTAACAGCCAAGGAACTTAAACTGTAACATGACATGTGCATAAAGTTAGCCCAACAACATGTTTATATCAATAAAATTCAGCATCAACAGAATTCAAAACCAATATAGAATACCAGTAATCTCCGATTGCTTACTCCTTCATTGGATTGTGAGGGTATGCTCAGGGTGGGCCGAAGACTACAATTCCCATTGGCAGAAGAAAAACTAAGTATCCAGCTATCATCCCAAAAAGCAGACTAGGACAATTGCTAATCAAAACGGTTCATCTCCAAACAATGCATGATGGTATCCAGTTGATACTTGCAACATTGCAACTTGAATACTGGATAATATCTGCCTGTTCACTAGTAAAAAGGGCAATTCGTAGGTGTCTTGCATGTTTCAAGCAAACACCGAGGCCAAATGTTCAATAATGGGATCACTACCATCGATACGGGTACGTCCGTCAAATCCTTTCGAGCACACGGGGATACGTGGTTCAAAAACGACAAAAGCGTACGTTGTAGCACGAAGGGGAAGGTGTCGAGCCATTTACCGCGATTGTGGGTCAAATTTTCTCGGCCGCAACCAAAAACTTCATGCAGAATAAAAAAATATATTGCACGAGAGTAATGAAGTACTGGCTCGGGATAGTCTAGAATGGGATTTCATCCCCCCTAGAAGTCCACATTTTGGTTGACTCTGGGAAGCTGGTGTGAAATCGATGAAGCAACATCTTTACAAAACTATAGGAAAATAGTTACTAAACATCGAAGAGTTTTACACACTTCTTGCACATATCGAAGCTTTCATGAATTCAAGACCGTTGACTGCGATAAACGACGATCCTTCAGATGACGCCGCTCTGACACTAGGTTATTTTTTCACTGGCGGAAAGTTTTTCACGATCAGAAGTGACCCAGAGAAGGCAAATCTGATATTCCTGAAACGTTGGAGATTGGTGCAGGTAATGAAGCATTGCTTTTGGCACCGGTGGACAAAAAATTTTTTACAATGCCACCAACAAAGACCAAAGTGGCTTAAGCCATAGGCAAACGTAAAAGGAGGAGATTTAGTTCTAGTCAAAAAGGATCATTTTCCATCTTTACAATGGCCATTAGCAAGAACATTGGCCATTCATCCTGGCGAAGATGGTCTTGTTCAGGTTGTCATGATCAAGCTACATGGAAATGTGACAAAACGCCTTATTAGCCTTATTACAAAGATTCACCCATTACAATTCAGAAACCAATCAAATTAATAACTGACCGTTGAACCTCAATCAAAGCCACGGATACCGCAGCCATCATCTAGTACTCGTACACTGGCAAGTACGAGAAAGCAAAAGCCGCTCTCAATTGGTTCAGAAGCCACGGCATCGAAGCAGCCAAAAGGGGAAAAACGGCTGTCGATGACTAACAGAGGAGTCATTTCGAACTTGCTGCTTACGATGTTGTTGATCTTATGTGTTTTCTCAACACCAATACAAGGAACCGCGAACATTTCACACTTAGACGGAGGTCTGTTTATCGAGCACGTGGGTGTCGGTAATTTATTAAGGGGATCGTTGCTATTAAGCATCACGATCCCAATGTAGGACCTCATACATGACCAAAACATCACAAAAATGGTGAATAAGAGCATGGTTTGGGAGGCAAAGTAAGACAAAATACGATGCAGAAGTATTATCGATCATTCCGGTTAATTTACAAACGGAACCCTCCAGAAACTTGAAAGATTGCAGTTCATCACTAGTCGCGCTAAGCATGGTCTACTAGGTCAAATGCTTACGGCGATGGTTGGCTTAAATAATCAAGTGATAGCTGATGTTAGCAGCTTAGCAGAAAATGAAGAAAAGTTACAACGATTGCTTTCTCACCAAGGGGCAATTATCCTTCAAGCCACGAAAATATTTAACAAAATATCAAGTAGAATGAGTACACAACTCAGTCATTTTTTGGAACAGCTTGAGGCAGGATTGAATCGGATTAACCAGTTTCGCATTGACAGCGATCACAATACTTTGAATATTCAGTTTTTAGGAACATACCAACAAGCGGTGAACATCATTCAGGAAATACAGAGTAAATTCAATCGTATTTTAACGGCCTTTTATACGAGAACAAGAATTTGAGAGTGCATACAGATGGCGGAACTAAAGGGTTTTCCAATAAGAGGTGTTATTTTCAATAGCCCGCTATTTCGGTAGATGTCACTTTTGAAGCTGTCATTTTTTGACATTTGACTAGTAAAAACCACGCCATTGATAAAAATGGAACAATACACGCTTCAACAACGCATTGAAATTATTCAAATTCACTATAAAAAAGGTGAAAACTTGGCAGAGACGGTTCGTAAAACTCGAACATTTTTGGGACGTCGAGAAGCACCTTGTCGGACCGCAATACAGAAATTGGTGGAAAACCTCGAGCTGTTGGGACAACTTAGTGATGTGAAGGATAAAACCCGTGCATGTCACTCACGAACAGCCAAGAATATTGCTGCTGTAGCCGAAAGTGTTGAAAAAAACTAAGGTTTGTCCATTCCTCATCGTTCTTTGGAATTAGGCATTCCACAAATGTCATTACACCGTATTTGGCATAAAGATTTGGGTCTTAAGGCTTATAAAGCTCAGTCAACATAAGAACTTAAGCTGGTTGATCATCAACAACGTCGTGTCTTTGCTGATTGAACCCTTGAAATGCATGAAAATGATCCGGAATTCCATCGAAAAATCATCTAGAGTGATGAAGCCCATTCCCACTTCGGTGGCTTTGTCAACAACCAAAATTGTCGCATCTGGGGCTCGGAAAACCCAAGAGTTATTGTTGAAAAGCCTCTCTATCCTCAACGTGTGACTGTTTGGTGCGGTTTATGGTCCGGGGGTGTCATTGGACCTTAAATGAGGCTGAAAGAACAGTTACGGTGAATGGATTGCGCTATCGAGACATGATTAATGATTTTTTATGGCCGGAATTGGATGGTTTTGATCCGGACAACGTTTACTTTCAACAAGCCAACGAAACCATTGATCAAGCAACGAAACCATTGATCTTTTACGGGAAAAGTTTCCGGATCGTGTTATCTCTCGAAGAGGTGATCACAATTGGCCACCGATATCTTGAAACTTAACACCTTGCGACTTCTTCCTTTAGGGCTACGTGAAAGAGAAGGTCTACGCCAACAGCCCAGCGTCGATTCAAGTCCTCAAAGATGGAATTCGTGAGGCTATCGAGGACATAGGGCAGCCACTTTGCGATTTGGTTATGGAAAGTTTCATGAAAAGAATATGGTCCTGTACGCGTGGTCGTGGTGGTCATTTGGCTGATGTTATTTTTCACTATTAACGGCATACCTTTTTCTTTATAATGAAATAAACATTTGACCATTTATATTAAAAAAAGGCATTTTTCTTTTAATATCAAAATAATACCTCTTATTGGAAAACCCTGTATACGTTGAAATTGATTGATTGCATCGATAACGTATCTGCGAGTTTGTGGAAATTGAAATAAACTCATGGGCCTTGGGGTATCCAGAATTTATTCTGCTGGAATCGTAAAGATGAAATTATCACGTGCCAAATAATAATATAATGAAATTACTTTTCGAAACAAAAATAACTCCATCCAGAGTCTTAACATATTCCAGTGCACAGTAGCCTGCAAAGTATCTAAAGCACTGCTAATTGTTTGACAAAGCTTTTTTTTCGTCGTGATCCACTCGATAGTACTTTAATCCACATTAAGTTGTCATTAAACAATTTAATCCACTTACGTCCGTCGAGCAGTGAAAAAGAGCCCGATTTTATGGTACCGAAATGTATCAAGCGCTTACCGCATGCGAGTCATATAATGATAAACCGCAAACTCAGAAGACTCTTCTATTTACAGACATGAGTGTGAAGATCTCGCGTTCGTCAATTTGTTTGATAATTCTCGTAGAAGTCGCAAAGCACGAGAGGGTAGTACAATAAAATTCCTATGGCTAATTTCTAGGCCTAAACAGTTGGAAAAATGTGTCAAAACAAATTTTCAGGCCTTCCATGTAAACATTCCGCTGGAATTGATAGAGGAAGAAAATTAGATTAATCTACAAAAGGAGTATACAAAAATAGTAGATAAGAGATGAAGTTGGATTGAATGGAATAATTCGAATTGTATTGTGTTGTGTTTTACACCGTCATATATAAATATCCGCTTATAAATTTTACACAATGCTCCACTAATTGAGTTTTATGGAAGCTTCTTTATGCGCATTATATGTACGAGTGTGTATCTCTGAGTTTAAAGCTTGGCCTTAAACATAAGATGAAAAGATAATTGGCACAGAGGACCTGGGAAAGTGCAAATCATTTTGAGAAATTCTAGTGAAAATTTATTTTATATTTTTCGCTATGACTGAACAGTGTTTTAATTTTAGTTGCGGATGTACGTAATTCATCAAAATGGACCCAAGTTACAGATCACCGAAACGTGCTCGAAAATTTCGACGCAATACTGCCTATAATTGTATCACGACCTTGTATTTCGAGTCGATTTAGTAAATCCGCAAAAAAAACATAAATCATAAATGAGATTTCATCTCGGTAATAAATCGAACGAATTATAAAAATAAATCAATTTTTTGATAATCGGTAAAAATTTTATTGGTTAAATGTAATTAAATTCAAGTTAATGTCGCTCAGTTAACTTAATATCTTATCAAATCATCTGAAATCCGGATTTAGTAGTTTGTAATACTTGAATATTGAATAAGGTACGTACTTTATTATGCTAACTAAAAAAAATTATTTCTGATAAGGAATATTTATCTGAATGCTTTAGAGCGAGTTTCTTGATACCACAATGATACATTTTTTTTGCACTGGAAGAAATAGTGTTGAAAAAAGGGGTATAATGAAGTTTCTTTCAATAATTTGTGATTTTATCCAGGTTGGTTGGGAGTACATACAAAGACAAATGGTTAAAGGCCAGTATGAGATTATTGCTGATATCTTTACCATACTGACACAATGACCTCCTTAACAAGTGAAATGTAATTGCGATATTTTAGTCTGTGTCTTGTAGGGGTTAGATTGGTTGCAGTGGTTATCATTTACGTAAAATATCTTAAGTTCAAAGTTCGTTGATGGTAAAGATTTTGTTTCGGGGACTCTTATGTCGGACGAACAGCCGACCCATCTATGATGGATAACAATTGTAAAATCGGGTAATGATCACTTGATTGACCGTGATTCTGACCAGAACACCCCCTAGAGTGTCGTAACGGCCAAAGAATGAGATTCTACACCAAATCTCAACACTAAGGTTTAATATGGACTGTTACAGGATTATTACAGTTGCTATTATTATTATTACTATTATTATTATTAGTAGCAGTTGGCGTGGTGTAGTGGTTAGATCACTCATCCCGTAAGCCAAAGGTCCCTGGCTCGAATCTCGTTGGCGATCACGAGATTTAGTTCGACGGATTCTTCGGACGGACTATAAGTCCGTTCAGTTATGATACGTGCGGGTATAAAATCAGAACATATCGCAGCTGAGTGGACGGACACAAGGCCGAAGCAAGTCATGTATACGGTAACAAACAGTTCTCACAAAAATATTGAAGAACTTTTGCAGACGTTGCATCTACCTAATTATGGAAAATGCAACGAGATCATTTCTAAAACGACTCATGCCTAATCGAGGCATAGTGTCAGCAAAATTAGACTATTTAAGGAAACCGTACCCACGGCGTCACCCCCAGTCCGTAGCCGGTGCTCTAAGCGTGCGAAACGTAAAATAAAAGTTCAGTTAAAAGTGTAAAAAGTGTGTTGTTATTTCTGTTGGTGATGATTGGTGAATGATTTTTTATGAGAAAATTCAAGGAGAAGCGAAACAAGGAATCATCAACACGGAAAGAACAGTCGATTGGGAAGAAATAAAAAGGCGCTCAAACATCTCAGCAAACCAGACACGGAACCAGCGGAGATATATCGGAAGATTTGCAACCTGAGTGATCTTGTTTTACATTTACAAAAAATAAAAATTAAAGCAGATGAGTTGAAGTTATTTTACAAAGATATATGTATGTCGATTTAACTAGTGTAAATTCTCTTCTCATAAATACGGTAAAAAAAATGTCTCAGGGTGTTTTATATGAAAAAATTTATTTACTACATGATATTAATAGAACACTAGAAATAATGAAAGAGAGGAGGTTTGAAGATTCTTGCATAAGGCCTGAATTTAAAGTGAAACAAATGTGTATTGAAAGAAAGTTTTCAAAATTTAATAAAAACACTCCAGAAACCTATTATGATCGTAAAAACCAAAAACTCGTTAACATACAAACTGAGTACAAGCCGAATTGCAAAAATATCCATAACAATAATTACGACGACAACAGACAACGAACTGATAACAGTAATTACGATGAGAACAGACAGAACTATGAAAATTATTGCAGCTCTACTAATCCTTAAGGAGAATTTCAAGCGAGCTACCAACATAAAAATAATTTTAGAAATTTTAGCAATTCAAGCGGTTAAAAAAGGGGAACGTACTGTACCAACACTAATAATAATGGTAATCAAAGTCCTGGGCGGAAAATATTTAAAAATGCCCCCACAGGCTCCAATAATTACAGGCAAAATAATTCATCTGGTAGTGGGGGAAATTCTCGCCAAGGTTATTTAGAACCAATGGAAATAGATAATATTAAAAAATTTAAAAGAATAACTAATGTGAGAAATCAGCCAGAAGACTTTTTAGAAGCGAACTCAAATCAATGTCCAGAAATTAATTATGCGGATAATAATGAAAATTTTTTTAACAATTAGTTTCGGATAATTTACTTCTTATTAAGATAACTTTCAAAAATTATCAATTTACGGCATTGGTGGATACGGGATCCTCATTTAGCCTTATTGATGACTCCATTAAAATTTTTCGCAAAACTGAAATCAACCCAGTCCCATTTTCCACGATTATACGAAAAGACGTTTTTGAATATGAAGTCCACACTCCAGTACCTGCTGAGTTTAAGACTTCCCATCAAGCTATGATCAGGTGGAAAGTAAAAACTTTAAACAAAAGAAAATATGAGTTTATAATTGGAGCAGATCTCCTAAATAAGTTAGGGACAATTATTGATTTCAACGAAGTTACTCACTTAGAAGTATCAAGTTCTGACTTCCTAAACAGACTTAAGTTAAAACATTTAAATTCTGAAGAAAACAGAGAACTACTAAGAGTTCTCAAGCGATACGAAACTATATTCTATAAAGAAGGGGATAAATTAACAAGTACCCCGGCAATCGAACACGAAATTAAAACCATAACAGATAAGCAGATTAATGCAAAATTATATAGGTACCCCCAAGACACGAACAAGAAGTTCGCAAATAAACCGCAGATATGGAAAGTCCAGGCATTATCCAAAGAAGCAATTCAAGATATTCCTCTCCTTTGATAGTCGTTCCTAAGAAAACTGATAATTCTGGTAAAAAAAATATCGAATCGTCATAGACTATCGTAGACTGAATGAAATTACAGTTGCCGATAAATTCCCTTTGCCAAACATCGAGTGTATTTTGGATCAATTACGGCGAGCACATTATTTATCCACGGTTGACTTAGCCAAAGGGTATGATCAAATATTGGCCCGCAAATTAGATCGTCATAAAACGGCGTTCGTCACACCACATGCTCTATATGAGTTTGTTAGGATGCCGTTTGGGCTGAAAAATGCTCCGGCCACCTTTCAGGGCATAATCAATGGTATCCTCCGGGATTCAATTTCCGAATGCTGTGTAGTATATCTTGACGATGTGCTTATATTCAGCACATCACTTGAAGAGCATATCAAATCACTAACACACATTTTCAAAGTCTTCGAAAAACATCAGTTAAAAATTCAAATTGATAAATGTTCATTTATGTAAAAGGAAACTTCCTTTTTAGGTCACGTTGTCACTAAATACGGGTTAAAACCAAATCCGGAAAAAATTCGATCAATACAAAAACTTGAACTTCCAAGAACAGAAAAAGAACTTAAAAGCTTTTTAGGAGCCACAGGGTATTACCGCAAATTCATTAGGTATTATGCGCAGATGGCACAACCCCTTACAAAATACCTAAAGAAAAATTCGAAAATCAATACCAAAGATCCAAATTACATAGAAGCGTTTGAGAAATTGAAAGCACTTATTAGCACACATCCTGTTCTTCATTTTCTCGAGTTCGATAAACAATTTCAATTAACAACAGATGCGTCTAACAACGCTTTAGGTGCAGTATTGTCCTAAAATGGACATCCTGTGTGTTTCGCATCACGAAAACTGCATAACCACGAACAAAACTACTCAGCAACTGACAAGGAGTTCCTTGCAATTATGTGGTCTATTCACTATTTCAGGCCCTAATTATATGGAAATAAGTTCGTGATCTATACAGACCATCAGCCAATAAAATTTTTATAAGCTAAATATAAAGGCAAGGATTTATCACCACGTCATCAGCGCTGGCTTTTGAAACTAGGTGAATATCAATTTGATATTAAATATTTGAAAGGGAAGGAAAATAGAATAGGATCAAACATTAGCAATCCGAAAAAGAAGATTCCCAAATAGATAGCCGCAAAGCCAATTCATATTCTGATCCAGGTATTTGGAATATGGAAAATGAGGAATGTTCAGATCTGGCCACAATTCACTCTGCAGAAGAGGAATTACTAGATCATATCTCAATAAAAGAGGAAATTGTTAACAAAGATAAGACACAATTTATTCTTACAAACAATAAATCCATGTAGTTTAAAATCATCCATGGTAAACGAATAATATGTATACATGAACATGATTTTGAAAATTTAAATCATACAGGGTCAGTATAATAAGTAACCGGACTAAGCCTGCCCCGCGCCGTCAAAGCGTCTGCTAACCGGTATCTGGTGCTGTAGTGATGGTGGGGGTCTAGATAAAGGGAACCAGGCTGCAGCAGTTACCTCCAAGCACTTGCAGAGATAGTATCGAGCGAGAGCGGAGTGGGTGTTCAGTAACGTCGTCGGAGTGAAAATGGAGCGTACGATCGAGCAACGTGTTAGCATCAAATTTTGTGTCAAACTCAAGGAAACGACCACGGAAACTCTTCAAATGATTCAAGAGGCTTACAGTGTGGATGCTCTGTCCAAAACTCAAGTGTTTCAGTGACACAGAAATTTCCAGGAGGTCCATGACAAACAGCGCGTCGGTCCTCCATCAACGAGTCACACGGACATAAATGTGCAAAAAACGCGTGATGTGTTGAACAGTGATCGTCGTCTGCGCATTCGGTGCTCCGTCGACTAACCGCCCGGGTTTGCCGAGTCCGTCCGGAGATTGCCGATTCGTGGATCCTCCATCACGACAATGCTCCGTCGCACACCTGCCTTCTCGTCACCTAGCAGTTGGCCAAACAGGCGAGGGCAACGTTGCCATAGCCTCCTTACAGCCCTGATATGGCACCAGGGGTCTTCTTTCTGTTCCCCAAGATCAAGAGACACCTTAAGGGGACGCTGTTTGGGACTCTAGAAAACGTTCAACGTGCTACGACGAGGGTTCTAGACAGCATCGAGGTTGCTGACTTCTAGGGAGCGTTCGGGGATCGGAAAATCCGGTATCAGCGTGTTATCGACTCCAATGGGGACTACTTTGAAGATTTCTAAAGAAAAATTGTACATATTTTGCCAATAAAAAATTTCCTAAAGTCAGTCCGGTTACTTATTATCTAGACCCTGTATTCTTAAAACTTATGTAGACAAAGGTACAATAGGCATCTGCACTGAATTAGATGATAGTAAGTAAGATATTGTACAGCAAAAAATTAGGGAATTATTTCCAAGCAAGCGATCAGTAAAATTTTTCATATGTTCACTAAGAGCCAAAGATATCGAAACAGAAACCGAAGCCGTCAAACAAATTTCCTTTTATCATGTAGGAGAAAGTATTCACTCTAGAATACAGGAATCTTACGCAGCGTTGAAGAATAAAATTTGTTTCCCGAAACTCCTTGAGCTTATTACAATTGTAATAAGCCAATGAGAAGTTTGTCAACGAGTAATATACGAGAGGTGACCCATTAAACCAAAACACTGAAACTCCTTCCAATAGAGATATTTAGATAGTAGATATTTTAATATTAATGAAGAGTAGTTTTTGAATAGCAGATATTTTTATAATAATGAAGAATAGCTTTCCAACCATAAAAGATAAATTTTCTAAATTTGGAGCTGTTTATTATCTAAGCAACAGAAACTATGTAACAATTATTGAAAAATTAGAAGATCATTTTGCGGAAATTGGTAAGCCAAAGAAAATTATTGCAGGGAATGAGTTTAGCGGAGTTTTATTGAAAGATTCTTTATAGTCTGAAGATATAATCTTACACTTAACTAAACCTAATAGTCATACAGGAATAGCTGATATTGAAAGTCTTCATAATACAATACTCGAACAATTCAGAACTCTAGCAATTGATAAAACGAAACTCTATGTAAGAAATATAATTCAAAAGGCTATCAGGAACTATAATGAAAGGTATCACTCGAAAATAAAATGTAACCCATAAGAAGTGCAAAGCGGTCAAGTAAATTTTGAGAAAATAAAGGCAAATATTGAAGAAACCTAGAACAAATACCTGAATAAACTCAACCAATAGAGAGAAGATTACAATGAGACCAGATCTACAGGTTTCATCAAAAACTATAAAGCTGCTAGACGTAAAAACCTTCCAAAATATAGAAAATCAAAACTAGATAATGATCATCCGACAAACATTAAGAAAGAACTAAAATATGCAGACCAAAGTAAAAATATAGAAGAGTTCAGGTGTAAGCCAATGAAAGTTAAAGGAAGTAATCATAATACTGTCGCGCGTTATGGTTTGCGGTCAATAATTTTAATGTTCCGGGAAAGTGAAAAGCAATGTCTTTTAAATTAAAGTAAATTAAAATAGTCTATTTCATTAGTTAAAACTGCACAATCACTTATTAATTATTTCACAATTTTAATTTTCACTATTAAAATGAAAATTTCCACTTGCCCATAAATTCCTATCGCAATTGTCTTTTAAAATCACTTCACTATTACTTGATCGCTTTTCAATTCACACTCCACACACTATCGCCGTTTTTACTATCGCGGTTGAATGAATGATCCCCCCATTCATTCAGCTCGCCTTTATTTAGGGTCCCCATCCGTTCAATGCATTTCTCGTAAATTGGCAAATGTTCTGCCGAGAGGTATCTGGTATATTCGAACAGATTAATGAATCGAGCAGTGACTCACTTCCAAATGTTGATCATTCTTGGTGGGTTCTCGTGGTTTCGAGTAAATTCATTTTGTTGATGTTCTTAATGGTTGTGGAAACAATTGCGACAGTAGCTCACAGAATTATGTGTACATGTAACAAAACTTATAGCGAGATTTTCAAAGAAGGCCAAAAACTTATTCTAGAAAATGCAACGAAAAAGGGTCCTCCTGACGAAATCATAGTTTCAAAATATATTAATATCACAAGAAGTGATATTCAGACATTAAACGGATTAAATTATTTAAACGATAATATTGTCGCGTGTTATTGGTTCGCGGCCAATAATTTTAACGTTCCGGGAAAGTGAAAACGCAATGTCTTTTAATTTAAGTTAAAAGAGTTTATTCAATTAAATAAAATGCACAATAATCAGTCAACGCTTTCACTAATTTTAATTGTCACTATTAAAATTATCTAACACTTGTCCATAAATTTATTATCGCCATTGTCTTCTAAATTACTTCACTATTACGAAACACACTTTCCTACTACTCGAAGAATATCGCTTCCCACACACAATCGCAGTTCTTCTCGCGGTCGAATGAATGATTCTCCCATTCATTCAGCTCGCCTTTATATAGGGTCTCTAAGTATTCACCCATTTCTCGCATATTGGCGAACGTTCTACCGAGAGGTACCTGGTAGGTTCGAGCAAATTAATGAATGGAGTGACGTCGCTTGCAGATGTTGATTATGCTTGTTGAATTTACTCGTGGGTTCGAGTAAATTCATTTGTTGACGTTCTTAATGATGATGAAAACAATTGCGACAGTAGCTCGCAGAATTATTTGTACATGTAATTATTTGTACATGTAACACTGCCCCCATCTCAGTTCTTTTCGCCCCGAAAAGATGTGTCGCTATTTGTAGTCAATTCTCCCTGGGTGTAATATGGGGCAAGACGGTCCAGATGCACGATTTTCATTTTGGCTCTCGGCTTACGATGTTCCTGTATTCGGTATACGACGTCGTTGATTCGCTTTGTAACTCGGTATGGTCCCTCCCAATTATGCTGCAACTTTGGAGACCTACCCTTTCGCCGTTGCGGGTTATAAAGCCACACCAAGTCATCTTGCTGGAAGCCAGTAGAATTAGCCTTTAGATCATACCTGGTCTTCATGCAGTCAGTAGCCGATTCGAGGTGTTTTCGCACTGTCCGATGTATCTGGTTCAACCGTTGTCTTAGATCACTTGCGTACTCCGAGACCGTTTGGGGTTTCTCGGGGGGTGTTCCAAACTTTATATCAGCTGGCAGACGAATAGTCTTTCCAAAAATGACTTTGGCTGGGGCTTGGCCCGTCGATGCATGTTCGGCAGCTCTGTACGCCATCAAAAATAGTGGGATATGTGGGTCCCAGTCCCTTTGATTCTCGTCAACCATCTTGGCAAGGTGTTTATTGAGCGTGCCGTTGAAACGTTCGACCATTCCATCGGATTGGGGATGCAGCGGTGTTGTCCTCGTTTTCCGTATTCCTAGCTGCTCGCACATTTCGCTAAAAACTAGTGACTCAAAGTTTCGGCCTTGATCTGAATGTAGTTCACAAGGCACGCCGTACCTGCTGACCCAATTTAACACTAGCTGTTCGGCTACAGTAGTTGCTTCCTGGTTGGGAATGGGGTAGACCTCGGGCCACTTGCTGAAATAATCAGCTACAACCAGCGTGTATCGATTTCCCCAATCGGATTCAGGAAAGGGTCCAGCGATGTCAACAGCAATCCTTTCGAATGGCACGCCTACGTTATAGGTTTGCATTTGTCCTCTCAGTCGTCGCTTTGGGCCTTTGACGGAAGCGCAAATTGTGCATCTGCGGCACCAGTCCTCTACGTCTTCTCGAGCGTGGAGCCAGTAGAATCTTTCCCGCAATTTCGCTAAGGTTTTGTTAACACCAAGATGGCCTCCCGAGGATCCTTCATGCATTTCCTTAACCACATCGTGGATTCGGCTTTTGGGTAGTATAGTTTGCATCCTATAGGAGCTGCCATCCGCCGTTTCCCATTTCCGCTTGAGTACGCCACCCTCCACCTGTAGGGAGTTCCATTGTGCCCAATAGCTTTTCAGGGTTGCGCCATGCATCGAAACGTCCTTCCACTCCGGTCGCCCAGTCGTCTCCTTCCATACGAGCAATGGTCCGATATCTTCATCGGCTAACTGGGCATTTCGAATCTCCTCCGATGACCAACCTTCATCAAATTCGGCCGTTATCACTCGCAGATCAACGAGCGGCTCCTTTTCCTCAATCCGTTGGCAATGTTTGCAGTTAGCTGGACATGGATGACGAGATAGGGCGTCAGCAATTCCATGAACTCTGCCCTTGTGGAGCAGTTTGGGCCTCACTAGGTCTGGTCGGATCGTCGATCGGGTTGCACCAGTGTCGTTTGTTAGGGTGCAATGTTCTTCATCAACTTGACCAGGAAGGCATCTGTCTGCTTCTCCACGATGTTGCCTTGGCACGGTGCTGGGGATGTCGATACTCGTGGCCAACGTTCGCCCCACGAAGTTGGCCCTTGCAGTTTGATGGACCTCCATTCTAGGCTCCTGACACGGTCTGGATCTCCACCACCCTGGACAATAGCTCGGTCTTCTCCCCTTCTTGCAGTCTCTTTGCAGGTGCCCTTTTTCCCCGCAATTCCAGCATCTAGGCGCACCATTCACCTGCAGCTCTCGCTCATTTCCCACGCGCTCACACCTGGATTTATCTGTCACTACCTCGCGAACCCGGACAGTGGTGCGGGTCACATTTTTGGCTGCCTCAAAATTTAAACTATAAGCCAATGCTTCCTTGACTGTTTGCTTTTGAGCTAACCGCACGGCTTGTTGCAATTCCTTGTCCTTTAAGGCGCTGATGAATGCTTCTGCTGCTACGTCATCTCGATGTTCTGGGTTGTACGCTGGGTAAGCCAAAAGTGCCAATCGCTCAATGTCTTGTGCTAGCTGCTGCAAGGTTTCGCCAGACTTCTGCATCCGATGCCGTAGCTGCGCCCGGTAAATCTGCTTCAGATGATCGTCTCCATAACGCATGTCCAGCGCATTCATTATAGCAGCCGGGTTTGAATGCAGCTCAACGGGGATAGTCTGCAAAAGCTCGGCAGCTGGGCCTCTTAGAGCCAGAATTAACGCAGTTGCTCGTTCCTGCTCATTCCAGTGATTTATCCTAGCGGCGGCTTCAAACTGGATTTTGTAAATACTCCAGACCGTTTGCCCATCGAATATTGGTGCTTGCACATTTCTAGATGAGCTTTGCGCTGCGGTTAGGAGTGGGGCTGGTGAGGCGGTTATTACTGCCTTCGCTGCTTCCAAGTCCTTTTTCACTTTTTCCATCTCATGGTTTACCTGGCTGATCTCAAGGTTGATTCTCTCCTCGACCTGGTATACCTTCTCCTCGACGCATTCAATTTGGCTGTTGAGACTACTGAGCTCCGCTTTTATTTCGGTTGACTGTTTTTCCAGCTTCTCAGCGATGTCTGCCTTGATTTCGATCGCTTGTTGATCCAGCTTCACTGATTGTTCATTAAGCTTCGCTGATTGTTCATTTAACTTCGCTGATTGCTCATCTAGCTTCGTGGTTAAATTGGACGACTGTTCATTGAGCTTCGCAGTTAAATTGGATGACTGTTCATTGAGCTTCGCAGTTAAATTGGATGACTGTTGTCGCTGCTCCTGCTGCATCAGCATTAACATTTGCATCAGCGCGCTTTGTGGTTCCTTTGGTTTTTTTGTTTCTGCTTCACCACCTTCTGCGCCTTTTTCTGCATCTGTAGGCTCACCCGAATCTAGATACGCACCTTCCGACTCGATCGCATCACGCAAGCGTGCAATCAGTATGGCCTTTGTACCTTGTGTAGCCAGATTTCGTTGTTCCAACTCCTCTTTGAGCTCCGATATGCTCAATTGATTAATTTTTAGATTTAAATTTCCTGGCATTTTTATTGTTTCGGCTATTTTTCCACGTTAACTTCCACAATTGTGCACTTCAAAAATGTTTAATCGTTTTCACTTCCAAAATTTTCTTTCTCACTTCTGACACCATTGTCGCGTGTTATTGGTTCGCGGCCAATAATTTTAACGTTCCGGGAAAGTGAAAACGCAATGTCTTTTAATTTAAGTTAAAAGAGTTTATTCAATTAAATAAAATGCACAATAATCAGTTAACACTTTCATTAATTTTAATTGTCACTATTAAAATTATCTAACACTTGTCCATAAATTTATTATCGCCATTGTCTTCTAAATTACTTCACTATTACGAAACACACTTTCCTACTACTCGAAGAATATCGCTTCCCACACACAATCGCAGTTCTTCTCGCGGTCGAATGAATGATTTCCCCATTCATTCAGCTCGCCTTTAAATAGGGTCTCTAAGTATTCACCCATTTCTCGCATATTGGCGAACGTTCTACCGAGAGGTACCTGGTAGGTTCGAGCAAATTAATGAATGGAGTGACGTCGCTTGCAGATGTTGATTATGCTTGTTGAATTTACTCGTGGGTTCGAGTAAATTCATTTGTTGACGTTCTTAATGATGATGAAAACAATTGCGACAGTAGCTCGCAGAATTATTTGTACATGTAATTATTTGTACATGTAACAATATCATTTCGATATTATATTAATTCCGATACATGTTAATAATAACCATTGGTGTATGGCAAAAATCAACCTTAAACAAAAATCAATAAAACATTACGATTCTTTAGGAAATCAAAACCCAATAGTAATAATTAAATTAGAAGATTATATGGCGTAAGAATCATTAGATAAATTAAAACAGACTTTAGATACAACAGAATTTACATAAGAACATGCCAGCAATATTCCGCTTCAAGCTAACGTAAGTCATTGTGGAGTATTGAGTTGTATGTTTGCTTGATATATCAGCAAAAACCAAATAATTGATTTCACACAATCAAATGTGCCTTACCTTAGACAAAAAATAATAATCGAAATAGCTCAAGCCCAGCTTTTCTAACGTTTTTTCTTTTAAACCTATACATTTTGCAGCCCCTCATACCAATATTTCTCATCTTAACCGTACTTATCCACTCAACAACAGGAATTCTTACATTGAATCCAATTGTATCCAAAAATGGATACACAACTATTAACCCTTACGGCGCTAAGTAGCAGATCTGCATCATACTCTTCAAACTAGCAAGGCGTTCAAAGCAACGAATGAAATGCTTTTCAACGCAGCAATGCATACCTGCAGTTCTCCACGTTTGTGCTAGACAGTGGCCACTTGAAGTGACGGATCCCTTAGGACCGGTTTGTATTGTTCGCGCATAATTTACGTTGTTTTTTTTGTGAGTGGTTATATTGGCAATATTGACGTGAAATTACTGCATAGTAAAGGTTAGTTATTGGTTTTTGCTAAGAACATGCAATTCAAATGTTTAAATTGTTTTTAGAGAGATACTCTCAAGTTTTGTTTTGATGCAGTAATGCAACACTGCGCTAAACTGTTATATTTTATCTTTTGTTATGAGAGGTATATGTTCTCTTGTCAGGCTCAATATGAGTTTGACGTTTCCGCGTTCAGGCTCTAGGCCTTTGTCAACTGTCGAATTAGAAACTATTCTAAGACAATGGCAAGATAGTGAGGATGCCTTAGACTTCAGATGAAGTCGATGTAGCCGATCTATCGTACATGTTGGGAAATCGAAATTTACGCCAAGATTCGGATGAGGAACCAGAAATACCCTTCCTAGAAGATCAGGAAGATGTCATCTTGCTACCGAGCTCTGAGACCAGTACAAGCACTGCAGTTCAACCATGTGAGATACCGCCTGCTGTTTCAGTACCCAGTACCATCTCCAAAGTCAACACAACTTCACGAAGCGCATGTGATCCCAAAACTTATTTACTAACGACATTGTGGATCTCATAAGAGACGAAGCAAACCTGTACAGCGTGCAAAAGATGCCAGTAAACCTATAAATGTTACAAGCCAGGAAATTAGACAGTTTATTGGAATTATTTACTACATGTCCATAATTGCTCTGCCCAAAGTTCGAATGTACTAGTCACAGAAATATGGCTATGCCAACATACGTGAGATAATGACACTAAAACGGTTTGAGTTTCTGAGGCAAGTACTACACTTCAATGATAACTCTAAAATGTTACCGTATAGTCAGCCAAATTCTGATCGACTTTATAAAATCAAACCAATAATTGAAAAGCTGAATCGTAACTTCAGAAAAGTGTCTCTAGAACAACATTTGTCTGTTGATGAACAAATGTGTTCAACCAAAGCACGAAGTGCAACAAAGCAATATTTGCCAGACAAACCCCACAAGTGGGGCTTCAAACTGTTCGTTATTTGTGGTGCAAGTGGATATGGCTACAAATTTGAAGTTTACAGTGGCCAAGAGAATATATGCGCAGATGACAAGCCTCAATTAGGTGCCTCATATAATGTAGTGGTCCGACTTGCCAGAGAGATTCCTGCCAACCAAAACTATAGACTGTTTTTTGATAACTATTATACATCGCTACCCTTGATTGCCAGAGAGATTCCTGCCAACCAAAACTATAGACTGTTTTTTGATAACTATTATACATCGCTACCCTTGATTGAATTCCTGTCACACCGTGGTATATTAGCTTTGGGCACCGTTCAGAGAAACCGGATCCCGAACTGTAAACTCCCAGAAAAAAAACAGCAAAAAAAACAGCCTAGAGGCACATCGATTGAACAGGTTGCAAGCTATAATGGTATTGACATATCGGTGGCGGCTTGGAGAGATTATAAAATTGTGAATCAAGCATCCAACTTTGCTGGCGAAAATCCCACATCTATCGTGAGTAGATTCGACAGGTCGCAAAAGAAACAAATCAATGTTGAACGACCCTTTATTGTGGCAGAATATAATCGTCACATGGGAGGTGTAGACCTCATGGACTCCCTAATGGGTCATTGTAAAATTAGACTTCGGAGCAAACGTTGGTTTATAAGGCTCTTTTACCATTTCCTGGACATGACCATGACTAATTCTTGGCTATTGTATAGACGAATTCATGCTGACACGGAAAATAATGTCAAGGTGCTAAATTCTGCTGATTTCCGACTAGAAGTTGCTGAAACTTTAGCCAAATATAAAAGTACGAACCGGCTGAAGCGTACTAGCGATGTAGAAGCACTCACCCAGGGCAAAAAGAAAAAAAGGGCCTTGTCAGCACATCCCGCCAAAGGATATCAGATTGGATCAGTTAGGGCACTGGCCTGTTTGGACCGACAAAAGGCTTCGGTGTAAATATCCAGGATGTACTGGAACAGCCTAAACGGAATGTGAAAAGTGTGGCGTAGCCTTATGTTTTAATAAAAACAATAACTGTTTCCGTTCTTTCCACAGTTCGTGATTATTAATATGTTTTTACACCATGATGCACATCTGCATCTCATTGTTTTTTTCAAAAATAAATACCTTTTCTTACATATGATTTTCTCCACTATTTTTACCGTTTTTATATAGCTCATTTAACATATTTTCAATTGAAAAAAAATCCCCGTTGGCAGCACCAGTCGGAAAGGTAAATTTGGCTTGCCTACTACTTACCTTCTTACTGCAATTTCGGTAGCACTACATGGGTTTTTATTTACAAAAAGGATCTGCCGCCGTTTGTATATGGAGACACCCCATAGAGGCGCAAATATTTTGCCAATTAAATTGAGTTACACACGTATGGATCACATATTGAAAATCGGCGGGTAATAAATTGTTATAAACATATTTATACTCGTTTCGCCCTTCTCACATTTGCTGTTTATACATTTCATAGTGGCTACCACACAAAGGTGAAAACTTGTCGGCTTTAATAGCTCAAATAGTTAATTTCAAAAGATTTCCATAAAAGTTTAATCAGCACTTGCATTGCCATTAATATATACATTTTCAATTTTTTTCTGAACTATGAGGGCCGTCATTTCGATTTTTATTGAAATCGGCTGCTAAAAATATTAAGCTGTAAATTTTTGACTTTTTTATTTGTCATTCGATTTGCATAATTAAATTAAATTAACTTGCCTTAATAACTTATAATTTCAAGTTTCAACGGAATCTGTTGAGAATCTTGGCTGCTAGAGGGTTACAGAAATTAAAAAAATTTTATGCCACCCCCCCGTATGGGAAGACCCGCCTGTATGGGGAGACCCGCCGGTAAAGGGAGACCCCCCTTAAATACCTTAAAATATTTTCTTGCACTGCAAATTTCAAGAGGCACCACTTTTGACCTAAGTAGAAAATTTCCTCATTCTAGCTCATGTGGTTTGCGAGAAAACTTGTTATGACGCACGAACAAACGGGCGGAGGGACGGACAGACATACAAGTTGCGATTTTGTAATTTTTTAGGGTATTGTTAAAAATATTTTACAATATCTTAAAAATGATCTGGTTTATAAGTTCTTTCAAGTAAAGTCATTTAAAACGTTTCCATGAAAAATATTCATTATTTCAGTTGGCACTCACTGCAAATCCAAACGTTTTAAATCAAAACGCTTTTGGCGTTTTAATTCCCGTCCCAATTTTAAAAGACTTTTCAGGCGTTTTAATAATTAAAACACCTAAAACGTTTTAAATTAAAACGCCTAGACGTTTTAATTTAAAACACTAGGCGTTTTAATTAAAACGCCTAATGTTTTAATTAAAACGCCTACTGTTTTAATTAAAACACTAGGCGTTTTAATTAAAACGCCTTGTGTTTTAATTAAAACATCGGCCGTTTTGATTAAACCGCCTGGTGTTTTAAATTAAAACGTCTAGGCGTTTTAATTTAAAACGTTTTAGGTGTTTTAATTATTAATGCGCATTAGAAGTGTTTTAAATTGGAAGGAGAATTAAAACACCAAAAGCGTTGTTGATAATATGTATTTGATTGTACTGCAACAGGTTTTACCTTACTCAACAATGAAGTGGACGAGGAAAAAAAGGCAAATGTGGTATTCGGTTAAGTAGTCGAGGAGTCATTGTGCTTACATTGTGCCTTTGATGAAAAACCTACGAAATTTATCACTTTTATACACTCATAACACCTTTGCTCGTACTTCACTGCCTTAAACAGGAAGTGTCAAGATTTAAATACCACGTCTACTTTAAATAGAACTTCATTATTTGTTGCACAATTTCCACAAAGAATTACTGTTGAACACATATTGACAAACAGAAGTAAGTATGTGGACGAGAACTCAAAACCACACTTTTTATCACTCTTATATACTCACAATATCTTTTCTCGCACTTTCCTGCTATAAACAAACAGTGTTGAAGCTTAAATACCACTTTTTCCACTTTAAACGAAACTTCATTATTTTTTGCACAATTTTCACAAAAAAATTCTAAAGAACACATGTTAATATGTGTCTGTCAATTGACAGACGTGTTTTGACGTGAGCTTGAAGCATTTTCAATAAAACACCTAGGCGTTTTAATTAAAATGCCTGGTGTTTTGCTTACCGTTTTATTTAAAACACTAAGTGTTTTAATTTAAACACCTAAAACGTTTTATTGAAAAAACAACACCATAAGTGTTTTAAATAAAACGGTAAGTGTTTTAAAATAAAACGCCTGAAGTGTTTTATTGAATTAAAACACTAAAAGTGTTTTAATTAAAACGCTTAGGCGTTTTAATTTAAAACGTTTGGGTTTGCAGTGAGCGAATTGCGCTTGCCTTCAGACCTTTGGGGGCCGCCATTTTGAATGCATGCATTTGATTTAGGATTATTTTGAATCTTTGTATGCTAGGACCTCATCAATCAATGTACTATCTCGTTCAAATAGGAGTTTCACTCTAGACAGGGCAAAATAATTCAATTTTTAAAGAAAATGGCAGCTAAAAATATTAGGCTTTAAATTTTCGCCTTTTTTTATTTTTCATTCAATTTTAATAATTTCCTGCAAAATACAAGAACATAGTACACAAATTCATAATCTCAAGTTTCATCAAAATCCGCTGGAAAATGTGACCGCTAGAGGGCCACAAAAACATGAAAAAAAACGCATATTTAAACGGCCGCCATTTTGAAATTCGCAAATGCATGATCAAAGACTGTAGGTCTAAGTAATGTCTATCTTGAAACCAAGTTTCATATATGTCGAATCAAAATTGCGACTTTTAGAAGCCTTTGAAGTTTTGAGTTTCAACTGGCCGCCATTTTGTTTTTTGCAACCTGACCTCCAGTTTTTTACGTAATTCTTTAGATACTTATAATTTCTATCCAACTGCCGAATTTCATGAAAATCTGTTGAAACCTTTGACCACTATTACAACAACAAAATTTTGCACGTTTTTCGACCTTTGAGCGGCCGCCATTTTGTTTCTGCCGTACCGACTTTGAATTTTTTATTGTGAGATTCATCACATACATCAGTGAACCTTCGTACACAATGTGCTTCTTCCGATCAATATAATACAGTTAATCTGGAGTCATCAGAAATATCTTCAACATCTTCAAATCAAACAGCTTCAAAGCTAGGCCCAGAAGTCTTAAGACCCATCTTCAAATTAGGCACGTTTTGGTCAGAGGATGAGTGGAATGGTAGGCTCAAGAAGTTGAAGGCCGCAAATGTCATAAGCAATCGCCATAGCGAAGACGAAGACTATAGCATATTTTTTCTAAAAAAATCACCGAAAAATACCAATGCAACTATAGGGCAAAAATTCTTGGAAAACAACTTATTGCTTCAAGGTTGCAGAGTTCAGGACCTTTCACAAGGAAATAAGCGCAGCCGCTCTTTTAAAGTTTTTATCCCGCAAAAGTATGCACGGCTATTTTCAAACCATCAGTCAAAGAATGGTAGTGTTTTTTGGAATGGGATGAGCTTCAAGAAGTGGAAATCAAGTATAGCGTTTTCAGTAAGGATGTATCGAGTAAATATAAAAATAATATAATAAAAGCTCTCAGAACTAACAAAAATCTCAATACTATCAATACTAATACTACTGACAACATTCTTCTTTTAAATACTAATAATATTGTAAACCAAGTAAATCCTTCAGATGGTAATCTACCAACAAACATTAATAGTATCAAACGGAAAGACCAGACCTCCACTCTTGAACCTGAGAACATGACACGTCCCTCTAAACACCAAAATTTCGCAAGTAATGGAGTTCAGGTTCCATCAAAAGAAGGCTCAATTCAACTACCGTGCTCATCCAAAAACTCTTTGACCGAAAAAGAATCCTGTTTAGATGGTGATTCAAGAGAAAATAATGATAGTTTTATACAGATAGACCATACCTCCACTGATGAACCTGAGAACTTGAAACGTCCCTCCAACTACCCAAATTTCGTTAGAAATGGGGTTCAGGTTTCATCTCGACAATGTACAATTCAATTACCGTGTTCACCAAAAAACTCCATGATAGAAAAGGAATCTTACTTAGACCCTCTTTTACCTTCAGTCGTAAAAGCTACAATTAACTCTACTAGTGATATTGAGAGTAGATATCTCTTATCACGACTATGGGAGCATAAGCTGTATGAGGTTGTTCGACTCTATCTATCCTACATGCATAAAGCACCTGAAACAACATGCATCGAGGGCAAAACGAAGACCCATTTGAAAGTTTTAATTCAAAGATAAGGTCTTCCAACAGATCTAGATGCCCTTCACAAACTATATCTCAGCTATCACGAGCAACTGGGAGTAACTTCCGAACAAGCAAAAAAAGACCTTGAAACTTAAGCCTCATATGTAAGCTCTAATTACATATCTTCACTTCAAAAGTCACGGGAGCAGCATCATAAGTTTTTTCGTCCACACTAATAACACTAATTCCTCTAAATGCCTTAAAAATGTTCTACCACAACTGTGGTGGTATGAGAGGCAAACTAAATAAACTCTTTTTGGACGCTAAGTCATGCCCTTTCACTGTTCTTGCTTTCACTGAAACTTTGTTAAATGACTCGTATCGTAATGAAAAGATTCTCGATAATGATTGGACAATATATAGGGACGATCGAGATTTTCAGAGCACCGGACTGACGCGAGGTGGGGGTGTGCTAATTGGTGTACACAACTCCTTTTCAAGTGATCTTATTAATACTACGGCACATAAAACATTCCAACATGCAATGATTCGCATCAAATTTGATAAATTCGACTTATACCTAGGCGTATTCTATATTCCTCCGAAGTCCAGTGAGACAGTGTACAATGAAGCAAGTGGAATTATTTCTTCAATTGTTGGGCTTTTGAATGAAGAAGATAGAATTTTTATATTTGGTGATTTTAATAGGCCCAATTGAAAGTTTATAGTGGATGAACTTGACAATCGTCTTCTTCCAGTAAACGTTTTAGATGATAATGATTTCAACCTGGTATCCACCTTTTATTGCAATGATTTACAACAAGTAGTTCCGACGCCAAATCAAAATGGTAACTGGTTAGATCTCATTTTCACTAATGCATATGACGAAGTGGTGGTTAATCCAACTAGTGATGCGGATAACCTTTTCTCAAATAGTCTTCACCATTCCGCGCTTTCGGTTGAATTTTCCACTGCTGAAGCTCACAATAATCTTTCGTACAATAACTCCATTGTATATGATTTTCGCAATGCTGACTACGAAAGCATTAAGAATTACATTTCTAGTATTGACTGGACTGGTAGGCTTTCAGCGTTAGATATAGATGATGCAGTAAATTTATTATACCAAATTATTCTTGACGCCGTTGAAAGCCATGTACCTAAAATTAAGAAAAAGGACAAATTATCTGAGCCTTGGCTGAATAGTAATCTTCGTTAATTAAGAAACAGAAGGAATAAATTGTATAAAGTTATGAATAATACGTCTAAAGTGAGCGATGATACTAAAAGAGAATATGATGAGTTGGCAAAAGAATTCAAATTAAAGTCGTCCGAGGCATATGAAACTTATGTTAACGTAATTGGCGAGAACATAATAGCCAACCCTAAAAAATTCTTCGACTTTGTGAATATAAAGCGCAAAGCTCACGGCTATCCCAAGGAAATGACTTATAAAGACTGCTGTTCCTCTCTCCCTGAAGAAATTTGAAAGTATTTTGCAGATCACTTTCAATCTGTGTATTGTTTGCCAAACACTCCAGCTCATCTACATGACCTAGAACCAAATTTTACAACATTGCTTCAAGAAGTTTCAGTTTCAGAAGAAGATATATTTAAAGCAATTGAAACACTTGACTTGAACCATGGTCCTGGCCCTGATTTAGTTCCACCATCCTTTCTGTTTCAATGTAAAGATCATTTAGCTTCACCTCTCCATATACTTTTTAATTAGTCCCTATTTAGCGGCGTGTTTCCAGCATACTGGAAATCTTCTCATTTCACTCCTATATAAAAAAACAAAAGTAAACGGGCAGTTGAAAATTACAGAGGAATTGCCATATTATCAGCAACCCCAAAATTATTTGAAAAAATAGTGTGTTCTAAAATATCCCCCATTATTGAGCAACGTCTCAATGACCAACAACATGGGTTCAGAAAAAATCGATCCACAATCACAAACCTCACAATTATGGTATCTAATATCCTCTGTGCAATGGAAAACGGACACCAAGTCGACGCAATTTACACTGACTTTAGTAAAGCGTTTGACCGTGTCAATCATACGATTTTATCACTTAAACTACGTAAATTTGGAATCACCGGCCCCCTGCTTGATTGGCTAGATTCCTATCTATCAAATTGAACTCAAAACGTTAAATTTCAGGGATATTTATCCAACGAAATTCAAGTCTATTCCGGTGTACCTCAAGGCAGCCATCTAGGTCCGCTTCTTTTTAACAGATTTATATCGGACCTGTCTGAAGTGTTATCTGACATACCACATTTATTTTATGCGGATGATCTAAAATTATACCACGTTATAGCATCCCAAAAGGATTCACTGTTCTTACAAGATAAAATGAATTCCCTCCTGGAGTGGTCTAATAATAACTGTCTATATCTGAACCTTGAGAAATGCCAGGTGATTAGTTTTTCTCGGAAAAATATAATTTTGGTCAATGATTATCACCTCAACAATATAAAGCTGGCCAGAGTTGAGAGTATAGTAGATCTTGGTGTCCTCTTAGATAAGAAACTCCGCTTTAATTTACATTACGATGAAGTTCAGAGCAGGGCTAATAAAGTTCTAGGCTTCATCAAACGGCGTGCTAAAGAATTTAAAAATCTGTGGGTGACAAAAACTTTATACACATCACTAGTGCGCCCCATTCTCGAATACGCTAGTGTCGTTTGGAATCCGATTTTCGGTATTCATACAGCGAGATTGGAGTCCGTTCAAAAACAGTTCTTGCTATTTGCTTTGAGATCCCTGTACGACCCACAAAATTTTCATAATTAGCCATCATATGAAAATCGGCTATTTATTCTTAATATGAATTCACTTGCCTCCCGTAGGACTATGATAGGCTCTTGCTTTGCATTTGACGTCCTCAGGGGTACTATTAAAGTTCAGTACCTCGCCGACAGGATAATCTTGAACGAACAAGCAAGATTTACACGACATACTCGTTTACTGGTGGAAACCAAACATTCCACGATCTATGGTGAGAACGAGCCAATAAATAGATGTTGCAAAATTTTGAACAGTGTAGGTCACCTTTATTCTCAAACCATCTCAAGATCCCAATTTAAAACAGCCGTTTCCAAGTTAATTTCGTCCTAATTCCTACTCGTCCCTATCCTTTTTCGTAACGTTAAAGCAATAAAAATGTGATGTTATGATAGTTATTTATTTTTAAGAAACTATTAAGACATACTTTATGTTATATTTTATTCATAAGGAAATGTATTTGTATTTATTTTTGTGTGAACACCTTGTTAGGTTTGATAAATAAATAAATAAAATTTCATCCAAATCGGAGCTATACTTTGGTCAGAACAGAAATCACGATTTTTCGTCTAAAATGGCCGCCATTTTGTTTTTGCCCAGCCGATATAGCTGGTTCACGAACTTAATCGAGATAATTACCCAATACACCTTTCCTGAAAATTTGGTGAAAATCGAACCAAAATTGCAACCTCTAGCGTGGTCACAAATTTCGTTATATCCCATATATATTTATAACTATATATATATATATATATATATATATATATATATATATATATATATATATATATATATATATATATATATATATATATATATATATATATATATATATATATATATTTCTCTCGAGAAATTTACCTAAAACAAAAACACGTTCTTGCGCCGTAAAGGGTTAACCTTGGGCAAACAGAAATCATAACGACTACTAAAACCATCCTTCATATAATCAGCATCAATGAAATCAAAAGTATGATACACGCTATTGGAGAAAACATTCACAAATTAGGAATTATAAACGGTCCATTTATCCAAAATGAATTGGAGAATATTCACGCAAAGTTATCAGCTATTGATCCCCGAGTTAGGCAAAGAAGAGGACTTATCAATCTTGTTGGGACCGCAGAAAAATTCCTTTTTGGTACAATGAGCGATGATGATGGATGAACAATTCTAAATACTTTGGAGACGATTGAAAAGAAACAAGACGAAAAATTAAATAACTTAAACAGACAAATTGAAATAAATTCCTTATTAAACGACTCTATTACGAATTTAAAGAAATCATTGAATCAGATAGGAATAGTACAATTAAACCATATCAAGAAACTACTGAAAATGAAAGGAAAACTATTAAACACCAATTAAAACTCGATCAGATTCTCAAAATGGAGTTGTTGAAGGAAAAATTGGCCCAACTTATCGACAATACTCGTATAGGACTAATCATACACGGAATCGTACATGCTAGTTTATTGACAGAAATCAGGCAGACAAACCTTGACTTTTACAAACTAAAGAATGTACGAACTGGGCTACTGAAGCATAACAATGACACAATTATTCTTGCTATCAAATTTCCCGACACATAAATTAATCGATTTTAAAGTTATAGTGGCAATGCCAAATGAAAATAATCTTGAAATCTCCTTCGAAGACCAGTACATTGTTGAATCAAACTCCACAAAATATATGTATAACGAAGAAATTTTATTTGAAAATGAATTGAAACCATTAAACAACTGTATTACCCAAAATAATTTTAAACTGGTCAAAAGCAAAGAAAATGAAATTAGAAAAATAGATGATGCTACAATTATATGTAAAAACATGATAAACTAAGACGTTGTAAATCTTTGTGATGATAGAGAAATCAAGCTAAATGGAAATTATCTTATAAATATAAATAATTGTACAATAAAAATTTCAAATTATACATTTAGTAATAATAATCAAGATAGATACTTTTATATCGATAATGAATCTTATAATTTTACCGAAAAATTAAGCTTCGATGATATTATTTTGAAAAATGTTGAAAGCTTGAAACGCATAAATCGCTTGAAATTGCACTCTAATATAAATTACATAACCATAGGCATTATCTCGATTATCATTTTGAATTTAACAATTTGGCTGCTTACTATTTTCAAGAAAAATTAAAACTTGGCAAAATCTCTAAATCATGTGAACGAAAATATTTATAAAATTCAGGAGAATTTTAATGTAAGGGGGAAGAAGTCACGTATATGGTAGCAAACAATTCTCACAAAAATATTGAAGAACTTTTGCAGACGCTGCATTTACCTAATTATGAAAAGTGCAACGAGATCATTTCTAAAACGGCACGTGTCTAATCCAGCCATAGTGTCAGCAAAATTAGACTATTTAGGGAAACCGTACCCATGGCGTCGCCCCCAGTCCGTAACCAGTACTCCAAGCGTACGAGCGTAAAATAAAAATTTAGTTAAAAGTGTTTGTTTTTCTTTTTTTAATTCTATGCCATAAACGACTCTAAAACTAGCATGATACTGACCATATCGCTTTGTGGAGTGCCGATACATTTGATCATGATAATGAGAAACTCTAACTATCTCTGAGCGAAGGCCCGAAAGGGGCTGTCGTGCTACAATAATAAAATAAAAATTATTATTATTAATATGTACATTGCGATATGTAGCATGAGTACAATTTTTTCATAAGCTTTATTAATACTTCTAGTAGATGAGCACCGTTTTTATCGATTCCAAAATTTTCAACTCGATCAGAAATTATAATAAAACTACATTATACTAGTTACTAATGCGATACTTAATGAACTAAGTCCATGAAAATTAACAATATGGACATAACCTGTGATTGTGATATTTTAATTTGCCCCATATTTTTCGATAGTTACTGTGAAGCTATTATATTCTATTTTTAATTTATCGGAAACATATATGAGTTCCATAAAAAAATTTAATGGGTACAAAAAAGGAAAAAATTTACAAAAATACATTGCTCGTATGATTATACTAATTACACACCTACAATTCACCGCAAAAAAGTCATTTGGGTATCGCTCGACCGATTGGCAACCAATTCACTTTATAACATATCATTATGCAGTAAAGGCAAAAACGTGTCGATATGGTACATTGTTGCTAATTATGACTTATGTTTGAGCGCTAAATTTTCAAGTCTATTGAAGAATAGATAAAAACAAACAATCGAATGGCACCTAAATTAAAGAGTCATCATCCTTATTGAAGTGATGCATTTTTTGTAGCTGTAAAGTCGCGCTTCAGCGAGCTGTCATCATTGCTGGGATTGCGGTTCATTCAATGATACTAGACTAATAGAGATAAATTGATTCTAACAAATTTCAAGGTGGTTTTTCAAATCCACCAGAAATTGAGAATATTCAGAGATAAAATGAACAGTAAATAAATAAACTGGGCAGTATACTTTAATTATTAAATTAGTTCTTAAATATGTACACTGAAAGAAAACGTGACCACAGTCTTAAATATTGGGATGACTTCAATTAAATTTTCATCGGCTATTAGTGTATATTAATAACCTGTTGTTGAACTTTACGAAGAAAGCAAATTATGTCCCATAAAGTAACAATTTGCTGTTGGCTTTATTAAGACTATTAAGATTCTCTACTGAACAATCTAGAAGCAAATTTTTTGATTTTTACTCCGACAAATAAAAATTGGTGCCGTGTTGAAAAAAAACGCAGTTGCAATTGCTTTACATTGGTAATCAAGAAATACTCGTATAAATACAATTCTTTATTTTTGATATGGATTTTCATTTGAATGGTTAAGTGGGCGTGGTTTCTTAATTTCATTAATCAGCGACATTCACGAGTAAACATTTTTATTATCTTTCTCAGCAACGAATTGAATGATATGGAAGTTGGTAAAGACACGCCCTGTGTGTTTCGGGAATTGGTTGGGTATTTTTTGGAGCAACATTCATCTGGGTATCAAGAATGAATTCAATGTTTTCGAAAAAAACTTCCCAACGATTCAAATACAAAGTAAAACGTACTCCTATGAAAATTTTAAAGTAAGAAAATCAATGTCATAGGTTCCCAAACTTTGCAGAGACAACTAGTATGCCCAGAAAAATAGCAGGCTTTGCATGGCCTCCCTGCTTCGCAAAGATAGAAAAGCTGGTTGGGGGGGCAGTTAACCTGGTCTTAGCTCCCCTAAAAACCAGAATAACACCAGCACAAAACACGCACAAGTAAATGGAAAGCATCAGACAACCTCATGCAACCGGGAATCCTCGCGGCGCTTGGGCATAAGAAGAAAATATGCAAACAACCAAGCAGCCTGGATCACAAAATTGAAGATGAAACTAAGGGGATCAAGAGCCCGAAAGCTGCTCCCATCAATATCGAAGAGCCCAAGGTGCAGTCTTTAAACTTTGAGACAGCTCCGCCAGGAAACATGATAGATAGAACGACTGACTTTAATTGATCTGAAGAGGAGCGCTTTTATCAAAAGGCTGAAGCAATTGTGAAGTGAATTAAAACCACCTGCGATGTTCGAAGGAACAAAAGTAAAAAGGTTAAAAATAGAGTCCTGGAGTTGGAATAGCTTCTAGTTGGATACGTTATTTCAAACGCAGTTAGAAGAAGGTAAAGGAGGAGAAATGCCTGCAGTCCAATTCAAGAGATCAGAATAAGAGAGGAAAGGACGAGGGGCTATACGAAAATGATGGAGTTACAGACAGTAGTTTCAAAGGCGGCCAAAAAATCGGCCATAAAGTGGCCCCTGAAAGAGGCTACCGACGAGCCTTCCTAGAAAAAACTGAAAAATAAACAGCAGCGTAAGCTCTTGCCTGAGGTACGAGTATCACTTGCTAAATTAAACAATGAAAGATCTCATGAAGAGGTACTGCATGAATTTAAAGGGGCTATTAAGCCCGACGATACCCAAACTGCCATAAGACCAGTACAGCCAACTCAGTCTGGTGGCCTTTTGGTGGAGTTTAGACTGGCAAAGAACCATAACGCAGTCAAGAAGGGAGAGGGTAGCTATAGCCTCAATTGAATCCACGATAACTCTTGATATCAAGATGTGACAATTATAAACACATCCTAAGGCATAGAAATGGCTGTATCTTTAAAGAAGTCCAAGCCGAAGGTAAGGTAAAACTGCAGTGATACGTATCCTGTAAGTCAACTTACACTGTATCTTAATTGCTCAGGACCAACTTTAACAGTTTTCGAGAGACATGAAACCCAACCAGTAACATTAATACCAAGATTTCGTCAGCCCAGTATTCCGAAAAATCTGGCACCTTCGCCATTTGGGTTCGGAACAGTACTAACTTACCAGTATAGAGCCTTGCGAAAGGAGATGGTTTTGAATCGATTCAGAGCTCAGGAACACCGGTTTTTAGTATTTCCATAACTTCAATTGAACCAATGCCATCCTTCTGAGCCAAACTCAGTGCTGCAGAGGATGATGTCTCAAACACAGAAGGCTACGTTTTCATCTGACAGCATTCAATGCTGATGCTATTGAATAGAGTATGCCTAAATCTGACCCGAAAGAAAATAAGTGTAACGGGACGAATCAGTAACGAGAATTTTCTAGTGCTCTACAGCATAACCAGAAGGATTGCCAGCCAACCTGCGCAGATGGGTCGTGGGGCATCACGCACTTACTTTGTTTATCTCCAAGACCACCTGATCGCCTAAAACATAAAGTCTTGCTTAAGGCCGTTCCACTGTTATCCTGTATGAGGATACCTCCGACTATAAGCTTTCCGCTTCTATTCGTCTTCTTCCAACCAGGATCGATATCACACAAAGAACAAGACATGAGCGCGCCAATATTCGTTCTTATATGATTTTCACTCTAACACGGGGTATGTGATCACTAACCGACAACTGATTTTCCTATAGCCAACGGAAATTTCTTTTTCTTTTACTTTTTCCCCGAATTTCAATGCAGGTTGGTTCGTGACCCGTTGGTCAGCGAAATAAAGCTTACACTTGATTTGCAACAAAGTCGATTAGCAACAGTGAATTTATCCATGGTTTTTAACAACGTTGCCCACAACATTGATTGTAAACTGGTGTGAATCGGATTCTACGTCGGGCATTCGTTACGTATAGACTTGTGTTTAATCGTTCCTGTGAATAATTACTAAAAATTTAATAATTTTTGCAAAAGTCAGTTGAAATAAATTTTTTTTAATTGAAAATCATCGCCGTCGAATTATTCGAACAAACATCGAATACCTGAAGTTTCACTTCTGAGGAAGCCTCAAAACGCGGAAAAATATTCAAGGGCAGTGCCGGTTTATGAACATTCCCTCTGATCTCGCTGCAAAATCAACGAGATGGAGGGGCCCGATGGCTTCAGCCATCAAATAGAACGATGGTGTCCATCGCCAACGATGACGGGCGAGTAAAAATCAAAGCAAAGATTCGATAACAATGAAGAAAAGACAAACTGAAAATTTTATCAGTCGTTGAAATCGAGCAACTAGCCAAAGCTAACAACAAGGTGGAGAAGTATAAGAGAGAATATGAGGAACTCAGACTAAGGATCCAGACCAAAACTGACATTAGATAAGAAGCCATATGGCAGCAGCGCCTACTACTACACACATGACCATTAGTAGGCCGACTTTGCTGGCTAACTTGCATGGCGGTATATGAAGAATTATGGAGGTGCCAACGAAAATCCGAAGTTTTGTACGGTTTTGAGGCGGGTTTCTACTTCCTGATGGCCCGCGGACAACACAGTAGCGCTCCTAGTGAAGTGAAAATTATTTCAGTTCTTATACCTGTTTAGTTTTTATCGCCTTCCAAAGTGAATTTATAGGAGTTTGTTTACATCTCGACGCTGAGCTATCAGTCGAAGATGCAAAACGTGTGCTTCATTTGCTCATCTTGAAAGATTTAGGAGTACAGTGGGCTATACAAGGTGAATTCATAGCATGCACGGAATGCGTTCCGCACGTTTTTTATTTGGAAAATAGTATATATTACGAAATATAAGCATTTGCTAATGCCGCGGTTGGATGACAGCTACCGGAAGCTTGTCCATAGTAGGCCGACTAATACATATGCAAATTGCTACAATATGGCTTCCTATCTAACGTCAGTTTTGATCTAGACGCTAGAAGAGCTAGTTGGCAAATTAACGTTCAACAAAAACCAATAAAAAAGAAAGAAGTAAAGTCAAAAGCAACCGAAGACAAAAAATCAAAGAAACCGCAGGCGGAGCAAATGTCAGTACAAACTATTATACATCACTAGTTGGCCTAGGTGATTCCATGAACATTGAAGAGGATTAAGGTAACAAACATTGTTTTACTAAACCTGATAAATTGAAAATTGGCAGAAAAACCGAAAGTTTTGTCTCCTGGTCCGTGTGTCAATATTAATCAAAAAGAAGAAAAAGTCCCACCAATCAATGTTGTACACGTAAAGAACTTTAAATCGCATGGATAAAGAAATAACAACGAATGCACTTGATAAACTGATAATTTCATTTTGTTCTCAATTACAATTTATACAACTTTCTTGTTTATGCAAGTAAATGAACCTTACCATGCGTAGGTTGTTACACCCCCTTTTTACCAGGGAAACTGGGGTGCTCCGGCGAGGCTTATGGACCCGGTTAGCTCGTCCGAAGATGGGCGTGGAGCGCCACTCGCTTTTCCCTCAAAGCCTCAAATAGCCGCCAAGCGAGAATGCGACTAACCGGATTACACTCGACGATATTCGGCCGATACCCTCGCTACTAAACACCCTACGATCTTTACTTTAATCCTTCCCCTACACCACTTCACTAACACCCTATATTCTTCACTTCTCAATCAAGATGTCCCTCGCGTGGACCACAATACCACCCCCGAACACTATGACCTCCGATATCACGGGCTTTATTCAACCTCCCGACACTTTCACTTTGACTTGACCGTCCAAGCCGCACTCGTTACAACAGCGAACTGAAACAAAAAAACTTACTTCTTTAGTGTCTTGAACGGCACTAAAATTTCTTCCTTTGAACGTTAATTAAACACCAATAAATTTCAAATATCTACAATTTTTCCACACTTGTATTCAACTCAAAAGAATCTATAACCTCAATAGAAGATACACTCTATCATAAAATAACTTACGTTACTTCTAACCCTACAAAGGGGCCCCTTCGACGATCGTATTCGCAGGTATATTCCGTCGCCTTTTTTTTTCCAATCGAAACTTGCTCGTCGCTTTACTAACAATGTTTTTCTTAATGTGGATTTCGCTCTGCTGCTACCGTTGTCCTCCACTTAACGATTCCGCTGCGCTTCGACTTTTCTTCTCACTGATTGTTCTCGTTCCGTTGCCGTCGTCGCCCACGATACAAGAGATCAAAGCGGAGGCGCGTCATTCTTCGCGTGCTTATATAGCCTCCTCCTAACGGCTATGGTTCCGCTCATCGGTCATCCACCTCTTCAGCGGGGTAATACCTTCTTGCCGCTACTTGGTCGCCGCTCCCCTCTGGTGGCGAGTACTCCAACTTCGACTGAATCAGCTGAACGTAATTTACTGTCAGTTTGGCCTGTCAGTGATGTGTGTTTATGTCCATTTGAAGATTATGGTGGTTGCTGATCGGGTCGGCTACTCCTTTCCCAAATCCAGTCCGTATCTTTTTGCGCTTCACCATCTTTGCTCCAATAATTTTATCTTTACATTGTTCCGTTCATCATCTGGACATAGTTCGGTGTTTGGACTGTTATTCGTATAAACAATAATTTTGTTAACAATTAATTCTTCACGAAGTGCGGTGTTTTCTTAGAATTTCCTTTACCATTTGTTTTCTTCATTTCTCTCTTTCAACGTTCGTAGCAAATCACAAATTTGTTATCCAGCCACCGTATGTAGGTATCACTTCTCTTTGTCATCCACTTTATCTGCTTTATCCGCCGACGCCTTATCAGCAACAACGTCGCCGTAGAATTTAGGTTCATCATGTGTTTGTTTTTGATCTTCTTCGTCATCTGATTCATCATCACCTGAACTGTCGGCAGTGTTGTTATTTGATTTTGAGTGTGTAACCACATTCTGTACACTGACAAGAGTCTGAACTATCGTGTATTTTTCTATGTTTGTTTAAATATTTCCGTGCTGAGAAAAATCGACCGCAATCTTCGCATTTAAATAGCTCAGGATTCGCGCGTAGCGACATATGTCTCTTGAAATGATGTTTCATTAGAAATATTTTCGGACAATGTTCACCTTACAACGTTTCCGGGTTTGAGTGCAACTGAATGTGTTTCTCCAAGTCTTTTTTTTTGTTTTTTAAATACATTTCACAAAGATGGCATTTCATTACTCCATCTTTATCGTGATACAGTTCGTGTCGCTTTAATCCCCGCATACCTGTAAACGTTAAGTTGCACCTGTCGCCCCTTATTTCTTGATCACCCGCTTCACCAGCACTCCCTGGCAGCTTTTGATTCGGTATAGTTTTAACAAGTCCTGAATTCTTTGCAACATTGTTGACTGTAACAGTTTCATTTGGTTTAGGTAATTCATTTAAAGATTTATTTGTTGCGATGCTTGATTTATTTTTAAATTTAAAGCAGGTATTCATGTACTGAGCTTTAAAATCATATGCAGTACATAACAGGTATTCATGTACTGAGCTTTAAAATCATATGCAGTACATAACTTTTGGACACACTCCATGCATATAGCTTTTGGAAGAGAATCATCGGCTTCCATCCGCAATGGCATCATTGATCTAATCATATCAAGTAAAGCTGCATTTTCCTGTTGGAATATCATTTTTAAGTTGTTTGAAGACTCGCAACCGCGACAGACATTATTCCCACTCATTTTAAAGACGGGTCAATTGACATCAGCATCTACTAAATGTTTTTTTCTTGTTCTGCCGTGTCTAGCACACTCAATAGACATAAATGAAATCGATTTAAGCCACCTGCAAACACTTCGTATTGAAGTTTCCCAATAATTTTCACATCATAAGTTATTTGCACGGAAGCTTGAGGGTTATTTCATTATCTGAACCACCGTAATTATGCTCAATGGCTTCAAATTTCGTACAGCATGAAGCGACGTCATCATCGGACTTACCCCAATTTCCTTCCGACAGCGGATTTATGTAAGCGACGTAGTGTCCGTTTTGATTGTCTCCTGAATGGACTACGAGATAGAAATCACTCCTTTCTTAGCTTCCTGAAGACTGTACTCTTCACCAGCATCGTATTTGGTGTCACCATCTAGCATTTCTGTAGCAATGTAACTCTGGAACGATTCGTAAGCCGGACAATTATTCTAAATTTAGAGATGCGTTTCCATCGACAATATCATGTGAACCGATGTTTTCTAAATGTACTCGTTGCTCCCGGAGAAACTGTAGCGTTTTATCGACATTTTCAAGACAGTGAATTCTCATCATCTGAATCCTCCTTGGCAACATCTGGTTCGATCTTGTTAGGTTTTGGTTTTACCGAAATATCTGGGGAACATTCCAACTTCGAACAGGCGGTGATTCTGATCTTCGCTCGATGACAATGTTTGCTTAAGACTACCAATAATCGTATTTAAACTACTAATATGATTACAATTTGGACTGGCAAACAAACCCTAGTCGAGTGCGGCTTAGCTTTCTGACTATACAAAGTCACGCGAGTGTTACGATAGTGTTCGGGGTGAGGTAATCCTGGTGCCCTTCGGTTTTATCCGTAACAAGGTCGCTACGTAAAATGTTTGTATGTGTGTTTTATCATTTTTTCGGGTGATTACCTATGTATGTTGGCGAATGAGGAGAGACAACAAAAAAACGGTAACGATTTCCATTTTGTTCGTATAATTAGGTGTCGTGACGTCCTTTACGATTAATAATTTTTATACGCCCGTCACTATAAGCGGCAACTGCCAACTTAAACCTAAATGCCCGAGGCAACTTCTTAAAACGATGGCCTCAGCTTTAAACGTTGAATCTACGCCTCCGACCACTAGCTTGAATGCATACTGCCGCCACTTGAATTTAATTCGTCTTATCTTTTAGTGACCACCACCAATCAAAACTGCCCTTCACCAATCCTCATCGCTAGAAAAACGTGCAACTTAACAACTACCTTACTCGCTAACTATCATACAAGGGAAGTTTTTATCTGATTCATTTTTGTGGACTCTCTGCTGAAAGTGGGTCTCCTTCTTGTACCTCCCTAGGACTGGTAGGACTTCAAGTCTTTCACGTGCCAGGTACATCTTTGCCTTTGGCATCTTTATGCCAGTAAGTCCAGCCAAACATTTTCTCCTCTACCCAGAGTGGTCTTAAGTTTTCCGGGGCCAGCTTAGCGGAATAAAATTTCTATGCATCTGACTCCAGGAAGTCCTTCCTCCAAACGCAGTCTCCACGTTCATAACTTATATCTCGCTTCCGCAGATTATACCGGGCTGTGTTTTTTTTTCAGGCCTCTACGATCCGCTTTCGAATCTCTGCTCGGAATTGTTCCATCTTTTTTTGCCCTGATATCTGGTTCTGGAACCCCTTGGCTATCCTGAAGAGGCTCCCAACTCTTATGATAGGTATCCATCTCCCTTCCAAAGCTATAGAAATAGGGCAAAACTTTCATCACCTCATGATAATAGGTCCGTAACGCACAAGCTATTTAAGCTATATTTTGATCCCAACTACGGTGACTTTCCGATGTGTATGAGCGCAACATACGTTTGATCTCCTGATTCACGTGCTCCGCTGGGTTTGCTTGGGGGTGATAGAGTGCCGTGAATTTTATTTGAATCACGTAGGTTTCCGCCAACCTTCGCAGCTCCTTGTGGCAAAATTGTACAGCGTTGTCGCATACTAGCCATCGGGGGACTCCAAAAAGAAGGAACACAATTGTCATTATATAGGTGTGCCCCCATTTTGACCGTGGTAATGGTCCAACCAAGTCCACACAGACCCTTTCCCATGGTTTTGTAAGGAACAAACCGATGACTCGAATGATTTAAATTTGATGAGTAATAATAATGGATCCGAAATTGGTGCCTTATGTTGTAAATGTACACAAGAATCGGGGAAAAAATCCCACTATATTTAGATTGAATTACGTGGAGGTGAAGAAGTTGTACGACGACAACGATATCAATTTGATTGAAATTGTAGATACAAAGATGAATACGACAAAGGCAAACTCGACGAATAAATCGTTACTTACGGCGACAAGTCCGATCAAATGGCTGCTACCGCGACGTGACTTATCCTTGAAGCGACAAGTTTCAAAAGAAGTACAAAACAGTAATAATTACAGTTGTATCAAAGTGTCCTAATATCCTGAATCTCCGATTAGTTTTGGTATCGATTATATCCTCGTTGGAAATAATAATCAAATATTTCAACAAATTCTTAGAGTGGCTTGCCCAAGCCATGACCATGTGGAACGTCGTGTTGGCGGAGTTCGAACACACACACCAAGTACAAGTTTAATGGAAAGACATCTGCAACATTATGAAGGACCCTCATTCAGAAACACAGAACTTCATATAGAAACTCGTCCGGGTGTGATGGATTTGCAACGCAAATCGAACCCGAACCATGATAGAATAAGCCCACAATATCATAATAATAATAATAATAGCAGCAACAGCACTAAAAGCAACAGCAACATCAACAACTACTACAAATACGTCCTGATGGTCCGCCAAGTCTGGAAGATGATCCGCCTGAAATGAAACATTCAGTAGATCTATCAGCGTGTATAGTTGATTCGCACAATATCAGTTTGGACTCGTCGTTTATGTTGAATGGCAGCAGTCAATACGATATGGATAAAATTTTAAGGATAAAAGCGTTACGTGAACAATTGAAAGATCCTTCTGGTAAAATTTTAGTTCCCGACACAAAAGTAGCTTGTCAGACGGATATGGGATGTGCTGAAGGCCAAAGTCGATGATAGATCTGATGTCGCGTCCGATTCAAGTGATATAATAGCCCGCATAGTGATCATAGCTATGCAAGATCGAAAAATGGTGTGGATTTATCTGGATTGAGTGTTGAAACTCCAAGCAATTCTGATGAGGAAATCGATGTTGTATCTATTGTTGATAAGGAACTACCAATAAATCCATCAGACAAAGATCGTTGGGTCCTGCAAACAAAGGTTGCCTGTGAAAAGCTACATCCCCGCTCGTGCCCTTGAAGCAATTTTCTGATTGTGCATAATTCGCTAACGGGTAGTGGTAGTCGCGGAATAATTTCCACGGAAAAGTCACGAGTAAAAGCATTTCGGTTCAAGGAGGGAAATCCAATTTGGATGTGTTGTGCGTGCATTGCGTTGGTTTGAAAGTGATTTTAGGCGTGAGAAGCTGTAATCCCGCGAGAACGGTTACATGAACTTGATTCTGCCGGATATCATTTCCCGACAACTTCTGCATTGGGACTCTTACTGTGCAGTTAAACTTGAGAATCACCAATGTGTTCACTTCAGTAATATTTGAACGGAGTGGCATTGCTGTTTTGCCGGCTTGTGTCGTTCGTACTCTATAAAAATTAAGGACTGTTCAGAATGTTCCCAATCAGAGTTAGGGATGTCAGAATTGTATCTAATTAGCACAATCTGAAAGTAGTGCCATAACAGTAAACGAATGAGCAATTGTGAATCCTTTTTGCTGGGGCTAGATATAATTTAAAATAATTGGCAAAAGTCGTAAAGAATTTATAGGTCAAATCCCTTTAGTTATAATGATAGTGTGAATTTCCTTGGGTTGCAGTCGCTGGATTTCGGGCAGTGAAGAAAAACTATAAAAGATTTTTGTCGGCAATAAAATACGCCTCTTTGGCTCCCCAATACAAAAGCTCAATGTAATTCTTTTCTTGTTGCTGGCATTTAATGTAGGCAATGGTGTCGGGTTTGCGTGAATGTAGCGTGATAAAAATGTTGATTCGTTCTCCTCGGCATTTATGATTGAACCAGACAAATCTTGTCTTCATCCAGGCAATGGGAGGTCACGATCTGTTTGTTCACATCTTCTAGGCGAAATTCGTAAAACTCATTTCGTATTGGCACATATGGTCCAAGAAAGTTTGGTGACAGTCGTTTTGCATGAGAAAAACAATTGGATGAAGAGATTGAAAAATTGAACAATTTAAACATCGATGATATTCAAACTTTGTGGGATCAAAGACTCAAAGAGTTAAAGGAAAAAGCAAAGATCAGCATGGCTGGTGTTATGATTTGCTAATTCAGTCTGCAGTGGAATTGGAGTCAAATTGGGAAACAATGAGATCATTGTTTAGCAAGCGGGAAATCTAATGACGAGACAAATGGTTCTTAGTGGAGAACATATTGTTTTCATTATGGTTTTATTATGCAATAATAACGGAATTTCTTGGCGCTTGGTTTGCGAAAGCCTTAAAACTGACAGTTTAACAACTGTTTTGAAAAGCTCCCATGAAAACTTTCATTTCATACTCATATCGGCTACATTTGATGAACTTTTTTTCAGGGGCCACTCTCCTGTACTGTTATCATCGATTAATGGCCAATTTTTTCGAATCCTAGAATGGTTACAAAACCCTATTGCTAGGAGCTCTCTTCCACCTCCTTTACTCACTTATGAGCATTAATTGTAGGTACTCATCTTCAGTCATTCATTAAATTGAATCAAGTGTTCAAAGCATGCACCTTGAACGTTGAAGTTGGGAAAAAATTACTCAAAATTATTCAATCTTCGCATTTAAAACAGCCACCATTTTGTTTAACGATTACTGATACCACTAGCTGAACCGATTCTCAAAGATATACATGACACCTATCATTCCTGAAATTCTCATGCAAATCCTAGCAAAACTGTAGTGTCTGAGTCGGTAAATAGCGCATGTTGTTCCATAGCCATATGTTGCCATGGTAATCAATGCAGCGCATATTGTTCCATAGTAATACAGGAAAATTCAAACCACTATAATTTCGCTAAATATAATTCAATCTTTATGAAACTTTCAGGTTAGATTAATCTTATAAATAGTCATCTGTGTACTGAATTTCATTGAATTTAATGGTGTCGTTCAGCTTTTATTCAAGAAAACATAAAATCAATAAATCATACTATTACTAACAAAGTTGAGTGAATTTCGACTTCTCACGTATTTGTTATTTTTGTACTCACCAAGGCCTACATTCCTGATTTTTTTCAGATTTTTCGGATCACAGTTGTCGCGAGGGGGGGGGACACAAATTTTTCGTGTATTTCCCCTCCCTGTGCGCCCCTCGAAGTAAACTTTGCCAAATTAAGACCTGTTTTGAAAAGCTTTCATTAAGACCTTTCATTTGATACCCATATCGGCTACTTTCAATGAATTTTTTTTTCGGGGGGTCACTCCCTTTAAATACCTTATACAATTTTTTTCTAGTTGATCTTTGAAGTGAACCCCATTTTACACCTACATACAAAATTTGATGTTTCTGGCTTAAGTAGTTTCCGAGAAAAACTGTTGTGACACACGGACGGACGAACGGATTTTAGTAGGGTTTTGTAAAATTATTTTACAAAACCCTAAGAATCATGCGTATCGTATACAGGACATTATTTTAAAAGAAAAGAACCTTGCGGGTATCCAACTTCTTAGTTGAGACTGATGGTTGTATGGAAGACAAATGGGAAAATTGCTAAAAACAAGAGTATTTGACGAATTAAGATGTACTTACAAAATCCTCGGGCTGATCGCCCGACACAACGTGATATCCCTTCGTGGACACAATTATGATGTAAACAATTATTTTAAAATATCTCGCGACGAACTTAAATATACGCGCACATAATCAAAAGCATCATCACAATAATTGACACTTCAACCAAAACAAATCGATAAGGTTATCATCGATAATGCAGTATTGTGTGCGAAAGGAAGATGCCCACCAAAAAAAACTGGGCTTGCGTCCGAGGTAAACGCTACAAGGTTGAGCATCCGTGGTGAATGCTGTAGCCTTGAACTTGGGTTCTTCAACTCAAGTCCAAAAGCCGTTGCAGTAAGTTGATAAAAGAGCCAGCGACGATGGAAGCGGTCTCTTTTATGGATACTTGGGCAGCAAAGAAGGAAGCATGGAACATTTCGCGAGCCAACAGGTGAAGAAGATCAGAAGGAAGGAGCGTCGAAGAAACTAGGCAAGCAACGAGGGAAAATTGCTCGAGACAACAAGGCCAGAAAATCGATTCAGGCAGCAAACGAGTTGAAGTGCGAGGATTTCGATCATCGACGGGGCCCCCAACGTAGGAAGTAAGAAAAACTGTGTAAGTGTAGAGAATTTGAATTTTATAAATAATAACCTCGCATGAAACTGAGATCAAATTGATTTTTCGTTTAATTTTCTTATATGAAATTTTCGTGTTTGGCGAAGTGTTACAGCCAGTGTTTTCACGGGTGGAGCGCGCGGTGTTGGCGGAAGGCGTAGAATCCTTCATGTTAAGGTTTTCAATCTGCGCAGTTATTTTTCTTTAGTGGAGGTTGATTTTTCTTTTGTGGAAATTAGTTTTTCTTTCGTGGAAGTTAATGAAAGTGGTGATAGGCGGCTTGACGAGCCGAGTAAAGGTCACCAGTGCATATTCCAGTAAAAGGACCATTCTGAGGAGCCTCTAGCTCGCCAATTGGCTCCTGGGGCCTATCTAGGATCAGCAAGTGGCACTTTCCTAACCTGTTTCCACGGGCTAGTCGGGACCCCAAGGCCACCAATCGGAATCACTTCTTGTAATGTATCATTAATATTTTTAACGTAATAAGACGAAGCAACGAAGGTCACGTTCTACAATTACCTGGAAAGACTAGTCGACTTATTGCCTACAAACGACACAAAAATAATTTTGGGTGATTCCAACGCTAAAGTTCGTAAGGAGCTATCTCATCGGGGAACGATCAGAGGATATAGCATCCACGATGAAACAAATGGCAGCAGCCAGTGTCTGATCGACTTTGCTTGTAGCAGAAATTTAGTCATACAATCAAATTGCTTCCCATGTCGACGCATTCATGAAATGACCTGCGCATCACCAGATGGCAACACACAAAACCAGATTGATCATGTTCTAATCCAACAACGTTGGGCCTCGAGCATACTTGATGTCCATACATACCGAGGAGCCAATTGTACCTCAGATCATTACTTGATATAATTAATCTATCGATGTCATATGTCAAAGGCATATTCGGTAAAGACCAGCTCGCTACAAAAATTAACATCAAAAGGCCCCAAACGACGCATGTGCAAAAAATTTCACGGAGACCCTTGGCAACCAGCTGGCTCCCATATTGTCAGACGCATCCATAAAGACAAGCAACGAGCTCTGGATGGAAGTGAAAGTGGCTACTAAGACCATGGCAGAACAGATGATCGGACATCAAGCTGATTGATTGGTTCAGTGCTGGGCGCCAGAATGTGTTAGACAAAACGAGCCAAAAATTACAAAGATTACGTAGGTAGGAAAACCAGGACGAAGAAAGAACACCATGAAAATCGAAAAAGAGTAGCAAATAAGACCATTAAGATTAAGAAAAGAAAATACTAAGACAACTGATAAATGTAAGTTTATCGAGCAACAACACAAAATAAGCATACAAAGTAGTGAAAAGCCTAGAACGTGGTTTTCAGCCCAAAACCACGCTCTGTCGGGATGACATCGGCAATATCATCGCTGATGAAACTAAGATTAAGGATTGATGGGCATCATATTTTAAAAACCTCCTTAATCCTCCGCACAGCTCCAGAATATTGAAGCCTATAGATGTCTAGAGAGAACTTCCATTGGCCCCACCAACACTGGATGAAGTTTGTTCCATTATCAAAGCCCAAAAGAATAAAAAAGCGTCGGGCATCGATGAAATTCCAGTGTAGCTCATCAAATATGGTGGCAGTAATGTTCATCAAGCTATTCACAAAGTTATCCAGTACATTTGGCAACAAGAACAGAGTGGAGGCAATCAATTATATTCCCTATGCACAAAAAAGGCGACAAGCTACAGTGCGAAAATTATAGAGGCATATCACTACTTTGTACGGCGTACAAAATATTTTCTAAAATCTTACAAAATAAAATCGGATCATACGCCAACAGTATTATTGGGGAGTATCAAGGTGGTTTTAGGGCAGGTAGATCAACAACAGACCAATCTTTTACAGTCAAACTTGTACTTGAAAAATGCTGCGAGTTCAACATAGACGTACACTAAATTTTTTTTTGACTTCAAGCAAGCATACGACAATATTGATTGTAACGTACTATACCAAGTAATGCTTTGCTTTGGCATCCCAGCCAAATGAGTCCGTCTTACCAAAATTACAATGACGTCGACGACCTCCCAAGTCTGCATCAATAACCAACTCCCCGATGCCTTTGACACAAAAATCGGACTAAACCAGGGAGATGGGCTGTCCCCATTGCTATTCAATTCAGCTCTGGAGAACATCATAAGGAAGCTACACGTCGATACGCGAGGTACATTGGTTTAGCCAGGTAGTTGCCTATGCGGATGATATCAACATTCTGTCATGGTCATTAACAACTGCCAAAGAAGTTGTTACGGGTGAACATTGAGATTCCAAAGTGTTACTCACCCCGAACACTACCATACGCAATTTTGTAAGAGTTTAACCTACACAATACCGAACTGCACTTTATAAATTTTTTTTAAAACGTAATGATGTAACCAACAGCAAGTAATTTAAATTTTCATTCATAAAATGACTACGTGTTAGATTAAGGAAAGAAAGCCACATAATAATTTATGCTTTGTAACTTTATGTAATTAAACTCAAGAAGCTATGTCACTTCCAATTTACACGCCACATTATGGACAACGCAAGCAGTAACAAGTGGCGATAGCATCAAGAACCAACGCGAACTCGAAACAAAATGCAAATTCACACGGTAGCGGAAACTTTCATAATCCAATCAACATTTGCGGCAGCTTAAAACATATAACCCTTCGAAGCAATCGGAATTGCGTCGCAAATAAAATAACATGCAATACTGGGAGGAAATCCGAATTTGAATCGTTGCTCTTGTCACCCGACAAGAGGTGTTTGCGTATGCGCAATAATCTGCGGGCATTTACATCATTTCCTCGAATAAACGTTTCATGCTGCCTGTGTTTTCATTGATTCTACGTTCCGGCATAGACTCCCAATGAATTTCGATGCAGTATATAATTTGACTAATTCAAACTCGAACCTGAGGGCTGAGTGCGCAGCCACTGAGCTTCTGGCCAAGGACACAAACTTAACGACCCCGCCGTAAAAATCTTCACACTCACGCAGATCCAGCAGAGATGCATGCATGCTACCAAAGAGGAACGAGCCAAGTAACGAAGCCAGAGATGCTGCTGAAGCAGCAATGGCACGTATACCGAAGGAAAAGACTCGCGAATTTAACACTTGATTAGTGGCAAGCACATAACGAGTGAGGCAAGAACTCGAGGCGTAACGTATTTAAAAGAAGCAGCAACAAGAAAACGAAAGTGCTAAGGAGGAGGTGAAATAAGTACTTCAAGTTCTAGAGGAATTGATTGTTAACTACGATTAAAAATCACCAGGAATCGAAACCAAAAACAAAGAAATTGATACTATGAACGGGGAATCGCAACAGAAACAGGCCAGATTGAATGTCGTTACATTGGAGTTGCAACAATTGAAGATACTTCAGCGTATCATAAGATCGAATTTATGGAGTGCTCTCAAATCTCTTTCGTGATCTGTCGAAAGTTGGACAAGTCTTGTGCACTGATAGTTTCAGTGAGAAGAAAATGAGTAGCACCTGATTCAGGTAGTAAAGTTGAAGAGGAATTCACTGCGGCTAAAAATATCGCACAAGATGTTAGTATCTGGAGGCGTTACAAACAGATCCAAATAAAAAAATCGTTTCTGAGTATGGAAAGGACTCAAGCGAATGCTGTTTGTTGAGCTCCCAACATAAAGCCAGAATGAAGTCATTGTAGGAATTTTCAGCCAAACCAGATGCTATGAATGAGTCTAAAAATATCAAACCAAACCCATTTTGGCACACCCACAAATGACCACCGATTACGCCAAACTCAAACGAGAGAAAGTTGACAAATCCATTAAACTACATGGAAGAAGCACGGATACAATTTTTGAATTTCTTACCTCCTGTCCTAACTGAATATCGACATCGTGGCGAAGCGTAACATTCATTCATTATTCCACCACGGAAATCGAAATGAAGCAAATCGCGGTATTCCCGAGGAGAAATTCGACGGCCGAAATTAGTGGAAAATGTTGGTTAATTTTACACAAACGACACGCATTGCTACGGCGAGTTACCTACCGGCAGGGATAAGAAAAACTATGAAATCTTAGCGCCGGCTCAAGGGAAAGAGGAAAAAATGAGGATTATTGCGAAATCCTCATCTCGCGTCGCGATATAAATAAACATTACTGACAGTTCAAGCAGTCAGTCAAATGCATTCAGCGCATTCAGCGCGTAATACACTTAATTCCCACTAGGATCACCACCGAGTGGAACTTGTTATGAGTGAAATCAAGTGAGGGGAATTACTCGAACCAACGGAAAAAGCACTCCAAAACATGATTTTCCCGGTGGATGGGAGGAAAAAACGTTAATCCAGGGGTTATTTGAGCCCGGGAAGATTGGCGCACTTTTTCTTTTGCTCTTTTGGGAGTTTGTTTTCGAGCGACCGGGGAGATATAATCGAACATTACTCAGCGAACGCTTTTTCTGACGAGGAATTGGAGCCACACGGAACATTAAATTGGAAGCAAATTTTGGATATCAGAACATTAAACTGAGGCGAGACAACTGTGGCGAAAATCACGCAAACGGAAGAAAGGGTCCCCTTACTAGAATAGGGGATTAATGTAAGTGGCTTTCCTTTTATCACATATTGGTCGAATTCTTTTTTTAATAAAGTAACGTATTAAATAATGAAGATAATTATAAATTTTTCTTTCCTCGCTACAATTCAACATTTAAACTTTCCTTTCCCGCTGTAAAAAGTGTGGCTCGGGAATTCTTTTCCCGGGACGTTGATCAGGCAGGAAGACCGAGAGAGTTTAATTGAAGTGATAGTGTTTGTGTGTGTGGCGTTCTGGGGAACTTCGGGTGCCCTGTTGTGAGAAAGTACGACTTTTGTGCGGTGGTGGCACACCTTAACTCGTTCTGTGTGGTAGATTTTCTTTGTAGCTGATTCTCGCAGCTAAGTGGCGGCGAGCCCCAAAACTTGCATATTTGTAATTTCGCTCCGGTTGGTCGTCTTCTCGTTCGGACGACCCCTTGAGAGGCTCGAAGAATCGAACGGGTGGCGACCACGCTCGTCTTCGGGTGAGTTAGCTTGGGTCAGTGAAGACTCCTCCGGAGTAACCCCAATATAGCGGTGGGGCAGCGAGGGAATCGGTTATAAAGGCTTCCTGAAACTCGACTGTGAAGCAAAACTAGTAGGGCTACAAATCAATGAAAATAAAACAAAGCTCTTGACGCAGTCGAGGAAAATACCTCAAATACACCAAATATCATACTTGGTGAATACAGTATCGAAAATATGGGCAAATTTGTGTATTCAGGCGCCAAAATAACGAAAATAGGTAATGAAAGAGACGAAATACGCCGAAGAATACAGCTCACAAATAAAATATTTTTTTCAGTTTTGACGATCTTAAAGATCAACTGCATTCACAGGAAAGCAAAGCTCCAAGCATACAAATCTGTGATAAGCCCTGTGTTATGCTACGGGTGCGAAACATATCCACTAATATATTGAACGCCTTTGAGTGACGGGTCCAGAGGCGAATAATCGGAGCAAAGCTGGATGGGGACCAATGGTGAATTCGATATAACCATAAGCTGTATGAAATTTTTGACGAACCGGAGGCCTCAACGATTATAAGACTGCGGAAGCTGCAATGGGCTGGACACATAAATCGTATGGACGAACAACGGATATCCAAGAGGGTATTCGTTTGGAGAACTGAAGGCTGGAGACCAGTGGGGAAACCGAGGAAACGCTGGTCTGATAGTTCATCGCTACTCGGATTTCGGAATCGAAGGAACCGGTCAATGGACTAAGACGGTTAGAGGCGCTATTTGCAGGCAGCGAAGGCCAGAGAGGGGTTGTAGTACTAAGAGGAAGGAAGGCATAAAAAGGAATCCAATCGATGGAGCTTAAAACATAACGTGAATAAAATTGTACGATTGTAATAATTATGCTCAGACGCTAAATAAATTATGAATTGCTAAATCAACTTCGATCTTTCCTTCCAATAGGGTAGGCATTTTCAGGAAGGATTCAAGCGATAGGTGAGTATCGTTCCAAAATGGCAGAGTTCTTTTAGAGAGATTTGCTAAAAGAGTTTTCATCGCTTGGTTCGGGTGCGCGGTAGTAGCGTAGTTTATTTCTGTTTGATGTAGAGTGGATTAGGTATTGGCATGTTATTTAAATTATTTCATTTAAAGTGCCCCGTACGGCCTTCCCAATTATTGAAACTGCCTTTAGAGGAGCAAATGTATAGTGGAATCATTCTTCGAATTGTGTTATTTTTACATCATTGCTGTAAACTGAGTTGACAGTTGATTAATTTTTTTTAAATGCTCATAATTTGTCATCACATCTTCATCTGAGAATGTATTAGATAATCCTGAATCATTCTCATTTGAATTTCATTCATTCTATTAAGGTAGCTTAAAATAAATCAACAATAACAAATATTTAATTATTTGATGACTCAATTCCATTCAAAAGCTCCGCGCCATACTCGTAAGTCGACATACTATATTTTCCATTGCATCACAATCAGCTCAAATTCAAACTTCTAACTCTGACAATTACCCCTAAGATAATTTATGAATTTCAGTTATTAATTCACCCACTCACTCATTTCGATCGCATTCGAACTCACACGTGATTTTGAAATGATTCTCACGTGAAACAATTGAATAACTTTCGAACGGCATTCCAAGCTTTTGTACTCGTACTTTCCAACCATTGATCCCCTCTCAATCTGAATTTGTGTTAACTTTGTTTATGGAGTATTCATAAAAACGTGTGATCCTTATCTTAATTCAAGTGTCCATAATGATAACTTTGTAGACACAAGAAAAAACCTTTAAACGACATTATGAAATTGTAGAAATATAAGTTGAGTATAAATAAATGTTTACTTTCCTAGTGCAAAACGGTGGGGCGTGAGGGATGAGGGAGTAATATCACGTACCAATGGAGACTGACAAAGACTTTTGGAATCAATTCACATTTTCATATGATGGAACTTAGCGTAAATTGATGGGAATTATGATATGTCACTCAGAACTACTTTTAATTTTAACTAATTAGGAATCATTGTAATCTGTTTTAAATATGGAGTAATTGGTTATTTTATTGAGGAGGAAATCCTGGAGCGCTGAAATAAGGCGTGTATTCAATATGTTCCAATGGGTTATCAAAATTCAGGGTAACTCGATAAGATTTTCTGCTTTTTCTATTCCCTCAAAATGACTCTTTAAGTCCATGGGCCTTTTTATAAACATCAGCTCTCATGATTTTCCAAAAAATAAGGTTGCAGCCATGACTTCTTCTTCTTCTTTATCGCAACCTTATTTTAAATTTCAATACTATGAAGTATCCTTTATGATATTTGCATTAACCAAGCAGTCTTTCCACCTCAAGACGCTTTGCGAACTGGATTCGTTATTATTTGAAATTGGGCAGTAAAACTTTGATTGTGCATCTTTACAGAAAAATGACGATTTATCTGACGATTTCCAGCTCCAGCCACATCATCCAGGAGTCATAAAAATGATTACCACCGTTTCTCCTTCCACTCTTGGTAGAAACAAAACAATTGTATCTGAACGTCTTCAATTTTAAACAGATGAAAAATAAACAGTTGAGCTAAACACCTGACTAAGCCACAATCTACGAGAATTGCTGCTGAAGATGTTCATACCTAACGTAGGAAAGCTTCCAGAAATCGTGGGTTCACAAGGAAAATATTATTCCGCTCTCTTCTATTATTCTTAGAAATATTTACAACCCTGTGCTAAATTTGGTTGCAACTTGCAAATGAATGAACCCTTTCCTAGCTTGAAGATATTATTCACTCGCGGATAAACATTTAATTTGATTTCGATAAGGAAAATCTTTCTTGAAATTACGAATTTTTAATCTTGACACGGATCAGTTCAATAAGAGATAATATTCGATTTTTAAATTTATAAGTCAATAACTCTTTAACTAAATCAGGGTTGCTAATCGATTTGTAATTCGAACAAATCAATCTCTTAATTGCAACACGGATTTGCTTTTAAGGTGATTAAAATTATTTTTTAGGCACAAATAACGATAAGCTCAACACGTGTAAATTTGTGGTGAAATTATATCTTGCAGTTAGTGGTCACGTTTATGCTTGAGTCAATTCGTTGATTTGACTAGCCTTCATGTATATTGAAGACAGATTTTAATTTCAAAATTAAAGCTATGGAAATTTGAAGTTTAGTTCGTTTCAATTATCTTCTGTCAAAAGTCAAATAATAAGTTAGATGGAAGAATGAAGGATAGGCTTCATTTGGAGTAGAATAAAGTTTTACCAAATTCTAGTTTTCTTGGAAGAAAATTATTTTATTTGAGAATATCTGCTTTTCTATCAGGATCAGAAATAAGCCAACAAGATGTGCTTTATTGCCACCGCTATTACCAGATACTAGCTTCCAAATTGAATGCATAATTTCTACACAGTCAAAAGATTTGAACGGTTGTTACTTTTGCTTTGTTATAAAGTATATATTACATACTCTTATTCTGGTCGAGATCTTGATACCCTCAACACGGGCAGGTAAGTTTCAGCTGGAGTCCACGGCCCCAGGAAGCTCATCCGGAGACGGACGCAGGAGCCACTTGCTGCCCAAGACCCCGATTGAGCCGCCAAACGAGAATGCGGCTCGGCAGGACTCAAACAACTATGGGTGGACTCTTTTTCGGGATAACCCATTCCCGTTTCCCCAATATACTTAACCAGCACACGCGTGTGCTGCAAAGGGACCAAAAAGGTATTATCTCTGTTTGGAGGTCTAACCACGTTTACTCACCAGCCGAACCAAATTTCACATTTAGTTGTTGTAGTAACGCGTACACTTTTCAATATTATTCAATTCTTAAACACAAAATCTGTATCACCACTTCACATTTTTAGGGCTTTGCAAAAAGAAATTTTTACAAAGACCTACTAGTTTTGCATCCTGTCTGTTCGTGCGTCATAGCAAGCTTTTTTCAAAAACTATTGAAGCTGCAAACCTCAATCTTGTTGGAGAAATCAGAGGTGGTGGTCTCTCAAAAGTTTGTCTTATCAAATCTTTCAAAAATGTTTAAGGGGGTCCCCCTAATGTTGAAGTGACCATATAAACAATTTTTTTTTTTCAAATGTAATCGACTAGAGGATATCAAATGCAAGGTTGTAATGATTTTGTTGTTCAAAACGCTCGAACGACATCGAAACCAACCTCTCATCGGTTCTAGACGTCAAGCCTTTGGACATGACAACGGACTGTACCCTACAGGTCAACAAGTCCGGATACAACTTAGTCTACTCCGAGGTGTCGGCTGGGTAGCTAGCTAGTTCGGAAATGAGTTCGGGCACAGGTCATACGTGAGCAGACTAAGTCCAAAATGCAACAACTCAGCCACCGCTTCACATGCCCGTTTCAATCGCGTCAAAAATACAAACATACGGAAAAGAAACCTACTTTACTTCATTCCTTACTTCTTCCATTCTTTCAGACAACAACAAAATCTAGATTTAATTTCGCGTTCCCAACTATCGCCGACGCGGTACCGAAAAATCTTCTACTGTAATTCGACTACAAAATAACCGACGCTAAAAAACTCAAAGCAAACTATGGTACCGCGTACCGCACGCGACGCGAAACCGGCCATCCGCGGATTGCTACAACCCTACCCTCGTCACGGCATACTTGCCGTTCGCTATCACTCCTGCTGGAAGGGACGGGCATGCTGGAAAGGAAAGGCGTCGTTATAATCTAGCAACTCATTTGAATTTTTCCAGTCTTCAAATTTTTAATAATAATTATGGACTATTTAGGTGCAACTTCAAATCTCAACCCATAGAATAGACTAAGCTTATTCTTCTAGGTATTTATATATACTAAAAAAACGTAATATTTTGGCTAAATTCTGTTAACTGGACAAACATACTTTTTTCTTCTTTCATACAAAAATTGAATATCAACGAATTATTTTGGTGTAAGACGATTTCGTGCAAAGATATTATCGTTTACATACAAAATAATTACGATTTAGTTGATTTGATGCAATGGAATAACAAATATTTGTAAATATTATTTAAAGTATTTTTAACGATCTTATTATGATTCTGTGTTTTCTTTTTTATGTTTTTATTTCAAGCTTTCACATGCCACCTTCAAGGCATAATTCAATTCAGGCTCACTAAAAATTGTTTTATTTATTTAAGAATAATTTTTCCTTATTTGCTTAACCATATCAAAAGTCGGCATGGAAGTTTATGAGCAACTATACATAATTACAAATCATCATATGCTTAGCAAATTTTTCCATTTGATTCCTTACTTTTTTATTTGAATATTTTCATGTTCGTTAGCCTTACACACACAATGTTAATAGTTTTTATTTTTATTTAAATTTATCTAAGGTTATTATTTAATTGATTTCAAACTTATACAATATATAAAAATTCTTAGCATTTATCTTAACATTTTAATCTGTTTTTATCTTTTTGATACACACTTCTTTCTATAGTTAAGACAATTAGGAATTTTTTTCTATATGTTTTCTATATTTTTTTGCTACTTTTACTCGTTTTGCTTTCAATTAGATACAAATCCTATTTTGTTTATGTGGTAATTTCAATATTTTTCAGTTTAACTGCTCTTGGTTGATGGTACTTTGGCAAGAAGTATTGCGGAAGCAATAATAATGTGTATGAAATACATTTTTAGCGACTACATTGACATAGCGTGTTTTTCTGTACCCGTAATAAAATTTAGTTTTTTGTTTCAATTATTTTGTGGATTTGAATTAGTTTTTCTTTACTTAAAAGACGAAGTAACAGTCGGAAGTATCAGCAGAATAAATAAAACGATGCTTATGCAGAGAAATTAGCAGAGCGGAACATAGCTTTGTAAGTTTTGTCATCATAGCATATACTTTGAATTGCCTCTTGTTGAAATTTATTTCAATTATAATAATTAAATAACTTATTGTGTTTTCAATTAGGGATTTTGTGGAAGTCGCTCTGAAGATTCAGTTATTGTTTTTTTCGATATGCCTGCTAAGGTTTTGTATTCAAAACGTTTGTTGACAATTAGGTTTGTTGACAATTAGGTTTTATGGAAAAATCAAACGTCCTGCCGTCGCCAGTAAGCCAACAATCATTTCTGTCAATTGCAACGATGTGATTATACTTGGGGTGAATCTTGGTGGATTGAAACGAGCAGCCATTGGTGTGTTATATAACAGATTGCACATAATAATTCATTACCATAAACCATCTTGTGAATGCAGTATATTCTTTTTGCTGAGTCTCCCTTCAAGGATTTTGTAAAATAATCCTACAAAACCCCACTAAAATTGTAACCTGTCTGTCCGTCCGTAAGTCCGCCGTGCGTCACAGCAATTTTCCTCACAAACTAAAGGCTAAAGGTGGTGCCCCTCAAAAGCTCAACGTGGGCCGAAAACGATTAATTCCGCGAAAATAGCACAGCTCCAGCAACTGCTAACTTCCACGACTTGGTTACGAGCGCCAAGTCAATAGAAGACCCAATCCAACTCTTGAATTTCCGCGTAGATAAGATCGTTATTTATTATTCGACACTAAGACAATTCGGGTACAGAAGGAAGCCCAAACGAAACCGCAAATGAAAAACATTATCACATGCTTTCATAGTAACAATTTGGAGGGAACCAGTCACTCGACACTTAATTTTAGCAAACAACATTACAAGGCCGACACTTCACGGTAGGACTTACTTGCTAACCTCCACATCTCCTCTGTATACTTCTCCATAACTAGGTCACCTTCTTCGACACGGCATCCTCCAGAAAGTTGTCGCTGCCTTCGTCCAACTGCCCATGACCGCCGCCAGCCGATCTGCAGTGACAAAAAAAGATTTGAGGTTAGGTGCTCCCTTGATGTTCACACTTTACTCACTTGCTTTTCACGTCGAATTATGTGGGGGGACTGAGCCCTCATGCAATACCCTCAGGTGGAAAACCAACGAAATCGCCACTTGCCAAACTGTAAAACTATTCTCAGAATGTCACGTAAATTTTTTTAACATAAGACAATTCATTACCTATCGCCGCGCAAAATCCCATTGAACATGCGGAGTTAATTCACACAATATGAATGAAAAATAGCCAATGTTTTTTTATTTATGGGTTTTAAAACACTAGGACTTCACTAATTTAAAGACCTTGTCCTAAAACCATCACGCCATCTTGCCATCTGGCCCGCACCTTCCGCTATCTGACGTTCACTCCCAGAGAAAACTAACGTAGGATGGGAGGTCATACGGTGGCGCATTGCGTATGTATTAGTCGCCCACTAATGGTCATATGTGTGGAAAAGAAAACCAATAATATCTGAACTCTTTATTATGTCAATGTTAGCATCGCGCTAAGCCCCACTATAAAAATGAACCAGTGGCCACCACCTCGAGGTTCCATTACAACTCGCATCCACCGAAAATTCTTTAACGACTACCCATGGGGAAATCTACCCTTACATTATGCCGTATCTTGTGCATGTAACCATCAGTGGTTGTTTAAATGTATACATTTATCGTTGTCTCAAACCTATTGGTGGTACTGCTGTTTGTGCATTTTCGTGCAGTTACTCCACTTCCGGATACTTCTCGTTACTTTTTTTCCTACGCAATGAATGTCAACAATGGTGGATGACGGCTGTAATCACGGAGCAGTTTAAAACATTTAAGTTTTCCCTCCCCAAAATTCTATTGGGCGGTCCTCCTAGTTTATCGATAATCCGAGGATTGCATGCAGTTATCGCTTGTGCGTAAATAAACTGTGAACGATTGGGCTACAGAACTCCACCGTAGACAGTCCCCAGCCCACTTGAGAAACAAGTTGGGTAAACAGACCTACGCTCATGTCAGAAGGGTTTTGTATTCAATTTTCAAAATGCAGTCACCAGATTGAATAAAGTCAAGAAGCATGTCAATGACGATTTTATTGAAGAAAATATGAAATTCGAAGATCATACTATTATTAACAAAGTTGAAAGAATTTAGACTTCTGAGGTTTTTGTTATTGTTATACTCATAAATATCTCCCATGATAATTATTTCAGATGTCCATTCGCGAGGGAGGAAACACATTTTTCATGTATTTCCCCCCTGTGCCCCCACTGAAGCAAAAACTGACAGTTTAAGAACTGTTTTGAAAAGCTCCCATGAAAACTTACATTTCATACTCATATCGACTACGTTTGATGAATTTTTTTTCAGGGGCCACTCTCCTGTACTGTTATCATCGATTAATAGCCAATTTTTTCGAATCCTAGAGTTGTTACAAAGCCCTTTTGTTAGAAGCTCCCTCCCGCCTCCTTGACTTGTTTCACTTATGAGTATTAATTGTAGGTACTCAGCTTCAGTCATTCAGTCATGAAGTTGGGAAAAAATAACTCAACATTATTCAATCTTCGCATTTAAAACAGCCACTTTTTTGTTTTACGATTACTGATACCACTAGCTGAACTGATTCTCAAAGTTATTCATGGCACCTATCATTCCTGAAATTTTCATGCAAATCCTAACAAAACTGTAGTGTCTGAGTCGGTAAAAAGCGCATGTTGTTCCATAGCCATATGTTGCCATAGTAATACTCGTACATGCAGCGCATATTGTTCCATAGTAATACAGGAAAATTCAAACCGCTATAACTTCGCTAAATATGATGCAATCTTCATGAAATTTGCAGCGTTAATCAATCTTATAAATAAACATCTGTGCACTGAATTTCATTGAATTTAAGGGTACCGTTAAGATTTTATTCAAGAAAACATAAAATCGATAAATCATACTATTACTAACAAAGTTGAGTGAATTGCGACTTCTCACGTATTTGTTGTTGTTGTACTCATCAAGGCCTACATTCTTGATTTTTTTCAGATTTTTCGGATGGAAGGTGTCCAATCGCGAGGGGGGGGACACAAATTTTTCGTGTATTTCCCCTCCCTGTGCGCCCTACGAAGCAAACTTTGCCAAACTAAGACCCGTTTTGAAAAGTTCTCATCAAGACCTTTCATTTGATACCCATATCGGCTACCTTCAATGAAATTTTTTTTTCGGGGGGTCACTCCCCTACATGGGGAGACCCCCCTTAAATACCTTATAAAATTTTTTAGTAGTTGAACTTTGAAGAGATCACCACTTTACACCTACATACAAAATTTGATGCTGTGACACACGGACGGACGGACGGACGGACGGACAGACAGACAGACGGACAGACAGGACGCGATTTTAGAAGGGTTTTGTAAAATTATTTTACAAAACCCTAAAAAGGAGGGAAGCCCTTGTTTCCTCAATCCATAGATTCCATGATTTCTCATCGTGAACCGCCGATTAAATTGTAGTGAATATTCTCAGGGTCACAAATTCATTCCCCAATAATGGGACACTAAATGCCGAAAAATACCATAAACTGTAAATACATCTATTGCTCTGCTCCTACTTACACCTCCACAAAGCAGAAAGGACTCGGAATGGATTGGCCTTACAGCAACGACCTCGCGAATGGAAAAAGGACTACGGCATTGGATCCTGGAATGTCAGATCACTCAATTACCTTTTACATCAGGCCAGTCAATTTAAATTAAAAATACAGGCATTCCAGGAAACGAACTGGACTGGAAATGATATTCGGGACATGAGCTCGCACACAATATTCAAAAGTGGGAAGCCTGCTGGAAAGTCAGACTTTTGAGTGGCTTTCGTTGTAGATAGGGAGTTCAAAACGCATGTTATTGATTTTAGGTCAGTTAATGAACAGTTGGGTGCGATCCATCTAAAAGCGAAACTCTTCAAAATCTGACTCATAAATGTTCACTCCCCAATCGAAGAAAAGGACAAAGAAACGAAAGAAACGTTCTACAATGACCTAAAAAGACTAGTCAACTCATTGCCTACAAACGACACAAAAATAATTCTGGGTGATCTCAGCGCTAAGTTTTCGTTTTTTTTTTTGTGGTTGGGAGGTGAATGCCATCTACGCACAGAGTGTGGGACTCCCATGATTGCAAGAAAGCGACTGGGCTACCCATTAAACACCTCCTCTGTCTACCCGATCCCAGCCTGGGGCCGTTTGACACATTACTTCGGGCCAGGTCTCATTTTGTTACGCCGTGAGGTGCCTTCAAGCTGGGGAGTTCCCTCTTCTAGCGGGAGGGGAGAAGGAAAGAAGAAGTGCCGGATAAGTGATCTCCCAGCCTCAACGCCACTGGCTGCTGTGAGTCCCTTTATCTTTTAGGACTGCCTGAACATAATGTGCTACCTGGTTCCATTTGTCAACCGATTCTAGCATCGCCAAGGCTATATTATCCGGAGTGAGCTCTCCTGTCTCCCTGTCGAGGCTCCATCAAAGATTGTCCCTTTTTCGCCCGGAAAAAATGCTTGGCAGGCATTAATCCTCTCCTGGTCAAAACCGACAATCAGGGGACCATGACTGACCAATCTTGTGCAGGTAAGACTGAAAACACCACCCATGCTCACTCAAAAGCTAGCTAAGACAGAAGTTAATCTCACCATGCGTTCAATTTAGCCATGGTCTCATATCGGCGACTAGGTGCTCAGTCCACCTTCGACAATTCACCCAAGACTGCTGCCAATCATTGACGGAGCGCTGTCTCTCCTCGCAGGCAACCATCTACATCGCAGCCTCGTTTCGACGCAGGTAAATAGCGTGCCACTCTCTAGCGAAGAGGGTGACAGGTATCACGCCTGAAATAACTCTCACCACCGAAGCAGAGACTGTGGGGTACGAAGATGCAATCGTCAGTGCTCCTCTTCTCTGTATCTGTGCCAAACGTTTTCGGTATACCTCCTTACTGAGAGCGTCGCCCCTTATTTCTACTCCGTACAGTAGCACTGACCCTACAGCACTCATCAAGAGGCGTCTTCTTGATGGGCTACATCCCCTTAGATTAGTCAACGCTAAGGTTGGCAATCAGATATGTCATCGGGGAAGAACTGGTGGATATAGCCCCCAAGATGAAACAAATGACAACGGCCAATGCCTGATTGACTTTGCATGTACTAGAAATCTTATCATACGTTCGACGTGCTTCCCTCATTGCCGCATTCATAAAATGACCTGAATATCACCGGATGATAGCACACAAAACCAGACCACCCATGTTCTGATCCAACAATGTTGGGCCTAGAGCATACTTGACACTCGTACATTCCGAGGAGCCAATTTTAACTCAGATCATTACTTGATCAAATTGAGGCATCCATGTTGTATGTCAAAGGCGTATTTGGCAAAGACCAGCCCGCTACAAAAATTTGACATCAAAAAGCTCCAAACGGCGTCTGTGGCAAAAAGTTTCACGGAGACCTTCAATAACCAGCTGGCTCCCACCTTATCAGGGGCATCGCTGAAAACAAGCAACGAGTTCTGGATGGAAGTGAAAGCAGCTATTAAGAACGTGGCAGAACACACAATCAGACATCAAGCCCAGCGCAAAAGAAATGATTGGTTCGATGATGCGTGTGTTGTGAGTTCCGGCCGAACCAGCGTTCTCCCATTCGCAACTTCGAATTGTCTCACACATACCTTTTTCTTTGTATGCTGGTTTTTCTAACACTTAACCATTTGCCTTTAAGTAAGTTTCCCTGTCATATTAATTCTACCTCTCTTACCATATTTTTAACCACCAGAAAAATAATAATCATCTTTACTTTCCCACTAAAAACGTTTCATTCATTACTTCCCATTAACAAAATTTCATTCGATACCTTTTCACTAACAAAACCTAATTTCTTCCTTTATACTCACTAATTCTATTCATTACCTCCCACTAACAAATTTCATACCAATGCCCATTAAGAAAAGTTGCACAGTTGAAATTGTGAATCGGAAGATCATCAGAAGGTGGCTCCGGTGGTAATGCCATGGACTCTCAACCAAGGGGTCCACTGAGACCCTGGGTTCAAGTTCCCCCGAGCGCAGGAACACTCTTTTTGAATATCGACAAAAGCAATTATTTCCGTGTGTATGACGATTTGCATGTAACCAAATGCTATCATGGTTATGCAATTCGCCATACGTGCAAAATGGAAATTATTGCATTTGTCATTATGGGAAAGATGTGTGGGTAATGGAATCGAAGTGTATTGAAATTTGATATCTTTACCTCGGTACGGCAGCGGGAATTGGGGAGAAAAAGGAATGCAGAATTGGTTGAGTGCGACTCTAGTTTTGAGTTTGGAAGTGCGTTGAGGGACGACAACGACACTGAAAGGTGAAAATAAAAGCGGAGATAAGAATTGAGAAATACATTAATGGTTAAATTGTTAAATATATGAATTTTTCACATGTGAAGTGTATGAATTTTCCCGTGAAAGAAGAGGGGAAAAACGCGAAGAAGTTTTGTGGAGGAATCTAGTCGTCGTGACTTTGTGGATAGATTATGAAAGTGAATATTATAATATCTGATCCCTTTACATTAAGCAAGAAAACATGAGTATCGCGCTTACCGGCGATAATTCTTGGTGTACTTTCGCACAGTGATGACGGCCTCTGTGATTCCATCGTGCGAAAATCTCTAGTCCGTAGCCAAGTGCCAAGACGTGACGTGTTCGTTACAGCTAGCAATTACATACCTTGCAAAATGAAATGAAAGTTGAGCATTGACCTAAACTGCACCAAAAATTTGTTCCAGAACTCACTGGACAGAAGTAACAGTACTATGAAATAGTGATTATTCGCTAGGAATTTAGATTAGCATCCTAGCTTGTAAATGAAATTCTTCGTAAAGTGCAAAAGAAAATTTAATTACATGACCCTTTTGATAAATTTTAGAAATAATTCAATGTAAATACAGTATAAACTTATAGTTTAAACAATTAAATTTGAAATTCAAAATAAACAAAATGAACTGCTAAACGATAAAAATCAGTCCTCTCTTTTTGGAAATTTCGACCGGGTATGGAACCCGCCGCGGTCACTGGACAATTCTCTTCTGAGCTTCCTTCCATTTTTTTGAATTTCCAGGGGTTCTTGCCAGGTAGAGTGGCCTTCGCCAACAATTTTTATATTTCATATTTAAAATTCATTTAAATTATTTTGTATGAACTTTACATGTAATTATAAAATACCACGGCAACGTCTACAATGGATCTTGATTCGAATTAGGGGATGCGAAGGAGCACCACCTCCAACTGGATACCCCATTCTTAGTTAGGGGTCTTAAGTGTTCGGAGTAAGGACGACATCGTATCATGTCCCACGTGCGTTAATCGAGCATAGTCAGTCACGTTCCAATAATTCATTCCTTTGGTAGGTTATCTCGACCTCGACACCGTCAAACAGTTATATTTTATCGAGCAATTCGTGGATGCGAAAATTTTTTGTAGTGGGCCCTTGTGCTGGGGGAAATAAATCCACCCCACGACACTGCGGCCCTAGCCTGCAACCGCATTGACGCGTCCTCAGACAAGGCCAATTTCGGCGAGCACTAATATCTTCACTTGCTGAGGCAGCAAACCATCGCTACAGTGCTTTACGGGCATTCGAACAGCCAAAAACACTACAATATAGACTAATATGAGATCTTTATGCTCACAAAATTTGATGGGAATCAAATCACAATCATGTGAGTTATAGCCATTTCGATTGTATGCAATTACAACCATAACACATTTAGATGGTCGATGCATATTTCATGATGTACTAGGCGCTTTTATTACCTTGCAATTTTCATGAAAATTTTAGGAAACGTGTTTAGTTTGAATATGTTGAATCGGCCGAGCATTCAGGAACATTACTTAAGGTGGAATAAAATGACAGCTTTTATGTGCTCATGAAAGAAACTCTGCATCTTTTGCATAAATAAATTTAAACGATGTTTTATCCAAGTATTGGAAAACTTTTTTCGAACCCTACGAGAGTTACAAATACCTTCTGGTAGGAGTACTCTCCTGCTTGCTTAACCTATTTTCAATGGCATTGATAAACCCAAGCATCAGCATAACCATGAGAGAATGAGTTTGATGAATAGTTGGAGGCGTGTCGTATGTGTTGTCATGTTAGGTATGAGTTTGAATAGGCAGTCTGTGACCACGGAGTTAGATTGTAGCAGAGAAGTGATAGAAGTAACTTTAAATATAACAATCGTGCTCTAATGAAAATCCGGGGAGTGTCCCGGACAAAGACTAGCATCAAAGTGCATTCATGTAACATAAATTCCTTATCACATTGTTGTTCAGATTTGCTTTTCTTCTTCATAGTGATTATTGCATGTTGCAAGTGTTCATAGGAAACCGTAATGTTAATTTTTGAACTCATTTGTGAATCAAGTATTCGATCATTAACCTAAGCTTATGTGTTTGGATATAACAAAACAACAGTATTCCATTATCATCTCATAAAAATACGATATAACCTATTTGAAAAAAATGTTTAACCGTACAATACATACAGTGCCATATGTAGTACAAACAATTTTATACCATACATTTATAGAAAAAGTATATTAAGCGACACCTATTGGGTGATGGTACAATATTTGCAAATCAAGCAATTACTCAACACCAGCAAATGTCACTAGATGGCATTAGTTATCGATTGTCAAACTAGTTCAATCAAATAGTAGGCTGTTCTTTCGAATTCATTGTTCGCATCGATTCGAGATTGTGAAAGAATAGCTTTTTAAGTGTTTCGGAAGTGAAAAAAATAAATAAATTCGTTGCTGAATATACCTTCAAGGAGTGAAGATAGTCTAGACTTTTCGGACACCGAAAGTGCGAAAATAAAAGAAAAATTGGATAGGGTGGATGACTCCTTCAGTGACTCCAGAATTGACTTGCCATCAAATATGTATGCAGCATCAGCCCAGTACTGCTAGAGCAGTCAGGTTATCACGTGAAAGCAGAAGTTCTATCACTTTCCCTGCTACAAGAAAAAGAGTTTCGGGAAATACACGAGAAAGAAACGAGATTTAATTTGGAAAAGAAAATCTCTAAAGATGAAGGATCCTCAATTCACTAGCAATATAAATTTGGAGTCAACTTTTTGAGAACTAGATACTCCGTTGTGAAATTGTTTTATAGATTTTTGATGACAATCTACTTAGCTATATTATCAATGAAATGCACAAACTTGGAGCTCACAAAGACCCATCGAAACCCTTTACCATCAGCATGAGTGAATTAAAAAAGTTTATTGGTATATGTTTGGTCTTGAGCGTTGCCTCATTGCTAAATATTCGGATGTACAGGGAATCTGAGTTAGATTTACCACTAGTAAGGGAGACGATAACCCTGAATAGGTTAGAGAAAATTCGTGAGTTCTTACACTTTAACGACAACACATTACAAGTACATTAAGGTTCTCCCGGGGACGACCGTCTCCACAAAATAAGGCCAATATTAGAAAGCCTCAGCCAGAAATGGAAAAATATTCTTAAGAGAGAAGCATTGTCTGTGGATGAGCAAATGTGTGCCACAAAACCAACGAATATCCTGCGACAGTATCTTCCGAATAAACCACATTTATGGGGCTATAAACTTCTTGTGTTGTCTGACAATCGGGGGTTTGCGTACGACTTTGAGGTATACTCTGGAATGGACACTAACACTGAGCTGAGAAATGCTTATGAACCTGACTTAAGCGCAAGTGATTATATAGTAGTTCGTCTAGCAAGATCTATTCCGGAAAACTAGCAACATAAATTATTCATTGATAACTACTATACTTCATCTGAACTAATTTCTTACCTGGTGAAACGAGGAATTCAGTCATTGGGAACGATCAATAAAAATCACCTAGGTAAAGGTCTGAAAATCCTATCGCTGCAAGAATTGAAAAGTCATAAGACAGAGAGGGGCTAATCAGACGAATGGGTTACTGATGTAACTGGGACAGAAGCCAATACAGTAATGTGGTACGACGATAAACCCGTCGTCTTATCATTATCATTGTTGGTCAACACCCGACTGAAAAAGTAAGACGGTATTGTAGAAAAACAAAAAACAATATATAGAAGTAGATTGTCCTAAAATAGTACGGACTTACAATTAGTATATGGGGGGAGTTGATCTGTTAGATTCATTTCTTAGAAAGTACAAAATAAAAATGAGGACAAGAAAATGGTATCTGCATTTATTTTACCATCTCCTTGATGGTATCGTCATAAATTGCGGGTTATTATACAGAAGAGTCGAGGAATAGATGAAAAATCAACTCGAATAAAACTAAAAGATTTTAAATTAGAAATTGCTAAGCTCTCTGCATGTATGGTCCATTACCACAAAAGAAAAAAATCCTCGTTGGCAGCACCAGCCGGAAAGGTAAATTTCTTGATTGTAGCGTAAGGTTTCGAAAAAGAATTTGGCTTGCCTACTACTGGACTTCTTAGTGCAAATTTTTGTAGTTCGTATTCGGAGACCCTTCATAGGGGCACAAATATTTTGCTAATTAAATTGAGTTGCACACGTATGAATCACATATTGAAAATAAGCGGGTGATAAACTGTTATAAACATATTTATGCTGGGTTCGCCCTTCTCACATTTACTGTTTATCCATTTCACAGTGGTTACCACACATAGGTGATAACTTTTTGGCTTAAATAGCTCAAATAGTTAATTTCAAAAGCACTTGCATTGCCATTAATATATATATTTTCGATTCTTTTCTGAACCATCTGGGGCCGTCAATTTGAATTTTTATTGAAAACGGCTGCTAAAAATATTAAGCTGTGAATTTACGAATTTTCATTTGTCATCCGATTTGCATAATTAAATTAAATTGCCTTAATAACTTATAATTTCACGTTTGATCGGAATCTGTTGAGAAACTTGGCTGCTAGAGGGCTACAGAAAAAAAAAAATGTTTATGTCGCCTATCCCCCCCCTGTATGGGAAGACCCCCTTAAACACTTTAAAATATTTTCTTACACTGCAAATTTCAAGAGGCACCACTTTTGACCTACGTAGAAAATTTCCTCATTCTAGCTTATGTGGTTTGCGAGAAAATTTGTTGTGAACCACGAACAAACGTACGGACGGACAGAGAGACAAGTCGCGATTTTATAATTTTTTTTGGGTATTGTTAAAAATATTTTACAATATTTAAAAAATAGTCTGATTTATAAATACTTTAGCGAGTTGCGCTTGACTTCTGACCTTTGGGGGCCGCCATTTTCAATTAATACATTTGTTTTTACACTATTTTCAATTTTTGTATGCTAGGACCTTATCAATCAATGTGCCAAATCTCGTTCAAATCAGAGTTTCTCTCTAGACAGGGCAAAATTATTCAATTTTTAGTGAAAATGGCAGCTAAATAAATTAGGTTTTAAAATTTCGACTTTTTTATTTTTCATTTGATTTAAAAAAATTTCTGCACAATACAAGAACTTAGTACAAAGATCCATAATCTCAAGTTTCATTAAAATCCGCTGGAAAATATGACCGCTAGAGGGCCACGAAAACCTGAAAAAGTCATCAAAATGCCTATGTTTCTAGATCTAATTGATTTCTATTTTAAAATCAAGTTTGATATACATCGGATCAAAATCGCGACTTTTAGAAGTCTTTAAAGTTTTGAGCTTCAACTGGCTGCCATATTGTTTTTTGTGACGTGACCTCCAGTTTTTTTACACAACGCTTTAGATATTTACAGTTTCTATCAAATTACTGAATTTTATTAACATCGGTTGAAAGCTTTGGTCAAAATTACAATAAAAAAATTTTGTACGGTTTTCGACATTTGAGCGGTCACCATCTTGTTTCAGCCGTACCGACTTTTTATTGTGAGATTCATCACATACATCAGTGAACCTTTGTACCCAATTTCATCCAAATCGGAGCTATACTTTGGTCAGAACAGAAATCACGATTTTTCATCTAAAATGGCCGCCATTTTGTTTTCGCCTGCTGGATAGAGCGGGTTCATAAACTTAACCGAGATATTTACCCAATACACTTTTCCTTAAAGTTTGATGAAAATCGGAGCAAAATTGCAACCTCTAGCGTGGTCACAAATTTCGTTATATCCCATATACATATGTATTGTTTCATGAAAGGGATTGAAATGGATTTTCCATGCATTTGCAGACAATAAGATAATTTATGATAACAGAGGATTTGTTATGCGAAACAGAGAATTTAGTATGAAAAACTGCTGTGGCATACGGAGGGACGGACGGACAGACAGTAACAATTTCAATATATTTTTGTATTTTAGCCCAAAATTCTAAAAACACCAAATAAGGTAATACACCACTTCAATACAACGCCCCCGCCACTTCAATACAACATGCAACAGTTCGCACAATAAATAATTTGCATTCAATTATCACAAAAATAAATGTCGTGAAATTCTCTTGTATTGTTATTTTTGACTTTTTATTTCCAAAAACACAAATTAAAGTAATACACCTCTTCACCACAACGCCCGCGCCACTTCAATGCAACATGGAACGGTTCGCACACTAAATAACCTCAAAAGATTCTAGCGAACGAAGTGAAACTAAATTAAGAATAGGTATTACTGAGACATACGATATAGAACATATACACATATAAAAGGTGGTCCAACTAAAACGCACGATGTTAATTGTAAATAAACCAAAAAGTTTTCGGAGAATTATGTTTATATTTTTTAATTATAATAGAAAGATCTATGACAATTATCTGTAAAACAAAATATTGCCCAAATGCTCGCCACGGCAACGGTGGTATACTTCTATCCGACGGTCTATATTTTCAATGACTCTGAGACATAATTGAGGTTCAATGGCGTTAATGTGCTGAATTATTTCATCCTTTATATCTTGAATTGTTCTTGGCTTATTGACGTACACTATTTCTTTTAAATATCCCCAGAGAAAGAAGTCCAACGATGTCAAATCACATGATCGTGGCGGCCAATTAACATCGCCACAACGTGAGATAACACGGCCATTGAATTTCTCGCGTAAAAGTGCCATTGGTTCGTTACCTGTGTGGCAAGTGGCACCGTCCTGTTGGAACCACATATCGTCCAGGTCCATAACTTCAATTTCTGGCCACAACAAATCCATTATCATCTCGCAATAGCGAACACCATTCACGGTAACTGCTTGGCCGTCCTCATTTTCGAAGAAATATGGCCCGATGACGCTGCCAGCCCAAAAACCACACCAAACAGTCACTCTTTGTGGATGCATCGATTTTTCAACAATCACTCATGGATTCTCATTTGCCCGAATGTGGCAATTCTGCTTGTTAACAAATTCACTGAGGTGAAAGTGTGCCTCGTCGCTGAAGATGATTTTCTTCGTAAAGTCACCATTTCCTTCTGTCTATTCAACCAACCATTCGGCGTATAGCTGCCGCCTGAAATGGTCAGTAGACTTCAGCTCTTGAGTCAATTGAGCCTTGTAAGTGTGTAGTTAAGTGCAACGAAATCGTTTGCCGAATGTTGCGTAGAGTAATGAAAAAACGTTTAGATTTGAAACTAATGTATATTTACTCGTCCTTTCTACAACTTATACTGATGCTGATAGCCCCTTCAACTCAGCTATTTATACAAAATTTTATGTAATTCTTATATGTACATCCATATAACATTTGCATCTTATCCTAGCCGGGATGGGTTAATCCATATACATAATTGTTTTATTGTTGTGTTTATGATACGCATGAGCGTCTAGACGTAATTCACGAAAAATAACCCAGGACTGTTAAATCCTTTTATTAGGGTTCATGATGCGTATGAGCGTCTACAAGGAATTACCCATATAAGTGCAATCAAAGGAACTATTAATGAAATCCATTAGTTTCCAACCAATAAAATGGTTAGTACAAAACTCGGATGGAAATTCAGTTTTCAAACCATAGTTCACTTGTTCGGATCTGTTTATTGAATTGATCAATAACGGATTGTCTAGTTGAAAGCGCCGACGGGGGCCTACAAGTTTTGAGTTCATAAAGCAATGAGTACTTCCAGTATCAATAAGACATCTGAAAGATTTTCCCTCTATAATTAGTCGAAGAATTGGGAGTTTTCCGAGGCTTGAAAACGAAAATTTTCATTTCCAATATGTAAAGAAGAAACTGAAGAGGTGGCTGTATTCATAGAAACGTCAGTTGGTAGAGAAAGATCATTTTGCCTGAAATTCCGACTTTGTGGCCTCTGATAATTGCTTCCTGAATTCTGTTGACGATTTAATTGAATCGATTGAGGATTTTTAAAACCGTTTTGAGAATTGACAATATTAAACTGGTCTACTTGTCTATTTTTTTGAACCGTAATTTACATATCCGGAGTTCACTAATACTGAAAATGCGTCCTCTAAAGTTTCAGGCTTATGAGCACAGAGGACACCCCGAATGGGTTCTGGACACTTATCGATATACACATTTTTCACGATTTTTCGTCTCTGATCAATCTCACTTCTAGCTTGTTCAGCTGTATATGCACCATTTGTTTTTATTTTGCTACAAACTAGATTCAAGTACTTATTTAGATAAAAATATAGTTGTGCAGGAGTTGTTAAGCGAGCGCCAAGTACTTTCTCCATTAGCCTGATTTCCGTTTCTGGAACATCAAAGTACAGCAGAAGTGCTTTCCTCACTGTTGACCACTGTGTCGATGGTAAGGCATTTACCATTTCCTTCGGTTTCCCGGTTAGCTTACCAACAACCTGATGCTCGATGAGTTGTATGTGGGTTGCTGGAAGAGTTTTGATAATATCCTGAATTGCCCCGATTGAGTTGATGAATGGATAGACATCTTGTTGATCGCTTGTAAAAGTTGGAAGGGAGTTGATGTATGAGCAAACAGTTTTGAAATCCATTTTTTTATTTTCGTCGTTCAATATTTGTTCACTTGCGGACTTTTTTATCAGATTCGATAGGGCTTCTAACAAATCACGTGCCCACGCCAGCTTTTTAGATAAAACTTAATGAAAATCCTAATTTTTGAACACCTGACTGCGCTAGTTAAGTGGAACGAAATCGTTTGCCGAATATTGCGTAGAGTAATGAAAAAATGTTTGGATTTCAAACTAATGTATATTTACTCGTCCTTTCTACAACTTATACTGATGCTGATAGCTCCTTCAACTCAGCTATTTATACAAAATTTTATGTAATTCTTATATGTACATCTATATTACATTTGCATCTTATCCTAGCCGAGGTTGGTCAATCCATGTACATAATTGTTTTATTGTTGTGTTTATGATACGCATGAGCGTCTAGACGTAATTCACGATAAATAACCCAGGACTGTTAAATCCTTTTATTAGGGTTCATGATGCGTATGAGCGTCTACAAGGAATTACCTATGTAAGTCTCACGTGCGTGGCATGTGACGTAATTGTGTAAATTTAAATCTTCATTCGAAATTCGCATCAGTGATGTTCGTGAGATGTTCAATTGTTGGGCACGACGACTAGTCGAGGTTGACGGCTCTTCTGCCACACTATCGTGAAAACAGCAATGTTTTCCGCAGAAAGAACAGGGTGAGCATGCACAGGTGATTTCACATTTCCTACAGACCCGGTTTGCTGAAATTTGCGCACGATTCTCCCGCTTGTGGACATATTTGGTCGATTATGCTGACCAACAAAAAATCACGAAGCGCATTTTGATTTGAACGCCCATTTTCGTAAAAGGCTTCAACATCCTTAACGCACTGCTCAATTGTGTACCTGTCTATGATTCAATTTGTCGAATTCAGTTTGGCAAAAAAACTTGACATTAAGGTGGGACTCACAATTAACATAGTGCATTATGGTTGGACCACCCTGTACTTATCGTGAACATTTTCAAATCAAAAATCTTAAGACGGGGCCTTGAGTAGATTTTAAAAAAGTGTTTTGATCACCACTATTAAATACAGTCAAAACATAATAAACAACCAAACAATATTACAAAAGAAATTCTACATCACACAAATTTCCTTTAAAAAAACTGAAAGAAGAAACTCAAAGTGGAAATTATCAAATCTTAATAAACTAAATACGAGATACACCAAATCATATTGTAATTTTCAATAAAACTCATCAAGTGCATCGGCAAGTATCTCAGAAATGTTTTATAATCAATTAAAATTAGTGTAAACTATTTATATTTTGATCTTAACACAGTTTCCTCCTTACAGTTCATTTAAGAGCGCGACTAGCAGAAAATGGGTAATTAATTTATGTAGTCTTCTTTATATTATTTCAGTTAAGAGAGAACAAATAGAAGAAAATATGAAGTATCAAATATACTTTTGTTTTATTTCCTATAAAGGTCTCTTTTGGCCTCTCCTCATAAGTTATATGTTTCATTCATGTGGTGGTCTGACACGGGAAAAATCTCTTCCGGACAGGCCCGGACTGGCCAGGTCAGCAGGTCCGCGATCGCGGAGGGCCCCCAGCTTGAAGGGGCCCCGCAGGGGCCCCCACATGGCGTATAAAAAAAAGTTTTTGTTTTGTTGGAAGTGATTTTGTGTTCTTGGTAATGTTTACATTCTTAAATGTATAACACGTTCAACAACTGTTTATATCTTGCCGTTTATACGAAAACTTTATACGAGCTACTGTGTAATGAGTTGAGTTACGTTGTTGTGGTGTAACGCATAGTATATTCAGATTGTAGCCTCACTCCTGCATAGCTCTGGAAAAAACCCGAACAGCACACCTCATGTGCTCAACAATCCACAAAATCAGCCGGCAGGAAGTTAAGGGGCGATGCGAAAACATAAGCAAGAGATTTGAGGAAAGTTTTTGTCGTTACCAGATGCAATAGACTAAATTGTTTTGTTTCTTTTGAGAAAAATGAATTGCTGATCGATCATGCAGCTTTTTTAGGGTTTTGTACTAAAATACAAAACCCTATTGCAATCACGACCTGTGTCCGTCTGTCCGTCTGTCCGTCCGTCCGTCCGTCCGTCCGTCCGTCCGTCTGTATGTCACAGCACTTTTTCTCCGAAACTATAAGGGCTACAGCCATGAAACTTTGTAGAAAGGTCAGAAGTGGTGACCTCTTGAAAGTTCAAGGGTGGAAAAATTTTTCAAAGGCGTTTGAGGGGGGTCTCCCCATATAAAGGGGTGACCCCTCAAAAAAAAATTTTCACCATTGGTAGTTGAGTAGGGTGTCATTGGAAAGGTTTCAATGAGATATTTTCAAAACAAGTCTTAAAATTGTCTTATAAGTACCGAGGGGGGCAGGGGAAGGGGAAATGTACGATCTTTTCGCGTACCCCCCCCCTCGCGATTGGACACCTTCCATCCGAAAAATCTGAAAAAAATCATGAATGTAGTCCTTAATGAGTACAATAACAACAAATACATGAGAAGTCGAAATTCACTCAACTTTGTTAGTAATAGTATGATTTATCGATTTTGTATTTTCTTGAATAAAATCTAAACGGTACCCTTAAACTCAATAAAATTTAGCGAAGAGATGACTATTTATAAGATTGATCTTTTCGGAAAGTTTCATAAAGATCGAATAGTATTTACCGAAGTTATAGCGATTTGAATTTTCGTGTATTACTATGGAGCAATATGCCCTGTATTACTATGGAAACATATTGCTATGGAGCCATATGCGCTTTTTACCGACTTAGACACTACAGCTTTGCTAGAATTTGCATGAAAATTTCAGGAGTGATAGGTATCATGAAGATGAGTACATACAATTGAAACAAGTCGAAGAGGCAGGAGAGAGCTCCTAGCAAAAGGGCTTTGTAACCATTCTAGGATTCGAAAAAATAGGCCATGAATCGATGATTACAGTACAGAGGAGTGGCCCCTGAAAAAAAATTTCATGAAAGGTAGCCGATATGAGTATCAACTGAAAGTTCTCTATGAGAGCTTTTCAAAACAGTTCTTAAACTGACAGTTTTTGCTTCAGTGGGAGCACAGGGGGGGGGAAATACATGAAAAATGTGTTTCCTCCCTCGCGAATGGACACCAGTGATCTAAAAAATCTGAAAAAAATATCAAAGGAGATATTTATGGGTATAACTATAACAAATACCTCAGAAGTCAAAATTCGTTCAACTTTGTTAATAATAGTATGATCCTCAAATTTCACATTTTCTCCAAATAAATCGTCTTTGACATGTTTCTCGATTTTATTCGTTTCTGGTTACTGCATTTTGTAAGTTGAGTACAAAACCCTTCTGACATGAGCATAGGTCTGTCTACCCAACTTGTTTTAAATTCTTTTGAGAAAAACGAACCGGCAATTGAAATCTGAACATTTAGAAATGAAATCGGTCATAACTAAAACACCCTTCTCGGGGAATTTTCTAATTACTTAATAAGGTCATTGTGTCTTTTTAAAAAGAATAGCCGCCGACCTGTATGTCCCTTTTTTCTAACATTTCAAGTAAAAAATCTCCGAGGGCACGACCAGCCGAAAAGGCGAATTCCTCGGAGGTACCGCTAGTTTTGGATGAACAAATATATTTGCAGTCTACTAGACTTAGATAAAAAGAGAAGATTTAGTGTTTTGATTTGTTTTAATAGTCAAATTTAGAATATATTTTCGGTATAAATTTAAATCAACTGTTGAGAAATATGGCCGCTAAATTGGCACCCAAGAACCAAATAGTCCTCACTATTTGGAGCTTTGCTTGAAAACAAACAAAATATTTGAACAAAACTATAACTCAAAAAAAATTAACCTTAGTATCGAATTTCGTTCAAATCACACGAAAATTATTACTTCTATAGGCTTTGAAACTTCGTGTCTTCAATCAGCTGCCATTTTGAAATTGGAGAACAAACCATTTGAAAATATGCTCTGCTGTATAAATACCTCTAATGTCAACCGTTTGACAAGTTTTCATGAAAATCTAGTGAGTACTTTGGTTGGTTTTCAAAATGATAAAATGTATTTGTTTATTTAAATTCAAGAGGCCGCCATTTTGAATACATTCTTTTGATCTCGCACTATTTTTGCGGGGATCCATCGCTAAGCCTAATCCTCCATTGAACCAAATTTCGTCCAAATTGGAGTAATGATTTGGTCGGAATCGAAATTACCAATTTCTGTTCAAAATAGTAGTAAATAAAATTACAAATGAATATTTCGACGTTTTATTCATCATCCGAATTTCATGGATACCAAAATTACAGTGTAATGAGATCTTAACAATATCCGCCTAACGTTCAGGCTAGCCCATTGCACCAAATTTGAAATGATTTGGTCAGAATATATATCACAAAATTTTCTTCAAAATAGTAGCTAATAAAATTACGAATAAAATTTTTGACTTTCTTATTTATCGTCCGATTTTCACATTTTTGTGCAAAGAGAACATAACCTAAGAACGTATAATACTGAGTTTCGTCGGAATCGGATGAGCACCTTGGCCACTAAGGGGCCATGAAAATCGGAAAAAATCGTATTTTTGAACCACCGCCATTTTGCAACCCACTGTTGTATGGATACCAGGAATACTGAATTATTGGATCTTAACATCTATCTAAATGTTAAGTTTGGCGTAAATCGCATAAAAAATGTGCCTTATATAGGCCTTCAAAATTTCGAAATTTGACCTACTTGAATGCAAAGTTTCATCAAAATCGGTTTAACGGTGCGGTCACAGCTATAATAAAACTTTTTTGTACGTTTTTTGACCTTTGGACGGCCGCCATTTTGGATCTGCTCGTACGACATTGAATTTTTTTATTGCAGGCTTCATTATACATCTCAATAAACCTGTGTGCCAAATTTCGTCCAAATCGGGGCTACGCTGTAGTCAGACTAGAAATCACGAATTTTCATCTAAAATGGTCGCCATTTTGTTTTCGCTCGGCCGATTTGGCTGGATAACGAACTTAGCTGAGATATTTGTCCAATACACCTTTCCTGAAAGTTTAGTGAAAATCGAAGTAAACTTGCGACCTCCAACGTGTTTAGAAATGTCCTTACATCCCGCATATACATATACGTATATGCGTATATATATTTATATATATATATATATATATATATATATATATATATATATATATATATATATATATATATATATATACATATATATATATATATATATATATATATATATATATATATATATATATATATATATATATATATATATATATATATATATATATATATATATATATATCAGATACACTCCGCAATAGGTAAATTTCTCTCGAGAAATTTACCTAAAATTACAGGAACGATGCCACCCATACTATTGCCCGCTTTTATTGCCATTTTTAAGTATCCTAGAAAAAAAAATGGTAGGGGATTTTTCACCTACATGCCTATGTTCTTTTCTGTAAAATTTAAATTCATTTTTTGATTACCAAATTATGCAACTGGCAATGCTTCCACAGTTCGCGTTGCGCAGCTTACCCAGATCATGCGAACAACATGCGAAGAACATGTGAAGAACATGCGGAGAAACAAGCGGATAACATGCGCAGAACGCTCACAACCACCACTTGCTTCGGCAATTTCCTTTTCATTTCCTTCTCTATTCAACACACGAAAATAAACGATGCCCCATCGAACATGCCAAGTCCCTGCCCAATAGGAAAATTTAGTAGTGCTTCCAGTGGCAGTGAGAAAGGAAAATCCTAATATATGAACCCGGAAACGAGACAGAAGCGCTTCCCATTCACCTCAACTTGGACGCCGAAAAAACGCTTCAAAAGTAATATTGGCAAAGTGCTTCTTTTAGCGGACATACAATGCTAAAAAATATAAGAAACCAGAAAAGAGACAGAAGCCCTTCGTTACTTCCAAAAAAGTGATTGGAAATTAATGCCGCAATGCTTCTTTTCCTATTGGGTGGGAAAATTGAAAAGTGGTGTGATGCATCGTCTGCGCAATAACGTCTCTCCCCTCTCTTACATATAATAACATCCACCCCGACCCCACACCATTGCTTTCAAGTCACTGCAAGTCGATTTTATGTGATGTGGTTTGCTAAATTTACAGTGCTGTTTTATTTTGTTAAATATTGAAACGTTGAGTGTTGAGTTGCGGTACATTGTTTATTTGTTTGATGAACTAATATTTCAAACGGAACAAAATCAATGAAGAGAATTTACAAGAGTGGTTTTCAAAAAAGAGAGGAAAAGAAGAAAAAGAAACAAGAAGCTTTCCAGTACGCCAGTTCGATGTGTACGTGGTTAAAACTATCAAGCTCTATCTCAGAGAGAAACGATGACACAACCGTAGGTAACGTCATCGAAATTTTAGATTGTTATGTTTGTTAAGGGTTGTAATTTTTTGAAATTTTTTTCTATTTAAGCGTCGAGTACATTGCATCCTTTCCGTTCCGTTCCGTCAGCCTGTCAAAGTAGAGCATATGGGAAACCTATACAACTGGACGCAATGAGCGTAACGGAACGGAAAGGATCGAAAAGTGAGCATAACCTCATAAGTAAAATTTTTATGTTCTCATGAGATAGATTTGATAAATAAGGCTCGAAAATGTGGGCAGTGCTTTTCGTAATGGAACGGAAAGGAATGGAAAAGAAGCAATGTACTCAGCACTTTATTCTACATTTTTACGGCACGTACTAAGAACTCAACAATATTAGTTTTGCGTTTTTTACTTCAAAGGTTCTCACTAATAGGGCTAATTAATCGTTATGATTTAAACAAAATAAATTGTATAAAAACCTTTCTCACATTGGGGAGAGATTCACAATGAAATGTGTTAAGGCCTACGTCATAAGGAGATACTTTATGTAAAATGTGGATAGTTTGCCGGCTTATTCATCATTTGTCAAAATATAATTACTTTTTATGGAATTGTTTGCAGCTACATATAAATGAGTTGCATATTTTGAATAATAATTTCTGAAAAATTATTAGAGAAGAAAAAAATTAGAAGAAGGTGGTTTCGACGTGTGCCATAGAGGTATATACAGGAGACGGCGAAAGATCAGATTCATGAAGCCACGAGCTTTTGCCTTTGCTATTGTGATAACTCGCATAGGCTCGAAGCTTATTTCGAAATTGGGGTCGAAATTTGTTTCATCATATGATAAGGTGTATCATACTCTTGACGATAAACTTTATGAGAATGCAGTGGTTGAAAATTAATTGTTTACTACAAAAAGAAAGCCAAAAAATTATCATACGTGCTGATATTATTATTCTGGTGGAATTTTCTTGCAAACACTTGAGAGGGTACCACTTTTGACCTACGTAGAAAATTTCATCATTCAAGTATGTGGTTTGCGCGAAAACGTGCTGTGACGCACGGACGGATGGACAGGCGGACGAAAAGACAGATCGCGATTTTAATAGGGGATTGTAAAAATATTTTACAATCCCCTAAAATGGTCTGTTGTATAAATACTTGCAAGTTACGCCATGATAAACATTCATTACTTCAGTTGCTACTAAAATAGCGGATTGCGCTTACCTTCTGACCTTTGTGGGCCGCCATTTTGAATGAATGCATTTGAATTTGGATTTTTAAAAATATTTCAATCTTAGAGTCTCATCAGTCAATTTGTCCAATCTCAGTCAAATCAGTTTCCCTCTAGACAGGGCAAAAGTATTAAATTTTTAATGAAAATGGCAGCGAAAAATATTAGGTTTTATATTTTCGACTTCTTTACTTTTCATCCGATTTTGATGATTTTTTGTTAAGTACAAGGACTTTGTACAATTATCCATAACCTCAAGTTTCATTAAAATCCATTGGAAAATTTGGCATTAGAGGGCCACAAAAATCTGAAAAAATCGCATATTTGAATCGCCGCCATTTTGAAACTTGAGCATGTCTGTGCACCAAAATAGCAAAATGTTTAGATCTAATTGTTTTCAGTCTTTGAAATTAAATTTCATTCACATCGAATCAAAATTGGGTCTTCAGAAGCCTTTGAAATTTCTAGCTTCAACTAGCCGCCATTTTGTTTTTGAAGACCTGATCTCTAGTTTTTTAAGATGATTCTTTAGGCATTTACAGTAGTTACCAAAGTACCGAATTTCATTAACATCGGTTGAAAAGTTTGGTCACAACTACAACATCCAATGCTTACACGCTTTTCGACGTCTGAGAGGCCACCATTTTGTTTCAAACGGTTTGACTTTGGATTTTTTATTTTGAAATTCATCGCATACCTCAATAAACCTCTGTACCAAATTTCATCCAAATAGGAGCCACAGTTTGGTCATAAATGAAATCACGAATGTTTGTCTAAAATGGCCGCCATTTTGTTTTCCCTCGACCGATTTGGCTGGTTAAACAACTTAACTGAGATATTCACCCAATACGCCTTTCTTAAAAATTTTGTGAAAATTGGAGCGAAATTGTGACCTCTAGCATAGTCACGATTTTCGTTATATCATATATCAATTATATATATACATACATATATATATATATATATATATATATATATATATATATACGCAATAGGTAAATATCTCTTGAGAAATTCACCTAAAAAAAAAAAAATCGACTCCAAAGTAAGAAAGATGAATAAAATTTTTTAAAAGCGGTGCTATATTGCATGGTGCTTTAATATCACCTTCATAAAACTTATTTCATCCTTTGTAGGGCACTTTGAAGTCGGTTTTTTTCGTTTTCCGGCAAAGAAACAAATATTTTTTAATTAAATCACCATGCATGCATTTCGGCACTAATTGGCTCGATTTTCAACAACAATTTCAGTCCCATCCCCACAATTCCGGAAACCTAGAAAAACATTTTTAAATTCAACCGACCAGTTTTCGAAATTGGTAAAACAGCTTCCATATTGTAGGTGCACTGCACTGGTACGAGATCACGTATTTTAGAAAACCTTCAAAGTTTTTCAATTAAAATGTTTACTCCGGTACATGAGACTTTTACAAGCACCTTCGCAATAACAAAACGAATTATTTTCAACAATTTAACCTTAACACCATTATGGACGGAGTCAACAAAACTTCAACATTTGCGCGCAACATCTATTTCACATGCAATTTGCTCTTTGATAATCACGAACTTTTACTTAAAAACACAATTAATTACTTCAACACGAAGCTTTAAGGATAACTTAGGCCCATTTAAATCCGTAGGAATAAAAATCAGAAAAAAAGCGCGTAAATTCTTAAAATGCAAGCGAGTTTCAGTTCCATGTTATCGGAATTCTATGACCGGCGTTAAATCTGTTTCAACCGAGAAAATCTTTAAACTCGCGTCTCCCATATACCGTTTCTAGCGGGCACGATTCACACAACATTCGAAATTATGTTTTCATTCACGAAACGCACCGAAAACCTGGACGGACACAGAAAACATCACGTAAATTATACCCGGACACATAATTGTTTCCTTGACTGCACTTTACTTACCTAAATAATGAAAAATACTCGATGACGCGCTCACATTTTTGCTCACGTTTACACATTGAACACTTTATTTTCGAAATCACTTATAGAATCCGACCGAAACAAGCGTTTTCATTGAAAATTTTTTAAAATTACGATATTTGATGGAATTTTCGCAGGAATTTTCAACTTCCTGTTTTCTATCAGCTGAAACATCATTTCCGAAATCAGGGGTGTCACAATTGTTGGTTTCGATCGAAAACGATTTGAATGTGGCGCACTTCGTAGTTTGTTAGTATATTTTATGGAAAGGAAAGAAGTTTGTTGGACAATATTTGGAGGCATTGTTTACAATTGTAAATGCTGTATGATCATTAAAGAGAAATCTAAAAATAATGAACTTTTTTAGCTATTTCGAAATTAATTTCGAACAATGATAGAATTTGGACAATCATACCTAAGCTCATTCGTGAAAGTCCAAAAGCTTTCGAAATTTGGAGTATACGGACATGAAATGTTTGTTCGTATTGAGCATGTATTAAGAGACTTCAATACTTTATATGGGAAATGAAAGCTCGCCGTCTCCAGTGTATACCTCTATGACGTGTGCACTAATTCTCCTCAGGCCATCACACTTAGATACACACCGGTGATGGCGACCACCATGCTCAGAGGTGAGGGAGTTAATTTTTAATTTTTCTACTTATGCAAACTCAATATGTTTTTGTATCTGCAAGTTATATTCAAGGTAAATTTCTCTTGTAAGTACTTGTAATAGCTAAACTTTTTAATTGGATCATTTCACCCTTTTCACATCAATTTAATGTAAATCTATACGACAAATTTGCTCTACATTTGAAGCTTTATCTAACGTCGCGCGGATATCGATCCAATTAAAAAGTTTAGCTATTACAAGTACTTACAAGAGAAATTTACCTTGAATATAACTTGCAGATACAAAAACATATTGAGTTTGCATAAGTAGAAAAATTAAAAATTAACTCCCTCACCTCTGAGCATGGTGGTCGCCATCACCGGTGTGTATCTAAGTGTGATGGCCTGAGGAGAATTAGTGCACACGTCGAAACCACCTTCTTCTAACATTTTTCTTCTCTAATAATTTTTCAGAAAAACTATTATCCAAAATACGCAACTCATTTATATGTAGCTGCAAACAATTCCATAAAAAGTAATTTAAAAAGCTATCGGAGCCATCCGAAAGAGTGATCGATATCCGCGCGACGTTAGATAAAGCTTCAAATGTAGAGCAAATTTGTCGTATAGATTTACATTAAATTGATGTGAAAAGGGTGAAATGATCCAATTAAAAAGTTTAGCTATTAAAATATAATTATTACGAGCAATATTTTAACTTAATGATATTGCAACTATAATTAGTTATGAATTTGAAAATCATAATTAATTTCAGCCACAGTATTGTTAAGGGGATTCCCTAGGAAAAACATTGTTTCTCCACATTATTTTTTTTGTTTTGGTTTTATTGCATGGTTTTATTACCTTAAAACAGTGTTCATAATTATATTATCTGTCATTATGTATATCGCAGCTACAGTGCGATGTTTTATTTCCAGAGGCTGAGGAGTGCAATTTACCGCCTTCAAATCAGTCTGCAACTGCATCAACCTCTTCTTGTACAGTTGAGAGGGGTGAGGCGCCTGCTTGCAATCAGCCACACAAAGACCATCATCCATCGTCTCTTGTTAGTGAATCAAACTCCAACTCTGATTCAGAAGATGATGAAGAAAATCAGAAGACCTATAATGCAGCTAAGCAACAACTTGGATGTTTCATTTGTCCAAACGAAAGTGACCCAATCACGATTAAAAAAGCTTTCATGGAAAAACATCCTATTCAAGTTGTAGAAGGAAAAGGTACAAAATTGGCATTTGAGCCTTCTAAACTTTATTACCGACATTTGCCAAGTGGTGAAAAAATACACCGAAAAGGTTATCATATTCAATTCAGCTGAATAAATGTGTACTGTTCGTGCTGTATGGCTTTTGGAGGTAAAGGACACAGAGACTCTACCTTTATTATTGGTTATGATGTTTCTTCAAAAAATGTGTATAAATCAGTAGAAATACACGAAAATTCTACCCATCATGAACTTGCTGCGAAAGCAGCTTTTCAAAGTCAAAAGGGCTATGTTATTTCAACTCTCCTGAATACCAATCAAACTAAACAGCAAGAAAGTGAAATTCAAACTAGAAGATTGGTTATCCAACGTTTGATAGATATCGTTTTGTTTATAGGAAGGCAAGGCATTGCCTACAGAGGTGACAAAAGCAGAAGCAGCCTACGCTCTCGATTCTTTACAAAATCATGGTAATTTCCTTGAAGTGGTCATGTTGGTGGCTAATTATGATGCAATTTTGAAAAGCCATGTCAAAAAATGTATCGAAGACAGCAAGAAGAATAGAATAAAAACAAGGGACAAAAGAGAAGTCACAGGAAAGCAATCTAAAAAGCCCATTGGATGAGGATCAATGTTGACTTTTTTATCAAAGACTTTCATTAACAAGTTAATCAAGATAATTAGCTCGATGGGTCGGAACATTATTTTGAAAGACCTCCAGGATAGCATCATCTACAGCGTAATGGTGGACAGTACCCAAGATATAGCTGTCATGGACCAATTGGCAATATGTGTTCGTTATGTCGTTCAAGGAAAAGTGTATGAAAGACTTTTAGAGATTGCAGTTGTTAATGACTCAAGTGGACTTACGTTGTTTTAGCTTATCAAATTAAAATTATCTAAGTATGGCATTGCAATGTCAAATATTATTTCTTGTTCGTTTGATGGAGCCAACAACATGAAAGGCTGTTACAATGGGCTACAAGCCCGTTTAAGAAAAGAAAATTAATACCTTATTTATACTCACTGTATGGCACACGTACTGAACTTAGTTGTAGCCGACTCAACAGTGAAGTCATTACAAGCTGAGAACTTGTTTGGGTTAGTGGAAGAATCTGCGGTATTTCTAAGCACATCGCACAAGAGAATGGCCGTCTGGGAAAAGGAAATAAAAAGAAAACATACTGTTCATGATAAGTTGTACAGATTGCAACAAATAGGGGCAACGAGGTGGTGGAGCAACCATAAGGCTCTTTCATCAATTGTTGATGAAGAATTTTTAATCGGTGAATATAGTGTAAATTCAGCTAAATTATTTAATTTTATTTCTGTTTTTAAAGAAATCTCTGATGGAAGTTTTGACAGCAAATCTCGATTCACAGCAAGAAACTTGATAAGTCAATGGTACAAATTTGAATACTTATTTATGTCGTTTGTTTTACTAGATTTGTTTTTGGTCACTTCCCCTGTTTCTAAGTACTTGCAAAGTAAAACCATTGACTATGCTTTAGCTTGGAACTTAGTTCAAACACTGCTCCAGCAAGTTAAGGACAAAAGGAATGATGCGCATTTTGAAGTATTGCACGCGAAAACAAAAACTTATGCAAGTGCAGTTAATCTTAAGCTAGACAAACATGTCATTGATGTCGAGTTAGAGTTGGACTTCAAGAGAAAAAGAACGTCAAAGAAAAAAATGATGGCTGGTGAAAAATCAAAAGATGAAGCTGACTCTATATCCACAGTTCAACATTACAAGATTGTATATTTTGATATTTCAGACTGTGCGAGGATGAGTATTGAAGAACGATTTTGCGCAAACAAAGAGGTTTTACAGGATTGCTCTTGGTTGGACCCCAAGAAGTTTGACACTATCTTGAAACTCGAAACATTTCCCACAGAAACACTGCACAGTGTTTCGAAACTGTGTAAAATTGAACGAAATTGGCTGTTGATAGAGCTGCGACAATTTGCACAACAATACAGCAACTTCATAGCGGCAGAGTCCACTGAGAACTACGGACACAGGTGCAGTGACGAAGAAGACGATTTGGACCCAACCGAAGTAGCTGAAAAAAATGCTGACATTTACTGCTCTAAAAAAAGACAATGTTTCCAGTGCTTGACATGTGCTTTTTCTGTATTGTTTGAACTTACTACATCTGGACTGTTTACCAACCTGTATATTGCATATAAATTTGTTCTTACCATCTTGTACCCAAGTCACATGTGAACGAGTTTTTCCTAAACTTAAAATAGTCAAAAATCGACTTCGGTCCTCTTTAGGCGAAGACCTTATGTTCAGTCTGCTTTTAGTGAATTAGAAGAGTTTCAATATGTCCGTGAAGGACTGCAGCGATGGTCTGCTGCCTCAGCAGAAGAAGGTGTCGGTATCTGCCGAGAATGCTCTCGTCTGGAGACGCGTGAATGCGCTGGCAGGCTAGCATTGCGGTGTCGTGGGGCGGATTCATTTCCCCAGCACGAGGACCCACTACAAAAAAATTTCGCACTCACGAATTTGACTGCTGGAGATCCAGGGGCAACCGAAGTCGCAAAAATTGTAGATAACTCCACAGAGGGAATTAGAGCTTGTTACGAGAACAAGTGGAACCTGAAAAGAAAGGCGGACTTGGGGTAACCTCATCATTACCCGACGAAGTTCATGGCCCACAAATGAAAGAGGGGCAAACGGGTGATGGTGGAGCCCCTTTGCACCCACCCAACCGGAATAAATCCATGTATATTGTGTTGCAGTGGCCAGGTATTCCTCTTCTGAGTGGAAAACTCATACAACTTGAATTGCATGAACTTTCCCATCAGAAGGGGAGTACCCCGGTGACCAATTTATGCCATAGAATTATACAATTTGAATGCATAACTCTATGCCATAAAGAGGCACTCTGCTTGGGCCACTCAACCCGTGACATCACCTGAAACAAGAAGGATTAAGTTGTACCCGGCGGCTGGCTCATGGTTTTAGGGGCAGCCTGCCACCGTACCGAGTCCTATACCCGGTCAGAGCCAGAAGAAAGGAAAGACCGAAGAGTATAGTTTAATTCGAAATTTTCATTCTTTTATTGTTTTCTCTCAAATACGATAACAAAAAAAAAAAACTGATGAGTTTGAGTACGTTACACATTAATTTCAATTCAAATACACGCTCATTCAGACTCTAATAAGTTCCAAAAATACTTGAGTATAATATAGTCAAAAGGATTCTATCAACATCCGTTGACTGTTTTCGTTTATCCCGTGATGGAGAAAATTTTTAAATACTAACTGATATATTCGATTTAATTTACGCGCTCTTCGAATATAGACAAAAGTAAAAACGAACTTCGTTTAGGTGTCAAAGCACCAAATGTACGGCTGAAATCTTTCAATTTGCAAAAATAAAATCATGCAAAAGGGAAATCTTATTTTTTTTTTGTTTTTGAACAAAAGAAAGGGTACTTACCCCAACCTCCTGTTACGAGCGCTCATGTTATAATTTTTGATTTCCTTTTTTTTTTATTTATAGTAACACTTCGCGATTTTTTCCGAGTCCACTAATTTTCTCCGACACGTTTACATATGATAACGACAACAAATTCACGTTTTATACTATAAATCTTGACAATAATGCGATCTAATTCGGCCTCCCGAATACTACTCATGAGCTGTTTGAGAGCTTTAATCAAAAACTATAAACAGAAGTCTTATAAATGCTTTTATTCAAAATCGCCCGATAATCCTTTAAATGTCTTATTTTGCATACAGTTCTCGTGGGAGACGAAAAATCCCAGCGCATAATTCGTCACGTCCTTGACTTGAGCGTACGCATCAAATCCCCACGGGCGTTCCTCGTTTAGCACCGGCCGTTGTTACGCGATGAAGTCCCAAGGCTGCGAAAGCAATCATAGGGTGCATGGTAGCCAATGAGAAAGGAAAAGTGGTTGCAACATCCATGCGAACGTCACGAAATGTGTATGGCAATTAAAGCACAAAGCGCGTGGAGATGATTTGTCTACGTTAATTGGCAACAAAACAGCCACAAACGGAGCGTACACTTGGAAATCTCGCAATTTCCGCACACAAAATAGGCGGGCACCACAAAACTCAGAATTGCATCCTTCACTTCGCAAGCAAGCTACACACTCTTATTTCGTCGGACTTTGCAAGCGTTTCGGGCAAAAATAATGCAAACGCTATTCACACTAACGGTTTTCTCAAACATCACCGAAATAGAGCACTGCAATGAACCCGTTGTTCTTGGTGATCGCTCTACTTTCACTAATTCGATATTAATCACTGCTTGCGCGCTAACAGGTTGTTTACACATTCAGTTATTCACTTTCCATATAGTCTCGATACTTAATGCAATTATTAGCACTTTTCATGAAAAAATATAAGCGAGACGGTCTAAGAATACAAGCACTCCTCGCGTCCACGCGCGTTCGCCGTTGCAACTCGACTCCCCATTCTGCTCCGACGGCCCTTTTTCGTTTTCGCAATTCTAAATCTCCCACTGTACGTCTCTTGCGGAACTCGTAGACTAGCGGGAAAATGGGTTCAATTGCTGCTTGTACATTATACGCAGCACAGCTACGATAGAAACATTTCGAGCATTGATAGCGTGACGCTCCGTAAACTTTCCCGATATGATCGACAAGTCCGTTGGTATGAAATGAAATGTTCCGAACAGTAGCAACAATACAAGGCACTAACATCTTCACTCTGATTAAGTTGTATATGGAATTGTAGATTTTTCTGCCAGTTGGTTGTAAACACACAATTAGGCCCCATACATTTGCACAAGTTCTCCAAATGGAACTCTTTCACGAGCATTTCACAAATATCTTTGGTTTTATAGCAATCGGAAGGATCGTTCTTGATCCATGGTCGAAGCAGTTTTGATGCATACGATTTTTGCGGAAGGTGATCATTGACCAAGTGCAAAAATTCTTTATCGACTGATAAGAATTTTTTTGATCCTTTCTTTCGACAAGCAACACACTGTCCGGTCCATTTGTGCCGATGTGTACGCATATGCTTTAGAAACTCGTCCAAAGAATCGATTGGGTTGAAATTGCAATCCAATACGAAACAGTAGAATTTAAGTTTATTTGAGCCAGTTTTTCCGATACCGATGCTCTGCACTCTAGTAATGTTTGGGTTGGAATTCTTGACGAAGAGGTGAGTGCGATTCCGCGATGAATTTGTATTGATGATGGGATTTGTTCGTAGTGTGACGAGTTTTGGTTAGGCTGCGCAAGCGCTGCAACCTTCAAGGGTACTGTTCCGCCGCCCAGCGTTGAAGCAGTGGTCACCATGTTACTCGGAGAATTTGTAATGAGTATGTGGGAGCTTGTGCTCGGTACATTTTTAATGCTGTGGATTACGGTGATGTTGGCAGGCAAGTACGTTACGTTCCCACTTTGTAAGGCGTTCTGCACCAAGTACCTATTGAATTGATTTATATGATTGACTTGATTGTTGAATTGAATGTGACTGTTTTTGGACGATTCATGCGGCAACGAGCGCTGTTGAATGACGTTCAAATGTAAACGATATAATTAAATATGTAGACATTTTGTTTGCAATATGTCTTGTTCTTTTCTAATTAAAATTTTATTTATTTGTCGTAATAACAGTGATTATGTATTTCACTCATTTAATAACGAATCGAGTCTTCTATTTTGTTTTTCTCATCAAATTTATACTTTCTTTTAATGTTTTACGACATTTAAAATTTTCTTTATTGTATGATAGGGAAAGAAGTATGAATAGCTGACATCCTTCTTTTTTGAATACATTCAATCAACATTAACTACTCTGCTGTTGCTGACAATTTGGGTCATGCAACTTGCATTAATTTGGCTACTTCTAGAAGGCAATGGCTGGATGAGGAACCGTGCATTCGCCAACCGTCACGCGATACATCGCCATTTCTGTGATACCGTGATAATGTACGAAGGCAGCTGCAATCACCAACCCATGAAATATTTGATGGGATTGAAACCAAATATCGAATTTGCCGGGGAACCATCTTTCAAACTCTCGCACGCTGGCTTTTTGAGCCATACCTACTCGATTACTACATGCTCTTTATTAATGTTGAGAGGGACTTATTTTATGATTTGGACAAAAATAAAATAATAGATGAAGTAGCTTTAACAAGTGAGTTGCTTACAAAGAAGCTGTTACTTTAGGGCTAAGGGAGTAAAATGTCGAATCATCTCAGTTAATTTAAGCCCCTTCTATTCTAGTATAACTACATTGTAAAATAAGTACAACTTAAATACACAGGATTTTAAAAAAAAAAAATTTGCATTATTTTTCTAATCCCTAAAATTCGTTTCTCATCATTTTTATTGCACAAATAATTTGGACATAGTTCATTAAAAATTTGGTGTGAATAAAATACTGCACTTTATTTTGAACTCCGTTGTAATTATTGGCAGTTCTACAGCATGCGTTTTGTGGTGTAGTGGTACGAATACTGTAAATTTCTTAAATATAGTCAACAAAAGTCGAAAATCATAATATTCGTACAAAAACCTAGCTGAATTTCTTCTTTTTTATAAGTGTCAAAAAAGCTTAAAAACGCATTTTCAAACACCTAATTTTTAAAAATTTTCCATACCCCGAAGACCCGCGGTAGAGGGCCCCTTTACAATGGTTTTAGCTGAGGGCCCCAAATGGTGCCAGTCCGGGCCTGCTTCCGGAATAAACCTCATTGAGCTCTGGGCGGCCTCACGATATCTCCCGGAATTTAAGAACATTGGCTGTAGCTGCTGTGGATGCCGTGTCGTAATAAACTTCTTAGGATCTCAGGCTACTTCTTTACTTTGACCGGAAGAGCTAAATTCCCTTCATTTCACTCGCAATATTTAATAATCCGGCCTCTTCCAGTTATAATAAATTGAGCGAATAACTTTTTTTTTTTTGTGGTAGGGAGGTGAAGGCATTTACGCCCGCCGAGTCTGGCAGTGTGGGACTCCCATGGAGGATACCCTTGGACTACCCACTAAACACCTCCCCTGTCCACCTGAGAACCCAGCCTTGAACCGTTTGACACATTACTTCGGGCCAGGTCTCGTTTTGTTACGCCGTGGGGCGCCTTCAAGCTGGGGAGTCCCTTTCCTAGCGGGAGCGGAGAGGGGAAGAGGAAATGCCAGAAGAGCGATCCCCCAGCCCCAGCGCCCCCGGCTGCTGTGAGTGCCTTTTATATTTAAGGACTGCCCGAGCATAACGTGCCACCTGGTTCCATTTGTCAACCGATTCGAGCATCATCACAACTATATTATCCGGGGTGAGCTCTCCCGTCTCCCTGTAGAGTTCCCTTCGCAGCCTGACCCATTTTGTACACGCGAAAAATGTGTGACAGGCATTTTTCTCCTCTCCTGGGCAAAACCGACAGTCGGGAGATCGTGACTTACCGATCTTGTGCAGGTAAGACTGAAAACACCCGTGCCCGCTCAAAAGCTGGGTTAGATAGAAGTCAGTCTCACCATGCCTTCAATTTAGCCACGGTCTCATGTCCGGGATGAGGCGCGCAGTCCACCTTCCCTTCGTGCAATTCACCCAAGACTGCTGCCAATCGTTAAGCGAGCGTTGTCTCTCCTCGCGGACAACCATCTCCCTCGCATCCTCGTTTCAGCGCAGGTAAATAGCGCGGCGCTCTCTAGCAAGGAGGGCGACAGGTATCACGCCTGCAATCACTCTCACCGCCGAGTCGGAGACTGTTGTATACGAAGATGCAATTCTCAGTGCTCCTCTTCTCTGTACCTGTGCCAATCGTTTTCGGTATACCTCCTTGCTGAGAGCGTCGCCCCATACCTCTGCTCCGTACAGTAGCACTGACCCTACAGCACTCATCAAGAGGCGTCTTCTTGACGGGTTGGGTCCCCCTACGTTGGCCATAAGTCGACTCAGGGCCGATATTCCCGAAGCAGCCTTCTCAGCCGTTGCGCTGATTTGCTCAGAGAAACTCATCTTTGAGTCGATCAGTAGCCCTAGGTACTTCACCGCTGGCTTCGATTCGATTTGTATACCTCCAATACTGATCATCCTTACTCTAGGGATTCTATTTTTTGTCAAGATGACCACTTCGGTTTTCTCGAGTGCTAAACTGAGCCCGCGAGCAGTCATCCAGTCCCTCACTCGGCGCATTAGCATACCTAGCCTAAGTTGCGCTTGTTCAACGGTGCGTCCGGCGACCAGAGCCGCAACATCATCCGCATAGCCGACCAAGCGCGACTCATCTGGCATCTCAAGTCTCAGTAGCCCGTCGTAAGACACGTTCCACAGGTCCGGACAAAGGATAGATCCCTGGGCAACACCCGATGTAATTTCCATCCTTCGTTGGCCCTGTGTCGTGTCGTAGAGCAGGCTTCGGTCCTTTAGGTAGTTCCTCAAAAGCCGCATTAGATATTCTGGAACTTGAAAAGAGTTTTCCAGCGTGTCCAGAATATCCACCCATCTAGCGGAGTTGAAGGCATTCCTGACATCGAGTGTCACCAACAGGACGATCCGTCGCTTGGTGCGACTATATGCCTCTGCCTTTTGGACGGCGTTCACCACCTCTGCAATCGCATCAATGGTAGAACGTCCTGCTCTAAAGCCGTACTGCCGAGGAGATAGGTCCCCAGCAGCACGAATCGCGTCAGTGAGTCTTCCCTTGATGAGTTTCTCTAGCACTTTCCCAGCCGTGTCTAACATGCATAACGGGCGGTATGCAGACGGCGATTCGGGATTTCTCTTCGCCTTGCTGATCAGTACGAGCCTCGCCACCTTAAATCGTACCGGGAAAACCCCGTCCCGTAGGCAAGCGTTGAATGTGCTGAGCAGCAAGTCAGGACAATGGTGATAGACGAGCCGCAACACCTCAGCTTGAACACCATCTGGACCTGGAGCCTTCCTCGCTTTCAAGGAGAGGACTGCCTCCTCCAGTTCCAGCTGTGTGAAGAGTGGGCACTCTACTGCTGTTTCACCATGGACAGCGTCAACACGGACGGGATGGGCGGGGAAGAGTCCCCGCACTATCGCGTCCATCTTTTCCGCGTCATGTATACAAGGCTTCCGTAGGGCACCAAGTTTCCCCATGACCAGCTTGTAGCCAAGGCCCCACGGATCCTTGTTCACATTGTCCACTAGGTCTTGCAAGCAGCGAGCCTTGCTACTGTTGATCAGTTTGCGAAGGCATTTCCTGGCTGACTTATATGCTGCCACCTGGTTGCTTGCCTCGTCACGGTTCCGCGCCCGTTGAGCCTCACGCCGAAGCTTGTGACACTCCCTCCGCTTTTCAGCGATTTCAGTAGACCACCAGTACACTGGGGGCTTGCCGTGCCGGGGTCTTCGGCGGGGCATAGAAGCGCAGCAAGCAGTCGTGATTATGCTCATGGTAGAGTTCACCACGTCTTGAGCTGCCAGTTCTTCCGTCCCCTCCGGAGCTCCCTGCAGCGGCTCACCTGCTGTGAGAACCTTGACAAACCTCTCGACGTCCATTCTTCCAATGTTCCATTCAGTTGTAGAAGGCCGAGAGCATGGACGTCGGGAGATAGCATCACTTATCTCAAGCAGAATGCACTGGCGATCACTGGCTGAGTAGTCCTCTATGCTTTCCAGTTGTGTATCCTCCGTACTGAGGACTCCGAGGCGAATGTCACGTCCGGTATGGTTCCCTCACAGCCAACACGGCGGAAAGTCGGCGTATTTCCGGAGTTTAGTACGACGAGGGCCGTCCTGGCCGCCATTTCCAGAATTCGTTTTCCCCGTGGATCCGTCCGAGGCATGCCCCATTCGATTGCTTTAGCATTGAAGTCGCCCCCAACGAGCACTTTACCCTCTGCGTTCGAGACAGCGCCCTCCAGAGTGTTAAGCTTGGCTTGGAAAGATGATATCGGCTCGTTAGGTTAGGTGATCCCTGAGCACCGAACCCACACGAAACCATCCCCCCGTCCACAACTCTCCGCTTAAAAATCACTGTTCCGAACCCAGATGGCGGCAGTACCAGTTTCATCAGAGTACCAAAATGCAGGACTTTTATTATGGTGTTGCTCACTCAGCAGCAAGAAGTCGGCTTTCCTGTCCCTCGCAAACTGCTCAAGCAGATTTTGGGCGGTTGAACTGCGGTGTAGGTTTAGCTGCAGGATGCGGCATTTTCCTGATCCCAAGACGTGTCCAAAATCAGGTTTTGGATCAGCATCCTTGCAAAGAATACAGTGTGCCTCCTTCGTGCATTCTTTTCTTTTATGTCCCATTTCACCGCATTTGTAACATAGAGAACTCCTATCGGGTCCTTTGCATACTTGTGTGGTGTGACCATAACCAAGGCATTTGAAACATTGAAGACGCGTTGCTCTTCGCCGTATCCCACAGACAACCCACCCTATTCGTACTTTGCCCTTGTTCAGGAATTGTTCGGCGTCCTTTTCGGTCAAGTCAACTATGGCCATGCGTTGTCCCCTGTTGTTTTCTGGTGTCAGTCTCACTTTGATCTTTCCCACGCTAGGGAACTCCCTTTTGATGGCCTCTTCTACCTCGGCCAGATCCGTCACGCAGTCTATATCCCGTATTTCAATCGTTGCCATCGGCTCGAGCGGGGCTATAGTTGCGCTTTTGCCGAGGACTTTCTTTACTGCATCACAGAATGCTTCTTTTTTGCCGGCCTCTGCTCCGAATTCGACCAGTATGTGGCCCGACCGCGTTGGTCGTACTACTTTAATGGTAGTATTGGTGTCTTCGGGCCTTACGTTTCCCCTGATGTCCCGCAGCACCTCCGCGTAGGATCGGCCATCTTGGGGCTTTACAAGCAGTGCCTGCTGCCGGGGTCTTCGTAGGGGCTTCTGCCTCTCCTGTTTTGCATCAGGTCCTTTTTCTAATTGGGCGTCCGTGCGAATTTTATTTTCTGGCTTTTTTTGAAGAAGTTTCTTTGCAGCTTTCTTCGCTCCTTTTGTAAGCACTGTCTGGAACCCCCGATCTGGTGCTCCACACCCGTCAAGTGCCTCTTCCTTCCTTCTTTTATCCCGATCTCCTTCGATTGGGCTAGACGCCATTCTTTTATTGACTTTTAATGATGGAGCTATCTGCATGTCGCCTTTAGATTTCGCCCCAAGCGCCTCTTTAGCCTTCTGTTCATCTTCGGCCCTTAACCAGCTCCGCCGATAGTGCCCTATGCGATCTAGGAGCTCCTCTAGTTCAAGGAGCCCTTCCTTTGCTACTTTGCTAATTTTTGGGGAGTCGCATGCAGCCTGTATTCTTTTCAGAACATCTCCCGCTTTTCGAAGTAGTCTTTCCTCTTCGTATCGCTGGGCCGCAATTGTACCTTGCAACCATCCTTGGGAGAGGTTTTCGCGTTCCGTTTCCGAGTGCAGTACTTCCGCCACATTTTCAACGGTCTCGGTACAATCACGCGGTGTCTTGTCACTCTTTGCTTTTAGTACCGTAATCTCCTCGTTTGCTTCTGGATTTTTCGTTGCAATGTCGGGATTTGTGACCCTTGCATCGGTCGCTTTAGTAACGATCGCAGCCGTGACAATCGAATTTTCGGTGCTCTTTACGTTATCTTCCACTGCTCGAACACCTGAAGCATCTTCTGAGTCTCCCGCTTCTCCTTAATAGGACGCGAATAACTTAAGTCTTCAGAATGTGACATTGACTTATTTCCAGATATTTGAATATCTTTCTCATTTCTTACCTAAATCAATTCAGAAGTCAATACCCTTTTTGAATTTTTTCATAATAGAAACGTATTCGATATTTCCGTATCAACAGGTATCATTCCAAAACGAATTCCAAACTGATATATTGTATTTTATTAAAAACACTGCAAAAAGCATATTCATTAAGACAATGCTGCAAAAAGTGCGCTGCCATCGTGCCAATCACAAAATCAAAACTAATCAAAAGCAAAGTCCATTCGTTTATTTATTGATAATTTCTACCAATCAATATCGGTGATAATTATTGGAGAATATATTTTCGAATTTATTTTATTTCCTTGCCGCTTAGTTTAGTATATTGTGAAATGTTGACGTCCATGTTTGCATTATTAATTCTGAATTATTTTGATTTTTGTTTCGCAAATAATTGCATCAAAAGCTTAATTTGCAAAATACTTTTGATCAGCTTATATAATTAGAAAAACTTAATACGAGATCAAATAATTTGATAAAAATTATTGCCGAATTATAATTTTTCATTCAGTTTTATTGAGTGAGAATAATTTCTATTATATTTTTTTCTTAATTTTATCTATAGATGACAACAAAACTTGATTATTTAATTTGAATGCTTCCAATGAAAGAATTCTTCGCCAGCCTACATCTGTATGCAACCTCTATCTTAATATTGCTCAAACGTTAAATATATTGACGCCGGCGATGAGGAAAAAACTGCACTAAGAATATGTCGCCTAGTCTACGAATGAAAATTCTACGAAAACATTCCTTTCATTGATTAGCCAAAGAGAAATGTTACTAAGTAACTAACCAAACTGCTCATTCAACTCATCTCGTAATTTCTTGGCCTCATCCTCAGTGCGACCTTCAGTCAAACATAATTGGTATCATGGTCCGACAAGAATGAAAGGCCAAACACCGGTGCAAAGGCGATAAGGGGCTCAACTCTGCATGGCCCACCACACACCACGTCAACGAGCCCACCTTATCACAGGTGAGACTGCGCTGAGTGGATCGGATGGGCTCGTGGTGTGACTCGCCGGTAGCGGTATCTCTTACGAAATGCGGGAGGTACACTCAGGTGAATCGTGCCATAGCAGCGGACAATGCTCACATGCTGCACGACAGGTGTCTGTGACGATATGACCGTCTTTGACGAGTAATGAGAATTGCGATAAATGGAAATCGCAACAGAAAATGAGCAACTCTGTTTTGCATTATTTAGAGCAACCGGTGTTGTCGATTGTAGAAATACATATTATGCATAGATTATTATTCGCTGCGTATAATGATAATTTTAAATCGTGCATGAAATACATTTTTGGAGTGCTTCCTTTATAACACCTAATGGTTTAGCTAAACTTTTCTTAATTGGATCATTTCACCCTTTTCACATCAACTTAATGTAAATCTTTACGACAAATTTGCTCTACTTTGAAGCTTTTTCTAACGTCGCGCGGATATCGATCACTCTTTCGGATGGCTCCGATAGCTTTTTAAATTACTTTTTATGGAATTGTTAGCAGCTACATAAATGAGTTGCATACTTTGAATAATAATTTTTCTGAAATAATTAGAGAAGAAAACTGTTAGAAGAAGGTGGTTTCAACGTGTGCACTAATTCTCCTCAGGCCATCACCCTTAGATACACACCGGTGATGGCGACCACCATGCTCAGAGGTGAGAGAGTTGATTTTAATTTTTCTACTTATGCAAACTCAATATGTTTTTTGTATCTGCAAGTTATATTCAAGGTAAATTTCTCTTGTAAATACTGGTATTAGCTAAATGGTTGACAATAAAGTTTCTTAATGATTAAATGTTTTCCAAAGCTAGCAATTAAAGATTATAAAATTTGGAAATGATATTTTGATGTTAGTTTAGAAGAATACAATCGTCGAATCTTATAAACTTTAATTAGGGGAATCAAATGATGGAAAATTTCCATAAATAATCTTGATGAGCTAGTAGTGCCCTCAAACTTCAGTAATTTTATTTAAATTAAAAATTAAATCAAATACTTTATTTTGTTAAGTATTTAAATATTGTATTTCTATCTTCGCAACGTAGCACAGCGCATGTTACTTTTAATGGATGAAGTGTGTCGCAAGTTACGAGTAGATTTCGTGTTTTGTTGCATCGATGACGTTTGAATCGTTTCAGATAGCTATGAAGAATACCTGCAGCATTTACGTATTTTCTTCGATTGTTTGAAGCCTTTGAGGAACAAGATGAAACTGGAGTAGGCATCCTGTAGTAATCGGGCAGTCCGCTTAGACAAACTGCTCGACTAGCGTCATGGAAAGGATAATGGTTCTGATAAACTAATTAAAATTTTAAAATGTAATCTTTACTTCTTCGCGCATAATTCCCTCCGGCAAAACAAAAAATTAAAATGAATTAATACTCTTTTAATTGCATATAAATTATGTCTTACGATTTCTGTCTTTATATGCCTGGCGACGAGTTATTTTATTCTTTCGTTTAAGTATGTGACTGTTTACTTATTTGTTAAATTATAAAAAGTTATATTTGCTCATAATTTTCAGTTGAATTTATAGGAGAAACAAAATAAAAATTAATTTTTACACAACTATTATATCTAAATTTGGCATATGTCCGATGTCATGTCATATTCTACGTTTGTGATGAGAAAATACATTTATTATATCGTAAAAAACTCCGTTGTAGACGGTCCCAAGCCCGTTTGTGAAAGGGGAAGAGAACCCCTTGTTTCACCAACCTACAGCTTCCATGATTCCTCATCCTAAAATAGGCTATCTCATCGGGGAACGACTACCGGATATAGCCTCCACGATGAAGCAAATGACAACGGCCAGCACCTGATTGACTTTGCATGTGGCAGAAATCTAGTCATACGTTCGACTTGCTTCCCACATCGACGCATTCATAAAATGACTTGAGTATTGTTACACCCCCAATTATTCCACGGGAGTCGCTATTACCTCCAGGGAAATTAGGGTGCTCCGGCGGGGCTTACGGACCCGGTTTAGCTCGTCCGGAGATGGGCGTGGGGCGCCACTCGCTTGTCCCTCAAGGCCCCAATAAGCCGCGAAGCGTGAATGTGGCTTGCCGGAACAACCAACGTCACTCTACACTCTCTTCACCCGATTCCTAGCTACCGAGCACAAACTAGCTGCCACACTAACTTCACACTTCGATACTATTTACTTCCCTATCAGACCCTCCTACGCTCCCCTCGAACACTAATCCTAACCGTCCGACCAGCTATCGAAAACACCACACCACTCCCGAACACTTTTATTCACTTCCGATTTCACTTTTTTTTAAATAAACCACGACTTGCCACTCAAGCCGCACCCGTCACAATCTGAAACAAAAATTTACATTTTTTTTCCTCTTTCCTAAAGGCATAAATTGAATAAATCAATTTTAGTTTAATTATCCGAATTCAATCCAAATCGAGATTCAAACAAACTCTCGATCTACTTGAGTTCTGAAAAAACTTAATACTACTCGTACCTAAAAGGGGCCCCTTCTCTGTTCGCATCCGATGGTGTACTTTTGTCTTCCTCAACGCACTTGATCAAACGTCTTGCAATATCTTCCGCTTGTCCACTTGCTTATCGCTCCGCCACACCCAAGAAGAAAGAAAGAAGAGGCGCGTCATTCTTCGCGCGGGGACAATGGACCAGGGACCATTGTCCCCGGTCATCCACCTCTTCGGAGTGGTTCTTTATATTCTCGTGAAGTAGTTCCTCTCTGCCGCAATGTGATTTTTGCTCCGCTCTGCTGGTGATCACTCCAAGTTCAGCTGAATTGGCTGAACCGGATTCACTGACAGTTTGCAACGTCAGTGATGCTTGTTTACATTTGTTTTTAGGTGGAACTATTATTTCGGGAAAGTCATGTTGATGTTGTAATATGCTTCATTCTTTCCAAGATTCGCCCTAAAGCAGTGTACTTCGAGTGTCACGGTGTTTAATCGGTTTTCCTCAACTTTCACGGTGAATTACTTGTATTCCGAGCTAAAATATACTCCTCAGGTGTGTACACATATGTTTAAGGTGCTGTGAAATGTTTTTTTTTTGCACGAGCTAATCATACTCTTTAGTTTTCTTCACATCCACCGTTTCATTTCCCACTTCAATCGTGTTTATAATTTCCTCTAAAATTCTCCAAATTGTAGTGCTGTACAATTCCACCATATCATTGATGAAGCACGGAAGCAAGTTGCAATCTCGAACGTTGCTCAGTGGCTCCCATGTGTTTTGTGTTTCTGGGTAATATTAACATTTGATGTGGAAATGCGGCTCCGTATTGATTTCCTCGACGGAGTGAATGGCTTCCTCTGTGTATTCTTCCTTGCGCTTCTTTGCAGCTGGAGAGCCCGAGTAATCCTAAGCTGTGTCCATAACATAATCGTTTAAATCGAGCACCAAATTCAATGGCACGCTGAACTCCGACGACTGTTTGCTCGATCCGGACACGGAAATATTGGTCACCGTGTCTGAATAGTTGAGATGTGTGGTGATTGTATTCTCCTCCACGACTTATTTTGGTGCTTGGTGCGTAGCGGTGCATAAACCCACGAAATCCTCATCGTTGGGTGCAATGTCGAGAAATTGGCAGATTTTCGCTTGTTCCGCTTTCTCATCGTGTCACCAATTGCTCAAGTAATTGTTGATTCTGTTTCGGGCTGTGATTTTCTTGTTGTAGCGACGTATTTCGTTCTATTTTTGTATAAATTTACGATGTTTACTCGGTGAATTTGTCAATTCGGTCAATTCACTATCAGTTAAACGTTCTAATTTGATAGTGTTATTCCTTCCGAGTTCGTTATTGAAACGAACGGTCTGTATGCCCGAAGTGGCTTTGACCACAGTTGATTTGCCATGCACTACATGCCCGATAGTGCCAATATTGATGGTTGCCTGGTGGAAAATCACCTCGGTGGAAGTGGCGTCAACTTGGTGATATCCAATGACGATAGATCCTGCTTTTGCAGATTCGAATCACCGATAGTCTGCCCTTCGCCTGATGACATTTCTGGTTGTTTAGTTTGGATATTTGCAAGAAAAAATGAGTGAAAACTTGGATCTATCACCCAAACATCAAAACTCGTCGACACACTGCGATTTCAATTGACTTGTGCACCAATTCCGACTAAACTGAGAGTCTTTTTTCCAGTTGTTGCTTCCTTCTTTAGTTTGGCTCTGAAAAGCAGAAACTTTTTGCATTCAGGAGGAAATCTTGCGTGTGGACTAAAACTGCAGATGCTGCGTTGATTCTATCGTAACATGACATTAGGCCTGAATAATCAAAGGACATGGGCTCTGTCTGTTGCTGTAGCTTCAATTCTAACTGCACGTTCAAGTTCATTAATTTAGAACATTTTGTATCAAAACGATACAGATCTTCTTTGCTCTTCCGGTCTTTAACGACGTTGAACCTTCTCGTTCATTACCACGCAAAATTAAAAATATTCGTACTTAATCTACTGTTGTGAGTACAATTCGGGCTGTCAAACAAAACCCTACTCCCCCCCCCCCTAGCTGCACAAATATATCCAACGTCAAGGTGTGATATCGTCAGTCATCATTCCGACGATATCGAATACGATGCAAACGTTCAAATATATTTATTTGGCGACAATCTAAATGAGAAATGTGCCCCGAATTTCAGCTTCACCGGTATTTCAGAAGCAAAACCCAGTACGCCTTGTTCCAATTGCTAATTTCTAAGAAAAAAATGAAGCGATTCGAAATGAAAATGCCCCGGGATTCAATCTCGTTAAAACTTTTACAAAGAAAAGGAAAAACATTGTGAAAGTCAGTCTATCGTCTTGCCGAAATAGTCCTTCGCAAATTCCAATCGCCCGTTGTCAACATCCAAATCCTGCAGCCGGACAAAAGTATTTTGTCTCTGCAAACCATCCAAACCAATAACCATACCTAATGGATATAGTGTGTGCAATCGCTAAACGATTGTGAAAAAATTAATGGTGAAAAAGTGCCAGTGGCTTGAACTTGTTCTCTCTTATTCTCTACGTTGTGATTTTAGTAGAGGGAAAAAGTAGTTTACTTCTGACATTAATTCATAAAATTATAACAGCGATGAAGTGGTTGAATGTCCACTGTGTATGAAACCATTGGAAGCTAATGATCTTAATTTTTATTCATGCACGTGAGGGTATCAGATTTGTTGGTTCTGCGGGCACATAATTGATACGGATGAAAATAAACTATGTCCCGCATGCCGTAAGGCGTATCCAGAAAATCCAGCTAATTTTACACCTCTATCACATGAGTTGATAGCAGCCTTAAAAACAACAAAGGTAGCGTGATCAACAAAGAAAGCAAACAAATCACGGAAAATTGAAAGCATTTGGCAAATGTTCATGTTGTCCAAAAGAACCTTGTGTTTGTGGTTGGTTTGCCGTCAAGACTGGCCAGATGCATTAAAACTTGAAGAGGACCACTGAAACCAGACAGGGCAAACCAAACACACCACCATAAACAAGTACCTTCTTTATTTTGGAATATTTCGTGATGGGCTTAAATATTTTGAGGACCACCATATGAAGAACGAGCTGCTAGATTCGGAATGACGATCGTGTACTTAAACGGAAGTATCAAAATAATAACTGACATTACAACCAAAACACGTCGATATTGTTGTTATTGATAATACAGAAGATTATGCGCGAAAGAAAGGTGGCCACCTAGAAAAACTGGATTTTCATTCGAGGAAAATGTTGTAAGGTTGCGTAGGCATGGTGGTTGTTGTGTCCTTGAACTTGGGTTCTTCAACTCAAGTCAACGAGCCGTTGCGACAAGTTTATAAAAGAGCCAGGGACGGTTGAAGCGGTTTCTTTTTACGGAATATTTCGACAACAAGAAGGACGAACGTGCTGGGATTGGAGGTTCTCAATTGGAATATAGCCAACGAGGGGAAATTGATTCGGATAGCGATCAACGTTGGAGTTCCGCCACAAGTGCGCTAATTGGGTAGAAGCGGAAGAGTTGGAAGTGCAAGGATTTTGACCATCAACGGGGCTCCCAATGTAGGAAATTTAATCAAGCATTGTAAGTTTGCAAATTTTGAATATATTAACAAGTTGGGTAAACAGACCTACGCTCATGTCAGAAGGGTTTTGTATTCAATTTTCAAAATGCAGTCACCAGATTGAATAAAGTCAAGAAGCATGCCAATGACGATTTTATTGGAGAAACTATGAAATTCGAAGATCATACTATTATTAACAAAGTTGAAAGAATTTAGACTTCTGAGGTTTTTGTTATTGTTATACTCATAAATATCTCCCTTGATAATTATTTCAGATGTCCATTCGCGAGGGAGGAAACACATTTTTCATGTATTTCCCCCTGTGCCCCCACTGAAGCAAAAACTGACAGTTTAAGAACTGTTTTGAAAAGCTCCCATGAAAACTTTCATTTCATACTCATATCGGCTACGTTTGATGATTTTTTTTTCAGGGGCCACTCTCTTGCACTGTTATCATCGATTAATGGCCAATTTTTTCGAATCCTAGAGTTGTTACAAAGCCCTTTTGTTAGGAGCTCCCTCCCGCCTCCTTGACTTGTTTCACTTATGAGTATTAATTGTAGGTACTCAGCTTCAGTCATTCATTCAATTGAATCAAGTGTTCAAAGCATGCACCTTAAACGTTGAAGTTGGGAAAAAATAACTCAAAATTATTCAATCTTCGCATTTAAAACAGCCACTATTTTGTTTTACGATTATTGATACCACTAGCTGAACCGATTCTCAAAGATATACATGACACCTATCATTCCTGAAATTTTCATGCAAATCCTAGCAAAACTGTAGTGTCTGAGTCGGTAAAAAGCGCATGTTGTTCCATAGCCATATGTTGCCATATTAATACATGCAGCGCATATTGTTCCATAGTAATACAGGAAAATTCAAACCGCTATAACTTTGCTAAATATGATTCAATCTTTATGAAACTTTCAGGATAGATCAATCTTATAAATACTGAATTTCATTGAATTTAAGGGTACCGTTAAGATTTTATTCAAGAAAACATAGAATCGATAAATCATACTATTACTAACAAAGTTGAGTGAATTGCGACTTCTCACGTATTTGTTGTTGTTGTACTCATTAAGGCCTACATTCTTGATTTTTTTCAGATTTTTCGGATGAAAGGTGTCCAATCGCGAGGGGGGACACAAATTTTTCGTGTATTTCCCCTCCCGGTGCGCCCCTCGAAGCAAACTTTGCCAAACTAAGACCTGTTTTGAAAAGTTCTCATCAAGACCTTACATTTGATACCCATATCGGCTACCTTCAATGAAATTTTTTTTTCGGGGAGTCACTCCCCTACATGGGGAGACCCCCCTTAAATAACTTATAAAATTTTTTAGTAGTTGAACTATAAAGAGATCACCACTTTACACCTACATACAAAATTTGATGCTTCTAGCTTAAGTAGTTTCCGAGAAAAACTGCTGTGACACACGGACGGACGGACGGACGGACAGACAGACAGACGGACAGACAGGACGCGATTTTAGAAGGGTTTTGTAAAATTATTTTACAAAACCCTAAAATTGACTTTTAATAGTAATTTGAAATTATCAGTATGAATTTTAGAATTTTAATTTGAATTGTGAACGAAATTTTATGCTTGTGATAATACTTTCAGCCAGCGTATTCATGCATGAAGCGTGTAGTATTGGTGGAACGTGTAAATTACGCCTAGGGTATTCAAGAATCCTACCCGTCGGGGATTCCAATTTGCATAGTTGGTTTGTACTGGAAGTGGTGATAGGCGGCTCAACGAGCCGAAAAAGAACCATGAGCAATTCATACAAAATTGTGTTCCGTAATCAGAAAAATTTTAATAAAAAAAATACTCAAAATAAAAAACAATAACTCGTCGTCATTACATAGAAAAATGACTTATAAAGAAGTGTGCAAAATTTCAGAAAGATAGATTCATTAGTTTTTGAGATATGATGTACACCGCCTCAAAAAAGCTATTTTTCAGAAAGTTGGAGATACAATTATTGCAACCTTTGGAAGATACTGGTTTTGCAGTCGTTGTCGATCATCATCAATGACGCATTATGTGAACGAATTGTAGTAATCGAGCAGTAACACAAGAAAGCTGCCCGAAAACCTTCCTAACCCTTATCCAAAATTTTACATGAAGATTTGGAAAAAAATTTCATTGTTTCCATGATGTGTGACTATTAAGTAATGAGACTAATTCCATGTATTTAAAAACTATCCTACAGCTCTGCCATCACCTTCATGGTAGTCCCCTTTGGCAGCTAAGCAACGATTCGAGCGCATTTTCCATGCAACACGGTGATCCTTTTAGAGGCCAAATACTAGGACACGCTGAGGGCGGTGTGGCACGGTGCGTTGTCGCGATGAAGGATCCAGTTGCGAGCGATGTCTGGGAGTGCCGTGTTGACTCGTTTTTGGAATCTTTCGAGTACTTGGCGATAGTAGACTTGATTCACGGTTTGCCTCGATGAAGCAAATTCTTTGTGGACGAGCACACGCTGCGCATTCACGTCAATCCGCACCTCGACTTCCATACATTCACGCCCCTCCTTAAACGGTTTATGCCAACGAAACACCTGATCACGACTAAGAGCACTATCACCATGCAATTTTAACGTACGTTTCCGAAGCTGTTTCACCCAATCTGGCGCAAAATTTTATCGCAACGCGTTGCTCTTGATTTCGTTTCTCCATTTTCGTGACGAGCACCACCAACACACATCTACTCAACACGACATAGCAGGCAAACTAAATAAACTAGAGCGATGGTAAACCTATCAATGGAGAAGAGAAGGATGCCGGAGAAGGGGAAGGGAATTTCAAGGTCGCAGGTTTACCGCAATTGTGGCAATCACACATCGTAGTTGTAAATTATAAAAATAACAATCAATCTATGTATCATAGTCAAGCTCTGGATTTAGCTCTGTCTAACCTACCGAAATCTTGTATCTCCCTGTGGGACCCCCTAATCCCCTACATGAAATCTGACCCTCATCAACCTCCGCTTCATTTGTTGATTATTCTGCCTCGTGAACTTGTCCAAAAAAAGTTAACCACTCTCACTTTAACTTTCTAAAAGCCAGATATTCTGAAATGGAGTTGGGATTAAGCTCTGTTAGTTGGTTTTCTGTTTCTGAAACGTAAATGGTTATGAAGCGCCCCAAAAGTTTTATATTTTTCTTGAATTCGTTATAACTAGCTATACACCGCTCTATCCCAGTAGAATGTCGAAAGATTCACCTTGGTTTAGTAACAGTATCACTTCAATCTTAAGTGCCAAGGACACTGGCCGCAGAAAATATTATTGGACAGGTTCAGAGGTGCACCTACATTCTTATAAAGATCTCCGAACTGTAGCCAATAGAATAATTAAAATTGCTAAGAGCCATTACATTGTTCATAAAGAGGGCTCTATAATGTCGAGTGCTACAAGGTATTTCAGGACCTATATAAATTCGCTTAAAAAGCCCTGCGGTATGCCTTCTTCAATGAATTTTAATGGTATCACGCAACATTTTTCCTCTTTCTATACCATCTTCAGTCATCAATGGTTCAATCATGAATTTGCCATTTGTATATGTGAACCCTCTTGAAGTCAAATGCTTATTATATGGTCTTGATAGTAGTATTAGTTGTGGCTCACATGGAATTCCCCATATATTGGCCAAACCTTTGTCGTCTTCGCTGTGTGTTCCTTTGTCCATCTCCGCTGTGTGTTCCTTTGTCCAGCTCATTTTGGACTGCATATAACTCATCCAGTATCTAAAGAATCTCGTATGTCAGGTTAAATCCTCAGATGCACAAAAGATTTTAGAGATATTTTATCGTATATTTGTTAAATTTTTTTCTCTTGTTCGAAGCATATTGGAGTATTTTTAATAAAAATGGAACGATACACGCTTCAACAACGCATTGAAATTATTTAAATTCCCTATAAAATGGTGGAGACGGTTCGTAAAACTTGAACATTTATGGGTCGTCGTGAAGCACCTTGTCGGGCCACAATACAGAAATCGGTGGAAAAATTCAAGCTGCTTGGACAACTTTGTGATGTGAAGAATAAATCCGTGCACGTCACTCAAGAACAGCCGAGAATACTGCTGCTGTAGCCGAAAGTGTTGAAGAAAATAGGGTTTGTCCATTCCTCGTCCTTCTTTGGAATAAGGCATTCCACAAACGCCATTACACCATATTTTGCATAAAGATTTGGGTCTTAAGGCTTATAAAGTTCAGTTAACATAAGAACTCAAGCCGGTCGATCATCAAAAACGTTGTGTCTTTGCTGATTGGGTCCTTGAAATGCCTGAAAATGATCCGGAATTCCATCGAAAAATCATCTCGAGTGATGAGACCCATTTCCACCTCGGTGGCTTCGTCAAAAAGCAAAATTGTCGCGTCTGGGGCTCGGAAAACCCATGAGTTATTGTTCAAAAGCCTCTCTATGCTCAACGTGTGACTGTTTGGTGCGGTTTATGGTCCGGCGGAGCCATTGGACCTTACTTTTTCGAAAATGAGGCTGGAGGAATAGTTACGTTGAATGGATTACGCCATCGAGAGATGATTAATCATTTTTATGGCCAAAATTGGATGGTATTGATCTGGACAAGGAAGATGGTGCTACATACCACACAAGTAACAAAACCATTGATCTTTTACGGGAAAAGTTTCCGGACCGTGTTATCTCTCGAAGAGGTGATCACAATTGGCCACGGAGTTCTTGTGATTTAACATCTTGCGACTTCTTCCTTAGGGGCCACGTAAAAGAAAAGGTCTACGCCAACAGCCCAGCGTCAATTCAAGATCTCAAAGATGGATTTCGTGAGGCTATCGAGGACATAGGGTAGCCACTTTGCGATTTGGTTTGGAAAATTTCATGAAAAAGATATAGTCCTGTAAGCGTGGTCATTTGCCTGATGTTATTTTCCACTGTTATAATGAAATAAACATCCGATCATTCATATTAAAAAATGGCAGTTTTCTTTTAATATCAAAATAATACCACCTATTGGAAAACCCTGTAGCTTATATCTGTTTTATAGTTTAAATAAATAAACGAAATGGTGACCGTTATAAATAGAGAAACAATGGATTTTCTCTTAAATGTCCTCATCTCTTTAACATGTATCTTGATTTTATTCGTTGCTGGTGACTGCATTTCAGAGAAATGGGGTACAAAATCTTTCTTACATGAGCGCAGGTCTCTCTACCCAACTTGTTTTTATGTATGTTCACGCATAACTTTTGAACGATATTTTGTTTTTTTTTGTCAGCTGTATGTCTACCGCGTAATCATAACACGTTTGGTCTTCATTCAGTACTGCTGTCTTTTGCTACATTCAAACAGAAAAACTTAAAGAATCAGTTCGTCTATTTAACTTCGTGGAGTAATTTTTCTATTTCTGATTGTGTTTACTGAATTTTGTACAGTTTCTTTTTCTTTTCTTATTTAAATTTTAAATTATCATTTTTGGATTATTTGATTGCATAAGCTCTGCTTTATTTATTATTTATTTAAAATTTAATTGGATTATATCTTTTTTATAGACTAAATAATCTTCTATACTATCAAAAGATATGTCATGGGTCCTAAATAAACTCGGAACATCGGAAATTGAAAATGTACTGCTCACTTTTGACATTAATGGTGGTGCGGGTCCTGATGGAATACCAAATCTGTTCCTAAAGTCATTATCTCCTTCATTATCTACCCGACTATCAATTATTTTCAATATTAGCCTTTCTTCCTCCTGCTTTCCCGACATCTGGAAGCATGCTTACATCTTTCCGATCCATGAGTCCGGATATCGTAGTGATTTCCGATTTTTTTTGTCTTGCTTTGGCAAGCTCCTTGAGTGAATTGTGCATAACAGAATAGACGATGCCATCAGTATCCTGTTTGCAAATGAACAAAATGGCTTCATCAAAGAACGTTCGATAATAACTAATTTATTAGAACTCACGAATACCATCTCTCTTGCTTTTGACAAGAGCCAACAAGTTGATGTCATATACACCAATTTCGCTGAAGACTTTGACAGTGTTGATCATGGCCTTTTGTCTAACAAATTCCGATCGTTCCGCGTTTTCGACTCAATCCTCTCTTGGATCTTATCCTTCTTATCCCATCGTTCGTGCACCGTTACATGGAATAATTTTTTTTCGTCGGTCTCATTTAGTCCAAACTCTGGTATTCCTCAAGGATCAATATTAGGCTTTTTGCTACTCAGCATTTTCAATAATGATCTTACCCAACGCCTGTCCTCTAATTATCTTTACGCTGACGATTTAAAAATTTATTGTTCCATTAACTCCAGCAAAGACTGCTCATACTTTCAAAATGATCTTGATAATCTCCGAAATTGTTGTCAAGTTAATTTACCTCCTCTTAACATTTCAAAATGTTGTCACATGAGATTCACCAGCAAAATTCATCCGGTTTTATATGAATACCGGATTGATGGATCGCTTCTCGCACTTGTGGACAAATTTAAAGATTTGGGAGTATTATTTGACCCAGGTTTGAAATTTAACATGCATATTTCATGCATAACCACTACGCTTCACGTATCACTGGTTTTATTTTACGATCCTCCTGCAAGTCCTTTAACATTTCAACCAGCGTCCACCTCACTCCTAGCCCGGTCAACCCTTGAGTATGCCTTCCAAATATGGTCTCCTCACTATACCAATCTATCGGATGCTATTGAAACTGTACAGCGTAAATTCACACGTTCTCTATTTTACAAATATAACCTCCCTTACAGCTCCAACGATGAGCGCTTACAGATCCTCAACATTCCATCACACGAAAAAAGAGAGAATTCTTAGACTTGTGTTGCTTATTTAAATTACATCACGATATTCTTTCATCCAACGTTCTGTAGTAATCGAGCAGTCACACAAGCAAACTGCTAGAAAACCTTCCCAACTCCTATCTGAAATTTTAATGGCAGACTTAGAAAAATATATAATTATTTCCATTCATAATCGTAGCTTATAAAATAATTTTCTTTCTTATTATCATTATTAAATGTAATCACAGGCGAGACTGAAATCACACCGAAAATTCATTTCGTGATCTAAAAAAATCTAGCACGTTCTTCGTCGTCCTGTATTGGCTTAAATTTGCACCGAATTTGAGTGAATAATTCCGCGAAGTGACCTTCGGCAGTTCACAGTTAGAACTTCCGTCGTCTCGCGTTTGTTTGAAGATCAGAACGCTACACCACAGTATATGGTTCCAGTGGGAAGGAAGAAGACGTTGTGATGATTTTATAGGCATCTACATTATGAACAACTTGGAAGGCATTCAACCGGGATTGTGGGACTCCCCAATAGGAATTCAAGCAAATACAATAAGAGGAGATACTGCTAGACGCTCACTGTTATATGTGTAATGCATTGAATTTTTGCTAAATAATTCATCGGCGGCGACCTTCTCCAATGCTGGTTACTATTTTCAATCACACACGCTATCACACGCCTGAAGTGAATTTATACTGTGATACCAGTGACATACGCAACAAGTGGTAATTGCGTAACAGCCCAAATAACTCGTCGAACTTCTCAGAAAGGGACCACCCTGGATGTTGATCTGTTGACACGATCTAATTAAAACTCTAAACTTCTATTACAAGCAGAGAAACTCAACGGGAATATCAATCAAGATAAGCAGTAATAATATTATGGATCAGAAAAGCTAGATAAGCGATAATATCGTCGTTCTGTCCCCTAGACAATTTTAATCTTTCGTTTTTTTGTTTCAAATGGCGTACACTTTTAACATTTGCCATATTTTCATTCATTCATTTATTGTTGCGTCTCTCTAGTCGGTATTTATATTGTGGGCATAAAAATTGGATGAATCGGAACTGGTCCCCGTCGTACGGAAACGACCCTGCCTTTAGGCTACCCGTGATTTATTTTCAAAGTATATTTTTCAAACAACTTCATCCCCCTATATTTAGAGGAAAAGGGCAAAGTCAAGGTTGGGAATTTATTTCCATTTTTTGAAACGATCCTCAAGACTGTATGCTGGCTTCTTGCCAATTTCATTTGCATTCAAAACAATATATTTTCTATTTTTAGATCTTTGTAAAAAAATTTTTACAAAGGCCTACTAGTTTCACGACCTGTTTGTCCGTCTGTTCGTCCATCAGTCCGTCTGTCCGTGCCTAACAGCTAGTTTCCTCAGAAACTATAGAAGCTTTTGTAGAATGTTCAAAATTTGAGAAAAGGTCAGAAGTAATGGTCTCTCAAAAGTTAAGGTCGTATCAAAAATTTAAAAATTTTTTAGGAGGTCCCCCCTAATAACGAAGTAACCCTTAAAATTTTTTTTATAAATCAAACGTAGTCGAGCGGTGTATCAAATGAAAGGTCTTGATTAACATTTTTTGAATCTGAAATAAAAAAATCATTTTATGAATAAGGGGGCCCAGGGGAAGGCAAAATGTACCAAAATTTTTTGTTTCTATATTATTTTAAAAATAAAATTGACTTACCCACTCAAAAAGCTCCTCTTAAAAATTGACCAACATTATTAAAAAAAATTTTTTTTGCATATTCATAAACAACTACGTAATGCAAATAATTTTTCTACTTAAAACTTCTCTTCAATATTCACATAATTGACTTTTTCAAAAAAACCAATTGAATAACTGGTACTTGAATAAATGCTCTTTCTCTCTTACCTCTATTACATGTATATCAGATTACTGCATTATCATTACTTTGTGTTCTTTTTTAAAAGGAATCAGTCGCACTGAATATACCGCTTAAGCAAGACACGCTGGTTTTTACTGCTGTAAATCTAACTAACCTCAACAGGTTATGGGCCAAGACCCAGCAAAAGCAGTTAAAAAGTTAAAAATTTCAAGTGAATCTCGTGAAAACACAAAAAGTAGTGATCGCGAAAGATGAGTGCGACGGCTATTTCAATAATTGAAAAACTGCACGATGAAAACTATTGAAGCTGGAAGCTCCAGATGAAAAGTGCTCTGATTTGTCAGGATCTGTGGAAATGTGTGAATATCCCGAAACCGGAAGAAACCGATGCAGCCACCGTCAGAGTAGAATGGTTCAACTAAGACGAAAAAGCTTTAGCCACCATTATCCTGAATGTAAGTATATCACAGCTTATTCACATTAAAAACGCTAAAGCAAAAGATGCCTGGAAAATTCTAGAGGGAACTCATCAACCTGCTAGGCCTGGTAGAAAAGTTACGGCTTTCAAGCAACTGTTGTCATTCGAAATGGCGGAGAGTTCATCTATCTCCACACGATTTTGTCAACATTTCGGAAAAATTAAAAGAGATAGACATATCAGTCGAAGAAGACCTACTATCTATTATTCTATTAGCGAGCCTGCCAAAGTTATTCGATAATTATGTAGTTGCGATGGAGACAAGAGATGAGTTGGCGACTTTCCAAAATTTAAAAACAAAGTTGATCGACGTAGGCCGCAGGAGAGATGCCGAAAAAGACGAAAGCAGAGAGTTTGAGCATGTTTTAATGTCAAAAGCGAATACCCGAGCAAAAGTGACAAATTTAGAAAGAAAATAGAGTGCCTTGTGTGTCACAAAAAAGGCCACTACGCGACCGAATGTAGGAGTAAGCGGAAAGGAAATCTGGTATCCGTATCATTAGCTGAAATGAGACAAGAGATGAGTTGGCGACTTTCGAAAATTTAAAAACAAAGTTGATCGACGTAGGCCGCAGGAGAGATGCCGAAAAAGACGAAAGCAGAGAGTTTGAGCATGTTTTAATGTCAAAAGCGAATACCCGAGCAAAAGTGACAAATTTAGAAAGAAAATAGAGTGCCTTGTGTGTCACAAAAAAGGCCACTACGCGACCGAATGTAGGAGTAAGCGGAAAGGAAATCTGGTATCCGTATCATTAGCTGAAATGAGACAAGAGATGAGTTGGCGACTTTCGAAAATTTAAAAACAAAGTTGATCGACGTAGGCCGCAGGAGAGATGCCGAAAAAGACGAAAGCAGAGAGTTTGAGCATGTTTTAATGTCAAAAGCGAATACCCGAGCAAAAGTGACAAATTTAGAAAGAAAATAGAGTGCCTTGTGTGTCACAAAAAAGGCCACTACGCGACCGAATGTAGGAGTAAGCGGAAAGGAAATCTGGTATCCGTATCATTAGCTGAAATGAACACTTTGCCTGCTGCGAATTCATCGAATGGATCGATCACCAATAATACTTAAATTATTGACAGCGGGGCGACAGCTCATATATGCAACTGCAAAAAATTGTTTGTTGAGTTCCAATTATACGAGGAAACAATTTTTTTCGCGAATAATAAAACAATTGAGGCAAAAGGCAGAGGTACAGTGAGATTAACATCCAAAAATCAGCCGGTAAATCTAAAAGAAATGTTGTATGTACCTGATCTTCGTGCAAATTTTATTTCAGTGTCAAAAGTCACAGCGAAAAATATGAGAGTGAGTTTCAAACGCAAGCAGTTTTTAATAAAACGAAAAAAATCGGTGATTTTAACAGCAAAAAGGGTCGGTAATTTGTTTATTTACACAAATGATGCACAGTATGTGAATGCAAACGCGATAAATAGTGCATAGAATGATGATTATTTGAAGTGGTGTAGTCAGTATGGTCATCTAAATAGAAAAAGTTATTGCGAGTACGAGCTTGACGTCAACATTTCAAGTGTCGACCGTGTAGAAAACTGCGAAGTTTGTTTAAAAGGCAAGATAACAGTGAAATCGTTTACAAAATTTTCGGAAAATCATTGACAGAAGCCTCTAGAGCTTATACATAGTGATATATGTGGTCCAATGAGACAAAATTCGATTGGTGGAGCAAAATGCTTTGCCATTTTCATAGACGATTGCAACAGAATGATGTTTGTTGCATTTTTGAAGCCAAAAAGTGAAATACTTAGTGTGCTTAAAACATTTAAGCAAATCGCACAGAACCAGACGGGGTGTAAAATAAAAATGCTTCGCAGCGATAATGCAAAAGAGTATTTAAGCCGTGATTTCACAGAATATCTCAATCAGCATGGTATCCGTCGGCAATTAAGTGCTGATTACACACCCCAACAGAATGGTGTAGCTGAGCATGCAAATCGCACACTAATTGAAATGGCTCGGTGTATGTTGATTCAAGCGAATCGTTTTGGGTGGAGGCTGTGAATACGGCATGTGATTTGCAAAACCGAGCACCAACTGGATTACTTGAAAAAATGACACCTTTTCAAGCTTGGCATGAAGAAAAACCAACAGTAAAACACCTTAAAAAAATGCGGATGCCGAGCAATAATGCTAAATAAGCAGACAAGCAAATCGAAATTTGATCCGAAAGGAATACCAGTTATATTTATAGGATATAGCGAAGAAGCAAAGGCTTACCGGCTTTATGAATCCAATTCACGGAAAATGTACAAAAGCAGAGATGTAGCATTTTTGGGAAACGAATGTTATACAAATGATAAAAACGATTATCAGTTAGTTATTTTCGATAATGAACCCGAAGAAGAAAATGTGGAAAATGAAACATTCGAGGCAAAGAGAGAGACTTCTAGTAGTAAGACTATATCACCAAACAAACCCGAGGACAGTTATGAAGTTTACGAAAGCGACGAAAATTAACAAGATAAAGAAAAACCAATTTCGAAATCCTATAATAAAGTAGGTAGACCCAGAATTATCATGACGGGTAAATCAGACAGACCGCGTCTAATTCGAACCGGAAAACAAAACTCAATTAACTTGACCGATGTATATCGAGCAGAAAACCCCTCACTGTGGAAGATGCACGTTCAGGTCCACAACCAGATGAGTGGAAAAAGTCAATGCAAGCAGAATATGATGGCATCATAAAGAATCAAATATGGGATTTGGTAGACTTGCCGAAAGGACTGAAGCCCATAAAATGTAAATGGGTATTCAATATTAAGACCGACCAAAAAGGAAACATAGTTCGCTACAAGTCAAGACTTGTGGCGAAAGGGTGTAGTCAAAAAGTGAATATTAATTACAAGGACACTTCTTCACCGGTAGCACGTTATTCGACAGTAAGATGTGTCCTCGCGTTAGCTGCTGAATTTAATTTGTTGTTGCATCAAGTGTGTGTAAGTGCTGCATACCTCAACGGCACACTCGAGGAGGAGATATATGTGGAGCAGCCTAAAACTTTTATTAATAAAAGATATCCGAAGCGAGTATACAAGTTAAAGAAAGCTCTTTATGGATACAAACAATCCGGACGTGAATGGCGCAAAAATGTTGGATGAGACATTGAAGAAAATCGGTTTCATTCAATGTAAAGCGGACACTTGTGCCTATATTATGAATAGAGCTGAAAAACGAACATAATTGTTGTTTATGTCGATGATATGCCGATCACAAGCTCTCATTAGGATGATTCAAACTACATCAAAAGAAGTTTATCATCTGTTTTCAACATAATTGACAAATGCCTGCAGAATACTTTCTAGGAATTGCAATATGTAGAAATGAAGAACGAGGAGACATAACAATCAACCAAGAACAATTCATCGAAAACCTTCTTCGGGAGAATCGTATGTTGAAATGTAATTCGACACGAATGCCACTCAACCGAGGAACGATCTTAAAATCTTGCAGCAACTGCACAAACTGTGAAAAGGCTAACGTAAAAATATATCAGTCAATAATCGGATCTCTTATGTACCTGGCACTGATGACGCCACCGCACATATTACATCGCGTGGTAAGGCTATCGCAATTCAATCAGGATCTACATTCAATGGATTTGAAGTCTGCGAGAAATATTTTGAACTATTTAAACTCCGCTGTAAAGTTAAAAATCATTTATTCTAAAACAGGTCATTCTTTGATGGGATACGCTGATTTGGCTGGTTGTAATGATGAAAGAAAAACATTTACGGGATACATTTTTTAACTTGGTGGTGGCCTCATATCTTGGGAATCTCGCAAACAACATGTCGTAGCTCTGAGTTCTATGGAAGCAGAGTATCTTGCCATGTCCCAAGCAACGAAAGAAATTATTTTCTTAAGGAGTCTGTTGGCTGAGATGGGTTTTGAAAACGTTATCAATGGACCAACATTGCTTTATGGAGAAAATCAGAGTGCCCCTACAACTTACGAAGAATCCTGTTTACCTTGCGCGCACAAAGCATATTGATGTGCGCGTTCATCACATCAGGCAAATGTTCAATGAGGGCATTATAGACGTCAAATATGCATCTACCAAAGAAATGGTTGATGATATTTTGACGAAAGTGCTCGCCAAGAACAATCATCAAAAATTCGTTAAAATACTTGGATTATCATAAATACGAATCAAATTTTTGTGTACTATAAATTCTGAAAAATAATGAAATGTTACTTTAAATTGTCACGATAGAAAGAGCAATAGATCGACCTTGTATTGTGGGAGACTTGTAATACATTTTCATAATACTGTAAAAATGCAGTACTAGTTCTAAAATTCCTTTGCTCTTTCTCTCTCACTTCTATTACATGTATATCAGATTACTGCCTTATCATTACTTTGTGTTCTTTTGTAAAAATAATCAGTTACACTAAATATACCGCTTGAGCAAGACATGCTGGTTTTTACTGCTGCAAATCTAACTAACCTCAACAATATGCATACACAATAATATTTTCGCCGTAGTAAAACTTAAAAATAATAAAATGTGAAACACGTAAGTATGTTTCTGAACCTAAAAGGGTAACAGCATTGAAGACAAAAAACAAAGGAAACGAAGAACATGCTTATGTTTTATTGTTTAAGTTCGGTTCCTAAAGAAATAAAGTGAATTATTAAATTTACACCCTCGGTCCTTCCATTTCATTCGACCTGACCGGGTATAGGACCCGCATCGATGGCAGGCTCCTCCACTAGAATGGGCTGGCCATCGGACGCGGTTCTCCGTTTGTTTTGTTAACAGGGGCTCTTGCCGGGTAGAGTGGCCTTCTGCCCGCGTGCCCTTTTATGATATAGGGTTATGTGATTTCCTTGTATAACGCTATAGCATAAATCGGTTACGCTTGTGTTTCTCATTTGAGGGAAAAAGTCATACAAAGTACTTTTGTATGAGTTTTTCACTCAAATGGGAAATACGTGACCACGTCTACGTTTGGACCTTGATCCAGTTGGGAGGGTGCGAGAGGGTACCGCTACCATCTGGATGTTGTACTCTTATTTGTGGGCTATGAGTCGGTAACGACAAAGTCATCTTAAGGACGTCTGTTTTCCCCAGGCCCAGTTTGCCTTTTGAGTCAGCGATATCCTTCTGACTTCGGTCGATATTTCTTTGGCCCCGAAATTCGTGGATGCGAAATTCTTTTGTATGTGCTGCTGGGGAAAAGAACCCGCCCACAACACTACCAGGCGCGGATCCAAGGGAGGTGGAGGTCACTGGGGTCATGACCCCCTCAGAATCAGCAGGCATTTTAAAAAACAGAGCTGAATGAATTATTCGCAAACCCAAAAACAAAAAAAAATCAAACGACCAAAATGAACCCAGTTTTTGTGAAACCAAAACTCAACTTACCATATTGTTAACTAAAAACATTGGAAACAAAATATAACTATAATAACGACTAAACTTTTTATAGAATACTGATTTTTTTCTGTATTTGGTTTGTAGCAACAATTGAAATTTGTTTACATTTGTATAAGTTCCAACTGGGAAGATCATTTATAGCACAAAATCTAATTTTCTATTTTGTTTCGCAAATCTGTTGATTATCGCATCGATGTCCAATTCGATGTTGCGATGAATGTATAACAATGCAAGCCCAGTTAGTCTGTCTTCTGCCATAGTTGATCTCAGCCAAGTTTTGAGGCGATGGAGGGTTGAAAAACTCCTTTCTGCAGTGGCTGTGGTCACAGGAAGCGTATGCAAAATATCAAGCAGTTTCCAAATGGATGGATAAATTTCTTCATCACACGCAGCACATACTAGAGGAAGCGAATCAGGTAGTTTACCGCCGTTTCCAACAATCTGATTCCATTTGGCTACCCACGATTTGAATTCTGCAATGACTCCCGAGACCGAGACACGTACGTTTCTGCTGTATGGTGAACGTCTTCAAAGTCCTCGACTGTGTATAAAGCCTGAGGCAGAAACACTCTCAACCGAAAAAGGTTCATCACGTCTGTGAAGAGTCTTTCGTTGAGGTCTGTCACAACGTTGTCCAATATAGGAATAAAAATCCCTCTCCTGAAATACTCCTCCGGGGTTTGATTTTGTTGATGATTATCTCGATGATTTTGGCGAGAAACAACACGAGGTACTTTCAGCTCCACATCCAACTGTTTAGCGAGATTTTCAATTTCAGTATACAGCTGTAGAAAAACGGAATCAGGCTCGCTTCTTTTCGTCTCAAGAACAATCAAAGTATCTGCTATCAAATCGGTTGCGTTCTTCAGATCTAATGATGGTTTTTGGAGTATTCGGCTTAATGGTAAAGTTACTCCTGAAAAATACAAAAACCAACAAAATTATTGAAAACTGATTTTCCTCTTTGGTTTATAATAATTGTTTTTGTTTTATTAATTAAATTGAGTAATTTTTTGAAAAGTAAATTTGAATCAAGTCGTTTCTCAACAGAGCAAAACATGTCTGCGTAATTTTTTCAAATCGTTCAACTGAAAAAATGGAAAAAGTACAAGTTATATACATACCAAGAACATTATTCAAGCAAGCAGTTGAAATCAGGAACGTTCGATTAAGAAGAGCATGAAGAAGGTTGGCAGCAGAAGATGCACTTTTCTCATCCCGCCACACTGAAATCTCTTCAAGTGCTTCACAAATTTTTATTTACCGTTCACCTTGAAACAGCCGTGTCCTATGTGATTTTCAACGCATCGTCTCTCGCAAAGACTTTGAAGAGATTTTTTACCAAGCTTGTTTTCGAAGACACCGTTTCAGCAGTTTGTGACATTCGATGACTTCAATAAAGAATTGTTCAACACATGGTTATTGCATGGACAACGCCGTGTGTGAATTGCTACTTTCATCAACTCGTGACATGCCCCTTTCAAGTCAGACGCCATCACTGAGCAACTGTCTGCACCGATTCTAACCAAGTATAACAGGTCCAAGTCAAATTTGTTACACAAATCTATGATAATATGTGCCACTGCAACTCCAGTTAAACGACGCTTGTTACCTTCCACATCTTCAGAACGAGTTGCAGAGTACGCATAGCGAAATGTAACAAAATCTCCTCTGGAAACTCTATTCCAGACGTAACGAAACTGTTCAGCACCGTCTCGTCAAATATAACAGAGAAAAATTTTGCCGCTCTTACTCTATTCAGGATAACTTGCTGAATTTACTCTTTGCAGGCTTCTATCAGTTGATTTTGGATGATTTTGCTAATGTACGTTGTATTTCCACCTGCGGTTTTTAAACTTTGCTGAAGAGAAAAGTCACCAGAATCAATTCGAAAGCGAAGGAGAGCTCTAAAGTTCCCATCATTTGCCACCAGACTGTCTCCTCCGTCGGTCCTATCCAAGAGCGATCCATAATCCCTATGTCTACGTAAAGAAATATTTGCCGACTGCAAAAAATGATCGTTTTGATAATAGGCACTAACCGCTCTCGATTTTCTTTAACCTGCGCATATCGTTGTACATAGACCTGGTGGACCACTTCTGATGCTGGATTGTGAAAAGTCTGAAGAAAATATTTGCCAGCTTCTATCGCCATCTGGTGATATTGATTTCGTTGGTGAACAGAACGCGCTCCATTTTCACTTAGTAAGACGTCAAACTTTTTCAGCGGTTCTCGAACAAGTCGCTTCAGATAAGTGTTTGTTTGGTAACCTCTTTTTGAGCTCGACGCGAATAATACACAGTACTTACAATAAAGACCTTGGTCTTCATGAGACAAAACCAGTCAAGGGAATTTCTCTAAATGGGATTTTTGAGCGTACTTCTTCCTTTCCTTCCCATTCTTCATCACGACATTATGAGGAAAAATATAATCGGGAGGAGGTTCCTAGTGATGTTTCAGTAAATCTGCCTTAGTAAAATTGTCGATCTTGCGTTGGTTTATGTAAGACCCTATATCGGACGCGAAATGAGGCTTGCAGCATGTTTTGTTTGTATGCGTAGTATTCGCTGAATGGGAAGTGGACGGAAAATTTCCAAGCCTATCAGTGATGAATAATCCTAGTCACGTTTCAACGAACTTCTTCAATTATCAAAAAATGAAATATAACGCTTCCTTTAATATTCGTTGAATGTTTATTAATTTTTACAAACACCGCGGGTTTCGGAATAAACACCTATTCCATCCTCAGTGCAAACTAACAATTCTTATTTCCTAACCTACCTATTTATACACATTTATTTAATTCATATTTTTCCAAACAATAATGAACTACTTAATCCTAGATAATTACCTACGCACACCTTTTCCCACCATAAAAGTTAATCCTCTGATTCGCCGTTAATTGCCTTGTTCGCTTCTTCGCCTTCGTTGCCCGCACCATTCACATCATCGCTTACGTTACCTGGGTTTCGTTTCCTATTGATTTGGTTCAGGATGTCCATTAACGGGGAATATCCGTTACCTAAATCGTGATTTAAGCGTGCATCAGCTGGTTCCCTTGATATTATCAAGCTCTCGTATGCGTCCAGTTTGTACCATTTCGTGATTTCCTTAACCAATTCTACATCGCTTTCTCCTATGCTGTGACTTTCCTCCAAAATATGCTTCGCTACCGTTGATTTGACCAGCTCTTTGCTCCTGTTGTTCCTTAATATTATTTCTGCCTCCTTCACGTCTTCATTCAATCTTGTGGTAATCAATCTTCTTGTTTGCCCTATATAGGTTTTTGGGCACTCTGGGCATGTTATTTTGTAAATCGCGCTTACTTAATTTTTCGTTTTTTTATCTTTTACGGCTCCCAATAATGATTTAAGTTGAAGATGTCTACTGGATGTAACCACTTGAATATTGTAGCTTTTTAATATTTTCGCAATTACCGCCGTTAGTGGTGAGTGTGGAAAAGATCGCCTGATGCTTACTTCATTGTTTCTATTTTGCATGAACAATGTCGTATATTGATCCTTCGATAATTTTCTCGAGGTTTTTGAGATGATATGCCCAATTATCTTAGTTGGGAACCCATTTTTTGTCGCCGTATCTAGTATATATGCTCGTTCTTTGGCAAACTCATCTTCGCTCATCGGAATTGTTAACAATCTGTGTGCCATCGAGTGGTAAGCCGCCATTTTTTGTTGGTATGAGTGCTCAGAATCGTAGGTGATCGTCCTTTGTGTGCTCGTCGTTTTCCGATAAATTCCAAATTCCACCTTATTGTCGCGTCTTTTTATCAGGATATCCAAAAATGGTAGTTCCGAGTTTGCTTCTACTTCGCACGTGAATTGTATGTTTTTGTGGATTGTGTTTAGTTTGTCTCTCCCGTCCCTACCACGAATAAGGTGCCAGCCGAAAATTCATAAGCCAGGTAACGAGGTACGAGAAATTATAGCTGACACGAATTCACCTACATATAACATCGCGAAATGGCTAATCAAGGAAATCGATAGCATAGGGATGAATATAGGTGGTAGAGCAGTACGAAACAGTGTGGAACTTATAGGAAAACTTCAAGGGGTCAACATTGAACCGGATGAAAAGTTAGTCTCATTCGACGTAAAAGCCCTCTTTCCCAGCATCCCGGTTAAAGAGGCACTATGGATATTCGAAGAATGGCTTGAAAAACGAAGTGGTACCCGAGATTGGAAACGAAAAGTAAGGCAGTACACTAGATAAGCGTCGATATGTATGAACGAAAACTACTTTACCTTTAGGGGTAAATACTTCAAAACGAAGGCAGGCACCGCTATGGGTAACCCATTATCACCATTGTTGAGCGAAGTTTTCATGTGCCATTTGGAGGGAAAAATGGAAAGCAGCCAAATCATGCCCCGAATATGGTGGAGATACGTAGATGACGTGGTAGCGGTGGTAAAAGAAGCAGAAATTGAACAAACCAGAGACAGACTAAACACAATTCACAAAAACATACAATTCACGTGCGAAGTAGAAGCAAACTCGGAACTACCATTTTTGGATATCCTGATGAAAAGACGCGACAATAAGGTGGAATTTGGAATTTATCGGAAAACGACGAGCACACAAAGGACGATCACCTACGATTCTGAGCACTCATACCAACAAAAAATGGCGGCTTACCACTCGATGGCACACAGATTGTTAACAATTCCGATGAGCGAAGATGAGTTTGCCAAAGAACGAGCATATATACTAGAAACGGCGACAAAAAATGGGTTCCCAACTAAGATAATTGGGCATATCATCTCAAAAACCTCGAGAAAATTATCGAAGGATCAATATACGACATTGTTCATGCAAAATAGAAACAATGAAGTAAGCATCAGGCGATCTTTTCCACACTCACCACTAACGGCGGTAATTGCGAAAATATTAAAAAGCTACAATATTCACGTGGTTACATCCAGTAGACATCTTCAACTTAAATCATTATTGGGAGCCGTAAAAGATTAAAAAAACGAAAAATTAAGTAAGCGCGATTTACAAAATAACATGCCCAGAGTGCCCAAAAACCTATATAGGGCAAACAAGAAGATTGATTACCACAAGATTGAATGAAGACGTGAAGGAGGCAGAAATAATATTAAGGAACAACAGGAGCAAAGAGCTGGTCAAATCAACGGTAGCGAAGCATATTTTGGAGGAAAGTCACAGCATAGGAGAAAGCGATGTAGAATTGGTTAAGGAAATCACGAAATGGTACAAACTGGACGCATACGAGAGCTTGATAATATCAAGGGAACCAGCTGATGCACGCTTAAATCACGATTTAGGTAACGGATATTCCCCGTTAATGGACATTCGAACAAAATCAATAGGAAACGAAACCCAGGTAACGTAAGCGATGATGTGAATGGTGCGGGCAACGAAGGCGAAGAAGCGAACGAGGCAATTAACGGCGAATCAGAGGATTAACTTTTATGGTGGGAAAAGGTGTGCGTAGGTAATTATCTAGGATTAAGTAGTTCATTATTGTTTGGAAAAATATGAATTAAATAAATGTGTATAAATAGGTAGGTTAGGAAATAAGAATTGTTAGTTTGCACTGAGGATGGAATAGGTGTTTATTCCAAAACCCGCGGTGTTTGTAAAAATTAATAAACATTCAACGAATATTAAAGGAAGCGTTATATTTCATTTTTTGATAACTATCAGTGATGTTCGAAATACTAGCTGATGGTTTGATTGAGACTCCGGTTCTGACTTTTCGAAATGAAAGTGTCAATCGTTCTTGCGGAAGCTGGTCGTTTCGTCGCCTTTTTTAGAAACAATATTTCAATCTCAATATGTTGTTTCATATACAATCGTATTAATATTTACCATGATGTATCGCCAAATTGAAGCTTTTAATTTTCTTCGTTACTGGATTAATAACCAGAATTTCAAACTATAAAACCAGCCGACTGGAAGGAATCAATAAAAAGTGCTGAAAAACTGTAAACAAATAAAAGTGATAAATATTTACGAGAATTTCTATAAAGCAATTCGGAAAATTCGGTTTGTATTGTTATTTTTGCATTTTAAGCTTTTGCCTGGATACCACTTAAAATAGAAGCTTTTTGATTTCACTATAACACTTTTCCGGACAAATTAATGTCGTTTATTCGCACTACTAATTAAAATTTCACTGCGATATCACCAAGTATCGTCGTATTAAACTATCCATGCCAGATACATACATACATATAGTACACGCCAAAAACAAAAGAAAGCGATTCAATGCGTTGCCACAATTGCGTTTATTTCACTTATTTTGTGGATAATTTACTGAAATTCCACGACAAAATTAGCAGAAAACTGTAACGTTCACGCGTAAGTACTCGTTGTAGCATAAATTTTCACGAATTTTCGGGAAAACTGATCCATACGAAAAAGAAATCATTGCCACCTTTTACAATTTTCATTAGAAGCTTTCCAGATGACAATCACAGAGACGAGACGAAATGCCGGTTTAAAAAATTTTCAAGACACCGAAAATACGTGTCGTGAAAAGTTAATTTAGGTGAAACATTTTCTTAACACATGCACAGTTGCGAGAACGTAACGGCGTAGGCACGAACGTTAATTTCGCAATCATGAGTTTACGTTGGAATGATCAGCTGGTTGATTTTCGTTTTCGAAATGTTTTGGTTTTGTTCTTTGCCATCGTGTTTTGTTTTAATTCTTTGCAAGGGGTGCATGAGAATTATGAAATTTAATGATTGGTTACTTACGAAGAACATGTGCGTTTAGGATGTTTGTATGAAAAAAGATTCCCTTAGATTTGTTTACAAATATTTGATTGAAATAGTTGAAAGAAACGTAAATTTGTTTATTCTTATTTATTCATTCTCTTTATTTCTGAAATAGATTTCTACAACTTTTCCACAAGTTTCATTCAGTTTTTGCCGCTTATTATTTTTAGTATTTTGTATGGAGTTGGTTTAAGTGTAAGTGCATTGAAGATAATAAATTTTTTATTTTTGTTGTATATATTTTTTTATTTTTTATATTGTTCTACCCTGTGACCCCCTCCGGAAAAAAATTCTGAATCCACCCCTGGACACCGCAACGCTAGCCTGCCAGCGAATCGCGTCCCCACACTACGCCAATCTCGGCGGATCGCAACATCCTCTTCCGCTGATGCAGCAGACAATCGCTGCAGTCCTTCACGGACAGTCTAATTTACCTACATTCACTACACTTCGGGAAAGGCTTTATATACGTCCCACCTTAAGAACGCGTTCAACTGACATATTCATTGTGCCCTTTGCTTGTACCGATTTTTATTTTTATTCGTTTTTAGTATGCGTATCACGTCGTTACAATGAGCTCCAGCTGAGTCCCCTGCCACATTCCTTAAACGCTTTTAAAAGCATATTACATAATATTCTCCTTAGCTTCCAATAGGTTATTAGTATTTTATATTCTCGTTTTTTTTTTCTTATTTCAGTTTACTCACTTTATTTTTGTCGCATGTATTATATTATATTTCATTATCTATTTTGTAATTGGATTCATGGATGTATAAAATAGCGTAAATAAATAAACTTATCTAGATGAACCATTTTCATTTTATGCAGCGAAAAGAATACGTTTTCTGCAAAAGACGCAAGCCCTTGAGCATCTATTTGTCCCACTCTTAGAGCGTGAATAGCTTCACCTCCCTACCACAAAAAAATTTCTTCTATCCTATCAAAAGATATTGGATGATCGGTCCTAAATAAACTCAGTTTTTTTGACTGTAACCTGCAGCAAACATTTTTGATTACTTTTGCGTTTATCTGAAAATCGATGAGCCTATTTAAATCCAGATAATTATAAAGATTTCCCTTTCAAATATTCGAAAAATTCAAGGCGAAAAATTCATTCACGTGAATGTAACTAATTTGTGTCGACTACCAAATGTATTCACGCTCATATGAAGTATTACTCAGCAAAATTCAACTTTCCGTTAAATTGAATTCATGTGGTATCCAAGTGATAACTTACCGCAAAAGGAAAAGTTCAGCAGGTGCAAATGTATTTAATATATATCACATTGAAATTGCTCTCGTTCATAATTAAATCATCTTAATCTCTTTATTAATAATTATTTTCTTAAGTTTCCCCCAAAAGCTCAACATTGTCATCTTGAAGACTTAATTCGCTCGCCTCCCCCACTATAATAAATCTATTGTAATTAACTTTATCTCAATTAGATTAAAGTAATCGTTAGAAAACAGTAACCCTGGCTATAGATATAGTCCTCATGTGCGATGATTGCCTGTGGTCACCTCTTGCGTTGCGCCGTCGCTGTCGCCGGCTTGTCCCTATAAAATGATTACCTGTTCGACAAGCCGCCAGTTTGTCAGCTTCAGTTTCAGCTGTTAGTAAGACGCGACTCAAGGAACTTCCGACTCAAATCGTAGTAGGAGTGACTCTCGACCGACATCCATCAGATACACGAAATTTGCTGAATTTCATTCACAAATCCAACGAAAGTATCAAAGCCTTGCGCTAACTATCGTATTTCCTCAATCGTTCGAAAGGATTTCGTTTCCGCGGCATTTTATTCTCGAGTCACGTGGTTGTCCTAATCACAGTTCCCGCGCTAAGTCCTTGTGGATTTTCTTCGTTTCCTGTTAAAGTTCAATTTAAATTGTCTTAACGACGACAAGCATCGGAGTATCGCAATTGTTCAGTGAACGTGCATCATAGTATCTTTGCAACTATTTGGAGTGGAGTTAGCGATATTGCATTTCTTGCAGCTCAAAGTAAGTTTTCTTTTCTTTTAAGACCAAGTCCTATGTAATGTGAAACTGGTCGTTAGTCCTAAGTGTGTCAGTAAATCGTTATCTCCTTTGAGTTGTAACGAATGAATTGTGAGTTGTTGAGTAGGTTACGTGGTCGGTGAGAAGTGCAATAACTAGTTTGATTGAATAGAAAGTCCTGATCAGCTGATTGAAGTTTTACAAGGAATGCATTCCAAGATCTGTTATCATATATCACCTTTATTCGGAGTCCTTGATATTGGCTAAAATAGTTAAAGCATTTATTGGTGGAATTTATTAGTTTTAAAAAACTTGATAGACAATGCGTGCAAGTGTTTACAGGTACATTGGATCCTTTGTGTTCTGATACAATTTATAGCTTCCATAAAAGCGGACATTACGCAATTTAATTACGTTTTTGCGCTTGATTAGTGTGAAGTATTTGGTTTGGAATTTATCATGTTTGCTTTGAATTTCAATTACTATTTACAGTTCAAATCTCGCCGCGAGGCATAATTTTACTTATGCAATATAGCTCTAAGCTACAGCCACACTCTCCAAAGGAGGAAATTGGAAAAATTCTTTGACTAGTTTATATCTTTGAGAAATGAAAACGCTACCTAATTCTTCTATGGCTGAGGATAAATGCTGCATTTAGCGTATTATTCGTATGCTTACTGTAAAATCGCGCTCCATGAAGGTACAGAAAGTATTGATCTGAAATACTTTTAGCGCCACCAAAATTATTTATTATGGAGGTTGTTGCTTGGAGTGCATAAATTATACGTAATGAATTCTAAATACTCATTCAGTATAAATATTCATAGAAAATTTCATCGAAAACATTCTTCTTATTGAAAATTAGAACAAGGTTTAGAATCTTTATTATTTTTCTGTTTTATGTCAATCCCAAAATAAAAATACATTTATTTGATCCAATTCTTCAGGGGAACAAAGAATATGCATATTTACGAAAGTCAACACTTTTTTATATGCTTTTGATAGTGAGGTCGCAAAGCTTGTTGTTGCCTTAAGTTTACCGTTAGTTTTGTTTTTACGTTTAAAGATGCGTGTAATATGAAATATCTGCCGGGAAAAATATATTTTTTTTTTTTATTTTTCTCCATAGATTTTTTAAAGTTTGCATCCATGTTGTTGGCGCACATTGTGTAGTAAGCGAGCAGCCACACAAGCAAACTGCTCGAAAACCTTCCTAACCCTTATCTGAAATTTTAATTGCAGATTTAGAAAAAAAGATTGGGTTACTTCCATTCATAGTTGTAATTTTTGAAATTTTTTTCTTATTATTATTAAATGCGATTTTATATTAATTTTCCTTTATATTAAATTTAATCGCATCCCTTTAATTATATTCTTCATGATATTTAACTTTTATTATTATTTATAATCTTTTCATTTTCTGTAAATTTTTGAAAAATTTTAATTCTGCAAATTAAAATTTCGGGCATGGGAACATTGACTTAGTGCATCCCAACTGTGTTTTGCATTGCCGAATGAAATCGAACTCGACTGAGCGAACAGCTGATTTGATTTACCGTGGTGACACGGGAAAAGAAAAGATTTGGACGGATCGACGAGTCCACGGGAGAACGTGGGGAATCACGGATAAATTGGCAAATTTATAATTCGAGAATTTTTTTCGTCTTTTGGATCGGCGCCGTGCGAAGTTCTTACGAACTAATTAAAAGTTGAGGTTCGATATAGCCAACGGCAGTGCAATGAATCATACGGTTTCAAGACCCAACAAACGACCAACGTTTCTCGACCGCCTTCTATACGAGTCTGTGTAAATGTTGACCGTCGTGCCGTCAGTATTGATGGGAAGTGTTGAATTTGTTCTGTGAACACGGGCAGTGAATTAACAAAACAACGCGGAGCAATACGCGAAAATTCGTGCATGATTCTAACATTCCGTATATTAATTGTTATTATTTTCTTAATGGAAATTGGAATTGGTTTTGCTGGCTACATTAAACATTGTGAGCTGAAAGGCATTCTAACGACAGAACTCAACAAAACATTGGAGAAATACGATCGTTCCGAATACCAGGATGCTTGAAAGTTGATTGAAACGGATTTGAAATGCTGTGAAGTTAAGGGACCTGATAATTGGTATCACGTATTCCACAACAATACTTTACCAGTATCGCGCTGCTCTCAGTTGCCCTTGGTTGAATCGTGTAAGGCTAAATATTCCCATCAAACTGGATGCAGTGACAAATTGCTCAACATATTAAACGAAAATGTTGTAATTTTAGCAGGTGCAGCCATGGCAGTAGCCGTCGCACTGCTACTGACCATTGTGTTCGCATGCTGCCTTTATCGGTCCTTCAGTAGAAATTACGAGAAGGTTTAATCTGCTCAAGTAAGTTAAGAATGGATCTCTATCTCCCTCATACGTAGTTTAAAACAAGTGGATTTTTTTGTTGTCTTGAATGAAAACGTAAAAAAATCGTTTTAATGGAGTGGAACAGACAAACCAAAGTTGATTTGTTAAATTTCTTATTAAAGAACGAATTCATCGCGAAAGCAACAACAAACATTTTTAAAAGACTAAAAATAACGTACACATTTATTTATCCACAATACGTTAACTAATATTCGTCGTAGTGCAAGTGATGTTTTTATACTACACTTTTTACTGCAAGTATTCTTTTTTATACAAAACTTTTGAGTACCAACCATGGCTAAATTGCTGAATTAAAGTTTTTATACACACACAAGATATTCATTAGTGTTAAGATGGACAAATCAAACAGAAATTTTCAAATAAACAGAAAAATACATTTTCAAGCAAAATTAAAAAAAAAACAATTGAAAAGACATTAAATTAAGTATAAATTTAAACGCTACAATTAGGACCTATTGATATTCTATAAAGAACAGAAGAAATTAATAAAAACTAAGTCATCGTAAAATTTTTAAACGCGCACTTTGTTATTACATGTTTTTTTAACTATCACTTTCACACCACAAGCAATGAGAGAATAAAGGAAATTTTTCTCCTTTTTTTTCATACACAAGTGAGTTGACAGTGAATTTTATCAACTCACATTTCCAATAAGAGTGTTATTTTGAATAGTCCGGTATTTCGGTAGATGTCACTTTTGAACCTGTCATTTTTTGACATTTGACAAGTAAAAACTACGCCATTGATAGAAATGGAACAATACACGCATCAACACATCAACGATGCATTGAAATTATTAAAATTCACTATAAAAATGGTGAAAATTTGGTAGGGACGGTTCGTAAAACTCAAACATTTTTGGGACGTCGTGAAGCACCTTGTCGGACTGCAATACAGAAATTGGTGGAAAAATTCGAGCTGTTGGGACAACTTAGTGATGTGAAGAATAAAACCCGTGTACGTCACTCAAGAACAGCCGAGAAAATTGCTGCTGTAGCCAAAAGTGGCGAAGAAAACCCAGGTTTGTCCATTCCTCGTCGTTCTTTGCAATTAGGCATTCCACAAATATCATTAAACCGTATTTGGCATAAAAATTTGGGTGTTAAGGCTTATAATGTTCAGTTAACACAAGAACTCAAGCCGGTCGATCATCAGCAACGTCGTGTCTTTGCTGATTGGTTCCTTGAAATGCATAAAGATGATCCGGAATTCCATCGAAAAATCATCTTGAGTGATGAGGCCCATTTCCACCTCGGTGGCTTCGTCAACAAGCAAAATTGTCGCATCTGGGGCTCGGAAAACCCAAAAGTTATTGTTGAAATGCCTCTCTTTCCTCAACATGCGACTGTTTGGTGGGGTTTATAGTCCGGCGGGATCATTAGACCTTACGAAATGAGGCATGAGCAACAGTTACGGTGAATGGATTGTGCTATCGAGAGATGATTGATGATTTTTTAAGACCGGAGTTGGATGGTATTGATCTGGACAACATTTGCTTTCAACAAGATGGCGCTACGTGCCACAAAAGCAATGAAACCATTGATGTTTTACGGGAAAAGTTTCCGGACCGTGTTATCTCTCAAAGAGGTGATCACAATTGGCCACCGAAATCTTGTGATTTAACACCTTGCGACTTCTTCCTTTGGTGCCAGGTGAAAGAGAAGGTCTACGCCGACAGCCCAGCGTCAATTCAAGACCCCAAAGATGGAACTCGTGAGGCTATCAAGGACATAGGGCAGCCACTTTGCGATTTGGTTATGGAAAATTTCATGAAGAGGATATGGTCCAGTAAGCGTGGTCTTGGTGATCATTTGCCTGATCTTATTTTTCGCTATTAACGGCATATCTTCTTCTTCATAATGAAATAAACATTTGACCATCTGTACTAAAAAATGGCATTTTTCTTTTAATATCAAAATAACACCTCTTATCGGAAAACCCTGTGTATATACAGTGTTATATAAACACAAGAAAAATAAAATATTTGCAGGACAGTAGAGAAAAAATATTGCAACAATTTTTCCTCCTTATATTTGATATGCCAGATTTACTATATACAGAATTATTGTGTGTAATAAACGAAATTATAATAAATTTGAGCACATGGAATGTGAATGAAGAAAATAAAAATACACTAATATCATCCTAGCAAGCGATAAAATCTAAATAACCTTTTTTTATATTCATATTTTATCTTATTTAAAATGTAACATATGTGAACAGAAACGAGTAAATAAATGCATTCGATTCTCTTTAGATATTTAAAGAAAAAAAAAACAGAGAACGGAGTCAAAAAGTTAACATTTAGATCGATTAGATTTATATATACATTTTTAAGATTTTTGTTGCATCTAAATTTTAGTCGCCAATAAAAACACTATGTATTATTAACATTATACCTTCGGTCTTTCCGTTTCTTTCGACCCGCAACGATGGCAGGCCCCTCCTCTAGAATGGGCTAGCCATCGGGCGTGATCTTTTTTTTTTTGCATAACAGTGGCTCTTGCCGGATAAAATGCCACGTTTATATTTTTGATTTGAAGTAAAAATTCATTCAAATTATGTTTGTATGAGTTTTTCACTTAAATGATCAGGTTAGGAGGGTCTGAAGGGGCACCGGTTCCATCTGGATTCCCCGCTGTTATTTGTGGGCTATAAGTATCGTCGGTAACGATGAAGTCTCTGAGAGTCCGTTCGTGTTTGGCCGGCCCAATTTGTCCTTCGAACAAGCATTTCAACCCTTAGTAGGTTACTTCGGCCTCGACACCAGTCGATCGGTATTCGACCTTGTTTAATTCGTGAATGCGAAATTTGTTTACAGTGGGTCATTGTGCTTGGGGGAAAGAACCCACCCCACAACACTGCAACGCTAGCCTGCCAGCGCATTTACGCGACCCCAGACAAGGCCATCTCAACATCCTCTTCCACCGAGGCAGCAGACCATCGCTGCAGCCCTTCGAGGACATTTATCTGTACCAATTTCACTACAGTTGGCCATCCAAGCGGAAGTTCATATATATCCTCGCATATAGAAATTAGTGGTAGTCTACTTAGTGTAGTAGTTAGAGTGCTCGCTGCATAGGCCGAATGTGCCTGCTTTGAACTCCGTTGGTGGCAACGAGATTTGTTTTGAGTGACTCTGCAGACGGACTGCAAGCCCGTTTAGTTATGATGCGTACTGGTTTCAAATCAAGACGTATGGTAGCTACGTGGACGGATCAATGGCAAAGCATGGTACTGACCAAGGTACCTTCACGAGTACCGATACATTCCATCACGTTAATGGGACACTCTAATTATCTCTAAGCAAAAGCCCGAAAGAGGCTGTAGTGCTAAAGCAACAAAGACAAACTGGTGGGGCACGAGGCGATGAACCGCTCAAACCTAGATTTCACAGCCTTTTTGGAGTTAAATGATTTTCCAATTAAGAAGTTATATAAATTATAAAAGAAGTGATGGTCTGTTGAAACGAAGTATAGTAGTGATGAACTATTTCCAACGCCAATTCCAGGAGTTTCGTCAAGACGGTGTGTGCAGTATGCGGTCAAGCGTATCAAGCAAAAAGAGCGATGATGATCGCTTAACCGATTTTGGCATATATGGTTACAAGATCCAATTGACTCAAGAAATAAAGCCACTTGATCATTCAAAACGCTGAAACTTCTCCGATTGGGCTCTGGCAAAGCTTGAAGAAAATGAAGAATTTCATCGAAAAATCGTCTTCAGCGGTGAAGCTTATTTCTGGCTTGATGGCTTTGTTAATGAGGAAAATATGTGTTATTGGTCAGCAACAAATCCACATGTGCTTCTTGAGACACCGTGATGTTCGCCCACAAAAAATTACTGTTTGGTGCGGTTTTCATGCCGGAGGTGTGATTAGGCCGTATTTTTTCATGGATGAAAACGACCGTCATGTTATTTTCAATGGAGAGTGCTATCAAGTTATCATGGAAGATTAGTCGTGGTCAAAATTGGATGAACTTGACATCAATGACATGTTATGTGGTTTCAACAAGACGATGCCACTAGCCACACAGCACGCCTCACAATCAATTTATTAAAGGGCAAATTTGGTGAACGTGTTATCTTGGAAATGGTGCGGTCGAATGGCCGCCTCGTTCATGCGATCTAACGACATTGTATTTCTTTTTTTGAGGCTATATCAAGTCATTGGTCTATGCCAGCAACTTTAGACTCAAAGACAACATCCAACGCAAAATTGCCAACGTTCCAGTCGAAATGTATGCCAGAGTGGTGGGAAATTGAGCCAAAAGAATTAACCGCTGTGAACGGGCTCGTGGTGGTCATATGACCGAAATCGGATTTCATTCATAAAACGTAGCGCCTGTACTATACTCACAATAAATTTGAACTCAATATCTCAAATATTTCTGTGTTTTATTAAAAGATAAAATTTTTATGTCCTTAATGGAAAACCCTTTATGAGAGCTAAAATTGCGCGGCATAGAAAACAGTGCACATGTGTAAATAAAAGTAGCGCGCTTAGGCATATAGGGATGCGTGGATATGAAAGAGTTCGTGGCCGTCTAGTTTTGACCGAACGGCAGGCAAATTAGAAAATTAAAGGAATTGTGTTTTATATTATAATTTTGTACCATAATAATAATATAACCAATTCATGGAAAAAATTCATGATCTCCAAATTGTACTTATTTGAAAAAAAAAAAAAAAAAAAATTATTTAGTTTACAGAACTATCGAGAAATATATGACCAACAAAAAAAAAAATAGGATATTCTTTACGACTTAGATAACTTTCATATGTATTTTCAGTTGAATTATTTTTAAATTGCTTAAAATTTGAGTGTTTTTCAAATATTCCTGATAGCAGTGTATGCTTTTTTTTTTGAAAAACAAAAAAACCACTTTCAAACTCTATTATTTACTTATTTATCACCACAATTTCAAGTTCAAATGAATCTCCAAATTATAGACTTGAAACGGTTTGTATAAAAGTATTTCTATTACATAATTGTCACGCATGGCTGAAAGAAATACAAATACGGTGGAAAATTTTTGTAATTATATTGGAAAACGGAAATTTGATTTGTAAGTATTCCATTCGATTCTTCTCGCGACTAAATTACTCGCGTACGACGTAAATTGTCCATCATCCTTGCCATTGAAAATCACACGAGTACACACATGATTGTGCTTAGATCCGCTAAACGCATAAATGATAGTGAAGTGATGATGGTCAGTTTAATTATACTCGTTTATAATGGTTGAATGAAATGTTTGCGTAGCCTCGTGAATCTGTGAAGTAGCTGTTGGACATACGAATACGAGCATGAATAAAACTTAGGCGTGTGCATGTCGACATATTGTCGCCGTGATCCTTAATTATCCTTCACGGGTGGTGATAGATGGGTATTGGATAATTGTCCTTATAAAATGTTTGCTTGTTGGTAGTTCGGTGTTTGAACAGGAGAATCATTTTGATGATGTAGTGGATGTAGGGCGCATTGATTTAAGTTTAATTAAGAATGAATTTTAAAACTACCCTTAGCAAAAACGTTTTTCCATTTGCGTAATGAGAGCAAATGTTTAATTACGATTGATATTACATAAGATTATTTATTCAAACGTTTAAATATCTTTAGTTTCATTCTGAGGATGACAATTAAATTTTCTAGTAATGAAACGACTCCATTGTATCTTCCAAGATAATTTCAGGCATATTCTGTTATAAAGAATATCAAGATAAAAGGCCTAGTATATTTAATCAGTAGTTTTACAATTTTTTGTTAGTTCTATAAATGGTTTGCTTGTAATTGATCGTTATGTTGAACTTATCGTCTTCAAAATGATGGCGATTTTTTTAAATTAATTTTACTACTAAGTTTTAAAATATCTTGCGTTCCCAGTCAATGAAAGTTTTATCGAACAAGTTTTATTCAAGGTAAAGGTTTCAACAATTGCCTGAAGATTATATCCACATGTGTCTATAAGCAACCTTCAATTAATTTTAGCGAGTGCGAGCCAATAAAACTGGACAATTTAAAGCGATCCATGTGCTTAAAAATTCTACTTAACCCATCATAGCTCCTTGTTTCGACCAAAAAATGTGTATTACTAACATCTTATCATTCCGGAAAAAAATTCAAGAAACTTGACATAATTATAAATTTCGATGATGAAACCTCCAGTTTGTTGTCATCATTCTATTCTTGATAATTTACCCAAAAAGATAAATTTGTCGTACGATCTAACCACCAATTCCTTACTTTCCCCAATGATGCATCAAAGTACACCGTCACCTCACCACAAAAATAAATATCCTAATCAAAACTTAAACATGCTCTTTATGAAGTGTACTAGAAAATTTTTATTCAGTGGCATTTATTGCTAATATACATGTGCATTATTATATTCATTGGAAAACCTGTTAGTTAGCTCAAACAAAAATCTCAGACGGCGAAACTTTCTTTTCTTACGTCCATCGTTAGTCGACTTTGTATACGTTGTACCAGTGCATTACTCACTTTTGCACTGTAAACAAGATTGTTGCTAATCAACATGTTTGCACATTTCTAATTACATACATCACCGGTAAGCCGGCGAAATAGATACATCTACTTATTTATGCAAATATTTTTGCAGACTTCGGGTGCGAGCAGACTGCGACAGGATAGTCGCGCAACTATCGCAATTTACACATGGTTAAATCGAAGCACGCATACTGTGACTTTTTTTGCCAGGATTCCGATTTTTCACAAAAGCCAGTTTACTATACGTATAATGTATTTTTCTTATACTCGCGCACGTCATTCCCGTCAAGGACATATGAGTATCTTCAATTGAACGTATCAGTTCTGCATATGTGTGAAGATCCCTAGCAAATCTCATCGTACTGTGTTTGTACAAGTATGTATTTCTGGCTCAAAATCGCGCAACACGATAGTCGTGTCGCAACGTGGCCGAACCTTTACTTTCTTAAGACGTTTGCATAATGTGCTGTCTACCATGACATCGAGATGCTTCTGGTTCAGACTGGGTGGCTTTGTTGTGATGTAGGGCAAAAGTGATTATGAATAGGATTGGAAAATACTTGTTTGATGGGGTCGTGAATATTGTAGAAGAATTGAGATTTGCCTAAATTTTACTCCCATTTTATTTATAAAAATAAGAGTAAGGCATGTAGGCAGGAGTATGCTCCTTCCAAAAAGATTTTGTATTCAACATATGAAATGTTGGGCTTATAGTAAGCGTTTTATGAATAAACGCAATAGACAGGTCTGTTCTTGGAATATGGCAGGTATGGAGAAATTTTCCGTTGCTCCTTATTTTGCGTTAAATTTAAATAAATAAATCCTTTCAAGTGCCAATATTTATTTAAAAAAACCAGATCGACACGTGTTTTGAAAACAAGCTATTTCCTCTTCAGTGCTGTGTTACTGAAACATATTTTCGAAGACTATTGTATTCATACACAATTACCTAACTACAGACTAATTTACAAAGTGTATTTTAAATGACCAACTCATAACAAAATCATTTAAATACTTCCTGACAAGATCATTAAAACATTTTACCACTCAATTATCCTTCACAGTGTCATAAACTAGAAGATTCATTCATCAAGCTACTGTATGCGTTCCCTAGGTCCGTCTTTAGCCTTAAATTTTCAGATATCCTTAAAATCCATAAAAATTCTGCTGAGTCTAACCTTTTCCAATCGTTGATTTCTTCGAGAGTCTCCACCTTGTCCAATTCTATTTGATGCAGCTCTCCACATTACCGTTGATTTTGACTCGTTTCGTCCTTCGCTCGCTGCTACTCCCGCTTTCCTTGTATGCTCGTGGAATCGAGTTTTCACCAGTCGTTCCTTTAGAGATTGGGAGATGAATGTAATTTGCGCAAAGAGTTTGGGACTCCCATGATCACAAGTGACTGGACTACCCACTAAACACCTCCCATGCCAACCCGAGAACTCAGCCTGGAACAATTTGACACATTACTTTGGGCCAGGTCTCGTTTTGTTATGCAATGAGGTGCCTTCAAACTGGGGGACCCTTGCTCTAGTAGGAGGGAAGAGGAATTGCCAGGCAAGCGATCTCCCAGCCCTAACACCCCCGGCATCTATGAGTCCCTTTTATCCTTTAGGACTGCCCAAACATAATGTGCTACTTGGTTTCATATGTCAACCGATTCAAGCATCACCGTGAGTATACTATCTGAAGTGAGCTCTCCTACCTCCCCGTAGAGGTTCCTTTGCAGCTGTCCCATTTTGTGCACGGTAATAATGAGTCAGGCATCTTTTTTGTTTCCTGGGCACAACCAACAATTGGGGGACCGTGGCTTACCAATCTTGTGCAGATCAGACTGAAAACTTCCAGCCACGCTCAAAAGCTGGGTCAGATAGATGTCAGTCAGACACAGTCTCACATCCAAGATAAGGCGCGCAATCCATTTCCCCTTCATGAAATTCACCCAAGATTGCTGCCAATCGTTGAGTGAGCGCTGTCTCTACTCGCGGACAAATATCTCCTTTATATCCTCGGTTCGACGCAGGTAAATAGCACAATGCTCTCTAGCACGGAGGACAACAGGTATCACGCCTGCAATAATCCTCACCGCCAAATCAGAGACTGCCGGATTCGAAGATGCAATCCTCAGTGTTCCTCATCTCTGTACCTGTGCCAAGCGTTTTCAGTTTGCCTAGTGAGTGACAGCTTCGCTTCATATTTCTGCTCCATACAGTAGCACTAACCCTACAGCACTCATCAAGAGGCGTCTTCTTGATGGGTTGGGTCTCCCTACGTTGGCCATAAGTCGGCTCAGAGCCGATAGTCCCGAAGCAGCTTTCTCAGCCGTTGCCCTGATTTGCTCAGCAAAACTCATCTTCGAGTCGATCAGTAGCCCCAGGTACTTCAGCGCTGTCTTCAATTCCATTAGTATGTTTCCAATACTGATCATCCTTACTCTAGGGATTCTCTTTTTTGCCAAGATAACCACTTTGTTTTTCTCCAGTACTAAACCAAACCCTCGAGCAGTTATCCAGTCTCTCACTCGGTGCGTTAGAATACCTAACCTAAGTTGCGCTTTTCAACGGTGCGTTCAGTAACCAGAGCCGCAATATCATCCGTTTAGCCCATCAAGCGCGACTCATCTGCCATCTCCAGTCTCACTAGCCCGTTGTAAGGCATGTTTCACAGATCTGGACTATGTATAGATCCCTGGAAAACACCCGATGTGACTTCCATCCTTCCATGGCCCTGTATCGTGTCGTAAAGTAGGCTTTGGTTCTTTAGGTAGTCCCTCAAAAGCCGTATTAGGTACGAGTATTCTGGAACTTGAAAAGGGTTTTCCAGCGTATCTAGAATATCCACCCATCTAGCGGAGTTGAAGGCGTTCCTAACGTCGAATGTCACCAACAGGAGGATCCGTCGCTTGGTCCGGTAATATGCCTTTACTTTATGGACCGCGCTCACCACTTCTGCAATCGCATCAATGGTGAAATGTCTTGCTCTAAAGCCATATTGCTGAGGAGATAGGTCCCTTGCAGCGTGAATCACCTCAGTGAGTTTTCCCTTGATGAGTTTCCTAGCACTTTCCCAGCCGTGTCTGGCATGTATAATAGGTGGTATGCAGACGGTGATCCAGAATTTCCCTTCCCCTTGCTGATCATCATGAGCCTCGCTATCTTCCGTCATACCGGCAAAACTCCGTCCCGTAGGAAAGCGTTGAGTGTGCTGAGCTGCAAATCAGGACAATGGCAATAGGCAAATTGCAACATCTCAGCTGGAATTTCATCTGCACCTGGAGCCTTCCTCGCTTTCAGTGAAAGGACTGCCTTTTCCAGTGCCGGGTGTGTGAAGAGTGAACACTCGGCTGCTGTTTCGCCATGGACAGCGTCAACACGAACAGGATGGGCGGGGAAGAGTGCGCGCGCTATTTAGTCCATCTTTCCCGTATCACGTATGCAACGTTTCTGTAGGGCACCAAGTTTCCGCATAACTAGCTTGTAGCAAAGGCCCCGCGGATTCTTGTTCACATTATCCACTTAATCTTGCCAGCAGTGAGCTTTGCTATTCCTAATCAATTTGCGAAGGCATTCGCTGGCTGACTGATATGCTGCTAGCCGATTCTATTCCTCGTCACGGTTCCACGCCCGTTCAGCTTCACGCCGAGATGTGACACTCCCTTCACTTTCGAGCGATTTCAGTCGACTACCAGTACACTGGGTGCTTGCCGTTCCGGGGTTTTCAATGGGGCATAGAAGCATTGCAGGCAATCACAATGATGCTCATAGTTGAGTCCACCACGTTATCCTATCCCTTGGGAATCCCCCTGCAGCGGAGCACCTGCTGTGAGTACCTCGACGAACCTCTTGACGTTCATTTTTCCGATGTTCCACCCAGTTGCAGAAAGTCGAGAGCACGGATATCGGGAGACAACATTACTGATCTTAAGCAGAATGCACTGATGATCACTAGCTGAATAGTCCTGTAATACTCTCCAATTGTGTATCCTCCGTACCAAGGGCTCCAAGACAAATTCACTTCCGATATGGTTTCTTTACCGCTAATACGGTGGAAATTTGGTGTTTAGTGCAACGAGTGCTGTGCTGGGTGTTTTTCCCGTGGATCTGTTTGAGACATGCGCCATTCGATTGCTTTAGCGTTAAAGTCTCCCCCAACGAGCATGTTGCCGTCTGCATTCGAGACAACGTCCTCCAAAGCATTAAGCTTAGCTTGGACAAATGATATCGATTCATTTGGAGTTAGATACATACTCATACTGAAAAAGGTGGTCCCTGAAACCCACACAAAACAATACATAACTTTCTGCCTAGAAATAACTATTCCAAACCCAGATGGCGGCAGTATCAGTTTCATCAGGATACCATGATGCAGAGCTTTTATCATGGTGTTGCTCACTCAGCAGCATAAAATTGGCTTTCATGTCCCTCACAAGCAGATTTTGGGCAGTTGAACTGCGGTGTAAATTTCGCTGCAGATTGCGGGTCATTGAAGTTCTGATTTTGCCTTGGCTAGGGCTTCCTGGAAACTCTGGCATTTCCCTGATCCCTAGATGTGCCCGAGATCCAGTCTTGGATCAATATTGTTGCAAAGAATACAGTGTGCTCCTTCGTACACTCTTTTCTTTTATGTCCCATTTCACCGCATTTGTAAAATAAGGAACTCCTTTCGGGTCCTTTGCGTACTTTTGCGGTGTGACCATGGCCCAGGTATTTGAACCATTGAAGAGGTGTTACTGCAGATAATCCACCCCATTCTTACTTTTCCCTTATTCAGAAACTGTTCGGCGTCCTTTTTGGTCATGTCAATGATGGTCATTAGTTGTCCCCTACGATTTTCTGCTGTCAGCATCGTTTTGATCCTGCCCACGCTAGGGAACTCCCTTTCGATGGTCACTTCTACCTCAGCCAAGCCCGTGATGCAGTCAATGTCTCTTCTTTCGACTATTGCCGGTGGCTCGAGCGAGGCTATAGTTGCGCTTTTACCGAGAACTTTCTTTACTGCGTCGAAAAATGCTTCTTTATTGTCGACCTCTGCTCCGAATTCGACCAGTATGTTGTTTGATCTGTCTTAATGACAGTGTTTGCGTCTTAGTCCCTTACATTTTCCCTGATATCCCACAGCACTTCTGTATGGGATCGGCCATCTGGCGGTTTTACGAGCAGTGCCTTCTGCCGAGATCTTCTTCGCGATTTCTTTCTCTCCTGTTTCGTCTCAGTCTTTTTTCTTGTTGGGCGTTCGCGCGAACTTTATTTTCTGGCACTCTTTGAAGGAGTTTCTTTACGGCTTTCTTCGCGACTTTTGTCAGCACTACCTGGAGTTACTGATATTGCGTTCCACGCCCATCAAGTGCCTCTTCCTTGCTCCTTTTATCCCGATCTGCATCGATTGGGCTAAACGCCATTCTTTTATTGATATCTGATTGTAGAGCTATCTGCGCGTGCCCATTAGGCTTAGCCCCCAGCGCTTCTATAGCTTTCTGCTCTTCTTTGGCCTTCTGGTTCTCTTTAACCTTTAGTCAGCTCCAGCTCCACTAGTTCATGGAGCCCAGTCTTTACTACTTTGCTGATTTTTGGCGAGTCGTATGCAGATTTTATTCTTTTGAGGACATCTCCCGCTTTTCGGAATAGCCTTTCTTCTTCGCAAAGTACAATTTCCGCCCAGCGACAGGGTGACCCTTGCTTGGGAGAGGTTGCCCTCGTCTGTTTCCGAGTACAGTACTTCCGCCACATTTTCGATGGTGGCAATGAAACAGCAATGGGTGACATTTAGCTGGCTTGTGAATCGAATGCTCACGCGTCTGTTGAATAAGGAAGGCCGGAAAAAAAGAAACGTCCCGCATTTATAAGTTTGCTTGAGTGGAATGGATACCCTTCGGATGAAGTCACCTAATTGATAGCTAAACGAACGAAGGAGATCTTCAACAAAAAGTTCACAACGCTAACTGTGGAAGTCGAGCAACGGAAGAGGTTGGTTGTAACTTTTGACGCAAGGGCGGAAACAATGAAGAGGGCTATGAAAAACGTAGACATCGCCCTAGTTTATACGAGCCGGGCCACAAAACTGCAGAACTTGCTTGGATCAACCCAGAACGTATCGTGTACGAAATCGTGTACGAAATGTAATGGATGGTATATTGGACAAACGAGGAGATCACTAGGTGTCAGATGGAATGAACACTTCAGGGAAGCAGTCAACAAAAACGAAAAGCAGGATGCAAAAAACTACAAATCAAAAGTAGCGAAGCATATAGTCCTTGAAAAACATGACATCACTGCGGACAACGTGAGCATGCTGAAAACAATTACAAACATGTGGAAGCTTGATGTAGCAGAAAGTTTGGAGATATTCAATCGAAAGACGCAGGAAATTGGGAAAGGTGACCCAGGTAACAGATACACCTGGCTATTCAAGCTTACAAAATAATGAATGTAATTAAGTAGTAATAAGGAAAAACAAAATTTTGAATGCTTAAAAGGATCAGGTAATTAGAGATTAAGTAAAAGAACTTTGAGGGATTAGAGACAGGTTATGTATAATTCGAGATTCAATTAATAGTTTAATGAGTTTAGTATAAATATTAGGACCCTTGTAGTTTAGGGAATAGTAGTACTGAGGAAGTTATCAAGTAGAGAACGAAAAAATTGTGTACGGAATTAAAATAAAAATAGTAGAATTAAAGGGAATTTACTTTCTTTCATTTTTTTATGTATTGGAAAGTTCTAATAAAGGCGGAATAATAAAGTTTAAGTGTCCGATTAGTTCTTGCGCTATTAATTTGAAATTGAATTATTAAAATAAAAGCTCATAGTATGTTCATTCAAAAATAAATTATTGTATTCAGTATACTATAAATTAAAAACCTGGGCCTCTTATTTTGAGTCTTCGACGTTTCCAAAGCAACCCGATTTACCAACAAAACACTGTATCACACTCAGAAGTCACTATCAAACTCGCTAGCGCCTAAAATTTCACTGTGATGATATTGGAATTTGTGTAGTGCCAACTGTGACTGTGATAGCTATTTCCTTTCACTGTGATAGCTCTTATCACTAAAATATAGTACATGTCACACAAAGCAATCAGAGCCTGCATGAGAGAATGGAAGAATGCAAATCGATAATGAAAGTAACATGATTATGCAGTATGCACTGTGCTCTGTAAAACTAGTATGCATACTGGATGGGCCATAAAGTAGTTTCTTTCTGAATCACATGTTATTTTGACACTGACAGCTGTTTCTCGCTCAAAATTATGTTGGTGTGTTAGTATTAACCTTCCGCGGAATGAAATGAATCGATTTACACTTGAAGTGAGTGCCCCGTTGTTCAAACAGTGCGTTTTTCGAAAAGAACTTTTGGCCACAAGGAGGCACCCACTGTACGTACTGTACGCAAATTTGTGAAAAAGTGCATGAGACAGGCATGTTAGTGGACAATGCTCACGATCCTGGTACTCGTATGGTGCGCACCCCGGGTACTGTAGCCGAGATTGTGCGATTCAATCCGAGAACATCAACTCGCCATCGGTCGCAATAACTCAACATAAGTCCATGAGCCTGAGAAGAATTTTTCACAAAGACCTCGGATTATTTATTCACAAGATCCAAATGACTCAGGGATTGAAGCCGAGTTGTTGCGAGCGAGCACATAAAACATGCTCGGATATATTCCCGCCTCATAACTGCAATAGTAGCGAGCAAACAACGCCTATGTACTCGCACTTCGCCAATGAAAATTAGCCATAGAAACACATGCGCAAGTAAATAAGCGAGCAGTCAAGCAAACGAGTAAGTTCAACCCGCAATGATATTTACATCATGAATGAACGGGGTGCTTCGAAGAGAGGTAAGCGGAAAGGAAAACCGAAAGTTCCGGCATAAACACTCTTTCGCTCAATGTCCCCAGTTTCGCGATTTCACCTCAAGAGATCGTGGGAAAGCCGAAAGCTTAAGCTGAAAGCACTCTTTCGAAGTCAAAAGCTTAAGCGAAAGACACTCTTTCGCTCAATTTCCCCAGCTTCGCATATTCACCAGCCGAGCAAGCGAGACGAAGCGGGGAGGGAAAACGTTCGTGGAACGAGAGCTCACGTGTTCGGCTACTCAGCACCTTTAAAGAGAATTTAGGTTGAAAGCTCACGAAAGAACAGTATTTAAAGTTCTTCGGCAAAGCATTCGAGTATGTATCCAAATCCAAAAGGGAGCGTGCTGCTACCCAGTTATCATTTAGACGGTTAAAGTATTCGCGATTTAAAGTTCAGCCAAAGATATCGACCAGTATTCGACGAAATTGTGAGGGGTGAGGCGTTGGCTTGTGCCGCGGTCCTCAATCGGCCTTTTGGCGTTTCACGCCGTATGGCGACCCCGATCCATTAGCTCGTCCAACCGTTACCCTCTTCAGGATAGCTGGTAGTTGAAGTTTAAAATAATTAAATAATTGAAAGTATATTTTTTGAATTCGATTGTAATGTAAGTGATTTAAAAAGAATGAACAATTAAACTAAAGTAATTCATTAAAAATTAAATCTCGTCTTTTAATGGTTTGGTTTCAGTGAATAGAGTAGCAGGTAAGTGGCGATACAGCGAGTTCTCTCCCGGGAGCCTTGATGTTGTATACAGGATACACATCAAATGAGCTCCCAGTTCATACCAGTATACATAGGGTATACTGGTTATGTAACAGATGTTACGTTTGCGGAACCTTAGAGGTTGAATTTAGTAATTATGTATATACTTTGTCGTATCCGTTTATAGGAAAATATCGCTTAATCAATTTTATAGAAAATCTTTTTTTCATCAGTACATGCGCACCCACCCTTAGGTTGCAGCATTTCAATCACCGCTTGGCTGCAGTAGGTGCATGCTCTTAGCCTGCACACATTTTCATGTTTTCCTTTTGTGCGGCATTCCATCATCTCGACCGAAAATTCTATCCCGCGCGGTTAATATAAACAACGCGATGGTGAACTTTTTGGACCATGAACGCGCAAGCATTTCGCACCACCAATATACTTCTCGGTCCAAATGCGTTTTGTTGTTGTTGAGGTGATTGGCGAGCTATTGGAAAATAGCAAAAGTGTGTCTCGGCCAGTTTGAATGGAGATGATAAAAATTCAAACGTAAACAACGAATTTCGCTATTTTCCGGGACCGAGACATTTTTGCACGGGAGGAATGATATCTTGGGGATATGAGATTTGATGCGCCCAAGCGATTGACGAGAAAAAAAAAGAAGAAAAATTTTTTTGTCGGGCATGTGAATAGACTGGAGATTGCAGAGTTTTCGTTTGGTAGGATGAATGCTTTTTGTTTTCTGAGGATTTTTTGGGAAGATAGAGTTTTTGGAGACGCGAATGTTGGACGCGGTTTTTTTTGAAGGAAAAAGCGGATGAAAAAAGAGGTTGATTTGGTGCACTCGTCCACGGCGGACGTGCTGCTGGTTTAGAACTTTGTTCGAAAAAAGTTTGATTTTTGGAGCTAGACAACGGCAGATGTGATGCCGGTGCCGGATGATTGTAAAATAGTTTTTGAAGATTCTGCTGAAAAGGACATTTATTGCATGTTATTCGAAAAATGAAGAGAGTTTAAAATTTTTGTTCGAAAAAAAATTGATTTTGTGCACTCGTCCACGGCAGACGTGCGGAATTATGTGAGAAGGAAAAAGCCTAATGTGTCAAAGGTTGATAGTCGGATTGTATTGAATTGTTAAGCAAAATTAAAAGAGTGTCATGAATAAACTTAATATGTGAAATAGAATTAAAAGAGTGTCATGAATAAACTTAATGTGTGAAATAGTGAAGTTTTCATTGTAGTTGTATCCAGGGTATTGACGGGTTTTCAAGTTCGAACACTTTGAAAGTGCACGCCGCGAATTTATTTTGTGACCTTTGAAAAAAAAAACTTTTTTTTTAAAGCAAATCTATGCAAGCGAAACTCCAATGACTGGTTGAATATGTGTAGAGAAGTTTCCTTTGCATGTCTTCGTTTTTGGGATACTGGCCACCATATGGTTTAAACCTGAGCCCCTGGTTTGCTGTCACATTGTGACTTTCATAATGTGTCAAGGAAGGGCTACATTTAACCACTTGTGCGTGTGACACGAACATCGTTTGTCCAGTTTTGTCTAAGACTTCGGACCATTGACCTGTTTTAGAAATACGAAGTACGAAAGGAAGTCGACATCTCGTGTTGGATATCTGCCTTCTCCGGACGTGTAGTCATCCTCGATGCAGCCCTTGTGATATTCTTCCCTGTGAGCATGGGATTCGTCAAGGATAAAAAGTAATGGTTCGGTAAGCTAAGATATCAAATCATGATGTAAGAGCCAAATGTTAGAGTGTGTGCGTGTTGGTGGAAAGGATGACCAGTGTTTTTCCTTCCTTCAACTGATTCTTCTGTGGTGTTAAAACCCACCCGCGCAGGTAACCTAGCCGGTGACCTTTTTGTTCCTTAAAATCCAACTGCCATCATGCAGTTATTAGATGGTCCTAATTAGTTTCTTTGCTGCGAAGGTGACCAATCACACCTTTTATCTTAATTCAACGTCATCTAACACGGCGCCCAACGTGGGGCTGTGGGAGACCAATTGTTTTGTTTAATTACCACCATCTAACACAGAATGACCCTCCGCTTCGTTATCGCTGCGCAGTTTGTTCATTAAAGTAGCTCGAACTGGATGCTGATTTTTCTCAAAAATAATAAAATCATCTCGGCGGTTATGCGAACAAACAAGACTGCCGCATTTGGGGCTCGGAAAAGCCACACGTGATTGTCGAGAAACCAATACATCCTCAGCGAGTAACAGTGTGGTGTGGATTCTGGAGTGGTGGCATCATTGAACCGTTTTTCTTTGAAAATGAGGCTGGAAATGCTGTTTCACCGGGAGTACTACAGAGGCATGATAACTGACTTATTGCGGCCGGAGATTGAGAATTTGGACTTGACTGACCTTTGGTTTCAACAGGATGGCGCGCCATGCTATACAGCCCATCAAACAATCAATCTTTTGCGCATAAAATTCGGAAATCGGGTAATCCGCTACGTTGGCGATGTCGATTGGACGCCTCAAAGCTGCGATTTGACACTGTTGGACTTTTTTTATGGGGCGCTGTGAAAGATCGACGTTATGTGTTATATTAATATTCTACAAACCATTGGTCAGATTGGGGCCGAATCCATCAATAGTGTCTTGGAAAATTGGGCTGAGAGGATTGCCTACTGTCACGCTAGCCGCGGCAGCCATATAAATGAAATTGTATTTCAGAACCAACGAGAAGGTTTGTTCTCTCGAATAAAGCCAAAATATAAGAAAAAAATTGATTTTTGTTCAGTTTCTTGCATTTTTCAAAAGAAACTTGTACTTGGTCCAGCCTATAAATACACGGAGTGACCACTTGAGAACTGTTGGATACTATATCGCACAAAATGAGAAAATTTGTTGAATTGACTGCAAATCTAGTATGCATGCACAGGGCGATTTAAGAAACGTTGGAAAGCGCTTTGACTTAAATGACTTAATGACTATGATTCAATACTTGGTCAAAATTTTTAAATTAAAATTTACACATTATATTCTGGGTTGTACTTTTGAATTTCCAAACACAATTGAAATTAGTTTTATAAATTTTTGTTGTAGTTTAACAAGACCTTGTTTGTTGAGATGAGAAGAACAATTATAAGTTTACAAGGAATCATCTAAATTTCTACCTAGCGTATAAGTTGCAAACCGAAGCCTTCGACATCCCATCGTATCGCATTTCCGTTTGTTGCTGAGGAATGATAAAAGTCACTTTCTACGCATTACACATTAAGAAATGATGCATTTCATGGGAACGACTAATCCTTTAAGAGTAAAAAAACGCTGCCTGTGAAGTGAAATCAAAAGAACCCCCTAATAAAATTATAATTGATTTATGACAAATCAGTATGTTTCTCAACAACAACCTTCGCTGAATGAATTGTTTCAAAAGAAAAGTGTTAAAAATCAATCACGTTTTTGTTTCATCAAATCCGCCAAATCAAATGTCAAATTATGAAATAGCAAACATCAAATTGATTGAAACGTTAATACTTTGTTGAAACGACGGCAATCGTAAATCATTTAAATCGTTTACTCCACTTTCGATACGTTTCAAAGTGACAATATATTGTACTTCAAACACTCACATGTCTACATTATCGATAAAGCACGATTCATTTTTTGCTCAAGCGCCTTCAAAAAAATTTTAATTGGTTCACACACAAAACCAATCATTGAACAATATTTAAAGATAAAAAAAATTATATCAATAGAAACGTCTGTTTGAGTTTGTTCAACATGCAAAAACAAGTGTAAGGATATTTGTCTAGATGTTGTTTAGCCACCGAATAAAATTACCAATTTTTTATTGTTCAACTATTGTCTTTTGTCAGTTACCATATTTTATCGTTACTTGATTTTCAACATTGTTTCAAAATTTGAAGATAATAAATCATTATCAATGAAAAAATAAAGTATAAACGTAAGTGGTCTCAATTATTCAAAGAACTAATAATTAAAAGAGCGAATATTATAATCAATTAATTGGCTTGCCAACAAATTTATTTCTTATTAAAATACAATTGATTATAATGAGTCATGATTGGATGAGCAAAAAGGGGTAGAATTTATTTACGTAAATTGAATGATTCTGTGGTTTTTCGATTATGTTGTGTTCAATGTTAACACAAAAACAATCAGACGATGTAACGAGACTTTAATGCTTGAACAAATTATTTGTAATGCGGTAGTCGTCAGCTTCATTTTAATTTATATGATTATCTGCAAATAATGTTTCATAATTATGATTAATTATGTAAAATATAGAAATACAATCTTTTCTCATTACTAAGCTTCTACTTCAAATGAGATAGCAATAACTACTCGTAGAAGCCAATTTTCTCTACAAATACTAGAGCATCCAAATCCTTAACCATTATTTATCTACAATACCAAGTCGTTCACTTCACCGTTTTAAAAATAATTTCCTGACTAATCTGCAGGTCCATAAAAATTGCTTCCAAAACAATCATAAATTACTCCGCCAAAGCCACCTATGCAATATGAGCTGTAAACAGAGAAATTTCACCATCCTTCATCTTATCTATGCTCTTCATTTGTTTTTTCTAGATCAAAATCATGCTACCTAAACAATTAACTTTACTTTTATTGCAGGTTTTAAGATACAGAGGCCAAACCGTTCCCTACCCCAATTCAGAAAGTTGTCTAAGAATAGTCGCGCAAAGAATTTTATCGCCGCATATCTTTACGTGCGGTGTTAAGAGTAAAATAACGTTATTTCAGGATTCAATCTTTACACCAAAGGTGTCAGACAGGTGAAAAGTGAAAGCTTGTTTAACGTCTATTCAGAGCTTTATTGCGATTTTGTCGGGCTTTTGTGTTATCTTAACACGAGAATTTTTATTTGGTTTTTCGAAGATTTTGCGATTTTTGGTGGAAGCTTTATCTTTGATTAAATTAAAGTATTTGCTTTGTTAATCTGGAGCTAGTTGGCGCAAATCACAAGATTTTGTATGATTAATTTGATTGTTCGTTACCGGAACAAAAAATGAGTACGTTGCAGGTTGCGGAAGTTTTATGTTACGAAATATGGATGCTAAATCTTTAAACATAAAAATCCGTTTTTTGGATCCTATTTTAACGCGTTAATGAGAAAGTTTTCTGTGCAAAATGCAAAAGCGTGCAATTTTTGCGCTACTCGTCCCATTACCAAAATTTATGCATGCTTCGTGCTAGTCCGACTTTTACTGTGGTACTTTATTTAAATGACTCGATCGTAAAAGTTCGACTTGAAGGCAACCCAACTCATTTGCAATTCAGGGTCAAATAAGATGAGCAGTAAAATTTTTTTCTAGTAGGTGAGAATGGAGTTTTGTGGTAAAATGCAGAGAATTTATTATTATCAATGAAATTAATCTTTAATTCACTAATTACATTTTATTCATCAACTTGGCATAAGAAAATATGCCATGAATAAAGCAGTAGATGAAAAACTAAATATGTCCTTTCATAACGCTCTGAAGGCAGGAATTCGGTGTAATTAAGCTGAATTAGGAAATTTTAGTTTACTTAAAGGGTCAGAATATTGTGAATGGCAGTATAGAAAATAAAAGAGTAGATTGAATTAAAAGTATTATGAGGTTTATTTGAGTATAATATTATATTCGTTTTGGTGGTCGTTATAGTTGAACTGTTCGCGTTATAGTGATCACTTCTTATAAGCGTCCTCGTAATTAAAACAAGTACCCAGCGCGTCTATTGCGCTGTTTGTGTATGTATATATTGCCTCTCTAACACTTCCCCACAATATAATACCACACACGCTCGCTAAGACCTTTCGTCACCCTGCCATAATTTGTACAACTCACAACGATTCATTGTTGATGTTTTGTTCCGTTTACACTTTTCGTTAATACGTCAGCTGGCATTCGTTCTGTCGATAGATACTCTAATCCGATGCCCCCGTCTTGCGCGAAATGTCTTATAAAATGATGTCTCACATCAATGTGTTTTGCTCGCGAATGATGTTTGGTATTTTGTACCAACTTTATTGTGCTTTGATTGTCATTATATAATTTAACATTTTCGCATTTTTCACAAGTATAGCGCTTTTTTCGTGGCTTTGGATATCGTCAAGTAGTCTGCTTCTGTACTTGATAATGCGACCGTGCGCTAATTGCGCGCTTTCCAGCTAATCGCTACTCCAGCTAACATGAATGCGTATCCTGAATATGACCTTCTGTCATTTACGTCTCCAGCCCAGTCAGCGTCAACTAGACCGTATAGGTCGTGCTATGTCTTTTGGTATATCATACCGTGACTTTTTGTCCCTTTCAGATATCTTAATAATCTCTTTGCGACTTGCCAATATTTTTCATTATAATTTGAACTAAATTGACTTAAGAAATTCACTGTATACGAAATATCTGGTCGTGTTCTTGTCGAGAGATACATTAACGTGCCGATAAGTTTCCGATATGGGTATTTCCGCATATCCGCCTCATTTATTATTTTTGGTTTTTGGAGCTTTGCACTCAATTCAATTGGCATCTCCCCTTGCTTGCACTCCTTCATATTAAATTGCTCCAGGATCTTTTCCGTATATTTTCGCTGAGTAAATGACACTTCACTTGCATTCAGATTTCGATTGAATTCAATTCCTAAACAGTTTTTCACTTCACCGAGGTCTTTCATTTCAAAATCGTTGTTTAGAAATTCCTTTAATTCATCAATCCATTTATTGTCATTCAATGCCAATGATAAGTCGTCTGCGTACACCGAGACAATCATAACTTTGCCATTTCTTCGCGCACTAACTAAACAAGAATCTTGCCTTGTGGCCTTTAAATTTAGTTTTTCTAGCTTGACGGTAAGCCTCTGATAGCATCTTAGTCCCGACTGTTTAAGTCCGTATAGCGCTTTTACTAGCTTACACAATGCACTGTCTTTCTCACTATGCTTAAGCCTTTCTCATTTTGCTTAAGCCACTTTACCGCTGTCGCTCTTGCTTGTTTGTCTGTTGATATCGCATTTTAATTTGATGTTATTTTCACCAATACTTTCTTCAAGTTTTCAGCTATCTCCATATAAGCAGTGTCTTTTGATTCACCGTTTGAATATGCCTTTACTACATCCATTTGAAATATTTCAAGATTAAATTCAGCTGATAGTGCTGCCAATAATCTTATGGATTTCATCCTTGCAACTGGAGAAAACGTTTCATGATAATCTACCCCATAACGCTGCGAGCATCCTTATGCGATTAACCGCATTTTTTTTTATTGTCTTCTTTGGTACGAAAAACAAAGCGACTTCCAATTATTGTTCAATTTTTTGGGCGTTCCACAATTTCCCAGTTTTTGTTTTTAATTTGCGCAATGTATTCATCTTCCATGGCTTTCCCCATGCACTTGAATCATCCAAACTTTGCGCTTCTTGCCAATTTTCGGCTCCGCTATGCCCACGAGGTATGCGTATTCAGCTTCCTCTAATACCTCATCATCATCTGTTTCGTCTACTATTATCGAAGGCACTTCATAATTTTCTTCATATTCCGGATTCAACGGATGATATATTCTTCTGGGTCTTCCTACTGATCCCGTACGTTGGATTATAGGTCTTCCTCTGCCACGCGTAGTTGTGTTGTTTACACTTGATGCACGATTTCTGCGCTGTCGTGCAATGAAGAAATTTTCTTCTTCATCACTCTCACTTTCTGTATCTTTCTTAGCCTCAAGTTCCACAGATTTATTGTCATTGTCCGATTCACTCACATCAATGCCTCTATCCTGTTTTATTGTGGCTGGTTGGTTAACTAATCTAACGTCTCGACCCACAATTGATTTGCGCTTTTCTTGTGACCATAAACGATACGCTCTCGATTCTGTCGAATAACCAACTAATATACACGTCGATGATCTCGAATCGAATTTATCTTTGTGTGTTTTTCTAACACGTACGCCTTTGTTCCAAATGTTTTCATATGAACTAATATCGATGCTTTATTTGTTCACTCGGTTTCCGTTTAGCGCTTTCGTTAGGCATCTATGACGTATGTGATACGCAGTATTAATCGCTTCTGCCTAAAATGTACGAGGCACTTGCGGTTGTTTTATCGTACAACGCGGCATTTCAACCAGTGTCCAATTTTTGCGCTCTGTGAAACCGTTTTGTTGGGGCATATACGGTGAGTCAACCGTCTTCTAATTTCTTGTTTCGCGAGAAAAGCTTCAAACTCGCGACTGCAATATTTGCGTCCATTATCCGATTAGAGCGCTTTTATTCTTTTTCCCGTAAATTTTTCCGTGGGGGCTTTAATATCTTTAAACGCGTTCAACACTTCTAATTTTTTTCAAGCCATAAATTTCGCACCACCTTCACTTGTCGTCAATAAACCTAGCAAAGTATCTTGCACCCAAAAATGATGCGCTTTTCGTTGGTCCCCTCACATCACTGTGTACTATTTCCAGTAATTGTCTTGTGCGCGGACCCTCAGTTTTTGAGAATGCTGAGGCAGTCTGTTTTTCACTAATGCAAACTTCGCATGTTTTAATCGTCTGATTTAATTTTTAAACCGTATACCGCACTGCTTTTTGCTAAAGCTTTTAAATCTTTTTCATTTAAATGTCCGAGTTGACGATGCAACATATCTATATCTTTTGTTGCATCCTTTGCACTTTTTGCACTCGCTGTGGCGCACATAAAATAGTTTACCTTTTTTTCCAGCGCGTAGACACACTCTGCCTCTCTTATCCATTATCTGCATCATTTTTTTCTGAAGCGTACCTCGAACCCTTTGTCGGTGATACTTGCTACGGACAATAAATTTGTTCTCAAATCAGGAAAGTATAATATCATCATATTATATCATCATTATTTTCTTCGTTTCATCTTCGCATTTTTGGGTGAGTTCTCATTTTTGGGTTAGTCTACAAGCACCCATGTCTTGTTGACGCGTAGACTATCGATCTCTTTCTGCATCGAAGATTTTCACTTGCGGGCGTGATCTACGTATACTTAACGCCTCGTTAACGCTTTTAGGTACAGCTATGTTGTTTGTAGTCATGACATGCAAAATGCTGTATTCCTTGAGCTGGCGTCCAGGTTATCTGTGTAGATCTTTCTTGGCCAACTGGGATCCTTTTTTCGAACGTTTGGTGGTCATCATCACCTGGTAATACTGCTTCGGGTGTTGGTGTTCGAAAACGGAGGGTCGTCGTCACATTGAACTTCTTCCGCCTGCACTACATCGTCGAATTTCAAACCATCAGCAACACATACAGGCTCAAATAGAGGTGTGACTAGCTGAATACTTTCATTATCCTTCGAAATTGAGGTCATTTCACTGCCCTACCTCCCTAGATCGTTTTCAAGGAATGTGACGTCGTGTGCTTCGACTGCCTTTCGTGTCGTTGGGTTAGATAGACAAAACGCTTTCGCAATATCCAAGTAACCAACCAGGGCATATTCTTCACCTTCTCGGCATACGTGTCGTCTCTACGTCTCTCTGCTACCTCCAGTAGTTTTATTTTCAATGTATTTAATGAGGGTAATTAATCGCAAGTTTCTGTTGCTATCACAAATTTCGATAGTAAGAGGATCATCAGACACTCACCTGTCATTTCCACATCGACCTCTTTCAACAAGCGCGTAAAAATTGTTTACATGTGCAGGAATTGAATCTTTTTTTAGCCATCTTTATGTGCAGCAACTGCTTTAATAAGTAACTCGACGCGCTGGACCCACTGAGCTACTTTGAAAGTGTTCCCCGCAGCTGCTGATGTTTTACAGTACACTTTGTTATTAACTTGGTGCAATTTGATGCATAACATAATGCTAGCAAGCACTTTTTCATCCTTTGCGTCAAACAAAGCCTTCTTCTCTGCACCATCATTTTTGTTTTTCACTACCCGACCACATAAAACAAGCCACAATTCTGTAAGCACTAGGACACTTTTCATTTGAATTGCCCAAGTACTATAGTTTTCATTGTCCAATTTCTCAATGGCAGGCATTGACGAATTCATTGTCGACTATTTTTATTTATTAACTTTGAAAGTCCAGAATATTCACAATTTTGTCTATTCACTTTCAAACATACGCACTGTGCCTATAATCTGTCCGCCCGTCTGTGCCCATAGTCTGTTTGTTATAAGGTTTATTTCAGACTAAAAATCAATTTGTACATTTGTGCTGCGTGCAGGTAAGCTATTTTGACTTACAGAGAGAGCGAGAGAGAGAAAGAGAGTTACTTTCAACACACGCAAATTGAATTCATATAATACTCATAAGTAGCAATAAAATTGGGAGGAGCTAAGAGATAAACGGAGAGGTAGATAGAAAGCGTTGTATTTATGGACATATTTCCAACACATATCTTAGACTAGAATAAAAAAGATACGAGGGTCATTCAACAAGTACTTAGCGTCACCGCCCGATGGCGCTGCTATTACAAATGAGTTTTACCATTGTGCAGTCCATTCTTTTAGTAGCCTACTGTCAAAGTTTCAGTCAATTCCCTTCATTAGTTTTGTTTTGATAGCCTTTTGATGAGCCACGCCCAGGTGCCCCGAAAACGGCTGCTATGGAGGAAAACGTTAAAAAAATCCACGATCTCGTGTTGACAGACCGTCGATTGAAGGTTCACAAGATAGCTGAGACTACGGGCATCGCAGAAGGAATGGTGCATCATATTCTAGATGAAGAACTGGGCATGAGAACGCTGTCGGCGCGATGGGTGCCGCGTTTGCTCACACCAGAAAACAAACGCAATCGTGAGACCACATCGGCGACGTGTTTGGCGCTGTTTTAGCACAATCCGGCGGAGTTCTTGCATTGTTTTGTGACCATCAACGAAACATGGATTCAATGATACACACCAGAGACCAAAAAACAGTCGAAACAGTGGACTTCACCCGGCGAACGTGCTCCGAAGAAGGCGAAGACTGTTTAATCGGCCGGAAAGGTGATGGCCACCGTTTTTTGGGATTCACAAGGTGTGATCCACATCGATTACCTCGAGAAGGGTAAAACAATCACGGGGCACTACTATGCAGACTTATTGGGGCAATTTGACGTCGAATTGAAGACGTCACCTCCACCATCGCCATGGCAAAATTGTTCGAACTGCGCTACGAATTGCTGCTCCATCCACCGTACTCTCCAGATTTGGCCCCTGTGACTACTTTTTGTTTCCAAACCTGAAAAAATCACTCGCCGGGAATAGATTTGGGTCGAATGAAGAGATTATCGCCGCCACGGAGGCCTATTTTGCAGTCCTCGAGAAAATGTATTTTTTTGTACGGGTTGAAAAAGTTAGAGCATCGCTGGGCCAACTGTATCGAGCTTGAAGGAGATAATGTGGAAAAATAAATTGCCACCTTTCCAAAATTTTCGTTTTTCTTCTGTAGGCCAAGTACTTGTTGAATGACCCTCGTAGGTTGGAAGATTACAAAATGGCAGATATTTTCCAACAAAAGACATTTTTAGGCTAGAAAATCGGCTGTAAATTGGAAAATTTGTAAACAATTGTCAAAACCCTGATTTGTAAGACAGTCATATGTATTTAAAATAACAAATCAAACATTTTGAAACTGAATTTTTATGTTCAAAACCTACCTGTCGTTCATCTGCAATTCCTTTCAAATATGTTTTCAATGATTTTTACCATCAAAATAAATATAAAAAAATTTGAAATTTCCAAAAGTTAACAGAACTTTAAGGGAAATCAGGAGATTCTGTATCTCATTTTCTTCTTTGACACTTTCTGACACAAGAGTTGACTATATCTCCGTGCATGTCTGACTAACTTTTGGGGCTCTGCCTTTATGGTTACTATCGTCTTTCCCACTATAACAGCCAGAAAATCAACTTATGACAGTTATTTCTTACAAAGCGATTTTAGACCTTCGATCGAGCGTGGAAAATACTGAGTGTGTAGATGTTTCATGCCGTAATATAATAAAATTTGATTTCCATTTTTCCAAGGGGTGAGAAAACGAGAGACCATAGTTTAAACTGATTAGGCAACAACGTGAAGGAACACTTCAGGCCTAATAGATAATTTCATAAATAAGATTTAGAATTAGGTGACAATTGCGCAAACCATGTTCTCACGTTGACCAAGACTCATGCCAAAAGTGGAAAATGAATAAGTTCCTAATTGAATTTAAACCTGGGCATGTCACCTCTCTTGGGACTTTCTCATATCGTTTTCGATTTTTATGGTTAGTGTTTATTTCTTCTAATTATTTAATTCACAATTTATTCAAGTTTTTCTAAGTTTTAAGGTTCATGGCAATATTTTTTTTTTCGGAAAACTCTACTAACATCGGTGACTGTCTGTCCGTTTTTCCTTTTGTTTCAGTATTTTCAAAAGCTTTCGAATTCAAAGCCTTCGAATTTTGTAAAAAGATAATAATGAAATTTCAAATCCGTTCCTAATTTTCTAACAGATACAAATGGTTATTGTGCAAAATAAAGATATTTATTTCTAGGGGAAAAGTTCTTCAATGCTTAAAAAAATAGATATTAGTCTAAAAAAGCATTTGATAATGAAAGCTTTTAAATGGAAAAATTTTCAAATGACAATCCTTAAATTTTCCCATTTAACGACATGAACCCTAAACTTTTTTCTTGGAACAAGTTCAGTGGGGTGTCAAATGAAATGTATTGATAAGGTCTTCTTACATTAAGTCCCTAATCTGCATAATCAATATCGAGGTATGCAAGCGGTAGAAAATATTGTGTTGGTTCGCTCATGATTGGACACCTGCAAAAATAATAAGCTAGGATGAATCGAATAAGTAGGTCTTTATTAGTACACATAGAAACCTGCTTATGCGAGCAAATACCTCAGAAGTAGTAATCTACACAACTTCAATTTTTTTCTTTATTCTTCTTCGTAGCACTACAGCCCGTCTCGGGTATTCACTTCCTGCAAATAGCGCCTCCAACTATATTGGTCCATTGATCGTCTCTTCCAATTTTGAAATCCGAGCAGGGATGAATTTTTTTTTTCATCGACAAGGCTTTTCATCGGTTTCCGCACTGGTCTCCGCGCTTCAGTTCTCGCAATGAATATCCTTTTGGGTATCCACTGTTCCTCCATACGATTTACATGGCCATCTTATTGCAGCTTCCACAGTCTTACAATCGTTGATACCTCCGGTTTATAGTTGTATTGAATTCGCCGTTGGCCTCTGCCTAGTTTTGCTCTAATTATTCGCTTCAGGACCCGTCTCTCGAAGGTGCTCAATACGTTTGCTAATGATTTGGTTATGGTTCATGTTTCACAACGATAGTATTGCACAGGTCTTATCACCGATTTTTATACTTAGAACTTTGTTTACCTGTGTATGCAGCTGGTCTTCAAGATTGTCAAAAATGACTAAAATATTTATTTTTGTACAGCATTCTTTAGCGCATTTTGTCTGTTTCATTACCAGTTCTCTTCAATTTTGTATCTGAATATACAAATTTACCCACATTGTTGATAATATATTGCGCAATGTATGTATTTGTATTATATATTTTTTCCTCAACTGCAGCATGAGTTTTGCTTAATTGTTATTAATTTATAGCCTTGCTTTCTTTGCTTCACCATCGAGCTTCATGAAATGTTCTTTGGCAGTTGTTAAAGACCGTGACAAAATGTTGATGTCGTTTGCATAGGCTATCAGTTGGCTCGACTTGTGTAATAACGCATCTCTTGTATCGACGTCGACAGGTATTTTTCTTATGACATGTTCTACAGCAAATTGAACAGGAATGGAGCCAGCCCATCACCCTCCTTTAGTCTGATGTTTGTATCAAAGATATTGGTGAGTTGTTTATTGATGGAGAGTGTTCAACGTCATTCTTATTTTGGCAAGGCAGACTAATTAGGCTGGAGTACCAAGCTAAAGCATCAATACTTTCGTATTCTTGCTTAAAGTCAACAAAGATTTGGTGTCCCACTATTTTGAGCTCCCAGCATTTCTCAAGTGTCTTTTTGACTGTAAACAATGTGTCTATCGTCGACATACTTGCTCTAAAGCCACGTTGATGCTCCCCAATAATACTTTTGGGGTATGATATGACTTTATTTTCTAAATATTTCGTACAAAGTAGTGATATGCTCCTATAGTTTTGTACTGTAGCTGAGTTTCGATGTTCTGGAGCTGTACCGAGGATTAAGAGAATTCTCGAAATGTGATACCCATCTTTCTTGAATCCTGTTTTCATGAGCGATGATGTTGCCGATGTCATCACGGCAGAGCGTGGTCTTGGGCAGATAGCCTCGTTTCACTATTTTGTGTTGTTACTCGCTAGACTTAGGTTGATGCTTCTCAATTGGTCGTCATAGTATTTTCTTTTCTTTATTCTAACGGTCTTATTCCTGGTTTTCCTACCTAAATATATTTGTACCTAAATATGTTTGTACGCCTGATTCTTTTTGTCCAAAGAATTTTGGCAGTTATCATCCATCGAATTATTTATTTTGCGCTGGGCTTGATGTCCAATCGTCTGTTCTGCCACGGTCTTAATTGCCGCTTTCACTTCCACTCATAGCTCGTTGCTGATTTTTGGCCATGGGTCTGATATGATGCGAGCCAGTTGATTGTCGAGGGTCTCCGTAAAATTTTTGCCGAGATAATCGTTACAAACAACAATCATATCATTTTAAAGGGATTGATTAGTTTTACTTACAATTGATCCCTGAAAGGTAATATGCCTATTTACTCCAGAATCAATGAACTATACATTACGCTTACTTTGTATGGAATATAGTTTAATGCACATGAGAGTCCTCGCGAACGGTAACATCCAGGGGTCACACGCCTCCAAGTTTCATGATTATTCTTGCCTCGTACGTTTTCAAATGTACGTATCATGCTACCGTTTGAACTCATTTTGTTTGTAAAATATAAGGTCTTTATGTAAACATTATCAAACTAAATGCATAATGCATTACCGGCACATTAAATTCCCGAAAAACTAATAATTTATTTATTCCATACGCAATAAATATGATGACCAACTTGGTTGACTACTTGAAAAAAAAGAGGGAGCTGCTCTGTTTTTCACAATTCTATAATGATGATAATTGTTAGTTCACAATGTTCAATTCACATTGCATTCAAATTCCAATGCAGTTTTTATTTCAGGTCTCCAATAATATCATCAAATCTAAGAAAACTGATTGTTTTACTATTAATTATTCGGACGAATTTAGGATAACTGAAAGTTCTTTCTGATATATTTATCATGCAATGACTTGAACCTAAATTAAGGAATAAGTCCACGTCATTAATTAGATCGTTTGACAAATCAACCGTTATCATTGCATAGGCAATAGCATCTCGATATTCACCCTTCTGCCACACTTGCAATTGCTTTCCTAGCTGGGTAATCTTCCTTCCAGTATCAATAGTTTTTGAACCAGAAAAATTTTCACGTTTATTTTTCTCAACTTTGTTAATAATAGTACGATCTTCGAATATCAATCAAATCGTATGGTAGAGGCCATGTTCACAATCCTGTTGTCATACCACACCAACTTTATTCAGCGTTATGAGCTTTTCAACCACAGTACCACTTCCTTTTTCTTTAGGTTCTTTTCCTGGGCATACCCAGGGACATGATTTGATTATTTCGAGTGGTAATATCCCTTTCTTTGCCAAATAAATCAACAGCGGCAATGATGTGCACCAGCTATTGAAAAATTGTCTGTAATTTTGTGCCTTTGGAGTAGTTCTTGCTAGACAAATTACCGCATTACTTGAAGTACTAATATTTGGTAAACCGTCAAATACTTCTTCAGGACCACGAGCCTCTGTGTATAATTCAAAGTCGTAGCTAAAACCTGAGAAATTGTTCAGAATAAAAATTTGGAAGCCCCATTTATGAGGCTTTTTGGATTTTATTGCCATATGGTTGAGTGACTTTTAGTCAAAATTATCTGCTTTCCTTAAGGATAGATAACAATCGCTCTCTAAGTTTTTTCAGGGAGGGATGAAGTTTATGTAAAGAATTATAGTCTCGTTGGCTATTAGACATTTGGGTTGAGTCTCTATTGAAGTGAATACAACACTTAATCTCTTCAAAATGGTTGCATGATATGACTGAGCTGACTTTGGTATATCCTGATGTTTCGCTCTTTTAACCTCTAGTAGACGGCAATTGAATAATAGACATCATAAGACATATTGTAGTGTTTTTATGTATTTAATTGTCCGTGAAAGACTTGCGGCGACGTTGAACCGCTCAGTGAAACAGCGTTTGCTTTTACTGAGAGTGACTTAGTCTAGGGACGCTTGTATGCGCTTCTAGGCGAGCGTTTTGTGGTGTGGTTGAGCGGGTTTTTTCCGCTAGAATCAAGTTTTAATACAAATTATTTATCGCATCCACGATTTGTAGGGTGACTTCAATGAAACATGAAGCGCAAAACAAAAAAGTTTTCATTACTACGATACTCACAGTTCTTGTTCACTCTGCGCGCTGTCAGAAAACTACCGCATTGCTGACGAAGAAATTATATTGAAAGGAAAAAAGGGCGAATTCAGGTGCAATTCATACCCCTTCGCACCTATCTCAACCGGACTTAAAGTCTTGATGACGGAGTGTACGTGCAAGAACTCTCCGTCCCTGGTGAGAGCCTGTAGAACTCAAAGAAGAACCACAATCTGATGGCTTGGTTAATTAATGCATGTTTGCATGTTTTCTATCCGAGTGCTTCGAAAGACCAAGGAGGAAGATTGATTTTTTCCTTCTTTAACAATTCATTTCTATTTCACAGAAATTCTAGCCTGTTATTGGTTCTTATCTTTTCTTCGCTTCGCTTCATGATCTCCACTCGTTCAGCAGCCACAATGGAGCAGTCACGCTTCATTTCGCAAAATTGTTGTGTTTCCTTTAGAAAAGAAAGAATCACCACGAGTGGGCGCTTATAACAAAAAATATGTAAAATGCTTAAAAACCCACCAACCAACAATTTTCGTTGGCGATAACATCCATCACACATCAACCGTAAGGCTATTCTTTGGGCTCTTTTAACTCAAAAATGACAATTAACATAATAAAATCACGTAGACACTTCACATTTGCAGCACTCATCTTCAAATCGTCAAGACAACTCTCCTAATGAGATAATCGCAGCATTGAAAAAGATACTATTAGGTTACTGCTCTATATACGTGAAAACACTGCACTAAGTCTGTATTTAATTGAATACGTTGATTGGCAAATGCTTCTAGTCTATTATGTCATTAAATTAATGTTTTCCAAGGGCTTATATCCCAGAAAAAGAACGATGGCAATGCGACAAAATTAACTACGTACAGAAAAGCAAGGATGGCTGTTCTGTCAAATCCCCAATTTGAGTGCTGTTCCGGCTCACTGACACGTCTTCCGGTTGCGTTCCGAGAGTGTGTTTTTGCATGTACAAGTATTTGACGTTTTTCGCGTCCACCCACTTTAGTCATTGCCAGATATACAATTCAAATTTGAATAAATGGCTAGGCGGAAAAAATTTGAAATTTGTTTGATGAGCTTTATTTTGTGTCGATCCAGAAAGCACTGAATCAAATATACCCACAAACTGTTCAATTTCTTATGGTGCAACTGTCATATTTTTTCAGGACGCTTTTCGTTGCATATAAAACACTATTGCTGAGATATAAGTTGAAATATTATGTTAGTAAATAAGCTCTTAAAAAATTGAACGGGTGTTTTCAACTCCATTATGACTGAAAGCAAACTTAAATCACCTGTTAATTCTGCGTTTGAGTCCAATCTTTCCATAAAGCCACCCCTCCGCCTTCGTGTTTCAGCTCTATTGTTGATTGCATGAAGGCGTGTAACAGTCCATTCAATAAGTCAGTAGGATGACACATAGATGGCACTACTAAAATTTTTTTTCATGTGATTTTTTATTAGTACTAACCTTCAAACGATACGTGTATAAATTTGACATCAATCGGACTATTGATTTGTGAGTGATAGCATTTTGTGCGAAGCAACTTTTGTAATTGAAAAAGAAAATGCAAAAATAAATGAATTTCGAGTTTTCATAAAGCATTGATTTTTGATGAAAAAAATACAGTGGAAACCGATAAATGGCCTGATCAACATTATCCGGACTCTGCTCCATCAAGACACGTGATAGATTGGATTGCTGAATTTAAACGTGGTCGTACCAGCACAAAAATGATGCATAGCGCAGTGGACGCCTAAATGAGGCTGTTATTCCAGAAAACCTCGAAAAAATCAACAAATTGGTTATGAATGATCCAGTGGCGAAGATTGCATACAACTCGATTCCTACCGGCTTCCCTTTGAAAAATGGCACAGCCAATGGCCTCTTCCATTGACAATAAATAATTATAATTAGTCATATACCTGCACTAAATTGTACTGAATATAATAAAAACTATACATTACATCAATAAAAATTACAAAACGCCTTAATTTTTATGTTGTCTTAGTTTTTTAATTGTGACATTAAAATAAATTGCTGAAAAATAAGCCGATGGCACCTTTTCCGAATCGTCTCATACATCATATCACATCCCAATCAATTTCCACCACATGTCGACTGAACGATACTGTATGTATCCCATAACTCGCTCAAGCGCGAGTTACGAAAATGAATGGAAAACAAAAATGCGCGAACGAGCTCATAATTTCGTTAAACTGTGAAGACAAAAGATCGTTTTGAATGTTTTGATTGACAGTTTTAATTAACACTTCATTTGTTCATTGACAATCAGCTAGTGCCTGTAATAGTTTCTGTAGTGTAGAATTAGAATTGCTTTGTTTATGGACAATAGTGAGTTCTGTTTGTGAAGTGGATTAGGCCTTACGAGGACTTAAGGTTTTTATTTGGGGTATGCAATGTAATATTGAAATTAGAAATTTAGTTTAGTAAATTAGTAGAAAAGTCAAAGGTAGAATTATGGCGTTGATTGCCTTAGAATGCTGCTTAACGATTATTTGTTGTCTGAGGGCATATCTTTTTCAAAGTTAAGTTTTGAAAATAAAAAACATTTGATTCAGATAGGCCGTGCTCGCCTAGACATGACTATAGATTATAAACGACGCGATGGTTTTGTCAAACATTTTCATATTTCGCTGTACGATAAATATCAGTGGCTCACGGGCAGTTGTAAATTAAATAAAATGTTTTGTTTTCCTTGCTTATTATTTTCATACTCTAGTATCGTGTAGAGTCACTCGGGATTTACAAACATTAATAATCTTTCCAATTCGTCAAAAAAACATGTTCAAACTGAGTAACATATACGTAGTTGCTTAGCTTTACATGAGTTCGGAGCTAGTAGAATTGAAACGTTTTTTCGACAATACACATGAAGCTCATAATAGAAAAGTAGATCGGAGTAGAAATTTAATGAAACGCTTTATAGATACTACCATTTTGCTAGGTAAACAAGAATTAGCTTTTCGCGGTCACGATGAAAGTCCGAATTCCGATAATCGCGGAAACTATATAGAAACTTTATTATATTCAAGCAAGTATGATACAGTAATAGACTCGCATTTGGAACAATGTTCTTCAATACAGAATCCCGCGTTTACTGGTCTTTCGAAAGATATTCAAAATGATTTAATACATAGCATTTCATCCGTTTTACGTGAACAGATAAGATTTGAAATCAATCAAGCTGATTTTGTATCAGTAATGATTGACGAAACTCCCGATGTCAGTCATAGGGAGCAACTGACTGTAGTATTTCGGTATTTAACTGACTCTGGTATTGAAGAACGATTTCTAGGCTTTTACGATGTTAGCGGCAGTCGCACAGCCGAAGTTTTATCAAATCAGTTGCTAGGAATACTAGACAAATATCATTGTAGGAATAAGTTAATTGGTCAGTCTTACGATGGTGCGGCAGTTATGTCGGGTGAGTACGGTGGAGTGCAAGCGAAAGTTCGCGAGTCATGTCCTATGGCAATGCTTGTGTCGTGCTACGCGCATATATTACATTTAGTACTTATTCGATTACTTCAAAATATTCCGGAACTTAAAACATTTTTTGGACACGTAAATAGCATTGTTCGGTTTTTCAACAAGTCTTCTAAACGTTCGAACCATTTAAAGGAAATAGCAGACCGTTGTATGCCCGGAGTATCTGAAACCCGTTGGCACTATCACTCACGTATTATTTATGTAATTTTTAACTGTAGATTAGATATTATAAACACTTTTAATTCAATATTAGATAACCCGCAATCTTGGGACTCTGAATCTCTTTCTATGGCAGAATGTTTCCTAAGTAAATTAGAAAATATGGAGTTTTGTTTCTTTTTGCATGTATTATCAGACATTTTTCAAAAAACCGACGTTCTTTTTAACTTATTGCAGTCAAAACAGGTTGATTTCGATATAGCACACCGCGAATTAGATTCATTCAAAAATTGGCTATCAAATGATTTTTTAAACAATTTTGATATTATTTACGACGACGTTCAGGAATTTTGTGAACCACCGCGACAACGTAGACGAGTTAATGCAGAATTAGACCCCAGAGCATTGTATAGGCGTCTTTTCATTGAAATAATAGACAATGTAAATACGCAAGTACAACAAAGATACCAATCGTTTTCTCAAATGAATTTTCTAAATTTGCTTAATAAATCTAATTATAGTTTTTATGGTAAATCATTTCCAGATGAAATAATATCTTCATTAATGTTGAAATATCCGCAAATATTTGAATTCGCTGCTTTGAAAAATGAGCTGAAAGTTTTATATACAACGGCATCTTTAAATAAATTAGATGCTTACGAGCTTTACCTTCATTTGAAAAAATCATTACTAGGTGAAACATTTCCTCAAATTGCAACGTTGTGTAGCATATTTTTGACAATTCCTGTTACAGTTGTATCTGCGGAGAGATCGTTTTCGGCTTTGAAACGGATTCATACATATATACGTAATTCCCAAAAACAGGAAAGATTATCTGATTTGGCCATTATTTCCATAGAAAAACATTTATTGCTAAAAATTAAGAATCAACCTGGGTTTTATGATAATGTCCTTGCGCATTTTGTTAAAAAGAATAGACGCATAGCTGTAGAGCATAAGTAGTAATGTACCTAGTTAGTAATTTCGTTAGTCTAGTGTAGATCTCTTATTCATTCACATTGTCTCTCATAGTTCACCGCAGACGGCTTTTTACAAAGCCACTTTTATTATATCTGCAAGACACTTTAAATATATCAGTGATTACACGTATAGTAAAAGTGGGTTAAAGCCATATCTACCAATACAAAATAGAGCCAGCCGCACCAATAGAGTGTAGAGGTAAGGAAACTACATGCGAAGACTTGTCCAAGGTAAGCATTTTTTGCTCTGGGTTACCTCCCACAAAAATTAACTCTCCGCCACTGGAATGATCGCAAATTGAAGGTGCACGACTTGGCTGACTTTGTAAGGATAGCAGATGGTAGTGTTTTTACCATTTTACACAAACATTTTGGCATCTGAAAGCTCTGTGCAAAGTGGTTGCCGTGTGAGCTCACAGTCGACCAAAAACAACAACGCATTGATGCTTCAGAGGAGTATTTGGCGCTGTTAAACCGAAATAAAATCGAATTCTATCGTCGATATGTGACAATGGATGAAACATAGCTTCACTATTTCACACAGTCAGCTAAGTGAACACCGGTCGACGAGCCGAATCCAAAGCGACCATAGACGCAACATTCGGCCGGTAATGTGATGGCGTCTGCATTTTGGGATGCGAACGGAATAATATTCATCGACTATCTCCAAAAAAGAACCACCCTTAACAGCGACTATTAATGCACACTTTTGGAACGATTGAAGACTAAAATCGCAAAAAAAGGCCGCATTTGCAAAAGATAAAGGTGTTGTTTTTCACCAAGACAATGTACCATGTCTCAAATCAATGAAAACGATGGCAAAATAGAATGAACTGGGCTTCGAATTGTTTACCCACCCACCATATTCTCTAAATTTAGCCCCCTGTTTTTAAATCTCAAGATAATGCTTGCTGGAAAGAAATTTAAGTCCAATGATGAAGGAATCATTGAAACTGAGGCCTATTTTAATGAGAAAGAGAAATCGTACTATAAAGGTGGTATCGAAAAGTCGGAAAATCGCTTTACTAATAATATTGCCCTCGAAGGCAACTATGTTGTCAAAATTTTGTTTTTTTTCTTTTCCTGTGGACTTATTGAATGACCTGTTAAGTGGAGAAGATACGAATTAAAAAATTGCGTCCCTCCGCCTCGCAGTTGAAATCCACTGAATTCACTTAGTCATAGTATAATTTGAAAGCTTTACTTTTTCCCCAAACAAATCATATGGATACCGTTAAGTTCAATTTAAACATAGCTAGGTTTCCTGTAAATTCTAAAAAAATCGATCAATATTTACGAACCCAAATTTCTCCGATCACAAAAACACAAAGTTTTTCTGCTGTTGGGGCTTTCAATCAAACTTGATACTGCAATTTACATCGAATATTCTAAAAATTTTGATATTTTTTCAATGTTAGTAAAATTAATGCAAACTCAACTTGTTTATGAAAAAAGTGCTCAAGACAAAGATAATTACCAATCCAATTCAACATTTGAATCATGAATATTTGGGCCCTGACTTCCCTTATAATGGATTCACCACCTCTCGAAATTCCATCATCATCACGTTTTACATTTTTTATCACTGCTATTTTAATCATAATAGCAACCAAATGATTACTATAATAATAAAAATGATAATTGCATTACATACTAAAATTTTTTGTTGCATTTGAATCGTTTCAGGTACCAACCAACGAACCAACAAACCAACATTCCATCAAACATTAACCTACCGGCGAAGTTTGCAAATCGTTAACGTTTACCTGGCTAAGGTGTAAATCGGCGGTAGATCTGGTTGAATTGTTGTGGCGGTAGATTCGCGATCACCTTTCCACACATGATTGCCGAGTAGATATACCTACAAGCTTCCACATACTCTACCTACCGCATAACCGCCAAACAAATACAATTCGCCCGCTAGTCGTCAGTATCGCGATCAGTTGAGTTACACTCTTCAATCCAGCTTAACATTTATCACAAAAGCGACGCGCCAAGAGGAGAAACCTCGCAGTACTGTACTGTAAGGTATTGCGAATAGCGAAAAAGTACTCAGGAGGCTGGACAAAAAATTACCTCGCAATACACGACCGTACTTACAATAAAAGTTAGTTGCGATTGATTACTGGTGCTTCCAGATCTTCATTGTTGGCGGATCTTGTTCTTTTGCGCTCTGGAACTGCGCCGCGCCAATACCTTTAGATTGTGCGCGAAAGTTCGATAGTCGCGTCAAGAAGGGCCGAGCCGTAAGGAATAAAAGTTTGTTGTAACCCAGTTTGTGGCTGCACAGTAGTGACGAAGTCGAACCAACCCGGTACTATTTACTCGTACAGTGATAACTATGGCCAGTGAAAAACTATCTTTTGCCGTTGTATCTAAACTTTTGTGATACAAGCGAAATTGAGATAATCCAGTGCGGTACCGTTCGTCATAGTCGGAAAATTAGTGTTTTTAATTAAAATTGGAAACATTTTTAATTTAATCGAGAAATTGCGGTTCTAGTACATCCACTAGTAAATAATTTTAGAAGATATAAAGTCAACTGAAAATCGCTTTCAATTTCTTTATTGATTTTAAAAAAGTTTGTGTGAACGCCGTTGTAAAAACAAAATCTATCAACACCATGTCGACATCAAAGGAATTCATTGTTGCCAGTGAGGACGAGAAACATTCAGGAGTGCCAAGTAAGTTTTACCGTTGAAATTTTCTCCGATAACTCATAGTTCGTGCAGTATTTCATTGGAAATTTTTACGCGTTTCGAATGAATCGTTAACCGTTGAATGGCGAATTTGTCACAGAAAGCTGTTTACAAATTCTGCATCAGTGATAAAAATTTATTTGAATTTGCATTTTGTGCTAATTTTTAAGACAAATGTTTTGTTGGGAGAGTTCGAGGTTTCTTTCAGATAATACCTTGATGAGCATACGAAATTGACTTGTTTGCATACAAATGATATAATTTTTCCTAGAGGTGACCTATAAACGTTTTTCCAGACTTCATGGTCTTATTCGATTCGGTGGAAAAGCAACAAATAACATTTTTAACTTAATATTTTCAAAATAAAATTTTATTTGCCCAAACAAGTCCATTAGTGAAAAAAAATTAGTTATAGGATATGCAAACAATGTCGCCGCTATCAATGATTAGCAAATATAACAAGCGATTACAAACACCGTCTGTTAGTTCTAGTAGTAAAAATATATTCGTCTACATACTCGTATAGTGAATTTTTTGTTTTTCCTAAGGCATGTAAGCAACACATAATTTTTTGTAGGATTTCTTAATTCTAACATCACTACGAAAGATTGCCGCAATAGTATCGCAGCAATGTCTTCTACATATACTAAACTTACCGGTCATTAGCTTTACGAGTATGGTTGATTGAAGAACAACTTTTTGCTAGCAAAGTATGATTTGGAATTTTTGCTTGTAGCAAATTTAAATTGTGGAGAAATTTCCGAAGTTAATTAGTGACCATACGTATTTTTTTCGCTGAACATGGTATGTAACCTTAAGTCTTTTCAAGGATACTTTGATGTTTTTTTTTTGTTTTGGTATTTTTATGCCTTGTTTTGCTGTATGAGGAACAGGCAGTTTTGATTTTTTTTCTAAAGATGGCCTCATAGTCTTGTATCATAAGCAATTAATAAAAATACTATTCGAATTTAAAGAAAACCAACCTCAAAATATCCTAAAAAGGATGAAATGGATTTCATGGAAAGGATGCCATATCAGTTTTCCCCGTTTTATTCACGTTGATTATCATGTTTTTTAAATTAATTATATTGAAACGGGGAAATTGATTTGACCCCGCTTGCGTGAAATTTATTTCATTCCTTTTAGAGTATTTTGAATTCATTTTTTTTTTCTAAAAGTTGTTTTTACTCCACCCATCTTAGTGGCCGATTTTTTTCATTTAAATCGCGTTAAAACTAGTTTCTTGACTAAATTGTACCTTAGAAGCTTCCCCAAATGCAAATTAGAAGAAGCTTCCCCAAATACAAATAATGTGAAACCTTTCTGGTCCTATATTAAATCATAAAAACTTTGTCTTCTATTCCTTCTACTGTCTGTTGGGGTAGTGCATAATGCTCCTCTCCTCAGACAATTTCAGATTTATTCTCTCAGTATTTTTCGTCTACCTTTTCTCCTTTCGTCGACTCCGCTCACTCCTACTCAGTAAGGAATCATGTTTATTCAATTCCCTCTTTAAGCACTGACCTCTCTGAAGTAGAGTCCTTAATTCATTCTCTTGTTCCGAATATCAGCCTTGGTCCAGATGGTTTGCCAAATATTTGCGTTAAGTTTATTGGCTTCTGCGCTTACCACCCCTTGTCCCTTTCTTTAACCTGAGCTTAAGCTTTCTCGTTGGAAAGGGTCTGTATTGTACCTATCTTTAAAAGTAGTGACCCTTCGTCTGTGTGTAATTACCGTCCAAGATCCCTGATTTCTTCTTTTCCGAAAACGCTTCAGCGTTTGGCTTACAACCGTCTCTCTAACCCATTAGGGGCTTATACAAGCGACCAGCATGAATTCCGGAAAGGTCATACGACGTCCGCTAATCTGATGCAACTCACTGTCATTGTAACGAAGGTATTGGAAAATCAATGTAAAGTTGATGTGGTATTCACTGATTTCACCAAGCGTTTGATACAGTAAATCATCGTCTTCTCTCCTGTAAGCTTGAAGCTTTGGAATCACTCCTTCTCTTTTGCAGGGCCGTCGAGAGAAAATCTGGGCTCGGGGGTAAACAATTGCGGGCCCTAAACTCCCCCACATGAAACACAATTATAAAATATGCTAAATGAAATATAAACATGCTGATTCTATGAAGAAAAGGGTTATAAAATCTTCAGAAAATTGTTTTTGAAACAAATTGTTTCCATAACAAGCTATATAAATATAAGTTGGTATATCAAAGTATTGAATAGAAACATAGAAAGAAAGCAGTCTACTTTTTGGAGTTAAGAGTTTTATTGTATTGTCAAGTTAAAATATTTAGTTATTAATTACAATTGTAAAATAGCTTTTCTCGCTTTCTTGGCTGCAAAATTTCTTATCGCAGTATCCAAATCCAGCTTCCTAGCTAATGAGGCCTCGATGCAAAGAGTGCCAAGTGCTGATACACGCATTTGTGAAGAGCATGATCGATGAAAGTTTTTAATACGAGTAAGAGCTCTTAATGAACGCTCAGCACTGGAGACAGTAACAAGTATAGTGCAAAATACACGGAGGGCAACGCACACATTCGGAAAAATCGTCTCCGAATTTCGGACAAAGATCGCATTTAGCAATGTAAAGGGTGATAACTCTTTTTCGAAGTTGCCTTTTTATATGTGTTTCAGATAGATCATTTCATCTCTTAAATCTTCAGAAGCGTCCAATTTGTGATTTTGGACGAAATTTGTGGGAGCACTTCAAATTTTGGTTTTGTCCATCGCTGTGAATAGTCATAAAAAAGAGAAACCATTGTATAAATCCTTCATGGTATTGAACCTATTGGATATTCTCGCAATAACCGAGTCGATGATTACGTAGAAAGTGTCCCTTTTGAAATTGGTCTCTTGATCGTCTGAACTCGTGTCGTCGTCATCTTCATTTTCATCGAAACACCTCTTGCATTTTTTCTTTCGAGTATTAGGGAAGGTTGATAAAATCCCCAATTGAATGACAACCGTTTTGCATTCACTTAAAATGTCATCCCATCGATTTCGAATCAAATTCAAGTTAGACAGCGTACTTTTGAGATTTTGAACTTCGAAATCGGTAGTGGCGTCTCCGGCTTGAAGAATGATGCTCCTCTCATTGATAGCTGTCAATATCTTAAACCAAATTGAGGACATCAGGATGCACTCAAATTTTTGCATGTTTTTCAGAACGCCGTTGACATCGTTACGAGTATCCGCATCAGATTAAGTTTAGTTAAACTTGGAATATGTTTAGAAGAGGTTTAACTGCCACAGTTCTAGCAGACCACCTTTCATCTGAAAGTCTGTGAAAAGAACCCGTTATACTTTTTTTGAGAATTTCCCAACGCTGTGGACTGCTGCTGAAACTGGTATAGCATTTCTGAAAAGCTCCAAAAAAAGTGATTGCTGCTGATTACAGCATTCTGCAGAGTCAACACCACATAAATTGAGACTATGTGTTGCACAGGGCTAATAAACAGCATTTGGATTTTTCTCCAGAAAATGACGTTGTGCCCCATTATATAATCTTTTCATATTAGAAACATTGTCGTATCCTTGTGCTCGACAGTCTTCCAAAGAAATGTTATACTCTTCTAGAGTATCGAAAATTAAACCAGCAATCGCCTGGCCAGGTTTTTGGTTACAATCAATAAAAGCCAGAAATCGTTTTTGAATGTTAAATATCTTTTTCTTCGAGTTAAAATGGACGCAACGCAAAATAAACGTAGTTTGATTGACGTGGCTCGAATCAGGTGTAGCATCAACGATGATAGCGAACCATTTGGCACCTTAACGTTCTTTCAGTATAGTCGATTTATCGTGTTCAACACAAATTTGAATAAATTCGTTTTGAGTCTCGACCGAAAGATAGTTGACCTGCAAACGTTCGCGTTGTTGACTAATCCTAATCTTCTCTAAATGTTCGCGAAGTATCGGATCGTAATGACTGATCCGCTCTAAAATCCCCAACAAATTTCCATTGTTCCGTTCTCCGAGAAGATTGCTAGCACCTCTGAATGATAGACCCCTTTCGCCAAGAAACAAAATGGTGTCTAGGATTTGACGTAAAATTTCGTGCCATTTTCTAGTTTCACTGATGACCTGTTTATTTAGAACTGTATCAATTAAATTTTTCTCTCGAATCGAGTCTATAACGAGTGCCGTCGAACGCAGCACTGAATGTGGTCTGGCTTATTTTCATGAGCTGATAAATTATAATACAGTTTTTTCCAAGCTTGTTTTTGAGTAACCTGTAGGAGAGCAAAGTTGTGGACGATTGAAAGGGTTTGTACTTAACAAACGACAAGGTAAGCAATACAAAGCGTTCATAAAGCTACTCCACACCAACCAATCTCGCTCCACTCTCTCTCTATTTGGCAAAGTCTTCCATAAAAGCGAGACGGCAAATGGCTCATCATTACGATCACGTGGACGGATTATATCGTTCACCAGTGGACAAATTCAGTACACACAGAGCCAATATCAAAATCATAAAGATACAGCTGTTCTCCTTGGGTCCTTCGTATGGATTGTGTTTCCATTGAAGATGAACTATAATCAATGCCGATTTTATAGTTTTCATTTCCAAAGTTTTGAATAACTACGTCATTGTTTGCAGCTTCCAATATTTGACGTATAATGGATGGAGAGAAGAATTCGATCTATTACGAGAATTTATTTCACTCTGTCAACATCAATGATACCAAAACTCTCGACCTTCCATTTGATATTTCGACATAATGTCAACAAACAACATTCGCGGATGTAAAAAATGCACAACTATTTGGAGTGACCATATGAATAAGAACTTCGAAAATTGCACGTTGCGATGTGACGTGCATACTTCAAAAATTCTCAAATCCCACTTTATGCACCCTTGCGCCACCATTTTTAGACGGCCGGCAAAATTCTCCCACTCAATGCAAAATGATAATGAATAATTGTTATTTACTCATGTGTTATTTTCTCCAATCACCACTGTTTTGTTTTTTTGTTTCGCACAGCGTTGTGAAAACAACAAACGACAAACAATTACAAAGTGTTGCAGTCTGGGCCGGAACTTCTGTTAGAATGTCAGATGCACTGCGATCGTAGACAATAACCATAAGTAGCGCCTACATTGAGCAAGTTCACATGCTTCAGGGTCCTGCCAGTAATAAACAGGTTCATCAGGTTTTCTTAAACGAAAGGGACGCGACATCGATGGAAGCGAAAATGTACTAAAGAGGTTTGCACATTTCAAAACAAACAAGCAGCATGATCTATGTTACAAAAAATTCATGCCCATCAGCTTCGCCTCAGAAATTTTTAGAAGGCTCAAGGCAATCATTCATCCATCGATACTTCAAGGGGAAAGATCATGCGAATCATGTATGACATATGAGAAATGTGTGCTTGATCCTGGCGACGAACCCGCGACAATGCTGTGCGACAGTACGTAGGTTGTCTGCACTTGACGATGTAAGGCAATGGAATGAGTATGATACACATAGATAGATAAAATGTGTACCGTATAGAAAATGAGCATGTTGAGCCCGGTAGACCTGAGAGAGTATCCAGCTAATTTGTTTGCGGCCACTGGTCGCAAACTTGATTGCGGCCACGTGTAAACTTGCCCATTCAACTGCAGCACGTGTAGCGTGGTAAAATAAACACACCAAATTTGAAAAAAATTCTGAACAATTTCTCATTTTCAGTTCTAAATTCAGTTATTACTTGCTAATTTACGACTTTTCGGAATTTTTATTCAAGTCATAAGAATTTCAGGTGAAGAGAATACAAAATTATTTTATTGGTGAATAAGACCTAAGGGCCCGGGAGTGCTTATGCAAGCGAGCAGCATGGACTCCGCAAAGGCCATTCGACGTCCACTAATCTGATGCAACTCACTGAAGGCATTGGACAACCAATATCAAGTTGATGTTGATATTCACTGATTTCACCAAAATATTTGACACAGTCAATCATCATCATCTCTGTTGGAAACTTGAAGCTTTTGGAATTACTCATTCTCTTTTATCATGCTTTTTTTTTATTTAATGTATCGTGCGCGACAAATTAGTTTTTATGGATCCATTTCTATTCCATTTTATCCATCATCTGATGTTCCTCAAGGTTGTATTCTTGGACCAATCCTTTTTCTAGAGTGTATCAATTATCTCCTTTCAGTAATCTTTTTTTTTTCTTTTCTATTGATTGCTGATGACTTTAAGGTATTTCCGTCTGTTAAGTCGTCTCTTGGCTGTCAATATCTTCCGGATGATGTGCTTAGTAAGTGGTGCTTTCTAATTTTCTTGACCTCGATTTCACCAAGTGCTATAAAATGGCTTTCCTCTTAAGTATCATCCCACTTCGTTTTTCTACATGCTATCCGAGGCTTTCTTGTACAAAGTCACCTCCCACAAAGATCTAGGAGTTACTTTGGATCCAAAACATAGGTTTGACATTCACATTTTGAATGTGGTTGCTAGAGCCTCTAAACTTTCGGGTTTTATCCTAAAGCATGTTCACAAGTTTTGTAATATTTAAATAAAATAAATACGAAGGTTATTTTACCTGCGCACAACTATGGATTTTAGAATAGGAAGTATAGAGTAATATGATTTATAGCGTCCAATCTTGTCCTTTTTGGCACATTTTCTATTCAGGTTTGCTCCAAGACACACAAAGTTATCCAAACTTTCAAGGTTCTAATCTCTCATGGTCAGGTTGAGCGTTCTTCCTCGTCGGAGTCTAGATTTAGTTTTAGTTTTTTTTGACTCCTAGGTCAATTTGGTTTGCTGCAGATTATTCACTCAAAATACTCTTTTGGCATCCGAGATTAACCGTACCATAATGTGGACATCATCAGCATATGCTATCAATTGTGTGGATTTGAACATAAGTGAACCAGAAGCTTTAGCTGATGTCTTCCTGATGATATCTTCTAGCATTAGGCCAAGTTCATCCCCTTATTTAAGAGTGATTCCATTATGAAGCTGTCCGTTAGTTGGTTGTTTACCTCTATATTTAGCATGATGACTTTAACCATGTGGACGAAGTATTTGCTCAATGGTTTGTTTTAATTCGTGTTTTCTTTTCACTTCTGCTAATTTAAAACCTTAGCAAAGCTGCTTCATTCCAAACTCTACCGCTTCCCATGCCGTTTCTGAGCTCAGCGCCAACCTCGCTTTATTTTCCAGAATAAGGACTATCAGTATCGCAGAACCACTAGTTGAGTCGAAGTTAGCAATGAAAACCTGGGAGTACTGATATATTCAAAGGAGAGTTTCTCCGCACAAATTGGAGCAACACTCAAAAGGCGGCCAAACAATATTTATTTATTTATTTCATCTTACAGACTTACTAACCCAATAACAAAATGGAACGCAAAGAATAATTACAGTAATATTTAAATGGAAAAGAATAATAGAATGTCGATAGTTGAAAGTTAAACTAGTAGTAACTCTCTTAGTTTTTTCTTAAATGCTCTGTAAGAAGAGGGGAAAGGACCAAGCTCGAGATTATTATGATTTCGTACGATTCTTACGATTGGTGAATGGAAATATAAATCTGTTCTAGCATATGGGATAACGAAATAAAAATTCATCCGAGATGAACGAGATGTTTGTCGGAAACGCAGCTCAGAAAAAATATTTAACGGGACTTGATGGTAGCAGAGTTTGTACAAAAAACATTGGTCTATATAAGTTCGTCGGGATATTAAGGATGGAACAGATAGGAAAGATTAACCACTTTCATAAGGGTGATAGGGCAAATTAAACTTAAGGAAAATAAAACCCGTGAACTTTCTTTGGATAGTTTCTAAAGAAGACACGAGATAGGAATATTGGGGGGACCAGATAACAGAACAGTATTCAAGCAAAGGGCGAACAAGACAAACAAATAGGCGGACAGAAGAAGAGAAGCTATTGAATTTCTGTACATGTCGAAGGATAAACCCGGAAACTCTAGACGCTTTAGTAATTACAGTTAAAATATGTGCAGCAAATTTGAGTTTTGGATCAAAAATTACTTCAAGGTCTTTATGACTGAACACTCCATAGAGCAAAGCATCATTTTGTATATAATTAACATTAATAGAGAGTCCTTGAGAGAAAAAGTCATTTTATGACATTTAGTAGTGTTAAGACATAAATAGTTTGAAGCACACCATTTATTTAGAGCATTCAGATCATTTTAGAGGAGCTGACAGTCTAAATGGGATTTGACTGCTCGAAATACTTTGAAGTCATGAGCATACAAGAGGCAAGAGGAATTTATTACAAAAGGAAGATCATTTATGAACAACAGAAAGAGAAGAAGCCCAAGAATTGAACCTTGTGGAACACCAGATGAAGGATAAAAAGGACTTGACGTAGTACCAGAGAGACTTACTCGACAGGGACGACACGATAGATAAGATGACATCCAAGATAGAAGAGCACCCGGGATGCCAAGAGCTTCAAGCTTACGACAAAGAAGAAAATGATTCAATGTGAAAAGAGGCCTTGGAGAAATCTGTGAAGATCACATCAACTTGCAGTTGGTTATCCAAAGCTCTTGCAATACTGTTTGTGAACACCATTTAATCAGAGGTAGTGGAGTATCCTTTGAGAAAGCCATGCTGCTATGGAGCAATAATAGGAGCTAATGAGTTTGAGAGTCGATTATGAACCAACAGTTCAAGTAACTTTGGAAATCAGGACAGTGAGAAAATAGGGCGATAATTAAAAACTGATGTAGGATCACCGCTTTTAAAAATAGGCACAATATCTGCTGTTTTCCAAGGGTTAGGGAAAGTACCAGTACTCAAACTTAGATTGAAGAGGAGAGATAAAGGAAACTGATAGCCAACATAGGGGGACCTGTTTCGTCAAGGAGGCGACACCTAATGAGCGCTGTACAATCTATCCTACTTTGCTGGTCAGAACTATAGGGCTCTAAACAAGGAGTCGCACTGCAAGTAGTTGGCACAGGTGCATACTGAACAGTATCCGAGTCGACAGTATTGGTGATCGCAGTTGTGATACTTACTCGTACTGCGTTCCATATGAGGGGACGAAGGAGTGTCTATATGCGCAGAAGCAAGAGCAACAGAAAGGCGGTTGCTAGAGAGGAGAGGCAGTGCTATCTCAACGATTGGCAACAGCCTTGGGAGAGCAATACAGAGGAAGATGGACTGCTCACTTCATTCCCGACAATCGAGTACACGGCGAAACTGATTTCTACCTAACCTAATTTTTTAGTAGACGTGGATGTTCCCAGTCTTATCTGCAACAGGTTCATGAGTCATGATTTCCGGGCAACGTGTTTTGGAGAGGAATCATGGATAATGCCTGCCATACGTTTTTTGTCTGCAAAATATGAGAAAAGCTGCGGGTTGATCTATGTAGCAAAATTGGGGCGCTCGCTGGAGACTGTGGCCGGAGAGATGCTTATATCAATTGGCAAATGAAAGTGCGTGGGACATTGCGCTCGGTCAGTGCTGACAGTTAAAAAAAAGCAAACTGGACCATCGAGAGGCATCAAGAGTGGAAGGATCTTTTTTTAGTAATCCTGAAAGGCTAAACTTTCCCAATTTCTCTTAGATTTTTCAACATAACGGACCAGCGCAAACAAGGATTTTGATTGCTGAAATTTCCAACGAAGAACAATATATTGGACTAGAACGTATCGGCACAGAATCGTAATATTTTCAAAGACTCTGCATGTATATTTGGTATATTGGCGTCAAGAAATTGAATTTTAATGGCGTCAAGAACTCGAACTTTAATGCATTTTGTACGAAATATGCCAATTATTTAGCAACTCTTTAAAAATTTGATGAAAGACCCAGAATCCTGTATATGACCTAGCAGCCAACTAAATCAATCCACTGACATGAATTGACTTATATACCTGTAATTATCGTGGAGATCTAGACTTGAGTTCCAATAGTCTCTGTAACTGGGCAATGGTTTCATCCCCATGAGAAAATTCAAACCTGAAAATGTTTTCATTTCGAAATGTCTGTAGGTTTAAAATCTTTTTCTAGTCCGTTGTTGCTCCTGCGTAGCATACAGGTTTTTGGATGAACGATTTCTTCAATCATATTGTTTGTTACAATTAAAGAAAAGATTTGATTTGGTGTAGGGGTTCTAACGTCTTTTACATCTATGACTCTAACTACTTTAGTAAACTGTTATTAAAGTTAAAAAATGGATCATTGTGGGTTCAGTTGAGTTTCTTGAAATCTACTCCGGCGACCAAAAGAACTCAGTGGAATATTATCTTTGGAGCTTTATTCATCTTAAATATATAGCTCCACTGTTTCATCATTATTTTCTAGCATATCTTCGTCATCCTGCACAAATTCCTCAATTATTTATTTGCTGTCGGATGAAAGACGAAGAGTTTCGTATAAGGTCCTAATTCTTCAAATGATTTGCTCAGATAAAATTCAACAATTTTGATGGTGGTACAAATAACGTCCCACGTAATAATTTCAATCAAAAAGCAAAATAGTGCTTTTGGCATTATGATTTTAATATAAAATTCTTACCAAAGTTATCGTTGACGTAATATATCAAAACAAAATGATTCTACGTCTAGCAGTCGTTGCGTGTAGACGTGTTTTTAACCGCTCCTGTCATTAATTTTAAAAATTAATTAATTTTTCCCAAAAGTCAGTTGTAAATAATTTTTTTTAATTGAAAACCATCACCGTCGAATTATTCGAGCATTTATGGAATACCTGAAATTCATTTCCTGAAGAAAAATCAAAAGTGGAAATACGTTCAAGGGAAGTCCCGGTCCGAGAACATTCCCTCTAGTCTCGAAGCAAAAGCAACGAGATGGAGGAGCCCAATGGCTTCAGCCATCAACCAGAAGGTCCGTGCCCATCGCCAACAATGACGGGCGAAAAAAAACTTAAAAGAAGATACGACGATAAAAAAGAAAAACCGACAATCCTATCGGTAATCGAAATCGAGCAGCTGATCAAAGACAAAGAAAAAGCTGAAAAAATTGAAAAAGAAAATGAAGACCTCAAGCTTCGAGTTAAATCGTTAGAAGCACTTGTTGGAACGTTAACGATCAACAAAGATAAAGAAACCAAGAAAGGCCGACAAGCAAATTCAAAAACCGAAGACAAGAAAACTAAAAAGCCAAAGAAACAAGCCAATCAAGAGGATGTCCTCAGCACAGGAGGCGCAAACGAAAGCAGAAATTACTATGCAGCGCTAGCTGGTCTTGAAGAAACGATGAACATTGAAGAGAATCCAGGTAAAACATCTAAGTTAGATAATGAGTTCATTGAATACCTTAAAATTAAAAATCGGGAGAATAAACCAAAAGGTTTATCTGCTGGTCCGTCCGTTAAGATTAATGAAAAAAAAGAAAAAGTTCCACCAATCAATGTATTTGGGCAAACGGGCAAAGATATGGTTCGGCTTTTGGCAGCCGAAAATAAGCTAAAAGATTTTGAGATAAAGAGAGTCAATGCCGATAAATTGACAATTAGGACTAAATCGTTGGTTGATTTGCAGGCAACAAAAAGTGCCTTAAATTCTGGAGATGTTCCGCATTTCACGTAAACTCCGAAAAGCGAAAAGAACCAAACCATTTTATTGCAGGGTCTGGACTGTGGTGAGGACACAGTCAATCTCCTTCAGGTGCTTCAAGAATTTGCACCAGAAATACAATTTATTTCAGTTAAAAACTTTGCAACGAGAAGATTGATTGTGGAGCGCAAAAACTTGCATCACTACTTAGTCCAGATTTCAAGCAAAAGTAGATCGAGTGCCCTGCAAAAAATACGGTACTTGAACTTCCGCGTGGTGAGGTGGGAACGCCTCCAGAAAAGTGAGGTCAACCAGTGCTACAGGTGTCAAAGATTCGGGCATCCGGCTGCCAATTGCGCCATGAAATATAGGTGTGTTAAATGCAAAGACATTCATGCTCCCGGCGAGTGCGAATTGGCTCAGGCGGAGCCAAAAGAAAAACTATATTGTGTGAACTGCGGTGCCTTTGGTCATCCAGTATCATATCGAGGATGCCCCTGGTATCAAGATGCAAAGATTAAAGTCGTTCCGAAACAAATGTGATACCTACAAACTTCGTCAAGCCCGGGGTGTCATTTGCATTTGCTGCGAGAGGACCAGCAGACAATGTAAATAAAATAAATAATGTAAGTGGCAATAATGAGCTGCTCCTTAAAATTTATCTGCAATTCCTTATCGGAGCGAATTGATAAACAAGATTCGAAAATTAACATTGTTCTTCAGCGTTTAGGGCTTTCAAATGCTTCAAAATAAGTTGTCATCTGGCCACATTCCCACGGATAGGATTTGTCTCATCTCGTTCAACGTCAACTTCATTGTTACTTTACATCGGCGTGATTATCTCCTTGAATTCATTGCCAGACAAAAGCCTGACATCGTGCTTCTCACGGAAACCCACCTCAGTTCATGGCACTCCATGAGATTCAAGGATTTTGAGTTCGCAAGAAACGATAGGGTAACAGGTGATGGGGGAGGTGGCACCGGGATATTGGTTCGAAGACCCTATCGTTTCCAAAATATTGAAAAAGTCGAATTCAAAAGCTTTGAATCTCTTGAAGTGTCCATTATCAAAATCTCACTGCCAGGTGGGGATAACCTCTTCGTTATCTCTGCCTATGCAACTGGTGGAACTGTTCTCAAGCTCAAGGAGGAGCTCAATTCCTTGTTCGAAATATTCGAATTGAACAGGCTGCATAACTATTATATTCTTGCTGGTGACCTGAACGCCAAGCATACATCATGGCTGAACGCCACCAATAATCCAAGAGGTGTATTCCTGAAATCGTGGATAACAGAGAACCAAATTGAATACAGGTGCAAGCTATATGGGTCGGAGTTCCCAACATACCCTAGGACAAATTCATATTTGGACCTTTGCATTGCTGACGCAAAACTTGAATTCAGCTTTAATAGTCCTCAACGGAAACTGCAGGTGCTTCCTTATGAAAGCGACCATAACGCAATCGTAATGGAAATCTATCATCACAGGGATGATTTCTTCCTCATTCCAGTTCAACACGAAAATCATCGGTTGAACTTCAAAAAAACAGACTGGGGAAAGTTTCAAAAGAAGTTTAATCGGGAGTACCAGAAGCAATGTCCCCCTTCTGATGGTGGCAACTCTTGCTCAATGGTTCCTAATGACAGGAATCTAACTAACGATGAAAAAGATGTCTATTTGTCGAAGTTAGAGAAGCTGACGTTGGAAACGATTGAGAAAGTAGTTCCCAAGATTAAACATCAAAACAATATGGAAAGATATGAAACACCAACCATCGCAAGATTGGAAAGCCTTGTTCTCACACGCGTCAACAATATTTATCGACCATTTTTGGACTACAACCATCCCTCGTTGTCTTTGTTTAAATTTCACCTGAGGAATGTCCGGAACTTAATCCGGTCATACTTCAGGAGTGAGGTCAGCAATCAATGGGCGGTAAAATTGAGGAGTATAAGCCCACAGGACGCAGTCGGCGTGTTTGCGAAAGTGAATAGCATATTCCGCAAGAAGTCCCGAGTGAAGGTATCGAATCTTGAAGTCGCTAGTGATGAGATAAATCTTCACTATAGGGCTGGTATCGAAATTGATAGTACGACTCCGGATAGAAATGGAAACAAGATTATCTGTGAAGGATTGGATAAACTTGCCCTGATTGGAAAACATTTTGAAGTGGTTCATCAACCAAACCCTGAGAGATGGGAACGAAATATTTTCAGAGGTCGTTGAAGCAAAAGTTTCCGCCTTCAAATCAAGCCTGAACGGCCAATCAATTCTTCATTTCAATGAAACATTAACATCTGACCTCATACCGAGCTGGAATCTTATTGATTATTTTGTCAGACTTGTGTTTCATATTTCATCATGTGGTACTGATGGTATTCCAAATGTAGTTTTCCGACATTTGCCTGAGGTTGCTATTAGGAACTATTGCATATTGTTCAACATCATGTTGAGCAATTCATATTTCCCAAATGATTGGAAAAAGGCTAAGGCATTTCCGATCTTGAAGAAAGGAAAAGAATCTTCATGCCCCAAAAGCTATCGCTCAAGCAGCTTGCTGCCTAACATCAGCAAGGTGTTTGAAGTGATACTCAACAGAGCAGTAAACGCCCACATTGAGGAATATGAGTTGATGCCGACTTGCCAATTTGGTTTTCGTGCCAGGCATTCGACCACACATGCAATAACGAAAGTAACCTCAGACATCTGTTGGAAACTAAATGATAGACAATGTGTTGGAGCATGTCTCATTGATATGGAGAAAGCCTTTGATACGGTATGGTTAGATGGACTAATTTTTAAACTCTTTCAGGATAAGTTCCCCAGACATCTTGTCGCCATGATGTGTAATATGTTATACGGGAAATCGTTTGTTGTAACTAATGGAAATCTGATAACAATGCGCGAGTTCAAGGTCTTGAATGGTCTACAGCAGGGAACAGTTACTGCGCCTCCATTTCTTTTTTTGTATCTAGGATAATCTCTTGTTCAACGTTGTGAATAAAATCATCCGAATTTCTTATTAGATATCCTTGTCTAAAATCCAGACATAAGCTTTGTGCGAAAAATAAACTGAATGTCGCTCTTGTTGAATTCCTTGCAATTTACTAATCTTCAGACTAATTGAAAGTGAATTTCTTTGGAATGTATACATTCCCACATAGAAAAAAAAATAGTTCAAAGCAATTGACTCAACGTGTTTTTAATTCAACCGCGTCATACATACGTATCAATATCTGTAACAACACTTGAATATCCCTCAATAAATCTGAGCAATCTTAGCAATTCCCTTGCCATACAATGAAGGCGTAGATTCATTGGAGTTGCAGATTTAATTATCACATTTACTCGTAACCGCATTGCAAATGCAACTTGTTTTATGTTTATAATTATATTTATTCACCGCAGCCCTTGCGCATCTACAACCTCACATATCAACGACTGCATGACCAGCTTACATGATTAGTTATTAAAAATCATATTGTAAATGCATGTCATGTACATATGCCGGTAATAACAATTCGGTTATGACTGCTTGCGAGAGGTTGACAAGTTGCACTTCATTATTTGCAAACATACTTGTACTCGATAAATATTCGCGCGCATGTATGGACTGAACGAACATTTCGTTGGAATTAAGAAAATCCACCAAATAAAGTTACAAGAAATTGATTCAAGGTTCACTATGACGTAATGGAATACGAGTATATGGTGAATTTTTCCTCTGTTTACCAAGTGTCGTCTTGTGAAAGGTTCAAGAGAGGATAAACACAGGTCGTTTGATGTTCATTGATAAATAGATATGAACTTGATTGTATGTAAATAACACATTTGTTTGTATTCCGGCGAAATAATAGATTGATTCAATTCATATTCACGATGCGTATTCATTGAGATTTCTTGGTTTGGCATAGATTACTGATGTTTTATTTGGAGAATCATTCAGTCTATGCGACATCAAGCTTGAATATTATTTTTTCATTTCAGCAAGGACACTAAATTTGCATAATATTACACGGCATAGCACGAATATATACGATAAACATTGGTAGATTATAAAATATCATTTTGTGACCTAGCCATTAACGTGGCTGTAATTAAATGTCATGTGTGTATTTTGCGCAGGAACCAGAATATTTTTTTAGTTTCTCAGAAGTAGTAAAAGCATATACTTGAAAATATTGAATTTTATGTGTTAAGTTATTTGCCCGTCGTCAAGGGCAGTGAATATTTGCAGCATGTAAATAATTTGCCATTTCAAATGAATGAAGGATTTCGTGGTAACGCTGGGAAAAATAGAGAAAGTTTTATTACATCGTGATCACTTAATGCAAGTAATTAACAAATAAAAATTTGTTGGCTTAATGTTACTATCTTACTATCGTATTTCGGGATATTCGATAAAATATCTGTTTGATTTGCACAAAAGCTTCGGTTTTTATTTAAATTGTTTATTATTCTCACCAATTGTTTCAAATTATAATTTTGTTTCAATTGGACTAGATAATTTTTATCTTTACCATTCATTCCCAATATTTTTCCATACCTTAATTTGTGATAAAAAATAATCAAAGTAAATGGAATTTGAAAAATGCTTTGCTCATTTAATTTATGTACATATTTTTAATTTATTTAAATAAATCGTAAAATATGTAAAGAAAATTTTGATCGATTCTCTACTTTTCATTTCCTTTATGAAACTTTCCACGTCGCTGGGGGCCAGTGTTATCAATAAGAAAGATATCAATTGAATACTTAGTTGCTACCATTGCTTTCTAAAATAATCACTTTATCTTTATTAATTGAAACGAGATAACAGATTTTTTACATGTTGAGTAGGCCATGGTCAAATTTAGGTAGGACAGTGTAGGAGTGATGGAATTGTTATTTTGCAGTTTTGAGGTTTCTACTACATCTCGAAAATTTCCACTGGCAAATACGAGATCGATTTACAAACTTCGATATTCAATGGAAGCCCATCCCTAATTCTAAATAATCAGCATACTATGTACTCAGATCACAAAGCCTGCGTTCAGATAACATAAGCCACCCCTGAGACTCTTGCTTCGGGCTCACTTCCATGGCCCGAGATGCCAAAATGACTGATAATGGATGCATTGAAAACTGCGAATTATACTGTTTTTACAACACCTACTGGTTGTGGTACAGGCAATATACGAGTATAACATTATTTGCCATTTTCGTTACGTCTAAGAAGGTACCGATTGTTTTCGTATATGCATTTACAGAGTGACTAGATAAAGCATCACCCTATCAACTAAAACAATTGAATTTCCTTTCACAGTTTTCTAGAGACATTAAGCATATTCCAGGAAGTGAAAATCAAGTTGCGGACGTGCTGTCCCGTATTGAAGCCATCATAATGCCCAACAAATCGATGTTGAGTAATCAGCCAACAAACAACGCATCAATAAAGAGCTGCACAAACTATCGGGGGGAAATTAAGCAACATCGCAAAATCTAGAGACCATTGGAGTCAATGAAAAAGGAGAGCTAACGTGCGATTTTCAACGGGAGTCGTTCATTATTCTGTACCTATTTCATTCTGGGGAAAAAATTCATCATCTTCCCCCAAACAGCATGTGTCAGCAACCGGGTGATACATAAGGCAATATTTCCAAAATTCGTGTGGTCCAGAATCCGAGCTGATGTTCAAAATCGCACGTCTACATGTATCCCGTGCTAGCACTCCAAGTTTGGTCGTCACTAAAAAACCCAGTAGATTCTAAGATATCCACTTAGACATAATTGGACCTTTGCGTCTATGCTTAGGTTAAAGATACTGCCTTGCGATAATGAATAGGTTTTCTTGATGGGCAGAGGCAATCCCATTTGTGGATCAATCAGCCGTTTCAGTTACCAAGGTATTTTACACTGACTGGGTCGCACGTTTTGGTGCCCATTATACTGTCACAACCGAGCAAGGCAAGCAGTTTTCAGGGCACACCAGAACATTTCCTTACCATCCTGTATCGAACGGTGCCATTGAACGCTGGCATGGTTCAATAAAAACAATCTTGTGCCAGGAGAAAATCCCATCATGGGTTGATGTCTTCCCAAGAGTTCTTTCAGGACTCCGCAGCACAGTAAAAGAGAATCTAGGCACTTGGAACGCAGAAATAGTGTACAAGACTACACTCTCACTTCCAGAAAGATTTTAGTTCCCTGACGACAAAACAAGCAGCCCCTATCAGTTATTAAAGAACCTCTGTCAGTCAATACGTCGGCTGCAAGCTATACTGGCCAGTTATTACAACAGTGAACCCATATTTTAGCACAAAACCTTCGCGATTGCACTCACGTTTTCGTCCATCTTGGTGTCGTCTGTAAACCGCTAGTTCAACTATTCACCCAACGGCTCAAGTCAGCCTGTCTCAAAAGTTTTCCAGATACCGCCAACCACCATATTAACGATTTGCCTCAAGACTCGTCTACTACGATATTTCCAATGTTGCCACAGACTTCACAACCATTTCCTGCTTACCGGAAATAAATCAATTCACCTCAGCAAAGCATCTTAAGAGCGTACCCTCTAGTCAAATGTCATCTTATAAACGATATGATTCAGGAGGGAGTATTGTGGGGACCTGCCACCTCGCCATTGAAGAGCACAGCGGTAGCATGGTCTGCAACATCGCGGACAACATATATAAGAATTAGTATTATCACCGGATGTTTAAGATTCATTTTTTGCATCAGACGTTAAGAATATAATGTCGCAATTATTTGTACTCATTGATATTAATTATTTTATTTGTGTTTATGTAATTGCATGAAGTTCGATCGCCGGCAGTTGATTAATCACGACTCAGCGCAACAAGTCCCACATTATGCTGAACTCAGATGGTCACAGTACCAGATTCCCCCCTTCTTGTCGACTGTACACCTTCTTTCTCTGTGATTTCAACAATGGCAATATGCTCATCCCTATTATTTGGTTTGGCAAACCTAACTTTCGGCCCGCTAAAGCTAAGGAAACTCATTTTGAGGCATCTTCTACCTTGCGCGAATCTGTAGCACAATCAATAGTCCTAATTTCAAGAGGTCATAGACTCACGTGAGGCTAGGGTTTCTTTTCCTCTGAGGACTTTTTTCAACTACATCACGGAATACATTTTTATTTGTTGCCTCTAGTCCGAATTCTCCCAGTAGGTTGCCTAAATGAGTCAGCCGTACAGCTTTGATAACAGTTTTTATGTCCCCCAGTTTATCTGCTTCTTTGATTTCTATCCGCGTAAGATTAACCGTCGGTGGGTCTGACCAGTAGTGCCTGACCAATGGGTTTGCACCTCCACTTATTCTAGCTTTCTTGGGCCGTATTCAATAATCCTTTATGATTCAGTTCTTGAAGAGCTTTATTGTTTTTCCCTATTTAGTCTCCTTTTTTGACTACTTTTTTAGCTACCTTAGATAGCGCCGTCTGAAACTCCTCCTCAATCGAAGCTATATCCTTTGATGTTCATCCTCGTCTTTTCTTCGGCTGCAAGCCAGTCTTTTGCTATGTTAATATTGGAAAAACTAGTACGCTGCTAGTGACCGTTTATTCTTGCTCCTCCTCTATCTTGAGCAACCTGCGCTTCTGTTGACCTATTTGAATTATTAGGTCTTCCATCTCCAAAGTTCAATTTTTGGACTCATTGCAAAGGTCATGAGAATCCTGCCATTATCATGTACCATACATTTTGAATTATTCTTTAACAAAAATTATCTCGAAAATGTATCTGGGAATATTAATGTTTTATGCCGCAAAATAACAAGTACTTATGTAGAACAAATTGCTTTTCATTCAAATCACCAAACGTATAAAGTAACAAGTTAGGTAAACAGACTTACGCTCATGTCAGAAGGGTTTTGTATTCAATTTACAAAATGCAGTCACCAGATCGAATCAAATCAAGAAACATGTCAAAGACTGAACGAATTTCGACTTCTGAGGTTTTTAAGTATTATTATACTCAAAAATATCTCCCTTGATAATTATTTCAGATGTCCATCCGCGACGGAGGAAACACATTTTTCATGTATTTCCCCCCTGTGCCCCCACTGAAGCAAAAACTGACAGTTTAACAACTGTTTTGAAAAGCTCCCATGAAAACTTTCATTTCATACTCACATCGGCTACGTTTGATGAATTTTTTTTTCAGGGGCCACTCTCCTGTACCGTTATCATCAACTTATGGCCAATTTTTTTCGAATCCTAGAATGGTTACAGCTCCCTCCCACCTCCTTCATTTGTTTCACTTATGAGCATTAATTGTAGGTTTTCATCTTCAGTCATTCACTAAATTGAATCAAGTCTTCAAAGCATGCACCTTAAACGTTGAAGTTGGGAAAAAATAACTCAAAATTATTCAATCTTCGCATTTAAAACAGCCACTATTTTGTTTTACGATTACTGATATCACTAGCTGAACTGATACTCAAAGATATACATGACACCTATCATTCCTGAAATTTTCATGCAAATCCCAGCAAAACTGTAGTGCCTGAGTCGGTAAAGAGCGCATGTTGTTCCATAGCCATATGTTGCCATAGTAATAAATGCAGCGCATATTGTTCCATAGTAATACAGGAAAATTCAAACCGCTATAACTTCGCTAAATATGATTCAATCCTTATGAAACTTTCAGGATAGATCAATCTTATAAAATTTAAGGGTACCGTTAAGATTTTATTCAAGAAAACATAAAATCGATAAATCATACTATTACTAACAAAGTTGAGTGAATTGCAACTTCTAACGTATTTGTTGTTTTTGTACTCACCAAGGCCCACATTCCTGATTTTTTTCAGATTTTTCGGATCACAGGTGTCCAATCGCGAGGGGGGGGGGGGACACAAATTTTTCGTGTATTTCCCCTCGCTGTGCGCCCCTCGAAGCAAATTTTGCCAAATTAAGACCTGTTTTGAAAAGTTCTCATCAAGACCTTACATTTGATACCCATATCGGCTACCTTCAATGGAATTTTTTTTGGGGGGGTCACTCCCTTATATGGGGAGACCTCCCTTAAATACCTTATAAAATTTTTTTGTAGTTGAACTTTAAAGAGATCACCACTTTACACCTATACACAAAGTTTGATGTTTGTAGCTTACGTAGTTTCCGAGAAAAACTGCTGTGACACACGGACGGACGGACGGACAGACGGACAGACTGGTCGCGAAACTAGTAGGGTTTTGTAAAATTATTTTACAAAACCCTAAAAATGGATGGATATAACAAACCTTGGATGTAACTAAAGAAATATTGAGTCCTTTGGAGGATCATTATAATCGAGTTTGATTGACTGCCCTGCCGAAAAAATTCAAAGATATTAATTGATGTCAATTGGTATCACAGAGCACTAGATCTTGTTTCGAAGAATTAATTTCCTTGGATGAATTTGAAGGAGAATATTTTGAAAAACAAGTCGATAACCACTCAAAAACTGACACAATAATGAAATTGGCCGCAGTTATGCTTCTTGATCATCTAAAATGTAAGCCGATAGTTTGCCACTTGAGGCGTGTCGATGATAAGCAGAAATTTTGATTTGCACAAAATTTAAATCTTGCGAACAATTTTTCAAAAAATTTCAGTAGCGAATGCAAATAATTGAATTGAATAATTCCTACATATTACTTGCCAGGAAAAGAAGATTGACTTTGGTTGATCTTTATCAATATACTTTTGAATCTAAATCTATCATAGCAAAGGAAAATGGTTATCACCAGCATCTGTTGCACTACAGGAATCCAGGCCTTCATTTAATGTAGTAGTCACTTCAAATTGTTGCAGTTATGTGGCCTCGTTCGCCAACTGGAAATCTCAAGCAGGAATCAGCTGTCAGCATCGATTGAATATTCCCATAAATTCATCGGTTTTCCCTAACTGGATATTTCTCTTGGACACTACTCTTCAGTGTTTGCCTGAGAAGCCTGTCCTCCTCCATTCTTTTTACATACCCTGCCAATTGCAGTTGGCATCGCTTTACGCATAGGAATGGCAGTTTTTGGTCAAACAATCAGTTCTTTGGTTTTCTGGCTTTTGTTATTTTTGGTTTAACCGGGCGGTTTTTTAACAGGTAATAACTTGCTTAGCTTCCTTGAGGCAGATACCAGTGCGGTCATATGTGAAAAAGTAAATGATTTATGTTTGTAGGAAGCGACGAAGTGATCAGGAAATTGATTGCTAAAATGAATTTTTTCATAATGATTGTTTCATGTAAGTAAGTTTTACAGGTGAATTTGATAACCACATTGTTGAAAAGTCTTCTATGTATGGTTATACCGTTGGCAAGCAAACTCCACCCAAAAGCTGAAAACAAAACTGAATCGAAATACTGCTGCAGGAAAATGTTGCAGTCTTTCATCTCTTTTATTTTATTAGCAAAGGAAATGGTTACAAACTATGATTCTTGACTGTTGTAAACATAAAATGTTCACGAAAGTCAAAAATACTGACCAAAACTTTTAGACTTGAATCATGACCATCTACGCATAACCCTTGTTATACAATCCTCTAGGCTTTCCCTCTTTGATCAGTTTGATTTCTCCCTTCGATCTATCTCCTTACCCTAGGATTACAATTTTTCCATTCTATTAAGTAATCATTTTTTGTCACATACCTACAAACGTCTCGGTCCTTCATTCTCCTTTCTTATTAAGGATTTACTTTTGTTCCTGTACCACTTGTCACTCCAACCCATCATGGGCTTCAGTTCTCAACCCATCATGGGCTCCAGTTCAATATTGTCTCCAAGTCTATAGTGCTCAATCATCATCCCTGTGTCCAGTACTCTCCCCCGTGCAACATTGGCTCTAGGTCCATAAAAATAATGTGTCATACTTCCGGTGACTATGCACCACAGTTAAACATTGCTTTTGGATCCAAAGCTCTCCGGCTTCACCAAGCGCGCAATGCTTCTTAAAATTCCTCTGTCCCTCCCCTGTCAGTCTTAGAATCTAGCCTGGAACCGTTTGACACATTACATACTTTGGGCTAGGCCTCGTTTCCTACGCAAGTTAGAGGAATTCTTTCTATGACAAAAGGAAGGAAGGGATTGCCAAAAGAAATCCCACCACCCTTGATACCTACAACGTTGTAGTATGCCTTTTCAAATATCAGGATGGCCCAAGAATAATGTGCCACGTGGTTCCATTTGTCACTGGATGTTAACATCTCTCCAATTATAGTCTCTCGAGAGAACCCTCAGATTTGACTGGAGAGGTTAGCACGTAACCTGTTCCATTTTTCAGGCAAAAAACATATGACAAGCTTCGTCCACACGCAGTCAAGGACCCTACCTTATTGATCTTATGCACGTAAAACCTAAAACATCCATGCCCAATTAAGAATTGCATCATGTAAAAATCAGTCTCACCATGCCCACAAATGAGCCATGGCCTCATGTTAGCAATCAGGCGTCCAATCTATCTTTTCCTTGTGTCGGGAATGTTGCTGAAAATAACTATCTCGCCTCCTTACAGACCATCTCTGTGTTGCTTTTGCTTCGACACAGATATATATTTTTTCACTCTCTGACAGGGTGATGGGTATCATTCCGACAATTACCAACACCATTAACTGGGAGACTATTCAGTATACACGCACAATTTGCAGTGCTCTTTGTCTCTGCATCTGCACCAATCGCTTTCAGTGCAACTCCTTTTTGAGAGAGTTACCCCATATTTCTCACTCAAAGAATAGTACAAACTGCACAGCACTCTTCATGAGTCATCTCCTTGATGTAATAGATCCCTCTATGTTGGCCATGAGTCAGGTATTGTTACACGTGCTGCAGTTTTATCAACTATTTACTAGATTTGCTCAGAAAAGCTCGTATTTAAGTTTATTATTATGCCCAGGTATTTGACAGCTCGTTTGATTCGATTAGCATTTCTCTGATACTCATAGTCCTTACTCAAGAGATTCTCTTCTTTGTCAAGGTAATCACTTTGGCTGTAGACTTGAGCAGTCACCCAGTTCGAGCATTGGCATACCTAATCTGAGTTGCACTATGCGTTACACGGGTAGTGCCACAACCTCATCAAACGATCAAACGTGACGTATTTGGCAGGACGAGCCTCAGTAGCTCATCATGCGATATTTTAAAGCTGAGGACGAAGCTCTGAGTAACACTTGATGGAACTACCATTCTTCACGTCAAAGAGCAAGCTGCGGTCATTCGGATAGTCTCTCAAGGCCTACATCAGATATGCGTAGTTGTAAAGGATTTTTCAGTGCTTCCAGTATCTTCGCGCATCTATTGGAGTTGCAACCATTTCAATCAGCCAGATAGAACCGAGTGAAACCAATTGCAACCTTTATGATTGCATCGATAGTAGAGCGACCTGTTCTGAAGCCATACTGCCGTGGAGACAAATTTCCAGCAGCATAAATTGTGTTAGCAAGTCTTCCTACGATAAGTTTTTTGAGTGCTTTCCTGACCGTGCTTAGCATAAAAAGTGAGTGGTATGCAGATGGATACCTGGGACTTTCTTCTTCTTGCTGATCAGCACAAACCTCGCTATTTCACAGTACTCTGGGAATATATCTACACGCAAGCAAGCGTTAACTCAGGGTAAAATTGAAAGACCGTCTGCTGCAGCACTTCAGCTAGAGTCTCATCGGGTCCTCAAGCCTTCCTTGCTTTCATAGACTAGACTGCTCGATTCTGTTCTATCGTCGTGAAAAGCGGATATTCAGCTGGTATTTTGGTGTGGATGGTATCTATCTCGTCCATCTTTTCCTCGTCGTATGAGCAGGGTGACATTTGGGTGCAAAGTTTGCATGTGACAAGCTTGTGTCATAAGCTCACAGGTTCTTGTTCACGCCATTCACCGGGTCTTGCTAACAATCGGCCATACAGCTGTAATGAATCCGCGAAGGCATTGCCTAGCCAAATTATAAGCTGCGAATTTGGTGACTGCCTCTTATTGGTTACATGCCTGCTGAGCCTCTCGTTGGAGCTTTCTATGCTTTTCAACAATTTTGGGGACCACCAGTGCACTGAGGGCCTGCAGGTAGACGTAATTATTTGCATAGTTGAGTTCAACACATATTTAGCTACAAGCTACCTCTAATCACCCCTGAATCTACCATTAGTGGCGATCGTGCCATTAGCACCTTGCAAACCTTCTAACGACCATCTTTTCAGTATTTCACCAAAGCCCGGAAGACTAGTTTTACGAGTATGTGTATAAAGAAGCGTGGTTATAGATTTCAAGTAATGCGATTAGTGAAACAGTTCTCTGGAATTCTACAATTGTTTACCTTTGGTACTAGGGACTAAAAAGCGAATATTACATCCAGTATGGCTCCAACGCAGCGCCATCGACGTAAAGTAGAAGTGTTGTTTTGCCTAATACTGTGAGATCAGTTCTATCTGCCAAATCCAGGATCCGTTTTCCCAAGGATGTGATTGTGTTATGTCTAACGTGACCATATATTTTTTTTGCGAGTGTGGGACATTTGCAGAATTATATAATAAAAATAAATATTTTTTTACAAGTTTTTAGGGTTCCGTAAAATAATTTTACAAAATCCTACTAAAACCGCGTCCTGTCTGTCCGTCCGTCCGTACGTGTGTCACAGTACTTTTTCTCGCAAAGTACTTAAGCTAGAAACAACAAGTTTTGTATGCAGATGTAAACTGGTGCTCTCTTTAAAGTTCAACTACAAAAAAATTTATAAGATATTTAACGGGTTTCTCCCCATATCGGGGAGTGGCCCTCGAAAAAAAAGTTCATCAAAGGTAGCCGATATGCGTATCGAATGAAAGGTCTTGATGAGAACTTTTCAAAACAGGTCTTAATTTGACACTTTTTGCTTCGAGGGGCGCACAGGGAGGGGTAATACACGAACAAATTTTTAAATAAGGTCAATTTAATTAATATTTTTGGGAATTCATGATTTGAATGATTTTTATTGGTTTGCAACAAAATAGTCACCGTTGAAAATAGAGAAAAAATGGATTTTCTTTTAAACCTGCACATCTCTTTGACATACTTCTTGACTTTATTCGTTGGTGGTGACTGCATTTCTAAGAAGTTGAGTACAAAACCGTTCTGACATGAGCGTAGGTCTGTCTACCCAACTTGTTTATTATAGAAGATAGAATAACACAAAATATTCAAAGTACTAAACATAAAATAGTTAAGTAGGCACGGCCCAGTAGCGGCGTGATTCGTATTTTTTTATTTGTCGGCGGAACAAATTTGTTTTAAAATATCGGGTCTTGTTTTTAGATAAGTGTGAAACTCAGTACATGATTGATTTATAGTCAATAATTTTGTTTATTTGATATCCGCAGGCCAATTCTCTTTTTTCTTTAAAAGCCATCGGGCTTTGCTTTGTTGTGTGAGCACACAACTGAATAAATCTTCAGTGTCTCACTGAAGATGACTCGAAGTAGTCGAAACGCGGCTGCTCACACAACAAAGCAAGGCCCGACGGCTTTTAAAGAAAAAAATGATTGATTTATATTTATCTTCGTAATCAAAATATCCTTCATTTTTGCGACACTTAACTATGTTTTATCAATTGTCCATACGACAGGTGCGTTATTTCCAGGCAGACAATAATTGTGGAAAAGTTTGTAAAATGAAGATTGTTGGCACAAATGTGCTGGAATAATTGGACCCAACGGTTTTCAATAGTAACATTCTCGGCATTCCAGCCAGAGATTCTTTCATCGCAAAGTTTTTCGTAGCAAAGTTGAAAATAACCGAAAGGCTTTCGTATCTGGCTGCTGCTAATAAACCCTTGCGTGATCAGTAAATCCAGCACTTTCTGTACCTCTTCCCGCGTGGGCACTTCTGTTAAATTTGCCCATTCTACTTCTGTATTGAATTGACACCACTGCTCCAAGTATTCTTTACTTGTTTTATAAAACTAAGCCGCCGTAGTTTTTATATTCTGCTGGTCAACAGCGCGCTTCTCTTTCTTGTAATTTTACAAGAAGGTTTTAGCGCCAGGTTATCTCCGAGACTAATTCCAATTCTAAGCTGGGATTTTCAAAAAACGTCTTTAAAATATGAGGGCATTTTTCTATACTCAGAAAATAGTTTTTCAAAGGCTGAAACATTTTTATAGCTCTCTCAAGCGTGGATATGAACGCAAGCTACCTTGTTTTACTGTAGCCCAGCAGTTTGTGATACTCTGTCTCAGTAGAATTACAAAACTCTTTCAAAGCTTCTACTCGAACACTGTAGAAGTAGTAAAATTTATAAATTTTCACTATGATGCATTCAAAGTCAACAAAAAGAAAATCAGCTGCAGTTTTGATCGCGTTGTGGATTCTTTCCCACGAAATTGCAGTTCGTGTTATCTCCACAAAACGCAACAATTTTTTTATTCAAGTCATTGAAAGGCAATACTTCCTTCAAACAATCGACAATAATATCTGATGTTTTGCCTGGCTGCTCTCGAAACTCTAAAACCTTGACTTTCACGCCTTCGTATGGTAAAAAGTAGCGAATCAAAACTGAGAATAATTTGATTAAGCCATTTTATGAAGCATCCGTTAATAAACTTACGCAGTGGGATTTGCGTAAGTACTCTATTAAATCTTCGGTTGCCATAGTTGACACACATTTAAATCAATAGCTTGAGACATTATGTGTGCACATTTAAATTTTTGCTCAAAACATGCTTGAATTAAAGGAGTAGAATAGTCATTAAAGCAAAAACTTTGCTATGTCGCATGGTGTGAAATGCCCACGTACCCTCAGCTATAGCTATATCCAAATCTTCGAAAGTCAGGAAATCGGTTCTCTTAAAAATACTAAGCATTGACGAGCTTGGAGCAGCAGCTTGATCTGCAAGTTTGTATGTTTCTGACTTTAAATGTTTTTCTGTATCACTGCCACCACCGTGTCCAACGCTAAAATCCGTACGACACTTTTCACACGTAGCGTCTGCGGTGTCATCTATTCTTTATTTTATAAATGGATACTTCTGTTGCAAACTAATATTAGAAGAACACTTGCGTTTAGGCATTATTGTTGTGTTACAAATCATTGTGTTGCGTTACACGATTCTAGTTTCATCTACCTTGAACTAAAACAAAACATTGCAGTCGTTGACTGAATATCGAGTAAGAGCGGGCGAGAGGGGTTTATTTATTCTGCTCACACCCAATAGCGCAGCACCGAGCTCTCCCGTTATCTGCCTTCCTGTGCGGAACATTGTACCACGCATTTCGAGCGGAAAAAGTACATTTTAAATTATCGTTTGGTCTGTTTGCAAATGTGGGAATATGTCGGCCTCACTGGGGATACCGGGACAGACTGCCTGAAACTGGGGCTGTCCCGCCCAAAGCGAGATGTATGGTCACGTTAGGTATGCCTCATTCAATTGCTCTAGCGTTGAAGTTACCTCAAATTAGTAAATGGCTCTCTGTGCTTGAAAGCATCCTCCAAAGCTTTGTATCTAGATTAAAAAGATGGTAACAGTTCATTTATCGTTAGATATACATTAAAAAGTGTAGTTCCCGAACACAAAGCCCAAACGAAACCATCTCCTCGTTCCTAGCACTGCACTTGTAAGTAAACGTTGTTCATTTGAAACAAGTTTTTGTATGGAACCACGTACTTTCGCGATTTCAAGGCCTCCTGGTTGGTTGATTGAATTTATTCAAATCCTTCCTTGTTATGTATCTATTCTGTGATTGTTCGTTAACTAAATGCACAACTGAATGCGTTGGTGCACTTTTTTGAAATGTTAGTTTTCGCATCAATGGGGCTTTGAGAATTTAATCCCCCTGATGAGGGCTTCCTCCCTCTCCCCGAATAAGGTTTTCTTTGCTATTTTATGTACAACGATTTCAATTTTGACTAAAAGAATTACCTGCACAAAGTCATTTCAGATCGGTGACCTTTCCGGCATTTTATACTTTCATTGCATTTAAATTGCATTCACAGAGCGAGGCACAACAACTACCTCTGTCATGCGATAAACACGCTTGATTGAGTAAATAGATTAGATAACTTGCATGCGCTTTTAAGCATGTAGAATTGAAAAGCTTGCAATGCACCCTCTCATCATTCCAAGATCGTCTTATCAATTCTATTTGCTTTAGCACGTCAATTGCTGCTACAACTGGTCTTGATCGTAATTTAACAACGTACTCATATAACCCAGTATCTATTATTCAAATATTTACAATGTCAACTCTTAATCTCGTTTATTTCAAAACCGTTTTCATTTAAACTAACCTGAATTTAATTGAAAGTCTTCATCTCGTGCGAAATTTCATCACTTTATTCACAGTATTTATCTGATGTATAAATAAATACTTAGATACTGATGAATTCTGTAAAGCTAATATGAAAATGTGTATTTAATTTAATTAGTGAATCAAATACGAATTTCTGAACAACAAAGTCGGTTTTTGAAAGATAACAAAGTAGGAGGATTTTTGTCTTTTTAGCCGTACTTTGTTGTTGAGAAGAAATGTAAATTGTGAAATTATCTTTTTCAACGAAATGAATTGTACCAAATAAACGATTTTTATGAATATTTGTAATAAATTTCCATCACGGGATCTCAATGCTTGGGAATTTTTAAGAATCACTTGCTGTTCCTTCTTTGCTAAAATTATCCTTTTGAATGTTATAAAAGTGAAAAGAATAACAAAGATAAAAATTAAATATACTTCACAAATGATAGGAATACCCCAAAAAATTATCATAAATTATTCTCGTCTATTAATACCCTTTTGGGTAAGAGAGGTCTTCGATTGATTTTACCCACGCTATGCTGAAATTTATGCAAATAAATTATTATCGGGGACTCCCTTCTCCGAAATATCTACTGATTTACGTAACCATTCCACGTGATCCTTGTTTACTCCATCGAATTTCATAACTATCGGTAAGAAAGGTCAGTTTTGGTTTAATTTGAATTATTTGTGGCAAAATATATTATAAAGTCACTGAACTTCAATATAATTTCAGCAGCAAAGCTATATAAAATCAAGTTTGCCAGCAAAAGATTAATTTTATCTCAGCAATCCAATAGACAAAAAAATATATTTTGCTTCTATGCTCGTACGAAATAGGTAGGTTAATTTATAATATTTATTGCATATCGCACAATTGGTACTTGAAAATTACGGATAAAGATCGAAAATTCGCGCTACATTGCTTTCGGCTCTTGCATGTTGCTGTGATTTCAAAGTATGAGTAGTCAAATAATTTATCAGACAGTTTTATGGGACAACCAGTTATTTATTGTATTTGATTAAATATATTGAAAACCTGTTTCGTATAATTCACATAATTTCGCGAGCAGCAGCGGAACAGTTTGAAATAATTGAGATTTATTGCAATGATATTGATGAAATATATAAAAAAAATTTAAAATCAATGGCAAGTTCACATTATGTGGCAATTGTTTTTAATATGAGTAAAAAATATCCATAAGAAGCTTTTTACAGATAATCATAATGTTATGATAACAAATTATATTTTAATTGCATTTTGTTTTATTTTCAGGTAAGTTGACTGATTGTATCTTTTATTTGATGGAAAAATTTGTAAGTACTTTTCATATTTTTTATTGCAAACAAGAGATTACAAAAGTGTACTGTTGTGATTTATTTACTGTTTTCAAAGCCGGCGGAAGTTGCAGGACAGTGCTCTTACCAAAACGGTTTTGTAAACCAATTATGAGCTCAAACCACGTCTTCTGAATTTTTAAACTTGACTCATATAAAGTTTCCATAAATCAGGTTTAAAAGCCTAAAATATGGTTATCATGTACCTAAATCTGCCGCCATTTCGTTTGCAGTACATAAACTTCATTGTAAAATATCAATGTTACAAAATGTTTCTAAAATTTTCATCCGAAAGCCTACATATTTTTTTTTTTAAGAATTACGTCTATTAAAAGAATTGCCACGTACAAAGAAACGAGCAAACCCATCTCGCTTTAATTTCTTTAAAGCTAGTTACGTAGGCTTAGCATCTGAACTTATGGCCGTGAACTGGCACGCAGTTCTGGACCATACTGATCCAAATGGTGCTGTTCAGATGTTTTACTCAGTCCTCCATAATATAATTCCTTTACACACGCCAACCTTTCGTTCTTCAGGTAGTAAAAGGTCACCCTGGTTTACCAAAGATGTTGTCCAGGCAGTGCGATTGAAAGACGTAGCTCGCAAACGCTACCAACGTTCACGATCCGACATTGACCTTTCTGTGTTCCGTCAATTTCGGGCGATTGCCAAAAAAGTAATTTCGCGAGCAATGCTCGCTCAGTTAAAGTCCATAGAAACTACCTTCGTAACTAACAATCCAAAATCCTTTTGGTCCTATGTCCACTCCTTAAAATCATCCCACAGCTCTGTTAGTTCTTTATCATTCCAGAACAATACTGCCAACAATGAGCAGGCCATGTGTGACTTGTTTGCTGACTTTTTTTCTTCAGTCTATATCTCATCCTCTCCCTCAATCGTCACAGATTCTAGGGCTTCCCTGAACAAGTTAAGTGTTTTTTCTACGTGCCCTTCTGAAGTTGCTGCTGTAATCGCGTCGCTAAACGCTAGCAGCGCAGTTGGTCCGGGCGGGATCCCGAACGTTTTCATTAAATCGCTCGCTTCTTCCTTGAGTGTCCCACTTGCCCTTATCTTTAATACGATTCTAGCAACAGGGATTTTCCCAGACACCTGGAAGCGAGCCAACATTCTCCCTATTCATAAGGCAGGAGACCGCTCCTCTGCTCATAATTTTCGTCCCATTTCTCTGTTATCCTGCTTTGACATAATCCTTGAACGTATTGTGCATTTGAGAATTTTGGCTTCATAAAGAGGCGTTCCACTGTAACCAATTTACTTGAAATTACAGATACTATTGCCTCTGCACTTGACTCAGGTGGTCAAGTGGATGTGATTTACATAGATTTCGCTAAAGCATTTGATAGCGTAGATCACAACATTCTGATAACAACACTCCATCAAGTTGGCATTAGTGGCCCCCTCCTGGCATGGCTGGACTCGTTTTTCAAAAATAGATCCTGTACGGTGATTTGGGGTGGACAAACTTCATATTCTTTCAGTCCCACTTCTGGCGTTCCACAAGGTTCTATTCTAAGTCCTCTCCTCTTCAATCTATTCATTAATGATCTCCCGTCTATTTTCACTTCTAAATTCCTATTATATGCGGACGACCTGAAAATTTTCAGAGTCATCAGCTCAAATCAAGATTGCCTGGATCTTCAAAATGACTTAGATCTCTTAAACTCATGGTGTCGAAATAATCGACTCACTCTTAACATCTCCAAATGTTATTGGATGTGCTTTTCCAGGAAAGCAAATCGCATTCCTTTCGCTTACACAATCGACCACTCAGTGCTCGTTTGCGTCGATAGGTTTAAGGATTTAGGCGTAACGTTTGACCCCCAGCTGAAGTTTGACATCCACATACTTCAAATGACATCTAACGCCTCTAGAGTTGCAGGCTTTGTTTTACGCTCTTCTCATAAATATTTCAGTATTCAAACCGGAATACGTCTGTTCTCTATGCTTGTGCGCCCGATTCTAGAATATGCATGTCAGGTGTGGTCACTACACCTAATTCACTCTCAGACACAGTGGAATCTGTTCAGCGAAAATTCACACGCACGCTCCTCTTCAAGCATAAGGTTCCGTATCGTCCTTACAATGACCGCCTAAGTTTCCTGTTCATGCCTTCGCTTCAAGCGAGGAGGCGCTTCCTCGACCAATGCTTTATCTTTAAACTTGCCAGTGGTTTACTTTCATCTAACCTAATCAACGCAATAAGCACACGCCCACTTTCCCCAACCAGATCCTTTCAGTACTATATAGTACCGTACGCTAGAACAGAAACGTATCGTCAATTTCCGTTAGTTCGAATGGTTACAGATCATCATCGTCTCCAGCTTGGTCCTCCTTTAGATTCGATTGCGAGCTTCAAATTTAAGCTGCGGAGAATACTCTGCCATCTAGAAATTTAAATCTTTGTTGTCTTTTTACAATGTAAGTATCTCTTTTTCCTTGAAATGTGCTTAATTTTTATGGATCTGTTCTTTTTAAAGTTCTTTTTTCTTATTAAGAAACTACCTTGTAAATGGAATTTCATTCTGTAAGATAGTTTTGTAAATAAATAAATAAAAATAAATAAAAATATCTGTTGTACCTAGGTCCTTGGCAAACATGTATTTCTACCATATCGAGGTGTAGTGTGTTCCGGATGTTAAATGTCCGGTCAGGATTGAAGTTGTGAACTGCTGCCTCGGCGAGTGAAAAATTAGTGCTCAGCTGGAAATGGCTTTGTCTGGTGATGCGTAAGCTTGCTGGTAGCGTTGTGGTGTCGTGGGGAAGGTTCATTCTACCAACGCAAGGGCCCACTATAAAAAAATTCACGCTTATGATTTTTGCGACGTGGCTATGTGACACATTTGACAGCTGTCAAAGGCCGAGGTAATCGTCCGAAGAGTACAACAAGAATGCGACCCGACAATATTTCCAAATAAGCCACACGTCAAGTTGAACACGAATCCATCCTTGACGCGGATATTCACAAAGATCCAAGATCTGACATGTTAGGGGTTGATGGCCAATCGTCCCTGGCGAGAGCCCCTGAAACAAGCAGAGAGGAAGAACCCGCCAACGTTGCGGGTCCCATATACATTCGAGGCAAAGGAGAAGACCGATAATGTTTAGGGTTTTGTAAAATAATGATACAAAATCCTACTAAAATCGCGTCCTGTCTGTCCGTCCATCCGTGTGTCACAGAACTTTTTCTCGCAAACTGCTAAAGCTACAAACATCAAATTTTGTATACAGGTATAAAGTGGTGCTTTCTTCAAAGTTCAACTACAACAGCATTTTATGATGTATTTAAGGGGGGTCTCCCCATAGACGGGAGTGGCCCCCAAAAAAAAAAATTTCATCAAAGGTAGCCGATATAGATATCAAATGAAGGGTCTTCATGAGAACTTTTCAAAATAGGTCTTTGTTTGACAATTTTTGCTTCAATGGGCACACAGGGAGGGGAAATATATGAAAAATTTGTGTGTGCCTCCCTCGCGATTGGACACCTTTAATCCGAAAAATCTGAAAAACATCATGGAGAGAGATGTTTATGAGTACAACATCAAGAAATACCTTAGAAGTCGAAATTCGCTCAATTTTGTTAATAAAAGTATGATATTTGAATTTCACATTCTCAGCTCAGATATGCTTGAAAATTATTTCTTGCACACAAAACAGGCAAACATTATTGTATATGACATCAGTTCTCGAGTGGAATTTTTTTCAAATTACTTATAAGTCGGTTTACAATGGCATCAGTCTTGGAGTATTGATTTTCTATTTCGTAAATATAAGATTGAATGAAAATCCAAACTTTTTCACAAGGCTTTGGAAATTTCAAATTTAATACAAAAAGGAGCTTAAAGCAAGTATCTAGACACTGATATTTTTAAACTTTAACTGAACACCATCTATATAAATAAAATATTCTTTGATCAAGGTTATACTTTCACCTACCGCTACAATAATCGGTTGAAAGCCAATCTTGTAATTCGAGCACTTTGATTGCTGCTCCTCTATCAATCGCTGCAGATCGATTAAGACGGGGCAATGCAGAATAAAAAAGTCCTCCGCATCTTTAACACCTATCTTCTATGCTGGCTGTTCATTGCTTCGGATTACTGTTGACGGGGGTAGAACAGAGTTCAGCAAATAAAAAATTACAACACTTTTTGAATCTGAAAATAGGGAATCAGTGAAATATATGGTATTAATATGAGTATAAAGTACACTCACCTACCGGTAAAGAGTGAAAGTTGCTTAAAACTTCATTTTAGCTCTTGCTTTTTATTGTATCATCTGATGTGTAATATTTTAAAAGCTGATCTTCGATCATAGAATATTTTGAAAAAAATTTATTTGTTGATTCGGGAAACAAATATTTGAAATCAATATGAATCTGTGATAAAAAGAAGGAAGTAAAAATGTAGTTTATTTTTTAAGATAATTTACCAAATCGGGTGAATCAAAATGTTTGTAGAGAGGCCAGTTACTCAAAATTTGACTTATATTTTGATCGGCGCACCTTTTGAGCTCATCAAGACGTATTTTGGCTGTTTTTTCCCACTTTTCTTTTATATCTGACCACGGTCTTTCATTAAATTTTAGGAAATCCCTGATTTCTGCGTATTCGGAGTGGATTAATGAATCTGTGCTCAAATTTTTTTCCAAATTTGGGAGGTCAGTGAAAATACGTTGATGAGTGCTAAATTGCCGGGTTTTTCGCTTTTGATTGTAGTATGCGTTGTACAGCATTCCTTTCGGGTGAGCATACTTCGTTTCCTAGACGAATAAGATTTTAAATAAAATACAATCAGTTCAATAAAATCATTATACCGAAACTTTACCTGACTCTCTTGCGGGAAGCATTTATGAATATCTTCCGCTATAGACGGTAGTTCAAGAGATCGTAGTCGTCTACCATTATGTCTATAAAATTCAATAATCAAGTGAACGATTTGTTTTTGATGATGCTTGTTTATACATTTATACTTTTCATGCCATTCCAGAATCGCGTTCCCACTTAGTGAAAGCTTCAAAATATCCTTCACTGACTATAAAACCGTGAAATATCAGATTTTTTCAAAAATCAATTCTCCGTTTACCTTTAAGTCTACTCGCAAAGATGATGCTGATGGTTCACTCTGCTGATGGTGGAAATAATGATGGATATATCAGAAGCTGAAAAGGTAGTTTATGCAAATTGTTCTCAATGGCTTACCTGCAAACTTGTCGACAATGACGGAGAGGTTGATTGTTGATCGACTTTGAGACGTTAAATTTTTCAACTATCTCGAACTCTTCACAGTCAATTACCGCATCTTCGGTTGTTTCACAGCTCATTTTTGTCCAAATTCCGAAAACTACACGGGAAAATACACTTATTACTTTGAAAAACACGCAGCAAATGCAAACAATTACCACTTTCAGATGCCAGATGATAGCTACGCCGCGATAAAACCTGTTTAGCCAACAAATAAGGTATATGCTACCTGCGTTTCAACATAACACGCTCCAGCATCCTTAACGATCATCAAAATTTTATCTTTCTTACCCACGCACTCGTTTTCGCCACCCCGTCCTTGCATCCCGTCGCAGAAAAAACGAGGCTAAATTGGTTACCCACGCATTCGTTTTTGCCACCCCGTCCTTGCATCCCGTCGCAGAAAAAACGAGGATAAATTGGTGAACACATACGCAACTCAACCCAAGAAATGTAAAAGCGCGTACACAAAGTACCTCGATACAATTTTGCCACACGCGACGGAAATAACAAAGTAAATCGTTGCCAGTTTTACAGCATTTACTGTAAATTGTCAATTGTACAATTGATGCAATCACTTTTACAACCTATTGATGTACTTTTAACAGCATTTTTTTACAATTTGATTTGATTTTGATTGATTTGACAAAAATCTGTAAATTTTACCGAAAAAACGTAGAATTAAGCGAAACGTGAAATTTACAACCATTTGTTGTAGATATAATAACATTTTTTTTCTGGGTGAAAATGGCGACCGTTGAAAAAAAAAAAACAATGAATTTTCTTTTGAATGTGCACATCTCTTTGACATATTTCTTGACGTTATTCATTGCTGGTGGCTGCATTTCTGAGAAGTTGGGTACAATCCCTTCTGACATGAGCTTAGGTCTGTTTACCCAACTTATTAAAGTATAAGATAAAGTTTTTTGATATAATTGGATTAAAATTAGGTTGTAAAATATGAAGTGTAGATAAAAGTTCACTGCTGAGTTGCAATTATAAATAATTTTTGAATAGTGTAGAGGACAAAGTTGCAGGACCGTGAGGATTTGAGGAGATTAATCCTGGAGGCCAAAGCCCGGCTTGGGCTGTTGCGCCATAAATTATAATACTTAATAATGAAAAATGGAAACCAAATCTGTATTCAGCATGGTAAACCCTTAATTATTGTATTTCCACTTAATGAATTATTCTGTTGCATTTTAATTTTATTGCAACCAGAAAATTCTAGTATGTTTTAGAAATATTCACCATTTACTAAACAGCAAAACAAATATGCAAAAAGTGAAAAAAATTATTTTAAATTTATTCCGATTGATTAGTGACACGCAAAACTAGATCTTTTTTGAGAAATCAATAATCACAATGATAATGAAATTTATTCCTTTGAATACGATGCTTCAACTTGTTTGTCAAGGCAATTATCAGATTGAAAATTGAACCAAATTTCCAGTTAATTTTAAAATTCTACAATTTTATAGGATCATATGTAAATTCACTAAGATACAAATGATGAATTGCATTTCCTTTCATCCAATACATCACGATTTATTTATCTCTGTATTATTTGCAAATGCAAAAAATACATTAAAAAGTAGTGAAATGCCAACAATATGAGTGGACAAGAGTCTGAATTTATTAGCGGGGTGTTATAGTATGGAAGATCTTACTCACAATATTTATTTGATATCCAAAAAAGCTACCCTGAAAAAACAGTTTTATCCTGATATGAGCTTGCCTTGCTTAAAATATTAAGTAATTTTTTGACTATAAAAGTTACATTGGATCATCACTGCTGAAATTCAGTATCTCCGGTTAAAACTATTTAACTTACGATTAAAACTAAGTCACTAGTTGACTTTCAGCAGCAAACAGTGCGTTGAATTCTCGAGAGGCTCCGTACTTTACGTACATCCCCAGGAGCGAGAAAAATCAGATCTTTTTGTTGAAGCGTCTGGACTGCGGAGAGGACACAGTCGATCTCCTTCAAGTGCTTCAAGAAGTTGCACCAGAAATAAAACTTATTGCAGTTAAAAACTTCACGATAAGAAGATAAATTTTCGAACGTAAAAATTTGCATTTTTTCTTAGTCCAAATTTCGAGCAAAAGCTGTCGTGAGGTGGAAACGCCTCGAGAAGAGCGAAGTCAACCAGTGCTATAGTTGCCAAAGATTCGGTAATGTGGCTGCCAATCGTGCCATGAAATCCAGATGTGAAAGCTATAATGATGCCCATGCCCCCGGTGAGTTAAAATTGGCTCAGACGGAGCTAAAAGAAAAAGTATACTGTGTGAACTGTGGTGGCTTTGGTTATCCAGTGTCATATCGAGGATGCCCCTGAAATCAAGATGCAAAAGTAAAATTTACTCCAAAACAAATACAAGTACACCACGATGTGAAACCTTCCAACTTCTTCAAGCCCGGAGTATCATTTGCACTTTTTGCTAGGGGACCACCAGACAACAATGTAAATAATGTGAACAAAATAAGTGACAAAAATGAGCTGCTTCTTAAAATTTAGCATCAACTAAATTCTTTATCGAAGAGAATCGAAAAATAGGATTCAAAAATTAACTTTGTTTTTCAGCGTTTAAGTCTTTCAAATGCTCTAAGTAACTTGTCATCTAGTCATATTCCCATGGATAGCCTTCGTCTCATCTCGATCAACGTCAACTCCATTGTAAGTCTTCATCGACGTGACTGTCTCTTGGAATTCCTTGTCAGGCAAAGTCTGACATCATCCTTCTCCCTGAAACCCACCTCAATTCATGGTACTCCATGACATTCAAGGATTTTGAATTCGTAAGAAACTATAGGATAAACGGAGATGAAGGAGGTAGCACCAGGATATTAGTTAGAAGACCCTATTGTTTCCAAAATATTGAAAAAGTCGAATTCAAAAACTTTGAATCTCTTGAGGTGTCTCCGTTATCAAAATTTCGCTGCCAAGTGGAAATAACCTCTTCATTATCTCTGCCTATACAACTGGTCGGAGCATTCTCAAGTTCAGGAAGGAGCTCAATTCTTCGTTTGTAATACTTGAATTGAAAGGCTGCATAGTTATATATATATATATATATATATATATATATATATATATATATATATATATATATATATATATATATATATATATATATATATATATATATATATATATATATATATATATATATATATATATATATATATATATATATATAAATATATATATATATATAATATTTAATAATCCAAAAGGAGTATTCCTGAAATCGGATTACAAAGAACCAAATAGAACACAGGTGCAATTTATTCCTAAAATAACATAGGACAAATTCATATTTGGACATCTGCAATGCTGACGGAAGACTTGACTTCAGCTTTAACAGTCCCCAACGGAAACTCTCCTCGCTCACTTATCGTTAGAACTAAATTTCCAAAAATGTGGATAACTTTAAGCCTAACCCACATTTATAGTCTTCTTTATTTTTAATTAAAAACTAATATTATTAAGACAGCTTAACAAGAAACTTCAAACAACGAAAAATAAGCTATTCATCTCCTTTTAAAAAATAACAACCGATCTTAAAAGCTAAAAACAAAGATTTCAGTCATTCCAGGCTAGCCTTTAGTCTCGCAATTTAAAAAAATAAAGTATGACACATTCCTTTTAGCACACCTGATATGGGATCATTTCTTACAGACTACACCCTGTACCTATTCCCAACCTGCTCGAATCTGGTCGAGTGTTTCGCAACATATCAGTCAGAAATAATCATCTTCTGGACTTTCTCCATACAGATCTTGTTATATCATCCTTTTAACAGAAACCCTTCCAGTTGTTCTAATTTGTCTCCCACACTGCTTTTATTTTCTTGTTTCGCTTTCTTCTTTGGCTCAGATAACTTGCTTTTCTTAGTTATATTTCCTATTTTAGAAGTTTTTTTCTCTGATGTAACAGTTAAAACAGCTGATTCTCTCTAGGAGCAGTTTTTGGATAAGACCGAATGGTTTCGGGAGAAAAATTACATGCATTGTGAATAGGATCTCTGCTGGAACCAGCAACTGGATTAGTAGGTGGAGGTGGAGTCCTAGGGGGAAAACCAGAGTTTTCTGTAGAGTAACAGAAATATTTTCTATGATTGGGATTAGCCAAATCAGCTATTGCTCTATCTATTACAAAAGCAGATAAGCCATTATCATCCTGAAAAATATCTTCATAGAATGGCGCAACACCCGTCTTTTTAAATCTGTTAATGATATTAGCGGGATTCAGTACCAACGGTGAAACTTTATTCACCATAGATGGAATATCGTGATACGTCATTGTTTTACCGGTATTGTTTCCGATCCGAGCATCTTTTTGAGTGCCACAATAATTTTTAAATGGTCTATTTACTCCCACATCCAAAAACTGCAGGGTATGCAAATATCGTATTGGATACGATAGCGAAATGTCATTGATTTCTTTAGCCATTTTGACAACTTCAATGTCCAAGTGCGAACAATGACTGTACAAAAGTTGTAGTATAGGACCGGATGGAGATTGTTCTACATATTCTATGAAATGCTCTATGAATATTTGAAGTTGAATCACAGTTTTCCAGCTGCTCGAGTTGCCAGCACCAATGCAACCTGGGTTTCCACCGCGAACAAAATATTCCCTGTATTTAATTCATAGGAAACAAACATACATGGGACTGAGTTTCCCATTGCATTTACTGCTAGACACACAGTTGCGAGAACTAATTTTTCAGCCGACGTAATGTAACCTACTTGTTTAGACTCTTTTCGAGTCAACATTTTTCTTATTTTCTGTACGGTTGTCACACCTGGGTATTTATTTCTGCGTAATACTACTACCAATTATGAATAAAATCGTCAATATTAATTTAATTGAAAGATAAGGCTCTGGTCAGGCTCGTAGCCTCTAGCAATTTCACAGAGAAAGACTGGTTAAATTTTAAAAATGCTGTCAATCAATCAACTGCCGCTTCTTTATTTATTAGCCAAGATGGAGGCATGATAATATTGTACAAGAGGTAGGATAGAAATTTAACCCAGTTGTGTATTGACGCTTCTCAAATGGAGGTCTTTATGGTGGAGCCACTGCTGTTGGTTGCCCGCTCACAGGGGATTTTGTTCCTTGTTGCGATGAGTTGATAACATTCAAGCTGACGGAGTTCTGTTGATGTACAGGGTTATCCATTTCGTGGTTGGGAAAGTATAACCCTGCCATTTGACATTTGTCAAAATTAAATTTCATTCAAAGCATGCTTTTTTTAGTTGAAGGTTTGCCATTTAGAAATATGGATCGTTTGACACTCGAAAAACACGTTAAAATTATCAAATTTTATTATAAAAATGGTGATTCTGCTGTATCAACATTTAGGGCTTTACGAGCCGATTACGGTCGACATAATCGACCTACACAGCAAACAATTTCGAACACAGTGAGAAAATTTGAAGAGACTGGATCGGCTATTGATATTGCAAGGCCTGTGCATCATCGCAACATTCGTTCTGCTGAAAATATCGCTGTCGTTGCTCAAAGTGTGGAGGAAGACCCGAATTTGTCGATTTCTCGACGTGCTCAACATTTGGGCTTGTCTTACGGCTCATTGTGGTGGATTTTGCATTTGGATTTGCATCTCCATCCGTACAAAATCCAACTCACTCAAGAACTTAAGCCTCAAGACCATACACAACGCAGAATGTTTGCGAATTGGGTGATTGAACAACAAGCCATTGATAACGATTTTCGGAACAAAATTTTCTTGAGTGATGAGGCTCATTTTCGCTCAGTGGTTACATAAATAAACAGAATTGATGCATATGGGGCTCTCAAAATCCTCAGGTGATCGCAGAAAGGCCTTAACATCCGGAAAAAGTGACCGTTTAGTGTGCATTATGGTCTGGTGGTGTTATTGGTTCCTATTTTTTTTGAATCCGATTAAGGAAGAGCCATTACAGTCAATTCTGACCGCTATGGACGGATGTTAACCGATTATTTTTGGAGAGAAATTGAAGATTATAATCTGGAGAACATGTGCTTCCAACAGGACGGAGCGACAAGCCACACAACACAGGCTAATCGAGCACTTTTGCAAGAGAAATTTCCAGGACGCGTAATTTCGAGATTGAGTGATGTCAATTGGCCTGCAAGATCCTGCGACCTAACACCTTTGGATTTCTTTTTATGGAGCTATGCAAAAGATCGTGTTTACGCGAACAATTCTCAAAATCTTCAGCAATTGAAAACCAATATTCGTGAAGTTATGGCCGAGATATTGCCGGAAATGTACCGAAAAGTCATTGAAAATTACCTCAAAAGGATTGAGGCCTGCAAGAGGTCCAGTGGAAGATATTTGAATGATGTTGTGTTTCACGTACGTATAATGGCACGGTTTAATCTTTATATTGAATAAAAAATTTTGTTTCCATCCATATATTTTAAGTGTTTTCTTTAGCTTGACTTTCCCAAGCGTAAAATGGATAACCCATTAGCTTCCGTAGCTGCGACTGAGGACGGTCTTGTTGGGACTGCTGAGTAGGCCCTTGTATATATTGGTGCTAACCAACTTGAAAGTTTAAGTGTAAATAAAACACAAATTATTATATAAAGGTTGAATTGTAGAAAGTGTTACTATACAAACATAGATTCGTTTCTACTTAAGATGTATCGTGGAATGCGAAGAAGGTTCACCATATCGATTTTAACATCCAACTAATCAATCAATCTGATATTCGAATCTACAACCGACTTGACCTTCATAAAATATCTCAATTTAAATTATTCAAATGCTAAATTAAAAAATATTCACGAGACTTAGTTATTAGCCATCTATTTGTTTTAGTGATTTGCACTGGTCTACACTTTAATTATCGCTTGCTTACTAAATATTTGAACCACATGTCATGATAATAGGCTAAACTTCCAGTAAAATAGTTTCGAAAATGAAACTTGATTTTCTCAGAGAGCAGAAGTGATATATTATGACAACAACCATATTTGAATTAACATAAGCTGTAAATCTGAATTCCAGTTGCAAAATTTAGTAATTTTCGTCTAAACCTGTCAAATTTTCCTATACTACAATAAACTAAAACAATTAAAGAAAGTTTAAAAAATAAATCAGAAAATTGAAAACTTTTAACCATAATCTTGCCTTGATAAGACTCGCGTGGCGCCAAATCAGTGAATACTTAAACCTACATCAGGAAATCCAAAAACTGAGTCATTTCTTTGGTATAAACGTATTCTTTGTATTATAGGTCTTTGCACTATCTATGAATTATACTACACTGTTGGCAACTGTTCACTAATCACACTAATTGCAAAATAAGCTACCAGGATAATATCTCAGCTTGCTGAAACTAATCCTTTTAAGTATAAATAATTTCATTTGGTGGTTTGATATCAGTATTGTGCTATAGAATGAGGTGTTTGCTATGTTAGTTTGATATATAATTGCGAATGGATTGTAGGCTATTTAAACATTAAATTTTTTACCTAGTACCTTTTATTAGTTAGTACCTTTTACATCGGAACATTACTTCTCTTTCAGTAAGACTGCATCTGGATAAAAGTTATTAATTGCGATACAGTCAAAATCGAACCTTCTCGTTCAGATATTGTTACGGGTGAACTTCAGGGTCATTCAGTCTTGCTCGCTCTGAACACTATCATACGCGATTTTGAAACATTTCAATCGATACAATACCGAGCCGAACTATACTTGGTTTATAATATTATAGTAAAGAAGTCGTAGTGTAGAAGTTGTCCCTTTAATTTATAAAATTCCTTTTTAAAACCTCACTAAAAGGCAACATTTCGATTTGAAATGATAAACGAAATAATGTTTGATAGGTAGCTTGCTTCCGATTCTTATGCAACACCGACGTTAGCAACAAAAATTGCCGAAGTAACATGGAATAGTCCTCTGTAGTTTGGAGCCAAAAATATGGATACCACCTTGAATGTGTAGTGATTGCCAGATGACAGATAGTTACCGGATTTACTACCAAGCGTTAGAGTTGAAAATAGTTGTAGAGAGAAATTTATCCCACTGACTCACTCGAATCGTCACAACCACCAAACAACGACTTTTCTTGCACTCGTTATTGCTACTATATTACATTGGTTACCCCGACGTGGTGCGAAAACGGGTGAATACGAGGCACTTAAATCAAGATTAATCAACGTTTACGCGCCGTCCGAAGAGTCTCAAATAAGAACTCTTCTCACCGGCATAAAACTTGGTGACAGCAAGCCTTCAGATTTGCTACGGTGCATAAGCACGGCTGCAAAAAGCAAAGCAAGCGAATAATTTCTAAAATCACTGTGGTTACAATGGCTGCCCCCGGCTATGAAAGTGATTCTCGCCATTGCGGAAACAACTGATTTTTCTTGCCTCGCCGAAATGGCTGAGAAAGTCCTGAATGTCAAAAGGCCTAATGAGATTTACGAGTTCTTAAATTGCTTAATGTTGAAAGGAAGTTTCTCCAGAATGAAAGAATCTAAGATATTAATTGAAGAACTACACTTGTCCTCCACTCGATGCTCCACATCACGACACTTCAGACGACAAAGCCGTTCTCGTAATCAAGGGAACGAAAGAAAAATCTGCTACTATTATCCAAAGTACGGAGTCGCCACTCATTGTTGTACTAAGTCGTGTAACTTTCAGGTTCCATCGATATCAGAAAATGCCAAGGATCTCTGCCTGTTGAAGCAGCTCGCAATCACTCTGCCTGTCGAAGCAGCTCGCAATCGCTCTGCAACAAACCATTTTTGTGACTGACCAAAAAACATAACGTAATTTTTTGACCGACATAGCTTTCGATGTATCGGTTATACCTCGACTTTCATCATTCAACTTACAAAAAGACAACATTTAAACATTATGTGACCAATAAATCCCCGAACGACACATATGGTGAAAAGTTGATAACATTAGATTTAAATTTAAGTCAACCCTTTACATGACCATTTATAGTTGCAGACGTTGCACAGCCAATTATAGCTGCAAATTTCCTGAAAGAGCACGATCTCTCCATAGATATTAAAACCAGATGTCTTGTGGATCCGAAAACGAAACTTGCATCAGCCGGAACCGTATCAACTCTACCCACAGGGTCCACCTCTACATTAATTGAAAAATTGCAGTTACATGCACTACAAAAGTCATTTCCAGAGGTAAAGAATCTTGCTCTAGCGAACACTATACAGCACTCAATACAACCCCATATCATCACCACTCCTCCTGTAGCAAAGCGCCAGAGACACCATCTACCAGACAAGCTGAAAAAAGCTAAAACTGAGTTCCACTCCATGATGGATAAGACCTATTGTCGACCACCGAATAGCCCATGAGCCAGCCCTTTGCATCTAGTACCTGAGAAGGAAGGTTTTTGGTGCTCATGCAGCGATTTTTGCAGATAAAATACAATTATCATACTCTATTGCTATCCCATGCAACACATTCAAGACATTACATCGGATCTCATGGAATAGACTTACTTTGTACCTACTATCAAATCCTGTGGCAGAAGGAGATGTCCCAAAGACAGCCGAGGTAACACCCTTTGTCCATTTTGAATTTAAGGTAATGACCTTAAGCCTCCGGAATGCTACTTAAATTTTTCAACGGTTTTTGACGAGGTGTTACGCGGATTTGACTTTTTTGTGTTCTACTTGGATGACATTCTGGTATCATCCATCTGCGTTAAGGAGCATATGGACCATCTTCATATTGTATTTTTGTGATTGAAGACTTACGGAGTGGTCATCAACATTGTAAATCGCATGTTTTGGGCCCTAAAATAAATAAATATGGGATTTGTCCACCTGACTAGCATGTGCAAGTCATATGTGATTTACAATTGCCAACTACAGTCAAGCAACTGCGCCATTTCCTGGGCATATTAAATTTCTACAGGAGATTTATTCGTAATGCTGCCAACCTAGAAGCACCGCTCCTTCAATATCTCCGTAACGTGAAAAATGGCGACAAAAGTATTAATCAATGGTCACCGGATACTATAAAAGCCTTTAACACTTTTAAACAAAGCCCAGTGAAAGAAACGTTCCTAGTATACTTTCCTCCGTCAAGCTATCACAACTTGTCGCCGACACTTCGGACGTTGTGATTAGATCCGTACTAGAGAAAAAGTAAATGACAATTGGCAGCCTTTTAGTTTACTTTCAAAGGAAACTGAGTAAGCCTAAAAAAAGCGTTTAAGACCAAGAGCCGGTTTCCCTGGCATAAAGACACGCAATTTGTTCTCGAAATGGACGACAAACCTCTGATACAAACATTCAGTCAGAGATCTGAAAAATCTTGGCCGGGACAAATAAGGCACGTAAGCTTTATATCAGATTTTTTACCTAAATCGTCCACGTAAATGGAGAGGAAAACATTGTAGCAGATACGCTGTCAAGAATTGAAGCAGTCAATCTGCCACCTTTATTTTCCACCCACGAGCTGGCCGATGAACAACGTGACGACACTACATATCAATCATTTCTTGTTAGAAACTATTTATCACTTAAGCTGCATGCACTGCCTGTGGAGGAATATCTTCTTCTTCTTCGTAGCACTACAACCACTATCGGCCTTTCGCTTTCTGCAACACGCGCATCCAACTACCTTAGTTCATCAACAGCGTCCTCCAATTTCGAAATACGAGCAGCAATGAACTGTCTTCGTCAACCGAGTCAGATCAGCACTTCCTTGGTTTCCTTGACGGTCTGCGTCCTTCAGTTTTCCCAACGTACACCTTTTTGGGTATCAATTTTTCGTCCATACAATTCACGCGGCCAGCCCATTGCAACTTCCACAGTCATTGAGATGTCCGGCTCGTCACAAATTTCATACAGCTCATGGTTGTTTGGAATTCGCTATTGGTCCTCGTCCAGCCTCGCTCCGATTATTTGCGTCAGGACCCGGAGGTCTCAATGATTGTAAGACTGCAAAAGTTGCAATGGGCTGGCTATGTGCATTGTATGGACGAACAATGGATACCCAAAAAGGTAATTGTTGGGAGAGCTCAAGGCCAGACAGAGACCAGTGGGGGAACCAAGGGAACGCTGGTCTGACTCGCTCGACGAAGACAGTTCATCACTGCTCGGATTTCGAAATGGGAGGACGTGGAGGCACTTGTTACAGGAAGCGAAGCACGAAGAAGAAGGAGAAATGCAGAAGAAACATACTTACCTTTATTTGGGTGGTTATCAAATTCTTGGATACGAATATTTTGAGCCGCAAGCGCACGAATTGTAGATACGCCTGTTAATGATGCTGATAAAATTGAATGAATTGAAGGTTCATGCGTTTCATATTCCATGAAGTATTCAATTAGAAGTGCCCTGAATTAGAAAATATCAACACCATGAAAGCAGCAGGTATGCCCGCTCAAAAGCTGGGTCAGATAGAAGTCAGTCTCACCATGCCTTCGATTTAGTCACGGTCTCACATCCGGGATGAGGCGCGCAGTCCACCTTCCCTTCGTGCAATTCACCCAAGACTGCTCCCAATCGTTGAGCGAGCGCTGTCTCTCCTCGTGGACAATTATCTCCTTCGCATCCTCGTTTTGGCGCAGGTAAATAGCGCGGCGCTCTCTAGCAAGGAGGGTGACAGGTATCACGCCTGCAATCACTCTTACCGCCGAGTCGGAGACTGTTGGATACGAAGATGCAATTCTCAGTGCTCCTCTTCTCTGTACCTGTGCCAAACGTTTTCGGTATACCTCCTTGCTGAGAGCGTCGCCCCATACCTCTGCTCCGTACAGTAGCATTGACCCTACAGCACTCATCAAGAGGCGTCTTCTTGATGGGCTGGGTCCCCCTACGTTGGCCATAAGTGGACTCAGAGCCGATATTCCAGAAGCAGCCTTCTCAGCCGTTGCCCTGATTTGCTCAGAGAAACTCATCTTCGAGTCGATCAGTAGCCGCAGGTACTTCACCGCTGGCTTCGATTCGATTTGTATATCTCCAATACTGATCATCCTTAATCTAGGGATTCTCTGTTTTGTGAAGATGACCACTTCGGTTTTCTCCAGTGCTAAACTGAGCCCGCGAGCAATCATCCAGTCCCTCACTCGGCGCATTAGCATACCTAGCCTAAGTTGCACTTGTTTGACGGTGCGTCCAGCGACCACAGCCGCAACATCATCCGCATAGCCGACCAAGCGCGACTCATCTGGCATCTCAAGTCTCAGTAGCCCGTCGTAAGACACGTTCCACAGGTCCGGACCAAGGATAGATCCCTGGGCAACACCCGATGTAATTTCCATCCTTTGTTGGCCCTGTATCGTGTCGTAGAGCAGGCTTCGGTCCTTTAGGTAGTTCCTCAAAAGCCGCACTAGATATTCTGGAACTTGAAAAGAGTTTTCCAGCATGTCCAGAAGATCCACCCATCTAGCGGAGTTGAAGGCATTCCTGACGTCGAGTGTCACCAACAGGACGATCCGTCGCTTGGTGCGACTATATGCCTCTACCTTTTGGACCGCGTCCACCTCCTCTGCAATCGTATCAATGGTAGAACGTCCTGCTCTCAAGCCGTACTGCCGACGAGATAGGTCCCCAGTAGCACGAATCGCGTCAGTGAGTCTTCCCTTGATGAGTTTCTCTAGCACTTTCCCAGCCGTGTCTAGCATGCATAACGGGCAGTATGCAGACGGCAATTCGGGATTTCCCTTCCCCTGGCTGATCAGCACAAGCCTCGCCACCTTCCATCGTACCGGGAAAACCCCGTCCCGTAGGCAAGCGTTGAATGTGCTGAGCAGCAAGTCAGAACAATGGTGATAGACGAGCCGCAACACCTCAGCTGGAACATAATCTGGACCTGGAGCCTTCCTCGCTTTCAAGGAGAGGACTGCCTCCTCCAGTTCCAGCAGTGTAAAGAGTGGGCACTCGACTGCAGTTTCACCATGGACAGCGTCAACACGCACGGGATGGGCGGGGAAAAGTCCCCGCACCATCGCGTCCATCTTTTCCGCGTCATGTATACAAGGCTTCCGTAGGGCACCAAGTTTACCCATGACCAGCTTGTAGCCAAGGCCAGCAGCGAGCCTTGCTACTGTTGATCAGTTTGCGAAGGCAAGACTTATATTCTGCCACCTGGTTGCATGCCTCGTCACAGTTCTGCGCCCGTTGAGCCTCACGCCGAAGCTTGTGACACTCCCTCCGCTTTTCAGCGATTTCAGTAGACCACCAGTACACTGGGGGCTTGCCGTGCCGCGGTCTTCGACGGGGCATAGAAGCGCAGCAAGCAGTCGTAATTATGCTCATAGTAGAATTCACCACGTCTTGAGCTGCCAGTTCTTCCGTCCCCTCCGAAGCTCCCTGCAGCGGCTCACCTGCTGTGAGAACCTTGACGAACCTCTCGACGTTCATTCTTCCAATGTTCCATCCAGTTGTAGAAGGCCGAGAGCGCGGACGTCGGGAGACAGCATCACTTATCTCAAGCAGAATGCGCTGGTGATCACTGGCTCAGTAGTCCTCTAATACTTTCTAGTTGTGTATCCTCCGTACTAAGGACTCCGAGGCGAATGTCACGTCCGGTATGGTTCCCTCACAGCCAATACGGCGGAAAGTCGGCGTGTTCCCGGAGTTTAGTACGACGAGGGCCGTCCTGGCCGCCATTTCCAGGATCCGTTTTCCCCACGGATCCATCTGAGGCATGCCCCATTCGATTGCTTTAGCATTGAAGTCGCCCCCAACGAGCACTTTACCCTCTGCGTTCGAGACAACGCCCTCCAAAGCATTAAGCTTGGCTTGGAAAGATGATATCGGCTCGTTAGGTGTTAGGTACACACTAAAGAAGGTGATCCCTGAGCACCGAACCCACACGAAACCATTCCCTCGTCCACAACTCTCTGCTTGAAAGTCACTGTTCCGAACCCAGATAGCGGCAGTACCAGTTTCATCAGAGTACCATAATGCAGGACTTTTATCATGGTGTTGCTCACTCAGCAGCAAGAAGTCGGCTTTCATGTCCCTCGCAGACTGCTCAAGCAGATTTTGGGCGGTTAAAATGTGGTTTAGGTTTAGCTGCAGGATGCGGGTCATCGAAGCTCTGATTTTGCCTTGGCTAGGGCTTCCTGGAACACCCGGCATTTTCCTGATCCCAAGACGTGTCCAAAATCAAGTTTTGAATCAGCATCCTTGCAAAGAATACAGTGTGCCTCCTTCGTACACTCTTTTCTTTTATGTCCCATTTTACCGCATTTGTAACATAGAGAACTTCTATCGGGTCCTTTGCATACTTGTGTCGTGTGGCCATAACCAAGGCATTTGAAACATTGAAGAGGCGTTGCTCTTCGCCGTATCCTACAGACAACCCACCCAATTCGTACTTTGCCCTTGTTCAGGAATTGTTCGGCGTCCTTTTCAGTCAAGTCAACTATGGCCATGCGTTTTCCCCTGTTGTTTTCTGGTGTCAGTCTCGCTTTGATCCTTCCCACGCTCGGCAACTCCTTTTTGATGGCCTCTTCTACCTCGGCCAGATCCGTCACGCAGTCTATGTCTCGTATTTCGATCGTTGCCATCGGCTCGAGCGGGGCTATAGTTGCGCTTTTGCCGAGGACTTTCTTTACTGCGTTACAGAATGCATCTTTATTGCCGGCCTCTGCTCCGAATTCGACCAGTATGTGGCCCATACCCTTGGAAAATTAGTTTGAGATACAACCTGATAGATTGCTGTTGAAGAAGTACATGCCGGTATATGTCACCCCGTGGTACATAATGACATGAAGCTCTTAAAAGCCCTCATTGCTGAGTTGGAGAGAAAAGAAAAAAACAGGAAACTTCTAATCAATTATTTTGTTTGTTTTGATATACGTAGGACGATTCTCTATTTTTTGCACGCTCAAAGAAGCAAGGGCCGAGTGCTTTCCAAAAAACTAACTAAGCAGGCCACCAATTAGTCCGCTGAATATGAATATGCTCCTAAGACTAAAATTGGGCATTTCATCATCGAGCTCTACATATTATCTGATCCTCCTTTTAAAACCAATAGAGACACCAACTAATCACAGCTAGATGCAAGTAGATCGCAGTACTTTCATATCGACCAAGCTGGAAAACGCAAAGGATTTTTTGCATGACTCCTGAGGGGTGCTGATTCCTAGAAATGAAATTTCCCGGTGGGTGGATAGTGGCCGTTCCGCGAGGCTATTTACGGTAGGGAAGGTTGGCGCTCTTTGCTCTTAATTTTTAGGGTTTTGTAAAATAATTTTACAAAACCCTTCTAAAATCGCGTCCTGTCTGTCCGTCTGTCTGTCCGTCCGTCCGTCCGTGTGTCACAGCAGTTTTTGTCGGAAACTACTTAAGCTAGAAGCATCAAATTTTGTATGTAGGTGAAAAGTGATACTCTCTTCAAAGTTCACTTGCAAAAAAATTTTATATGGTATTTAAGGGGGGTCTCCCCACGTAGGGGAGTGACCCCCCGAAAAAAAATTTCATTGAAGGTAGCCGATATGAGTATCAAATGAAAGTTCTTGATGTGGACTTTTCAAAACAGGTCTTAGTTTGGCAGTTTGCTTCGAGGGGCGCACAGGGAGGGGAAATACACGAAAAATTTGTGTGTCCCCCCCCTCGCGATTGGACACCTGTGATCCGAAAAATCTGAAACAAAATCAGGAATGTAGGCCTTGGTGAGTACAACAACAACAAATACGTGAGAAGTCGCAATTCACTCAACTTTGTTAGTAATAGTATGATTTATCGATTTTATGTTTTCTTGAATAAAATCTTGACGGTACCCTTAAATTCTATAAAATTCAGTACATAAAGATTCAGTTCATAAAGATTGAATCATATTTTGCGAAGTTATAGCGGTTTGAATTTTCCTGTATTTATGGAACAATATGCGCTGCATGTATGTGGGATTGTAATAATAACGATGATGTTGATTCGATAAAAGATATTTATTTAATATAGTGATGCGGACTTGTAAATGAAAACAATATGAATTTAAGAATGATGGGAACGGCTCTCTGCTAAACTGCCTCTCACGACGTCTTCGATACGAATCTTCTTCAACATCCGTCTGCTATGTGTTTGTGCTCGCTAACCAGTTGTTCAATCACCCGTTATCTCGTCTGTGTCGTCTAGCAGGCCACTCGTTCCGGGTTGCCAGCACAGCTCGTTTCCCACATTCGGCCATCCTGAACTTCATCCGTCTCGGATGAAGAACCTTCGTCTTCATAGTCGGCATAACGGCGCCACGGTTTCATGTGGTCAGCACTTGTACTAGTTATCTTCGGACCCTCGGCACTGGCACTGGCTTTGACAACATCGTATCGCCCATTTCTTTTCACCTTCGTAACCTCGTACGGACCCAAAAACTCACTGGCTAGCTTTCTTCCAACAACAAACTGCGTTCTTTTGATAGCGACAAGGTCTCCCACCTTATAGATGTTTTCCGGCTTACGTCTCTTATTGTATTGCTGGCGGTTCTCCTCTTGACTTTTCTGGATGTGTTCTCTGGCTTCGATTCGTCTCTGGTCTCTCTCGGCATTAAAATGTTGCACGTGTAGTTCCTCTATCATCTGTCGAATTTCAGTATGCTCTGCACCCCTGCCTCGTACCCCAAAGAGTAGCTCGAACGGCGTAGTTTTTGTAGCTCTATGGAAACTCGTATTCAGCGCGAATTGCAAACGGTCCACATACTTGAACCATTTCTCAGGATGCTCGATAGCCAGCTTCTTCAAAGCTTGCACTATATTGGCGTTGACTCGTTCAACCTGCCCATTTCCACGCGGCACTCCTGTAGTTGTTATCACATGATGTATGTTTTCCCGGTCACAGAACTCCTTAAAAGCTGCGGACGTAAAGGCAGCTCCATGATCACTGATTAACCGTCTCGGGTTTCCAAAGCTTCTCTGGATCTCGGCGAACTTCCTCAAGACTTCATCGGTAGACAACGTTTTCGTCGGAAACAGCCAAGTGTATTTCGAGAAAGCATCCACAACAACAAAAATATAGCGGTATGACTTACTGGTGGCATCCATCGGCCCCAAGTGATCCACGTGAAGAGTGTCCAATGGTTGATCACCCTTTTCTAGACAATGCAGCAACCCCTCTTGCTTTCCGGCTTTGCGACTTGCTAGGATGCACCGCACACAGTTTTGAATGCAACTCTCCACCTTCTTCTTCAAACTCAAGATGTAGTATTCGTTCTCAATTTGGAATATCGTCTTTCGTACGCCAAAATGACTCCGTTCGTGCACGGTTCGAATGACTTCTGATTCCATCGCTCTTGGTATACATAACAGCTCTCTTCCGGCAACTCCTTTGAACAGCAACGATCCTTTTAACACATAGCCATCGTAATTAGGATTGGATTCCAGCACTTTTCTAATAGCTTCGATATGCGGATCCTTCGCTTGCGCTCGCTCTAACCTGACTATAAATTCATCTCGCATCAAATATATCATCGTGGGAAATCGGCTTAATTCATCAGCGTGCGGGAGGCGACTTCCAGCTCGATGCTCCACTTCAAAGTCAAAATCTTGAATAAACATTACCCATCTCGAGGCTGCTAGTGGCAACTCCTTCTTTTCTATTGTCTGTCTAAAAGCACTGCAATCAGTGACCAGCTTAAAATGGATTCCCAACAGATAGTGTCTAAGTTTCCTGAAAGCCAAATAGACGGCCTTAACTTCCAAATAGTAACTATGAGCACTCTCGTCAGCACTAGTGGTTTTGCTGCTATAATAGTAAACAGGGTGCAACTGTTGATCTTCGCTTCGCTGGAACAACACAGCTCCAAATCCTCTAGCTGAAGCGTCCGTATGCAGCTCTGTTTCTGCTCCTCGTCGATAAATTTGTAACACTGGGCAACTAGTAATAGCAGCTTTCAACTTTGTTACTGCATCTATTTGCGATGAATCCATGCGAAATTGCACTTCTTTCCTTAAAAGGTTTGACAATGGACGAGCAATCATTGCATAATTTAATATGAATTTTCTCAGGTACCCGGTTAATCCCAGGAAGGACTGTACAGCTTTAATATTTTGTGGCAATGGAAATTTTGTTACAGCGCGGACAACCTGCTCGCTTGGCTTGACGGTTCCGTCTGCTATACGGTGTCCCAAAAAGTCAATCTGCCGCTGCAAGAATCGACACTTTTTCCATTTAATCCGAAGCCCGTGCTTCATGCACACTTCCAATACGTACTTCAAGCGCTGTACGCCCTCTCTTTCATCCTTGGCCAGCACTATCACGTCATCCATATATGTTAACACGATCCCCTCGTGAATCAGCGGGTTGAAAATAAAGTTAATGAAACGCAAAAACACAGCTGGCGAGTTACAAAATCCGAACGGCGCGTACATGAACTCAAAATGCCCCTCGTTGGTGATAAATCCCGTATATCCAATACTCGATTCATCGACTGCTACATGAAAGAATCCGTTTTCTAGGTCTATTGTTGTAAACACGCGTGCGCCTTGCAGCTTGTCGATGACGTCCTCTATCAATGGAGTCGGGAAAATTTCTCTAATGACCTTCTTATTCAGATCTCTGTAGTCGACGCAAACTCGCGGCGTACCATCTTTCTTTCTTACGATGACTACTCTACTAGCATATGGCGACGTTGATCGTCGAATAACTCCATCCATCAGCCATTGAGAAATCTGCGACCTGAGTGCCTCTTGCTCAACAAAATCTAGTCGACTAGCCCGATGCACGACTGGCATTTTTTCTTTCAACTCGATATGCATCTTAAACGGTGGTTCCACTACGACCTGCGGCTTGTATGATTCGATTAATTCTTGCACCTCGTTTTGATATTTAGACGGTACTACTTCTAGCGGCAAACCATCGTCTTCTAATGTTGCAATGGACATAATAACAGCTTCGTCTTCAGCACAACAGTTTTTCAATTCAACACTGTCCCTCTTAATGATTATATCAGCAACGGCAGCAATTCCACGGCCCAGCACGCAATCAACACTCATGGCCCCATCTGGCACGACGTAAAACCATAATGACATTTTAATTTCATCTACCACGGCATCGGCCAGAAACTTTCCTTCCGCAGCAACGGAAACTCCTCCGAATCCAAGAAATGAACGAACAGCTGATTGAATTTGAATATTCGGTAATGTATGCAGCACAGTTTCCTTGATTAGATTCACATCACTGCCCGTGTCAATAAGTCCTCTTACTGAAACTCCTCCAATTGACACATTTTTCAACATCGGCGAATTATCAATGGACTTAACTTCAGCAACGTTCAACACTTTAGGGGTTTGGCTTAACGGACACTCCTTGGACATGTGTCCAGACTCACGACACTTGAAGCACTTTGTAGGGAAAGTGCACGCAGCTCTTATGTGATCAGCAGACCCACAATTAAAACAATATTTTTTATTTACTGCAAAACCAGCTCCACTGTTCAGCTTTGTGCTATTCAGCTCAATGGTATCGGCTCTTGATCGGCTCTCAGCTACAACTCTTGATCGGCTCTCAGCTACAACTCTGGATCGGCTATCGGCTACGGCTATTGCCTTCTCTTTTATGTCCTCGTAAATCTTCAGCTTTTTCTTCAACTGCTTTATGTCTTCAGCTCCATACAGCATCATTTTGTTAATTTCGGTGTCTCGTATTCCTTCGACTATGTACTCGATCAGCGACGCTTCATCTATATTACCACGAGCGGCCATCTCCTGCATTGCTAACACATATTCCATCATCGACTCGGAATTCTCCTTCTTTCGTTCTCTCAACACCCGATGTAGTTTGGCACCACTAATTTTCATCGAAAACTCCTTTTGCAGCAATCTTCGTAGTTCAATCCAGGACCGCACTCCTCTTTCAGCTTGTACTAATGTTTTGGCATCGCCACGAAGCGATTTTTTAGCAAACACAAATTTTTCAAGCTCGTTCCAAACAAACATGTCAGCGATTTCTTCGAAATCTGCAATCCAATTCTCAATAAGGTAGTGTCCACTACCATCAAATGTACGAATTGTATCTTCAACGTCTCGAAACGAAAAACTGCACTTTGTCATAGTGCCCGTCCTACGGTCACCATCAGCCCACGCGCCATTTGATTTTTCATTCTCGTCGTTCTCGCTTACATTCGCCATTTTATGGTACTTTTTCAAGCAACGCTTTTTGTTCGCGCTTGTTCTCGAATGACGAGGATCGCTCAATTCGTCATCGGACTCCGATTCGTCGTTTATGCGCAGTTGTTTAATGCTCATTAGTTTTCGCAGCAACAACAGTTCCTCATGTTCGGCATCAGCTCGACTCCTCTGCTCCTCCCTTACTCCTTGCGATCGTTTGCTGGTGTTGTCGTCGCTTTCACTACTTGCTTGCACATTTCGGTCCTCGATCTCGCGCCCTTCATCGATTTCCATTTCCAAGACCTCGAGATCGTTCAAACATCGACACAACTGGACGGCTAACTGTTCTTTTGTTTTCTGTTTCACATTTATCGATAAAATTTCACTTACTGTTTCTAACTGTACTTTGTCGAAATTATCACAAATGTACTTTCTTTTGTTTTCAAATTCTTCACTGTCTTCGCCTTTATATTCAAACCCACCGAACTCGCGTAATTGTCTACGATTTTTTCTACCGTCATCTCTCTCGAAAACGACTTTATGCAGCACAGCTATACTAGACGCTTTCGTTCGCTGATGGGTCAAACTATCCCACACTAAGTCACCAAGTGTTAACTTCCTACTCGACATGTTCACTGCACTTTTCAATTTCTATTGTCACTGAATTTACACTGAATATCATACACTATATAAAAATCCCAGTTTGATGAATCCGATTAATCAAGTATCCGATCGCTCAATTATCCAATCCCGGTTGAGCCCCCAAAACTGTGGGATTGTAATAATAACGATGATGTTGATTCGATAAAAGATATTTATTTAATATAGTGATGCGGACTTGTAAATGAAAACAATATGAATTTAAGAATGATGGGAACGGCTCTCTGCTAAACTGCCTCTCACGACGTCTTCGATACGAATCTTCTTCAACATCCGTCTGCTATGTGTTTGTGCTCGCTAACCAGTTGTTCAATCACCCGTTATCTCGTCTGTGTCGTCTAGCAGGCCACTCGTTCCGGGTTGCCAGCACAGCTCGTTTCCCACATGTATTACTATGGCAACATATGGCTATGGAACAACATGCGCTTTTTACCGAGTCAGACACTACAGTTTTCCTAGGATTTGCATGAAAATTTCAGGAATGATAGGTGTCATGAGTACCTTTGAGAATCAGTTCAGCTAGTGGTTCCAGTAATCGTAAAACAAAATAGTGGCTGTTTTAAATGCGAAGATTGAATAATTTTGAGTTATTTTTTCCCAACTTCAACGTTTAAGGTGCATGCTTTGAACACTTGATTCAATTTAATGAATGACTGAAGATGAGTACCTACAATTAATGCTCATAAGTGAAACAAGTCAAGGAGGCGGGAGAGAGCTTCTAGCAAAAGGGCTTTGTAACCAATCTAGAATTCGAAAAAATTGGCCATGAATCGATGATAACAGTACAGGAGAGTGGCCCCTGAAAAAAAATTCATCAAACGTAACCGATATGAGTATGAAATGAAAGTTTTCATGGGAGCTTTTCAAAACAGTTCTTAAACTGTCAGTTTTTGCTTCAGTGGGGCACAGGAGGGAAATACATGAAAAATGTGTTTCCTCCCTCGCGAACGGACATCTGAAATAATTATCAAGGGAGATATTTATGAGTATAACAATAACAAAAACCTCAGAAGTCTAAATTCGTTCAACTTTGTTAATAATAGTATCATCTTCGAATTTCATAGTTTCTCCAATAAAATCGTCATTGACATGCTTCTTGACTTTATTCAATCTGGTGACTGCATTTTGTAAATTGAATACAAAACCCTTCTGACATGAGCGTAGGTCTGTTTACCCAACTTGTTTTTTTTTGGATTGACGAGTCTCACTGTGTCCATTGTCGTTTTTATTTCATCGAACCTAAGTGTGGGGGCTTGAGTCGAAAAGTTGAATCAATCCGAATCCTAGGAAACGTGCTCAGTGAACGTAGAGTGAAAGCGGTTTTGCGAATTGACTGATGGTATGGTTGCAAAGTTCGAGTTGGAAAAATTCCTGCAGGAGGAAAAGTCTGACAGTAGTTGCAGTGGAAGCGGAAAAAAGGGGCCCTTGTAAGTGTAGAGAGTAGAGGGAAAGTAAGTCAATTTTCATTTCTTCCTTCAAGTTGTTACCGGTAGTCTGTAAATTCCTTGTAAACCTAAGAAAATTAACGTAAAGAGCTTGAATTTGAATTTCGATTTGCTGATTAACTAAATAAAAGTTCAGATTCCAGGTTCAAAAGAGTGTGACTCGGGAGTAAATTTTCCGGGTTATTTATCAAGCTATAACTGCCTGGGTTGTGAAGAAAAAGTGGTAATGTTCAGTAAAGGGACTGAGTATGTAATTTTTCTGGGTTATTCATCAGGCTATTGGAGCCTGAGTCTAGGAGTGAAAACGGTAGTGTTAGGGGCGCATATTAAGACACGTTTTCTAGCAGATAAAGTGGTTTAAAAATGAAAAGAAATGCGCAGGGATTTTGAACGACGTAGAAAAGACGCAGGAGATATAAGGATAGCCATCAATGTTAGTCTTTTCTGTGAAGGTTCACCGCCAATTATATTCTGGTCAGCCGTATTCTCATTTGGGCAGCTTTTAGGAGGTCCGCTGAGACAAATGGGTTTCACCCACGCCTGTTTGTGGATAAGTTGGTCAAAGCTGGAAGGATTCAACAAGAATAGCCCCAATAAAAATAGGTAATCTTGAAGGTACTACAGTCAATATTTTCTTAGAAACACCACGTTTTCTCTCCTATCTAGGATATCCAATAAAAAAACATTTCTTACGGTAGTCCGAAACCAAATAAAAAATCTCTAACCGTTTTAGCGATGCTGATATACAAAATAAAAAAGATTAATGCTTGCAATTCACTAGTAAAATTTAAATCGATTTGAAAAGCCCATTTGGCATTTTCCACTCCCTCATCAATTAAATTCAAAATGATTCGCGTGACATTATCAAGATAAATCCAATACCAATTATTATCGATTACTATATAAGTCATTCAAGACTAACATTTGCAATCTACACTAATTAGTGTCACCAATTAACACCAGAATTACTTCATTTCCTGCTAGAGTAGCTTCATCTATATCAGTCTTCTACCCATTCATTGCACAATAAAACGCATTGTGTTAGAAATTTTTTAATATTTCAGGAATTTCGATAAAAATCGGAACTTGTGTTAATTATATGAAATGAATGTTATTTAACACTTGAAAATTGAAGTTCATTTTTCAATTGTGTATAACAATTGAATTACAAGACCTCAACAAATCTGTAATAGTGCGATTTGACCGTAATGACCGTAATGTCGCGATAAATGATTCGTGGTCATGCATGATATGCGACGAAGCGTCTTCAAGAGATTAGTATTCCGACTGTTATTACACACATTCTGCATTGAAAGATATACAATACTTATGTGTATTTAATTGAGTGATAAGTACACTAACCACTATATGAGTCGAGTAGATTTAGTCAATGTCATCCGTGTTTTGTCTGGAATATTTTTATCGGTAATTAGTTTACCATGTACATGAAGATACTGACAATAATGAGAGAATGCGTAGATTACAGGTAAAAAAGTTGAAAAAATCTGATGAAAACAAATCAGAATAGTAGTTAGGCTTTACTGATAGTTAAATTTGAAATCAATTGACCAATTGCCCAAAAAACACATTGTTCTACATTAACACCACAATAATTATTTCTTCATACTTTTTAATTGTTTATCATATGATTGTGCTCAAATCAAAACCAAAACCAGGTCAGCTTAATATTTTCCGCCACTAAATTTTGATAAAATTATCAAATCTAAAACTATCATGCTTTGATAACGTAAAACCAAAAATGTCTTTAGATTACGAAAAAGCTCACTTAACTACTACAAAAAAAAAGAAAAACAAAATGATATTTATCTGCCTCATAAAATCTTAGTTCACGACATTTTATGCAATTGCAACATGCCATCTTTCACGTAATTAAAAAATTACAGGTGTTCTAGCTCGGGGTTTCGTTTTGACTAATAATTCAATTATGAAAGTGATCCGACGAAAAGATACTTAACTAGATAGTGGCTTAGCCTTTGTTTTCTGTTTAGAACGCGTTAACTGGTAACTGATGTTTGTCTCAAATAAATGTAAAAAAATACCCGCTTTTTTGTTGAAGATAGACTTTAAAAAAAATTAAGTACTATTCCACAAGTTTCTTACCTCCAATTGTTTGTTGCTTTTCAACAGCAAAAAAATTTATGGCACAGTTGAGTTTTCGAGGGATCCTGAAGATAATTAGGAATTCTGTGGAAGTAGAAAATTATTTCTACATTTTCTAGAAAATACTGAATTTGCATTCTAGTTGTATATTTAGTGGTCATTATTTTGTTAAAAAATAAAAGTGATTTGCATTTTGACTTTAACAATAATTTGTAGAACGCGTAGATAATGTTTAATTGGATGAAACATCATTTCAACGGACTGTAACATCGTATTTAATATTTATGAAGGAAAATTTTGGCAAAAATTTATCAGAAACTAAATGAAGTTAAAAAGGATTTCAAGTATGCTTCAAAAATGATTTATTACAGAAACATATTTTTAGTCTTCCCAACTTATCGCCATAATTAAGCCGTATAAAAATTATGACCGAAAATTTCATCAAAATCCTGTCAAAGGAATGAAATATATAAGTACTCCCTATTCGTGCTGGGCTACATACCTTCAAAAGCCCATCGAAAGGGAGTAGGGGTAAGGAGAAGGAGAAACATTTTGAAAAAAAGCTACCTATTTTCTTATTGACTCATAATTATATTCATTTGGCATTCTATCTATTTAAATACTTTGTTAATGTTGGAAAAAGGGGCCGAATAATATAAACTACATATAATACTCTTTATTGTGACAATAATGTTATGCAATTTACATAGAGACATGGCCAAAATACACACGGCTCGGCATTCACTACTGGATCGACTGAATGAAACAGTTTTTCGCTATAATCTATCGCAATGAAAATGGGTGGATAGAAATGTTGGTAGAGGACTGCAGCGATGGTCTGCTGCCTCGGCGAAAGAGGATGGGAGTATCCGCCGGGATTTGACTTTGTCTAGAGACGCGTGAATGCGCTGGCAGGATAGCGTTGCGGTGTCGTGGGCCGGGTTCTTTTCCCAGCACAAGACCTACTACAAAAAAATTTTGCATTCATGAATTCGAGCGATCTAATGCCGATCGACTGATGTCGAGGCCGAGGTAGTCTACTAAGGGTAGAACTTTTCTATAGCCAATAAAAAACTGGGCCGGGAGAAAACAGACGGACTTGAGCGAAGACTTCGTCGTAACCGACAATACTTATGGTCTCCAAATAAGAGTGTGGCATCCAGGTGCAAGCAGCGCCCCCTCACACCCTCCCAACCGAATCAAGATCCAAATGTAAATACGGCCATATTTTTCCCATTTTAGTGAAAAACTCATACAAATATAATTTGCATGAATTTTTTCATCAAATGAGAAATATAAACGTGGCCAATTTATGTTATAGTATTAAGTGGTGGAATCACCTAACACTATACCATAAAAGGGCACGCGAGCGGAACGCCACTCTACCCGGGCAAGAGCCTCTTTAACGCAAAAAGAAAGGGAGGAGCGAGCCCGATGGCTAGTTCATTTGAGTGGAGGGGCCGGCTATCGTTGCGGATTCCATACCCGGTCAGGTTGGATGATAAATGGAAAGAACTTATTTAATTTTAACTTTATCTAAACATTTCTTTCATTTATTTTGTTTTTTTTTTTTTTTTTTTCAAATAACTATTTGCATACATTAATTTGTTTCCTTCTTTTTCTTTCAAAAACAAAATATAAAAAAAAATTTAATTATTGCGCAAAAAACTAAAGAAAAATTTAGGGAAATTAAGAAGAATTAAAATCTTGTAAAGAAAAAAAAATTAAGAAAAAGCTCAGAAAATTAAAATTTATATAAAAAAAACAAAAGAATTTAGTAAAAAATTGAGAAATTTAATAATGATTGAAATTAAAAAAAGGGTACTTACTCAACATCCTCGTCGGGCGCCCGCTGATGATGTGGGTAAATCCTGCAATATAATTTTTAATGGGGAGGAAAATTCCAAATCACACTTTTGCACTGTATATAATCCAATTTCCTTAAACCAATATTATATCGAGTCAATCTGCTTTGGGCCAACAAAATTTATAAGTTGTTCCATTAAAGCTACTTTTCGAATGAAAATCGTATCACATTTATACACATCGCTCCACGAATTCCTTTGAATCGTAGCATAAAAAGCAAGCTCTCCTGGCGATTAGTTCTCGGGCGCTTAAGTAAGCTACCCGTACAGAACATTCCCTCGCGCTAGCGCTGGCGACAGTTTTTCGGTCGGGTTTTCCCTATACTCCACTGAGCCGCTCAGCTGTAAACTCACGCTCGGTGACACACTGGGAATCTTTTCACACATTTCCACCAATTTCGTGCCAATTTCCACTTCTTTCTTTTATTCACTATTCTACACAATTTCCATCGTTACCATCTTACGATGTTCGTATTTACGGAACTTTTCATGCGACTTTGCCTGACGAATTCTATTTTCCTAAATTCGTTGGAAATAAGCTTCGATATGAGAACTTCACCATTGCTGTCGGAGTGACACTCGACCTTCACAGTGTTAAAACACATTTCACATTACCGAATGCAAGCCAGGGCCACACACTCAAGGGAAATATGTTTCAATAATGTTTTTTCAATCTTTTTCCCGGGATTTTCCAAATATTTCACGAATAAATCAGTGAAAAAATGATAACGAAGGACGAACTGACGCGCGATCCTCTCCTCGACAGCAATACCAACCGCCGCCATAATGTCGGAATTGTGTAGTCAGCGGCAGCGAGCAAACGTATCACACACACATCCAATCGACTACGTGCGATTTCACCACGAACTATTCAATGTAATATCGACGTACTACCTTTTGTGACAAAATGGCCGTCGGACCCGCGATTCTGCAATTGATATATTTGTGCTACTAATGCTTAGATAACATTCAATACAGTTATTCTCTCAATAATATTCATAATCAAGTTGCTTAGTCCTGGAAAAGAATTTCTGCCACTTCATGGCAACATCAATTTGCCGTTGACGTGTTTGTGTGAATAAACAAGCCGAACATTCAGCGTATTGGTCAACAATTGCTATAGGCAAACTTCATACAGAACCTTGGCATGCATGCATTAGTGTGCCTCAAATGCCAAAAACGGGGCTCCTACTCCATCCACTGGAACTTGCCAGGTGAAAGAACACCGCAAAAAACCGTACAGTGTGCACTTAATCCACAAATTCGCGTATAAACTTTACGTTCAAATTTGTCCGATAGCTTTTTGAATCGATTTTTACCGTGAAAATTATGTTTTTGGCAACTTAGCGGACGCAAAACACGAAAAATTATGCGATACACGACGAGTCAAAATTACGCTATCCGTTGCTCAATCGCTTGCTCCTCGAATCGATTTATTACAATCTTCACATCGAACCGCCGTGGCGTCCGCGCTGGCTCGCAATCTCGAGTAGACTCCTCGGTCCGTCCAAATCTCCGCATAATTTTCTCTGTCGCACCTGTGAATCCAAGAACGTTTCTTGCTCAGCTGAGTTAGATTGCATTCGCCCATGCAATGCATGGATATGATGCACTAAATCAGTGTTCCTATGTCCGAAATTTCAATTCACAGATTTGTATAGTAGTAAAATTAATAATAGATTGAAAATTTAAATCATAATGAAAGATAAATTTTATAACGAATATCATTGCAAAGGAAAAATTTACGTGTCATGTAATAAAAAAGAAGCAATATAAATTTATGTTTATAATAAAAAATTAAATTTTATAATTTAACCAAAAAGTTAAATTTGAGTAACTAAATTTTTCAAATCTGCAGTTGAAATTTCGGAACAGTGTTATGCAGTTTTCGGGCAGTTGGCTTGTGTGACTGCTCGATTACTACACTATATCGTACACGAATACGCTCGCACTCTTCGCTATAGTCTCTCCCAATTATTTTGAGGAACTGGATACATGTTGAAGACATAATTCCTAAGATATGCAGGCTTCCGTCGGTTTCTGGTAGATCTAGGTGATGCGGTCACAGGCGAACTATGATGAAGAAGCGGACTATGTATTTCGAATTCTGTACTTGGGTGGTTTTCATGTATTGAAGTTGGCGCTGGTCATGACTGGCAGTCTGTTGGCACCTCTGCAGTTTTTGTTAAGAATGGCACATCCGTTTTGTGTCGCAGAATTGAAGGAGCAAAGGAGGCTAGTTTCTTTTGAACGAAGATGGCAACCAGCTGATTAATGTGGCGTCTTAGAGCACGGCCGATGTCCAATTTGACCACATAATGGTACTGGCCAAGTCTCCTCCTAATGGTACCGAATCGCCAAACATCTTGATTTCCCAAGTAAATGTTTGCTTGCACTCTCTATTCCACTTAGAGACTACGAACCCGCATGGCAATAGGTGCTGTTGGAGCAAAAGCTTTACTATTGAGGAGCAGGGCGTCAAGACAAGTGCGGATACTTCTCACCTTAATGTGCTGCTCTACAGCTCTATAGACAGGGGGGACTATCAGTAGCTTTGAGCTTTCTCTTCCACGTCTGGATACTGTGTTCTGTGATATCATTCGTGGCTGAATGATTCGGGGTGCTAGTTTTTTGGAATAGCCCACGCTATTTACAATATCTCTGGAGTTCTTTGCCTTTAAAAATGGTAATGTTGTCCGAAACCATCACTTCGGGGTAACCATGTACCGAAAATATGCCTTCAAGTAGAGATCAGAGATCAGGGCATCACAGATTATGCAAACTTCTGCTCACTTCGAATTTGTATCCATCCACATCAAAAGGAAATGTCCATCAAAATGTCGATGCGCACTCTCTCCCGATTTTCATCAGGCTGATCTCAGTGATGAATTGGTGCTTTCTGCGGACTTTGGCACCGGACTCACCACTCTTTACAAGATGCTCTATGTCCTTGTCAAAGCCTTTCCAATAAAGGTAGCTCCTGACGAGTTGCTTCATCTGCGTGATTCTCACATGCGTTGCAGAATTGATATTCGGACAGACTTCGGGGTCACTGCTCGCTCGGAATGGAATAGCATGTTGCCAGAGACAGTGTACAAGCCATCCTTGTGGCTGTTCTTGAGCTCCTGTAGTAATGCTTGTAATTTCGGATCTTTTGCAGTTTTTTCGGCGACTGTTTCTGCGGTGATAGACAAACTGGTGATCTGGTGCAGTGTTTCAGTATACAGCGCGTTCTACTTCTTGGTCAATTAAAATCTATGGCGACTCACTTGTTGTAGAACTAATGCGCGGGACAGGCAGTCGATATTTCCCTTATTCCATTGAAGTGTGTAGTCAAGTCCACTGAGGAAAGAGGTGTATCTCAGCTTATGTGAATATGTCATCTGCGGCAGTGCATAGTCTGGATGAAAAGTCCTTGAAAGTGGCTCATTGTTTGTGGCGAAAACGAAACGCTTACAATATGTGGTTGAAGAAGTGGGTCGCTGCACATACGACAGCCAGGGCTTCCCTGTGAAATGGACAGTTATTTGACTCAGCTTGCGTCAGAGCTCGCAAAGTGTAGCCGGTTAGATGCTCGTGACCATCAATTATGTGGCTAAGTACTGCGGCTATTCCGGTTGGCGAGGTATCAGTTGTAACTATAACTTATTTTGAAGGACCAAACGGAATGAGCACTTTGTCTGTTCTGTCTTAAGATTTACAAAGGAGGCTCCAGCATGCAACCCAAAAGAAACCTTCACCCGTCCTGAGTAAGAGGCGTAGTTGGTAGGTCTTTGAAGAGAAGTTTGGAATGAATTTGGCATAATATGTGATTAGGCCAAAGAATCTCCTCAATTCATCCACATTCTTCGGTTGCGGCATCGGAGAAACTGCTTGAAAAATAACTGGGCACTTCTAAATACGATTTTGTGAAACTAGATAGCCTAGGTAGTCTATGCTTTCCTTGAAGAAGGAGCATTTAGTACGATTGATGTGGACATCATTTTCTTTGAAGCGTTCCAGGTGAGTGCTGAGATTTCTGGTGCACTCCACAAAATCTAAGCCATGACAGATAGTGTCATCAAAGTATGCCACGACATTTGGAAGATCGTTCAGTAATTGACCACTGAAGTGACCTTAATACCGAAACTGAGATGGTTCATTTTGAATTAATCCTTTTGCGTCAAAATCATTTGAATCTTGTTCTCTTCTTCATCGACCCGTAAATGCAAATACACCCAGTGCAAGACCAATTTACAAAAGCACTTGGAGCCTCTGAGACTATGGAGAACCTCGTCTTTTCCGCGGATGGGGTGATTAGGCAACGAGTCTGGAGTTCACCCACACTTGTAATCCACGCATGGCCTTACCGCCCTTTGAGCTTAGCTATAACAACGAGTGGCGATCCCGAATCGCTTGATGCAATCAGATTGATAACTCCTTGAGATTCTAGTGTGGCTAGATTGTTCTCTATTCGCTCTCGCAATGCAAACGAAACACCGCGTTCATGGAATAAACTGGTTTTACTCCTTCATAGAGTTGAAAATGGATTGGTATATCTTGAAAATGTCCTTGAGCAAAGTGACTACGTTGATGTTGAGTGGACGGAGAGCTAAATTTTTGTGGCTATCCATCTTGTTGAGGCTGATTCCGATACTGCAAATCAACACGCGTTTGAGCAAAGTGTCGTACCCTGCTGGCACTGTGAATAGATCGGCTTGCAGTGAATTCTCTTTTTAGGCGACTGACACGGTGACTTTACGTATAGGCTTGACAAAGTGGTCTCAGTAAAAGCGGAAAGAGACTGAATTCAGTTGCAGTGGTACATTGAGTCCCATTTTGTTGGAAACAGTTTCTGAGAGCAAAAAGAAACGTGCGCCTGAATCTACTTCAAATGCTTGCAGCTTGTTGTTGATAGTGACCGCAACAATGTATCATCATCAATATCAGTGTCTTGTGCAACCTTGTACAAATCCTCGATGTTTTCAATGCGGGCAATACTATATTCGCTGTTGAAGTGACGACCTTCTTGTGAATGATGAGATTACAGCGTGTTGGTCTTCAATATTTGGAGACGGTTAGCGAAGTCTGGTGATATGACCGATTTTTCCACAAAAAGTGCACCTCATTGATTTGCGATATGTTCTGCAGTCACGCGATTTATGGTTTGTACGACCACACATATGACAAAAACCATCGAGACGTAATGACCGATAATCCACACGGCTTCTAGAACTGCGGAAATGAGAACGATACCGCGGATAAGAGCTGGACTGGTGACAATTGTTTTGAGATTTGGAACGCTGGTGGCTACCACAATTTCCTTCTTGACGATAGTCAATTTTGTTTGGATTAACAACATGTCCAGCGGCTTCTCTAGTGGCTTTCTCAGTTGACGACTCGAACTGAGATGCTTCCAATGCTGTAACTTTCGTTAGAAACCTGTCAAAATCCTTAGGTTTGTGTCTTGTAAGATCTGTTCGCGTATCAAGCTGTTCTTCAGGCATCTGACAAGCTGAGCATGAAGGAATATATCAGCTATGGTTAACTTCTTTTTATAGGTGTCATTGGGGTGGAAAGGGTAGAAATCACAGTCTTCCAACTTCCCACTCAGAAATGCGACGAAACCTGAGATTGACTGATGTGGCCTGAGTGGTGCTGATAAAGTAGTATTGGGAAATAGCGGTTGAGGCTCGTGGAGTCAGATTTTTTCGAAATGACCCTTCATGTTTTTGAACTCAATTTCCTCGAAAGGATAATCTGGTCCTGGAAATGCAGCTGGATTGTTATAGTGATCTTTTCTAATCGACCAATGCAAGAGTTGAGCCATTTTTTACTATAGCTAAAGTTTTTAAGATCACAATAGTTGTAAAAATGTTCCGTGTACGATGAAACCTTCTCATTTTTATCGTCATAGCTTTCCAAAAGTGTTGCTGGTGCGAGTAGAAGAGGTCTTTCAAACTGCTCTGAGCTTGTTCATCAATTCTGAGTACGCCAAAAATTGGAGCAAAAAGTAATTTGAAAGCAGCTACTGAACTTAAAAAAAAGATGAACTGGATGCTCTGGCAACTGGCTGATGTTAATTTCATTCCTTTTTCACAACGTATTGCAGTTTTTTTTTCATCTTCGTCGAAAATTTGTTTTGACAAGGGGCCGAATAATACTCTACCTTTGATATAAACTACACATAATACTCTTCATTGTGACAATAATGTTATGCAATTTACAAAGAGACATGGCCAAAACACTCGCGGCTCGGCACCCACTACTCAACCGACTGGACGAGACAGTTCTTCAATATAGTCTAGAACGAACACGTTTTTAATTTACACAATGATGCAGTCTAGGTCGAATATGATCGCCCGCTTCCTTCTAACTAGGATATTAAAAATATAAGCGACAGTTTTAAAATGACAATTACTAAAAGATTTCCGTTCAAAATCAACTAGCAACAAGATCATTACAAGATTCGAGTCGTAAACATTTCCACTTACTAAAATGAATAAAAAAAACCAATTTGAAAAACAGATTATTTTAGCTTACTCCTAAATCCATGTAGAACCCAAATTCAAAATCAAAAATTTATTTAACTAATCATTATAAAATTTCTAAAAACATAGAGCAAGAGAAATAATTAAAAGCTTGATGGCCTACTTGGCGCTCTAAATTTGGACAATATGGTGTCGCATCCTGATCGCTCTTGAATGCCCATCTATGTATTCACAATCATCTCTAATTCACAATACGTTCTTCTAACGCCATAATCCTACACTAATGTACTACAAACAAATGCTATCTTACTCATAGGCTTACACATGCATAGTTTCAAAAATTTAAATCAGGTGGTTACAGCTCGGCCAAATTAACTGCGGTCCGAACTTGATCAATTTGCAGAGATGGGTACAGTGTCTTAAGCGAGCGACCTCCAAAATCCTTCATATGAGATCTGCGTTAGCTGGCAGTTGTTGATATATCTTACGACGTAGCGATTATGCGGAATGATATGATGAACGACATAGGGCCCACGGTATTCCGTGATGAGCCCCTCGTTAGTACCCACGCAGTTGTCTACATTCTGGAAGACAACAACATCACTCACTTGATATTTAGTGGGAGAAGTGACAGCAATCTAAATGTGAATGTTAGGTTCTTGCAAGAACGATGAAAGAGTTGTGGTATAACTGAAAGCATACAGCTTGGTATATTTAATGAAAGTGTCGACTATTGACAGGATATAGCGACATTTGGAACGAATACTTCGCAAGGGACCATACTCATAAAAGCCAATTTGAAAGATGCCTAATGGAATTGAATCTTTCTCGATTGGATTCATATTTCGTTCGTTATCAAACTTGAGTTTGTTATTTATTGTGTAATGCAAGAAATACTATTCTGAACGTACGCTCTTTCCGGGGAACCAATAATGATGCCCAATTTAATCAACAGACTTCTCAGTGCGTAGGTGACCTTTACGGATGATATTGGCTTCCATTTCTGAAGAGACATGAAGGCCTTAGTTTTATCGGCTATTTTCCGGTACACCGTTCCGTTACTTAGCTTATAACGATCCACCAGGCTCTGCTCCAATCAAGTTCGAAGGGCTGCGATCGAAGGACTCAGCAAACTGCAATCGAAAGACGGTATCATCTCACTCGGTAAATGCAATAATTAGATTTCTACTAAGAGTGTCGATGTGAGGCATGCGGGTACCAGGGCGGTGGGTAGTAATATAGCTAAAGTTTTCGAGTTTAAGAGCCCAACGGGCTATGTAGAGGGTTAAGATTTTTTTTCTCAAACGGGCCTGAGTCAGGAAATTACAATTGGCTACGATCTGGAAGTGGAAGCTCTTCAGATATGTGTGAAACCCCCTAAATGCATATATGATGGCCAGAGTTTCTAGCTCCCAGCTGTTGTATTGGGTCTTCGGAGAGGTCGTCTGGCAGGAATCATTAGACATCGGGTGTCACTTCCTATCGGCCTGTTTTTGAAGCAAAATAGCTTGAAAGCCCACGAAGCTGGAGTTAATGGAGCAATGTTTCTTGACTGGCGCGGAGGAAGCCCAAACTAGAGATCCATTTTCGACTACTTTAATCAATAATTGGGGCCGTATCTCGTCAATAACGGGGCGAATATTGTCTTCTAAATGATAAAGCGTCCAAAATTTGTTGGTGTCGACGAGTGAGTAGACATATCCTTACAAAAAATTGTCCACCGGTGTTCAATCCAAAATTTTGCAGGCCAGTTCACATGTCCAAAACGAGAAATTAATCGCTCATCAAATGTTTCTTTCAATAAGTTGATGTTTGCATGTTGCGCCACCCTGTTGAAACCATAGGTCCCCTGTATTACGGGGAGTCCATTGCAGAATGAGAAAGTCCTTGATAATGGCTCCATAGGGGTCATGATTGACTGTAAGTTTATTCCTAGCAGCATTTTTGAGGACATATGGGCCAATGATTCCACCGGCCCATAAAACACACCAAACGGTGACTTTCTCCGGATGTAATGGTGTTATTTTTTTCTTTTTTTTAAAACGTTGTTTAGAAAACTGCTTCTAGTTGCTCATCACTCCAAGTACGGCAGTTTTGTTTATTGACGTAGACATTCAACCATAGATGAGCCTCATCGCTAAACAAAATTTATTATTATTTTATTATTTATCGAATTCGGGATCTGCAACAATTTTTTTAGGGCTCAAATACCGAATCTACGTCGTGCCCGGTGGTCGTTAGTCCTTCAGAAGTTGGATTTTGTAAGCCAGCAAACCACGACCCTTCCGTAAAATCTTCACAAATTTAATTACTGAGCACGATGTCGAGTGGACTCCTCGGGTCTTCATCGATACTACACTTTACAGCTGCTATGGTTTCTTCATTACGCAATGTACAACATGTGGATGGATGCGCATTATCAGTGAATTAACTGTACTGATGGACGATTATGTCGGCTATAAAATTGACGGAGTGCTGGATGAGATTGTCGGACAGAAACGTTTTTTTTTCGAAATAAATATGGACAATTTGTAGACCTTGCTCAGGCGTGAACCTATTCATGATAAAATAGCAAACCAAACTAACCCTAAAACGCATGACAGCTGTCACATCTTTCATAGCATTAAAAAGTGTTGCCAACTTAAAGTTATATGCCTTAAAAAACACCCTTTTCTTTTTCCCACCCAGCAATGCATTGTTAGACAATTTTGTTAAACCAATAGAACCGAGTTAGTACCAATTTACTATAAAATGAATAAAGCCTATTTGCGCTGAAATCTGGTAAAACCAGTGAAATCAATTACCATACCACCATTTGGTATGATTAAATTGCTCCTGCATTTTATGCAGGTTAAAAGAAATTTCTACAGACAAACACGCAGTTGAGAGTGATAAATTTCATTTTATTGCTTATCATGCCAATTCAAGAGGTTTTTGAATTCGCATGATTATTTCTTCAAGTATAATTGCTGATTTTATCAGTGTAATTGTTGCATTTTCCTACTGTTATAAAAGTTTCTTTGCATTCACGTTAGGCTGGATCAATAAAGGAAATTGCCTAGTATCATTTTTATTATTTTATTGATCTAAACAATTATATGCAACTCACAATGAACATTTAAAAAATTCAAGTGTATACCCTCGTAAACTTTATCAACGATAGTTCAACAAAATAAATAATAATTTCCATTATCACATCATAACAGATATCAAACTATTCAATTGCTGCAGTCATTTCTATCAAACTTTACTATCACGAGACAAAATATAGCAGGTGATTTATCCTACCTGCCATAATCCCCTGAATATCATAGGTAAACTAATTAACTTGCTATCAAACGCGTGCTTACTGAATGCATTTCCATCACGTGAACTTGAACCCAGTACAATTATATGAAATGTATCAAAATTAACATACAATGTAAATCTAATAAGTCTGCTAAAATCTCAGTAATTTTTTTCTTCCGATAAATAAAGTTTAATCCTCCTCCATATTTAATGAGTCAATGATATGAGGATGAACAATAGGTTTTATATTCACACAATATTTAATAGTACTGTTGTATGTGTATTAAATGACGTAAGATGCATTTAAATAAGTTAGATGAAATTTTGCATTCATTTCGTGATGACAAAACACGATTAAATACGTATTTCCTCTTCTTCGATACAAAAGTAACAATTCTTGGAGGCCACACGGTTCAAACTAATCTTATCATTAATTAAGTGCTAATATCGTATAATTAAGTTGTCTTAAATTGTCCTTTAAATCTTCAATTCTTACTGCCAACAAAACCGATTGAGTAATCCATTTTTAAATCCTTTAATAACGAATAATAGAATGATTCCGCTTGTTATCTTTAATTCGGGCATTGTATGATAATGACAAATCTGTTTGTATTGTATCTATGGACAAACTTAGTATTATAATATGTAGAAATTTAACAGTACGATAACAGCCAAGATAATGTACATGCTGAGTTAAAGCCTAAGCTTAGGCAATCATTTGATTTTGAAGCTTACACTGATAAGTTTAGTGAGCGCAAAATATATAAAATTAAAGCTTAAAATTGGTGATCGTCAAAATGAAAAAGCTTAACGTTGGTCAACGGTTGGAAGGCATGCTGAATCTTGGCCTTTTTATCAATTGAAATTTAGCTTTTTGAAATCAGTTTATTGAATCAGAGCTTCTTCAACAGTTCAAAACGGATAATTTGTATTGGATGATTTTATTTAGAATAAATGAGACATCTATATACTTCATTTTTTTTGAATAGTAACTTTTGGGTTTCTGGAAATTATTCAAAATAATTGAAAGGGGCATTTCACGTTATGAAGAAACTCCAATTTGTCTTTAATTTTCAGTCTTAACTGCGACTAAAACAGTGCCGGGATTTTCTATGAAAACAAGCGGTTTTTGGGCAGTTATATTTCTTCCTTATCAAAGCTGCCTTCGTGGGCAAAGTACTTTGTAATACCTTCGGTATTCGCAACGATTTTCGCATTCAATCTGAATCTCATCATTCCCTAGAATCGCTTGGTACAGATAATACTTGTAGTCACTGGGGCCAATTCTGGAGAATACGGTGGTTAAGCAACCAGTTCGAATATTAATTGGTCCAATTTGGAAATCGCTTTCGAGGACGTGTGTGATGTTGCGTTATCGTGATGATACATATCATTTTCTTGACCATATCGGGCCGTTTTTTTCTTTAATTTATCATTCAGTTCATCCAACAACGCTGCGTAATATTCTCTTGTGACTGTTCCTCACCTTCTGCAGCTTTTGATGAAGATTATTCCAACTGAATGCCAAAAGATGGATGCTATCACCTTCCTGACTGAGCGTTGGTTTTTTACCTCTTTATTCGGCTCTATAGACTGCCTATTGGACTAAGACGTATTGTTATAGACCAACATTTCGGGGGCACAAATTTTTTGTATGTTTTAAGGCACTGTTTTAGGACCTGTGCACATCAAGACCTTTTATTTGACACCCGACATGACCAGGGTTACCAGATTGGTCGGTTCAAAACCCGGGACACTTTTAAAAGAGCTAAAAAAAAGGTCTACATCTTGTTTCATCGTGTCATCGTTATTGATTAAAATTGCTTACATAAGAGGAAAAACATATATCTGAATTATACGTAGATACTGTAGACCCTGATGTACATATATTAGTGTGTTGGGGAACTTGTATGTGTAAGAGATCTAGAAGCTTATGATCTCAGATTATTATATTATTTGAAATGAGGCAGGGGTCGAAAGAAAAAAGACTTTATTATTGCAACAAGTTTGTTCATTTATTTTTGCACATTTTAATTAATCTAATTTGTTGACTAATTTAAATAGCCATTCATGAGTCAGGTTGATTAACAATATTTATTAGAGTCACGAATGTTATGAATGATTTTTGAATTTTCGGGCTGAAGAAGATATTTGTAAAATTGTTTGCAGTCCATCTCGGTAAAATTGAATATAATCATCAAGATGTCGCGAATTGTTTTCACCAAGAGTCGGTTGCGTTCATCAGTCCATTGGGATTTTATCAACGAAAAAATTCTTTCGCAATTGGCATTGTGCCCGGGAATGGAGAAAAAAAATCAGCTATTTTCAAAATTTCAGAAAAAGCATCGCTCTTTGAATCGTTTGCGTGAAAGAAATGGCACATCTTGTCAATTCAAGATTCTCTAAAATAAAGGTCGTTATTTTCCTGCTTCTTTTGAATGTATCTCACAAGATTCATAGCCTGGTCAAAAAGTTTTGATTCATCAAAAACCAAATACAGCACGGACTTCTCAATGCAATTGATGGTGAATGGAACATCGCGTTGAAAATCCATCCACTTGAATATTTGGAATGATTTGGTAAATGTTTTATAACTGTTCAACAAAAATTTAATGAATGCAAAAAAAAAATTAAATACTCGAAATTCAGCAAGAGAGGCCGTTCATTCCAGCAGATACTCCTCCGTCTCCACATAAACCATCAAAACTCTTGCTGTGAAATCGTCAAATTCTCTGTCCTTTTTTTTTCTGAGCGCAATTTCGAAAAAATTGACTTGACGCCAAGTGGAAGAAATTTCGCTTCAATCCGATCCCTCAATGCTTGAGCTAAATCCTCCACGATGCTCAAAATTTCAATGACGCTGATATCCTTTTTCTGTGACTTCTTCACATTATCGTCGAAAACTGACATTAATCAATGAACAAATAAAAGATAGCATTCTGCGAAATCATGTCTGAAAAACGCTTCAAGAACTGCTGGCGGTTTTTCTTGAGATAGAAAATAAGCCTTCAAAGCAGGGAACATTTGTAGAATACGATGTACAACTGGCAGTAAACTCAGCCACCGGGTCTTGCTGTGATACAAAATCTCTCTGAAAGACACTTCAACAAATTCGCAAAACTCTTTCAACTGTTCTGTGCGAACAGTATAAAACAGAAATATACTGATAAATTTTGAAGGCCAAAGTGTCTATATCAAATAACACAAACCTTCCAAGACCATGTTGAACGCTGTTGTGAAGAATGTGCACCGAACATCCAACTCCGAGGACATTGGAATTGATGTTCTCCTTGAAAAGAGCATGGATATTATTTTCTCTTCTCCGATGCAGACCCCCAAAATTCGAGTTGGTATTGTCACCAGAAAAAGCCGTCAATTTCTTTTCAATCTTGAGCTGGCGAAGTGTATCTTCAAGAAGGGTCGCAATAGTGGCTGCTTTTTCATTTGTTGTCTCTTGCAGATCTAGCATTTTGACTTGAATTCCATTCTTCGTGTAATCAAAGTATTGGACGACTATAGGAAATAGTTTATGATGTCCATGATTACTGCCATCCGTGCTTATACCGATGAAGGGAACTTTCTGGAGATCCTGGTTAATAATGTCTTGTACGTGAGGTGAAATGACTTTGCAAACGATGGCTTCAGTCTTCGTTCTGGCACACGATATTTTTGTTGCGATTGACGAATCATGAAAAATTTCATGTAACAAAGCAGCTGTGCAATCTTGAGAAAGAAAACTGTGATGGTGCCTCACAGTATGGTATGCTGGAGCTCCTTCAGCAGCGCATATTTTCTTATCCAATGGAGTGAATTTTGGTATAAGAAAATTAGACATCGAAATCGACGTGGATGCTGCTTGGATAGACTTGCGGTGTTTATCACTTTTGACATGATTCTCTAAATCGTTTGCCCCTATTCAAAACAAAAAAAAACAATATTCATTACAGTTTTATTTTCCGAAGTTCATGATTTTTCGAGTTAAGGAGGAAATCCCGTGCACCAGATCAAAAAAATCATTTTTTAATTTTTGTCTTAAACGAAAGCTCGATATCTTAAAACATGTAATGTACGTCCTAGACCCGTAACTTGGCGCCCTAACACCGAATTAAAATTAATACATCGCCCTCATAAATCAAAATATTAATGTCGTATAAGTCAACCATAAATTTTTTTCATATTGCAAAAGTAGCCTTATCAACCAAAAAAGTTACGGAAAGACAATCCTTTTTTTCATCTCCAAAAACAGATAGTAAAAAAATAGAATTTAAAAGTAAAAAATAAAGATATAGAATTGTGAAAAACTGGCAGAAACCACCACTAGCAATCGAAATACTCGTGCAATGGGCTCTTGTATTGTCTGACGACACTTTACTGAAGCAAGTAAATTTCTTTGCAAGCTCGTCGCTGAACGTACTTTTTCGTTTGGGCATTTTAAAAAAATACAAATGTATATTTGTATTTCACATGCCTTGACGTGTCAAGAGAACAATGCTAATAATTAAATACTTCTGTGAAAGGGCGTTAAAATGACAGCTGACGAGACAACAGCCGACAATGAAAACCATCGACATGTATAAATGGACTGCTAGCGTGGGCTGCGCGACAATCACGCTTGTGGAAGGAGAAGGAGAGATGCATATATACGTTCCTGTCAAACCAATAAGAATTCGCCTATGGGATATCGCCCTCTCTTCATTGCGGGACGGATGCGCAGTAGCACAATAGTAGTCCGTTTCTATATGTCAATGATGAAAACATAATAATATTGTACCTACCTTAATGAATTTTGCGCGCGCTTATATTTGAAACAAATCGAGGCTTTCACTGTCATACGCATTTGAATTGAATGAAATCACGACAGATGTCGTAGTATTGCAGCGCGTTTCTAGTTTACAAAAAAATTTTTTTTTCTTTAGAAAAAAATCAAGTTTTTCGGAATCCGGGACAATTTGATGATTTTTGAAAAAAATCCGGGACTCCGGGACGGAAGCCCGAATCCGGGACATGTCCCGGAAATCCGGGACGTCTGGTAACCCTGCATGACCACCATCAGTAAAAAAAAAGTTCAACTTCCCTCTCCAATATTGGGGGTACTACCCTTTAACCCTAGAACGTTACACTTACTTTTCTTACCCTAGAACGTTACACTGGGGTACAAACATACCCCACGCGTTAGACCGCAATTTTCGCAGGTAAAAATGAAAATTGAGGAAATGTTGTTATACATCATTTTCTTTGTTTTTTTATTACAAATACGGCTGTATAAGTGAAATCGCGGAATTTATTGAAAAAATCATACAGAAATTAACTTGAAGGAAAAAAAAGTGAAAAAATGCGATTTTGAATTTTTTCACAAAAGTTAATGTAACTTTGCGAATTTTAAACCGATTTCAAAATAATTAAATGTTTCTGAAAGTTAAATAAATTATCCAGAAATGGTATAAAATGGAATTTTGATTTGTTGAAAAAAGTGCAATTATTTGGAAGAATGAAAGTTGAAAAATCGGGTTTGGAGAATATCAGAAAAAGAGGCGGGAATTGAAATTCAAAATTCATTTATCGTTAGTTTGAAAAAAATGTATCAATCATGCATCATACATTCATTAAACTTTATTTCTCAGTGCTTCTCACAAACTGGACAGAACAATACTCCATTGATCTTGGACAGAAATTACAGCGAACAAGTTTCCCGGGAATTTTTTCTATCCTGACATTATCCGGCGTACCAAGAATTTGGCTGAATGACAGAACAATACTGCGACGCAATGTGGGAATCTGCGTGGGCGGACGAGTTCGCGAATGAGAGATTCGAGGAAATCTCGTTTGGTCAAAGTTATGTGCGCAGCGTTGAAATTGTACAGAATCGCAGCATTTATTGCGCATTGATCAAGCATGCCGAAAAATACGCGGGCTGGCCACCTTCGCGTTTTTCGCGTCGTCGTATACTCATGGAACATTTGATCAAATGTGGCAGTGCCACCTTTTGTGGAATTTTAAAATGAAATAATTTCTGGCTTTTGGATGTCCTTATCAAAACCCTCGGTTCTGTGGAAAGTGGAGAGCATAAGTACGACCTTTTTTTCGTGTTTACGCTAGCAACGTTTTCGTGGCATCGAATGTGTATTTGCAAGTCAAAAGCGCCCAACCCCCCCTTCTCTTCTAAAGTCGAGTGGAATTTCGACCTTGTTTTTGCGAGTGTCCCGACCATTGTAATATTATGGTCAGCAAGCATCTCATCGAAAATTGGTATAGACGAAAACCAATTGTCGCATGTTATTTTTCGAGCAGTTCTGTGAATTAGAGTGGACAACTTTCGAACATAATAGGACGGGACTTTTTCACCGTTTTCCGTTACAATTTTTCAGACGTAGGGAATGGCCGTGTACATATAATTAATGCGCGAGTCATTCATCATTACGATTTTAATGACGTACTTGTCGGGCTTACCACCGTTGTACACTTTGAAAGGGCATCGGCCTTTAAATGACAGCAGCTGCTCGTCGATTGTACAATGCGGTGCAACGCGACAAAAACTTTTCCCGAATTTCCCGAATCGGGGCGAACTTGTCATTTTCCCGGCGAACCTCGCCCGCTTTTTTATCATTAAATCGCAGGCATTTATACAGAAAATTAAAACGAACCAATGACATTGTGCCTCTGTATGAAGCATTGCCAAATTCCACGCTCCACAAATCTTCAAGGTTGGCGCCATTGTTTTTCTGCAGTCCCGACATATACAGTAAACCGATATATGCCTTCAACTCACCGATGTCCATCTCTTTTTGGAAGTTTCGTTGGTCGACCTCGTTGTTTTCGCAGTAAGATACGATCGGTCTGTTGGTATGGGCAACAATTATATGCAAAATTTTATCAGTGAAAAGTAGCGACCAAGCTTCGAAGGGCGATTGTGTATATTGTGCTGCACTAATAGGGCTGGGTAAAAAAGACGTGATTTGGTTATTCCTATTCATCCTCCTCTCACATGCAGTCAAAAACTAGCGATGACCGCCTTTGCCCTCGATAATGCTCTTCCTTTGGCTTCTGCTACTTGAGCTCGAAGAACTTCTCGCCCGTCGCCACTTACTTGCAAGAGCTTCGATTACGTCGCTTTGCAAAGGAAATAAAACTATTAAAAAACAACAAAAAAAAAAAGAAAATTAGTGAATATTCAGAACGAACATTTACAAATATGAAATAGATAGCACGAAAAAAAGAACATATTATAAAGCGTATTATATTGTACTTCAGCGGCGACCGAATGTTTGTCCATCCTTATCGCACGCCACCTCTGAGCGCGTAGGGTAGACAATGAGACTGCGTGTGGAGTTTGCTGTGCTGTTCTCCGTTTCCGACGTGTCATCCTCAGGGTCGGGATCATTGATAACACGCAACGCTGCTGTTACAGCATTTGCTGAGCGCAAATCGTACTTGCCAGCCATTTTTTTCTCGAAAAACTGAAAAATAGAATATACACTAATAAAAATCACCAAAAATGAGAAAAAAAAATTGTAAATACAAAAATTAAAATCACCGTACATGAAAAACAAATTTTTTTTACTCGAAAATTACATTAAATTTGTTGCATACATAATTAAAAACAATTACATAACACTGATTGTTACTTACGTAGTAAAATAGCTGCTAATTGAACAGGTATTTCCAAGAATCACAATTTCACTGCAAGCACCAAGCACTAACTGGAACGTTGTACTGGGTAACAAATGTACCCCACGCGCTTTTCCAAACTTGGCCACACGAAGGCCAAAGGCAAACTACTCTTGCCATCATTCCCTACTCCCTTTATGATCTTTAAATTGAATTATGGTTCGGGTCTCCGGTCGATAAATGCAAGATTCTCGTTTCCACACAGCCCTTAAGATGGCGTGGGGTACATTTGTACCCCAGTGTAACGTTCTAGGGTTAAAAATCATTGGACAATCTATTGGTATCCAAACTTTTAAGCTATCATCACTTTTGATCTACCTTTCGAATTCCTACCTATCATAGTTCGAAGATAAACTGCTATGACACACAGGCAGACGGACGGACGGACAAAATCGACTTTAATACGATTTTGCAAGTATTATCAAAAGCTAAAAACCTTTTTATAAAAGTTATCGTTTTGACTTTTGGTCTGATCTTCAGTAATGTTTCAATCAGTTATCATGAATTTGAGAAAAAAATTGAACATAATAAAAGCTATTTTTAGGGCTTTGTTAAAAAGTTTTTTTACAAAGATCCACTAGTTTTGCTTCCTATCTGTCTGTCTGCCTGTATGTCCACCCGTTTTCCCAAAAAATATAGAAGCTAGAATGCTCAAACTTTGTGAAAAGGTCAAACGTTTAAGTCTCATCAAACATTTCAAAATTTTGTTATGGGTGACCATTGAAGTTTCTTAGTTTTGATCACTCCAAATACTACCATACGCGATTTTGTAGAATTTAAACCTACGCAATACCGAGCCGTACTTGATTAAATTTTGTGATAAAGAAGCAAGAAATTTTAATTTTCATTCATAAAATAACCAATTGTAAGATTACTAAAAGCAAGCCACATAATATTTTTTTCCTTTTAATGTCATATACGAGTAATTAACTTAAGTAGCTAGGACGCTTCCAATTTACATGCCACATTATGGATAGCAGTAGCAAGCAACGAAGGCACCACGGATCAACGCCAGCTCGAAACAAAACGCAAAATTCTCGGCACTGCGACTAGTTCACACAAAAGCGGAAACTATCGACACCCATTCAACGTATGCGGAATCACAAAATACATAACTCCTCGACAGGTAGCTTTATTATGACGTATTCTAGAGCCAAATTGAATAGCAATAGGGCCAGCCCGTCTCCCGTATGATCCGATTGGACACAACTTTACGTTCTCGAAATTATAATATAAGAATGAAGATATCAGTTTTCTTAAATTTATGTAAATTTCAAATTATAACACCAATCAAACAATATGTAACTAATATTCCGTTTTCGGACTCCTGTCAACTGAATTATGTACACCATTAAGGTGACGCGCAGTCAGCAGCAAAATAATAGTACTCTCGGATTTTGTAGACTTTATTACCAATTAATTTTGCCTTTCATTTTGGTAGGAATTTTACACGCGGCAACAACTTTCAACATAGCCGTAAAATCTTCATGCATGGGTTCTCTTTTCCCAATTTCTCCACTACTAAGAATTCACATAGTAAGCGTGGTGTAGTGGTTACAGCACCAAGGTTCGAGTTTCGTTGGGGTCAACAAGATTTAGTTCGAGTGATTCTTCTGACGGTCTATAAGCCCATTCAAGTATGATACCTGCTGGTCTAAAATCAGAATGTATTGCAGCTAGGTGGACGGACCCACGGCCAAAGCGTGATAATAATCATATCACCTTGTAGAGTGCCGGTGCATTCAATCAATAAGATACTCTAACTATCTCTAAGCGAAGGCCCGAAAGTAGTGCTACGAAAAGAAAGAAAGAAAAATAAGAATGCACATAGTTCTTCATTGCTTACTGATTGGTATGTTTGTAACACTGTTCTGACTACCACCTATCAAAGATGATTATTCCATGTGGTTGAGCCTCATGGCAACGTTTATTCGTATAATATCCATCCTACATTGCTAACATAGATGAGCAACATAAGTTTTTTGATTGCAGTTCTACACCCTTTCACATCAGTTTTTTTCCAGCCAGATTCTTCATAATTCATTTTTCCTACTTTTTTCGCTTCTACACTTTTCGTTCTTTTTTCCGATTCGATGTTTTACTAAAATACTTCCTTTCAGACCTCGAACCCGAAATTCCTTGCTTTCAATTATAAGCACAGACCTTCACCCGTCTCACTGCCTCGATCCGGCATTCCGATTTCTCCGATTCTTTGGCAATTATCATACTTCTCGCCTTGCTACTTCACTTTTATTCCAAATCTATTTCCATTCTTGTTTCGTTTTTCTATCATTTCACTTCATCGATGGGTGTTATTACGACTTAATCGTTGTCGACACCTCTACACGATCATCAAGGTAAACGCTTTCAACAAACTACTAACACCGCTATTGCAGATTAGAATTTTTCTTCTAACTTCACAATTGCGAATTCATTCCCGGACCGCTTCTTTTCACAGCCCATTATTTTCAAAGTGCTCACAAACTCACTAAGAATTCGAACTGACTCGCCATCATCTCTTCCTCTCGAAATACAGACCAGAACTCCACAATATTAAAAGGTCAACATCTGAAACGAACTTTTTTTACAGTTTATCGCGACTTCATGTTATGACCAATAAAAACCACATATTTCGCATCCAACATTACCCTAATTCTGAGTAAAATACAATTTCCCAACCAATGAAGGACGAGCTCCTTCAAGCCAATAGCAAAAATCTTTTTCCTCTTGACATATGGAATTATTTTGGCATGCATCTACTCGATGCCTATCTATTCCACCTTGTCAATCGCTTACTGCATGAATTACTCCCACTCGACACACATCCTAACCGTAGCGCAATAAGCGCGTTGCTGTCGTCAATCAGTCGTCTCGTTAGTTATCATTCTCTTTACCATCTTCCTCGACGAGTCTCTTAATGGCAGTAACAGCCGACTTTTGTGGCAACAATCTAGCAACTGTTTCGCTAAATTGTCGCAATAGGGCTGCCATTATTGATTTTATTTGTTTTTTTATTTATTCTTCGGAAAAACTTTTTTATCGAGAATGGTAGCGGTGATAGTAACGGGGTTTATTTCGGGTTATTAATAATAATATTAATATGCTGCATATCAAATTGTTCCGCACTTATTGTGTTATTATTATTATGAAATGGTATTTTTCCGTTAAGCTCCCTCGAACAGCTTGCCTAGGCGGGCTGCTCGATTACTACAGAACGAGGTCGAAGAGCCACGACACCCAAATCAGAGCTATGCCATGAATTATGATGCTCTAATAACGTTGGTTTTTTCTGTTTTGTGTATTTATAATAATCTGATGAATACAAAAAAAAAATAAAAGTTATGGTTTTGAATAAAAGTATTAATTTAAAACAAGTTGGGTAAACAGACCTACGCTCATGTCAGAAGGGTTTTGTATTCAATTTACAAAATGCAGTCACCAGATCGAATCAAATCAAGAAACATTTCAAAGACGATTTTATTGGAGAAAATATGAAATGCGAAGATCATACTATTTTTAACAAAGTTGAACGAATTTCGACTTCTGAGTTTTTGGTATTGTTATACTCATAAATATCTCCCTTGATAATTATTTCAGATGTCCACCCGCGACGGAGGAAACACATTTTTCATGTATATCCTCCCTGTGCCCCCACTGAAGCAAAAACTGACAGTTTAGCAACTGTTTTGAAAAGCTCCCATGAAAACTTTCATTTCATACTCATATCGGCTACTTTAGATGAATTTTTTTTTTTCAGGGGCCACTCTCCTGTACTGAAATCATCGATTCGAATCCTAGAATGGTTACAAAACCCTTTTGCTAGGAGCTCTCTCCCACCTCCTTGACTTGTTTCACTTATGAGCATTAATTGTAGGTACTCATCTTCAGTCATCCATTCAATTGAATCAAGTGTTCAAAGCATGCACCTTAAACGTTGAAGTTGGGAAAAAATAACTCAAAATTATTCAATCTTCGCATTTAAAACAGCCACTATTTTGTTTGACGAATACTGATACCATTAGCTGAACCGATTCTTAAAGATATACATGACACCTATTATTCCTGAAATTTTCATGCAAATCCTAGCAAAACTGTAGTGTCTGAGTCGGTAAAAAGCGCATGTTGTTCCATAGCCATATGTTGCCATAGTAATAAAGGCAGCGCATATTATTCCATAGTAATACAGGAAAATTCAAACCGCTATAACTTCGCTAAATATTATTCAATCTTTATGAAACTTTCAGGACAGATCAATCTTATAAATAGTCATCTGTGTACTGAACTTCATTGAATTTAAGGGTACCATTAAGATTTTATTCAAGAAAACATAAAATCGATAAATCATACTGTTACTAACAAAGTTGAGTGAATTGCGATTTGTAACGTATTTGTTGTTGTTGTACACACCAAGGCCTACATTCCTGACTTTTTTCAGATTTTTCGGATCACAGGTGTCCAATCGCGAGGGGGGGGGGGACACAAATTTTTCGTGTATTTCCCCTCCCTGTGCGCCCCTCGAAGCAATTTTGCCAAACTAAGACCGGTTTTGAAAAGTTCCCACTAAGACCTTCCATTTGATACCCATATCGGCTACCTTCAATGAAATTTTTTTTCGGGAGGTCACTCTCTTATATGGTGGGACCCCCCTTAAATACTGTTGTTCTGGTTCGCAGCAAGTGGAATTTAAATAGGCTATTACAAGGAGCGATGAATAAAACACGTCTGGTTGTGGCGACGGACTGTAGAAGAAGAAAAACTAAGCAAGTTTATTCTCGTGTCAAAAGTTTTAGAACAATTTTGGTACATTAGTTTATTAGTACATTGAGGTGGGTTTCATATTTCAACACCCCAACTCATTCGGACAAAAGACGATTTGATTCAATAGATAAAAATAAATGCAAACTGATTCTACGTTAATTCAAGTAATCAACTCCATTCTACGTTATCTCAGATGATCAAATTGACAAATTACTTCAAACGATAATCAACATTGATTTTACGATAGTTCATTCTTCATCATTTCATCTCTTGTTTTGTCTGGATGCCCATTCCATGAGCACCCACGTTCAAAATCGGTCCGACGACGGCCTTCGTCAAACAATCTGCAATGTTGTTCTTTGATGGTACGTATTTTACATCGATGATTCCAGCCTTCACCTTCTCACGGACGTGATGGAATCTTACATCGATGTGTTTGCTACGCTTTCGGAACGCATCGACCTCGGCAATCGTTATTGCACTCATGTTGCCACATCTGATCACCACAGGATCTTCCGTTCTCTTGAATTCATTGCAAAACATTTGCAACCATATGGCCTCACAAGTAGCAAACGATAAGGCCATATACTCAGATTCAGCTGTTGAAAGAGCCACGGTATTCTGAAGCTTACTGGCTCATGAGATTGCTCCTCCAGCCAACATAAACACGTACCCAGAGCAGGAACGTCGCTTATCGATGTCGCCACCCCAATCAGCATCTGAGTAACCATAAAGTGGTTGGTTACCCGCACGATACACAATACGATAATGCATAGTACCCTTCAAGTACCGCATTATGCGCTTCACGGCGGTCCAATGAATCCGCCTATAGCATGAGTTGAATCTGCTCACGTAGTTGACAGCAAATGCAATGTCTGGTCTCGTTCCTTGAACCAAATATAACAACGAACCGACCGCTTGTTGATATGGAATGTTATCCGTTGATTCATCCTCCTTCTTCATATCTGTTGACAATCTTTGACTTGGATCACTTGGAGTAACCGCTGGCTTGCAGTCACTCATTCCAAAACGCTCGAGAATGGTTTCGATATAATGACGCTGATGTATAGCGATTCCATTCTTGACGTACTCGATGGAAATGCCAATTATACTGTTCGCTCTACCAAGGTCTTTCATCTTAAACTCGGTACTAAGAGCCTTCTTCAGTGCTTCTATCTTGTCGCGTTGCTTCCAAATAATCACAACATCATCCACATACACTGCCAGAATCACTTCCAGCGATGGCAAGAGGTAGATACACGGATCAAGCTTTGATTTGGTTAGCCCAATCCCGATGAGAGCTGCATCTAACTTTAGGTTCCATTGACGGCCCGCTTGCTTTAAGCCATACATCGCACGATTCAACCTGCAGACCCGTCCGGTCCCGTCATTGAATCCCTCGGGTTGGTCGGTGAAGATCTCCTCGTCGAGATCCCCTTTGTTACGGGAACCGCAGTCCAAATATTGCTCGGTTCGTGTTCCGTCGTTCCTCTCTGTGTACTGTAAATGACAACATACATACGAAACGCTGCGAATTGTAATCAATGCATCTGTGGGCACGGTGTCGTATCATGGATAAGCAGAAGTGGGTGTGTATCCATACTCGTATTAAGTATCAAACATATACACACAAGACTTCGCAATCGAACGTACCGCCCAGCGGAACGAATTGGTTACATGCATTGCAAATCGAGTGAAAGCTTTAGCTTTGTGGTTGCACCAGTCACAGAGAGATGGCACTAAATACGTTAAACTGTTTTGTTGTTGAACTTTGATCTTTTTTGAAATGGTAAATTTTCTTCATTATTTTAGTTGGTAAGCAATAAAGTCAGCATAATTATAGTATAAAAGAAACTTAAAGACACAAGACAATCGAGAAGTATTTCTCCATTCACTGGCTCAAGGCGTGCGCCCGAGCTTATTCTATCTCAAGGCACTTAGCCCGAGATAAGTGAATAGTGGGATACGTTCAACTGCGTACTCAAGGCATCCGCCCGAGTGTCAGCGCCCCAAGGCAGTTATGCCCGGGGCCTGCAGTTGAACTAGTAATTGATTGATTTATCAATCTGACTGCGTACTCAAGGCATCAGCCCGAGTATTAGCGTCCCAAGGCTTTGTGCCCGGGGCTAGCAGTTGGATTATAATCAATCGATTCGCTAATATAACTGCGTGCTCAAGGCGTCAGCCCGAGCAACAGTTAAAGTCTTAATTAAATTGGTTTGTTTTTCTCTGGTAACAAAAATAATTAAAGAATATAATAATCGTGCGAATTAACTGCTCCATTAACACTCTAAATTCATAAATATGTAAATATAAAACCTCATTAACTAGTTCTTTAATAAATTAATCACTTCAGAAAATTTCATTCATTGATCGCTCCATAAATGCCCAACTTTATACGTCTCTGCAATAAATTAATTATTGGAAGAATTCCCTAGTAAATATATTATTGAAATTAATATAGCAAACTGAACTTGTTATTATATGACCAAGCAAAGAATAAAATAAAACTTAAAACATTAAACAAAAACACTCTTTTACTGATCTAGTTGGCGAGTATAAAGTAGCAGATAAGTATCATACAGGAATATCTCTCTCTCCCCGGGAGCCTTGATGTGTATATAGGATACACATCATATCAAGCTCCCAGCGCATGCCAGTAAACATAGGGTATACTGATAATGTGTAACACCTTGAAGGAATGCGGTCACCGCATCCATTTGGTCAACATTGTAACCCTCTTGAGCGGCCATGGCCAGCAAATAGCGAATTGACCCATAGCGTACAACGGGCGAGAAAGTTTCCTCATAATCTATGCCGGCCTTTTGGGAGCAACCCTTTGCCACCAACCTCGCTTTATGGCGAAAAACTTCACCAGCTTGATTACGCTTCAACTTGAAGACCCATTTGGTCTTGATTGTTTTTCGGTTGACTGATAGCTCAACCAAAGTCCATGTTCGGTTCTCTTCGTGTGACGCCAATTCTTCCGCCATCGCCTTCTCCCAATGTTGACTCCTGTTGCCTTTGACAGCTTCATGATATGATTCGGGCTCGTCGATTTCCGCTACAAAAACGAAATTCGCCTCCACATTCCTTGATTTCGGGGGACGCGTTGAACGCCTTACATCCCCAACTGGAACTTGTAGTGTACTGGGTGGGACATAGTCCTCGTCCGACCCATATTCAGACTGCGATTCAGCTAGTGTTTCGTCGAACCCGTAGGACAAATCATTTTTGACATTCGTTGTTGATTCATCGCCATCGCCCACAATAGACTCATTCCGGGAAGTTGGTGAGCGAATTATTGATGCACCATCGACAGCTGACTCTGTCATGGGAGACTCGACTTCATGATTTTCAAGCCCTCCGGTCGACTTTTGCTCTTCGACTTCCCCTAGAATGAAATCATCGAGAAGATTAATTTGAACGTCATCATTTACCTTCAGTTCTGGTGCACTTTTGAAGACGACATCCCGACTCGTATGAACTATTCGAGTCTCAGGATCAAAACAACGCAAACCTTTTTGCGTATCGGTGTATCCAACGAAAAACATCCTTTTCGATTTCGTATCCAACTTTTGCCGCTTCTCCTTTGTGACATGCACCATCACCAGCGATCCGAATAATTGCATCGACGAAAGATCGATGGCTCCTTCTCTCCAGAATTGCTCCGGGACCTTGTTCCCGAGCGTGCGATTCGGTGAACGATTTGTAACGTACGCAGCCATATTAACCGCTTCAGCCCAAAGCGGCTTCTCCAAGCCCGCATCGAACAGCATGCACTTTGCACGTTCTATGAGCGTTCTGTTCAAACGCTCGGCCACGCCGTTTTGTTGTGATGTGTACACACAACTGGTCTGATGCACGATTCCACTGCGCTTGCATTCGGTTTCGAACTCGCCGAGATACTCTCTGCCATTATCGGAACGGAACATTTTAATTTGTAGTCCGGTTTGCCTCTCCACAAGCTTCTTGAACTCAAGGAAAATCCTCCCGATCTGACTCTTCTGTTTGGCAAAATACACGAAGACCTTTCGCGAAAAATCATCGATAAATGTTACGAAGTATTTTGCGCCCCCAACTGAAGGCGTATCCATCGGGCCGCAAACGTCGCTGTGAACTAATTCCAGTATTTGACTTGTCTTGATTTTGGCACCTTCTTTCTTGAATGGACGTCGGCTTTGTTTGCCTTGCGAACATGGAATACATTTCGCCAACGCTTGTTCATCGCCGTCAACTTTGATTCCATTCACAATTCCACTCAGTTTGATCAGCTCACCATGCGACAAATGACCCAATCTCCGATGCCACGTCATCAGATTGTCTTCGTCTTTGCCTGCTAACAGCCCACTAGCCTTCGGCGAATTCGTGATCTTGTATGTACCATTTTTGGATGGTGTATTCAGTAACACATCACCCACACCGCTTGGAATGACACAGCCACTGCTGTCGAAATGCACACTGTTCCCAGCTTTCACAATGCTCGATACTGACAACAAATTTGCCGCTATTCCAGGGACTAGCAATACGTTATTCACTGGAATTATGTGCTCCCCAACATTTAGCTCGATGGAACCGGTGCCAACAACTTTCAAGCGGGTGTTGTCAGCCGTTGTTATGTCAGCGAATTCATTGCTACTGGTGAATTGCTTGAACATCTTCTTGTCCGATGTGAGATGAGAACTCGCACCCAAGTCAATGAACCACGCGTCCGTTGAACCAGTTGCCGTCATAGCATAGAAGGCTGGTTTGGCGCTTCCGCCTTTGCCTTCATCATTTTGTGTGTTGGTTTTGCACTGGAGGCTCTTGTGCCCTTTCTTACCACATGTGAAGCACTTGATCGAGCCGCTTCCCTTCTTCTTCTTCTTGCTTTTCGACTCACTCGTAGCTGGTTTGGATGCAGCTTTTAATGCGCCTGTGGCATTCCCTTCGCTGTTCAACACGCCTTTCGAATTCGCATGCTCCAACAGACTTCTCTTTAGCGTTGCTGATGTTAATCGATGTCCACTTGAACCGTCACTTGTGAGGACATTGCTACCATCAAGTCCACCGATGAATGCTTCATATTCAGGGTTTAGACCATAAATTATAAGCCCGCACATTATTTCGTCATCGATCACAAAACCGGCTTCTTGTAAACGGCACATCGCGGCTGTATGTTCGCACAGAAATGTCTCCATTGAGTCAAAGTTTGATAACCGCAACGATGTGAAGTCCCCGAGAACCTTTGCTTTGTTAAGCCAATTGTTATTACGGTACAATTCCGAACACTTTTTCCACAGATCCGCTGCCGTATTATGTTTACCAATTTCATCGTGTAGTTTTGGATCTATTAGCATCATTAATCTTGCTTTAGCTTGTTTGGATTTCTTCACACGGTCACTTACTGAAATTGCATCATGAATGATTGCCGCATTTTCTGCATATCGCGCACTTTTAACCGCTGCTTGCAGTGTGGCATTGTCCAAATCAGCCGCCAATGCGGTCACTGCAACATCCACCGCCGCCGTTGCAGCGGGTGCCGTTAATTTACTGTCCGTCGCGTTTTCTTCCAGGAATCCATCGAGATCGTGCCACTCCAAAACAAGCCTGGCGTTCCGACGCCACGATAAATAATTATCTGAGCCTGTCAGCTTCGCCACTTTCGTGAAATCACCCTTTTCGCTTTCCATAATGATGACCGAAAAACTCGTAATTTACGGCGACAACAAATGTCGGTTTATTGCACTTTTTCTGGGCCACGGAAATTTTATCTTTTAAAATGTACGCCGCACCTTACTCTATTTATTCCGCAAACCTGGGCCCATAACCTGTTGTTCTGGTTCGCAGCAAGTGGAATTTAAATAGGCTATTACAAGGAGCGATGAATAAAACACGTCTGGTTGTGGCGACGGACTGTAGAAGAAGAAAAACTAAGCAAGTTTATTCTCGTGTCAAAAGTTTTAGAACAATTTTGGTACATTAGTTTATTAGTACATTGAGGTGGGTTTCATATTTCAACAAATACCTTATAAAATTTTTATGTAGTTGGAATTTAAAGAGATCACCACTTTACACCTACGCACAAAATTTGATGTTTCTAGCTTAAGTAGTTTCCGAGAAAAACTTCTGTGACACACGGACAGACTGGTCGCGAAACTAGTAGGGTTTTGTAAAATTATTTTGCAAAACCCTAAAAATCACTTACATATTTGTGCTTTGGACTCCACATTATTCCAGCTCATGCAAGTTTCTTTCAAGCACTAAATCACGACCAGGCACAACCTTCTTTTCAGTTGATAGGTTCTTGTTTTTGTAGCAACTTTTGTTCTTCTCACTTTATAGACTTGGAAACCCAAGGAATTTTGACAATTTTACTCAAAGGATGTACTTGTTCTTGGCTTTCCAAACAACGGCAAAAATACAAAAAACCAAGAACTTCAATTGCGAGTGAAACACTAAAATAATGTTGACTATTCCTTCCAACGAATTGAGCTTAATGAAAAAATAAGAAAAACTGTAATCACCAGGCTTCATTTTTGATTCGCACATTTAAATTTTTTATATGATACAAATGAATTTCGTTACTAACCTATTTCTATTTTTTTTAATTTTTAGGTAAGTACCAACGGACAATTATTTGAACTGAAATATGTTAGCAAGTTCCATGCTTATCTGTAAGTTGTACATCTTCTCTACTTAAAAATTTATTAAGTCTCTATAAATTCCACGGGAATTATGTTCAAACATAAAATTTGGAATTTCGCATAGTATTCAAACTTTTAACAGAAATATTTGTTAAAAGGCCAGTCATACTATGAGTGAAAAAAAACCAAAATTCTGTGATTGCTATAATTAGCTTTAGTTATCCAAAAAATTAAAATGTGTTACTTATTTCTTTATAAACATTCCACGCATTACTAAGCCCGTTCTATCACGATGAGATTACTCGGCAGTTAACATTTGATTTTTCAATTTAAATACCGCGAAGAATAATTTCTTCTTTATTACCATCCGGCATCAACGAATTCATTATTGTTAAAATTATTGCGAAATTTTCAGTAGGATGTGTAGATAGTGATATAATCTTCGATTGCACTAGAATAAATAAAAGTTCCAAACAAAGTATGATCTTATCCAATTTCTGCTTATTCCTATTTTCAATATCATCCGTAACATTTAAATTTATTTCCATCACGTGAGAATTTTTCCACTGACACTTAAGACGTTATCAATCCCCTTGTAAACCACGCAGATTAAAAAGGCGTTAAAAAATAAGTAAACTTATAGGTGGAGACATCGCAATCTTCCCTGTTAACAATATGAATCATCCCTTCTCGAGGAATTACAAATTTATAAAGTTTCATTTGATTTCAGTATGCACTGAAGATTTTCTGCATAATTCCTTCATTTATTCATTGTTTAAAAAAGTGATAAAACTATCAAGATAACATTTAAGAAGATTTAAAAATTATCTTTTCACCTATTACTCTGTGAATATTTCAAAAGCAAAAAAAAATATTTATTAATGTGGTAGCGAAACTGTTTGTGACCAATATGGGTCAAAGTCAAGATAAAAAGGCTTAAAACAATCGAAAATTACAAAAAAAATTTTCCGTTCTTTAAAAAAAATATCTTCACATACTCATATGTGCAATTGTTTAATTTAGTTTTTTTTCATTATCAGATTAACATTGAGTCTTGCAAAATTGGAAAATTTTCTTAAATCTTAATGCACGCTAACATGCTAAGCTTAAGACTTCCACTTATGTCGACAAGGTTAATCTCCCTCCACACAAAAAAATTTTATAATACTTGTAGATCAGAAAAATATAAAAATTGTCTAAACATATGTGGAAATCTCAGTAAATTTATTTTCTGTTGATATGAATCTGTTACAATTTATGGGCACTGCACTAAAGTGTATTTGTTCGTTCTTAAGATTTATTGTGTATTTGTTAAATTTGCAACAAATTGTTAATGCATTATACAAAGTAGATAAACATTGTTCACGTCAATTCTGAAAAAATTTCAATTACAGATAAATTTAGAATCTTGCGATTAAGAGCAATCACTACAATGGACTACAGCGGTTGTTAAATGCTCGATCTGGATGATTGTAGTATTGTAAATTATTTTGAAAAGGTTTTGTTGACGCACTAATGTGTGTTAGGCAATGCTAGTTATTATCACAGTGATATGAGCCGATTGTCTGTTTTTATTTAATGTTGACAAAGTATTATGGATTGTTATTTGAATAGTGCGAAACTTGTGTCGATTCAGATGTTGCTTAACTATTAATGATGTGACCTATGTGAAGCTGGGAACCAAGTTGGGAGAAGGTGTTCATAAATATGTATTGTAGCATTACCCGAATTTCAATCGTTAGTCATAATTTTTTTTTTTGTGGTAGGGAGGTGAATGCCCATTTACGCACAGAGTGTGGGACTCCCATGTTCGCAAAAAGGCGACCGGACCACCCACTAAACACCTCCCCTGTCAACCTGAGAACCTAGCCTGGAACCGTTTGACACATTACTTTGGGCCAGGCCTCGTTTTGTTACGCCGTGAGGCGCCTTCAAGCTGGAGGATCGCTCTTGTAGCGGGAGAGGAGAGGGAAAGAGGAAGAGTCAGGCAAGCGATTCCCCAGCCCCAACACCCCCGGCTGCTGTGAGTCCCTTTTATCTTTTAGGACTACCCGACCATAATGTGCCACCTGGTTCCATTTGTCAACCGATTCGAGCATCACCGCGACTAAATTATCTGGGGTGAGCTCTACCGAAAGATCTGATATGAAGATGTTGAATAAAAGTGGTCCAAGGTGACTACCTTAGGAAACCCCAGAGAAGACATGAATATCCCTGGATAAGTGTCCTTGGAACTTGACTAATTGTACACGGCCCTTCAGGTAAGAGTGAATCCAACTAAGCAGTGAACCAGTAACTCCGAAGCTGCGAAGTTTCTTTATTAATATTGCATGATTCACACGATCAAACGCTTTGCTAAAGTCAGTGTAAATAACGTAGGTTTGTTTTTTTTTCGTAGCACTATAGCCCCTTTCGGACCTTCGCTTAGAGATAGTTAGAGTATCCCATTATCATGATCGAATGTATCGGCTCTCCACAAGGTGATATGATTATTATCACGCTTTGGCCATGTGTCCGTCCATTCAGCTGCGATAGGCTCTGATTTTAAACCAGCACGTATCATAACTGAACAGGCTTTAGTCCGTCCGAAGAATCACTCGAACTAAATCTCATTGACGCTCACGAAACTTGAACCAAAGACCTTACGCTTACGGGCATAGTGCTCTAACCACTAGACCACGCATAGATCTGTTTGCGTTTTCTATTTTACAAAGAACGTCTGAAGTCATTACCAAAAGATTTATAGTAGTGGGCCTATTTTTCCGAAAACCATATTGCTTTTCATTTAGATAGGAATTGGCGTTTGGAGATATACTGTTGTAGATGATTTGTTCCAAAAGTTTTGGGGTGACGGAGAGTATAGCAATTCCTCTCTTATTTATAACTGATTTTTTATCGCCATTTTTATAGATCGGAATCATGCAAGATAGCTTCAAGTATAAGAGGAAGATAGCACTCGAGAGACACTTATTGTAAATAACAGAGAGGGGCTGAATTAGTTCATGTTTACATTTAGGTAGGAAAATAGATGGAATTCGATAAGGGCCAGGTCCCTTATTCAAAACAAGATCCTCAATCGCTTGAAGAACATCATCATCAGATATTTCATATTGTCAATAAGAGATTTTGAAGTTGATTATTTGAGTGCTTCGTTTCCTGAGGCTAAGGGATCTTGATAAACCCCTTGAAAATGGTCTGCGAAAAATTCGCAGATCGGTTCTGAAGATGCTAATATAGAGCTCTTATATAACATTGTTGAAAAATAAGCATGGGTTTTACGTTTGACATTTACAAAATCAAAGAACTTATAAGAATCATGAATAATCTTTTCTCCGATATCACTGACATTTGATTCATACGCTGTTTGAGATTCAGACTAAAATTTCCCGGCAAGCTCCTCATATTTATTTCTGGTTTCGTGGTTATTATTATTCCATCTGTTCATAAGTTTGTATAATTTGTTTCTTTGAATTCGTGGTCTTCTTCTAACCACGGCTCAGGGAGTTCATTTCTTTTTCAGATTTTAGGTACAAATTTTTCAACTGCGTCAAGAATTAATTGATAAAAAGTAGACAGAGCAGTATCTACATCTCACCTTGAAAGTGTATCATCAAATTGAAATTAGATAAAAGCTTGTTAATGCTTTCGTAATCAGCATTTCGGAAGTCAAATACAATTTTATTATTGTATGAGATGGGGTTGAATGTATCAGTAGTAGAAAATTCAATAGAAAACGTGGAGTGATGAAGCTTATTAAAAAAGAGATGCTCCTTGTCATTAGTTAAATTAACCACTACGTCGTCATATGCATTGATAAAGATAAGATCCTACCAATTTCCATTCTGGTTGGGTTCAGGAGCAATTCGCTTTAAATCGTTGCATGAAACGTGCTCATAAGAATAAAATCATTACAGTCACGAAGGTTAACTGGGAGAAGAAGATTGTCCTGATTATCGACAACAAAGCTTAAATTCGGCCGATTCAAGTCACCAGCAACAATTATTCTATCTTCTTCATGAACATTTGTCGTCATTTCAGCAAAAGCATCGCCGACTTTATTGTAGACAGCTTCGAGACGATTCAGAGGAATGTGTGCACTGATATATAAACCATATTTTTCCAGTTTTTTTTGTACCACCTTGTGTTTGAATGATTTCTTTGACGTAGTGCTTACGACCTCGCTCAAAAGGGAATTGTGCGCTGCGACCAGTACGTCACGTCCTCGTGTCTTTCCAGTGCTGCGAAAACCCCTGTTGTCTCTGAAGATATTCCAATTACTGTCTAGAATTACATCATTTTTATGAGATTCGTTCAACCAGGTTTCTGTAAGGATGAGGATATTGAACTGACAAGATTTTGCATCAAGGTATAATTGATTTAGTTTACTGCGGATTCCATCACACTTATAGTGAAATAGTTTGAGGTTATGGTGAACGGAGTTTTCATCAAGGACGAAAAAAATTGAGGTGTTGTTCCCTTACCCTTTGCAGGGAAGAGATGTGGTTGAAACTAACATGCGAGGCCTTTGTTTCAAGATATTTTTTAGCTTGATCTTGGGTAACATCTAGCTCCTCATAATAGCGAAAATAAACAGCTTGATGAGCATCAAGATCTATTGGGAGGCCTTCTTTTTGTATGATAACTTTAAGGCTTGTCTTAGTTTTTCCGTCAATGCAAGTTGTGTCGATCCGAAGTTGAATAAATTCCAAATTTTGTTGTCAAGAAGTCTTCAGGTCCACTATTCAAAAAAAAAAAAAAAATCAAAAAAGACGAGGCCTTTTTCATTTCTTCTTCTTGTCGTCTATAGACTAGAAAAACTGCTGGTCCAATATCAGAAGTCTAACTTTATAGGAATAACTTGCAGTAGAGAAGTGAAACAAATAGATCTGAACACGTTTCCTTTCAAACTGAACCAACGTTTATTTGCCCATTAAAATTTATTGATACAACACGATTTGCAGATCCTTGAAGACTGACTGACGTAGCGCACATTCTTGGAGCATGTATACGCATACAATAACGTCATGGGAACATGATGAGTTTCTATTATCGCCAGACACAACGTCAGCACAATGCATGCATAAAACCGTACACGCATATCATCATCTTTAGTGGAAGCACGCACAAATGATGTGTCCCTACCGCCGACAAATACAATGCGCGTATTATGCATTGTTGATAGTGCAACACACCATGAGAGCGATATGTGCAAAAGATGATGATGATGAGGAATCGCACATAACACCATCGGCACCATTGTTATCGCTCTTGCTGTTATCGAGATAATTATAAAGTCTGCTGATTTTGTTGGTAGCTTGGGTTGGCACGTGAAAATTGGTTTTATTGTTGATATCGTGAGTCTTTACATCCACCCCTGTTGAACGGTCCATTCAACCTCGTCCATTGTATGAAGTAAGTTGCGTCTTCGGGTAAGTGGAACAGGTCTTCTAGTTCGTGGTCGAAAACGTCTATCGTTCGCCTTACACCAAGCGTATCCGACAAATACGATGAATATCACGAGGCTCAGGTGTCCAAAGGTGTACTGGTGGGCATTTAATCGTTACAGAATCAGACTTGAGTGTGCAGTCCGATGCCAGCAGTTGAGTACCGGAGCCTTATAATCTCAGTGTAGAGATGTTGCCACCACATACGAGATGAGGCACGATTTGACTAGGGAATGCAGAGATCCACTCGTTGCACCCTAGAATGTTGGTCCACGAGAACGACGCATCCAATTCAACTGCATCACTTTGCAAGTGCTCATGTTGGCCTCCTTGTGGTATAGCAGATGTGCCTTCTGGCAAATGTCTGTATTCGACTCCATCCAGCTACATGACGCGTACTCTACCTCAGTCAACGCACAGTACAAGTTGCGATGTAAACTGATGATTACATATTGAGATGTCGGTAATAAAGCAATAAGGCGGTTGTGCATTTCTGTTGATATCTGAAGGATCCTATAAGTTCGAATCTCGATGAACCAATTAGCGCAACTCTCAGCTTAAACATGATAATATCCCTGATAGTGGTCATCTCCGCACTAAACTGTAGTTGCGACAATAGTAACGGATTGAAATTTCCATATTGGGTATCCGTCGTATGAACCAGAATAATATGTTGAATTCGCTGCAGGTTAAGAATGGCTAATGTCATCTACAATGGCAATTTCGTGATCAAGTTCGTTGCTTTATTCTGACTGCCTTCAGACTAAGAAGCTTTGACCTTATTGGACAGCTTAGCCAACTCCTGTTCTATCACTGCAAGCCTTTTTGAATCATCTGTTTTGTCTTCCCAAGGATGCTCATCGTCGAGTTGATAATTGAAGTTTGGTTTTTCAGAAGTAGGTGCAGCTTGTTTTGATCTCCTTGCATTACCTTGATTGTTTGAGATATTTGGTAGGCATAATCTTCATCAAGGATGCCAAATAAGAATCTGACTAGGCCGCCCATTGCGTTTATTGCTCCTCTTTTAGCTCTGATCTCCTAGGTGCGGTTTACTTTGAAGAGCTGATCTCTCAAGTAATGATATTGCTCGACCAGATGCGAGTAATTGAAATGACGTGCACCACGATCGCATAGCTGTTGCAACCAGGCCATTCAATTATGCAGATGGCTATCTCCATCCAGTATGGTCCCAAATCCCGGTAGACCAGAATCTTCCACTCGCTCAAAGACAAATTGACCATGCCCGGTGAAAGAAAATGCAAGCCCGGATGTGGGCCCGTTAGTGATACCTTAATGAGATTAGTCTTTACATACAAAATTAGCAGACACGTTAAGAGCAGAGTTACCATTAAACTGACCCTTCGGGTCGATCGCTGTCCACTCAACGGACCGTCCTCGCCGGTCACTTGTCGATCCTCGCCTTCGGATGATTGATTATTCTCCTGAGGTGCTACGTCCCTATACAGCGCGGTCTCATTGGCGCAAGATTATGAATCGGTCTCTTTAGTATTCCAGATGTGGTTTTGAGACTAGCATTTCACACGAAATCGGCAGCACCTTCGTATGTTTTTACGATTCATCCCAGTGGCCACATCATTTAGTGTTGTCTTCGCTTATGATGAATACTGTTCTTGGGGTCGCATTATGTTGCATCTGTCTCCACTTGTCACGATGTTGCAGCTGAGTTAATCACTGCTGTGACCATCATTGCCAGATTTCGAGCTTGAGGTGGTTTATCGGTTTCCATTGAGCATGGAGACCACTAGTAACTGGCCCCGCGTGACCACCCACCATAGCTGTGAGAAGTTCTCCGATGAGAAAATGTGCTCAAGTTAATGCTGTCAATTCGATGGGGTCGTTTAACAACGGGATTAATGGTCTCGAACTAAAGATGGCCTCCACCCCAACTACCAATGTATGCAGTTCTTCATAAAAAGAGTTGCCACTAAAGCGCCTTGGTGGAGCAAATTTTCGACCGATTTAATGGCCGCCTCCCGCAATCCGATAAAGTGAGGCATGTGAGGAGGGTTAAAATTGAAGTCGATTACACAAGCACTACATACGGTGGTTACTTTGTGCTACACTTCGCTAGAGTAGAGCAACGACGATAATTCTGGCAGTTGATTGCGCACTCCCGCAAAGTTGGTAACGTTGTCGCAATCGAGATCTCTGCAATGGACTCATCTTCCGACGAATCTCTTTAGAGAACTGATGAATGCTGCGCTGCTCAAATCGCTCACTTACTCCAAATGGACGACCTTGACGGTGAACCAACAGAAGATGGCAGTGAAACTCTTCTGGGGCTGGGCACCTCTACCACGGTAATGGATCATCATAGGCCCACAGAAACTGACTCTCACATTTATGGGTGGGCGAGCTGGTTGAATGCGCGTGCTCGGCAGTTTTGCCATAATTTGAGAAAACAGTCTAGATCTGGCTCGGGTGCACCAAACCCACTGCCGCACAAATGATCTCGCGAATTGCTTCTCCTTAATTGCCGGGGACGCTGCCTTGTAGTGGCAGGTAATACCTGACTCCCGAGCATGTAGTTTGGTGATGGAGGTCTAGCATCAGCAGCTTGACGAATGGATGCTTGAATGGAAACAGGATGGGTGCTTGGCGTTGAACGAGAACTTCGAAACTTCCAGCTTCCCACCGACGCGTAAGATTCCCAGAGGATTGACAAACGGAGCCAGTCCCACAAAAAGGCTGTGTCTGTTGACTTGCTTCTCTAATATAATGTCTAGTATTTTGTCTCGGAAGGCTTCTTGATGGACGAACCTCATGATAATTTCTATAGTGCTGTCTAGTTCCCGACTTGTGAGTGCTTCGTTCCACAATTGATGAGCCTAATAAACTTGTTTGAGACGTTCGATAAAACGTATAATATAGGCGGCAATGCGTTGCGGCCTCTTAAAGGAATTGTCTTGTTAAACTTCATGAACGAAATTAACACCGGCAGCATTTGTCGCCACCATCGCTGTTTGGATTCGCCTTCTCTCCACGATGCGACCCCTCCCACTGCCGCACTCGGGAGGCTAGTCTGATTCCGCTTCGCCTAAAAAGGGTGGTCCATGCAACCACATCTTACAGTTGCTCAGTTCAACCGGTGTCATACCACGGGAGAAGATGGTGGATAGATTATCTCTGGAAGCAAAGTGTCGTCATTGGCTTGGCCTTAAAAGTGTTTAAATGGCCAAAACCTGATTAGCAACAAAGGTATTGTACGAAGATGCTGTAGAGTTGACCCAAGCTAGGACTATTTCGGCATCAGTCCAGAAGATATGGTAAACTTCCGGCAAGTTGAGCGCAGTTTTGACTCACTTCGTTAGCTCCACTCCTAACTTTGCAGTACCGAGTTCCAGGCGTGGAACAGTTATCGTCTTGATCGGGGTCAGTCGTGCTTTGGCGCAGAGCGACTTGACAACAATTTGACCACTCCTCAGAGTTTATTGGACGTACATCGCAGCACTATATGCCTTTTCAGAGGCGTCACAGAAGGTATGCAACTGGATCTGCATGGGTTTCGCACCAGCACTGACGTATCGAGAGAGTCGCGGCTGCTGCAATGACGGCAGGCTGCTGCAGAAATTGGCCTATTGAGTGTAGATTTTTTCCGGTAAAGCTGCACCCCAGTTCAACTCCATGCGCCATAACTCTTGTAGGGACACGTTGGCATTTACGATGAATGCAGCCATAATGCCAAGTGGATCGAACACCCTGCAAATATTGGACGCGATCGTCTACTTGGAGAACTTCGCATCAGTTGATTCCAGATTGATGTGAATCTAGAATGCATCGGGCATTAAGCGGCTGATTGCTCCCACTATATTGATGTAGTCCTTGCCGAGACTACTCAAGTCCAGCTGGATCTTCTGGTCCTCCGGTTTGATCCTCTGCAACAGTCAAGGATGGTTTGCACACTATTTTGCGCAAATGCATGCCTTTGCTCTCAAGGATTGTGCTTACCTCCATCTGCTTCCGAATTGCCTCCGCCAAACTGTCTGCCTCAGGTATAACGATATAAAAATTCTTCTGCAACGCGCTACTGTCCATGGAACTTCTGGTTTTCTTGTTCCAGAACCTGTAGACATTTGGTCGCCAAGCCTTGGGTATATGTTGTTCCATAGGCAACGGGCTTTAGCTGATAGTAACGCAAGAGTTGCGTTGAACTACTTCTGCAGACTAGACTATGGTATCGGTGATCTTTGGGATGAAGAGTTATTTGCCGATATATGCGTTCAATGTCGGCGGTGAAAACAAAGTAGGGCATTCAGAATCATAGTAAGATCACAAATAGGTTGTCTGGATGGTGGGTCGCCTATGAAGGAGTTCGTTTACAGAAACATTCATGGTCATTTTGTTGGACGCGTTGAAGACCACTCACAACTCGGTGCGTTGCTGCCCAGCTACAGTATACAATGGAGAAAATATCGCAATTTCTCACGCTGCTGCTGTGTCATTTCTTTCATTGCCCAAGCCAAACATATTTCTCCTTGAATTTCTGGTAGTGAGGGCTCAAGTCAAGGTTTTTCTCCAGGGGACGTTCTAAGGTGAAGAATCTACGTGTGGCCACCGCTGCTGAGTCACTTAACCTCTTGGGGTTATCGCAAAAGGAAAGTCTTACCAAGAAGCGACCGTCGGGCTATCTTCACATTGTCTGACTAAAATGTGTTTCGGATGCCCTTTCAGTCAGTGTAAACTTGTGTTTTGGATCTTGTACTTTCTCGACTTCTGAAAAGCGCTTGATGGTCTTGCTCAACTTGGTGTCCTCTAGCAGAACCCCGCAGGTTACTGCTGAGGCTTGAGGTCTGACCACCTTTCCTGCAACTATCCACCCGAGGAGCGTTTTTTGGAGTACTGGTAGCTGTATGCCCAATTCGATCTGCCATATAGCTCAATACTTAGCAACAGGTCCATTTAATCTGTTTGGTAAAAGTCAGGATCTGCCGATTTGATATTCTTCAGAATGTGCCATCTTCTTATGTCTATATTCTGAGAATGTTGAGCTGAAATGATCTTGTCCATGACATAGGCTTCCATCTGCACGCGGATCCATTTTATCTGGAATATAGGCCAAGATACACCATGTAGTGTGCCTTCTAGGAGCTACTGTCCAATAAATGTGGTATGCCGTATCGAAGGTAGTACCCGTCTTCTGATTATTCGCTCTGTGATCACGTTGATTTGTAAGCCAGGATCCCGGACAGCTTGGCGCTCAGTCGTCTAACCATTACTACCAATCAGCCTGATGATGACTACGTTTAAAAGTATGTATCCTTTGAATTGTGGCTCCATCAGAATGTCTGCTTGCGCCCTTGAATCTTGCTTGCACGATGTTAAGCTCGAGACATCGCTTTAGCCTGCCTGGGCTTGTTATTCCCTTCAAGTGTAACAGTGCTGTGGTTTTTGGCATATTCTTTGCAACTTTTGGCAACGCAGCTGTAGTTTTTTCCCCTATCAGAAGTAATTAAACGAACCTCAATCTTTTCGAGGCAATGATTTTGATTTTTTTGCTCACACATTCCGAGATCTTACTCATATTAAGGCACCGGGAAGGCATAGCGATGGCCACAGTTGCCTTGGTAGTCTTCCTTTGGCTTGCCGCTGGGTGTCTCGAGCGCCTGGAACCATACTTCTGAAAAGTCCAGGAATTCTTTCAAAGGGGGTAGTTAGAGTGGACTACATAATGATTGGTGGCCAGATCCGACTTCCTGATTAACAAATATAGCAGCAGTGAGTCCCTGCATGCTTTCCAGGCCTCTGAGTTACTCCACACTGGTATCATGTAGAGCCTTCTAATGCAGAAGTGAAATAAATGACTATAAATCCATTTCCTTTCAAACTGAACCAAAATTGCTTCCTTGGACTCGTTTTATTTAGAGCTGGTGCGATTTAGCACCCTAGCTGCTTTCTATCTGTAAGTAATTATTTACTCACCGTGATTAACGAGATCATATTATTTTGTTCTTGTTTATAATAAAATATTTTTATTTAAAACTACCGCGAATAGTTGAATAGATTTCATTTTGGAGTGCTTTACGCCTTAGGATTCCCGCGGTAGTGTTTGAATGTCAATCTACTGTGTCGAGCAGTTTAAGTGCTTTGTTGTGTACGTATATTTCAACAGGTTCGATTCTTGGAGCCCTTGTATACATCCGTGTTTCGAACCATGGGATCCCGAAAATTTGTCTGAGGATTTTGTTTAGCATGGATTGTCGTGCCTTTTTGTTAGTCCGTGTCTTCTGGAAGAAGGCCATTACTTGTTTGTAGATTAGCAGATAGTTCTTAAAATAGTAGCGTAGTAGCGTAGAGTTGGGGCGACACATTATAGCAATGTCCTCGTTTGTTACGTATGTAGTCGGTCCAGGAAAGTTTGTTGTCGAATGTCAGTCCTAGGTATTTGGCTCTTCTTAACCAAATAATATTTTTGTTATTAACAGTCAGAATTTTCGGTTGCTGTTGTCTTTTTCTTGTTATAAATAATGCCTAGGTCTTGTCTGTGTTCAATTTGCGAAAACGCTCCAAAAGTATGTCTATGGAGAGTTGCAGTTTGGTGGTGTTGACTCTTGCTCGTCTAGATGAGTAAAAAATACAGGTTTCGTTGGCAAATAGGGGCTTGTGAACATTCAAAGGCAGCTGAGGTATGTCTGCAGTAAAGATATTGTATAGTTTTTGGGAGATGGGTGATCCTTGTGGGACCCCTGCTTGAATTTGCCGCATGGTTGAGAGATGGTTGTCAATTTTGACACGAATATATAATACGAAGGAAGAAGAAAAGGACGGAAACTTAATATTTTTAGATTTACGACGCGAAGGACCATCCTAGAAACTTCTAATCACAGCTGGTCACATGAAATGGCGACATTTAACGCATCGATACACTGGCTTTTCTCTTACCTATTGAACCAGGAAAAGGACTACATATTAGATAAAGCGAGAAAAAGGGAGTACAAAGAAAGCGAGACATTGTAAGAAATGAATAAGAAGTAACACCAATTGGAAAATAAAATAATATTATCGCTTGTCAAACAAACCAGAGAGATAGAGCATGGAAAGAAAAATGGGTCTCAATCGCCAAAACTAGTTTTGACAGTAAATTAAGAATATTTTGAGAACTTGAGGGACTATCAACAGCAACATGGAACCCAAATACAAAGCTGAGCTCGAAACTGGAAACCACCAAAGACAAAAAGTCTGATCAGGGGTAAAGAAGAATCTTTGAGATAGTATGTGAAGATTATTCCAAAAGCCATTGTACATAGGCAGACAAAGTTATTGATCAGAGTCTACGAGCACATGCGGGAAGCAACATTAACAAAAATCGAGGCAAAAAGGGCCACGTACAAATCAACCCTTGCAGTATTTATTTTGGATTACGGGCACAAAATGCAGTTATAGATATCGAAGGAAGATAGGAGCAAGACATTTGATGTTAAAGAGAGCCTATCCATCCTGAAAGCCACGTTGGACAGCCTTTCAAATACGGAGACAGGAAATAATGATACAGAATTACTTATTATGATATAATAATATAATTAACCAGGATGCAAATACCAGATGTCCCATCAAAAACATCGAATAGAGTATTAATAATTTTTATAATAAGTACAAAGAAAAATGGCAAATAAAGATAATGCTAATGAACGAGACGAAACACTGCCAAAAATAAAGCTCGCAAATAAAATATCCTGAATTCCAATTCTCGAAGTTTCCATCAACCATGTGATCGCTTAAAAATTCGCAGTCTCTATTTCTGTCTTAAACAATACTTTAATCATATTTTATGTTTGAATGATTCTTTATGAAGTTATCTAGAAAAAGATCAACATCGTTTAATAAATTAATACAAATTATTTGATTTCCTAGTAAAACACATTTTGCGTTTACTTAATAAATTTAGTGAGTGATAATCATGCACTAACTCCAACAATCACAAGGACATCCAAAGTATTTTTTATTGTTTCACTTTACGAAAAAATAAAGTGCAAAAAATAATGAAATTAAAAAAGCGATATGATTTAATTGATAAAGCTAACAATAAATCTATTGTCATGATATGAATAATATCACTTTAAATTATTCTAAGGTATTCCCGAATTGAATTTAAATTTGCCACTACATTCAATTTAAATTTACGTCTTTTGCATGCAGAATAAACGCCTGCGTTTTTGTCATAATTCATAATTCATTATTTTCTTTTGCTTGAATAATGCAGTTATTAAATATAATAGAAATTCAAAGCTCAAGTGCTATCTTTAGATTTTTTCATTATATTTTATTGCGCGCTTTTTTTGCAATAGAATTATAATTAAAACATGAGATTGATATCATTATGCGTATTTGAAATTGCCTTATTTGCAGGACATTATCCTAGGTCAAGAAAAATTCACGAATTTCACTCGTGCCATATAATATTTTCTCAACGGTTTGATTTTCAGGAAATCAAATTCAATTGTTTAGTAATCTTAATTCGTGTAATTTTCGATTGAAATATTTATAGTTTGCTGAATTATTACTATATCTATTTATCTCAAGTTGATTGTTCATTATTTATGTTTTATATGAGAATTGAACAAAAAAAATTGCAGATTCATTTGACGTCAGTTAAGAGTTGGGTTGGATTGGCCTTGAATTAAAACATTTTACTATGCATTTCATGAGTCGAAAGTGTGTTTGACTTTTATGATTAAAATGCGCACTGTTTTAAAGTTATTAGTTTCTTTTCATTAAATGCTGTTTGTATCAACAATCCTAATTACATAACAATGAAATTTTCGTGGACTCGTTCACTTGATAGGTTAAAAAACATTATACATGCAACAAAGCAAGGCCCGATGGCTTTTCAAGAAAAAAAAAAAGATTTAAAATTTTTGGTCTGCTTTACAAGAAAACGAAAAGTGTCCTTCGTAACCGACAGTAAGCCTGGCCTCTTGCAATATTTAGGCATACCTTTTTGGACTCTTGACAAGCCCTTCTTCTTCGACCATTATCTGAATTCGAGTACTAACGAATATTCATCTGAAGAATTTTATTCGATTTGGAAAAACCTCCATACATATTTTTACTTATAGGAGGCACCATATGTTTTATGCGAGGAAGACAAGAAAGTGAGGTTCAATTTGTCAAGTAGATTACATAAATTAGGGTTTAAACGCTTTCAAGGTAACATAATTTTATCAGTCATCAAATAGCAATTTTATTTAGCCCTTCTCACTGCTTTTCATGAATATAGTTAACCAGGATCTCTCTTTATTTGGATTAGTAATTTAATCTTCGCTGATTTCTACTAAAACTTGTGAAACCTTTTTTAATAGCTCACGCATCACCCGGACCACCTTCTTTTCATTTTTCGAGTTTTATACCACTTGCCAAACCCTATTGAAATCACTAATTCTGTCTCTCCATCCATTTGTACATCACAGCAAAACTATAGCGCCAAACCAAGTAGGTAGATCAGAAGTGATTTTTTGTTTTGTTTTAGCACTACAGCCCCTTTCGGACCTTCGCTTAGAGAAATTTAGAAAATCTCATTATCTTGATCCAATGTGCCGGCACTCGAGAAGGTAATATGGTCAGTACCACGCTTTGACTGTGTCTTCGCCCACTCAGCTACGATAAGTTCTGATTTGATTATAACCCAGAACGCACTATAACTGAATGAGCTTATAGTCCATCCGAAGAATCGCTTGAAACAAATCTGGATGATCAGAAATGATAGCCACTTCGAAGTTTGGATGATAAAAAAATGTACAAAGATTATTAAGGGGGGTGCCCCCAAATCGAAAGAGGAACTATAAGATGTTTTTTTTTTACAGAAAATGGTCATATAAAATGAAAGGTCTTTATGAAAGCTTTCTAAAACAGGTCTTCAAACAGTGTCACCAATTACATGCGGTGCAAGAAGGAAAATGTACGAAAAATGGCTTTGACGAGATCTTCCAGCATCAGTTATTAAAATTGCAATATCGATAATGGAATAGGCGAGAAACACAAAAAAATCTGACATAAGTATACATAGTTCTGTCCACCCAACTTATTTTAATTTAAGTATGTGAATGATTTCACCGCTAGCAAAACAAGTTAGTTATATGCCACTGCAAAAAACTAGTCAATTCGTCATAAAAAAATTATTCACTTAGGCTTTCTGATTTTCAAGCGAAAATTTGTAAATAATAAAAGTATTAATTTGTTTGCATTAGGCTAGAAATAACATTTTTCTCATGAAGTTCACCATAAGACAGATCTCTGTAGAATTATCGGTGAAAAACTTTAGACAAGTGACTTTTTCAACAGATTGCAAAATAAGTACAAAATTGTTAGAAAAATTGTTGTCCAGGAATCTTTCATTCTATTATAATCAGTAGGCTACGCATTTCTTCAATCGATTTTTACTAAAATCTGTTTTTCTTGGAATTAAAAATCTGCTTACAATTTTCCGTGGTTCCAGTTGTTTTTTAATGGAATTTTATGGGCTCTATTATTTGAACAAGTGAATAGGTGAAAAGTTGTCATAAACTTTATATGTAGAAATTTCAATATAAAAGTTTCGATGGTGTGGATAGTTTATAAAAGTTTCCATGATATCAACAGTTGCACAACACTTAGTTTTCTATATAAGTTAAACATTTCGGATTATTTTCATATTTTTTGAAAGTAAAATTTTTGAATGATGGTGTTTTGGTGTCACTCTGGATACTCCCATATAATTTTTTTTTTTGAATCTGGGATCAGATAGTGTTGTTTAGCAAAAGAGAGGGGATTTTGAAGAACTTTGGTAGCTCTTTGTTTCAGGCTAGCCAAAAGTTTTTCCCTCAAGGACATAGATGCAATATTTTTGACGGAAGCATTTTGTAGTGCTGTTCTGATCATCGTTACAAAGGGAATCCCGATGCTTCCCGTCACGTATTCCGTCCCAGAAATCTCCTTTGTTGCCTCTTCAAAAGGCAATAACATTTGCAAAAATTCTAAGACCAGTTCGATGTCAGAACCTGATAACATTCTCGGTGCATTTTTAACTTTTGGATTGGCCAAGGCTTCGGCAATGAATGGGGACATTTTGACAAACCTTGCTAACATTTGGTAAGTCGAGTTCCATCTTGTAGGAGCTGGCTAAATTAGCAGCATCACATTTTCTTCCGCTATGCCCTCTTGCTCCTGTTCCGCTCTTATTGTCTCGATGTCTTACGAATGTGCCGATGCTTTTAATTAGATTTACGACATTTATTAATATTTGGTTGCTTTCATCGTTTAGGCCATCCATCACAAATAAATTTAGAAGATACGCAAAACAGTAAATGTTCTTACCCTCCTCTATCAATGCTCTTATCCCGGCAACCATATTTGAACCATCGTCGGTGCATATGCCTACAATTTTATATTTTGGGATACCAAATGTTTGAAGAAGGTCTTCTATATCTCAAATAAGTACTTACCGTTTTTCTGGAGAGAAGGTTATATAAAGGCACAGCAATTTTAGAAAAGAAATTAAATCCCACGTTTTCGACGATTGAGTGAGGCAAATTATCCTTGCATTTCATAAATACCAGAGTGTTTGTGATGTTTGAGTCACGTTTACCACCAGTTATAAAACAATATTTTCTTGCACTTTCTAAGTACCTAGGTAAGTCACTCTCATAACTAGATATTCTTCCTTGACTTTCGATGAGAGTCAAGTTTAAATGAGGTAGAGGCTAAAGGAGAAGGAGCAGGAGATCTTCAATGAACTTCAAGATGATTCTGCATTATCTGGATCAAGTGTAGGCGTAAGGTCTGGCGAAAGTGAGGTTAATAGAGCAAACCTAGAACGTGAGGTTGAGGTTGTTTGGTCACGACTACCTGTACCTTCTTTTGCGGCGCTAGATACATTTTTACTCTGAAGAATTTCACTTAATCAAAAACATCGATTAACAAGTTAAACTAAGTTTACCTTATCTTCAAAAAAATACTTTAGATGCTTAATTTTTAGGTGCACGCGTAGATTAGTTGTGCCTCCTCCTCTTTTTAATTTTTAAGGCAAATGAAGCACTGCGCCTCGTTTTCTCCAGTCTTCGTGAAGTATTTCCACACAAATGATTGTGACATGATGATTTTGCAAAACAGTAGAAAACAATCAACGAAAAACAGAGTACACGTAGAAAAGACAAAATTACGTAGGTCACGTCTCACAGTCATACACAGAGTGTCAACGTCAAGAGCGCAACGGACAGCGCAGATCCAACCCTACGCGCAAGGCGACACTCTCATTTCCTCTTAAACAAAGTACAGAAAGTCCAACACGTATTTACAATCAAGTTGTATCAACTATTCAGGAGAAATAAATAATTTCCAACACTCATCCAGACAGGACAACATGATCAACAACTTGTTGAATCCGTCCGCAAAAATTAAAAAATTTTGAGTTTGATCCAACATAACCGACAACCTACCAACCCAAACGTCGCTACAAACGTGCAACAACTAGGTTGCCAACCGACTTTATGTTCCCGTGCTGTGTTGGTGGGGACTCATCTGGGAACCCCATTTATTCACCCAAGAAATTTACAAAATCGCTTTCAATTGGTAAAAGCGGTGCTACATTCTCTTGATTTCAATGGAAATCGATGAACGACAAGAAGAGTCAACATTCTGTTCTATGCTTTACGGAAGGATCATTTTTCTAAATAAGCGAAGTGCAGCAAAGATGATTTTTGATGACTAGAATTTTAAGCAGCGAGCCAGAATGAATTTTCCCTTGTTTGGTTGGGTTATTTTTTCGTGATCAATTATTCATAGAAGAATGATCTTTCAAAACGGACATTTTGTGGACAGAGATAGATTTTACATCTTTATCGTTCCCATGGTTTTACTCCCTATCTGCTTGAGTTAGTTAGAAATAATTCTACCGAACTAAAGCAGATAAGGAGTGAAAGTCACGATAAATATGGGTGGAAATGAAAGAGTGTCGCTTTTTGTTTATAGATATTCTTTGCTGCTAATTTGCGTTGAAAAAAATTTCTTAATCTAATATCATTGAAATTATTTCCTATACGAATTTCAAAACCTTTTAACCGGCCACGGTTATTCGGTTGATTTGTAAAAACCGGCTAATAACCGGGAGAAAAAATAACGGAAAAAACCGGTTCAACCGAAACAAATAACCGGTTTTCGGTTATAACCGGTAGGTTAGTTCCATCCCTAGATGCGATCATCACAGCGTCCTATGCGCTACCATGCGTCTTCCCTTGGACTCTCCCGGTTTGGCCCCTTGTGAGATTTTTCTATTCAAGTTTTTGAAATCCTATATTTATGTGAATCGTTCATGGACCCTACAAGTTAAGATCAACTTCCAGGAAGAAATTGCCAATATAATGCCTGATATGCTGGCAAAACTCATGATAAACCCCAGAAATTGGTTTCCTCAGTGTATCCTGAATGGAGGACGTCACCTACCTAATTTGAGCTTCAAAACTATGTAAAACAAAATCTTAGGTATGCACCTAGATCAAATAAACAAATAAAAATTTTCTGATTCATACAATGGGTTTTATTGAGTTTTGAAAGAAGGAAGTTATGCAGCCGCACCATACATTTGTAAATTTGCCCGCGCTTGCGTTTGAATAGGTTCATACGTGAAGCGGGAATTCATGGTTGTATGCGTTCAAATTAAACCATACCCATGTAACCAGATTAGCAAAGTTTAATGCTTGACGAAAGAGATTATTGCAAAATTGATAAAAGAGGGCATTTCTGGCGGGGAAACTGATTTGAAGGTAATTCCAATTTAAAAGCCGATTATTTTAAGAACAATGAAGGCAAAGAAATGTATTTCAAACTATTGCAATCCTGATGGGTTGCAAAAACTTGTCACCTATGTATACAAGTTGGGCCTACTCTCTTGTCAGCAGAGTTTTGTACTCAACCTACGAAACGCCATCACCAACACAGAATAAAGTCAAGAAACACTCCCATTAAAAAAAAATCATTGTTGCTCCATTCCCAACGGTCGAGATTTTGTTCAATTCAAAAAAATTCCTCTCATAATGAATTCCCAACAATATTTACGCTGTTCATCTTATCTGAAAATTGTAAGCGAATCAAATCAAAACTACAGTGTCTAATTCGATGAAAAGTCCATAGAACACTGAAATTGAGAAATTTCAAATGGCTTTAACTTCCGTGAATATCATTCAATTTCTTTCAAACTTACAGAGTACTACGTCCTTTTGTAAGACTATACTTAAAATTTAAATTTCGTTGAGTTTAAGGGTATCCATACGATTTTATTAGGAAAATGTGAAATTCGGTGCTTGATAATTAATGTCGTTTCTTTTCGTGTTTTTCTAAGTAAATTTATTTATATTGACAACAAACATTAATTGTTCGATGACCTTTTGCCATCTTTCGGTTAGTTAAAAAGATTCCACGATGGGTTTTAGAAGCGAAGAACTGGTCCAACCCATTTTTGACAGCCTGATCGGAGTCGAAAGTTTTGCCATTCAAATGGTTTTGAAAGGAGTTAAACAAATGATAGTCTGATGGTGCTAATTCGGGACTATAGGGTGGTTGTGGCATCAGTTCCCAATTGAGCTTCATTAATTTTTGACGCATTATCAATGAGGTGTGGGGTCTGGCGTGTTCATAATGGAACCTCACGTCTTTATGATTGGGATTTCTTAATTTTTTTGTTCAATTTCGATAGTAGAGGACAGCATGCATTAAAACCAATAGTTTGGTTTCTTGGAAGCAGTTCAAAGTAGACGATACCCTTGTAATCCTACCACACAGAAAGCATAATCTTCTTTTGGTGATGTCGATTGTGGGACCTCATCTTGCTTGGTCCATGATCATTTTCCGACTACGTTATCGTAGCAATCCATTTTTCACTACCCATTATGATTCTTTTCAGAAATTGATCATTTTGGTTACGATTCAGCAAAGAGTTGCATATGTTTATGCGTTTGTTGAGGTAGATTTCCTTTAATTCGTGAGGAACCCAAACATTCAGTTTGTTTACATAACCAAGCTGTTGTAAGTGCAAGTAAAGAATTGAATTCGATATTTCAAGCTTTTCCGCTGTCCCTCAAGCTGTCATATGCCAGTTAGTTTCGATTAACGCCTTTATTTTGTCGTCATCAGTATTGGTTGGACGACCAGTTTGTGGTGCATTTTGCACATTAAAATTTCCAGAACGATAGTAAGCAAACAAACGTTGACACTGCTGTTCAGTAAGGTAGTCCTCACCATGAACTTCCCACAATTTCTTTCAAGTTTGCACCGCATTTTTGCCCTTTTAGAAGTCAATAAAATATGCCGATAATGCTCTCCTTGATTGTCTATTTTCAAGTTTATTTTTAACAAACTTGTTGTTTACTAATGACGTTTAGTTGTTGATTGAAGATAGTCTCAATTCTAATCTTTAAAATAGTATAAAATAATATAAACCACGCAATCACTACCACATGAAATATTCAGTTCACGTCATCTATGAGAAAAAAATGATATGAATTATCGAACAACTCAATGCATTTTCCGAATTTTACGTTTTCATCTACAAAATCGAACAGTGACCCTTAAATGTGGCAAAAATTCATATTTTCTGGCGTAAAACGCATGTTTTCTGAGAGTTTCATAAAAATCTATCCATAAAAGTTAATATAATTTCACTTCTTCTTCTTCAATTTTTTTGGTTTTTAGGGTTTTGTAAAATAATTTTACAAAACCCTACTAGTTTCATTGAAGGTAGCCAATATGGGTATCAAACGAAAGGTCTTGTTGCGAACTTTTCAAAACTGGTCTAAGTTTGGCAAAATTTGCTTCGAGGGGCACACAGGGAGGGGAAATACACGAAAAATTTGTGTCCCCCCCCTCGCGATTGGACACCTGTGATCCGAAAAATCTGAAAAAAGTCAGAAATGTAGGCCTTGATAAGTACAACAACAACAACAAATACGTTAGTAATAGTATGATTTATCGATTTTATGTTTTCTTAAATAAAATCTTAACGGTACAATCTTAACGGTAAATTCAATGAAATTCAGTACATAGATGTCTATTTATAAAGTTGATCTATCCTGAAAGTTTCATAAAGATTGAATCATATTGAGCGAAGTTATAGCGGTTTGAATTTTCCAGTATTACTATAGAACAATATGCGCTGCATATATTACTATGGCAACATATGGCTATGGAACAACATGCGCTTTTTACCGACTCAGGCACCACAGTTTCGCTAGGATTTGCATGAAAATTTCAGGAATGATAGGTGTAATGTATATCTTTGAGAATAAAAAGTTTTCATGGGAGCTTTTCAAAACAGTTGTTAAACTGTCAGTTTTTGCTTCAGTGGGGGCACAGGGGGGAAATACATGAAAAATGTGTTTCCTCCGTCGCGGATGGACATCTGAAATATTTATCAAGGGAGATATTTATGAGTATAACAATACCAAAATCCTCAGAAGTCGAAATTCGGTCAACTTTGTTAATAATAGTATGCCCTTCGTTTTTCATATTTTCTCCAATGAAATCCTCTTTGACATGTTTCTTTATTTGATTCGATCTGGTGAGTGCATTTTGTAAATTGAATACAAAACCCTTCTGACATGAGCGTAGGTCTGTTAACCCAACTTGTTTAATTAATAATTCCGTTTTTATTTTAACAACTTCATCACTCGAGTGTTCGATTATGATGGTGTCCCTGCGCCGATGATTGGACTTATTCGTCCCTTCCCATTACTCCTTCATACTGCATTGCTTTCAATGTACCTACACTTCTACCACTGCCACTGAACTTTTTTACCCTAATATTGATGATAGATTATAGCGTGAATATTTAATATATGGTTCTCTTCCTTCTTTTGCGATAATTCATCGCGCTCGGAACAAAAAATTAACAAATCTTTATTTTCCGAAATCGCTCGCCAAATTAGAACTTTCACTTCTAAATCTACTTTTCATCTGAAACTCAAGTCCAGATTGACTCAATTCCACCAAAAAATCTTCCCGGTCAAAAATTCATTAGCCAGCAACTACACTTGTTGACGCATCCCATTCGGAAAGTGCACAGCTGATGCTCCATAGCACTTGTTTGGCAGGTTCTTCTCCATACCGTCGCCACGACAATTGCCAGTTGATGGAAATTTAAACCAGATACTTGCACCAATCAATAGTAATGTAAAAAGCACTACTGAATGACGTGAACAAATTTTCGTTGTTGTTATTGTCGCATATTAGAAAGAAATTACTCCCGGCTAAAAATTCATTCATTACCAATTTTTGAGTGTTTAAAAATTCTTTCAGATGATAATAAATTCCCAACTTGCAACATTTGCTGATCGCAACAATGCCCAACGTTTTTATATTTTCAGTGACCGCTATATGCAAAGGAAGCTGTGTCTCCCTTTCTGAGTTAGGCACTCGTTCTAGCAGCTGTGGGTGGTTGGAGGACCACTTTCTCAGATGAAAACCTCCCTCTTTCAGAAGTCTTCGTAAGTCTATCTGTACCTGAAGCAGACTTTCAACCTTGTCCGATCCGGTTAAAACATCATCCACGTAGAAGTCTCGCTTTAAGGTTTGAGCTGCCTCCGGGGGTGAGGAATATTCGTCTGTCGCAAGCTGTTATAGAGTCCTGATTGCCAGATATGGTGCATATGCTGCCCTGTATGTCATTGTAATTAGTTAGAAATGCTGAATTGGCTCGCTTGGGTCAAAGTGCCATAAAATTCTTTGGGAGCATCGAGTGCGTTCATGAATAGTAATTTGCCTATATATCTCTCCAATATCGGTTGAAAAGACATATTTATGTCGCCTCCATTGTAGCAATGAATGCAAAAAATTTCTTTGAATCGTGTGTACAGTATGAAGGAGGTCGTTCAATGACTTCTCCTTTGAACCTTTTTGGGACGCGCTGAATACCACTCTCAGCTTGGTTGTACTGCTTGTTTCTCTTATAGTGGCATGATGGGGAGTAGATAGTATGCTAAAGTAATCTTGACTCGTTCAGTTGGTACCCTAGACATATGACCTGAGTCGATATATTCTTTTATAAAGTTGCAATATTGCTCTTCAAGCGTTGGGCTCCGCACAATCAATGTTCTAATTGTCTGAATCGTGAAGATTCAATTTTTCTGTATCTAACGGAATATGTTCTAGTTGGTTGTTGTATTAACATCTTAATGTAATGATCCTCACTTTCCTCTTCTTCCTTTGTCATATGTCTAGTTATCGGAAGTTCTTCCGTCTCCCAGAATTGCTGTAGAGGTTCCTCCAACCTTTCATAAGAGATAAATGTACATGATGTATCTATTGCCTTGCATGGAACAGACCTAAACAGTATCCAACCAAGTTTAGCCTCTGGGCAAAAGGTTGGCCGGGCAAAAGACCTAGTAAGAGAACCGCCCCAATGAGTATGTCGATAGTACCTGGTTGATAATACAGCAGATCTGCTAGGTCCTGGAAAGTCAGCCCGTCTGGAATACTTTAGTACATGGTAGTGGCCCTGTGTTGATATTATAGTTGAGGTGAGTGGAGTGAACGTGCGTTTCTCTCGTTTGCCATGGCCCGTATGGACGATCGCGCAGAGTTTTGTCTCTCCTCTTGAGATGACATTTTCGACTGCACCGATTTCACTGATTCTGATTCGAGATTCTGTCCTTAGTGCCCGTAGCAATTGCACAGTGGACTTACTGATGAATGATCACTGAGCTCCTGAGTCAAGAATTAGTAGTCAGTGCCATAATTTTTTGATTATTGCTCTTGAAGATCAAATAGTTTACAAGTCTAAGTGGATAATTTTTTATGATCAATTGCTTCATTTTTTGCCGTGGGATATGACTAATCTTCTCGTCAGCTGTAGAGTCCTTAGCGAATTTAAGCTAAAAAATATAAAAATTGAAAAAAAAAGTCGTCATAAACAAAATTGTAACGGTAAATTTGAATATTTTGAAAACTTAAAAACGCTTTTCTTATTTTCACCTTTTTTTACTAACAATTCAATGATTCGTTTGATTTGAATATTGATTCTCAATCTATTATTTGTTGGTTTTTTATTAAAACACTCTGACTTGTTTTTTCAACTAATATATATTTTGAGAGTTAGTTGGTTCCTTGTTCAGTGTTAATTAAAATAATTTAAATCAAAAATTAAAGGATAGTTCCGCTAGACATGGGAAAACACACTCATTGATTCTGAACGTGAAAGCATCTGCTTGGGTGTTCCAAGTCATGCCCAGCGCTAACATGTTAGTAGATTTCGCGAATATAGCTAATATATCAACCAAGAGACCCGACTCATTGGTCTTCAACTTGCTCAAAGAGGAACCTCCTATACTAGTTAAAGGGATACTAGTTGATCAGTTTTCAAGCGGGTTTCAACTATTGTGTGTCCTCCGAGAGAGTGTTGATCAAATATGCTACCTTACGAAGTGCATAAGCAGTGGGTCTTCGTAATCCTCGGCTAACGGCCTCAGAGGGTGGATTGCCAGGAAAGGTGAACAACTTGTGCCATATGTAATCATGTTGAAGAAAAAAACTTTAATATACTCTATCGGATTTTTTGAAAGGCTATGCTTTGAAATTTTCTGTCGCCTCGATAAATCAGAATTATCATTAAACATATTTTCTTTGTCAGTTGAAAACACATATTGTGTCTCTCTCTGGACAGGATAGTATCGAAAAGGTTCGGAAGCAACGTGGTAACGTAGAACGATAAATCTGCCTCACTCGCCCCTGGTGTGAATCCTCTGGAAGTGAGTCTTGCACTCGAGTTCATCGAAGGGCTTGTGGGGGTGGAAACCACTATTTTCCTCCAAAAACTTTGTAGCATATCTGAAGGGTTTCTTAGCCAATCAAGAATACTCTTTCAATATGATTGAACTGAGTACGAAAATTGGTAGGGCCTGAGTGTAACCAGCCTAGATACGTGAGTGAGACAACCGGGTCGCAAGATTCTGTTCTACAAACTTGTCGTTCTTGAATGATAGTTGCGTGAGCCACCTCACCCAGTAAAAAATCGGCTTAGCCGTATTTGCAATAATCTTCGATAGCCAACGGCTATCTTTCAATCTTTGGCAAGATAATTTATTGCCCGCAAAATCGAGGGTATTTTAGGCGGGGCTTTCGGGTCCCAAAAGAGAAGGGGCTGGACTCCACTTGTTCGCCTATTCATGATATCGCCGCCCCAATGAAATCGTGGTCCTCTGAAATGAATAATTAAAGGTTCTGGAATATAAATCCCTAAAGAAACACCCTGGAAAACTTCCCCTGAAATAGATAGCTATAGGGCCTGAAATAAAAATCGCTTAATATCACCCTGAAGACAAACTCGGAATAGGGGTAATTAAATTTAACTGACCTTTGTCGCAGCGCCACGCAACGTTCGAAAAGGAGATATTCCCTGCCTGAAAACAAACACATTCACTTTGAAGTGATTTCACGCACCCACCATATATTTCACTGAATTAGTTCACTAGTTTTACCAAGGGAAGGCAGAATTTTGCCTGAGCCAGGGGTACAACTAAATCCCTAACAAATGTTCACTCTTCTCTGTAGAATGACACAAAGAATAACACAATTAAAATGTTAGACGAAAAATCGTGATTTCTATTCTGACCAAAGTATAGCTCCGATTAGGATGAAATTTGGTTCAAGGGTTCATTGAACTGTTTGACAAGTCTCACAATAAAAAATTTAAAGTCGGGCCGTTTAAAACAAAATAACGGCCGCTCAAGGGTCGAAAAACGACTTGCCCCAATGCTCTTAAATATTGCGCTGTAACACGTTATCTGGAAGACATCAGCTGAAACCTTGAGTGCACTTATGTTCAAGTCCACACAGTTGGTAGTATATGCTGAAGAGGTCAATATTATGGCACGTTCAATCTTAGATGCCAAGAGAGCATTTCAGAGTCTAGAACCTGAAGCAATCCGAATTGGGTTATGAGCTAATGAAGCTTAAGCTAAATACATGACCCAAGTGAGGAAGGAAACTTCAGTTCGACAAAACCTGACCGTAGGCGAATACAACATTGAGAGCGCGGATAATTTTGTGTATCTTAGAGCCAACCTAAATAGAAGAGGCACCGAAAAGGACAAGATTTGACGCCGCAAATAAAGCCTATTACTCTGTACTTCCCATTCTTAGGTCCAGAGTGGTGCACAGGCAAAATAAGCTCCGCGTTTACAAAACATTGGTCAAACCTGTGCTGTTATATGGAAGTGAAACATGGACCCTGACGAGCGAATCCGAAAAGACAGTGGACATATTTGAACGCAAAGTGCTCCGGAAAATCTACGGCCCAGTGAAACAAGGAACAAAGTAGAGACTACGTCACATCAATAAGTTTTATGAACTGTTTGACGATCCCTCTGTTACCCCTTCGGTAAAATTAAATTGCAGTTGGCGGGCCATGTAAAAAGAATGGAAGGAAACCGGGTGCCCAAAAGAACATTGGCGGGTAGAGCACAAGATAGACGTCCAGCGGGAAGACCGAGAACACAATTGAAGCCGACAGCTGACCCTTGTTGGAAGTAAGCATCTGGTGGGCAAGGTCGTGGAATTGTGATGATTGGAAGAAATTAATCCTGGGCGCCAAACCTTGTAATATAAAGAACCCGTTTTTGGTGGACAATATCTGGGACTAAAATGGTTCGGAAAGATTTTAGTTTGTTTGTTTTGTAGTCGAGAAATTCGGTTGAAATAACTGCTAATGTGAAACGCATGCACTAATTTTCCATACTGTAAGTATTTGCTCGCATAATTTCACATATGTGTTGTGACAATTAGGTAATGAGACTGATTGCATGAAACCGTAAATTTAAAAATTATTCTACAATTTTACATCTCCTTCAAAGTAGTCCCCTCGGGCAGCTATACAACGATTCCAGCGCTTTTCCATGCTTCGTAACATTTCTGGAACGCTCTGACTAGGGTGTGCCCTCGTCACGGCCGCCTGGATGTCCTTAGCCAACTCAAAATGGGTTCCTTTGACCACTGATTTTGTTCTAGGGAACAAAAAAAAGTCACAGGGTGACATATCGGGCAAATAAGGTGGCTGTTGCAACACGGCGATCCCTTTAGAGGCCAAATACTGGGATACGCTGAGGGCGGTGTGGCACGGCGTGTTGTCTTGATGAAAGATTCAGTTACGAGTGATTTCTGGGCGCACCCCGTTGACTCGTTTTTGCAATCTTTCGAGTACTTGGCGATAGTGGACTTGATTTGCGGTTTGCCCCGATGGAACAAATTCTTTGTGGACGATTCCACGGATATCAAAAGGTCAGTCGGCACCTCAACTGGCCTCACGCTACGCGCCTCGTCTTCCACGCTTTCACGCCCCTCCTTAAACTCTTTATACCATCGAAACACCTGGGCACTACTAAGAGCACTATCACCATGCACTTTTATAATTTTTGCGTACGTTTCCGAAGCTGCTTCGCCCAATTTCAATGTCGCAGGTTTACCACATGCGTCTCATTACTTAATGGTCACACCTCGTATGATGAAAACGATCATCATAGAATCCAGTCAAGAAAAGAAATTTTAATAAAATTTGAATGAAAGAATAATAACAACAATAAAAAGAATGAAATAAAAATTTTTAGGGAATAGAGAACCAACTTCAAAGTATGCTGAAGAGGGTTTAAAAAAAATAAATAAAAGCGGTGCCATATAATTTTCCCTATTTCATTAATCTTCACCACACGTTGGTAATTTTTATGTTGAAATGGAGGAGTTCATTCGGCGCCGCTTCCATGAAATCTATTGCATCCTTTTTGGAGCACTTTGAAGTCGGTTTACTCTTATCTTTAATATTTTTACTACCATATTATGTGTTGTTCATAGTCTACCTGCAAATTTAAATGCAATTTTTAACTATAGACCACTGTACCGCCACCTCTTTAGTGTTTATTGGAGAATATTGCTTTATTATTTCACTTCTTTGGGGTAAGTAAAAACCTTATTAAGTACTTTTAATTTAATGTGATGTGTTATGCTTTATATACCATTCATTTTATGCCTTAAGCTCCTTATACTCGTAGGAACGTATATAATTGAGAATTGTGCTGCTCTTGAGGTAAAAATTTAATGTTTTTTTCCAATTCCAATCTGTTCTTTGAATTGTCCAACAGTTTTATGTTTGCTATATTACGCAAGTTGAATCAATTATCTCATATAACTTTATGATACAATCTGCAATTACTTCTGTGTGTTTAATTGCCGTAATATATCCTACAGTAATTTAATGTGTTTTGAAGAAGCATAATTGTTTTCTTGATTATATAGGAAAACCATGATTAATATTTTATAGAATTTGATATAAGGTTATTATTTGATTATGATGAAAAATTCTTTATCATTTTAATTAATTGCATTCCGCTTGAAATGGGTGAAATCTTTTTTTTTCAATTTAAAAGAAAAGAATGAAGGTATTCTCATACTAACCTATGTCCTCTTTTTAATTTTAATTGCTTAAATACGGCATTTATTTTCCTCAGATGACTACTTTCTAAATTTCTTCTGATATAAAATTAAAGTTGCGAATATATTTTGAGGTTTTTAAAAAACTACCTTAGAACAATTTTTTTTAATCCTTACTAACATATTTAATACCGTTTGTCACCAGCCTGAATAATGTTGGCAGACAGAAATGCAGCAGCTCACCATCAACTGCATTTTTAAAAAAAACCATAAGTTCCTTATCTTCCATCAATGTCATGATCATGCACTTGTCCACACTCGTCCACGTTTAATTCACATGTTGACCAGCGTACACACTTGAAGATAATCAAGCAAAAAACTCCAACCCCCCGTCGACAAATCATTCATCATTCGACGTAATACAGGTGTGATATTAATACTACGTGTATAGTGTTATTGTTTCGACAATATCATCAAATTTAAATTATCACTTGATTATCTCCAACACGAGCTCGTCTTATGCCATTCAATTCGAGTCGTTTTCCCCAATAGAAATGATAAAATGCGGTATCAAAGATCAACATGTTGACGGATTGCCGCAGCGGACAATTAGCGTTTGCAGTATCTACCCTGCACCTCTCATAACGTGAATGCTATCAAAGATGTGAATCAATTAAAGTACTCGAACAATACAATCACACCCAATAATTGGAAACTCTTCAAGTTGTTGTCGCATTAATTGTCTTTGATGATGATCAATAAATAAATTAATCACACTATCATGCTCCTCTTCGCGATCGGAGACATGGTGCTTTATTGCAAATTATATTTCTTTAAGTACCGTAAATTGATACCCTCTCACCGTGGCCTGCGTCTCAAATCTGAGTCGTCTTCTGTTGAAACACGAGATGAAAATATTTACAAAGTATTTCATCAAAGATCAGCTATATTTCACTTGCTAACACACATGAACATATACGAGTATGATGTTAGCTTTTCTTCTTTTCACCCATTTCCCCTGGTGTAATTTCATCTCACTATCTTTTATACATATGGGGCTCTTCATCCAAGCCCCCTCGACTCGAATTTTTGCAAAGTTGACGTTCTTTCGCACCCACTTGCACTCTCTTCGTCTCCATCCTCCACCAGCACTCTCGTCGCATTATAAATTAATTCTGGAATTTCGCTATCTCATCGTTACTGTACTAAAACGTGCCATCTTTTTATGTACGAGCAATTAGTATCTGCGAGCGCAATCAGTCTGTATCATCCTAAACCGGAATCTTGGCTTTACCATTTTCATAATTGCCAGAAGGCTGCAATGAATCAGATTTTCCCGGCACAAACTACTGGAGTGGAGCTTTGGTGGGGTAGTTATGGTTAGCTGTAACCATACACGTATCACGAGACTTGGGTAGGTAGCGACGACCTACAGTAGACCTCACGCTATGAATAATCGCCGGATCACACTCTCAACACGTGCTTCCATTCTGGGGGAGTGATAGCACATGCTGACGTCATGTGAGCTCCATCTGAAGCTGTCGTGAGGGAAAGTCGCACAAATTCTCGACCCACACATGTTAAATCTGCAAGCTGTTTAGATGAGTCTAAAAATAATCTGTTTGTCTAGATACTTAGTGAGAACCACCTCCTGAAAGTTGTCAAGTTTGACTATACAAGTGTGTTTGGTGGAGCTCTGCGCCCGTCGGTATCATACATGTACTCGTATAGCAGCTAATGTGTTATCATTAGACTTTGAACCACCACCGCACATTATCGACAACAAAGCACGTCTTTTTGTAAATTCCTTGAAAAACCCAGAATGATTGATCTCACCATTCCCGCCACCTCTGCACAACACGCATGAGTATCTTGAAGTTTAAGAAGTATCTCAAGTCCTTAGCACGTCGGCATTTATCGAAGAATCATTAAAAAGTCCGAGAAAAGGAATGCAAGTTTATCTTTTTGTTGCATTTGTGTCTACATTTTTCGCATTCTAGTTGAATCCTATATACATATGTATGTATGTATGTAGGTAGATTGGTTTCTGCGCAAGATCTGCAACACCTAACCTCGGGGAGAACTTGTGAACGTCTGAGTTTCATTCTGCTATTTCTTTAGGGGTTTCAACTTGATCTCGCAATCAGTCACAAGTTCACATACGAGCTACCCAACAGCTCTCCCTCCGTTACTAACAATCGAGTATTGACATGTGTGAAAAAATCATTACAAACACATATTCGATATTTGTTGATTATGCTATTATCGTAAATAAGAGATCTGAGACTTTAAGCCATGAACCTGTTTACACCATTCCCCAGAACGCTAGTATGAGCTTTTTGGGGCTCGAACTAATTCACGTGGCAAGAATATTGTTAGAGTATGTTTTGTCTGAATGGGTGAACAAATGCAAATTCAGGGGAATATTTTGTTGTTGCAAGATATTATTGATTTCAAGTTTATCAGGGGATCTGATTCCGCTGATTCAAATGTTTTATTTGACTCTCAGTTGCAATTGTTTTTTTATGGACTAGAAGGAGTTGTTACACTTCCGGACTAGTTGGAACGCTAAAGTCCGTTTGTGCAAAGTTATTAAGTTTATTTTATGCTAAATGAAGAATGTGCATCAATTGCTCATTTAAATGAAAAAAATGCTGTATGTATGTAGTTTTATGAGAATGGCATAAAAAATACTCGTATGCTCAAAACTTAAACTTCTCTTTTTTGCTCTTGGTTCTAATAAAGCATTCAAGGACATCCTTACATCAATTCTTGTCTCCATTAAATAATTAAACTGCTAAGTAGCTACCTAAAAATCTCATGATAAGGCTGCTATGAGCATCATATCCCAACTCTTATAAAATCTCTTTTTCTGTTAACTCTGTGAATATCAAAATAAACTTCGCCATAGACGCGATCTTCATCTTTATAGTATTATTATTACTGAATCTTTGCAGCCGCCTCAAATTATTGCGATTCGGTGACCTTGTTTGCTAGTGTACTACTTCTATCTAGAATCTGCTCTCGGCTTTCACTGTGCACTGTTTCCTTGTTTTTAATACTGAGGAAAGTACACTCTCAAATGGTCGTCTGAGTATAGCGTGCTTGGTCCTGCTTTGCACATAGCAAGAGAATCGCCATATAGGTCCACATTGTATAATACAAATCATCCTAATCAAGTTCCACATCTGGTGTTTACTTATCACTAATGTGTCAGGAGCCAAAAAATAAATCGAACAAAAATTCTAAATTTCTGGTTTGTGTAGTTATTCTTCTTCGTAGCACGACAGCCTCTTTCGGGCCTTTGCTTCCTGCGACAGAGGGGCAGCGATGAACTGCCCTCGTCGACCGAGTTAGACCAACGTTTCCCTGTTTCCTCACGGGTCTCCACCCATCAGTTTTTCCAACGAATACCTTTTAAGGTATCCGTTTTTCGTATACACGATTCATGTGGCCAGTCCATTTTCAAACCGCTCATTGGTGTCGAACTTGCCATTAGTCCTTGTCTACCTTCGCTTGGCTTATTTGCCTCAGAACCCGTCCCTCGAAAGCGTTGAATATGTTTGCAGATGCTTGGTTGTTTTTTTGTCGTTGGGAGGTGAATGCCATTCACGCACTGAGTTTGGGACTCCCATACTCACAAGCGATTGGACTACGTACTTAATACCTCCCCTGTCAACCCAAAAACCCAGTCCGGAACCGTTTGACGCGTTATTTTGGTCCAGGTCTCGTTTTGTTACGCCTTCAAGCTCAGGGATCCCTCTCTGACAAGAGAAGAGAGGTGAAGAGGAATTGCCTGACAAGCGATCCCCCAGTCTCGACGTCCCCGGCCTACTATGAGTCCCTTTTATCATTTGAGACTGCCCAAATATAATGTGCCACACGGTCCATTTGTCAACCGATTCAAGCATTACCGTGCCTATACTATCCAGGATGATCTCTCCCGTCTCCCTGTAGAGGTCCCATCGCTACCTGTCCCATTTTAAGCACGTAAGAAATGTGTCTTTCTCACCTGACCAAAACCTTCAATCGAGAGACTGTTACTTACCAATCTTGTGCAGGTAAGACTGAAAACACCCATGCCTGCTCAAAAGCTGGATCGAATAGAAGGCAGTCTTACCATGCTTTCAAATTCGCCACAGTCTCACATCCGAAACGAGGCGCGCAGTCCACTTTCCCTTCGTGCAATTCACCCAAGACTGCTGTCGATCGTTCAGTGAGGTCTCTCTCCCTCTCCCCACGGGCAACCGTCTCCCTTTCGTCCTCGTTTTGATGCAGGTAGATGGGGTGGCACTCTCTGGCAAAGAAGGCAACAGGTATCACGTCTGCAATAACTCTCACCGCCGAATCAGAGACTATCAGATATGAAGTTACAATCTCCAATGTTCCTCTTCTCTGTACCTATGCCAAGCGTTTTTGGTACACCTCCTTACTGAGAGCATTGCCCCATATTTCTACTCCATACAGTGCCACTGACCCTACAGCACTCATCAAGAGGCGTCTTCTTGACAGGTTGGGTCCCCCTACGTTGGCCATAAGTCGACTCAGAGCCGATGCTCTCGTCTTCTCAACCATTGCCCTGATTTGCTCAAAAAAACTCATCTTTGAGTCTATCAGTAGTCCCAAGTGCTTTATCGCTGCCATCGGTTCGATAAGTATGTCTCCAATACTTTGGTTTTCTCCAGTGCCAGACTGAACCCACGATCAGTAATCCAGTCTCTCAGTCGGTGCATTTGCATACCTAGCCTAAGGTGTGCTTGTTCAACGGTGCGTCCAGCGACTGAAGCCACAAGATCATCCCCACAGGCGATCAAGCGCGACTCATCTGGCATCAGTAGCCCGTCGTGAAACTCGTTCCACCATTCTGGACCAAAGATAGATCCCTGGGCAACACCCGTTGTAATTTCCATTCTTTGCTTGCCCTCTGTCATATCGTAAAGTAGGCTTCGATCCTTCCGGTAGTCTCTCAGAAGCCGCTTGAGATATTTTAGAGTTTAAAAAGGGTTCCCCAGCATATCCAGAATATCCACCCATCCAGCGAAGTTGAAGTCATTTCTAATGTCAAGTGTCATCAACAGGGTGATCGGTCGCTTGGTGTGATTATATGCCTCTGCCTTTTGGACAGCGCTCAACACCTCTATAGCCCAGTCATAGTAGGGCTTTCACCTCGGAATGAAAGATAATAAGCTGCAAATTGGTATGAACCTTTGTTTTGTCATTCTAAATGTTGTCTCAAAAGTCTAAATCGTTATCGTGTTCGCGTCTCAAGATATTCAAGGTCAAAGGTCACAAAAATCGGTTTTTCGCGAATATCTGGCTTCCTATCGGTTAAATGAGATTTGCATTTATTATAAAAGTTGTAGGCTATAAAATTCCCTACAACTTTTGTTTAAACTTTTTTTTCATACGACCAACCGTTTTGAAGGTAGAGCGCGAAGAGTGCACATCGTACAGTCATATACGGCCTAATGCAAGGTCAAGCGTGAGTTATGGTTATCAGTACGTTATAAAGTCAATTATTTACTTGGAAATTATAATTATTAAACAATGCCTATTATTTATGTACTAACTATTAATTATTTATATTTAATTAAAGTAAGTAACTTGATTATTTATATATAATTATTCATATTTAACTATTTGACAAAACAAAGGTTCATACCAATTTGCAGCTTATTATCTTTCATTCCGAGGTTGACCCCTTTTTTTACCTAATATGACTGGGCTATACAACTTTTCAAAAACTTTGGTGAAAGTTGGAGCCGAATTGCGACCTCTAACGTGGTCAACAATCTCGTTATATACATACACACATATACAGATATATCCATATATATGCATATATATATACATATGTGTATATATATATAGATATATATATATATATATATATATATATATATATTTATATATATATATATATATATATATATATATATATATATCTATATATATACACATATGTATATATATATGCATATATATGGATATATCTGTATATGTGTGTATGTATATAACGAGATTGTTGACCACGTTAGAGGTCGCAATTCGGCTCCAACTTTCACCAAAGTTTTTGAAAAGTTGTATAGCCCAGTCATATTAGGTAAAAAAAGGGGTCAACCTCGGAATGAAAGATAATAAGCTGCAAATTGGTATGAACCTTTGTTTTGTCAAATAGTTAAATATGAATAATTATATATAAATAATCAAGTTACTTACTTTAATTAAATATAAATAATTAATAGTTAGTACATAAATAATAGGCATTGTTTAATAATTATAATTTCCAAGTAAATAATTGACTTTATAACGTACTGATAACCATAACTCACGCTTGACCTTGCATTAGGCCGTATATGACTGTACGATGTGCACTCTTCGCGCTCTACCTTCAAAACGGTTGGTCGTATGAAAAAAAAGTTTAAACAAAAGTTGTAGGGAATTTTATAGCCTACAACTTTTATAATAAATGCAAATCTCATTTAACCGATAGGAAGCCAGATATTCGCGAAAAACCGATTTTTGTGACCTTTGACCTTGAATATCTTGAGACGCAAACACGATAACGATTTAGACTTTTGAGACAACATTTAAAATGACAAAACAAAGGTTCATACCAATTTGCAGCTTATTATCTTTCATTCCGAGGTTGACCCCTTTTTTTACCTAATATGACTGGGCTACTACAATCGCATCAATGGTGGAGTGCCGAAGAGTTTGGTTGCCAGCAGTATGAATTGCGTCAGTTCCCAACAGGGCCTAGCATGCATAACAGACGGTATGCAGATGGCAATCAGGGACTTCCCTTCGTCTTGCTGAAGCCTCGTTAGCTTCCATCGTACCGGGAAAAGCCATTCCCGTTGAGCCTCATGCCGAAGCTTGTGACAGTCCCTTCAATTAGTGATTTCAGTCGACCACCAATCGAAACTTGGGTTTTGAAAGAGCATAGAAGCGTTAAAAGCAGCACCGATAATGCTGATAGTTGAGTTCACTACGCCTTGAGCTGCCAGTTCTTCTATTCCCTGCGAATCACCTTGCAGTGGAGCATCTGCCAGGAGCACTTCAACGAACCTCTCGACGTGCATCCTTTCGATGTTCCACCCTATTGTAGGAGGCCTAGAGCACGGACGTCTAGAGACCACATCACTGATCTCAAGCAGAATGCCGTGATGATCACTGGCTGAGTAGTCCTCGAATACTCTCCAATTGTGTATCCTTCTCACTAAGGACTCTGAAGAGAATGTTAAGTACGGTATGGTCACTTCGTACCCAATACGGTTCAAACTCGGCGTGCTTCCTGTGTTTAGTATGGCAAGCACCATCCTGGTTTCTAGGATTCGTTTTCCCTGCGGATTTGCTTGAGGTGTGTCCCATTTGGTTACTTTAGCAATGAAGACTACGCTATTGAGCACGTTACTGTCTACGTTGGAGACAGTACCCTCCAAAGCATTAAGCTTGGCCTCGAAAGATGAGATCAATTTGTTCATTGTTAGGTACACACTAAAGAAGGTGGTCTCTGAGCACCGAACCCACATGAAACCATCTTCCCGTCCCCAGAACTCCACCTGAATATTACTGTTCCGAACCCAAATAGCGGCAATACCAGTTTCATCAGCATACCATGATCCAGAATTTTTATCATGGTGTTGCTGATTCAGCAGCAAAAAGTCGGCTTTCATGTCCTACGCAAAATACTCACGCAGGTTTTGGGCGACTACGGTATAGGTATAATTGTCGGATGCGGATCATTGAAGTTCTGATTTTGTCTTGGCTAGGGCTTCCTGGAAAACTTGACGTTTCTTTGATCCCAAGACTTGCCCAAGATCTGGTCTTGGATCAACGTCCTTGCAAAGGATACAGTGTGCCTCTTTTGTACACTTTTTTCTTTTATGTCCCATTTAACTGCATTTGTGATGTAGGGAACTCCTATCGGGTCCTTTGCATACTTGTGTGGGTTGTGCCTATAGCAAAGGCATTTAAAACATTTAAGAGGGACTGCTCTTTGCCGTTTCCTGTAGACAACCCATCCTATCCATACTTTGGGCTTATTCAGAAATTATTCGACGTCGTCGATCAAATCAATTATGACCATGCAGTGTCCCCTATAGTTTTCTAGTGTCAGCCTCGCTTTGAACCTGCCCACACTAGGGAACTCCATTTTGATGGCTTCTTCTACCTCGTTCAGGTCCGTGACGCAGGCGATGCCTCTTATTTCAATCGTTGCCATCGGGTAATCCGTTGCTCTTTTGCGGAGGATTTTCTTAACTGCGTTGCAGGATCTTTCTTTATTGTCGGCCTCTGTCCGAGTTCGACCAGTATGTGGCCTGGTCGCGTTGGTCGTACTGCCTTACATTTCCCATGATATCCCGCAGCACTTCTGCGTAGGATCGGCCATGCTAGAGTTTCACGAGCAGTGCCTGCTCCAAGGGTCTTCGCCAGGGCTTTTTTCTCTCCTGTTTCGCATCAGGTCTTTTCCTCGTTGGTCGTTTGCGGGAATTTTAATTTCTGGCACTTTTTGAAGGAGTTTCTTTGCAGCTCTTTCCGCTCCTTTTGTCAGCACTGTTCATTCTTCAAATGTTATGGTTAGGGCCCATTTTTCACACCAACAGTATAGTACATATCGTCTCACAGATTTCTATACTTGGAGCTTTGTTTTCTGTGTATACATCTGATCTTTAAGATCGTAAGAATTGAATAAAATATTCTAGATTGTATATAATTATCAAAATTTAAGCCTGGTATATATCCTATTCAGTAAGTACACAGCTATAATCAGGCTCAAGCAACAGGTTTTATGCTCGTAGCTGCTCAAGCCTGAGTAGAATGGAATCCTGAGTGACACTCAATGTAACTAACATCCCTTGGCATTCTTCCCTCTGACGTCAAGATTAACCAGCAAGACAACCCATCGGGTGGAAATACTGTATGTCTACGAATGCTGGGCAACACTCACCAGTTCTCCGATTGCACCAATAACAAGCGATCTGCTATGAGGTCATAATGCCGCAGAGATAAATAACAGCAGGCTTCCTCTGGTGAGTTTTTTGAGCACTTTTCTGGCCGTGGCTAGCGTACATATCAGGCAGTATGCAGTATACACTTAAAAGTGTAGTTCCCCAGCACCGATATCTAATGCCCCCGACACTGTACTTAAATGTAAGCGCTGTTCAAAAATCAAATGGTTGCAATACTAAATATGTCAGGATACCCTGTGAGCGAATATTCGTCGTGACATCGTTTCCTGAGTAGCAGTAAGTGAACTGGCCTGTCTCTCGCAAAGTGTTCATATAAATCTCTGGCGAGTGTGCTCCGATGTAGATTTTAAAGGATACCACTCATTACAGAAATGCTTTGGATTTGGTTTGAGCACCCTAGAAACACCAGCATTCCCTCGTGCCTGAAACGTGTTTCAAATCATCTGGTCTTGTTTAGCGTCTAGGTCAAGGACTGTGTGCCTTTTCTGTGCACTCCTTCCTTTAGTACCCTGTTTTGCCACAAATGTAGCAAAAGAAAATCCTTTCAATCCGCTTTCAACCTTGTGCAGTATACCCATATTCGAGGAACTTAAAGCAACAAAAAAGAATTTTTCCTCACCACATCCTACAAATAACCCAGCGTATTTTGATTTCCCCCTTTCTTTTTGTGTGGCCTTTTTATCTTTCAGGACTACCCAAACATAGAAGTGTGGATTGCTGCATTTGTCAACTGATCCAAGCATCTCCCCAAATAGAATATCTAAGGAAAGCTCTTCTGTTTCCTTTCAGAGGTACTAGCGCAACTTGTTCCATCTTTCACACACGAAAAATATGTAGCAGGCATCATTTTCCTTTCTTGCTGGAGGACCACGACTTACTAATCTTTTGCAAGTAAGACTGTAAACATCCATGCCCCTCAAAATCTGGATCAGGTAGAAGTCAGTCCCACAGTTCGTTTGATTGAGCCACTGTCTCAGATCAGTGAGGGGCGAGCAGTCCAACTACCCTTCATGCTGTTCACAAAGAACTACTGCCAATCATTGAGTGAGTGCTGTGCCACGTCGTGGGCAACTATTTTCTAGTGCCTTCATTTTAACGCAGGTAGATAGTTCGGTGCTCTCTAGCAAGAAAGGCGACGGGTATCACGACTGCGTTGATAAGAACTGCCAAATGAGAGAATTTCGGATATGAAGATGCAATTTTCAGTGCTTCTACTCTCTAGATCTGTACCAAGTGTTTTCGGTTCATCTCTTTATTGAGAGGGTTTCCTTTTACTCTGCTGGATACAGTAGCACATATTTACTTTACGGCACTCATCAAAAGTCGACTTCTTGATGGGTTAGGTCCCTTTACGTTGGCCATATGTCAACTCAGAGTCGATACGCCTGAAGCAGCAAAAGCTACCTTAAATTCATTCACAGAGCATTCTGCTAAATTTATTACTCATCTCTTCCCCATCCCCCTTCACATACTCCCTGTAAAGCCTCAATTTCGCATTTCATTTGTTATTGGACAAATATTCATTCATTAAAATAGTGTTTCATTCTAGCTCATATATACTCACAAGCCTTTGCTAGAATCATACAAGAATATTACGTGTCATAAAGTAGAAACACTACTGTTGGTCAGTGAAGCATTTTTCTTTCTTCTTTGTGGTGTCACAACCCCTCTCGGGCCTTCGTTTCCTGAAAACAGCATTTCCAACAGTCTTCGTCCATTGGCCACTTCCTCCAATTTTGAAATCCGAGCAGCGGTGAACTGTCTTCGTCAACAGAGTCCAACCAGCGTTTCTTTGGTTTCTCCACTGATCACCGCCCTTCAGTTCTTCCAACGAATACCTTTACGGGTATCTATTGTGCATCCATACGATTAACTTGGGTAGCACATTGCAACACGGCCTTTCCAACTTCTGCTGTCTTACAATCGTTGAGACCTCTGGCACGTTGGAAATTTCATACAGCTCATGGTTGTGACTTGTGAGGTTGTTGACGTCATTGTCATTTTGGTAAGACAGACTTATTTGTCTAGGATTTGACGGTAGTTTGTCTCTGCTTGTAGAAGAGGACGCTATGAACAAGCTATTGAACAAGCTATCATCGGAACCGTCAGAGAACCGATGAGCGAGGTATGCACTTGAGCCTGTGCGTAATGCCTTAGCTGCTACGATCGGAATGAGTTAGACAAACGTTTGATTTTAAAGTGTCTTTCAACTCATCAAATGCTTGTTGACATTGTGTAGACCAATGCCATTGAACATCCTTCTTTATAAGTGCTTCTAATGGTGCTCGTATTTGATTTGAATTCATTATGTGGTAATTATTCGCTCCGAAAATTGAAAGTAATTGAGATTGATTTGTTGGAGACTGCATGGTGCGAATGGCTACAGTCTTTGGTGGATCTGGGTGAGAATCATTAACGACAATAATTCTACCCTGGAGCTTGAGTTCACTTTTGTTGAATTCATATTTGTTTGCTTTAATGTGAAAATCATAATTTTGAAATCGACTGAATACCGTTGCAATCGTTGCGTCATATTTTGCTTGAGACTCGGCATGAATAAATACTAGGACGGTCCGATAAGTATTTGGCCTCATCGCCCGATGGTGCCACTATCGCAAGAGAGATTCTTCTACATGTAGTATATTCTCGTAAATGGCTACTAACTCGTGGTTTTGTTTTGATCGCATGTGAAAGCGGACATGTCCGAGGATTTCAGAAAAATGAAGAAATAGCATTATCGGTCGGTGATTCAGTTCTTGCTTTTGGAAAGAAAATCGCACAGAAATATCAAAGAACGCATGGGTACTGTATACGGTGACTCTGTTCCTGCGATGGTCATCGTAAAAAATTGGTTTAACGAGTTTCAACATAGTCGCATGTCGATTTTTGATGTGCCACGCCCAAGTGCCCCGAAAACGGCTAGCATGGAGGATAAGGTGAAAAAAATCCATGAGCTCGTAAGGAGAGACCACCGATTGAAGGTGCGTGAGATAGCTGAGATAGTAGGCATCTCAAAAGACCGTGTGGGTCATATTCTGCTTGAATATTTGAGCATGAGGAACTTTTTGGCGCGGCGAGTGCCTTTGCTCCCTTTGGACTAGAAACGCAACCGTAAGACCACTTGAGAGTAGTGTTGGCGTTGTTTTAGCGCAATCCAAAAAAACTTCTGCATCAATTCGTAACCGTCCATTAAACATGGCTCCACTGGTACACACCAGAGACCAAGGAGCTGTCAAAACAGTAGAAGGAGCAGTCAAACAGTGCAAAGACTGTCCTATCGGCCGGAAAAGTGATGGCCACCAATTTCTGGGATTCACAAGGTGTGATAAGCATCGACTACTTGGAGAATTTATTGGGCTGATCCGACGGCGAATCGTAGCAAAAAGCCCCCATTTAGCGAAGAAAAAAGCGCTCTTCCACCATGACAACGCACCGGCTTACAACTCCGCCGTCGCCACGGCCAAATTGGTAGAATCGGGCTACGAACTGCTTCTCCATCCACCGTATTCTCCAGATTTGGCCATGTCTTACTCAGCGGGCAGAAATTCGAATCTAATGAGGAGATCATCGCTGCCACGGCGGCCTACTTTGCAGACCTTTTGAAAACGTATTTTTCCGACTTGATAAAGCAGTTGGAGCATCGCTGGGTCAATTGTATTGAGCTAAAAGGAGATTATGTTGCAAAATAAATCGTCAGTTTTCCAAAATTTTTGTTTTTCTTATGTAGGCTGCGTACTTATCGAACCGTCGTCGTATGTCGTCGAGATAAATTTGTACGCCAGAGATTTTAATCAAAACTGTGGCCGTGATTTGTCGGAAGATTCCAAGAGCACATTAAATTTCAAACAAAGGCGATTTAACCGAAATAATCTTTTGTACGTGTGTAGAGTGAGAAGTTTGTGCGGCTCTGGATGAATCTTAATGTTCAAGAATGCGTCTGACAAGTCGATCTTGCTGAATACTCTACAACTACAAAGTTTCGCAGTAATTTCTTCACTTTTTGGCAGTAGTTATTGACAGGGTTGTAGTTGATCCTTGAGGCTTGCAGCGTAGTTGCCACATGTTAGTACTTGACCTATATTCTTCTGAATCGCAACTTTAGGTACTGCATAATCCCAAAAATTAATAGGGGTATAAATGTCAAGACTTACCAGTCTTTTGGTTTCATTTTTGATCAACGACACCGTTGCAAATGGAACTTTGCGTTTAACTCTGAAGACCAGCTCAGTGTCCTCCGTAAGCGCAATTTTAAAACTAAAAAGCTTTTTCATTTGCAACTGAAATCGCTAAATGTAGTCTGTGTGAATTGCTAGACAAACAGCATTCGAAGGTTGATCGAAGAAACAAAACTCTCGTATGAATTCAGATTGAAGTACGTTGTAACTTTGACAACTTCGTATCGAGTTTGAGCCTTCAGTGTGATCATTGTCTCAAATGCTGCTAAAAATTTGATCCGGTTGTTTGATGCGCTTTATAAGCTGGACTTCGTGAGATGGCAAATGCCAATTTGTTACAATTGTCCCTAAAAATCAAAGCTAAATCAGAGCCGCTGTTAATTTGCAGAACGAGTGACAGGGTGTTTATTTAGTCTTCAGCATATTTGTGTTTAGAACGTAGAGAACCCTCTATTGTTAATGCAATGACATACTTCCTGCTGTACATTCCTTGGTTGTCTTCGCGCTCTTGACTTTTGGGTTCCCGCGGTCAAGGAATATTACAATCTCCTACTTTATGCCCTTCCTTACTGCAGTCTCCACATGTCTTGTTGCGAAAAGGACAAGCTTTTAAATAAAAATGCATTTCAATGCACCTCAGCATGTTGTTTTTTGATTTTCTTTGCTTTGAGTTGTTCTGCTTGGGTGGCTTTCCCCTTTTATAATGATTCTTGCCCTTCTTGGATTGTACGGCATTAACCGATTGATAGCCTTGAAAGAATGCTGCACCTCATTTGACTGCAATGACACGGTGAGCCTCTATGACGTGTTTTGACCAGGTTCAGATCGGTGTGACTCTCATCTTCCATGAGTGCCAAAACTCGTGTACGGACTTCGTTGTCGGTGCTTGTCTTGAGCCCTATGATGAACATAAGTGCCTTGAAACCGTTTGCTTGGAGAATGTGGCATTGAAACTCTTCGCAACTGCAATTGACACGCGCACTCTATGACACAAAATCTTCTGACGGAAGTTTTTCCATATTGAGGCAGTAATAATGCTTCCGGAAGAGAGACTTCGGCTCGCAGAAAATTTTCTTGAGTCTGTTCACAGTGTCATTGAATGTAATTTCGTTACGCTCAAGCGGTAGAACGATGCTAGCAAATTTGCTATAAAATTCTTGACTCAGTGTACGACATAAAAGTCGTGCTCGGGCTGCCATCTTTAATCAAGACAGCCTCATCTTTGTCGTACCATTGTTGAAATGTCGAACCAGGTACAGATTTCAACACATCGAGGGAGGGCGGCCCAACCAAAACGCACAATGTTAATTGTAAATAAAACAAAATTTTTTTAAAGAACTATGTTAATATTCTTTATTAAAATAGAAGGATCTATGACAATTTTGTGTGGAAAAAAATATTTCCCAAATGATCGCCACGTTTACGGTGGCATATTTCTGTCCGATGGTCCATGTTTTCAATGACTCTGAGACATAATTGAGGTTCAATGTCGTTAATGTGCTGAATTATTTCACCGGCTTACACCTTCGCCGTCATTACGGCTGGGTTAGGCTACGAACTGCTTGAATTGTTCTTGGCGTATTGATGTACACTTTTTATTTTAAATATCCCCAGAGAAAGAAGTTCAATGGTGTCAAAACACATGAACGTGGTGGCCAATTAACACCAACACAACGTGAGATAACACAGCCATTGAATTTCTCGCGCAAAAGAGCCATTGTTTCGTTGGCTGTGTGGCAAGGGGCACCATCCTGTTGGAGCCACATATCGTCCCGGTCCATAACCTCAATTTCTGGTCACAAGAAGTCCGTTATCATCTCGCAATGGCGAACACCATTCACGGTAACTACTTGGCCGTCCTCTTTTTCGAAGAAGTACGGCCCGATGACGCCACCAGCCCAAAAACCGCACCAACCAGTCACTCTTTGTGGATGCATCGGTTTTTCAGCAATAACTTGTGGATTTCATTCGCCCAAATGCAGCAATTCTGCTTGTTAACGAATGCAATGAGGTGAAAGTGTGCCTCGTCGCTGAAGATGATTTTCTTTGTAAAGCAAACATTCTCTTCTGTCTATTCAACCAACCATTCGGCGTATTGCCGACGTGAAAAATGGTCAGTAGGCTTAAGCTCTTGAGTCAATTGAACCTTATAAGCGTGTGAATTCAAATCTTTATTCGAAATTCGCATGAGCGATGTTTGTGAGATGTTCAATTGTTGGGCACGACAACTAGTCGATATTGACGGCTCTTCTGCGACACTATCGCGAACAAAAGCAATGTTTTCGGCAGAACAAACTAGGTGAGCATGCACAGTTGATTTCGCATTTCCTACAGACCCAGTTTTCAGAAATTTGCGCACAATTCTCCCGATTGTGTACACATTTGGTCGATTATGCTGACCAAAAAAATCACGAAATGCACGAAATATTTCGTAAAAGGCTTCAACAACTTTAACGCGCTGCTCAATTGTGTACCTCTCCATGATTGAATTTGTCAAACACTGAAACTAAGAAATATCAAATTAAGCCAGGCGAAAAACCTAATGTTAAGGTGTGACTCACTATTAACATTGTGCATTATGGTTGGACCATATTTTATTTTAAGTTCATTTTTCGAAGCGTCTGATTAATTTAATATTGCACTTTTTCAAAAAACAATATTATTCTTGGATATTGAAGTTATGATTCACTGTTTTCTCGAAGTATGATTGAAAAAAGGATCATTTGAATAATTTTTTTTCTTGAAAAGCCATAGAAACTCGTTTTTCCGAATGGGCGCGTTTCGACTCCTTTGAGTCATCAAAGAAATGACTTGATATAGGTCTCGAATTGGGTAAGCAGGTAGGCTTTTGGTTATGCCAGGGAGAGGGATATGTATAAGATTTTTGGACGTCTGTTTGTTGTGAATAAAGTTAAACCTTAAGAAAAATTATTTCACTAAATAGCATGGATTTTCACGATTTTTTTCTAGTTTTTGCTTAACCATGTTGACTTCTGAATAGCTCGTATTATGATTTGTGCACGCAATTGTCCGCTCCAGATATTTACCCATAGATTACATCTTGAAGCTTTAAGATAATAAATTATGTAGGCAAGTTGAAAGTCGGAAATGTTTTTATTTTTTGCATGAAGCCATCTGAAAAATACAGTATTTTCCACAGTTTGTCATGATTTTCCGAAACGCTCATTGGTTTTGTTGCTCGCTGTTAAATTTAATTTTTTTCCAAGTGTTCTGAACAAGAACTCACTGAAATAACAAAAGTATTCCACTCACGTCCCGTGCTAAAAAAACTAGTTTTGAAATTTAAAGCTTTCTCAAAAATCACATATTTTGGAGTTAGTTTATTTGCAGGTAGGAGGGCGGTAGGTATCTGTAATTTTTGGCGTTTTTATGTACCAGTTCTGAGCTTTACATGCCATGTATGTTGCAGCTTACTAGATTAGTCACTTGACCTTTATCCTAATATATCTTCCAAAAAGGAAAAAAAAATTGTGAAAAAGTCCATTTGCTTTTTTTGTTAGTGAGAGGTAATGGCCATTTATGCTCTGAGTATGGGGCTCCTAGATGTGGATTACGTCTGAACTATCCACTAAACACCTTGCCTGTCAATTTGAGAGCCTAGCCGCGAATCGTTCGACATTTTCAGGTCCCTCTTCTGGTGAGATTATAGGGAGGAAAAGGCATTGCTAGAAAATTGATCCCATAACCTCGACGTGGTAGTAACCATATCACCTTTTCGAATACCGATACATGAGATCAAAATAATGAGATACTCTAACTTTCTCTAAGCAACGGTCCGAAAAAAGCTGCAGTGCTATAGCTACAACAACCTGACGTCACCGGCTGCTCTGAGCCCTTTTTTCTTCTAAGGACTGCCCAAACAAAATTTGCCACATGCTTCCATTTTTCGATCGATCCAGGCATTTCCCATATTAGAGTATCCAAGGAAAGCTCTCCTGTTTCTTTGTTGCGTTCCCGGCACACCTTGTTTCATTTTTTGCATGTAAAAAATGTGTGTTAGGCATCGTCTTCCTCTTCTGTGCAAAAACTACAGTCGGAGGACCGCGATTTAACAATCTTGTGGAAGAAAGATTGAAAACACCCAAAGCTGGGTCAGGCAGAAGACGGTTTCACTGTGCGTTCGATTTAGCCACGGTTTCAGATCAGCAGCCCATTTTCATTTAGTACTGTTCACCCAGGACTGCTGCCAATCATTGAGTGAGCATTGTCTCTCCTACCGGACACCTGTCTCCTTCGTGTCTTCGTTTTGACGTAGGCATAAAGTATGGCTTTCTCTAGCAAGGAGAGCAACGGGTATCATGCTTGGGCTAACTAGCACCACTGAATCAGGGACTGTCGAATATGAAAATACAATCTTCGGTGCTCCTTTGCTTTGTAGCTGCACCAAGCGTTTTCGGTACTGCTCCTTGCTGAGAGCGTCGCCCCATATTTTTGCTCCATACAGTAGCACTGGCTCTACGGACCTCATCAAAAGTCATCTTCTTGATGGGTTGGGTCCCTCAATGATGTCCATATACCTGAAGCAGCTTTAACAGCCGTTATGTTGATTTGTTTAAAGAAGCTCATATTCAAGTCGATCAGCAACCTCATGTATTTTACTGATGGTTTTGATTAAACCATCACTTCCCCAACACCGATCGTCCTTGCACTTGAAACTCTCTTCTTTGCCAAGATGACCACTTCGGTTTTTCCCAATGCTAGACTAAATCCGCTAGCAGCCATTCAGTCTCCAACAGACGCATTAGAATACTTGGTCTCTGTTTCGTCTGTTTGACGGTATGTCTAGAAACTAGTACCACAATATCATCCTCATAGCCGATCAGGCGCGACTCATCTGGCAGGTTTAGTTTCAGTTACCCGTCGTACGATATGTTCCACAAGTCTGAACTAAACATAAGTCCTTGAGCAGCATCCGACGTGACGACCCTGCATCGTATCATAAATTAGGCTTCGGTCCTTCAGGTAGTCCCTCAAACGACGCATAAGATGTTCTGGAACTTGAAAAGGGTTTATTTATTTATTTATTTCTATTTAATAGAAAAAAATTCCAATAACAAAATAGATAGAATAATAGTAGAGCAAAATGAATTAAATAATAGCACAGCATGCAAAAAGAAAGATAAAAGTAATAAAGTATGCAAAAACTAGGAGAAAATAAATAAGAAAAATTACTGAGAGCTGAGAAGAAGACAGTTGACAAGTCTTTTATAAACTAAATACGAAAGGGGGAAGGGCCCAAGCTGAAGGTCATCATGGTTACGAGGTAATCTGAGCATGGGTGAGTGAAAATACACCAAACTACGTGCAAATGGAACAACAAAGATATTCGACAATCTTGTAGAACACATAACGCGCCTCACAGAAACCTGGTTGACAAGGCGAGTATCAAGCAAACCACGGCAAAGCCTGTAAAAGAAACATTCACCAAGGTAGAGTCGACGCATTTCCAGCGAAGGAATATTGAGGATAGCTAATGTAGGGAATCTGGAATTTCAAGAAGACGATCCTAGTAAATCTTGTTTGTACGGCTTCTAGCGTGAATTTCAAACGCTTCAAATGAGACGACCAAACTGGCGAACAGTACTCAAGGATGGGAGGAACCAAACCAGAATATAATTCAACATACGATAAAGGATCGGAAAAAATATAGGCATTTCTTAAGATCAAGTCAGAAATGCGAGAGGCTTTAGAAGTAATTTCAGAAATATGAACATCGAACTTTGATTTAGAGTCAAAAGTGACACCCAAGTCCCTGAAGTGTGTCAAAGTACATAGGTACGAATTATTTAGCATGAGTTGAAAGCTAATAGGGCAAGGGTTATTAGAGAATGAAAGATGGATGCACTTAGAAACATTTAGTGTAGGTTGGTTATAAGAGCTCCAAGATAAACTGGCATTCAAATCATCTTGAAGCAAAGCACAGTCATCGATTGACGACACTACTTTGAAAACTTTGACGTCATCTGCACAAAGAAGGCAGGAGGAGTTGACGACAACGGATGGTAAGTCATTTATAAACAGAGTGATGAATAGTGGGCCCAGAATGGATCCTTGAGGAACACCAGAAGACGGATGGAAGGGAGTAGAAAGGAAGCCTTGAAAAGATACCTGACTGACACGATTGGATGAGTAAGAGGGTAACCAGTGGAGCAAATAATCAGGAACGTTAAGAAATTTAAGTTTGCTAAACAAAATATTGTGATTTACTGAGTCAAAGGCTTTAGAGAAATCCAAAAACAAGGTTTTGACTTGTAAATGGTCCTCCATGGCTTTTGAAGTAACGGTCATGAATTCTAACAAATTCGTTAAGGTCGATCGCCCTTTGATAAAACCATGTTGTTCAGGAACGAACAACTCATGAGTAACTGAAGAAATGTGCAAGTACACGATTTGCTCCAGTAGTTTGGAGAAACAGGGTAATAAGGAGATAGGCCGATAATTGGTAACGTCTGACGATCTACCTTTTTTAAAAATAGGAGTAATATAGGATCTTTTCCAACACGAAGGAAAAGCGCCTGAAGATAAGCTAGAATTGTAGTGAAAGAAAAGGGGGATACAAATAGAAGTAGCTAACGATTTCACAAAATGATTAGGAGTACCATCGGGACCTGAACTAACAGAGTCATCAAGTTCTAAAATATGCTTCATAACATCTTCTGGATAGCAAGTAAAAGGGAATGAAGGTGGTGTTTGTACGATTGGGAATAAAGGGCTATTGCTGGGAGTAGCTATTGCTGGGAGTAGCATTAAAAGTAGAAGAAAACTGAGTTCTAAAAAGCTCACAAATCTCGAGAGGTGAAGTTGCTAAGCAGCCATTCAAATGAAGTGAGGATGGGAAACTGGAAGAGGATTTAAGAGAGCGTATTTATTTCCAAAGAGGTTTTGAATGATTTGAGTTTAAAGAGCCTTCAAAACTATGAAAATAAGAACTTTTAGCGATCTGCATCTTTTTCTTAGCTACCGACCTCAGATGACAAAAAGCTGTACGTGACTCAGGAGATATGTTACGTGAAAAACGTTGACGAGCTCGATCTGAAGCTTGCAAGGTTCGCCTCACATCGAGAGCTAACCAGGGACAGTCAGAAGAGTTTCTTATACTGACAAGTGGAGTAGTGTTAGAAATAGCAGCGTTTAAGAAATCATAGAAATTGTTACAGCAAGTATCCGAGTCAAGACTGCGAAAGGAGGAGGACCCATCAACAGAGCAAATTGTTTCGAAAGTTGCTCATAATTAGTTTTATAAAAGTTATAGCGCTGACGCTCTTTCTGACGATAACAGACAGAAGTAGTATAGGAAATTTCAAAGCGTAAGGGGGGATCATGGGGATCAGAAGAGAGATAAGGAAAAAGAACTGGAGGAGAGCATAACAACGATTGCTATGTACTACAAAACAATGAGTCAAGAATATGATTATTAACGTTAAGAAAATTATTAAATTGAGCCAGGGAACAGATGGACATAAATGAGCAAATTAAAAGCCAAATTTGAGATGAATCAGAATCAACCTGATTGTCATTCCATGAGAGTTTAGGAAAGTTAAAATCTCCACACAAAATAAGGTGACAATTTGAAAAGCGTGATAAGAAAATACTAGATATTTCGGTGAAGAAAGCATTGTAGACCGAAAAAGAAGACTTCCAAGGTATATAAGTGCAAAAGACAAGAAGAGTAAGGAAAGACGAAATTACTATTTTTGCCCCCACACATTTTACAGGAGCAGTGAAAAGTAAATTTGTTAGAGCGAAGCCAGTAGGCGACTAGGAAACCTCCATCTAACTTGTTGGAGATTGACCTATCAGGATCACGCCTCACAATTGTGTGATTAGGAATAACTTCGGAGTCAAATATATTATCAGTCAACCAGGATTCAAAAACACAGATTATATCATCGTTAGAGAGAGTATAGGATAAAGCTAGATCCTTCAGCTTGGATCTTGAACCCCGAACATTTTGATAATAAATAGAAAATTTATTGTTAGAACATTGACTATTAAAGGTGCTTTTCTGAAAGTTATTAGGAAGAACGGATGTTACAGCTTTGGTAGAGAGCTCAGTGGAGAACGAACATTTTTTTTCCTTGATGTTATGAAAGATTTAACTACCAATTCAGGCGGCCAGCAATCAGGGTTCAAGATGTAGTCACACGATGCCGGAACAGTCAGTTTGAAAGAGGCTATAACTCTGTTGATTAAGTTTTCCTTCGTCAGCTTCTGGCAGTTAATTATTTTCAGAGATGAGCCAAATTTCTTATTTATATAATCCAAAATGTCTTCGGTGGATGTGCTATACGCAAGCCTTGATATGAAGATTTATTTCGGTGGCGCTACAACTTGGAGGGATGGCAAACCCTCAGGAACATGCGCATTTCGAAAATTTTTGGAATGGCTCCCCGATGAGATGAAGATCTCTGCGGTATACTTCTTGTAGTGATAGACGAAGAAAGCTAAGAAGTTGGCAAAGCGTCTGCAATACCGCTAACCATAAGCGTTGCGTTACTTGATGAGGGCATACTCTGCGGTAGATACCCTGACGTGATGGGCAGATTCGCACCTCTTGACGAAATATTTTCGTTGTTTGATGTTTCGAGGGTTTTCCAACGTATCAAGAATACCCACCCATCTAGCGGAATTGAAGGCGTTCCGAATATTAAGTGTCACCAACAGAACCATCCGTGGCTTGGTACGGCTATGTGCCTCTGTCAATTTGCTTGTTTGTCATACGAAGTAATTTATTGCTCACGGATTTCTCCCTTGACATATTCCTAAGCTGCGACTAAAAAATTGTTTAAATGAAAATGTAAAATAAACACTGATTAGCAATGAATTCTGATAATTTTATCATAATGCAGAATTTCCAGAAACACCATCACAATCTTAATAACAAATTCGCCTCCAACCTGGACTTGAAAAAATAGCGCATTGTTCAAACCCTACAAAGATTATTTACAGATGTGTACACATTGCGACGTCTAAAGCTCAACTTCAATCATCATAAAAAAATGTCCCAACATTAAGGCACCAAGCACTGAAAAATTTCCCAACACTCCCATCGCACATGGCTGAATTCTGATATTTCATCAACATTATAAAGTATGTATCCAAATCACTTTTACTTAAACCGGCACACTTCAACCACTAAACACCCTGAAACAAACTCTATGCCGCTCCTTATCACAACGCCATAATGATAACGCCATACTCGTATACCGCGATGCCACCGCTATAAAGTTTGTGCGCGCTTCTTTCACATGCATCTGTAACCCGTTAGACCTGAAGTATCTTTTTACTAAAGATAAAGATACTCTTCATTATCACTTCTTCTATGCTCCACATTTTTCCCGTATCATTCACACCTATACAATAAAGATTATGCCATGTGGCCATGCGCGAAAAACGCATGCTCTCGTGACTTCTCCACGCGACTTTAGTCGCGATTGCTGGAAAATTCAAAAGCTTTCATTGTAGCTCCAGAGAGTACTAGAGGTTTCAATGACTACAATTGCAATATTTATTAACAACACATATTTTTGCGATACTTGTACTTTTCCACTTGCCGCAAATCCGCACTATCACTACTAAAGGCGGAAACGCGTTTCTCTCCGGCCGGAGAAAATTTTCTTTTGTATAAGATACTCGTATCAATACAAGAGTGCGGTTGGATTGTTAAGAAATTCTCAAGACATTCTTGCACTTGTGTACGGTGAATGAATTGTGTAGCAAAGAAAAAGTGTCTCCCCAATGGAAACATGTGTGTGCAAACAGATAACACTGAGGCAATTGGGAGAATCTTTATCAGTGCAACCCCACCACATTTTGGGGACACTCCGCACTTATCGCTGAGCGGAAAAGTGCTTTTGGGAAAAGGCCGATCTTAAATAGTGACCGACTCGAGCATTTCGACTCAGTGAATATCATCAAGTCTCACTTACACAAAAAGTTACCAAAGTACGACTCATACGGCTAAATCGTGCGCGAAATTGTCTAGAAAAAGTTCTAACCAAGTTCGCTTGGACAAGTGAAAACTTGAGGAAAATTCTAATCCGATCCGATTCAAGTGAGAAGTCGTTTTTATTTACAACAACACTACATCCGATCGCCACAACCTTCCCGCCTTTAGCGTGTATTCTCACATCCGTTCAGCGATTGTGCGCTTGAGAAATAGAATTTTCACGGCAACCTTTTTGTGAAAACTCAAAGTATCTCGCAATTATTGCCAAGAATTTTCCGCAGTGACTTTTGTTCATTCGATCGAACCGTGTGTGTGTGGGGTGCAGCAGAATTCGAGCTTACCAAGCACAAAATCAAGTGGATTTCTGACCACGGGGACTATATCCGTGATTAGCAGCTGCCATCACCGCGGTATTTTGTTCATACGCTAAAACCGTTCACATGCTGTAATCGGTATCATATCGCCCGCTTTTTTCCGCTGCAAAAAAGTCGCGCTCGCGTGTTAAAATGTGCTCTTTTGTGAGGTTATGATTGAAACAAATTGTTTTAAGGGCGTTCGTAAAAAGCCTTGAATAAGTCGCAAAGTCAATTTGTTATTTTTTTCACGAGTTTTCCTTCTTCCTACGCTAGTAGGAAGCCGTAAATTAAGTAGTCTAAGTCGTCATTTGAATACATTCGAATGGAAATCTCCACGTTACTGTGAAACACAAACAAAGTTTTTAAGAAAGAAAAAAAAATTTATTTAGAAATAACACTCACACGCGTTACATATTTATTAATTAATATTAAATAATTAATTTATTCGTATTTAAATTTAATTGTAATTAAAAGATAAACAATATCAAAAATCGCCAAAATGGTCAAACGAGAGGAAAATCGTAAACGCAATGGTCACGTTTTGATCATCGACCAGACTGAATTGGAGTATAAGCCAAAGAAAAGTAAGTCCTGAAACCGTTTTATTTAGAATTAAATCCAAATAAGCAGAAAAATTTAATAATTTATTTATTAAACGATTGAACTAGTTTCAAAACAGTCGCCAAAAAGCTTCCCTTCCCATTTAAACCGCCCAATGCGGCGGCGTCCAACTGCTTCAATATTTATATAATTCATCAAAAACTTCAATGTTGCTCGCTTGCGCGCACTTTAGTACGTTTAAAGTTAAGAAATTCTTAAAATTGAGCTTTCTGGGATTTTATTTTCAGCTTGAGATGTGTTTCTTTGCATTCAAGTATTTTCTCGTTCAATGCGGTTAATCGCATTAAAAATAGGGGACACATGGGAAAATTATTATATTTTGCCGGTCGACTGGTTTTCAACGCTTCCCATCTTGCTATTTCGCTACTTTGTTTCGCCGACGGCGCCGGGATGGTAACGCTTTTAATGGGAATCCAACTACAAAAGATGCCAAGAAATTCAAAATAAATATGGTTAATTATTTTTTCCTGGGAAATGTGTTTCTTTTCCGGCGTTTAGGGTGTCACATTGTGTTGTTTTCATGTTTATATTTCTTTTTCGTTTTGCGTGCTAAATTATGCAATTATTTGGCATAAAATTGGTTTTGTATTGAAACAAGTGGTTTCGAAAAATATCGATAAAAGATGAAATTTAATCATAGATGATTTGTAACAAAGACCTTATCTTACGAGTAATTAATTTGCCAAAATATTGACTGTGTGTGTAGGAGTTTACACGTAAATTGTACAATTTGTGTAAATGTTGTTATAATGCATTTACTTTCAATGGAAATCAATATTAGTTGATGCAGGATATAAATATATTGTATAAACGCACAGAACTCTGGATCAGAAAATCTGGATAAATAGACTTAATTAAACCGGAAAATCAACATTTGCAATATTTCAAATTCAGATGTTGGTTTGTTTACGCAAGATTTTGTTAAGTAAAGCAGATCGCCGGAAACTTCTGGGATCCATCTTAGATTGACGATTAAAAATAAATCCTTTATTTGAAATTAATTGCAAATAATTACAAATTTCATGCACCACTTGTATAAATGGAAATAAATGTGGAGTCATTTCCCACTCATTTAAAACTGATCAATTATACAAAATTTCTAAAGAAAAATATTTCGATGGCTTCAAAGTTATAAAAAGTCCATTTGGAAAAGTGGGTTAGGGCACACTCCGCTTGCGCAGCAGCATCCAAGTTCAAATCTGGGTAGCAGGATCGAATTTGAGCTTGTAATGCAGCTGTCGGACAGTCAGGCCACCCAGCTGTGATGGGTGCTAATTGAGAAATAAAGTAATGATCACATAGTTGAGCGTGATATTGGACATATTACCTCGAATTCGGATACGGTCATGGAATGAGCTACCCTAAGGATAAATCTAAACGACAAGGTTCGAATTTGGACTGCTGCGTGACGGATTTTTACTAAAGTTATAAACAGCCTTAGCTCTATTACATGGGTGCAAAGGACACTTGCTCACTATAATACCTGGAATTTTTCGCTGGTTATTCCTTGCACTTGTGGTACTTAAAAACACTTTCTTGCCAAATACTTTCTTGAAATCCTAAACCGTTTGATTTCTTTTCAATTTGATTTTATTTTCATCAAAATAAGCTTTTATTAATACTTATCAACTAGGTCAATCTGCAACAAGTTAGACATCGGCGGTATCTTAGTTGCTGATAAAAGTATCTTTGCTGGTATCCCTCTAACCAATTTATTATTCACTGCTACTGTAGAATTTGTGGGAATAAAAATAGTTATTTTTTCTACTCTTACTGTTCTTGTCATTTACGTTTACATAACTCGTAAGTCTCCTTTTTTAGTCTACAACACCTTCTTCACTGTAATTCCTAGTATTTTCTTATATACTCCCATGAGATGACAATCAGATTGATTCTGACCTCTTGAATTTGAACTTTAATTTCTTCTTTTAGATCCATGTTTTCTCTTGTTCAATTTAACCAGTTTCTCAACGTTCTTCTGTAATATGGAACTATCATTGTTATGTTCATCTCCAGTTCTTTTTCCTTATCTTTCTCCTGATCTTCATAATCTTCCTCTGGATTTTGAAATTTTCTACATTACTCGTACCTCAGTCCATTATCATCAAAAAGAACGTCAGCGTTTTAAGTTTTACATAACTAATTATGAGCAGCTTTTCGAAACAATTTGCTGCGTTGATTGGTTCTCCTTCTTTTGGGGTCTTCATTTGGATGCCTGTTGCAACAAATTCTATGACTTCCTAAACTGTAATGCTATGATTGACTCGACTCCCCTTATAAGTATAAGGAATTCATCCAACTGAGCCTGGTTTACTCTCGATGTGAGGCAATCCTTGAATCTATAAGATCGAGCACGTCAACATTGTTCACGTGAAAGATCCTCTGAGTCCCATAAGGTTTTTAGTCATCTGAGATTTATTGCTAAAAAAGAGATGAAGATCGCTAAGGCTTCTTCATAGTAGGAAGGGCTGTCTGAGCTCAAATCATTCTAAAGCTTTTAGGAAATATGCTCTCTCAAATTTTTTTCCAATATTCCATAATCGCTTCATTTGAATGGCTACCTGGAAACTTCGGCATTGGAGATTTGTGAACTTTATAGAACTCAATTTCCTTCTGTTTTCAACGCAACCCCCAGCAGTTTCTAGTTGGTCCCAATTATACACATACTATCCCCATTTCCTCATATTATTATTCAAAAAATAATAATTAAGCTGATTTTACCGTTTGATGACTCTGTTACTTTAGATCCTGATGGTATTCCCAAGCACTTTGTGAAATCATAAGCTACTTCAATTGATGTTCTTCTTTCTTCCCTATTTAACTTTAGCTTATTTTCAGGTAGATTTTCTTCGTGTTCGAAAATATTCTTATATTATGTCACTCCTATTTTTAAAAAGAGTAGCACTTCAGATGCTGCTAATTATTGGCCAATCTTTTTGCTATCCTGTTTACCCAAATTACTGGATCAATTTGTCTACTCGAACCGTTTTATACTTACTCAGGATTTGTTAGTTTCTGGACAAAATGGTTTCGTCAAAGGGCGGTTAACCTTTATTAGATCTTATAAGTGTTACTACTAATGACTTGCAGGACTGTTTAAAAACTGAGAACTTTGTATTTGGAATTTTTCTAAAGCCTTCAGTAAATCATATCTAATATTTTGTTGAGCAAACTTAGATATTTTGGCATTCCGGTGTGTTTGCGCCACTGGTTTGTCCTCTAATCCATCCAATCGTGTTAGTCAAGTATCCTTTCAGGGCTGCTCTTCTACTCGCTTCCATCCGTCTTCTGGTGTTCCTCAAGAATCCATTCTTGGTCCACGACTATTCACTTTGTTTATAAATAACTTGCGGTTCGTTGTTATCAACTTCTCATGTCTTCTATATACAGATGGCGTCAAGATTTCCAAAGTAGTGTCGGCTATGCCCTGCTCCAGGAAGATTTGGAAGACATATCGCTCTGCAGTGGTTATAACTAGCCTCCATTAATTGTTTCTAAGTGCATCTTACTTTCATTTTCCAATAACCCTACTCCTGTCAGTTTTAGGTTTTCGTTAAATAACTCTTACCTGAGTACTGTAAATCATTTAAGTGACGTTGGTGTCACTTTCGACTCTGAATTGAAGTTTCATGTTCATGTCTCAGAAATAACTTAATAAGCCTCTTGCGTTTCTGGCTTGATTTTAAGAATTTCTTTTTATATTTTCCTATATTTTATCCTGTGTTAAATTATATTTTAGTTTGATTCGCCCCATCTTCGAGTACTGCTGGCCAGTTTTTTCGTCTCTTTGAAAGTCTCTAGGCCCCACGGTAGAAGCTGTATAGAAAAAATGTACACCAATCGTCTACTTCAAGCTCAGGATTCCTTACATTTATTTTGGCTCATGCTTATCCATCCTCAATTTTTTCCTGGATGGAGAAGCATCAAGTCTACCTGATAACGTAACCTGAAATCATTTCATTCATTTTTTTTAAGGCTTGCCTGCACCTCAAAACCCTTCGCCTTCAGGTTCTATCGAATTGCAGGAATTCCTTTTCTGGTGGAAACGAAAAGAAAGAGAATAAATGCTAGAAAAAAAGAAAATACATTTCTGTAGTGGAACAAATTAGCATAGATCATCTGAAATTTTTTCAGTTTTTCAGTTTCTTATGTACAATACATACATAATTTTAACACCAAAAATGGGCAAAACAATACAGAGCCTTAAAGAAGACCATAATAAAAACCTGACGGCAAACGTATTGTGAGCGTTGAGTTAGGATTCATCGGTAGTTCTATTGGAAACTGGCTTTTAATACTTGTACAGGGTTTTCCAATAAAAGGTGTTATTTTGATTTAAAAAAAAAATGCCATTTTTTAATATAAATGATCGGATGTTTATTTCATTCATCAAAGAGAAAGAAATGCCTTTAATAGTGAGAAATAACATCAGACAAATGAGGACCACGACAAGACCATATCCTTTTCATGAAATTTTCCATAACCAAATCGCAAAGTGGCTGCCCTATGTCCTTGATAGCCTCACGAATTCTGTCTTTGAGGTCTTGAATAGACGCTAAGCTGTTGGCTTTGATCTTCTCTTTCACGTGGCCCCAAAGGAAGAAGTCGCAAGGTGTTAAATCACAAGATCTCGGTGGCCAACTGTGATCACCTCTTCGAGAGATAAAACCGTAAAAGATCAATGGTTTCGTTGCTTGTGTGGCACGTAGCGCCGTCTTGTTAACAGTAAACGTTGTGCAGATCAATACCATTCAACTCCGGCCGTAAAAAATCATTAATAATCTCTCGATAGCACAATCCATTCACCGTACCTGTTGCTCCTGCCTCATTTTCGAAAAAATAAGGCCCAATGACTCCGCCGGACCATAAACCGCACCAAACAGTCACACGTTGAGGATAGTGGGGCTTTTCAACTATAATTCTTGGGTTTTTCGAGCCCCAGATGCGACAGATGTGACAATTTTGCTTGTTGACGAAGCCACTGAAGTGTAAATCGATGATTTTACGATGGAATTCTGGATAATTTTCATGCATTTCAAGGACCCAATCAGCAAAGACAACGTTGTTGATGATCGACCGGCTTGAGTTCTTGTGTTAACTGAATTTTATAAGCCTTAAGACCCAAATCTTTATGCGAAAAACGGTGTAATGACGTTTGTGGAATGCTCAGTTTAAGCGTGACAATGACAATGAGATACTCTCTCTCTCTCTCTCTCTCTGAGCGAAGGCCCGAAAGGGGCTGTAGTGCTGCGAAAAAAAAATACTAGAAGTCATGGGGATGAGTTTTAGTATTTTAGCGAGCGGAAGATAAATAGTTTCCATTGTATATACACACAGCTAACATGCCTAAAATTCAGATATACAATATTTAACTCAATGACGGTATGTTTTAGCACTTTGTGCTACACTAACTGATTTAAGGACTCATTATTACAATATTTTGAGTGTAAGAACCAAGGCACCATTTTAAAAGATCATCTTCAGTGGGCCCTTCATCAATAGGGTTCAAAAGATTGGCACTCTCCTGATTGTTGATTGGAGGACGCACATGTACAGTTTTCTCAGATGGAGTTTTTTGCCATCTGCACCAGCTATCCAGCCCGGTCGGACAATACTGATGCTGCGATTTGGAGTTAGTCGAGCAGTTACGGTACGATAATGCCAGGGCTTCTCTTCTCATATTTTCTGCAGAGTCAGGATACCAATGGTTAGCTAATCCATAATAAACTGAACCCTTGTTTCATAGTTTTATGAGTAAAATTTTTTGTCGGCTCAGCTTTTGGAGCAACGTTCTTTGATTTCTGTGCTCCTATTTTTTTAAAGGGATCTTTTGGTGCAACGATATTTTTTTAAGCTTCTTCAGCTGCATTTTTTACTCGTACTCTTCAAAAGCGCTTTCTTGTTGCCTCTTTCTTTTTTTGCTTCAGATAACCTTTAGAACATTCTTGTCGAGACATAATACACGCATTCCAATTTAGTCACCACCAAATCTGGGCTGGTATCCAAAAGATATTTAACGTTCGCTGTATCCTAGACAACATGCATATTTTGAATCGTTTTTTTCTTCTGAGGGTATTACATAATAGAGAGTCCTATTATATTTGGTACCGAAATCCATAAGTTCGCAGAAGGTATTCAAACCGTATCTGCCAAATTCAAAAATCGGAGAAACAAATGTTCAAACGCTTCAAGGCTATTTACACTGTATACAAAGGAGATAAAAGAGAGAGGAACTTCGAGCTTGTACAATGAAATAGTATGTAGATATCTTACACAAACATTTTTGAGCCACTTTCTCTATAATACTCAAAATTTCAGAATTGTATAAAAAAAAGCCTTTCTGTAATAGCATTTATGTAAATAAATGCTACCTAACTGTACTTTGTAATTATACATCGGCTTGCTCGTATCAGGTTTTAAATATCTCGAGCCGTAAAATCTGCGAATAAGATGTTAGTTCAGGTTAGAAAAAATAATAGAAACAAAGGATATTCTCAGTACTCATCGGTAGCTTTCACGTATAGTTCAGTCTCATTCTAGTAAAATATTTTGATATTAGTTTTTTGGGTACTATCAGTATTAATTTAAAGAAAAATTTTAAGCGACACAGTGGAAATTTTGCTAAAATGGGTCATGCAGTTCATTGTACAAATACTGAGGGCGAGTTGATTAGAAACCTGCCAAAAGACGGAAAACAATGGATGAAGTATCCAAAATTATTAAGTATTCAAAAAAAAAAAAAACATGTACACAGCTATCCATTTTTACCCCACACCAAAAACAAGCGGGAAAAATGAAACACAACACCCCATTTGGACACATTACTGATGTGACACTGCAAAAAAGTCCATTTGCTTCTTCAAATGAGCTTAAAAAGAATTTGACGCACCAATTACGAATCGTACCATATGATCCCGGTTGGCAGAAGTAAAACTTTTTGGCAGATTCCCCAGAAAGGTTCCATATTTGAGCAAACAAAATATTTTAAAAAAGTTGGATTTCTTGTGAAATTTGGAGCAATATCCGATGGTCAGATGAAACCAAAATTAATTTGTTTGGTTCTGATAGGAAAATGTGCGTGAGACGTCTAAAGAATGCCGTATTCGATACCAAATACACTAAGACAACAATTCAATATGGTGGAGGTAACATTATGGTTTGGGGTACTTTTCGGCTTCTGAGGTTAGTCGATTACGTAGAAATCTTGAGCTCAATAGTGCTTCCATTTGCTGAAGAGGACATGCCACTGAAGTGGAAATTTATGCAAGATAATGATCCTAAGACCTCTTCCAAAGTACGAATAGTGAAATGGTGGCATAAGCGTAATAAAGTAGCAGATATTGAGTGGCCACCGCAATCTCTCGATCTTAATCTCATAGAACACCAATGGGCGATTCTAAAGCGCAAAATATGGGACTGTAAAACCAAAAGCAAGGAACAATTGTAGTCAAAAATTCAAAGTACGTGGGTCTCCATTTCTGCTGAAACGTGCAGCAGTAATAAAAAACAAAGGATCAACGAGAAAATATTGTGTAAAAAGAATATAATACATTCTTACGGTGATTTCATTACTTTCTCAAAAAAAAAAAAAACATTTTGACTTTGATTTTATAATTTTTTCCCACTATTTTTGTTATATTTTATACAAAATTTTTACAGTGGATATTTGTAATACATTAAAATGCTTATGAAAATTGTTTGTGCGTAGCTACCTAATTGAATTGCGTTAATGATTTTTTTCTGAAAGATTATTAGAGAAGAAAAATGTTAGAAGAAGGTGGTGGAGCCATCTGAAAAATAAGGTCAATGCCCACACGATGCAAAACGCTTAGTCTAGAGCAAATTAACGTATAAATTTGCATTAAAATTGATGTATGGAGGGTCGAATTATAAATAAAAAATATTAACGAAGACATTCTAATATTGATAAGTCGATTGAATATTTCTTTTATTTAAAATGGATTTCATTTTAGTACATATTGTCCATTATTGTCTATGACACTTTTTGCCAATTTTCGGGTAGAACCATTATTCCATCTGTATAGAACTTCTGTGGTTTATCGGCGAAAAATTTGGCCATGTGAAGTGAATTTCTTTTCATTAAGGAAGTCTTGCAGAGACCGAAACAAATAGTAGTCTGATCGTGCAAAGTCTGGATTATACGGTGGATGCATCAAAACTTCCAAGCCAAGCTCTGTCAATTTTTGCAGGGTTATCAAAGATGTGTGTGGTCTGGCATTGTCATGATAGAAGACAACGCCCTGTCTATTGATCAATTCTGGCCGCTTTTTTGAATTTCTTGTTGCTATTTGGCTAATTGCTGACAGTACAGAACCGAAACAATTCCCTTCCAATCCCACCATACACACGGCATAACCTTATCTGGTGTCGATCCTGGCTTTGAGGTCGTTTGTGATGATTCACCTTTTTTTTGACCATGATCTTTTCGAACGACAGTCTCGCATCTTACCCATTTTTCATCGTCCGTAGTGATTTGCTTCAAAAATGGCTCGATTTCGTTGCGTTTTATTAGCATTTCAAAAGTGGAAATCCGGTCGATCAAATTTTTTTGTGTTAATTCATGCGGCACCCAAACGTCGAGCTTCTTTGTGTTTCCAGCCTTATGCAAATGGTTTGAAACTGTTTGGTGATGGATATTTAGTTCTTAAGCAATGTCATGGCTGCTTTTGAGTCGGTCTTCTTAAATTTTTGTAAGATTTCATCGACTTTTTCAGTGATTGAGTGAGGTGCATCTTTGACATCCAAATTTCTAGAAAGAAAGCGAGTGAACCATCTCTTGGCTGTAGCTTTTTATAAAATATCTTGACCGTAGACACCACAAATTTTTTCACAATGCATTCTCGCCTTGATCGTAGTAATATTGTAAAATATAACGAATTTTATCAGAAATTTCACTCAATTTTAAATGAATACAAATTTTGACACGAATGATGAAATAAAAAACTATCCATATGGAAATCGTAGACTGGAATGTCACCTTTCAAACACATGTCAGTTTGAATCAATCTGATTGGTATTGCCCGATATATGACAACGAACACCAGCTAGTGATAAAAAAGGCTCAATACTTTTTAACGAAGAACTGCCATTAAATCAGATTAGGATGAGATTGCATTATTTTCATCGAGTTCCGGTGATGTGGTCGCAAAAAACGTTCAACAACATTATTAGGTTTCGCATTCAATTGACTACATGTTCATTCTCTTGTGCCTTTAGTGTAAATTTATCTTGCAATGTAATGATTAATATGATAAACATTACATTAAACACTATCTAAAATTAAAAACAAATTAACTACAATACTCAACTCAAATTTAACATAAAAATTAATTGTTCAACCTTAACCTGCCCCTATCCTTCTCTCGATTGTTTGATGTTTAGCCAAGCATTTTGCATGTTCAAGCAGTTAAATAATTTTCATTATCATTTTCGTTACGGTGAGTGAGAAGTGATCTCATTCTATAGTCACTTTTTTTCACTAATTTGAATGTGTATTCTGGGCTTACTCTTAAAATGGAAGAATTTATATTTGTTCTTGTCACTTCATCTGAAACAGACATAATATATTCTCATTCAATGCCTTTTCAGTGTCAGTATCCATTGAATAAAACATTTTCTAATTAAATAAAACATAAACATGAGTTAACTTAATTAAAAACTGTAGAATGCATAAATTTTATTTTAATTGGTTCAATTCATTTTTTTCAAACCGAGTATTAATTTTTACATTTTGGTAATACAAATTTAAAAGGAAATGATTTAGACAGGAACTGTTTGTGAGTCCCAAAAAAATCTGTTACGTTTCGAATAGAAGTGGTAGCAAAACTTCTCATTTAGATTCAACCCTAAGTTATTTTAAATAATACTTATTCAAGAAAGACAGCAACGAAGAACTTGGTAGTAACTCAACCCTGAAAACAAATTCTTCATGATTATCTTATCACATAGCTTGAAAATCGTAAGTTTTCTTTTTCCCACTTCTGTATAAATTTTTAAGTTGAGTAACACATATGGTGTTTTTCCGTGCTATCTCGAATCATTACATTGTATTTTCATACGTTTTTACCCTAGATTAAAGATGTTATTTCAATTTAATATATTTTATATTCATCTGGCATGTTCTACGTTCATTAAAAATACACAGTTCCTTCGTGGTTTTCTTTTCAATTTGAAGTTTCTTGTTTACTTGATTTGAATCAATTATAATGCTGAGAAATATTAAATACATATGATTGTTTTGTTTGTGCAATAAATTATTTAATAACGTATATAATATTCAAAAATCAATTATTGTGAGAAGGTTACTCGATCAATTGTAGTACTTTACTTGAGGAAAAATTACAAATAGGAAGTATTCCCGGTGGTTAGTCCACGTGGCTTAGTGGTTAGAGCACTAAGCCCGTAAGCCGAAGGTCTCTGGTTCAAGTTTCGTTGGCGTCAACGAGATTTAGTTCGAGTGGTTCTTCGGGCGGACTATAAGCCTGTTTAGTTATGATACGTGCTGGTTTAAAAATCAGAACGTATCGCAGCTGGGTGGACGGATACACGGCCAAAGCATGATAATGATCATATCACCTTATGGAGTGCCGATACATTAGATCATGATAATGAAAATACTCTAACTATATTAAGCGAAGGCCCGAAAGAAGAAAAAGAAGTATTCCCGGTGCAGTAATTATCTATTCCCCCTTCATTATATAACCAACTGACTCAACAACTTTTCCATCATAGTACAACTATCAAATCACTTGAATATGTTCACAATTGCGTCGAATTCTGTCAATTAAAAATTATTTATTTACCCAACGAAAATTTCAAAATTTAATACACAACTTCATATAATAAGCATTGTTATTAATTTATCATTATCTTAATATTTACGAAACAAAGAAATAAAATAAAACGCGGTAGTGATTGTCTCGTACTTTATGATATTGTAATTATTAAATATTGATATCTTATGAGTATTTTAAAAATAATTCAGACTTATCTTTCTTATCAAACACATGTTGAATATGTGAATACTATCAATTGAAATTGTTGTTTCAAAGCTTAATGAAAACGATAAAGTCCTTGTCCTTGTAGAAATTTCTATAGTGCTGATTTGGTTTGCACATTTTTTTGTGTGATAGCATAATTAATATACTTTTTAATGTTAGTAAAATTTGGGTCAGAAAATGTTTGAATGATGAAAATTTTTTTTTGACGAAAAAAGTTCAGATTTTGTTAAAAATGCTTTTACTATTTCAGAATAAAATTTCTGTCTTATCTCATCCTATTACATAATTTATGGCAACAATTTCAATACACACCCATCTCAGTATCACGTGATTATATTCTCAACTGCTGTATTTGCTGTAAAAATATTTTAATGACGTATGTTAATGATACGCTCATATAATTATTAATACAAAACCCATTAAAATGACTAAGTAACTTCTATTGATCGCAGGGTGATTTTGCTTCAAATTACTGTTCAAATATCAGTGCACAATACAACTTTTCAAATACAGTACACGTGTATCATAGTTTAAATCTAAATTGCAATCAAGTCTAAAAATGTTTTCCGAGAAATGATTGTTGTTTCATCTAACACGTTTTGACACAATTGATAAAGAAACACGTTTTTGGCATATGCTAAATATAAAAGCCTTAATCTTTCATCTTACATAATTTTATGCTCAATTCATGTTTTCAAAAAAATAAAATTCATCACGTTAAGCCACATCAAGGTAGCTTAGATTAGTTCAAAGAAAAAAGGCAATATTTGGAAAACCCTGCCGAGTGTCTATAATATTATATCTCGTATTCTGTAGAAAGTAATTAATCTAAGTTTTCAAATTTTCTCATATTTAAAGTTATGAAGAAGCCATTATAGGCTATCATTTCTAAAGCAACATTTAGTCACATAAACTAATTTCCCACAATTTTCAATGAAGTTTACATACCACAATCACGTGCCCGTAACATGCGATCTGCCTGCGATATGCAATAAAATGACCGCCAATAATAAACCGGTTAAAAAAATTGCAGGTTTCACTGGGAAACTAGCCCAATTTTATAAAATAACCTTACTCCTAATTTTGCACAATAACTGATAATTTATTTACCTAATTATAAAGCTAGCATAATCACTTTTTCAATAATATATAAAGACTTTGAGCTTACTAAGAATTAATATGACATACACTCTAATCAATCAATGAAAAATCATGCAGACATTATGAATAACTTCCTTCCTACCTTATCAGCATTATCTAAATACCAAAAAAATTATCTATCAGATAAATTTCGCTACAATATCCAAACTTATAGGCACACATAACTTATATCTGTATGCAGTCTTAAATAATGTAGGGCAAAAAATGTTTCCAATTTATCATTACCAAAAATTTTGGCGGTAGAAATTTATCTATCATACTCGATTTTTTATACCATTCTTTTGTAATTATACTGTATTGAAGTTCCACACATTTATGACTACTGGTAATGATCGTCAACAGAATTTTATATTTAGTATATCACGCCTCATATGTCTGATAGTCAATCAACATATGTGAGTTTGTGGCGAAAATAAAATCAAGAAAATTATCGATTGATATCAGTACTCAGATTTTTATTCATATTTTGTATGCATATATTTTGAAGTAGAGTAGTTTAGCGCGGTGATATGGGGGAAGAAATTAAGGTCATGGATTTATGGAGGCATTTTCGACAAAAAATTGAGTAGTTTGATCAAATTTGATTAGATTAGCAAGACACAGTAAAGGGTTTTCCCATAAGAGGTGTTATTTTGAAAAGCCCGCTATTTCGGTAGATGTCACTTTTGAAGCTGTCATTTTTTGACATTTGACAAGTAGAAAGTACGTCATTTATAAAAATGGAACAATACACGCTTCAAAAATGCAATGAAATTATTAAAATTCACTATAAAAATGGGGAAAATTTGGCAGAGACGGTTCGTAAAACTCGAAAATTTTTGGGTCGTCGTGAAGCAATCTTTCGGACCGCAATACAAGAATTGGTGGAAAAATTCGAGCTGTTGAGACACCTTAGTGATGTGAAAAATAAAACCCGTGCACATCACGCAAGAACAGCCGAGAATATTGCTGCTGTAGCCGAAAGTGTCGAAGAAAACCCAGGTCTGTCCATTCCTCGTTGTTCTTTGGAATTAGGCATTCCACAAACGTCATTACACCGTATTTTGCATAAAGATTTGGGCCTCAAGGCTTATAAAGTTCAGTTAACACAAGAATTCAAGCCAGTCAATCACCAACAATGTCGTGTCTTTGCTGATTGGGTCCTTGAAATGCATGAAAATGATCCGGAATTCCATCGAAAAATCATCTTGAGTGACGAGGCCCATTCCCACCTCAGTAGCTTGGATAGCAAACAAAATTGTCCCATCTGGGGCTCGAAAAACCCAAGAGTTATTGTTGAAAAGCCTCTCTATCCTCAACGTGTGACTGTTTGGTGCAGTTCGGCGGAGTCATTGGACCTTACTTTTTCGAAAATGAGGATGGAGCAGCAGTTACGGTGAATGGATTGCACTATCGGGAGATGATTAATGATTTTCTATGGCCAGAATCGGATGATATTTATCTAGAGAACGTTTACTTTCAACAAAACGTCGCTACGTGCCACACAAGCAACGGAACCATTGATCTTTTACGGGAAAAGTTTCCGGACCGTGTTATCTCTCGAAGAGGTGATCACAATTGGCTACCGAGATCTTGTGATATAACACCTTGCGACTTCTTCCTTTGGAGCCATGTGAAAGAAAAGGTCTACGCCAACAGCTCAGCGTCGATTCAAGACCTCAAAGATGGAATTCGTGATGCTATCGAGGACATAGGGCAGCCACTTTGCGATTTTGTTATGGAAAATTTCATGAAAAGGATATGGTCCTGTAAGCGTAGTCATGGTGGTCATTTGCCTGATGTTATTTATCGCTATTAACGGCACACCTTCCTCTTTATGTTGAAGTAAACACCCGATCATTAATATTAAAAAATGGCATTTTCCTTTTAATATCAAAATAACACCTCTTATTGGAAAACTCTGTATAATACTTTTGCTAGGATTCTATCGACGTTTTTTTTCCACAAAATAAAAGTGATTTCAATATTTTCATGTTGCAACAGATGCTCCAGCCGTAGCCACTTGAGGTCATGAATTTAAACTTTATTGATGACAATGGAATTTGTTTCAGGTGATTATTTAAATAGATTCCCAAATCCGGTAGTAATTATTCCGTCCTGCGCAGAGGTGCTTGAAGTCATTTTTTCAGAGGGGGCTAACTCAGAAAAAGGGCCCGGCCCTATCAAATGTGATAAATAAATTAAAAATTTCAGTATTTTCATTAGAAGGTAACAATTTTTAATTATGTTCTATGTGTGTCAAGCAAAATAATGAAAGTTAGCTTCCTATTATATACAACAGAAATATATTTTATTACTTTTTGCCAAACATGGTAAGGTATTGTTAAAGGCAGTTGTACAATTAACGGAAATTTCTTTGCCAACTTTTGATAATTCGTAACATATTGAAGAGTCCGTTGAATTCTTACACTTTATTATTGTATTTTGGCCAATCTGAGATAAAATTTCTCGACACTGATACCGTAATGCGGCTACATAAATACTTTAACTAACTTGTTTCTGATCTTTCATGAAGTCGCCAATTCGCAGAAAAACTTAAACTTAACTATAAACAAAAGATCAGATCCTTACATGGGGAGGCAACCTTAAGACCTTCGAAAAAATGTACATCCTCTGAAATTCATTTGGATTTCTTTTTTGAGCTTTCTGCAAATACTGATGATCATAGCTGCTTTGCTTTTGGCGGAAAATTGATGCAACAGACGAACAGATGGATGGACTGATAAACGCAATTTTAATAGGGGATTGAAAAATTTTATTTACAATGCTCTACAAAAAGACACATTTAATTCATTCGTAATTTAAAATATCAAAATAGTTCTTTGAAAATATCACCAACACATGCTAAAGGACGTTATTGCTGCTAATATTACATTCTACATTTTGGTTGAAGAATGTATATGTTTATATGCGATATGTTGTTAATTTCATTTCAATTTTTTTCAAATTTACATTCTGACAGGAGATATAAAGCCAAAACCTTTGCGCCGCTCTGAGGTTCGATTCGCAAATTCTGCAAAGACTTCATTTAGTGAAATTTTCAACGTCCTTTCTTTGTGTGTATGAAGGACAAGAAGATGCGTCAGCCTGCTCCGGCTCATCGTCGAGCGAAGATAAGTTTTAAGATGCTTTAGACCGCATAAAGACCTATCACGGGACGTGGACGCGGCGGGAGTTGTAATGAGCAAGGTGATCAAAAGCGTCACCTGATCAATGAGGTCTTCTCTTATCATACTAGGAGCTGCTCTCAACACATCTGTATACTCTTTAAGTGTTTTCGATTCACTGAACATTGTGTCAGCCAATTTCAGTTGAACTGCTAGCTTTTCTACGTTGAACTCATCAGCGTGAACACCAAGAGCTGTTTTCAGTTTGAGAGAATGTCTAGGGCCACCAGACAACAGGATTTTTTCCAAACTGATCATCTGATGAATTCCGGACTGCTCAAAATTACGTTTCAGCTCGTATTTTTCACAAACACAGAAATGAAGTCTTTACGATCCTTATTAGCCAGTTTCGTGTCTTCTTGATCCCAAATGGAAAATTAAAGGTAATTGAATAAATTTTCTTTGTGGATTGAAAATTCGAAATCATTTAGCGATAAAACGATCAAAGTTTTCAATCTACAAATTACAACGCAACCAACCAATGAAATATGTATATACAAATTTTATTAATATATTGAGTAACATCAATTGAATAAACCTAAAATTTTGGATTATAGAATATACTTGCAACCAAATGTAATAACAATCTCTAGTCTATCCACATAACCATTCAAAAGTAGTCATATACTGCAATGGACAATGAATATGTATGTATGTATATATTCTATTGAATTTCATTGCTAACTTCTCGGATCGAGATTATTCAATATGATCAGCTGTTGTTTATCCCACTGGGACTCGTCAAATCGTTGTTTACATAAATAGGTTTTCTAGAGAATACTCCTCTAGAAGCCAATTTCATAAAGTCATTTCAATAAAGAATTAGTCATGAGTAGTATCTTAGGCAATTTCCTTTAGAAAGTACTTAAATACATACTTTAGGTTATATATGGTATGGGTCCGTCCGTCCGTCCGTCCGTGTGTCACAGCAGTTTTTCTCGGAAACTACTTTAGCTAGAAACATCAAACTTTGTGTGTAGGTGTCAAGTGGTGATCTCTTCAAACTTCAATTACGAAAAAAATTTATAAGGTATTTAAGGGGGTCTCCCCATATAGGAGAGTGACCCCCGAAAAAAAAATTTCATTGAAGGTAGCCGATATGGGTATCAAATGAAAGGTCTTGATGAGAACTTTCCAAAACAGGTCTTAGTTTGGCAAAATTTACTTCGAGGGGCGCACAGGGAGGGGAAATACACGAAAAATTTGTGCCCCCCAAAATCCAAATATATTGTAAAACATGTTTGCAAAGTGTATTTCCTATATTCGAAAAAATTCAGAAGTTATAGCGTCGGAAATGATAATTGCTCAGAGCGCTCACGTGTCAAAATTTTTAAAAGAGTTTTTCTCGAAATTTCGTTTTGAAAATCATTTGCAACGATATCTCATAATCTACGGAAGGAATATCTTTAAGTTCCCATCGCTGTTTCAGTACATAATTGAGCAATGTTCAAACTGGGGGTTACCTTTTTTTCCTCACAGTGAAGGAGCCATGAAAAAGCATCAAATTTTAGAAAAAAAATGTTCAGTAATGCGTCAAAAACTTATGTTTCAGTATTTCTTTATAATCCTAGTTTAAGTACAAGTATACTCTCCACTGATTGAAAGACGATTCGACTTTTTCATTGAATATCAACAGGACGCTTGTAGCAACCGTAGGAAAAACATTTGTTCTAAAGATCCTGCTGTTATTAAGCTATGAGCACTACTTTTTTGGGGAGATTATTTTTCAACTCTTAAAATTTAAAAAATATAGCTACAAAAATTTCATTTGCATGTCCATTGGATCTTGTGGAAGAAATCCTGAAAAATCGGTCAAAAAAGAGGCTTCACATGAAATGGCCCCTCAAAATGAAGCAAATGCGTATAAGCTGCCAGTGGCGAAGAGTGGATAGCTGCTCAAGGCAAGCTTACCAAACTAAAGATATACTGAACATCAATAGCATATTGATGTTAAGCCAATACACCAATACAATAAATACATAAATACTTCAGTGTTAACCTAGTTGATTTCAGTTTTGCAAATGAAAATTACGAAAACCAAATTAAATATGATTTTTTGCTAACAAAATGTTTTTTTTTCAACATTTAAAATGAGCATAAATAGTAAATAAATGTTCGTTAAATAAATTTGATTAAATCAAAACAAAAAGCTCCATAAAATAGAACAAGCAAATTCACTCTGATCAGTTCTCTTTGAAGAAAGGTAATGTACACGTATTAGATGAAATAAGTGTACTTGGAATTTCTATAATACCCTTTTCCCATATACAATATCCACGATTTTGACCAAAAAATTAAACAGCAAGTATAAGAGCCAATAGCGCTTTTGGTATCCACATAGCCTTTTAAGAGTGTTGCTAAACAAGGAAATACCCGATACATATGTAACTTTAGTGCTACCATCAGGGAGTTTAAAAACAAGCCGATAGCAGTTTCGGCTTATAAGCGCAATATAAACGTGAATGAGCTTAAATCTCCATTGAGTGAATGGTGGGGAAATCCCCAGAAGAAAATCGGCTTGAAAAATAATCGCAAAAAGTGATGTTAAAATTTTAACCAAAATGTGCAGAATGAAAAAATGGAGTGATAAGACTAAAATACTGACATATAAGGAAATGCATACTGATAGTCAAAATGCAAATAATTCGATACTTCATTTGGGGGTTAAATAGAAATTAATAAGAAAGGAAAGGCTTACATGAATGGCTCGCGATTGTAAGCTACACCATATCTACTATATCACATAAACTAGTTTCAAGGAATTATTTGCCAAACTCGGAACTACCAATTTCCACTCACTAGCAAGATAAGACAATACCTCAAAATAGTCATCAGAAATAATTAATCGCCACTCGAAGAACATCACATTTGAGTACGTCGGCACGGTAAAAACCATATCTCAACGTTGACCAATTATATGAACCATAGTACATTCACATAGTATCCCACCTTCCATTTACCCTGTGTTGCACACTTTTTGAATTTTCCCAGGAGCCGGTCAGCTGAGCCGAGGCCTGTCTTATTCAAAACAAAATAAAAAGCAAACGAAATTTCTGACTTTCCAGAGTTTTGCAAACTGCGAAAAATAATGAATTCAAAAAGGCTCTGACATGATATGTGTAACATGGGATTTCCCGAGAATGATGTGAAATGTTAATTTCACCCAATATATTGTTGTCGCGATGCTGGACCGGTCCGTGAAAAGTTATTTATAATTAACATTCTTGCTTGGCAGCTTTCCTGGGGCCAGACGATAAGCGAGTGGTGCCTTCTCACGATCTGTCTCCGATAGAGTAATCGGATCTATAGTACCAAACGGAGTACCCTCAGCGTGAAGGCTAACACGATATCAGTATACCTGAAAAGAATTGTGTTCCTTTCGAATAATCCCAAGCGCAGTTTCAAAATTGTAATGTAAGCCACCAGGTTTTTATTCCCATGGTGCAATCAATAATCTTGTCAAACGACTGGTAATAAATTTCTACATCCCCAAATAATCTAATGAGGCGCTTTCTCAATAGTCAGCAGGAAAATAAAAACAAGTACACCCGCAAACGCTAGGCAACAAATCACAACCACAAACACTACGAACGTCGTCTTCAGTAATCAATACTAAACCTAATGAATATCCTTCATTCAGGTAGAATTATCAATATAATGCTAGAATGTTTTCGTGAAGATGAGCATCACCAATTTTCACTACATAAGGTAAACGATTGAAGAAGTCTAAGTCTTTAGTAAAAATGAAGTCTGAAAACAATTTAAACAACATTATTTTGGTAAAAATATCGGAAAATGAAACTCAAAGAAAAACAAATTTTTTTCAAATAAAATTTCTGATTATCAGTGGAAATGAAAATTATACCACCTATATCTAAATTGATATGAAAAACAAAGTTGCTGGCTGAAAAATTTCCCAAAGTTTATTGTATAATACAAAGAAGTCTGTAAAGTGAAATTTCAATTTTCAACTTCGATATCCCCCTGCTAATTTGGAAGGATCCAAAAATCTTCCAAAGTTTAAGAATTAGTTCAGCTTTCACCTTAAAGATGTTCTGTTTTAAGTTTTAATTAAGTAAAGAGTCAATGATTTGATATCGGCAGGCCAATTTCCTTTTTTTTTTTTTTGAGAAGGTGTCGGGCCTTGCTTTTTCCAGACACCTTTTAAAACGCGTCCGCTCACTCAAAAACAGCAAGGCCCAATGGCTTTTCAAGAAAAAATAAATAAAGAGTACCAATTCCTCCTTAAAATTTTAATCAATGAAAAAACAAATTTTTTACATAACTGTCACGAAGATACGGTGGTTCATAGACAAACTAAATTATTGGAAATTTGGACTTTTAAGAAATGAACCCGGTAATGTTTGGAGGAAAGTTCATTGAAAACGACTCTTATTATGTGATGAGATTCGCAAAAAACTCTAACTAACATAGACTTCAGACTTCCTTAATTGCTTGGATTGAATATATTTAGCTCAGTCCTTGATTCGTTGCTTCTCATATCGTCCCTCCTATTACAATAAGCGGGCATTCGAGACTAAAGAGAACTCCTGTGACTCGGCTAAGATGTCAGTTGGCGGCAGGGAAGGGTTGTGCAGCAAAATCATAAAGAACTTGAATGAAGTCCATTGCACGTTGGTGGCTGTGATTTCTGCACGCTGGTGTTAGGATCTGATCATGACTAACAATTCTCTATACTTTGAAAGACCATCTGTCTTTTCTTCGCAAAATGTCGGCAGGGAAATGTAGATGAATTCCAGGCTTGATAGTTGCCAGGAGGAATATAATGTCAAGTTTATAGATAATACAAAGTTAAATTATATATGAGATCTGTCTGAAAACCAGCTTTCATATCTCTGAGATTATTTTATTTTTGTGATCCAGATCCCAGCACTCTTCAAATTAGTCTTCATTTGATTGAACAACACGCTCCCATTAGTGTTTCCACATCCCGAAGGAGTTCTGGAATTCTAATTTCGGAATGGCCTCTAGTCTTCTTCTTCTTAGCACTACAGCCCCCCTCAGGCCTTCGCTTCCTGCAAATAGCGCCTCCAACTGTCTCGGTCCATTGACCGCGTCCTTCAATTTCGAAATCCGAGTAGTGATGAACTGTCTTCGTCGACCGAGTCAGACCAGCGTTTCTTCGGTTTCCCCACTGGTCTCCGGCCGTCAGTTCTCCCAACGAATACCTTTTTGGGTATCCGTTGTTCGTCCATACCATTCATGTGTCCAGCCCATTGCAGCTTCCGCAGCCTTATAATAGTTGAGGCATCCGGCTCATCAAAAATGGCCTCTAGAGGACACGTCGTATTAGTTTGAATCGTCTCGATGTCGTCCAACCGGTTTAATGTTTGGAACAGTCAAACCCCGAACTTTATGCTGAATTTTTTTACTACAAAATACAAAAACTAGTGGGTGAACAAATACGGGTGCATGTTGCGTACAAACTAAGGTGTCTTGTCGGTAACTGCGGTATTGAGCGATTTTTTAAGGAATTACTGGTTACGCTCAAAAATTGCTAGTGTTCTCGCGAGGAAATATGAACGCAGGTTTAATACTTTTCGGATGTGGCGCGTACACTTTATTTCTCAATTAAATAATCTTTTTAATCATTTCATTGAAAATATAAATGAAAAATGTTTGCAAGTTTTTCAGAATTTTAGAGAATCTTCGAATAAAGATGAATGATCATTTCAAAAGAAAAGATCTTTAGTTAATTCAATATTTTTCTTTGTAAGAATTTAAGTAAACAAGTTTGAATATAAATGACATTCCCAACACATGATTCATTTCGTAAACGTTCTGGAATTAAAACATGATTTAATATTTCAATATGCAAATTGGGAAAACCCCAATTGACCGGTTATTTACTAAACAGTTCAATTTCAAGTAATCCTTCATATGTGTCTTATTTTCGTATTAATAAAAAATATTGATTAGCAAGATACATATGATCTTATTTTATTGTGGGTTTTCAATGAAACCATAAAATGCTCAGAACTAACTTGTCCTCTCCAATATGTGAATAACCGCAAAGAAAAACACATTGGTGCGTTTTTCGCTGGAAGAAGTTCCTAAAGTCAAAGTGAGTTAAATTCCGCTGTCAAATAAAAACTAAAATACATCCATGCATTTAAAGAAATTTGCATATGATTGAGTGACATGAGATAGCATCTTAAAGATAATCGTCTTACCGTGCTCATATAGAAACCTACATGGTAAATAAAACTGAACTTAAAATAAAAGAAGCATTTTGCGAATGCTTTGTATTAGTTCCATCTTCTTTGTGGCTGCAAAGAACAGGCGAGCCAAAGATGTTTTGCTAATGGAACAATTCCATTCTACGAGTAACTATAACGTCCTATAAGAATAGAACAAAATGCAAAAATTTCAAAAATAATTCTTTTTTTTTTTCGTTTATTTGTGTCGGCAAAGTTGTTTACTACATTTCAATCGGAAGCTATTGAAAATGAACTTTGTATCTCTTGCTGTGTCATCATTCTCTTAGAATTCCTGCACATTAAATAAACCCACAAAGTATAAACAAACTGCAATAAATTGCGCTTTTGCAATTTCAGTGTTTAAGTTGCAGCAATCTGCATTTACTCAGATAATACTCATATCAAATATTGGTCAAATGCATTTAACTAACTAATTGCAGAATGATAATTATTTTATTGCGTTATTCATATAACACTTGAAAATTATATATCGTCCATTACCACATCATAATCATTCACAAATATTTAACTAATTACTAGCGCAATCATTGTTTGTAGAGATTTTCTTTTAATCAAAAAAATGTTATATTGTAACTTGTACATACTAAAAGAAATTAATTTGTGACATAATGACAAGAAATTAAAATAAAATCAAAAATTATCACTGAAATGCAAATAACAGATAAGAATATTTTAAGGAGTGCTCGTTTAAAACATAATTTCTCGCGCTATTTAATGTGAAATAAATCGTAATTATCAATTGAATGAATTGACGTAGGTTGAAATTGAATTTAATGAAAATTCACGCAAAAAAATTAAATTATATATTCCATGCATACTACCTAATCAATATTAAACAAAGAAATGAATTTATTTGTAACTTTTTGGATGTCTTAAATTATAAATCAAGCAGTTCAAAAGAAGGGAAAGTTATTTCTACTTATATACTACCCACTCATTCGCTATTATTTTAGATTTAACGATTTAAATATTCAAATTTTAACCGCTCACAATCTTCATTTCTTAATTAATGATCGTATGGTTTAAGGATAGCCTAGAAAAGCTACAATATATTATTCCATTATCAAATAGATAGAACATTGACCTTCTATGTTTTATTAAAATATGGGCTTATCATTAAACACTCATAGAAACTAGACAAATCGACAGCATTTCCACCAATATTTAATTTTAATCAATGAAAGAATTCCAAAAAAATCTTGTTCAGTAACTTGTAAGATATTAGGGCAACAAAAGAACATCAATTAGATTATGAACTTGAGATAGTTTTGACTGTGGTAGCCGATGTGAATGAAATTGAATATGGAAAACGGTCAATGAAAAATGTGTCAATGGAAAATTTCTTTTCAAGGGCGTGAAGGGTTTGAGAATTGTTTATTTGCACTATTTTACAGATCCACGAATCCAATTACAAAATAGGTAATGAAATATAATACAGTAGAGCCTCGATTATCCGCGGAATTGGGTAGCAAGGGCACAGCGAATAGCAAAAATCGCGGATAACCTGACATAAGATTAAGAATCAGGTGCAAACATGAAAAAAATATCTTGACATATAAAGTATGTTTTATTGTACAAAAAACACAAAAAATTCAAACATACATACTGAGGAATTCAGTTCAGCATAAACCTTTGCTCTTTGACTAACATAATGACTTATGTGTTCTATTAAACCTTTTTAAAAAATAAGTCACTAGTTTTTCCTTCTTACTTTCAAAATACTTCTTCTTGATACGAAATTGTCCTTTCCTTAACATTAGATTTTCTGCCAGCTGTTCCTCTAAATATTGAAGCAACACATCTACGTGCTGCAATGCAGTCTCGTGTGTCATTCACTCAAGTGCCGCGTCTTCTTCTTGGCTTTTATTTTGTTCTTCTTCAATCTCGTGCACTCCCATTGCTTTGTTTGGTATCTCTATGTCGGTCACTCGTTCGAACCCCGGCTCCGCCGCATCGTATTCTAGCCATTCTTCTATATTATTTTCATCCACATTCTCACCTCCCGGAACATATGCCACTAAGTCAACAAGTGTAGATGTCGGCATGATGTTATTCTCTTCTTCACAAATGTTTTGGTCAAAGATATATAAATAAATGGACGAGCAACGATAATCTGTGTACTCGTCCATGTGAGAAGCAAATTTGCCACATATATAAGTTATAAATAACTTACGCTCTCGAAACTATACGATTTCCTCTGCTTCTCCTTCTCCTTTGTTTCCAGTCGGGTTTTTCTTCACTCTCTTCAAAAGAATCACTTCCCCCACTGACACCCGCGCACACCAACGAAATTTCATTTCACGTGCACACGATCGCGCCTTCGTTATCATTCGTAAAACAGTTTGAGTACAACACAACAAACGACTCTCACAGAAAACACGAACGTCAAAGCAAAAGAAATTCGAAATGGGCGCGAAAACGGCGAGAAAACTCATGCGTCAAAGTGGATGGAAATTTCGTAAATTTTTCATAAAAACAGTCAACTCAAGTGCCGATTTCGTACACGCGATCTTCAAAATTAAAAACATTTTAAACGTGAACGTCTTTCAGAGTGAATACAGTGCTAAAAAAAAGCATATCACTTCAAAGCTCAACTTCACACAGCTTTAGTGAAGGTTGCTAATTGCTTTGGCTCACACGACCGGTTGCGGCTCCATTACTCTCTATATCTATGGTTTTGGTTGAAAGTTATTTCGATACTTGGAAAAAATTTTCTCCATGATTAGTAAAGGGTTGATGATTTGATGCCATTCCATGCAGACGTAATATAGTAAATGGTGACCAAAATAGTATAATTCCGCCAAAATTGTTTGAAATTACACCCTTCTTCAATTTTTGACAGTAGCTATTTCTGCCTCTAAGATTTCGAAGATTTCGCCATCAGAAGATGTAGCTAGGTGTGGAAGTGCGTTGTCAATTAACAAATTTGCCTTCTTTGGCATGTTTTTCGAGTCAAGATGTTTACGTATTTCAGGTACAAAAATCTTTTCAAACCATTCTTGAAAAATGTGCTGGTTCATCCAACCTTGTTTTTGACTGAAATAATCAACCAGTAAATTTTCTGCTCGAGGCCCCTTGAAAGAGCTCGGCTTATTAGATTTAACGATTGTAAGAAACCTTAATTTGTGAGTACCCGCAGCGTTGCTGCATGGCATGATTGTAATCCTCTCTTTACTGCTTTTGTGATCTGCCGCTTTCTGTTCACTTTCATATGCTAATGTATGAGTAGGAAGACACTTGCAAAAGAGTCCTGATTCATCAGCGTTATAAATTTGATCATATGGCAGACACAACAAACTCTTCAAAATCACGTTGAAAATCATCAGCTGCTTGTCCGTCACTACTCAATTTCTCTCTGTGTAGGCCAACCTCTCTGATTCCATGACGTTTTTTTAAATCGATGCAACCAACCGGACGATGTATCAAAATCTCACTCCTGGCCCAATAAATAAAAAAATATTTTTGCCTTAGCTGTAATGATATCAAAATCTCACTCCTGGCCCAATAAATAAAAAAATATTTTTGCCTTAGCTGTAAAGATAGGACCAGATACAGGAGTGCCTTCGCTTCACAACTGAGCGACCCACTCTGTTAATGCTGAGTCTATATCGTCATATGATGATTTTTTCATGGTTTTCCAGTTTTCCATTAACGAAGCACTTTCCGATGCTGATGCAAATGCCAACAGTTTGTCTTTTTGCTTCAGTTCGTCTCGCACGGTTGTTTTCCCGACCCCCTAATTCAAACACATCTGATTCCTTGAAGTACCATTTTCTATTTTCGAAATCATTTCAAGTTTTTCTGGAATAGTTACCACGACCTTCTTTCGTTTTTCAGTCATTATGTTTTACAGCATTAATAGAAAATTCCAGAAGCTATCGAGACAAACAAAACTTGACCCTTGCACTGAAAAAGAAGCTAATACCGAAGTAATCACCCAGGTGCATCGTTGTCATAGCAAGAGAGCAACGTTGGCGGTAATATAACGGCTTTCTGCTTTCGAAACTGGGTATGAACCGTGAAACGATCAGACAAATTTTAACCGGCGATTTTGGGATGAATAAGAAGATCACGACAGCGCCGTGCAACATCGCCCTCAGCGTGTCGCAGTATTTGGCCTCTAAAGGGATTGCTGTGCTACAACAGCCGCCTTATTCGCCCGATATGTCACCCTGTGACTTTTTTTTTTGTTCCCTAGAACAAAATCGGTGGTTAAAGGAACCCATTTTGAGTCGATTACTGCCATCCAGGCGGCCGTGACGAAAGTACTCGAGGACATCCCAGTCGAAGCGTTCCAGAAATGTTACGAAGCATGGAAAACGCGCTGGAATCGTTGTATAGCTGCCCAAAGGGATGGCAGAGTTTTAGAATAATTTTGAAATATACGGTTTTCATGGAATCAGTCTCATTACTTAATTGTCATACCTCGTATGCAACAAAAACAATCTAAGCAACTTGAAAAGAAAAAAAAAAAAAAAAAAAAAAAAAATATATATATATATATATATATATATATATATATATATATATATATATATATATATATATAAAATACTAATAAACTATTAGAGCTAAACATACTGTTATTATAAACGCGTTTAAGGAATGTGACAGGGGATCCAGCTGGAGTTCAATGTAGCGACGCGTACTAAAAACGAATAAAATTAAATATCAGTTCGAGCAACTGCACAATGAATATGTCTGCTGAACGCGTTCTTGAGGTGGAACGCATATAAAGCCTTTCCCGAAGGTTCGTTGAAAGAATACCGTGGTATATTTTAAATAAGAACCACAGGTCTAAGAATTCTCGCCATTTTTGAGTGATGGGATGTTGAGGATCTCTAAGCGCTCATCGTAGGAGCTGTAAGAGAGATTAACATGTATTGGTTGAATAGAGAACTTGTGAATTTAAGCTGTACAGTCTCAACAGCATCCAATAGATTGATATAGTGAGCAGACCATACTTGGGAGGCATACTCAAGGATTGACTGGGCTAAGCGTACAAATACATGGAAGTTGGATAAGATGATTTATGTCTTTCAGGAGTATCGTAAAATAAAACCAGCGACACATGAAGCTCTAGTGGTTATGCATGAAATATGGATGCCAAATTTCAAACTTGGTTCAAATACTACTCCCAAATCTTTAAATTTGTCCACATGTGCGAACAACGATCCATCAATCCGATATTCATAGAACACTGGATAAATTTTGTTGGGAAATCTCATGCGACAACATTTTGAAATATTAGGAGGAAGTAAATTACCTTGAGACCAATTTTAGAGATTGTCAAGATAATTTTGAAGGTATGAGCAGTCTCTGCTGAAGTTAATGGAACGATACATTTTTAAATCATCATCGTAAAGAAGACAATTAGAGGACAGGCACTGGGGAAGGTTATCAATGGAAATGTTAAATGCAAAGAGCCAAAAACTGGTCCTTGAGGAACACCGAATTTCGGACTAAATGAGGCTGATGAAAAAAAAATATTCCCCGCAACGGTGCAGGAGCGAAGGGATAAGAAGGATAAGATCTAAGGGAGGATTGAGTTGGACAAATGAAGCCATATTGTTCATTTGTTAACAGGATACTTATGGTATCGTATATTCTGTTATGCCAATTCGCTCAAGGAGCTTGCCAAAACAAGACAGCAAAGAAATTGGGTGATAGTTCGAGATTTCACTACGATTTATGAATTGAATTGATTTATGAATTGGAAAGTTGTAGGCATGCTTCCAGACGTCGGGAAAGCAGGAGGAAGAAAGGTTATTGTTGAAAATAATTGATAGTGGGGTAGATAATGAAGAAGGTAACAACTTTATGAACAGATTTGTTATTCTATCAAGACCCGGACCACCTTTAAGGGATTAGTCCACTGTTAAACTGCTCAAAATGAATTTTTTTTAATATCTACCAAAAAAAGGTATTCAAGATGTCGATTTGAAGTTTTATATACATCTTTACGTAGGTTAAAAGATAACATTTTCTTTGGAAAAAATTATTAAAAAACAAAATGCTGATCGCCCCGATGGATCGCTGCAGCACCGCCGAAAAAAAAGCAAATTGCGCCGCGTAAATTCTTGGGCAAAGTAAGCATCTGTGAACAAATTACCAAAAATATTTCGTTAGTTTTGAGTACAAAGGACTGCATGGGCCTAAATCTAGAGCCATAAAGTGGTTTAAAAAAATTTGGTATACTTTTGAACAATGGTTATCCAGTTTTTCGCATTTTTTCAATCAAAAAAATGTTTCCCAAATTGTCAAAAAAATTTATTTTGTTGTTCTAAATTTAGGCCTGTGCAGTAGTTTAGAGTATGATAAATAGCTGCACAAAATTTGAAATAAATTGCCGGAGTAGTTTTTCGTAAATTTACGACGCGCGCCGAAAAAGTGCGTTTTTAGTATTGTATAACGATTTTTAGGCTAAATTTTATAATTTTGAACCCAATATCTGGCCTTTATACTTGTACATAAAGTCGAAAGTTTAATGTGAAGACCTGCCACAAATGGGCCTACCCTCAAGGTCTCTACAGACAGCGTCGACTAACGCCCCTCATCCAACGAGAACGTTCCAGTTACCTCTGTTGAGAACCTGCTACACACTGGTTGGTGCGCTAATCTCCTTTCTAGCTACAAAATAAAAACCACAAACCACCACTTTTCTGCCAGAATGTTCCTCACCTTGTAGGGGGTGACAGTAACCAGTCATTGGCTCCCCCCTACGGATCAAACCTCTGCCCAGGTTGTTGCGGCACTTCATTCGAATACCGCTACCAGATTTTCGCTCTCAAATGCGATGGGTTGATGTCTCAGCCTTGGGTCTGTGGGAACGGCACTTCCCAAGGATTTGCAGATCCGGTTCCTCAGTTCTGGTCCATCCCCCTGCGGTTGTCTGCTTAACTACCCTGCACCTTCCTTAGACTAACCGGCACCAGGAATCACCACCTACCAACACCATAGACAATCACAACAGGACGATCACGACAAGACGACCACAGACATATTAGGATACCCAGGACCTTGCAAAGCTCGTCGGGTATAGGAGTTTATCTCCGTGAATTTCTCCTCATCCATTAGAAGCTCATAGACTTCTGCGAGGAATCTATGCCACATGCACCACGGAGCTTGGCATATCCCGGACACTCAAATAGTACATGTTGCCAAGAGTCACTCTAAGCAACGCAGATTTGACAACATGCATCATCCACTAAACCACGACTAAACAACCATTCATTCAGACTTCCATGCCCTGTAAGCAGGAACCCCAAACATAGACAAAAGTCAACGTGTAGTGTCCGCCTAGCAAACAGAACGTCAGGCATAAACATATATGTCACACGTCTCCTAGTGCACTCATTCGACCTGGCTTGCCAGGCAGAAATCATGCGATCCTCCAGCATGGTCAGAATGCTGATGAGACTCTGACGTGATTCAACCGTATACCAACGAAATCATATACAAATGGTGAGAATTTACTTTTAGAATGTATTTTATATATATAGCGTACACGCTGCAGATATTGGGACTGGCAGATGCTCGAGCGGTTCAAGGCTACAATTGCTCCAAAAATTATACGATAACTGGGAAGACTGCGAGCGCTGTAATTCAAAAACGGCTTTAGATATCGATTTGAAATTTTTTACAGGTATTTTTGAGACCAAAATCTATCAAATTACATAAAAATATTTTAAAGTGAATTAACCTCTTAATGCCAAAAGTGAAAAGTACACTTTCAATTTTTAATGAAGAGGTCACGATAGAGTGTCCAATGGTGGAAGGAGAAGGACACGATGAATTAAAGTTGGGTTTGAAGCTTTAAATGTGGAGGAAAAAAATTGAGCCAAAAGTTCACAGATAGCTTGCCCATCAGAAGATTGGCAGTTATACCATGTATGACTATTAGATTGCAGTGAGGTTTCAATCATATAATAATCAGATCGCATTGCATTCTTAACTGCTTTTTGGCTTCTTGGCGAAGCAGTCCTTAGTTAGCGAGGTCAGTGTCAGAGTTGGAATACTGATATATTCTACACACCTGGTCCTTCAAATAAAGAGCGTCTGAGTCTTCAGCCGAAAACCAGCTGGGGCTCCTTTTCCGAGATTTTGATAGAAAGTACATAATGCTGAATCGACATCTAGCTTCTGTAGCAATGAATCCCAGTCAATATTATCCAGCTCTAGCTAAATGGCTGCATAGTTGGATTTGCGGAAATTAAATCTTTGGGGAAAAAGGACTGCGTGCGGACTGAGGTGCGAGAAAAAATAAACGCACCTCAAGCGGAGGATGATAGGCATCAGGTTTTAAAATCAAAGGGATAGAGGCTGGATTGGTTGGTAGTAAGAAGGAAATCGAGAAGTTTGTTGCTTGCGTTCGGGATCGTATTTAATTGCGATAGGGAGCAAAGCGATAAAAAAGAAGAAAACAGGATAGAGAGATCATTAAGGATGTGAAGGTATGAAAGCTTGTGTCCCAACTCAGCAAGGCATGTTTATGTCACCACAGATAGTGACAAATAGTGTATAGAGGGTTGATGCTACTGAAATAAGAAAAGAATTCAGAAAAAAACGATTGTAAATGCGGTAAGGAGCATTGGAAGGGATGTACATGCAAAGCAATACTTAACTTACGACTTGAGAGATATTAATGAAGACAATGATGCATTCTACTGAAAGTGAAAAGTCAGAGCAGAGTTTGTTGTCTAAAACTTCATGAATAGTAATAAGTATACCACCATCGTCTGATTTACCTGAAACCAAACGATCTTTCAGTACTGTAGATATCATACGAGTATAGTGGTAAAATTTCACTGCTGACGATGTCAGGAGCTAGCCAGGTTTCTGTTTAACAGATGTAATCATCGCCGTAGATGGAAGAGGCAATTTTAATAGCCTGCAGCTTGGTTTGGTGTTTCGAATATCAAAATTTAAATTACTATTTGAAAAAAGTTTAGGGTGAACAGTTGTTAAAGTCTCAGAAGAGAGCTCACCACACAACGAAAATTTCTTCTTTTGGTCGCCTCGAAAGGTTTAATTAAATTTACAGGAAGCCAGTATTCTGGGTGTACCTCCAATTTTACCTTTTGTCAGTTTGTGGCAGATGATGATTTTTACCGAAGGTCCGAATGAAAATTTTGAAATCTCTTTTAAATTAGTTAAATCATTCACAGTAGGCATACAATTGAATTACAACAACTTGAAATAAATTTTAATATTACTGGTGAAAAACATGAACATTTTTTGGGACTTCATCATCCATAAGCCTCTCATCAGATGCCAATTCTAGCCCAAAATGTGTTGGCATAATCCAACGATCCCAATAGACGTTATATGGCTCATGACTTTATTTATTTTTATTTATCCATCCTGACCTAGAATTGGAATCTGAACGACGAAATCCCAAAAAAAAATCATTTTTTTCTCCAGTGATTAAAAAATTTAAAAGTGTCTCCGATCTTTATTTTAATATTAATTTTAGTAAAAATTAATTCAATTATGTCAATAAGAATAAAATTTTGGAATGCATTTAATATTTGCGATTAATTTGATTTCTAGCAAAACTTCCTTCGAATGAATTAAAAGCTTTTTCTTTCAATTTTAGATTATTTTATTATTCATTTCCTAATTAATTTTATCTTTTTATAGACTACGGAATAAATTACACATTAATGTATAATCGATTGAAAATTTCTATTTATTTTATAACATTTAAGCTTTAATATATATTTAAAAGGGGCCAAGAATAGCCTTTTGCATTAGATACAAGAATTACAGCAAAATGGAATTGTGAGGCTATATATCGGCAAATTAGCTAAATATTCTTCAAAGTATCGCACATCGTTAGCTAAAGGTGTTTCAAACATTTCCGGCAACGCACAAACCTTGCTTCGGTACAACGGCTCATCTTTTCCAGCGGACATCGAATCGACTTTTTGTTTGATCTCTTTCTTATAATGGGTATAGAGTCCGCGTGGTGTAGTGGTTAGAGAACTAACCCCATAAACTGAAGGTCCCTGGTTCAAATACAGTTGGCGACAATGAGATTTGTCTCAAGTGATTCTTCGGACCGACTATAAGCCCGTTCAATTATGATACGTACTGGATTAAAATAAGAAAGTTTTACAGCTGGACCAAAGCGTGTTATTGAAAATATCACTTTCCCGATTGCTGAAACATTCGATCAAGATAATGAGATACTCTAACTATCTCCAAGCCCAAAGAGTCTGTGATGCTAAAGCAAAAAAAGGAATAACCTTGAATAAGTAAATATATCCTTAGCAACCTCGTTTGTTTTCAGAAATACTTGGTTTTTATATCTTTATTTTAACTGCATTTGTTAGCCTAAAAAAATCGTGCCTAATATGCAAATCAATCCCATAATTGTCCATTATCTTTAATCATTATTCTCGTAATATTATCCGATGATGCAAAAAAAAAACAAGTTTTAAGTTTAAATTTAAACAAAATCTAACACGTGAAACGACTTTTCAAAAACGTGCCTCTCATTTAAGTAATACGCAAAATAGGTGAATTTTTCCATGACAAAACAAAAATGTTCAGCAGAAATAAAAATTTATGTTCTTCAACTTAAATTCTTTGCATTATTTATCTCTTCATTCACACTTGCCACACGTCACGCATGTGGATCGGTTATTTTTGGAAATTTATAATTTTTATGTTAAAATGAAATTTGCCGATGAGTGAAGGTGATTTCAGGAATGATCTGTTTCTTTCTAGTATCTAGTGCGTCAGCTGAATAAAAACAATGACGTCTAAGAGCACTCAGATATAGTTTTAAGATAATTTTTATGCAAAGATTTAATTTATGGTTATTTTGATTAAAACTTCCTTTTCGGCTGTCTTTAAAATGTTTTTGATGATGTTGAGTATCATCAGATGATGATATGTTATAGTTAACATATTGCCTTGTGCGAAAAGTGGTTTGAATTGCAGTTGATTTTGTTAATTTCTAAATTCTAGTTCTAAATGAAATTCGAATTTTCTTATTTTTTCTGAATACTTCGCATCATTTTTTAATGTCGTTTTTTTTTCAAAAAGAGTGGAAAACATTTACATTAGTTGATCTCGGTAACGATTTCCAAAAATTTTGCTCACCCAATGCAAACCTTCTTTCAGGACCTATTGTTCTATAATTTTTTGAAAAAATATAAAAATTCTCTGCCGCCACCAAGAAGCTACGAAAATACAATCTTCCACCCACCACTTAACATTAATCATGCCCATGCTGCTTGTTTGTGATTTTAGCTTAAAATTCAGATCTTAAATATAAATGATATAATATAAATGAAAACAACGTGAAATTCGTCGAGCAGAGGTTAAATTTTCAAATTTTTTCCTCCTAAGAAATTCTTTCCATCCCAGTTGCTTTCAGTTTGTTAAAAAAATTTGTATCCAAGTTGAAAATAAAAACAAAAAAAATATTCTAATGGATGTGTTGTAAATATAGTTCATAATTTTTGTTTTCTTAAATTATTGTTTTTGTTTTGATGTTATTTTCAAAGAGTTTCTAGGTTGTATATTTTAAGAATTGTTTATTTTATTGTTAGCTTTAGATGATTTCTTTTTGATGTACGTTGACCTGCAGCTAATGACACAGTTTTAAATATTTATAAGTTTTATAATTTATTTCAATAAACTCCATCGAAATTTTAGGTTTTAGTATTTTTTGTTGCCATGTAAAGTTATTTTGGAAATTCGTTATAGGTGATACCAATAAGAAAATCAAACATAAAAATGTAAGGCTTAAAAAATTCTTATTTTATATCTTTCAATATTCTAATACTTTATTAATTAGAGAAAATTTTTAAAAATTGTGTAAAAAAATTTCAACTATAAAATAAGTTTTTATTGTATCTCATTAATCTAATTTTAATTTTTACAACTATTACATTTCTGTTTATTTTCTAGAAACTTCGCATGATTTTTTAAAAAGTTTTATTCAAGTTACTAGATCCAGTAGTTATAATTTAATGATTTTCGCTTTTAAATGTTTCTTAATGGACCATTCTATCATAAATCCGAAGCAGTTTGGCTTTCAAAAGAACGAGAGTACTTTCTAGGCGTTACTTTCCGTCTCACGTTACGTCTTGTTAAAGGAGATTATGTTATTGCAATTTTTGTGGACCTGAAGAAAGCTCTTGATACGGTCCATCATGACCTGTTACATCAAAAACTTGAATCGTATGGTATACAAGGCAAACCGAAACAACTTTTTAAAAGTTATTTGGAAGGAAGATTCAAAAGAACATCAGTTAATAATGTCTTGAGCAGTCTAGCACCAGTGAAATCGGGGGTTTCTCAAGGAGCCATACTTACACCAACCTTGTTTTTGCTATACGCTAATAATTTGAATATATGTAAACTGAAAGCTCACCACACATTATATGCTGGTGATACTGTGCTTCCTTATGCAGGACATGATAGCGTTGCCATGGAAAATATCGTCAACGAGGATCTAGATAAATATCGTTCATGGTTTATCCAAAACAAGCTAGCATTGGACACAATACATTATTTGTAAACAGAAGAATAAGAAAGACAAAGAAGGTGACCTACAAATTATCGGCGAAAAATTGCAAAGAGTGTTTGAAGTTAAATATCTCAGTCCTACCATAGATGATTGTTTGATATGGTGGCCACACATAAATAATTTGAGGAGACAAGTAGCACCAATGATAGAAATGTTGAGAAGATATGAAGGTTTTCCAAGGCATATAAAGAAACTTGTACTAAATGCATATGAACTGACAAAGCTACATTATGCGGTGGACATTTGGAGTCAATCGTCATAGCAAAACCTTAATATTATATCCAGGATACTAACTAAAGCCTATAAAAATATTCTAGACATTCCAATTCTCACTCCAACAAGACTAGTGTATCAACGTACCAATGCACTCACCTTCAGTCAAATCATTACTATGGAGAAAGCTAAGTTTATCTTCAAATGTCTAATTTGCAGTGAATCGGAACGCAGCCCCTTTATAGAAGTATTACAAATAAATCCACATAATTCAAGAAATGCGACCAATTTTGGAATACCTTACGCTAAAACTGATCGACTAAAGAACGATGCAACGAATGGTGCTCTGCGTATATACAACAATCTTCCAGAAACACTGAAAAATGCAAGCTCATTATTGGTTTTTAAGAAAAGACTCAAGGAATATCTAATAAGTTCAAATTATTGATAAGTCCGGATAATTGAAAATACAGTATCTTAGGATGTTTTAGACCCTAAAGTCGAGATACTTAAAGACAGCTAGTTTTTATAAACTCAGAGTTTTGTTTTATTGCGTCGTAATATAATATCTTGTTTTCATCTCTGAGAACTGGTAACGTCGGGCTACACTAGCAGGAAAGAAATTCTTTACAGCATTTTGTGTGCCCCTTATACCGATGTTTTCGCATTGCCTGGAGGCACACGTAGCAATCGACAACGTGTGAAGTGCAGATCGCACGACCGTTGTGCGACGATGAAAGAGTGATGGAGACAGTGGTAGAGAACGGAGGTATTTAAAATAAAAAAATAAGAGTATAAGAAGCTGCAATGCTGAAACATAAAAAAAAATTTCAACTTAAAGCATTTAATTACTTATCTGAAACTAAGGAATAAAAACCTTTCCGTTTAAGTTAAAAATGAAAAACAAACAAAAATTATTACAATTAAACATTCGCCATGAACATTTTAAATGTTTGCAATGAATGCGGCAGAAGATGATTCAAAGAAGTCAGAACGCATCTGTTTATCCAACGAGGTAAAATCTTACGGCTTTCCAAGTCATCTTCAGTGTCTAAAGATAACACAAAGGAGTCAAAACGCGTCTGTTCACCCAACAAATCAAGGCTCGACGACTTTTTAAGAAAAAAAAAACAATTTAGAGTCTTGTGAACACCCACAAAAACGCCTTTTCAATCAAGTTTACCATTGCCACACAGTCGCAGTCACTTGTGAAAGTCAACTAGCGCGTATCAGGCGACAGGTTAATAACAATTATTATTAATAACCTGTCGCCTAGTAAGGGCTAGATGACTCTCACAAGGGAGCGTAATATTTATATTAGATATAACTAGCAAATGCAAAAACCAAATGCAATTGACTTAAATAAATGTTAAAAATTTATGAACATTACTTAAAATCTAAATTGAGATCATGCGAATTCATCGAAGCCAGAGTTAGTAACTGATGAGTACACTGATGACGAAATCTCAAAAATTCATGCATTTCTCCCAGTCAATCAGACTAGTTTGGTCTCCTTATAGTGGATGCCAAACCAACCAAATTATATATTTAGCTCTTTGCCTACACCAAATAAAATACTCAAGAAATGGTTGGGACCTTTTTTAAATAAACTTCCTCGTAAAACATTAGTGTCCAGAGTGACAGAAAACTCATATCGCATTAAAATTGCATGTTCCTAGTTTTCTTCATCTAGTTTGCTTCAAGTTATTTTAAGGACTTTATAAAACAAATTTTAACACAGCCCTACTAGTTTCGCGTCTTGTCTGTTCGTCCGTCTGTCGTTGCGTCACAGCAAGTTTCCTCAGCAACTGTCGAAGCTAGAAACCTCAAACTTATGGAAAGGTCAAAAATGGTGATCTCTCAAAAGGTTAGATTTTATCAAACATTTCAAAATTTTTAGGTGGAGGCCACCCTCACGCAGAAGTGGCCAGTAAATATTTTTTATCAAATGTAGTCGGGTATTAAATAAAGATCATAACTAAAATTTTCAGAATCAGAAACAAACAAGTCATTTTATGCATCAGTGAGTCCAGCAGCAGGAAAAATGCACGAAAAATCTGCATCTTTTGTATAAATTTGGAAGATTTCTTATACGAGTGTTGAATAAACAAGTCATATCATCAACTCGTACTATCAGAAAACTTGTTTCAAACCCTAGAATGCTTACAAAGATCTTCTGGTAGGAGCGCTCTCCTGCTTACTCAACTTGTTTTTCATTAGTGCTCAGTCTGTGAAGTAGTTCTGCAAGTCAATTTCTGAAATAGTCGCCGCAGTTTACACGTTCATTTCAATCGCTAAATTTTTATTTTCATAAGACCCTAGAACATTGGTAAAATTAAATAAATATAAATATATAGTATATATTTTGTACAATTTTTACCCTTAAACTTACAATAATCAAAGTATTAACGCATTTTCTTTTTCATTTTCAGGTAAGTTTTGAGAGACTATCAAAATTATTCCCAAAAATAAATACATACACGTAAGTAGACCAAAATATTTCGGTGTCATCATATTTTTTTCCATTGCTCTGATTAAAAAAAAAATCTTTGCAAACAACTTGATCGTTGATCACTTTGCTTTTTATAAGTTCGTCTGAAACTGTGGTGAAAATTCAAAAATATTTTATTTGAATGCCCTTGGATCACTCATGTCCTTGAGTTTTGACCGTTTAATTTCATACATACACTGCCCTGCAAAAGTTTGGACTCACTTAGAAAAATCTTTTTTTGTATTCATCGCTTTAATTATCGTTCTAAGACCGTTTAATGGTTTTATACAACGTATTTGTTCAGAACAATATTGTGTGGATAACTTTTGGGCGTTTTCTTTTAATTACCATTTATTTATGTATGTATATTTAAAATATTGAAAAATCGACAATAGTAAAATACATTTATAATTACTCCATCATTTTTTTTTACCTCGAATTAATATTTGCTCAATGCATTGATACTTCAAAATGCGCAGCAATGACTTCAAACCCCATATGCCGTCGATTGTCTGTACAATAACCTCACGTTTCCTCACTTTGACACTTGAAAGACAGATGCTCATTGCACAATATTGCTCCTTCATTGTGTCTATAGTCTTGAAAATGGCAAGAGTAAAGCAAATACCAAAAAACGTGCTCAAATAGTAATTTTTAGTGAAACCGGCCATTTGCAGCGAAAAATCGCACAAATACTGGGAGTTTCACAGAAAGGAGTCCGTACATAATTTGAGATATTCGCTGAAACTAACTCGTTTTCCGACAGGAAATGCTCGGACCGACCCAGAAAGACGACAAAAAAAGATGATAGACTTATACAAGTGTTGAGTAAGCAGTCCAGACTCAGAACAGTGCCAGATATCAGAACCGAGATCAATCAAACAAACGCTACCGAAGCCGATCTCCAATACAACGGTCACACGTGGGTTGCATGATGCCGGTTTGTATGGACGGGTCGCTGCCAAAAAACTATTGTTACAATCGGTAAACGTCCTTAAACGACTCAAATGGGCAAAAGAATACAAAAATTGAACAATGGAAACAGATGTTATGGACCGATGAGTCCAAATTCGGAATTTTCGGTAGCAAACGGCCAACGCACTGCCGCAGAAAATTTGATCAACGGCACTCACCTCAATGTGTAAAGCCAACAGTTAAGTTTGGCGGTAGTAGTATGATGGTATGGGGTTGTTTGTGCTATGCTGGTGTTGGCACCTTGGTAAAAATCGCCGGAAAAATGGGGAAAGAAGACTATGACCGGCTACTTCAGCGAAGCGCTATTCCATCTGGTACTGATTTGATAGGAGAGAGGTTTGTATCTCAGCAAGATAATGCCCCTAAATATACTTCAAAACTTTGTGCGAACTATTTAAGATCGAAAGAACCTACACGCACTCTTAAATTCATGGAATGGCCACCACAATCGCCGGATGCAAATCCCATCGAACTGTTGTGGGATGAGCTGGACAGAGTAGTGTGGAAACTGCATCCAACCAGCGAATCACACTTATGGCAATGTCTTCAGCAAGCTTGGCAACAATTGCGACCAGAAAGACTTCAGAAATTGGTGGACAGAATGCCCAAAATTTGTAGTCAAATCGAAAGGCCAAGATATTGATGAAAAACGGCTGGATTGATCTTTTCATTTTTTTCCAGAAGAACTCACGAATAACTCAAGTAAATGTTTATTACTTATTAATAAAATGTTATTCTAAACAAATACGTTGTATGAAACTGTCTGGGAGCGATAATCAAAGCGATAAATATCGACAAAAAAAAATGATTTTTCTAAGTGAGGCCAAACTCTTGCAAGGCAGTGTATTTAATACCAAAATTTTTACTTTTTGGCAATCTCTAAACATGTCTAGCTATGAATTTGAGACTATTCCTGAATCCCAAATGATGAAATATGAATTCAAACCTTTTTGTGAATCCAGAAGGTTGGAATATAGGCCTCCGTGGTGGTGATGACTTCCTCATTCGACTGAAATTTTTGCCCGGTGAATGACTTTTGCAAGCTTGGAAACAAAAAGAAGTTGCATGGGGCCAAGTCTAGAGAAAACGCTAAATGGGGTTGCAGTTTGTAGCCCAATTCGACCAACTTGGTGGTGTGAGCTGGTGCGTTGTCATGGTGGAAGAGCAGTTTTTACTTCGCCAAATAGGGCCTTTTTCTGCAATTTGGGGCCAAATTGAACTAATAATAAGGCATAGTAGAGCCCTGTAATTATTTTGCTTTTCTCCAGGTGGTCAATACAGATTACACCATGTGGATCGCAGAAAACGGTGGCTAAGACAGTCTTGGCCTTCTTTGAAGCTCATTTGTCGAGTGAAATCCACCGTTACGACTGCTCCTTGGTCTCTGGTCTGTACCAGTCGGGCCATGTTTTGTCCACGGATACAAAACTAAGCATTAACTCTTTCGTAAACGTCAAACACTGCTCTGAAGTGGTTTCATGGATGCATTTGTCGTCCGGAGTGACCAAACGTGGCACCTATTGTGCCGACATCATTCTCATGCCCAAAACTTCTTTCAGGATACGACCCATGAAGTCTTTTGAAACGGCCTACTGTCTCAGCTATCTCCCGCACCTTCAATCAGTTGTCTGCCAATACGAATGTGTGGATTTTTTCACGTTATTCTCCATGGTAGCCGTTTTTGGAGTATCTGGGCATGGCTCATCAAAAACCGACGTGCGACCATTTTGAAACTCGTCAACATAATTTTTCACGGTCGTCATCCAACCGCTCTTTGATTTCGTTGCGTGATTTCCTTTCCAAAAACAAGAATCGAAACACAGACCGATATTGCTCTTTCTCTATTGTTTCGAAATTCAAAAAGTGATTAACCCCTGATATCTTATAAAATAATTTGAAAGTTTAAATTAATATTGCTATCTACGAATATTTTTTCTGGTTGGTTTAAGTGAAGTTTTTTGTTGATTTGCTGTAAAATTTAGTTTTTAGTAGTTTAGTTGTAGTTTGCTTCACCATTTATTTCTTAAAATGTTGCATTCTTTTGATGGCATACGGATATATTTTCTGGCAAGTGTACATACATGGATTTCACCGAATCATCATTTAACTTAGGTAAATTGAATTTTGTTATTGTCCAAAAAATTCAGCTGATGAAATCGTGTTTGACGCGAACTTTAGTAGCTACAATAATATAAAAGAGACAAATAACATATTCATTATAAGGGTGTAATGGTTTTAACTTTGCTTCATTGTCGAGGCTTTACAAAGAGAATCTAAACCGGCCCCTTTTCGGTTAAAGACGTGAAATTTTGAGGTACAGTCTTCCACAAAAGTCAAGGTACAGTGATAAATATCATGAAAAATGTTTGATATTTTTATTTAAAAAACCTATAGTGATAAAAATTTTTTGGTATTACTTCAACTCTAATCATTACACTTTAAATTCATGTAAAACAAAACGAAAATTCTGTCGTATTAATATATTATTACATATGATGTGTTGGAAAGTCAATGAATGAAGTCCACAAAAGTCAAGTAGGTGTACACCTAAAGAAAAATGATACAAATTGTAATTAAAGTCTTGCATAGTTATTTGAATTATACTTTTCTTAATATTTTGTCGGATATCCTTTCATCTGAATTACTGACTTCAGTCTTTTAGGCATAGAATATGCCAATTTTTTAGTAAATTCGCTGCTGATTCTGGCCCACTCCTCCAATATAACATCCTTAAGCTGCGCCTTGCTTGATATCACTCTTTTTCGGATTTTTGTCTCAAGCTCATTCCAAAGATGCTCTATAGGGTTCAAATCAGGGCTTCGAGGCGGTGTAGCAAGCATGCGAGTATTGTACAATAGCCACATTCGAACTTTATGCGCAGTGTGCTTAGGGTCATTGTCCTATTGAAACAAGAAATCTTCTCGCATACCTAATTTGGCTGCACTTTGTTTCATGTTGTTTCGTAGAATCTCTAAATAAGAGTTCTGATCCATAGTATTTTCGATGAATGTCAGATTTCCAACTCCAGCAGCAGCCATGCAACCCCAAACCATAACACCACCGCCTCCATGTTTCACTGTTTTAATAGTGCTCTTGGGATTAAATGCTTCTCCTACTTTTCGCCAGACCCTCTTATACCCATTTACACCAAATATACAAAATTTAGACTCATCCGAAAATAAAACATTATCCCAAAACGTTATTGGTTTGTCAATATATGCTTTTGCAAATGTTATTCTTTTTTGTTTGTTTGTGGAACTTACAAGAGGTTTTCTTCTAGGCATACGAGATGAAAATCCAGCTTCTACGGCAGCTCTACGCACAGTTTCTGCGCTAACCTCCTTCTTATCATTAATTCCAAGAACATCGCAGATTTTTCTACAGCTTAGAAATGGATTTTGTTTTACCATTCGCGAAATTTTTCTCTTGTCCTTTGCACTTAGTTTAGATGGACGACCTGTTCGGGGCACATTTTCCACCCTATTTTCCTTCTTAAATCGGTTTATCACTTTTTGAATGGTTGACCGACTTTGCAACACTAGTTCAGCTATTTCAGAATATGATTTGCTCCGATTTGAATGCAGAATAATAATTATTTCACGCTCCTTAATACTCAACTCCTTTCGACTCATTTTTTAAAAATTTTATTAAATAAAAGATACACCACGAATACGGACGCGATATTAAAGACAGCGGCCTACGGTTGTTAACTCACTCTGATAATATGAACTTGGGGGATTCCCCTTTTTACAAATAACAGGGCATTTTCTGCAACTGTACCAAGACTTTTGTGGAGTAGAAAAGAGACATTGCCAACAAAAAATTATTGTCTTCAATGATCATTATTGCTAAATCCCTTTAAATTTATGAAAACATAAATTCAACAGAACTCGTATTATTACCATTTCATAACTTTTGGTTTTCAAATAAAAATATTGATTCAGTAATACAATTTTCAGTTACCGATTCTCTGTACCTTGACTTTTGTGGAAGACTGTACATCAACGAACTTTGCCTCTTAAGGCCTACGCGTTCAGATACTCTACTCCGAGGTGGCTGGTTGTCGGCTAGCTAGCTTGGAGAGGAACTTTGGTTATTGGTTTTGATGCGAGTAGACTACGCTCGAATACTTCCTTCAACCACCAACTCAACTATCCTTTTAAAAATCATACAAAAATTTTTAGCAAAAAGATTTCAACATTACTCTATATTAGCCTTTCCGAGGCGTCCACCAACTCAAGAAGAACACCTTCTAACTCACGCGTGCCCGATCCAAGTACCAAAGCAGTCTTAAACTGACTCTACGTTAATTCTAACCAAAGCACTCTACACTAAATAAAATTTTCGAAACCCAAACTATGACACCGCGTTCTTGAACTGAAAGCCAGAACTAATTAGTCGCATATTAATGAGATCCCCATACGCATCTTCCGCTTTTGTTCGCCACAGAAACTCTAATCTACAAACAGGAAAAAATCATTTAGCGTTTAAAAATGCAGGTGTAATTCAAGATTTTCTCCCACAAAAGCTTTTCTCTCACCCTCTAAAATTATTATTTAGTTAATATTTCACTTAACTTTTTGTTTCTTTTAATCATCTAAGAACTTTTTTCTTCTCTCTCTGCCTCACTCTCTCTCTCTCTCTCTCTCTCTCTCTAAACCTTAACAAACTCGTTGCAAATAATTTTGCTATTTAATTGACATCTTCGCTTGAATGGTGGTTCCAACACGATATAAAACTTAAAATTAAAAATATAAAATACCATGCAATTTATTCTCTAACGTAAAAAAAAAATTATATATCGATCTCATTTTTGGAGAAATACAAACTGTAATAATTGTTAGCATTTCCAGCTTATAGAATATAGTGTAAGGATCGAGAGATATAGTTCCGGAAATCTATAGTATTGAATTTTCATCACGATTTTAAACATTTTAATAATTCTGAATTGAAGGAAATTCAGAACCATTTATATTATGATAAAATCACATAATCTATGAATACAAATTGGAAATTGCATGGAAATAATAATTTTCAATCCAGTGTTATTTATTATTGGTCTTTACCTTTACGACGAGGTATTAAACTAGACAAAGCACAAAATTGAGGTCGTATTTCGGAATACATTCTTCTCATTTCAGTGTCTGGAATCACCTTTCATTTTTATAAGATGAAACGATTTATCGAAATTTTTTTATGTTTAAAATTTTCGAGAAATAGTATCTCCAAACGTATTTTTTTCAAGTACCTTAAGCATATTGGCCGGTGTTTGTTTTGGGTTGATTGATGTCTCGTAGCGATACGGTCAACATCTATTAGCAAGAGTGAGATAGCTGGCACATTAATTGTCGCTATTAAAGGATTGTTTTATCCTATTCCAAATGGTGAAGTATGCCTTAATCATTTAAAGGTCACAGTTTTCTATCCGGCACCTAGCGCATTGCTCTTGATTTCCAAAACATACAACTGCCTAAGGGCCCTACAAGTACGAGGAATCTTTAAACGAGGCTAGCAACAAAAAATTATCATCCTCTTTATATTAATTCATCTTGGGACTCCGGAGATGGTCCAATGAGAGGTCATCTAAACAAATTGCAAACCAGACCAAGACCACTAGTTGAAACCGTCAAAAATGCTCAAATGAATATTCCTTTTTCTATGGCGGCTGCCGTCAATCCTAAGTGGCTTACTGCTTGTTCAAGGTTCACCACGGTATCAAGTAGAATGAATGATGAGGTCTCCACTGACATCTGTCGCCATGCCCGGAAGTGCTCCGACACCTATCGCAGGTGCCATTCATGAATGACAGCATAGATCTCGCCATTATGGGGCGACCATAATCAATCGTCCGTGCGGGGCAGTGGGTTAGGGTACACTCCGCTTGCGAAGATGCTCCCAAACTCAAATCTCGGTGGCGGCATAAAGTTTGAGCGTCTGATGCTGCTGTTGGACTATCAACCCACCTGGTTGTGATGGGTACTAATTGAAAAATTAGATAGTAATCACATGGTTAAGCGCGATATTGACCATATCACCTCGAATCCCGTTACGATCATGGAATGAGATACCCTTACAATAACAAACGCCAAAGTTCGGAGTTTGACGGTTGTGTGATGGATTATTATTATTATTAATATTTTTATTATTAATATTTTTATTATTATCAATCGTCTATTAAGAGGGGCACTTACGACTAGTGATCTTTTCATAGTTTTCCATAAAATCAAAAATTTTGTGAAAGAGCTTTATAGAAAATTAAATCATTCTTCGGGTTTTCCTAAAATCTGATGATTGGTCTTAAAATTAAAAAATTCACATAATGATGGATAAAACACTTTCGAAATGTTTCTTTAACATTAATCCATCTGAATTGATGCCGTAATCAAGTTTTAACAGACAATAAATGATAAAATACATTTACTTGAAAGATTATCTTTGCAGTTTCTGTAAATATTTCGAATTTTATGTGACCCTAACGTTGATATTTTTGATTTTCATATTGAAAAATAAATATAAAAAATGTATATCATATGCTGGAGTTGATAAATATGACGCAACTTCTGACGGTGAATGAAAATATTATTACTGCAAATATTTTTTAAGATAACGTCGAGTTGAGGACTTCATTTCTAGAGAAAGCAAGCTCAGTTATGAAATGAAAACAAATTAGGTAATGGATAAAATTTCGAATCATACTTGGTTTACAAAAACAAAAATTGTAGCACTTCAGCCCCTTTCGGGCCTTCGCTTACAGAAAAAGTATCTCATAATCATAATCGAATGTATCGGAACTCACCAAGGTAATATGGTCAGTACCACGCTTTGGCCGTGTTTTCTGTCCACCCACTTGCGATACATTCTGATTTTAAGCCAGCACGTATCATAACTGAATCGACTTATAGTCCGTCTGAAGAATCACTAGAACTAAATCTTGTTGCCGCCAACGAGAGTCGAACTAGGGACGTTCGGCTTACAGGGCTTAGTGCTCTAACCACTACACCACGCGGACTGTCATATTTGATTGGCTAAGTAAAAACCAAAAATTGATTGGCTAAGTAAAAGCTAAAACATAAATTTTAAACAATATTTAATCTGAAAATTTGGTAGATTATCAGCTAAAAATTTTAGCTTTAAGCTTCTTATTCATTTCTGAAACTGGTTTCTGCTATAGTAAACATTAAATGTAATATTAAAAGCTCCTATTGCCATGCGCCTTTTAATACTCCCTCAGTTAATCGTAGCGACACTTTTAGCAGTTAGTCTTTTTCGTCATGCTTTCATTAAACAAAACTATATGCATCATCCAAGATTTCTATTTAGGAATATTTATATAATCATTAGTGACTTATCGACTGTATATCAACAAAATTTTAATTGTTTTCAGCAAAAACAAATAAAGATGTTAATTTACTGTACAAAAACAATTCAACTTTATTTTGTCGTAAAATCCCCGCCATCCAACCAAGCGGAAAATATCCTTCATTGTGCCAATTAAAAATTACCTTAATGGCGCAAATGTATTTTTAGATGTCGGATTTTAAAATAAAACGAAAAAAAAGAATGTCACGAGAGACAAATTTTAATGTATGATACGTACCTATCATTTAACTTTCTGTAAAGAAAAATTGAATCGTTGCCAACACGGATGACTTTTTGACGGTTTCGCTGTTATTTGGCGTTCTAAAAGAAGATTAATTCACATGTGGTTGGTTAGTCATGTGAAATAAACTTTGCAAGGATTTTTCGGTTGAAAATAAATTAAAATTTAATCCTTCACTGATTTTGGTCGTGAAGTTAACATCAGGTGTTTTTGATTCAATATTAAAAATCAGTGGCAGACCTTGGCCTCCAGGTTTTATTTTGAAACTGTTGGGAAGGTCTTAAAATAAAAAAATTAAAGTTGGAGCTATAAAATTCTTTTTGACTGTATTTATCTCGAGTCCGCTTAAAAATTCATTATCTCATTTCACCATATAATCAAATTCTAATTTTAACAGTATTTTTAAAATTTAAATAAATCTGTCTGTTGATTTATTGCGATGAGACAATATAAAGAGAAAGGGGTTGAGGATGGAAAGTAAAATATTGCAAAGCGTCATAACTTGGCAAATCTTTCCATTTCATTCAATTTATTTTTTTTGTTCTAAATTATTTTTAGCTTATCTACTATCACTGTCGTCATGCTCAACGATTTAATTGAAATATTTAATGTGCTCGTCCTTGTATTGTTTTATGTTTAATCTGACTTTATGACGATGCTGTCTTTATTTCTATAGGAATCATATTATATTGCATTTATTTTCACCATTCACTCGCCATTTGAATGATCACTAGATAAGATAAATTCACTAAGAACAAAGATCTCAATGGGATTTTTCGCGCATGATTAGCGCCCAATGGTGGTAAATTTTTGTAGTAAAAGATATCAAGGATTGATTAATTAATCGGAAAAAAGCGTATTGTTAGCTATCAGAGACTATTTTTAGTTTTTCTTTTAAAATTCACATGTACGCAATTTCAGAAGGAAGCTTTCAATTGCTTAAAAAAATGCTGTCGAGCTAGTAAAATTAATTGAATAGAAAATTGTAGGGAAGTGATGCATTTAAACCTAGCAAATCGCTACTGACCTTTGGGGTACCTAATTTTGCAGTAGCTCGCATGCAGATATCACATGACAGACACATTGTTAGCTAAAATAAATAAAACTTAACAATGATTAGATAGACAAGATAGCAAAAGTATGATTGGTTCAAGGTAATTGAGGCAACACTCCGTCTGGGAATTGTTTGGCGGCTAATGGGGTTAGTGAAAGTGAAACATATGTAAAAGACTACCGTTTTACTGTTAAGAGAATTAGATTAATCTTCAGGAAGTTTTTCTGTTCAGATAATTTTTAAGTCGGATTTAAAATTATTCCATAATTTATCAGTATATTAATTAGGCTTATTTTCTTGGAAGTGAAAATTAAGTTTTTGTGTAGGTTTTTCATATTATTGTATTGTTATTTATCGATGTCAGGATAGACGCTTAAAAGTGTTGCAGTTTTCCTAAGGCCTTTTTACCAGTGTATTTTTTCAGTTTGGTCTACTGTCTAGAGAAATCCCGCGTTATTAAAACGTTTGCATTGGATGCTAGAATTACGCCAAAATGAAATCGTAAGGCAAATTATCTAAATATTGTTCAAAGTATCGTGCATCGTTTGCTTCAAATGTTAGTTTCAAACGTTCCTGGCAACGCACGAACTTTGCCTCGGTAGAACTGCTCATCGTTTCCAGTGGTCACCGAATCTTTATTTGATCTCTTTATTAGGAGTCCGCGTAGAGTAGTGGAGAGCCCTCACCTCGTAAGCCGAAGATTCTTGGTTTGTATCCCGTTGGCAACAATAAAATTTGTTTCAAGTGATTCTTCGGGCGGACTAGAAGCCCGCTCAGTAATGATACGTGCTGGTTTGAAATCAGAACGTATTGCAGCTGGGTATACGGACATACGGTCAAAGCATGGTACTGACCATATCACCTTCCCGAATGCCAATACATTAGATCAAGATAATGAGACACTCTGAATATCTCTGCACGAAGGCCTAAAAGAGACTGTAGTACTGAAGCAAAAAAATGGAGACTAAAGATACATTCGCTAGGAGAACTGTAGGGCGGAAACCAGGGGGGAAACCAAGCAAACGCTAGTTTGACTCGGTCGATTTAGACAGTTCATCGCTGCTCGGATTTCGAAATTGGAGGACGCGATCAATGGACCGAGACAGTTGGAGGCATTATTTGCAGGAAGCGAAGGCCCGAGAGGGGCTATAGTGCTACGAAGGAAAAGAAGAAAGGTACAAACCAAATAGTCTAAGGCGAAAAAACTCAAAACCAATTAAATCCAAAAACAAAAAGTTCAGAATACAAAAAGTGCAACACCTGAAATTTATTACAAAATAAATGTATGTCTTTTTACAAAATAAACACCAAGATGCATGCACTAAAGTCACGGCGGTTGCATCGGAGGGCAGGCACAACAGGTTCCGAATATTAGTGCGCGTATACATATGTATATAGCAGTGGCGAGGGGTGAAAAGCTGCTCGGGGTAAGCCGATCAAAACATCGAGCAATCTATTGATGTTTAACCATACTAGTATATTCTATTCATACACATAAATACTAAATAAATCAAACTACGTAGTTTATTCCAGATTCTCAAATTAAATTTAGGGAAAATTTCAAATATAAATGTTTGTTAACAAATTTATGTACTGGTATGGGATTTATCACTGTTTGGTGGTTTGAAAATAAAAAATAAATAAAAAAAGAGGGATACTAGGTAAATTTAATTTGAGGATAAATTATTGTTAGATAGTATAATGGCATCTCATTTCAAATTCGTTATTCTGGCCAGCATCATAAAATTTAACGTCAAGTAATGGCCAACTTACCGTTTTTCTAAATCATGAGAGACTTGAATGTATTATATGGTGGACAAAACTTTTTAATAAGTAAAGCAAAATAATGACGAGAGCCAAGCTAATTTGCCCACAAACACTGCGTTAACGGTTATCAAAGATCAAATCAAAATCTTTGATGAAGGTTTCAGCAGTGTTGCGGGCAAAAGCTTGGTAGTCTCTTATTCTTAATATTTTAAATTTGCTCAACGAAAGTTTTTGATTCGAATAAAAATTGTTTATGTAACGTACCCTATGAAATAAATCAAACACTTAAAATAACAACTGAGCGTGAAATTCTTCATACATCGAACACTGCACCTAGTAAACTTTATTTGAAGTTCAAATCAATTCTACGATTTTTCTCTCCAAATTTACTAAGAACTTCATCCTAAAAAGATGGTCTTGCTTTTATTTTTATCAAAAGTCTCTTCTCAACAGAAAGCGAGGCTAAATCAGAAAGCCGCTCTTCATTTTGCTGATTCCTCAAATACGTCTGAATTCTTTTTAATGCGGAAAAAGATCTTTCTGCGGATGAAACTGATATTGGTAGGGTCAATATAAGGTTACACAGAATAGTTATATGCGGGAAAGTATCATTCAAAATCGAACTGCTAAGTTGAAAATATAGTTCCTTGATTTCAAATTGGTTGAACGAAGGAGTCGTGTACAAAACTTTCAATTCATTTTTTAATGCTGTGTGGTTGAAGATTCCCGGAAAATTCCTTTGAAGCTCAGTAAGTTGATTTTCCGGAAAGGATTTTGAATAGGATTCAAATTTTGCTCTATTGAGAAGATCTAAAAATAACAGCTTATCAAAAGATGCATATCGATTCTTTATTTGAATTTTGATATGATCTATGATTTCAATGAATAGTCTTTTATAAGATGTTTTGAGATCTAGGCTGAAATCTAATCGAGGTCGCTTTTGCGGCAGCTCACAAAGATCAGTTATTTGACTAAAAATACTATCAAATTCTTTGTCAAATTTATTTGAAATCCACTCTTCGAATAGCTGTATTTCCCTTAAAGCCACTTCGATACAAATATTTTTATTTTGCAATGCATTGAAGAAAACATCCGTTCGTGTGAAAATTTCTGAAACTGTGAAAAGTAAAAAGCAGAAATGCATATCTTTCATTTTACTCAAAAAACTCTCGGACATTGCAAGTGATTCACTATCCCATTCTTTGGGATTTCCTAAAATAATCTCAAACGTTTTAATCACATCTATTCTATGGTTATATATAACATTGATAATTCTAGAATGATAGTGCCAGCGTGTCTCTGAAACACCTGGCATACGTCGATTAGTCACTTCTTTAAGGAGATTTGTCCGTTTTGTGGATTTATTAAAGAATCGAGCTAAGCTGTTAATATGAGCGAAAAATATTTTTAATTCTGAAATATTTCCCAAAGATCTGCTTAAAACAAGATTGAGGACATGTGCGTAACATGGAACGAAAATTGCTTTTGGATGCGATTCGCGAATTTTCGCTTGGACTCCTCCATATTCCCCAGACATCACAGCTGCACCATCATAAGATTGTCCTACCAGCGTTTCCTGACAAGAAAACTGCTTTACTATATCTCAAACAAAATCAGCCAAAGTATTTGTTGAACGAGATAAAGTCACATTGAAAAAACCTAGGAATCGTTCCTCAATTCCTGTTTCAGATACGTATCGAAATACTACGCTTAACTGCTCTCTGTGGCTGATGTCTGGTGTTTCATCAATTATAATTGAAATGAATCTCGCTTTCGTTATTTCTGATTTAATTTCTCGCTTTAAGACACTTGCCACACAACTAATTAAATCATTCTGAATGTCACTCGACAACCCAGAAAACACGGGATTTCGAGATGAAGAGCATTGGTCTAAATGAGATTCCATAACAGGGTCATAATTGCTAAGTAATAAAAGAGTCTCAATATAATTTCCCCTATTATCAGAACCCTCATTTTGAAAATGGCCCCGAAAAGAAAGTTCTTGTTTTCCTAAAAAAAACGACGGTATCAATAAAGCGTTTCATAAGGTTTCGGTTCTTTTCAACCTTCCGATTATGCACTTCATATCTATTCCCCAAAGAGTTGTCAATTCTAGACTTGCCAAAGTCATTCAAAGCTAAACAACTCCTGATATGCTTCTCTGTTTGAGTGTGCTTCTTTGAAGAATTGACAATATTATTAATATCTGTAAATCCAGTTTTGCTCCAAGCGCTGTCAGCTTGAGAGAAAAGAAGGCATGGAAAACAGAGCATTTTGTTAGTTTTACAGATTCCGGTCAGCCAAGAATACTTTTCATATAAAGAGGTATGAAAATGTTTTGAAAATCCATCTTTCCGCTTATAACAGATATCCAAATGAGGTTTCGCTCGTCCCATATGAATAACGCTTAATTTTTGTTGGAAAGAAAGATTCGAAAACATAGTCTCCTCAGTCAATAAAAAGTCTATGAGACAACAATCTATGTTCACAGACACATTAATGATAAATAAATATCAAAAATAAACCAGCAAAAACAGAAACTAAAAAAATTTAAGCTGTATCCTAAGTGAAGAAGGAAGTGGTTTCTCAAAATCACTTATCAGACAAGCTACAATTATCAAATACAAATAACGAAATGTATTTAAAAATTTATAAAAAGTAGAGAAAAAAATGTTGATACTTAAATTTTGACAAATAAAAATCCCTTTGTTTCTCTTTCACTCTAAATTGCACAATTCAAAAAACTACGAAATCACCCCGAAAAAAGTCTTTCCACTTTTAAACAGTCTTAGACTAAATTCACTTTCATATGTTATTATGAAATTCGCTTAAGCAAAATGAGAAAATCTACTCTATCGGTCTCATTTTCAAGAGAGTCGATGTACGCTTATTTCACGAAATAAGTGTATTTTTAATTTCCTAATGCCTCTTCCTATATTCAATACCCACGATGGTTTCCCCAATAAATTGAAGAGCATATAGAAAAGCAGATCGTGCTCCCGGCTTCCACAGTGCTTTCCATTAGCGATGCTAGACAAGAAAATCGCCGCTAGCTACATATCCAAACTCCTGTGCTGCTGATAGAGAAAATGCAAAGTTTATGGTAAAGAAGACAAGCCGATAGAAGTGTCGGCTTATAAGCAAGTGCTATGCTTGGATATCTTGTGGGCGCATGTCGGTGAAATCAGCAAGCGAAAGTGAGATCAAAGGAAGAACGAAAAATAGTGCTGTTGATCCATGGATTATAAGAAGAAATTGTACCAAATTTGTGCTTTTTGGTACAATTTCTTCTGGAACAAAGAAGCACGGGATCAAATGAAAAGTGATGAAAATATTCACGTCATGAGGAACGCATATTAAAGTGATGAATGAAAGTAATCCGATACTTCTTTCATTTAATAGAAGGGAAGCCGGTCGGAATCGGCTTATATGGACGCCTCGCCACTGGTATATAGTGACAGCTGAGTAGGACCAATAAGTTAAGAAGAACACCTTGACATCTTTGCAAGAAAATGGTTACAAAATGTTAAATGCTAGGCTGTTAGTTGCGCCTTCAATAAATAATTTTCTTTTTCTACTTTTTGACTTTTTTTGTCCTTTGGATTTTTGGACTGTTAAAGTTTCGAATTGGAACTTTTCTCTTAGACTTTTTGTCCTACAAATTGACATATACTTTTTGTCCTGTCAGTTGACACGTCATCGATTATAACAGAAAAACATTGAAGGTGCATATTATAGCTTCTTTGGCAATCACAACAGACGCTCAACTTTTAAATGGCCAAGATACTAGCTGCAACTTTGTTAGGGGCCTTTTTCAGGGAACTGTCTACCTGTGGTGGACCATCGACATAAACGCACGCATACTATATAGAAGAGAAAGGAAGGAAGATCATATTGTAGGATTAACCGAATATTACCAATTAAAAGAATCGTATTATTTGTATGAATATAATTGATTCGATGTCATCCTCGCTACACGTCTGTCACTCGACTGTCAGTGACTTTTAACTGTTTCCTATTTTGCTAGCTGGAATAACAAGTGGCACAGTACGAAGATGGAACCGTCCCTATTTTCTCGTCCTCCCCATCATTGTATCTTCATCGTAGACGTCCAAGCCCGGCTCAAATGACATCAAGATTTCATTTCAATGCAAGAGTAAATGGAACGGAATCGCCGGCCACTTTCCAGTGCATCTTCCAGATTGTCGATAACCTAGTGAGCAATAGCTTGGAGACAATATATGGTTCTCGATAATTGGGTTCCAGTTTTTGCGACTTGCCAGTTGCACTAGCGACTTCTCAACAGTGACGATATCTCCTTCCACATATATATAAGTTGCTCCTTATGTTTTTGATCAAAGCGTTCTTTCCATCGCCTTCTTTCAGTCATTTTATTGTTCGCAGCTCCGTGTAGATTCTTGATAATCGTTGGTAAGGTTTCAGTCACAGTTTCATCGTAAAGTGATTGGATGAGCTGATTTATGTAACATCTCGCAACCGAAAGTTGAGCACAATTAGGTTTGGAGTGAATCCTGTTGTTGAGTTTTCCTGGGAGTTGAGAGACCACTGTAGATCTGGTCAAAAACGTAAATATGCAAAAATTGATTGATTTATTATCTCAGTTTGCCCGTTTGCTCACAGTATACTAGCTTCGACTTTAATATTTTGAATGTTGTATTTTTCGCAAAAACTCTTGAACTCTTGTGACGTATACGCGTCCCCGCGATCAACTTTTATTCATGCTGGTAAGCTAAAAAGGCTGTAATGTCTTGAAGCATCACAACTATCGGTCTTGTGCTATTTGATTTTATTTCTCGCACCATGATATACTTGTTAATGAGTTTGATATTCCAAAAACATGAAAATTTCTCGACGGCTCCCAGATAATCGATATAAAGTACCCTGAATGAAATAGGCTGGATCTGTTCATGAACTATTCGTATTTCACTCTTCCCAGCAGGAGGGTTGCTATAAAAGCACTTCTTGCTAAAAAGTAATGATACGAATTTATGCAGCGGTGTAAACGAGGAAACCAAAAGTGCTTTCAAAGTTTGCTGAGAGTCTTCTCAATTCCGAAATGTCCAGTATCATCATGGCAATCTTTAACAATCCTTCGACGTATAGATTTTGATACCACCCTTCGTAACATCACCGAAGCGATGCATCAATCGGTCCTTTTTGCTGTGTAGCCCTGTTTAAGATAGGCGTATTTTTCAGATTCTCGTATTCCAGTGATGATGTTACATTGCCATTATCCAATCGTCTCGACCAGCCACTACGTTGAGGATTTTGTCTGCTACGGTACTTGGCTCACAAAGCTCCTCGTTGGGCTATTGACTCAATGCATTAACATGTTGCATGTTCTCTCCAGCTTGGTACACAAGCTCGAAATCATACTTCCATATTTTGAACCACCACGGTGCAATTCTAGCATTTCATTAGTTTCATAGCTACTATAGCCTCACAATCTGTCAACACCCGGAAGCGTTTACCTAACAGGTAGCATCAAAACCTTTCTAGTATCTCGACCACTACCAAAATCTTTAGGTACTGTAGCTTCCTTCTGCGTTGGTGTAATTTCTGCTGAAATAAGATACAAGTCCATATTCCCTTTCATTTTTCAATTGCATTCCAATGCCTGTTAAGCCTAGAGGACTGTCGTCAGTACGCACTTTATGGTCTGCTCGTGGGTCATAGAGTAGCCCAGTCATATTAGGTAAAAAAATGGGTCAACCTCGGAATGAAAGATAATAAGCTGCAAATTGGTATGAACCTTTGTTTTGTCATTCTAAATGTTGTCTCAAAAGTCAAAATCATTATCGTGTTCGCGTCTCAAGATATTCAAGGTCAAAGGTCACAAAAATCGGTTTTTCGCGAATATCTGGCTTCCTATCGGTTAAATGAGATTTGCATTTATTATAAAAGTTGTAGGCTATAAAATTCCCTACAACTTTTGTTTAAACTTTTTTTTCATACGACCAACCGTTTTGAAGGTAGAGCGCGAAGAGTGCACATCGTACAGTCATATACGGCCTAATGCAAGGTCAAGCGTGAGTTATGGTTATCAGTACGTTATAAAGTCAATTATTTACTTGGAAATTATAATTATTAAACAATGCCTATTATTTATGTACTAACTATTAATTATTTATATTTAATTAAAGTAAGTAACTTGATTATTTATATATAATTATTCATATTTAACTATTTAAGTATAAAATATTATTAATTCTGGATTATATATTTTAGTTTTATTTTAAGTTAAAATGATAGTAAGAGTATATATTTTACACATATTTTTATTTATTATTAAATACGGCATAATATACATTTATCAAAATGTGAGTTCAAATATCAAAAGTATCTTTGTTGATTTTAATTGTAATGAAATTGGAAATGGAAGCTAATTATCTTCTTCTTGTTCGTCGTCTTCTTCTTCTTGTCGCTCAAAAATGTTCGATTCATTGTCATCATCCTCATTATCTGTCATGTTCATCTCCAAACCTTCCAGAATATCGGGATCATATGTATTTTCTTCATCGGGATTACTTGGATACAGTGAAGCGTTGAGGCAAGCTTGTCCGTTGCACTGGCCGCAAGCTAAAGAACATTGTAGCCCTGATTTTCTGCATCCACAGCGGGAACCACAACCATTTTTGCAATTGCAAAATATTACGTTTAGTAGTTCGGCTGGTGCTGGAGGTAATAACGTTCGTATGGGCTCCAGGATTTCATTTTCAAGCATCCAGCCCCATTCTTTAGGTTCTAAGTCCTTCCCTAACCACGTTTGAATCTGGTAGTAGACACGTTTTATGTGTTGATGAGCTGCTACACTTGTTGGTGGAAGTGTTGACAGTTGTACAGGTTTATTTAGTTTTGTAAATTTGATGAATTGCGTGTAGCGGAAATGATCAATGTTGTCCTCAGATTTTGGAGCATTATATAATGCCAACAAGATGCGCACTCCATTTTCTAATAATGTTTGTTTTGGGCAGTTTTCTTGTTGAAATACTTCCACCAGTTTATCTAAATCAGGAATTTTTTCCAATGCTCTAGTAACAGTTTTTTTTCCTTTTTTAAATAGCGCAGAAGTCGTGTCACAGCCACTGAATGCGTGTAAAAATAAAATGTGCTTTTTAGTACGAGGATATTGGTCAAAACTTTTAGTAGAATATATTTGTGTTTTGACATTGCCTTTGCCAACTTTTTTCAAAAAAATTTCCTGATGATGTGACTGAGTACGTCCAATTAAAATAACGAGCAAATCGATATCTTCTCCTATGATGACAGCAGTCTTTTGATGTTCTGATAAGGCAATAGCTGTGTCAATGATGAGTTAAATATGAATAATTATATATAAATAATCAAGTTACTTACTTTAATTAAATATAAATAATTAATAGTTAGTACATAAATAATAGGCATTGTTTAATAATTATAATTTCCAAGTAAATAATTGACTTTATAACGTACTGATAACCATAACTCACGCTTGACCTTGCATTAGGCCGTATATGACTGTACGATGTGCACTCTTCGCGCTCTACCTTCAAAACGGTTGGTCGTATGAAAAAAAAGTTTAAACAAAAGTTGTAGGGAATTTAATAGCCTACAACTTTTATAATAAATGCAAATCTCATTTAACCGATAGGAAGCCAGATATTCGCGAAAAACCGATTTTTGTGACCTTTGACCTTGAATATCTTGAGACGCGAACACGATAATGATTTTGACTTTTGAGACAACATTTAGAATGACAAAACAAAGGTTCATACCAATTTGCAGCTTATTATCTTTCATTCCGAGGTGAAAGCCCTAATATGACTGGGCTAGAGTGCAAGTTAGCCTTCAACTCGTTAAATGCTTTATTGGCGGTCTTCTTCCATGCAAACAGCTCCTTCAGTTTAAGTCACTAAGTCACATTTCGAAATAGGAGAATATTCTTTCCCAAATTTTCGGAAGAATCCTGTTAGTCCGGGGAATCTTCTAACTTTGGCGACGTTTGTCGAAGGTTGTTAGTTGCCACTTTTGTCCACTTTTGTAATTTCCGACTTTGTTCCTTCTTTGCTAACTCGGTGTCCACGAAATGCAATTTCGGTGTGAAACAAATGTACATTTCGATGTTCAGAGGGTAAGACCAGCTTCTCTCAAAAGTTCTAAGAATTCCTTTTAAATTTTCACTCTCTTAGTGATAGTCCAACTGGCAATGATGACGATGCCCATGTAGCTAATTATTTTCCCCGATACCATTTTTAAGGTTTTTGTAAAATAATTTTACAAAACTCTCCTAAAATCGCGACCTGTCTGTCCGTCTGTCCGTTCGTATGTCACAGCACTTTTTCTCGCAAACTACTTAAGCTAGAAACATCAAATTTTGTATACAGGTACAAAGTGGTGCTCTCTTCAAAGTTCACCCATGAAAAAAATGTATAAGGTATTTAGGGGGGGTCTCCCCATACAGGGGAGAGGCCCCCGAAAAAAAATCAATCAAAGGTAGCCGATATGGGTATCAAATGAAAGGTCTTAACGAGAATTATTCAAAACAGGTCTTAATTTGACACTTTTTGCTTCGAGGGATGCACAGGGAGAGGAAATACACAAAAAATTGGTGTCCCCTCCCCCCCCCCCCCCTCGCTATTGGACACCTGGGATCCAAAAAATCTAAAAAAAAATAATGGAAGTAGGTATGAATGAGTACAACAGCAAAAAATGCCTTAGAAGTCAAAGTTCGCACAGCTTTGCTAATAATAGTATGATATTCGAATTTCATATTTTGCCCAATAATATCGGATGGGTACCCTTAAACTGAACGAAATTCGGCATTTAAGTAGCCCTACAAAAGGTCCTCAAATTTTGTAAGTTTGATGAAAATCGATTGATTTGAAATTTCTCCAATTACAACAACAATAACATATGATTTTGGTATTTTATGGACTTTCCATCGAATCAGTCACTGCAGTTTTGATTTGATCTTCTTGAAATTTTCAAATAAGGTCAATAACGTTAATATTTTTGGGAATTCATGATTTGAGTGACCAACAAAAGGTTTGCAACAAAATGGCGACCGTTGAAAATAGAAAAAGAATGGATTTTCTTATAAACGTGCACATCTCTTTGACATATTTCTTGACTACATTCGTTGCCGGTGACTGCATTTCTGTGAAATTGAGTACAAACCCCTTTTGACATGAGCGTGGGTCTGTCTACCTAACTTGTTCTTATAAAATTTTGAACCATCTCTTCGAATACAATCGGTGCGTTGATGAGCTCAAATGGCATCACATTGTATTTTACGTGGCGGTTATACTCGTATGTAAAAAATGCAGTATACGACAGCTATTCTTCCTCTAGAGGAATCTGGTAGTATCTGGAGAAGAGATTAAGTGAAATAAAATAGTCGTTTCTGAAAATCTGCTATAGTTGTTCCTTCACTGTTGGCATCAAGTAGGGCTTCTTTTCGATAAGGAAATGGAGTGCTCTGTAATCGAAAGTCAATCTTTTCCATTTTGCTTCTTCACCAAAACAATAGGTTATAAATATGTAGACGTATTCGGATGGATGATATTATTCCTTAAAAATTCTTTGATAATTTCTCCAAACTTTTCTCGTTTTGCCGGGGGCATCCAAAACGATTGAGAATTAACTGGACTGTTCAACTTTAGTTTGATATTTACAGATTGCGTTTTGGATTTACCCATCTCCACGATGTTTTCTGCGAAATAGCTATGGTAATCAGGCATCATCTTTGAAAATCTATCCTTTTCATGCATTGAAAAACTATACAGAGAGTCCGCAATTTAAGGTAGTCGTTTCTCAATTCTGATTAGTGCAAATCTATAACCACTCGATGTGAATCGTTGCACAAGGTGTCTATCGCAAGAAGTACAGTATTGACGATAAGATCGTCACCCATAACATAGAGTTTGACGTTAGCCGTAAAGTTTTCAATCTCCAATCTAGCTCGCATCTTCTAAATGCAGTCGAAAGTACCACTTGTGAACCCCTTGAAAGTTATTGGCGGGTATTCTTTTGAATTTGAGGCCTTCAATTGACGCACCAGTATTCGCTGCTACCTGGATCAATAAAGGCGTCTACATCTTTTCCATGCATGGAAATATTTTTGGTTATTCTTGTCGGCGTTGGCTCCGATATCTCCATTTGGATTTCATTACCAATTCTGACATCAGATTAGCTGGGACAACATAGTTTTCCTTTGTTGCCAACCTTTTGAAACCTCAAAAATCGTTTTTTGTTGCCAAGAAAGGTAATTTATTGAAACATGATCGGTCTCCCCGCAGTTGTACATAGTAAGTTATCGGTCGGGCTCTAAATTTCTTGTTGTCAGGCAGTTCATGCTCTATTTTTCCAAGGCTCTTTGCAATTTTTGGTGTCCATACGCAGATCGACCATTTCGTGACGTTTCAATTCTTTCTACAATGTATTCATTGTACTATTAGACACAAGTCGACTTATTGTCAACAGTAATTCATTTGCCCGTTTAAAATCTGTATCTGCAGGGGCATTCTGCAAAACATCGTACCGTAAACTGATTTTAACGTATTTTACAATAACGGAATCATTTGGTCCACCTCGTCTACCAGTAGCGCACATATTATGGAAGTATGGTTCGACTGATTCACCGTCATACTGTTTTCTTTCCATCATTTTAATGTGCATGCTGGCATCGTTCAGGTCATGTATAAAGTCTGATTTCAGTATACTAGTGAATACATTCTAACTGGAAAAAAACGTCAAACCGACTATCCAACTAAATTTTTGCTGGTTTCTTTAATTTGACTTGCGTAGCAGAGAGAAGTACACGTCCTTTTCAAACATAAGCCCAAGAAAGAGCTTCTAGATGGCTTATAAACTGATGTGCCGTCAACGACAGATCCAAAAATGGATCGAATTCGGGTGAAAATCCTGCGCATCAGAACGTTGTTTGAGTCACGCGTGTTGACTTTTTTGAACACTGGAACTGCTTCCTTAACCGGTTTCAGCATTTAGCGCACAGAATGTCGGCATCACTCCAGTAGCACTCACGCTACACATCGGCGAACTTGTATGTAAAATCATCGCCGTCAACTTTGATCTAGCAACGTTTACACCACACACTGGTAAATTTCTATGTAATTTTGGTGACATATCAATCGGCCCCACGCAAAACGTTCGTATCGGTCCAACAACGTCAGCAAATTTTTGTTTAATTTAGGTGGTGGAGTGATTTCATGTAGATATATTAAAGCGAGTACACAGTAGGTGATGACGTGAACACGTATGCGAGTGACATAAAAGGTGTATAGCCACAGGTGAAATCCCAACGATCAACGGTGGCGGGGTATATGATATCGATTCAAACCAGCAGATTTGGCCGAGAGCTAAATACGTATGCTAATAGGTAAAAATCTGAAGGACCTACATCGCTACTCTGGGTCTGACGAATGGCTCAAGCAGCCCAGATAACCTTATTGCCCCAGCATAAAATAAACTAATAGTAACCAAAACTTTGGTAGAAGACATACAAATTCCATATATGTTATACCCTCTCGCTTTCGGTGAAACTTTTCTTTTGCAGTCAAGAGGCCTGATTATAAAGTTTATTTCAATATCTTTTGATCCAAAAACTTTCTTTGAAATGTCATTTCTTTTCAAAGCGAATCTTTTTATAACTTTTTTCAAAAGTCACTTGGTGCCAAAACTTTGATAAGACCATTCCTGCTGAATAAAATTTCTTGTGAAACTGAGTGGTTCGTACTCGTATAACTCAGCTGATCCCTGTCAAGCCTATCTAATAGAGCTCTAAAAATATAAGTAGAACGTACAACAAACTGTGCGAAACTTTAAACCATGACATTTAGATATGTTCAAATGTTTCGATTTAAGATGACTGGGATGAATTGAGCTAAACACCATTAAAATGAATTTAAAATAATGTAATTTTTTAGGAATTGAGTTTTAGGAAGTAGAGACAGAAAAAAGCATAAATATGAGTTTTAGCATTAATTTGAAAAATAATTTGGAAACAATCCACTTCTTCTCCTCCGTAGCACTACAGCCCCTCACGGGCCTTCGCTTCCAGCAAACAGCGCCTCCAACTGTGTCGGTCTTTTGTCCTCCAATTCCGAAATCCGAGCAGTGATGAACTGTTTTCATCAACCGAGTCAGACCAGCGTTTACTCGGTTTCTCCACTGGCCTCCGCTCTTCAGTTCTCCCAGCGAATACCGGCTGACAATCACTGAGACATCATGCTCATCAAATATTTCATACAGGTCATGGTTGTATTCAGTCAGTGTAGGCTTTGAAAATTTTATTCACCGGTAAGTCTTCACATAAACACAAAATAACTTCACCAATCATACCAAGATTCGAAGTTGAAGCTTTTGATGTTTTTTTCAGTATATACATATTTCAAAATCAGACACGAATACTGCAGAGCTTCACCAAGCAAAATTTTAATACCACACTTATGTGGCTTGCTCTTGTTACATGTCACCATTCGCTTACGACTCTTATAGAGTATCAGGACTTCATCTGCAGAATTGGCTCATTTGAAGGAATTTACTTGACATTCTTTTGAACTTTTTCCAAAAATGGCCAAACTTTAAACAGCTTATCATATCCTAGATCGCTCCACTTTTTCATACCGGCATTGCTACTCAGATGTAGATCGGACTTTATTTTGTCGAACGATTTCTTGAAATGGAATCCAGTCTATTGGAAAATCTGGTTATATGAGCCCAATGCACTGTGTAACTGAGCATCTTAACAATACTACTTAGAATATTTATGCCTAGCAAAACACGCATTTCAACGTCATTAGTCCTGAAAGACGTATTTTTATATTTCTGCATTGCATATAAATTAGTCTAGGCAAAATGAAGTTGATTATTTCATCGTCAATCAAATAAGGAAAATAATGCAAAGGTGTCCAGTCCGCAAAGATATCCTCCTGTACAAAATCTACCGAGCACTCTGTGTCTACATTAGACATATTAACTCTTCGCCATGTTGTGTCTCTTTTTCGAATTGAAAACTACTAGTGGAAAGCTCTTCTGCTTCTTGCTCCTGAAGCCAAGTTAGATTCTTAATTGTAATTCCATCTGTAAGAACATGTTTGAAATACATATAAATACTCAATGGCCAATTTTAAACTATTACCTGCTTCTGATATTTTTTGTATCCTATCCTTGTAGAACCTGGTCCAATTTCGGAGTCACTTGCCATACCAGTTTGATTTGAACTACCAAATTCTATGCAAATCGCAAATTAAAATTAACTCTTAAGTCTCATCACCTTAAACATTTTGACTTGCCTCACCACTTAGTCCACACGTGACTGTATCGCGTCCACATATGAAGTCGAAATCGGACAATCACGCGATCATATTCCTCAATGGATAAAGCAACTATACCAGCCCATTCTTAATTTCAAGTGGTGTTAAATGACTTTCGCATTCCTACTTAAAATGCCATCAACCATCGCCGTCATACCACCAATAAGGCAAATTGAATGCTTGTTGTATTCGTTGAGCACAGCAGAAAATCATTTGTTGGAAGTTGACCGAACATACTCATTCATACATATATGGACTATGCAAATAAAGTTAAATTTCTCACTTACGTCAGACCAATGATTGTTGTTGGCGGTCGTCGCGTTGTCGGTATAAAGTGAGTCCCAAGTCAGCTACCACAAAGCATTCACTTTGCAGAAATGGTGGTGAATGCAAATTTTATTTTTCCAAGAAGCTCTACATTGTGCAAAAAGCACATAAACAAGTTCAACTGAACGGAGACGAGACGCTGGTAGTACTCGTATGTACATACATATGAGCGCGGCAACATACGAGTATGTGAAATTTTGTAATTGGCCATTAAACTATTAATAAATATTGCACTAAATTAATAAACCAATCAAAAGATGAACAATAACGGTTGTTCATCAAATAAAATATGCGTTTAAGGATTTAATGGAGCTTGAACTCAGTCGTGATTGGATCAAAGTGATGTGATTGTGGTTTTCGCTAGACGGATTGCAAATTGAGAGCTGTTGCTAAGAAAAGCTTCGATTAAGAAGGCTAATGACATGCAAATCTGGCACCCTCCCCGGCCAACTTTAGCAAGCATTTCGTGACAAGTTTGATGCTCGTTTGAATATTAGAAAGGTTGAATTAAGCATTTAGCAGTAACTAGCGTCTTTTTAACTCAATCGAATTGGAACGAATATGTTCTAAATGGTAGAACCAATTAGCAAAAAGATGCTAGTTGCAGATGAATAGCGAATTATCTATCCTAATTCAATGCATTTAGAGCGCTAAATGTCATTGCTAGTTGCGCAAATTAACACTTCATTTGAACCCACTAAAATTTATCGAGAATTTCCCGATGAGCACATGATTTTCAACATATGTCGTTTAGGAAAAGAATATGTACTCGAATTAAATTAATAATACTCGTATTAATAGTCGCGTGAATAATTTTAATTTCAATAAAGACAGAAAAAAATAGAATTAACTCGAACATATTTCAATAAAATCAATACTAAGATAATCGTTATTTAAATAAAACAAATGCCTCAACTGAAATATCCAAATCAAAGATCAAGGAATAAAATGCTAATCAATTCGTCATAAATGTACTCGTATGAACGACCATTGTACCACGTGTAGCATGTGTCAAACAAAAATATTACAGCAATAGGTAGAGATAACGAATAATAAAACAATGGTTTTTTGTACTAGTATCGAGAAATTTTATTAATCTCAGTTTCAGTCAAAATAGCTATCAAACATCAAAAGCGTGCCAATCACGTTTTCAATGAATGATTTTCATTAAGTTAACATTTTTAACACTGAATTAATCATTTTCGTGTATTTATATTCTTTCTTCTCGCTTCTGTAATTTCTTTTAGTTTTCAATCATTTTCATATTTTATTTCATTTTGAATTTTCGCACGTAATATTTGATTGATTTGATTAGAAAATTTAAAAGTAACTCACGCCACTCTTTTGATAATAATTTTAGTTATGCGATTATTTTCAATGTCATTTTTTATCTGCATTGCGTCTGAGTTAAGATAATCGGAAAGTTTGTATGTGTTAAGGAAGTGAGAGCAATATTTAATTTTGGCTCGTCTTGAATAATAGCTTCAAAAATTAATCAAAGTTTTGCCTGAATTGAAGCATAACATCACCATTAAGAATTCAACCCTACAAAGTCTGCATAGAACAAGCAATTTTGGATTAATTTAAGTACTTGTGTACATTTTCGATCACACTGAACATGATAAGTGTGTCAAATTATCTCGTTATCACCATTCTCTTAGACGCAATAGGTCACATCGCAAGGTGCGAGCATCAACATCACATTGTGAGTCAATTACCCGAAAGACCTTAAGGTCGTCAGCATAAAACAGACAGGGGGAAGTGATAACAGAGGGAAAATCATTAACAAATAGTACAAATAAAATGGGACCAATAATGGAACCTTGCGGTACACCTGAGCTGGGGCAAAACGTAGAGAAGAAGCAAAAGTTAACAGTGACAAGAGAACGGCGATCCCAAACATACGATAGAAGCCAGGGGTACAGGAACTCAGGAATTTGGAACTCTTTAAGTTTCTAAAATAAACGTGAGTGATCTACAAAATCAAACGCTTTAAAAAAATCCGTGAAAATAACGTCTATTTGTTGCTGACGGTCAAGGACAGCAGCAATGTAGTGGGTAAAAGAAAGCAAGTTAGTGAGAGTAGATCTACTTCTGACAAAAGCATGTTGCTGTTCTGCTAAGGATGGAAGTATAAGGGGAAACAGAGTATCGAAAACGATCTTTTCAAGGACTTTCCTATAACAGGGAAGGAGAGATATAGGAAGATAGTTGTAATTGTGATCTCTAGATTTAAAGATAGGAAGAATATGGGCGATTTTTCTCTGGGAAGAGAAAATCCCACTAGCTAAGCTCAAATTATAAATGATTGAAGGAGGAGCACAGAGAAAGAGGATAGTGATTTTGCAACGAAGTTTGGAATGCCGGCTGGGCCACCACCGCTACTGGTATCAAGACTCCTTAAGAGCTTCAACCTGCAAGGGATTGGTACGAATCGCGGGAGAGGAAAAGGAAAAAGAAGAAGGATAGAAAGAAGGAGAAGCATTTGAAATGCAAAAAAAGGAAGAAAAGAAAGAAGCAAAGAGTTCACAGGACTACTGAGAGATAGATGACATAATGCCATCGTAGCTGAAATAGCTGGTATATGATGAGAACTCGTTAAAGATTTAACATAAGACCATAAAGCGCGAGTTTGATTGGATTCAAGTGCAACCTTGATATGGTTGACGTAAGCAAGCTATGCAATTTTCTTAGCCTTAGCATGTCTCTGCATATAAATGGCAAGATCTCCGGGATGCAATCCTTCACCTTAATGGCTTTTTAAACATCCCACCAAGGAGCATCTTTAGGCCTCCTTGGGGGAAACAAAGGGGTGAATTGAGTAGTTAAGGACGAGAGAAACAAATAGAACTGATCAACGCATTTTTTAAGGTTAAGATCACTGGAGAAAGAATACCAATTAACTGTGTTAATACTTGAATTCATGCTGCAGAGATCCACTTTTTGAAAGTTATAGCGGCAAGGTGATGTATTTCTAGGAGAAGGTGGAGAGGAGATAAAAAGATCCATGAAGAGAGGGGGATGGTGAGGATCTGGATTAATGAAGGGTGAGAGTGAGGAGAATGCAACAAAAGAAGAGGCTGGCATGTTGGAAAAAAAGGTCCAGAAATTTATTATTGGAATTTGCACTATTATTGAATTGGGTGAAGGAGAGAAGCGAGGAACCGAGGAAAGGGCAAATGATAAATTACCAGACAGTATGGAAACAAACTCATCATCCCAAATAATGGAAGAAAGGTTGAAGTCCCCACACAGCAAAATAGGGGAAGATGGGAAGTGAGCAAGGATATAGCTGGAAAACTCCGCAAAGAAACGTTCATACACCATAGCAGAGCTACTACATGGGATGTAAACACACGAAACAAGAAGCTAGAGAGCATCAGAAAGACTCGCACAATAATACACTCCACTCGTAGCAAAGGTATGAGTTCTCGGAGGAATTGCTATTTAGAGAGGCATGTAGAACATTACTTCTTTCTCCTGTGACGAAAGGACACAGCGTTATTTCCCTTCTGTTGGTAGAGAACTGTTTTGCCGGTACTCCAGGAGGCCAAAATTCTTTTCCAGCAGGCAATTGAGATTGGCTGGAACCGTGATTTTAGAGGGAGCAATTAAACGGTTTGTCATCCCGCCCGGAGTTAGCTTCGTACACTGGAGCAATGCTGGGATAAAATTCAACTTAAACTTAATATGATCGATGATGCCTTCGACCGGTGTGTTGTAATCCAATCTATATATAAAGATTTCTAAGGGGGGCGAAATCGCACGCAGTGAGTTGCCAGATTTAATTGAGATATCATTCGCTATAAGTCTAGATGAACTTAAAGTTTCAGTGTTGATTTTGGGAGGTTGAACCATTAGATTGAAGCGAAAGGTTTCTTCACTAAATTCACATTGGCATATACAGGGCGGCGCAAAAGTTTCTGGTCTTCGACATGAAAAATCAACCAGAAAAAATTTATCGACAAAAGAAAACGATCTTAAAGATTTTGTTAACAACTTTAAATTTTTTTATAACCACATAGCTTCTACTAATTTTGATAAGAGTGAAAACAGAAATTTAAACGATAAAACAAAAATAATGACTTTTATTTAAGAGTCTGCAAAAATAGTTACGCAGGAAAGGAGTACTTCACAGCATTTGGTGTGCCCCTTATACCGATGTTTTAGCATTGCCTGGAGGCACACGTAGGAATTGACGACGTGTGAAGTGCAGATCGCACTAGCGTTGTGCGACGATGAAAGAGTGATGGAGAGAGTGGAAGGGAATGGAGGTATTTAAAAAAAAAATTCGAAGAAGATTTGTAGGTATGTTAACTTCTGTACAGTTAAAAAACGCAGAATAGAGAAAAGCGTACCCAATACGTCCGCTCATAAGCGAAGGGGCCAGCCAACGTGGCGGATCCCATACCGGTTTGAGTTCACAAATGAGAAGACTGAATTAAAAATAACACAACATTAAGGTAACAAAATTGATAAAGTTCTGTGGTATGATTTTTCTTTGGCAACCAGCACAGCAATTTATAACACTATACTAAAGAGCATTTAACAATTGAAGAAGGAAAATTGAGATTGAAAATAGAAAAAAAATCATTTACTTCAATTTTGTAGATTATTATAATAATTCTGTTCTGTTCTTGAAGATGCCATTCTTTCATACATTATGTTTCAAAAATTCGTATAGGGATGCGTACGAAATTAATCATTATTTCCTTTCAAAACGATCTAATACGACAATTTTTTTTATCTAAATATACGGATGCATTAGAATGGCGATTATCGTCCTATTACGTTTTCATATTCTGAATTATCTGTTTGAATCTGAGATTTTTTTAACATCTCATATTAACAACTCATATGGTTATATTTATTTATTATTCAGTCCACCTGGTGTAGTGATTAGAGCACTAAGCCCGTAAGCCGAAGGTCTCTGGTTCGAGTTTCGTTGGCATCAATGAGATTTAGCTCGAGTGATTTTTCAGACGGACTATAAGCCTGTTCAGTTATGATATGTGCTGGTTTTAAATTAGAGCGTATCGCAGCTGGGGGGGACGGACACACGGCCAAAGCGTGATAATGATCATATCACCTTGTGGAGTGCCGATACATTCGATCATGGCAATAAGATACTCTATCTCTAAGCGAAGGCCCGAAAGGGCTGTAGTGCTACGAAAAAAATGGTAATATTTTCGTACTTTTAAATATAATAAATCATTAAAAAAACAAGGATACTCCCCCCGTCCTCCGACGAGTGCTCGTTGGTGCGGTTCCGGCATGCATTTTCTTTTTTTCCTTTTTCTGAACAAATCAAAAAAAAATTCCTTTTTGGGTATAATAAATTATTCACCAAGAGAAATACATAATATTCGACTTCAATAAGACCAAAGTGCCTTGAACCAAAAACTAGAACCTTGAATTACTTCCGAATAATTTACAAATTTAATTACTCACAAAAAGAGTTTTGAACTCAACAGAAGTTTAATGAAATTTGATATGGATTAACAAATGATCTTCATAGGGATAGGGAGCTTGCATATTCATAAGTTAATGTAAACAAATTTATTGTATAAAAGAGACTTGCAAATTCTAATTCATTCTTTATCGTTGTACTAAGTTACATTGTCGTATTTCAATCTATATCAAAAAGAAATGGGGTAGTTACCCAATCCTCCTCCGTAAGACTTAGTTAGTTCCCAGCTTCCTGGTCTTGTAGCTGATATGTTAACTTTCTCGCTTTGATGCAGTGTCTCAAACTGAAGGGATGCACTTGTGTACAGAATTTCATTCATTTTTCCTGAAAAAAAACAGCACTGCACACACAAAAGCGAATGTCGCGTGCGCGGTGTGATTGAAATCGCACTTAACATCCGCACATAATTGATGGATACAAAACTTCATCACTACCACATTTCACTTGGCTCCTGTACGTGCAACTTGCCCAAGCAACACCGTCCGATTGATAAACAAAAACATGAATGTGTGCGCGTGCATGATACTGCAACAGTGTGCGAACCAGTTGTAAGGATATTTTTTGTTCATGTTTTCCTTCTTGACCAGCCAAAGTTAAAGCCTTTATCCTTGCATATTGCGTTAGTTTTTATCGTCAATACAAAATGATTTACACGTTCACCTCTCGGACTGGTAAAGCAAGTATCGTGGGACTCCCAGCACCGGGCAAAACACTTTGCAATCGAAAGAGCACTATCGTAACTCCTTCCCTGCTTTTCTCATCCGAATTTCCGACTATTCGCAAAATTGCACTTACTTGAAAATGTTACGGTAAATTAAGATGGAAATAGCAGGGAACTCGATTGATTAATATCACTTGATTCGCTACTGCACCGTATTCCTTCGGATGTTTTCTGTGTTCGTCGTGAGGCAAACAAAATACACGAAGAAGTTTTCGCGTCTTAGCGGCAAATTCACAAAAATCGCGAATCATTCAAATTTAACAAGACTAGGTCATACAAAAAAACTAATTCTCTTTTTTACGCCAGATGGGCCTCACTTGACGTTTTCCCGTCGACCATTCGAATCGCGGGTTTTCGCATGCCAGCCATGGTGGTTTCATGGGTAGCACTCTACTTGCCGTCAACGGCGGCGGTTTCCTTGGCGAGCCCTCTGCTTGCCAGGGACGGTGGTTTTTCACCGTCAAGATAAGAATGCAATTCATTTCTAAATTGCGTTGCAAAGGGGGTGCTGTCATCGAATTTTAATTGTAATTTTTTATTTAATATTTTTATATTATATTTTTTTTGTTTTTATATTACAAATAAAATTAGATGATAGCTAAGGTTTTTTTGAGTAGCAAAATAAACATGGTATTCTTGCCCGAGAATGTTTTTCGAGAAGTTAGCCTAGGCAACTTCTCGATTACTACATCACGAAAAGCATACGGATGCAAAAGTCGTATAATCAAGGAAATATTACAACTCATTCTCAACGACGAAAGCAATTCAATTTTTCTTATATTGAATGAATATTTGTTTTAATTTTAGAAAGTAGTTTGCTTACCGCGTTGTGTATGACAATCAACAATGAATCTTTTTTCGCACGTACACCTCATTCATACGAGTATGTGCCGTATAGATAGACGATGAAATATTTGCATTTTACCGCTAAGCCAATTTCTCGAACGATTACATCTACTGTATTTGCTACACCTGCAGCATTTTTTGTTGATGTTGTTGGGCTTGTAAACTACTGCTGCCGTACCGGCCTTCTCCCATTCACAACTTCAATTGCCTAATTAATATCCCCAGCTACTATTAGGCACACCTACCCTTTTCTTTTAATTTGTTTTCTTTAGAAAAAAAGAAAAAAATAATCTTATCTTCCCACTAATAAATTTTGTTCATTAATTCCCCCTAACAAAACTTCATTTTTATACCATTTCACTAACAAAACCTAATTCTTTCCTTCCCACCATACTAACAAAATTTAATTCTGGCCTCCCTACTAACTATTTTCATACCCATTGCCCATTAAAAAAAGTTGCACATAGGAAGTTGCTAACTGGATGAATGGGATATTGTCTGAAAGTGGTTCCGGTGCTAGTGTCGTAGACTCTCAATCAGGGAGTTCGCTGGGACCCTGAGTTCAAGTTCTCCCGAGCGCAGGAACACTCTTTTTAATTTCGGCAAAAGTAATTGTTTCCGTATATATGACGATTTGCATATAACTAAACGCTATCATGGTTATTCAAATGGTCATATCTGCAAATGGAAATTCCTTCATTTGTCGAAATGGAAAAGATGTGTGGTTAACGGAATCAAAGTGTATTGAACTTCGATTACGTCGCCTCAGTACGGCGGTGGTAATTGGGATGAAAGGGATTGCGGAATTGGTTTTGAGGCAGTCTGGATTTGAATCGCAAATTGAACGGAGTTTCTTGGTCACGGAAGACGAAAGTGGAAAAAGTTGAGTTGATTGCGAAGTTCAGTGGCGGAAATGTTTGGTATGGGAAATTTTCGGCACCCGTGAATTAAATTTATTGCGTTCGGATTTTAGAGGAAACGGCAAAGCGAAAAGCCTGAAAAAAAGGCAATTGGTTCCACATTGTGATCAGTGTTTTAAAAAGAAGAAAGAAAAAACAACGACATAGCAGTTGCTGTTTTAGGAGCGAAGTAACCTAAATAACGAAGGTGTAAATATACTTGTGAATCTAGCCACCATCATTGTGTCGAAAATAAAATCAAATGTTCGATACAAAAAGAATATAGTTAAACGATCAAGTATCGAGATTCCTAAGGCATGAAATCTGAAGTGTAAATTAAATATTGGTAAATTTTCAAGACTACTAGATAGCAGATGAGAGTGAGATAAGTGGGCGATGCACATTCCTTGGATTTTGTTTTTAACGTTCCTCATTCATTTAAAATTTAACTTACAGTGGCCCCACACTCGTTTTTTGTCGTTCGCTAAGCGCTCACAGTTCAACATGGAAGGAGTGAGTACATATTTGGTTTTTCTATCTGTATTTCATTTATATCATATTATTCAGCACATTTTTGTTTTCTTTTATTAAATAAATTCGTATTTGATTGTTTTTAAATACAATTATAAAGGAACTGATTTGTGACTTTCTTATTTTTATTTAATTTGTGAATTTTTGTAGAATTTTTCTTTTGAATTTGATAAAAGGGCCATGCCTCTTTAAAACCTATTATTTTCATTTCTCAGAATGACCTTTTCCTCTCCCGACCGTTTCCCTTTGTGTTAGGTTTTTTTTGTATATGGGAGCTCAACACAAGCAAAGGGTGCCCGGATGACCCGCGACACGACTGAACGCTAGCCGGCTTCGGGATGCCTTTTCGGGCCATGCACCCCTCTGCAAAAAGTTAATGTGTGGAACTGCGGGGATCTCCGAGGTTGATACACTACCTGTCATTCCACCTTTAATTGCTTCACAAAACAATTCAGCAATACACATAACCAAGCGTAATGTTCAAACAACAGCTCCTTCTAGCCTACTTGGCTTTTGTACTCTTCAATATGATTCATAGAATCTCTTGGTATTTTTACTTTAACATTAACCTGTAGGGGAAAGTGGGGAAAACACGAACAGTTAAGGGAAAACATTAATAAAACAGCGGTATTAAGACAAAAAGTTTTGTTTATTGCTTTGTAATAAAGTTTGACAATCCAGCTATCAATTCACACATCAACATTCATTATTTTTTTATCATAAAATGTAACAAAAAGAAATAGAAACAAAACCCTTAATGTTCTTGTTTACCCGACCAACGTCGGGTAAATCTGAGCACCGAGTTTGGTAATTACGAAATAACATGTTGATTACGACAGAGATCGCATCTGTACATTTCTCATGAGCCCAATTTTCACATACATAGCACATAATTCAATCTTCTTCGGGGGATCGATGTATTTATTGTTACAAAAAATACAGTAGTAGTCATTATTTTCGTTCTTCCCCTCTCTTATTTTGACCAGGATCATTAAAGTCTTTAATATTCATAAAATTTTTCAATACTCTTTCAGCGTGTTTTTTCATAGATTTTCTATCTTTACGTTTCACTCTTTTTATTTTAATTGCTTGGTTATGCATTTTTTCAGTTTTTCTTTTGAATTCTTCTTGTTTTGCGCGTTTTCTATTTTCCTTTTCTTCTAGTTGGTCTTTTACGGGTGTACTTGTTAGAATAATCGATGTTTTCTTTCTAGTATTGCGCTTGGAGATTTTTGGAGGAATTAAAGGCAATTCAACAATTTCGCACAGAGAAACTGAGAGCCTGCATGTCTCTTCACTTGATTTTAAAGAGACTGCACGTGTATCAGAAGTTTGGATGTCGAAAGCTTCAACACTGTGAACTTGTCCAGCCGCAGACATATTAGAATTATAATTGTGAGCATCGGTAGCTTGTTGATCATAAATTGCAAATTCGTCCATGTGAATGTCGGTTACTAAATTACTTGGAAGTTGGGTATCGATCTTACTGTTTTGTGTTCGAAATATTGTTGCCTGTGAGGTATTATTCAGAGAAACACATGGCTGAATTAGATCAAATTCAATTGGGCGCAGGGGATATATTCCTGCAGATCGAAATCCACTGGCTGCCTTTGCAATATTACTGCACCGGTTAAAAGCATTTGCCAATAATTCAATGATCTCGTATTATGTGATTGGTTTCCCAAAACGATCTGACATGTAATTCTCACATTCTTGGTTGTATGTAGTCTTTAGAGGACCAAAAAATGTCAAATCTAGCGGCTGGAAGTTATGTGAGGTATGCGGTGGCAGAGTCAGCATAATGATTCCATGGTCTCTGCAAAGTGTGTATGCATTGAGACTGATATGACTCTCATGGCTATCTAATATTAGCAAAATTGGATTTTCTTTGGAAGGCTTTGCAAATGAAAGAAAGGGGTGCAGCCAATCAATAAATAAACATTCGTTTTTCCATCCGGAGTCGGATACTGCTGCAATCATGTTCGTGTTACTGCCTTTTAGTAAGAGAGCATTCATCCGCTTTCTTTTAAATATAAAAAATGGAGGAATATATTGGCCAGTCGCACTAAATGCACAAACAACTGTTATTGTGGGCCCCCTTTCAGCGCTCGTCGTCTTATCAACTTTTTTCACCTTTTGCTGCTAATATTTTAAAATGTCTTTGAACTGTTGATATACCTGTCTCATCAACGTTAAATATTTTATCAGGTTGAATATGATGTTTGTCTTGTATGGCCTTCAAATTATCATAAAATATTTTAACATTACCTTCATGCAGTGCAGAGATCCGATTTAATGAGGTTGCTTCTGGTGTCCTCAAAGATATATTGGGATGTCTCTTCATAATATTGTAATACCAGTCTGTTCCAGCTAGCTGTTTTACTCGGTCAAAATTATGAGGAAGGTTATTCCGCTCTGCAAATTGGAAGGCTATTTGGCGAATTTTTCTTATCGTCAATCCATAATAGAGTTTGCTGCATTTAATAATTTAGTCCACGAGCTCCAATTCTTGCTCATCTGTAAATAATGGTTTACTACCATTTCTTGGTTGTTTTATTGCAGCCTTCTTCAAGTGATCGAAAATTGTAGTTTTAGGCACCGAATAAGCTGTTGCTGCTTTTCTAATACTCATTTTTGTAGCTTTAACATCCTCTACAGCTTTTTGGAGATCTTCTAGTTTATACTTTGTTTCTGTCTTTCTGATGCAATCACGCGGCATCTAGAACAATGATAAAAAAGAAATGAACAGAGAACTGACAAATGGGGTAATGCCGAACGTTCGAGATTACCCGACATGGCCTGTTCGCCATTTCCCCTTAGGATCGAAACAATTAAAATGACAATAAAAAATTTAGGTTGGATTTCTTATGCCATTAGCGTGATTGTAATTGAACTCATCAATATGTGGGTATTTCTCTATGTAAAAGTTAAATCACTATAGTTGATAGAAATAAAACTACATCAAGTTACATTTACGGAAAAATTACATCAAGAACACACAAAATAATCAAAAATCCACACCTTGACTCGTATGCGCGTCCGTATCTCGCGTGTTGTTGACGGAAACTACATGCAGCGCAGCCTTCAAAGTGGCAGTGAACAAAATTCGGCCACATCATTCTAACATGTCAGAACTGTTGCATTCGGAATTACCCCGCGTTTGTGTTTCCCCCACTTTCCCCTTTATCTTGAAATTAAAAAACCTCGGAAAAGGTTTGATTTCAAACCGATTGATTTCCTTGGTTTCAATCTCATATAAGTTGGAACAGGCTAGGGTGTAATGTTTCAAAGCTGTGCCAAAATCTGATCCCATGTCTGATATGAATCCTAACTTTAAATTGATGACGGATACGAAGTGTTTTGTGTGGGGATGAATTCCACGTTATCTTGCTCTACATTTACACTAAATATTTGATTTTTTTGTATAAAACATTATTATTACTACACTTACAACTGTTTTAACTCTACGAATTTCTTTAAAGGTATTCTTTTTGTGTGTTTTTTGTGTATTTTAACATTTGAATGATTTTCGGTTTTAGATTTTCGATTAATCTCTTAATTTTTGATTTGATGTTAACCACGTTAGGCCCTCGTAGGGTACATCTCCAGATGTTTCACAGGACGGTTGAACGTACTAGCTACGATCACATATTCTTATTAAACCTAATTTTTCTTTGGTTTCATGTGGTTTCATTACATCTGGAAGGCTTTTCGAGCAGTTTGCATATGCGGACTGCTCAATTACTACAATTTTTGATTCGTTGGCGTTCCTTTTGACCTACTGCTGGTTTTAGGTAGAAACAAATAAAAAGTAATTTAAAAAGCTATCGGAGCCATCCGAAAGAGTGATCGATATCCGCGCGACGTTAGATAAAGCTTCAAATGTAGAGCAAATTTGTCGTATAGATTTACATTAAATTGATGTGAAAAGGGTGAAATGATCCAATTAAAAAGTTTAGCTAATACAAATACTTACAAGAGAAATTTACCTTGAATATAACTTGCAGATACAAAAACATATTGAGTTTGCATAAGTAGAAAAATTAAAAATTAACTCCCTCACCTCTGAGCATGGTGGTCGCCATCACCGGTGTGTATCTAAGTGTGATAGCCTGAGGAGAATTAGTGCACACGTCGAAACCACCTTCTTCTAACATTTTTCTTCTCTAATAATTTTTCAGAAAAATTATTATTCAAAATATGCAACTCATTTATATGTAGCTGCAAACAATTCCATAAAAAGTAAGTTAATATAAATTTCTGGCGATTATGGTGTACATTAGCCACTGTACTTAGATTTAAAATCAAAAATAAACATGCTGAATTGTTATTCCAAATTATTCTTCTTTACCTGTTTTCTTTGTATACCATATCAGATTTTATTTTAACTTCTCAACTCAAAAAAAAAAGAAAGTGACAACTGTACTAAATTTTTCTTTCATTCTAATGCAAATTTTATTTCATTTAGTCATAAATGAGTCAAGGTTTTTAATTGATATCAATTTAATATCTTTGCTATTGAATCAATTAAATACAATAACGTTCAATTGAACAGTACACAGATCAGATCAGACATTAAAATTCAATTACCATATCCAAGTTTTAGCTTGGTATAATTAGCACCCTTACCGCACGATCTATAATTAATATCGTTTTTATTGTTTTTAAACTTTTATTAAAATTATGAAGAAATACTGATAACTTGGGTAAAAAACTGCAATCAAATAGATATTAATTGCATATTAAACCCAATTGCATTTCAGAATAACCTCGTGAATATTACCGACTATTGAAAAAAGTGAAATATGATATTCACTTCATTTTCACTATGAACAAAAACGAAAGTCTGGTTTTGAAATGAATGTCAATATTATTTCAAGTTCATCGTCGACAACCCAACACAGAATAGAATAATGGTCCAATTGTAGCGAAGTATTTAGAATAATCTCATTACAATTGAAGAAACAAAGTAATAAATGTAAGGAAAAATGGTTTTAAATAAAGCTGAAACATTTTTTCGTACTTGAACTTAAATTCTGATTTAAAAAAAAAAGATGAATAATCATAAAATTAATTTTATTTCCTTCTTCATTGACAAAACCATGTCTCGAACGCAATATTCTGTAGGAATTTAAAAATTAGTAAGACAATAACAAGTTCCTTCCACAACTAAATTGGTATCAATTTAATTCCCCTGCACTGATTCAAACTGCATTTTAAAACGCCTTGTTACAGTTCTACTTAACATTTCTTGGTATGATTTAAATCAAAGTGTTGCGCTCCATCGCTACATCTCATTGTATCTTTTGTATATCATTGCGATGAAAAGATGCATCAACAGAAGTGGAGATAATTTGCATGATTGAATGTAATTTATTCAAATAAGAGATCATTTCCGTTTGTTGACGTCGAATGTGTTATTCAAACTGCACTTTCCACCACTTCAGAGCGATGACTTTGCCTTGTTCCAAAAAAGGTGACTTCAATCGATCAAAGAAAATTAATTAATCAAGGATACCATATATGAAATTGTCTTTGTCATTTAATTACTAGGAAGCTGAACTTCCTACAATTAATTTTCTGAAAATGTTCGTTTTTAGACAATGTGTAATAAACTATATTAGTGTCGATCCGGGAATTTTGCGTCTTCCATTGTCCCCGGATTATAATCAAGAACAAAAACTGACCACGCGATATGATCGTGTAACGTCTTAATTGCACCAAAATTGGCCTAAGACATGCGAAAAATGTTGATTTAATTTTCTCGTTTACAATTGAATCTCATTTAGGCTTTCCACCTACGAAAAATGTTTTAGATGAGCTCAACGTACGATCATTAATGGCATAGAGGATCGCATGTGATTATTCTTAACACCCACCACATTACAGTAACAAGGAAGAAATACTTTAAATGCCGCCTACAACGTCATGCTTTTAAAACAATGTAAATTGGCCAAGTCCTAAATTTAGTTGTATGATGATTCCATCTGGAACTTGATGGTATGCCTTGATTGTCGCGACAATAGAAGCGAAAACCATTAAATTTTCCAAAAAAGATTGTTGTCATGTGAGGTTTTCTTATGATTCCGTTTTATGTACTAACCAAAAAATATTTACGTTAATATATTATTTTTTTGAATTTTGTTTTTTGAATATTTTTGCTTGGAAATGTACAAATATATTTTTTTCATTGCACATGAATAAATAATAATTTGTTTAATTCTTTTCAACTATTAGCAAATATAAAACAAATTTACGCAGTTGGAATTAAACCTCTAGCAAATTATTGAGCTTGCTTATGTAGAACGGAATTTAGGACAAAGTTTTTGAGCTTAAGGCTGTTCATATATGCCAAAAATAATTCACGTGACGCACATTTATTAGTGTGTGGGCAGGAGATAATTGAGTTATTGTTGTTGTTGAAGTAAATAATAAAATGTAATTCAGTATTCGCGCAGTTGATTTTGTTGATGATAAAATAAAATGTTGTTAATTTCTGGTCAATTGAAATCAACTCTGATTGTTAAATAATAATAAATATTACATGAAAAATGAAACGCATCGTTAAATAAACGTCTAATTTATTATGTGGTCACATTTAGAACTAAAAACTTAAGTATAATTTACAACGATACCAAAAATTCATGTCATAGTATGTGCATGTAGTGAGTAGAGAAGGAAGAGTTAGCCTTTATTTTCAACATCCTTCGCCCGCGGCTTGCCTTGCAACTCTAGTGGATAAATCATCGGTATCGGACGACGGATTATTGAGCCATCAGCCAGTTTTAACGAACATGCGCGGATTCGTTCGTCCCGGCCCGGATAAACGCTTTTAATACCAGCAAATCTCCAGTGGATTCGCGGTACGGCAGGATCGCATAAAAGGACAACATCTCCTTCGTTAACAAATGATGGGAAGATTTGTTTGCAATGATGGTATGCACGAAGTACCTTTAGGTATTCATTTACCCATCGCTTGGACAATGAAGACGATGATTTCAACCTAGACTTCCAAATTGCTTGTATCTCCTTATTTATTGCATTTGTGATTTCACTGCTTTCGTTGCTAGACCTAACTAGCGATGAGTAGCATTTTAGGAATGAATTAGGTGTTAGTGGTGTCATATTGAGGGGTAGTCGCTAACATATGTTAATGGTCTTGAATTTATCACATCTTCCGTTTCAATAAGCAATGTTTGTAATTGTTCATAGTTTAACAATTGATCGTTCCCAAAATACTCCCCACCAAGGGGCTCGTTCAATAATAAACTGCCATTTTATACGGCGCAAACTCACACCATCAACCCGTGCACCAAGTCATAAACGTCCAGCATGGTTCAATGCTGAAGTTGCAAAAGTATTACATGTAAAAGACAAAGCCCGAAAAATGTATCTTCGATCGGGCTCCAATATTGATCTTATAAGGTACAAACTTCTTCGAGCTGATGCCAAAAAAGCCTTATCTTATGCTCTGCTTGCCTATTACAAATCCATTGAAACATCCTGCTCCTCAAATAACCCTAAACCTTTTTGGTCTTATGTTAAGTCCCTTAAATCTTCCAAGAATCTCTCTAATTCAGTATCTTTGCTCAATAAAACTGCCACTAATGATCAGGACATATGCGATCCCTTTGCCGTTTTTTTTTTTTCATCCAATTTCAAATCCTCCTCTCCTAATTTCTCCAACTCCGGCAATCCACCCCATTTTGACTTCAGTTCTATCTCAACCAGCTCTTCTGAAGTGGAAGATATCATCAACTTGATAGATACAAGCGGATCTGTTGGTTCTGATGGCCTTCCTAACTTCTTCATAAAATCGCTATGCTCTTCTCTTAGTTTTCCTCTTGCATTAATATTTAATTTGAGTCTCTCTACGGGCGTTTACCCTGATACATGGAAACGTGCCAATATTTTTCCAAACCATAAATCCGGTGACCGTAATTCCGCCTCCTATTATAGGCCAATATCTCTTCTCTCATCTTTTGGCAAGATTTTAGAGAGAATCGTCCAATCACAAATTTACGAGGCCCCCCATATGAATCTCTCCGCTAAGCAACATGGGTTCATAATGGGCCGTTCAACAGTTACTAATCTACTCGAGTTCTCCAACTTCGTAGCCCTTGCGTTAGACTCCAGGTGCCAGGTCGATGTGATTTACACTGATTTTGCCAAAGCGTTCGATAGCATTGACCACCAAACAGTACTTAGCAAACTCAGTAGATACGGAATATCCGGCCACCTCCTTGCATGGATCAGTTCCTTTATCCTCAACCGTTCTTGCTCTGTAATTTGGAACGGTTTCTCATCTGCCCCCTTTCCCCCAACTTCCGGCGTACCTCAGGGTTCTATCCTAAGCCCACTCCTATATTCAACCTTTTCATCAATGACCTTCCCAGTAGTTTTACCTCCGAATGCCTCCTCTATGCCGATGATCTTAAGATCTTTAGAATCATTCGCTCGACGAATGACTGCTTGGCACTCCAAAATGACATCTATTTATTAGACGAATGGTGTCAAGTCAATCGTCTTGCGCTTAACGTTCCTAAATGTTTCCTTATGTGTTATTCCAATAAACATAATCCTCTTAGCTTCGACTATTCGATTAGTGGGTCTATACTTTCATCAGTTGATCACTTTAAGGATCTAGGTGTGACGTTTGATGTACAGCTCAAATTCGACCACCATATTGCACATATGACATCCAGGGCAGCTCGAATCGCGGGCTTTGTTCTGGGTTGTTCACACATTTCTTTTAGCACCCAAACATGTGTCCATCTATATATCTCACTCGTGCGATCTATTTTAGAATACGCATGTCAAATATGGTCTCCCCATCACACATACTTTTTGCACGCGGTTGAATCCGTATAGAGAAAGTTTACTCGCTCGCTTTTTTATAAATTCAAACTAGCCTACCGTTCCTATCATGATCGTCTTATCTACCTTGGCATCCCTTCCTTAGAGGTGAGGCGACAATACCTCGACCAATGTTTGCTCTTCAAGCTTATTCGGGGTTACTTATCATCAAACGTTCAAGATGCTATTTGCATACGTCCTCCATCTAACACTAGATCCACCCAGTTCTACTCCATTCCTTTTGCACGGACAGATATTTTTTTCTATTCGCCATTGGTCCGACTCGTCCATGACCATGTATACCTTCAGCTTGGTCCTCCTTTGGAATCGCTTGGAATTTTCTAGTCCAACCTACGGAGAATTCTTAACATGCTATTTTCAATTGCGTTTTCTTTTCATAATTATTGAATTGTTATTTTGACAAATGGTAATTTCTTACTTCATTTTCTGGATCTATTTTGTAATTGGAAATTTTTCTGTAAAATGGATGTAAATAAAATAAAAAATAAAATAAAATGCTTGAAATTTTTTGTTTTTCAAAATTTCTTCGAGGATCTATTTTGTAAGTGGAAATTTTTCTGTAAAATGGATATAAATAAAATAAAAAATAAAATAAAATGCTTGAAATTTTTCATTTTTCAAAATTTCTTCGAGACCAGAGAGCTCAAGGGATGCTCTTTTAAAAGTTTTAGCGTTGTCTGAGTAAATGATACGAGGGCTTCCTCTTCTTGCAACAAAACGCCTTATGGCTGAAAGGCCATTCTCGGTAGAGAGACTAAGCACACTTTCTAAATGAACTGCTCTCATTGATGCGCAAGTGAAAATCATTATGTATACTTTTCTCACATCATCTCAATTCGTTAAGTTCAATATATTTACAATGGGCCAGCAAAGTCCACACCTGTGGCCTCAAAGGGCCTAGCAACGCAGATCCTATCGCGGGGTAGTGGAGCAAAGGTTGATCCACAGCTTTGAGTACATTCTTCGACACAAAAGGCATTGGTGGGTTATCCGTTTAACCAGCTGTCGTCCCTTTAAAATCCAAAATCTGTCTCGTAGTTTTGTAAGCACGATATTAACACGTCGATGAAATGTCCATTTTATAAAATAAGATGAATTAGGTAGTATTATTGGATGTACAGCATCAGGAGATTCATCGGCCAAATGGAGACGACCGCCAACACGTAGTTATCCTTCGTTGTCAAGTAAGGGGCTTAGTGTCAACAATTTCGAAGTACGGTCAATTGGTTTGTCTCTCTGCAAAAGACAAATTTCGTTAGAAAAATACAAAAACTGTATGCAACTTAGCCAATATCTGCTTTGAATAGTTCCTCTGCGTCCGGATATTGATGACTAAATGACCAAACTCTTTTCAATTTTAATTTCATAATTTGAATGACATAGCATGTAATTCGCAATATTATGTTCCAAGAACTAAATTTTTCATAATTTAATATTAGTTTCTTGGATTCGCGGTCTTGAGCTAGATGTGTACTAATATTGTGAATAGCGTTATCAAATTGATTATATTGTAATCATTTCTTGGTACATCCATATGGTAAATAGGCCATTTCGAGAAATCTCTCCTTAACCTATCAGGTCTATGAAACCAAGCATCGCTGTTTAAAAGTTACTTTGAGGAAATTCCCCTAGTGAGTAGATCACCTGGATTTTCTCGACCTGCACAATGTCTCCAGTCGGTGTTATTGGTCAAACTTCTAATTTCTTGCAATCTATTTGCCACAAAAGGTTACCACTTGTTTCCTTCACCAATTATCCAATACAAAGTTATTACGGAATCGGTCCATAAGAATGTCTCATCAAACTTCACATTCACTAACCTTTTGATATAAGTACAAAGCCTTGAAGCAACCAAAGCAGCAGTTAGTTCCAAGCGCGTTAAACTTAGCTCTTTTGTTGAATTATTAGATTCCGAAGAATACGTCTTTGTTTCCTTTAATGGGGCGAGTCGACCTTTTGCGCACATTAATTGAACATCAATGGGCTGATTACACTCGCTTCGAATATGCGCCACTGCACCAAAAGCTTTCGAGCTAGCGTCAAATATATGAAGCTGCTTGTTAGTCGCATTTGCTATTTGCAAAGCACATCGAGGAAGCCTAACTTCTGCCAGGCAAGATATATCGTTGACGCATTTAACCCATTCGTTGAGCATAGTTTCGGTCAAATTGACATCCGAATCCAGCTTTTCGCTCCAGGTTTTCTGAAAAATAAACTTTAAGCAGACAATAATCGGGCTTCATATTTCAAAAGGATCAGAAATTTGAGATAACAGTTGTACGACACTGTGGTGGGGTCTTGATGAACTCGTTGACAGACTTTAAGCAAACAGATATTTCGTCGGTAGTAGTATCCCAAATAATCCCCAAAACCTTTTGTTGGCTGGTAGTTATTTTTTCATTAAATGTATCTTGTAATTTCCTAGCATTGGTAGTCTACTTACGAAGTTTCACTCCAGCATTCGCTAGAATCTTCTTTGAATCGTTTTAGACTTCTTGGGCGCTCAAAATACTGTTAACAGACTTTTCCAGAATTTTCACTGTTTCAGGATATGTTGACATCTCTTGATTCAAATATTTCCTAATTGTCGCGGACAATAAAAATAGGCTGCAGGTGACTCCAAACGTTACACGATAAATGTGATAAACCTTAATACGCTCGAGATTAACCTCACTCGAGTTATCTTTGAATTCGAACCAAAAGAATCGGTGGCCATCTCTGTCTCTTTCTGCAAGTAGAATCTGAAGAAAGGCCTTTTCTATATCTGTGATGAGCCCTATACTGCCTACACGAAATTGCAATAGTACTTTCAGAATGTCTGGTAACAAGTTTGTTCCTGAATGCAATTGGTCGTTAAGAGACGGCATATTTGGTGCATGAGCCGCCGCGTCGAATACCACTTGAATTTTCGTGGTTTTTTAATCCGGACGATAGACTGGATAGTGAGGTAGATAAAATTGATTGAAACCTTGACCTTCAACTTCAACCGGCTCAGCAAACCCTGCGTTAATAAACTCATTGACCGCTTTATTATACGGGAGAAGTTCGTTTGGATTCTTCGATAAGCAATGAACAAGCCTTTGTAGTCTTTTTAATGCACCTTCTCGATTAGAGTCCAGTGCTTGGCCCGTAGTTTCCCAGGACAAAAAGCTATGTATTGGGAACCAACCTTCGTAATGGAGCTTTCTTACAATAGATCTGTGACGCTTGTGGCTTCTTCCGCTTCAGACTTAATTCCTAAAAGCTCCAGATTCCACAAGTTAACGAATCATTTTTCATCGATTGCATTTGAAGAGTGCATGGTTATTGTGCGCATGTTCACTGATGCCGGAGCTTTAACAGGACCATACAACGTCCACCCAAATATAGTCTCGATAGCTGCCAGTTTTTCGTTTAATTTTTTATTTAAACGAGTCAACACGGACCAATAAAAATCAGCACCAATCAAAATGCTTAAGCCATCTAGTTGCTCACCTCCATTCACGTTTGAATCTGCTAATGTAATTTGCTTTAGCTCCTTGCCCGTGTGTTTAGGTTCTTCAAGCACGTCCGCACATATTTCTGGAACAACTGGCTCAGGTATTTTAACTTTCGCGTGGTTGAACGGACTTTTCAGCGTCACAAGAACCTTTAGCATTATTTTAAATTCGGAAATTTTGTCATCCCCGAAAGCGATCAAACTCATTTTCTCCGTTTTTCGACAACTGGTAATTTCAATTGATCTACTTCTGCTTGACGTATATACGTCCGTTAGCTACCATCATTAATTATCAATCGAATCAGACGCTTTTCGTTACCATTTGCAAGAACAAAAGTTCGTGCTGTCTGCAGTAGAGCATTGCTTCTTGCTATTCCACAAGCCACAGCTGCATACAAAGTTGTAGACTCTTTCTTCAGAATACTATTGTCGTTGGTTTTTGGTCGCTTTGTCTCGTTTGTACGTGAATAGCCCGGGTAACACATAGTTGTCACATGTGCGACACGTGCCCTCTACCAGTACAGCGAAAACAGCTACCGTTCCGTTGTAGAATGGATTTTTTCTCTTGAATCGACAACTTAGCATCACAATTTCTTGTGATGTGGCTATTCGATAGACAAAAAAGGCACTTCATTGCATTGCTAACAGTCACTAAACCAGCAGCAGTAGATACTGAAGATTTAGTCTTGTTAAGTGAAACATGTTTGATTGCTCTATTTGGTGATGCTCTTTCCAGTGACTCTACTTCACGTTTTAAATGTTTAAGTAAACCTTTTACTTGATTATCACCATCCAGAGAGAAAGATGATGAGCTTCCGTTAAGAGATTCGTAGTCATCGTTTTTGATAACTGTTGGGGCTGCATCCATGCTAGCTCGCCGGTCTTCTATAAATTCTGAGTATTCGTAATAGCAAAAAAAACCAGCTGTCAATTTATTCGGTAGTATTTTTATTATTATCGCTGTTAGCATTATAGAATAACTGTTAGGTGGGATGTTCAATGTAGTCAAAGTATATATGTATATGAAATGATGTTATTATATAAGCCACGTAGACTTACATCTGTCTCGTTCGTCACTGGCGATAATGACATGAGTTGTTGGAACACGTTGTCAATCAATCTTTGCGTATCACCATTCTCTTCTTGCAAGGGGGCGATAGCACTATCGTAGCACTCTTCCGAAGCATTAAAGCCAACAATCGTTTTTTGCGTTCCCCGTTAAAACTGATTGCAAGTACTGAAATATCTCTGCACCAGTCAATGTAGAATTTTCATGAACAGCAACTTTAAATTGCTGCCAAAAAGGAAGCTTTTCCAAATGATTGCCAGTAAACTTCTTAAATTTTAATCGTTCTTATTTCGTTGATCCCTCCTTCTTTGTCGGAATTGCATATCCCGTATTGACAATCGCTGGTATTTGCCGTTTCCTTGAAATTTCTAACCGGCACTTCAGACGCGATAACGCTTTGATCGCGAGGTCTTCATATTCGACGACTTTCTCAAATTCTTCCGTCTTCAAAAGATTTTTCTCCTGTATCTCACGGTGAGCAATACCGAAATTATCATGCGCTGAAGTAACACGTTGAATAAAAGACTTAAGTTCCTCCTCAATGTCGTAATATTTGGAAGCGTTTTCTATAGAGGCTTTAGATTCGGAGGTAGATAAATAATCATTCACACCATTCGTTATCTTTTTCACTTGACCACGATACGTTGTACGCGCCGTTATTTTCATCGTTCGTTTAACTTATAATATTCACTATTCGAATGTTTCTTCAATTTAAAAATCCGGCAATTTCTAATTCCCGGGTTTCGGCACCAAAATGTTAAATAATAATGAATATTACATGGAAAATGAAACGCGTCGTTAAATAAACGTCTAATTTATTATGTGGTCACATCTAAAACTAAAAACTTAAGTATAATTTACAACGATACCAAAAATGCATGCTATAGTATGTGTATATAGTGAGTAGGAAAGGAAGAGTTAGCCTTTATGTTCAACACTGATAGAAATTAATGATATTCCAAACTGTATTTTCGATGCTAAAATGTTTAACATAAATTTATTCACACAAACATGAAACGTAAAACATTACCTCACGTGTTACTCGACTAAACCTTATCATAACGACATACTAAGCATTCCGTTTCCCAAACAATCCCAGCAATAATTGTATCATTTATCAGCCAAACAAAGAATTGAAAATAGAATATCATGGGAACAAATATTTAGTATTGTATTTTCTAACTACCTACAAACCAACCCCTCCCCCACACCCCAATCCCTTCCATACTCGCAGGAACTCAAAAATGATTTACCCCTTAGTCATTCATCACCCCATTAGACAATGCCACCCAACCTTATCAAATAACGGAAACAAGTTTAATTACAACAAACAGTTCATATGTAGGAATGATAAAATTTTCTTTCACGTGCTACACACGATCTTCAAATTGGATATGAAGCAATCACGTTTTCCATGTTAGTTACAATCGTATCCTTGTAGTAAATATATTTTTTTGCTTTACATATAGAGATGAAATTAGAGAAAAAATTGTAGAAAAGATATTTGTATGTATGTAAATTTTCCTCAAAGGTGTTGTAAATATTTATGAAATTCACTTGCATCACATACAAACAAACACTAATTGTGTAATTCCAAGCAAAATGAACTTTAATGTGTTGACATAACTCAACTACAATTACTTGATGAGTAAATATCCGCAGAGGAATGGAAAAATTAAGATTAAATAATGATAAGCTTTTCATAGTAGGTTTTATCATCAACAGATTATTATATGATCGCATATGAATGATGCGTGATGTTGACTAATTCACAACTAGTACAATTATATTTTTTTATGGTTTAGATCGAACGTACTTTAATGAATATATTCAATTAAAATTAAAAAAAATTAAATACATTTTTTCTGAACCTTAATTAATATTTTTTTATTTATTTTAATTACAGAATGGCTTGGCACGAGGCATTTTGTCACATTCATGTTATTCCTTGGTATGGCCAATGCATATGTGATGCGAACAAATATGTCAGTAGCTATTGTGGCTATGGTTAATCACACATATGTTGATTCAATGGGAAGTGGAGAAGTGTTAGATGATGAGTGTCCCGAATATAATAACACATTACCACCGATTGCGGTAAGCCTAAAATATTTGAAGAAATAATTTATAGTATTTGCTAAACTTTTTATTGATCATTCGGCCCTTTTTGACATCAATTTGATGTAAATTTGTACGATAATTTGCTCTGTTCTGAGCTTTTTTGCTTTGAGCGGGAATCGATCTCGTTTTCGGATGGCTCCGAGAGCTTTAAATAACTTCTGAAAATTCTTTGCGTGTAGCAACATTTAATTATTTTAGTTGAAATTAAAACGCAACTAAAATCATTAAGTTATCTATTAATTCGATTTGTAAGTTGAATTTCTGATATAAATTTCTATCCAATTAACGCATTGTGAATAATGCATTGAACTGAATGACGACTATTCTGAGTTTGATGATTTCATTAATCAATGCCTTGTTTGTAACAGCCTTGTTATAAATGGCATTCAACTCTAATTTCAAATTTAGATAATATTGTCTGGGTAGCATTCAATATTTCAATTTAGCAAATTAATTGATGATTTAACTGGCACTATTATAAAGAGAAATTGATCTAAAAATAATCAATCAATCAATACAATAGAAATATTTGAGGGGTAAATAGTGACTGAGCGATTTATTTCAATAGATTGTTGAGTGTTGGAAAAAATTCGTGCGAGGAAGAAAAGCAAATTTAACTTTCTTATGTTAAGCTGAGAATATTTCCTAAACCTAATAGACAATTCAAATCAAAATCATTGATTTTGATTGTGAGCAGAGTTTTAGAGTAGACAAAAACAAAAAAGTCTCAAGTGAAAATTAACTGAGTTTATTATAACAAAATATTCGCTTGGTTACAACGCGTGTGATTCAGCTCGAGGCTAAAAGAGAAATAAGCAAGGAAAGTACATTTACATTGAGTTTGTGTAGAGATTTTAGTTTGATCCATTTCTAATAGAAAGCAGCACAACATTGTGTAATCGAACATCGTTCAGTAAACATACTCAACACTTCCCCTCGATGAGCGATTAACACGTTTTAAGACCCAGAAGTCTAATGCATCTTTCATGTTTTGGTTTGGATAATTCTTAAGTGAGAATATCTGCTGCCATGTTTTCTGTTGCAATATATTCAATTTCCAAAGATCTATTCTCCAGCATTTGCTTGGTCCTTCCATGATATATATGATTTTCGTTGTCAGCAAGGGAATCAAATCCGAGCTCAGCAAGAGATCTTCTAAGATAAACCACTTCTTTTGATGCGTCTGCCAATGCCATGTACTCGGCTTCTGTTGATAAAAGAGCAGCTATTCTTTTTTTTGGACTCCCATGAAATGGGGCTACCACTTATGATAAACGCATAGTCAGAAAATGATCTTCGGTCATCCAAGCAATTTGCCCAACCGGCATCCACGAACGTCTTTTGAAATGAAGACCGACATCAGCTGATCCCTTTAAGTAGCGTAAAACTCGCTTCGCGGCAATCTAATGACTTTCATTGTAGCAGAAATTATATTGGCCCCAACGACTGGCAATATGAGCAATGTCTGGACGAGTACACATTCCTAAATAAGCGAAGGCACTGACCAACTCTCTTTATGGTAGACTTTGTGCCGTAATGTTAGATTGATCTTCACCCCTTTGTAGTTTCGTTCGAAGATCCAATGGAGTTGAGATTGATTTGCAATCATACATTCCATATCGTTTCAGAAGGTCGTTGATGTACGTGTATCCTTTCTAGTTCAAGTAAATACCATTTTCGTCTTGCGAAAAATCGATTCCAAGACACAACTTCACGTCTCTTAGATTTTTGACTTCGAACTTCTTCGATAGATGTTTCACTAGGCTGATGATCATATCAGTATTTTTAAGTTGCCAGTAGGCAATCATTGACATATACTACAATTGAACATGATACACACACGGATCGCATTTAGATTGAATTTCACCTAAATCGTTTAATTCTCTATCCAATTTTTCATGCTAACGACGTCCAGCTTGTCGTAAACCATTTATTGGCTTTCTGAGCAGGCAGACTTTGTCACTGTGGTTCAATTTCAATGTCACTACAATTTCCTTAAATCTGAACAAGTGTTTCAAGGATTTCTTTAACATTTCGGGACTTCCATGAAAATAACTTCCTCCAGATCACCATTTAAATATGCTGAAGTGAAGTTGAGTGATTTTCATATCTTGTTGAGCCGCTAGTGCCGTAATTAAACAAACTGAGCTGAGGCAAGCTATGGAAGCAAAAGTTTGACTAAAATCTATCCCCGGGCGTTGAAAGAAGCCTTGCGCAACAATTCTTCTTCTTAGCACGACAGCCCCTCTCAGGCACATACCGCCTCGGTCCATTGACCGCGTCCTCCAATTACGAAATCCGAACAGCGATGAACTATCTCCGTCGATCGTGTCAGACTAGCGTTTTCTCGTCTTTCTTTTTCTACGACTCCTTCGATAATGTATTTGTTTGTCAGAACAACTCTACCTCCAATTATCTGTTGATCCTCTGGACAATCCACTATGATCCATGTATTGGTTTTAAGGATTGATCTCATTTTCATCGCCATAGAAATTATCCATTCTTCATTATCTGAACTTTTCATGGCGTTCTCGAAAGGAACTTTTGCTAAACAAGATAATTCATTATTTTCATCGAGTTCATTCTCTTCTGCAATTGTAACGAGATTATATTGTTTTGTTGGTCTTCCCCTTCTTCCAGTCCTTACAATTTTTGGCCTGCCAATGCCTCTTCTCGGATTTTCTCTTGAAACACCGACTGGTTGATTATGAACAACAATTTCGTTGTCTTCACCATCTTCGATGATTTCATCATCTGAGATTTTTTAATTGGAATTTATCTGGATGTCAACAAAACTTTGATCGAAAATTTCTGCAGTATCGAGTGAAAAATGGTGGTAATTGTCCTTCAAAATTGACTTTTTTAAGTTGAGAAACTTAACATCTCGAGCAATATCCACTCTTTTCTCCTCGATGATCCATATCTTATACGCCTTCGATTGCTCCGAATAACCCAGCAAAATTCCTCGTTTCTATCATGATTCAAATTTATCTTCAATTTTCCGTGTCAAAACAAATATTGGGTCTACAACTTAATTCATGCAGTTTGCTAAGAGATGGCGTAACTTGTATAGTATTACATCGTTCCAATATTTCAAACCTGCGTTGGAAAGCTACTGTCATTGTACGTATTTTCAGTGTATGCCATTCATGTGAAGCGTTAATAACAGCAATTTTTTTCACTCAAATATGTCGAACTTTGTTCCTGAAAAAGTGTTTTTGCGGGGAATTCTTCTTCATTACTTTAATATGAAGAAAACTGCTGCCGAAAGCCATCGTACTTTGGTGGAAGTTTATGGTGAACATGCTCTAGCTGAACGAACCTGCCAAAAGTGGTTTGCACGATTTAAAAGCGGTGATTTTAGCTTGGAAGACGATGAACGTCCTGGGCAGCCAAAAAAGTTTGAAGATGAAGAACTGGATGCATTACTCGATGAAGATTGTTGCCAAACACAAGAAGAGCTCGCAAAATCTTTTGGTGTCACTCAAGCAGCCAAAACGTTTAAAAGCAGCTGGATATCTTCACAAGCAAGGAAATTGGGTTCTACAAGAACTCAAGCCGAGAGACGTTGAAAGGCGGCTTTGGATGTCCGAAATGGTGCTGGAACGCAACAAAAGGAAGTCATTTTTACATCGGATTGTTACTGGTGATGAAAAATGGATCCATTACGACATCCCCAAGCGCGAAAAATCATATGTCAAATCCGGCCAATCAGCCAAATCCACGGCAAAGCCGAATATCCATGGCGTGAAGGTAATGCTCTGTATTTGGTGGGATCAGAAGGGTGTGCTGTGTTATGAGCTGCTAAAACCAGGTGAAACCATCAATGCAGCACGCTGCCGAACACAATTAATGCGTTTGAAGAGAGCAGTAGCCGAAAAACGCCGGGAATATGCGACTAGACACGAGGCAATAATTTTCCATCATGACAACGCTCGGCCCCACATTGCTTTTCCGGTTAAGAACTATTTGGAAAACAGTGGATGGGAAGTTTTACCCCGCCCGCCTTAAAGCCCAGACCTTGCCCCTTCTGACTACCATTTGTTCCGATCGATGCAGAACGCCCTCACTGGAATACGGTTCACATCAAAAATTTGCTTGATTCATTCTTGGTTGCAAAGCTGGCGCAGTTCTTTTGGGATGGGATCCACAAATTGCCAGAAAGCTGGAAAAAGGTCATAGCTTTAGATAAGCAATACTTTGAATAATGCTATTGTACAATTTTTTTCTTAAATAAAACCTCAAATTGTGAAAAAAACCGCATGAATTAAGTTATAGATCCAATACTTCACGGTCAAATTCTTTGAAGTATTTCACAGTAGGCGTGTAACCATTCCGTATCTCAAAGGGAGTTTTATTATCAACGCTCGGTGAAGGACACCTGTTTTTTATACAGTTCGCCGTGTTGATGGCATCACCCCAAAATGACAGAGATAATCCAGATTGTATCATGTCAGCAATAGTAGAATCTAGAAGCGGGTGATTTTTTCTCTCTGCTAATCCGTTTTGTTGAGGAGTTTACATGTACATTACATGTTCTCGTAAGTATTGATTGAAACTCTTATATTCATATTCCATGTCATTGTCGGTTTGCAAAAACTTGATCTTTTTTCCAAATTTGTTCTCGACAGATGTCTTAAAGTCTTGAAACGCTTTAAAAACTTTATCTTTACTCGTCAGCAATCGAGTTTCACACCAACGCGAAAAATTGTTGTTAAATATTACAAAATATTTATCCTTTCTATTGAATTTGACTCGCATTGGTCCGCACAAATCACAATGAAGATCTGAAGTTCTTTTATTACTAATTGGAAACGAGCTTTAGTCATTTTACCGAGAGCACAAACATCACAAACAAAATCTTTCTTTGGGCCTGTTGAATTAATTCTTCGAATACATCCATTGCGTTGACATTCCACAAGACTTTTGATATTCAAATGACCCATTTTTCTTAAACGTAAATAATACAATCAATTGCGACGTCCAATCTCGTCTATTTGGTGCCCCCTCTATTCTGGTTGGCTTCAATGCTCCACAACACTAATTCCAATGCTCCTCGAACTTTCCGATACCTTTTGTTATCTTTGCTTTCAAAAATGGACCTCAGTTTTGACAATCACTTCTTTATTGAAGTCAAATCTCTTTGCCTGGTGCATCTTTCGAGATGTACAAAAAGCCAGTATTTTGATGTAGAAAATACGGTAAGTGGAGAAGCAGTCCAAGATGTAAATTATTTAGTTCGACTATCGTTTACATTGATTTGTGACTCAGGTAAAGAGCACCTTTTATTTTTCTGTGATGTTTTTAGCAATTTATTCTTTTGGATACATCAATAACGACGTATAATATCAGCTATTGATAGTTTTCTTCTGATGAAGTTTTGGTCTTGTTGGACATAATTTATCATCTGATCTAAACTTAAATCTTCCCATGAAAATAAATTTAAATTCTGAAAACACATAAAAGTATATTTTGAGAAGATTTGTTCTACTTGACATTCAATTTAATATTAAAATAATTATAAATTTTAAAATCTACAGGGATTCTAGAATGATTAGAATTGATGCTTTATTAACCATAATAATTGTTATTTCTGATCCCATTCTCAGAAGCTTTTTTGGGAGACTGCTTCCAAAATATTTTATGTTGCGTGCAATGGTACTCGCGGCAGGCATACACATTATGACTAACAGAGCTGCCTTACCTTCTGGTGACAAATTTTTAATTGATAACATTAAGCGTATCAATGAGGAACTTTTTGGGGAAGAGGCTTTTAAACTTGTTAGCTGACTAGTATCTAAAGACAGCTACAATAAAATGATCTAGAGTAGGGACAACAAAACTGCGGGAAATATATGATTCTGGCCAAAAATAATCGTCCATCATAGCACGATAGTCCTCTTCATTGACGGTAACATGACGGTCGTTTTCATCCACGAAAAAATACGGCCCAATCACAACTGCGGCGTAAAAATCGCACCAAACAGTATTTTTTGCGGATGCAACGGGGTCTGAAGGGTTTCGAATTACCGGGTCAAGATCTTTTCGCAAAATAAACCACAGTGTCGTTTGAGCAATGCTCAATTCTTGAGAACGAGGTGGAATCGACTCACCTCAAAGAAACGTCTAATAATTTTGTATCGACTCATCTACGGAAGCTTTAGCCAGTCAAATGTTTTAGAATTATTATAACAAAAACATGATTTTTTAAACATATGAGTTCTTTACCGAACCATACAGTATAATTTTCATTGGGCCTTAGCCAAGTTTCGGTTAAAATGGATGACGCAGCCTCTCTATTTTTGATGAAATTTGAAGTGGCAGTTTCTTTTTGGCGTACTAGATAAAAATATATTGTATTCAGTGCAAAATGCCGTAGTAGTCTTGGAGCATTTCGGATTGCGGCATCTTTTTAGAGTGTCACTATAATCAACCAGATGTTCAGCCTTATGATATCTTACTACTACTATAGGAATAGGTTTTATTAATACTTTTCTTTTGTTGTGTTTTGGCTCAAATTTTTCATGACCGTCAAGACTTTCTGAATCTGATGACAAAGTATTTTTCTCTATTAGACTGGCACCTAAATCTAGGTTGAAAGTGCGTAATTGTGATATTTTATGTTTGTTGACTCCTTTTTCAGTTTCTCATACAATGCACGTTCCAAAATAAACGAGACTAGGGTTAAATAGAAATGACAGGAGCTTTGTTCTGATAGACTCGAGTTTATTTATTCAAAATAGTCTCCTTCAGCCTCGAAACACTGTTTTGCGCGATCCAAAAGCTTTTCAAAAGGGAATGTCCTCCAGGATGTCAGTGCAAGCCTTTTGAATGCCCTCTATGGACGCAAAGTGTTTTCCTTTCATAACCAAATGCAATTTCCCGAATGGGTAGAGGTCTCAGGAAGACATATCAGGCGAATACGGTGGTGATAAAATGCGATTTCTAGTCAAAAAATCAGAAGAGTAGATTTTTATGACAGAAAGCTTTCGTAAGCATAAATGATCGCTTAAAATGCGATAAATTGATGTTTTAGAGATATTCAACCGCAATTCTATGAATTTCAGCGATGATTACGGCTCATTTTTGATAAACTCACGCACAATTTCGATGGAGTTTTCAGTGATCACTGATTTTGCGCGGCCCGTATGTTCATCGTCATTTATGTCCTCACGACCATCTCTGAAACGTGTAAACCACTCATGTACTCTGGCACGAGATAGACAATCATCGCCATAAACATTTTTCATCAATTCAAATGTATCGGTAAACGTTTTACCGATTTTAAAACAAAATTTGACATTAGCTTTTTGTTCGAAACCCATTTTTGTACCGATGACACAAACATACTGTCACTTTAGACGCAATAACTTCGCTTCCACTGAACCGAATGTCACCAAACTTTCACTGGAAGTCAGGGAGGGATGTAACTATCTCGTTCACAGTTGGCGCTACCAATTATTTTGGAACACAACTTGTAATTTTCAAAGAAGCCAGGCATTGCTTATTGCCAAATCGAAAATGTGGGATACCGATCGTACTGCCCATTTATTGGTTCGTGATCTGGAGGGGCATACAGACAGCATGCGATCAGTCATGACAACTCCGCCCATATATTGATTGTATGATTTGACAATTTCTGGCCTACATACAAATTCATCGGATTTTTTTTCCTAGACCATCTACGGCATGGATCTTCTTTTTCACTTGAGTGAATTGTAGAACGGACAATTACTGGTTTGTTTCTCCAGCCAACGAACTATGTTAACCACTTTGTCACTTCTACATTTTGTTTCGCAATAGCCACTGGCCTTCTTTGCAAAGGATTTTTCATCAGAGAGCTGGCAGTTTTTAGGAATTTTATTTCTTTGTATGGTGCCAGTGACGTGAAAACCTTTTTGCAGTAATGTTTCAGCTAATTTCACTGTGGTAAAATATCTATCCAAATTAATGTGGTGGCCTGTCACAAGTATTTTGCAGAGACTGAGAATACATGCTTCACCAAGAGTATATCCTTCTTGAATTAGTTCTGGGCAGGTAGTATCGCCCTGGTATGTAAGCATGTCTAAAACAATGCCCTGTGGAGTGGCCAACACGAAAATTTTAAGGCCTACAGGATTAGACTTTTCTGGACAATATTGACGTTTTCCGCACGAAATGGTACAATCATTACATCGATGCTTAATTGCAAAGACTTTTCTTGTGCGTGACAGCCTCGCAAGACTGATTTGAAGAGTGGAGCTACCTTCCATAGCTTAAACTTTCGTTTGCTATCTTCTAGAACATTATTATCAAACACAACTATAAGACAGTTTCTTATGTTGAAAAATCTTTTTCGTATCATAGCCTTTTTAGGTCTTTGTAAAAACATTTCGCAACCTGTCTTTCTGTCTGTCCGTCCGTGCGTCTGTCTGTGCGCCACAGCAAGTTTTCTCAGACTCTATAAAAGCTATAATGCTCAAACCTTGTGAAAAGGTCAAAAATGATGCTCTCTCAAAAGTTTAAGTCTTACCCTAATATTGAAGAAGCCCTTAAAAAATTTTTTAATCAAAGATAGTCGAGTTGGGTATCAAATGAAAGATCTTGATTAGATCTGTAAAAATCTAAATCTGGTTAGAACTGTAAGAATTTGAAGGCCATTTTATGCATCAGGGGGTCCAGGGGGTGGCAAAAAGTACCATAATTTTGTGTAAATTTAAGAAATAGTGTCTAATGTAAATACGTTCAGTTGGCTGAGCATTCAGAAAAATTATTTAAGCTCCATCAAAATGGCGGCTGCAATTTGCTTATGAAAAAAATTCTGCGTCTTTGCCATAGATTGGAACGATTTCTTATCCAAGTATTGGATGAGTAATTCAAATTATCGATTCATACTACTAGGAAATTTGTTTCAAACGCTAAAATGGTACAAAGACCTTCTGGTTGGAGCACTCTCCTGCTTACTCAACATGTTTATAATTTTAACTCCGTATTTCTGACACCAGAACAACAATATTTTTAGCAAATTGATAGCACTCATTACCATTCGAATGCCAAAAAGACTTTTCATTCTTTGACAGTTAGGTATAAGGTATTGTCTTTTCTTTGGACATGAGTTCTTTTTGTAGCAGATACCATTTCCTCTAATATGTCTCATCGATGTATTTTGTAAAGAAGTCTTGAGGCGTCTATGACTTGGTTTCAACTTTTTCATAGTTGGGTTGGTAAAATGGACGTTGTAAAGGTTTGAGCTTACCATTCGATCCATTGGAGGTTGATGTCTTATTCGCTGCCACTTGCCACGAGTATTAGTACATCTTCTTCCCATCTCCCCCCTACGACTAGAAGCGCAGCTGCGGCTTCGGCTTCATCCTCTCTCGACTAAAGAGGATTGCAGTGAGATCTTCGCGTAAAGCTATAAGAAAGATTAATTTGAGAACCAATGTCATAAATTAACATTTAGGAAATAGTGCTTTATTTGTTACTTTGATATGTTCCCTATAGAAATCAAGCTAAACGAGTATGGAAAATAAAATAATTCTATTGAGATTTTCGAAAAACGGTCCATTTTCCTAGCTGAGCTCGAAAGAAATGCTTATTTGATGTGAATATCAAACTTGAAATGATGTTTGAATTAGTGTTACCAGTTCACAAAGCTTCCAAAACTACCATAAATCGATTAGTTTGGGGGCTAATTCACAGATGTCATTAGAAACAACTTTTAACTTTCTATGTAATATACGTATGACGCTAGCACCCAGAAGGTTAAATCCTATCCAGTAATCGTTGTGCAAGAACAAAATGGCGGCCGTTTACTGTGGTGCAATATCGCAGGTTGAGTACAAAAATCTTCTAATAGGAGCGTAGTTCTGCGTCTACGAACTTGCTTTTTTTTTCTCTGTGGCAGGTTTCCGGCTAAACTCGATTCGATTTCATTCACGACTAGTTTAAAGCGCCTTTTTGCTGCAAGTACTTGTAGAATTGAATCCCTCTTTGAATCTTCATGTATCTTCAAACTGTCCTGCAACTTCTTGTAGTAGCCACCTCGTTAGCAAAAACACACAAAAGATGAAGATTTCGCAGGAATATACAATATCTAAGCAACGCTGAGACTATGATCTTCTTTTTTGCGCATGAAAGTAGCCAAAATATGTAAAATAAACTCACTTTAGAGTGAGCTCTATTTGCACCTTGTCAACCCGGTTCTCGACTATCCTCTTTCTTGTGTCCAAATTTTCTACAACTCAACTTTTTCTATATCCTTTCCTATTTTCGTCTCAAATTCGTTCAAAGTTGTCCCTATTTGATGATGATTTAGTCAGTTTTTGAACACATTCACTTTAAAATCAAATTCATGTGACATACATATTTTGGCATCGATTTGTCGCCCTTAATTAGAACCAATGCTTCTCTTGAAAACACTGCTAAAGAAATTGATACAATAGAATTATTAAGGCAGGCATAGAAAATCGCCAATTTATGGTTCAATCTACAGAATCTTTAATCAAAAGGCAGAGACTACAATAAACAAAATATTGACAATACAGCTACGACAGCTGCACACTCCAAAATAAACTCTATACTTGTTTGTCAAGCATTATGCATGATGAAATGTTTAAGAATAGGAAAAATTGTAAACAGAAAAATAAATTAATGATTTCATTATTTCCCCAGGCCGACCCGATTTTTTATTCTCTTCGGGAATTGCATGGTTTTCAATAGTCGAAACGCGTTTTTAAGTAAAACGCTCCCGACGGGAATAAAAAATAAATAAATAGTTTGCTTTTATTTTTTGAAAGAAAAATTTACTATAGGGGACGGAAAGGAAAATGAAAATTTGTTTGATGACACAATTTTTATTAGGGAAAAAATGCAAGGATGTAAATCAAATGGATAAGTAAGAAAATTACAAAAATATGTATGTGCCTCGTATCTTGCTTTCTATTGTTTTTTGTATCAAAATTTCATTTGATCATTGATTCGCTAGCAAATGCTAAATAATATCGAAACTATTTACGTCTGTAAACAAACACATAAACCTTGACCAGGGGCAATTTGTAATTCATGAATCATCGATTTCTGAATTCTTAAGCCCCAGCAGTCTCCGATGTAGCATTTTCAACAAATCTTAATCGACAATAAATTACCTCATTCCCACTATCCAATCTTCTCGCCGCAACACAACATGCTAATAGTGTTAATAAACAATTGACCGGAAAAACTTTATTTTTCTGCAAAAATTAGGCCGTTAAATACACGCACACTGTGACTGTATACCGCAGCGAACAAAAAATATTCAGACATAAAAAAATGAAAATATGTAAATAATGAATTTTACGTAAATTCAAACTAAAAATAAATTTATTTGTATTTTTTCAATGGCGCGACGCTATCCCTCAATATTTTGTTGCATTTTGATGTAAAGACACGGTCCTAGAGGTGATAACAATTAAATAAGGTGAATGAATGTGCAATCTTTTTATCTTGAGTCTGAGATATTTATTTTGGAATTGTTAAAAGAATTTGCAAACAAGGAGCAACAAATTTAATTTTCATTCATTTGCAAATACTTTTAACAATTCCTCATGATAAAGAGTGGAAATATTCTCCAAGATGGTAAGATTATTGTGAATTTCAAATATGGTATGCAAATTATGAATTTTTCTTTTTTTAGAGTTTTGTAAAAAATTGTTTAGCAATGTCTACTAAAATCAGTACCTGTCCGTCCGTCCGAAGTGCGTTGCAGCAAGTTTTCTCTGGGACTAGAGGAGCTAGAATCTCCAAACCTTGTGACAGCTCGGAAGTTTCTGGTTAATGAAAGTTTGATAGTCGACAAAAATGTCAGAGGATTTTAAGGGGAATTCCCCATATAAGGATGTGATCCCTTAAATTTTTTTCACTGAAGATAGTCGAGTAGGGCAGCAAATGATAGGAAGCAATGAGATTAGAAGATCTCAGTTTGTAAAATGACAATACCGATAAGGGGGTAGGTAGGGGAAGCGGAAGGACACGAACAATTTATTCGGGTATGGAACAATATGCGCTTCCAATCGACTCAGATACTGCGCGTTTGTTAGGATTTGCATGAAAGTTTCAGATAGGGTTTGTGTCAAGCATACCTTTGAGAGCTCGTTCAATGTGTAACATTAGCAATCACGAAACAAAATGGTTGCCGTTTCAAATGAGAATATTGAATCAATTTGTGTTGTTTTCCCCAGCTTCAAGATTTGAAGTACCGGCCTATATCCCTTGATAAGACCGTACATTTTATAGGTGGCCGTAAATATAAAATTTTTCCCGGTACCTTTGTATGGGTACCTTTAGATTCACAGCGATTCTGTGCTTGAACAGTCTTAAAAAAGGTCTTATACTCTGTAAATTTCAAAAAAATCGAATTTAATGAAGCTAAAGCCCTTTAAATTTTCTCCGATTGCAAAAAAACACTATGATTTTTCTACCATGTGGGCTGTCCATCGAATCAGACACTACATTTTTGATTGGATCTTCATCAAATTTTCAGATAAAATTAAAACAAAAATATCTAGAATTTCATTCAGTCAAGTAACACTGGTTCTTCAAGTAAGGTAAATATGTGTTTTTTTTTAAATGGAATGTCTTTAGAGTTATTCTTGAAACTCTTCATTATTGGTGTCCGCATTTCGTAAGCTGAGTACAAAACCCTTCTGGCATGAGCGGAGTTTTGTCTAGCTAACTTGTCTTAAAATGAAAAAAATGCATTTCTTTCGAGTTTCCTGAAAAGAGATTTAGCAGATTTTACACAAAGCTTATAGACTGCTGTACTTTCCATTCGAAAATTTCTACGGAAGAATATGGATGAAAGTTATCAAAATATTTGGTGTTGAAAAATTTCTCATAAGTTTAATAACCAAATAATCTAATAAATTTGCAATTCCTTGTAGATATAATATATATAGTAGAATCTCGATACTAAGACTGCTTCTTCTTCTTCTTTGTAGCACTACAGCCCCTCTCGGGCCTTTGCTTATAGATAGTTAGAGTATCACATTTTCATGACCGTATTGATTTTTCGGAAGTTGGTTTGGTCAGTACCATGCTCCCGTGTGCCTGCTCAGCTATGATATGATCTGATTAAATCAGTAAATATCACGACTAAGTGAACATTATAGTCCGTCCGAAAAATCCCCTGAACTAAATCACGTTGCTCCCAACGAGATTTGAACCTGGGACCTTCGGTTTATACGTTCATGCTCTAACCACTAGACCACACAGACTCGATACTAAGACTGGTGCAAAATAAAGAAAAATTGTTTGCTGTTTCGAGTGAAGTTGATTCTAAAGTATAGGGTTTTCTATTAGAGACACAACGGTTTCGTATCTTTATTTGAACACACCCTTAAACTTTTTTTAATGAACAGGCAATGTCAAAATGTTAGTTAAAGTTGATATTTTTATCATGATAAAGTTCACGAACCAGCAATTTTTGAAAGTTATAAAAAATTACTACCAAAACTCTGAGTCGGTTTCATCGAAAAATCATCTTCGGCGATGAAGCTCATTTCTGCCTCAATGGCATTGTTAATATGCAAAATATGCGTTAATGGTCAGCAACAAACCCACATGTGCTTCTTGAGACACCGTGTTACGGATGGAGTAGAGAGGCATCAACATTATCTCAACCCGAACACTACCATATCAGTCGCGTGACTCATTAAACAAAGCAATCACAAGCCGCACTCCATTAGGTTCTTGCGTTATATTTTTTAATTGTACCTGTAGCAGTAAAATAAGTACGAGCACTTGTAGTCATGATTTGAAAAAGAAAAAATAAATAAATATAACCCATACTGGTAAATAGGTAGGTTGCTGCGAAACTATATGCTACATCAGGTCCGCCGTTAATCGCACAACAACTTAATTTGGAAGGAATGTCTTGAAGCACTGGCCAGCAACTTTCGCATCCTGAACGAGAAGTATATCGCCACATATCCAAACGCTAATGAAATTTCATTCAACAAATGAACACCCGGGTTAAACATCGTTTAGAGGCCGAAAGTGCGCTGATGAGATGAGTTGCGGAGATGTACCGACCAACTACAATATTGTGCATCATGACTAACGATTGCATGCAGCTAAAGATTAAAGAGGCGAGTCAACACCCCAAACTGATAAAAAATCCGATAACGACGAAGACGACGTAGGTGAAAAGGCTGAGAAAGCAGAAAACGCAAAAAACTGATTAAAAGATAATAACATCATACCATCTTTTGCACCATGACCACACGCAGTAGAGCAAGCTTCTGCGTGTAAACTGATCGAAATTCCGGCAGTGATAACGACGACGACGAAGTCAACGTAGAGGGAAAAGGAGCTGAGTTTAGTGCAATAAGTCGTACAATATCGAACAACTCCGTCAAAGGAGAATGCGAAAAGTGAAAACGCTTATACGTGCCTGCCACAAAAACAGGCTAGGATACTTTTTTGAACAAGTTATTGAAAATTACTAACTTCTCCGATCTGTACCATAATTACTAATTGTAAGTGTGTAGAATAATTTTAAACATTATGTTGTATTCTGTTCCGCTTCGATGATTCCCATCATTCTGAATTTCTCATGCTACTCTCATATTGCTGTTGACCACCTGTCACATGCATCAGTAAGTAAACTTTAATCTGATGAAAGGAACTAAATTCAATATGTGGCATTTTCCGTCTGTCTGTTCTCCAAAACATACGAGCGTAACTTTTGGTATCAATTATTTAACTTTCTCGAATGACTTGATACGTCGCACGCGAATGAACATTGCCCTCGACTAGTTATTTATAGAATTTTTTTTAAACGAAAATAGTAAAATAACTTAGCAAAATATTCACTTTCCGGATATTCTCCTCCAGGCGCTAGTTAATTACGTAAAATAAAACACGGTAAAGCAGTACTTGAACTCACTCAATTTCATACCGTGACATCACTAGTTAATGATAAGCAATTCAATCTGACTTTGCAAACTGTCAGAAAAGATATTCAGCCGATTCAGCCGTGATTGTAGTGATCGCCAGCAGAGTGGTTGAAGGTGGAGTGGAAATCACGTTGAGTTTGAGCGGAAGCACCTAGCGGGAACAAGAAGAACCACTCCGAAGAGGTAACTGAACCCGAGACAATGAACTCGGTCGGAGAGCGGTAAAGTGGCCGTTAGAGGGAGAATTTATAAGAGCGCGGTGAATGACGCGCTACCTCTTTCTTTGGATTGGCGACTCGAAGATGAAAAAGCGAAGCGACGCCGGATAATACAGAAGACGAGCGTCGGCTGGATATTTTAAATCAATTGTAGCAAGTGCGCACTAGGCGGAGGGCAGATTACGACATCGAGAAACATTAGCAAGAAGGAAAGCATCGAGGGGGCAGTCAGAGCAGTAAGGGGCAAACCAATTTCGAAAACGTCGACGCAAGCAGCGAAGAAGGGGCCCCTTTATACCTTGTAGACCAGTAAGTTTTCCTTTTAAAAATTTCTTCTTTTCCACTCTATTGCAATTGTGAATTTAGTTTGGTTATTTGCGTAAAGGAATTTGAAAAGAAAGATAAGTTTTTATAACTGAAGTTTCTTTGATAAAATAATTAAAGGTAAAATCCAGTAAAAATTGAATTCTCTTTATATAACACAATTCAATTTGAGTTTCAGGTTGTAACGGGTGCGGCTTGGGTGAGAATTCGTGGAAAGAAAGTTTAAAGTCGAGTGTTAGTGTTCAGGGGAGGAGTGTAGAGGGTGGCAAGTGTAAAACAGTGTAGTTATACTATATAATTGCTTGTTGGCAAGCCCGACAAGGATTTATTAATGAAGCGATTCCGATCCCCGCGCTTACTACACCACACAGTTATTGCATCCCCGGCCCCGCTTATTGATTTTGGTACATTTGTTTGTAGTGTCCAACGGAGCAATTTGCGCGTGGCACAATTTATTCACTTCCGCCACTACCACTACCCGTTAGCGAATCACGCACAATCTGAAAATTGCTTCAAGGGCACGAGCGGGGATGTAACTTTTCACTGGGATTTCGTTAGAAGAAAGTGCTCCTGCATGTACGAGTAAGGGAGCTGGCCTAGTAGACCACTTTCCTATTACTCGGTACTGCACTCCCTAGGGAATTCTATCGATTCCCAACCGATTTCAAAAATCCAACTTTTCTCATCTAGCTTGCCGGCGCGAGTCTCACGACGTGCTCGATCTCTCGATCCGTCATAGACTCCCCGTTGTTGTCAGTCGTCCCGTGCTCTATATGTCGCACCGGGAGTCGCCCAGTTCTCATTCATTTCGCTGCACGCTTGCCTTCGCCAATGCAATACGTGCATGTGCCGTGGGAAAAGGTGTTGTCATGTCCGCATTTCAATTGGAGGTTTGAATTATTAAATTCTGAAAAATTATACCATAGAAACATTCAATTAATAATCGAAGAAGGTATATATCACAAAGAATATAATTATAACGAAAAGTCTAAATTTAATGTAGAAAAAAAATTTGATCTAAATTTATATTTAAAAAAATTCTGTATAATAAGTAACCGGGCTGACCAATCCCCGAACGCTCCCTGGAAGTCGGCAACCTCGATGCTGTCTAGAGCCCTCGTCGTAGCACGTTGAACGTTTTCCAGAGTCCCGAGCGCATCCCCTTAAGGTATCTCTTGATCTTGGGGAACAGAAAGAAGTCCGCTGGTGCCATATCCGGGCTGTAAGAACTCTGGTTCGGTTTGCAGTCGATCAAGGGTTTCCGAAGCGACAGCAACAAGACGCTCCTTTTGCTCATCAGTCAGGTATTTGGTTACCAGCTTCGCGCAGATCTTTCTCATGCCTAGATCGTTCTTAATAATGTTGTGAACGGTCATCTTATCAATTTCAACCTCATCTGCGATAGCCCGAATGCTCAGACGACGATCACTGTTCAACACATCTCGCACTTTTTGCACATTTGTGTCCGTGTGACTCGTTGATGGAGGACCGACTCACTATTTGTCATGGACGTCATTGCGGCGCTCCTAGCAATTTCTGTGCCACTGAAAGACTTGAATTCTGGACAGCGCATCCCCCCCGTAAGCCTGTTGAACCATTTGAAGAGTTTCCGTGGCCGTTTTCTTGAGTTTGACACAAAATTTGATGCTAACACGTTGCTCGATCGTACGCTCTATTTTCACTCCGACGACGTAACTGAACACGCACTCCGCTCTCGCTCGATTCTATCTCTCCAAGCGCTTGGAGGCAACTGCTGCAGCCCGGTTTCCTTTGCCTAGACTCACACCACGACTACAGCACCAGATACCGGTTAGCAGACGCTTTGACGACGCGGGGCAGGCTCAGTCCAGTTACTTATTATGTACGATTTATAACTATTGCGTGTTCAACTTAATAACCGGAATTTTTAAGCGAAATTTGATGCTTTATTCTGGAGAAATCCTACAATATATTTTATTCGAAGTATTGTCCATCGGAAGCTACAACATTTCCCCATCTTTCAGGCAATTTATGAACTCCATCCCAAAAGAAATGCGCCGGCTTGGCGGCCAAAAACGAATCTATCCAATTTCGGATGCCTTGCTCTAAAGCGTATTCCGGTGAGGGCATTTTGCATCGAGTCAAATAAATGAAAGTCAGACGGAGCAAGGTCCGGACTAAAAGGCGGGTGGGCCAAAATTTCCCATACACTATTTTCCAAACAGTTTTTCACGGGTCTTGCAACATGCGGCCGAAAGTTGTCATGATGAAAAATTATAGCCTCGTGTCTGGTCGCACATTCCGGGCGCTTTTCGATTATTGCACGCTTCAAACGTATTAATTGTGTTCGGTACAGATCACCTGTGATTTTCTGGCCAGATTTCAACAACTCATAATATAACGGCCCCTTCTGATCCCACCAAATGCACAACATAATCTTGGCGCCATGGATATTTGGCTTCGCCGTTGATTTGGCTGATTGGCCGGGCTCCACGTATGACTTTTTGCGCTTGGGATTGTCATGATGGATCCATTTCTTATCCCCAGTCACGATCCGATGCAAAAATGATTTCTTTTTATGGTGCTCAAGCAGCATTTCAGACATACAGAAGCGCCGTTCAACGTCTCGCGGCTCAACTCATAGGGGACCCAATTACCTTGGTTCTGAATATATCCGGCAGTTGTTAAACGTTTTGAAATGTCTTGCTGAGTCACTCCCAATGATTTGGCAAGTTTGTTTTGCATTTGACACGAATCCTCATCGAGTAGCGTCTCCAATTCTTCGTCTTCAAACTTTTTTGGCTGTCCTGGGCGTTCTTTGTCTTTGATGACAAAATCGGCACTTTTGAAGCGTTGAAACCATTCAAAACACTGTTAAAGCTAAAGCATCATCGCCATAAACTTCAACAAGCAAACCATGACTTCCCTCAGCAGTTTTCTTTGCAAAAAAATGACCCAACAGAACCTCCCGCAAATGCTGTTTTTTCTCCAATTTTCGAAGTTATTCATCGTGGAAAATAATAATGATACACACAAGATAAAATTGTTTTGTTGACTGATTTTGATAGTTGTCAAATGTACCTTCAAAATGACATATATATAAAGTTCGAGCTTTCACGATATTTGTTAGTACGGACATCTACCGTCGAATTCCGGTTATTAAGTTGTACACCCAATATAAATTGGAATAATTAAAAAATGTCTTTTCGAATTCGCAATTAAAATTACGGATAGGTGTTATGAAGGTTTTCGAGCAGTTTTCTGAGGCGACTGCCCGATTACTACAATTGATTGAAAAACTAAAAAACAACTTAAAAGTTGAAACATTTTTTAAGTTGGTGCCAAATTAGTTTTTGTTTTTAATCTTGAATTAAATAGTTTGATTTTAATTACTTCATGTATAACAACAGGGTCAAAAGGACTATTATTTGACATTGAATTTGTTTGCCTTTCATTCTACAAAAGCTGCGTATGGGCATACATAAAATAAGTAAAAAATATAGGGGTGCAAATGATAACCTTCGCTGACATGAAAGTCGGCTTAAAATATAAATATTATAAATCCATAGAAAAACAGACTTTAACAACACGTGATATTCTGCGAAGGAAGCTTAAATATAAAGAATTTATTTTCGCAACAAACGTTCCAAATAATCTTGAAATTCAACAAAAACTCAATTAAATCATCAACAAAATACACAGCAAATTCGTTTCTTGAAAATATTAAATCATATATGTATGTATAGGAGTATAACCGTTAGTGATAAGCTTTCTTCTAATCATCCCAGAAAAGTACAAAAAACGTTTCTAAACACCACTTTCTATTTTATTTCTTTCCAGGATCCGGAAAGTGATGGTGAATTTAAATGGTCATCAAGTTTACAAGGTGTGATATTGTCATCATTCTTCTATGGCTATGTGATAACACAGGTAAGATCGCCTTAAAAGCCATCACCGCCAGCACCAAAGATAAATCAATCCATAAGATAATTTACTAATTAAAAATTCCAATCATGATTCCAAACCTGCACTGATTTTCTTTCGCAATGTCCTTTTCGCACAATCTTATCTGTTTGGCCGGGCAAATTTACATATACAGTTTGATCTTTCATATCACGTGATATGAATAAAATGTTGATTTCTCGTTGTTTCAAAGAAATTTGTGACTTATATGCACGTAGATGGCGGTTATAATTTTCGCTACTAAGAAGTCCAAAGTTTCATGTATTATCGCTTCGGTTGGCAAATTATTTAAATAAAATGGAATTTATACATGAGAAATATGAAGCGTAGCAATTGTTGACATGGTCGGTGTTTTATTTTATTTGCCTGTTGCTCGACACTGCGATTGTGTAGCACGTGATGGCGTCGCGATATATTATTCGAGAATAAATAATATCAATTTTCCTTATTTTAAATCGCATTCAATTTGATACGGAAAGACAATTTAAATTGGCGCCTTAATTTAAAATTGAATGCAAAATAAATTCTTCTTCTTCTTCTTTTGGGTAGCCTTTGATCTTGGGGTCACGTAACAAATATTTTTAAATTTGAGACGTGCGTCTGTATATTTACTCGTGTCCTTATCATTTCTTTTTTAGATTCCATTTGGAATTCTCGCCAAACGTTATGGTGCCCTTCGGTTCCTCGGATGGGGAATGATGATTAATTCGGTGTTTGCATTCTTGGTTCCGGTTGCTGCTCGTGAATTTGGATATGTTGGTTTGTCCATTGTGCGTTTCATCCAAGGATTAGGTGAAGGTCCTATTGTCCCATGTACTCATGCCTTGCTAGCCAAATGGATTCCACCCAATGAACGTTCACGAATGGGTGCCGCGGTTTACGCTGGAGCACAATTCGGTACTATTATCTCTATGCCATTGTCAGGATTATTGGCTGAATATGGTTTTGATGGAGGCTGGCCTTCAATTTTCTACGTATTCGGTATCCTGAGCACAGTATGGTCCGTTGCATTCTTACTATTCGTCTATGAAGATCCTTCATCTCATCCAAGCATTAATGAAAAGGAGCGCGAATATATCAACAGCTCGTTGTGGGGCAAGGGAACGATTAGCGTAAGTTTTAACTTTTCAAACAATTATTTTATAAGTTTTATTACTTAAAAAAATGGTATTACTGATATTTTAAGTTTTCCAAGAATTAATTTTAAATTTTATGTATTTTTTCAGACACCTGCTGTTCCTGTCCGCGCTATCATCACTTCATTACCATTCTACGCTATCCTAATCGCTCACATGGGTCACAATTATGGCTATGAAACATTGATGACTGAATTGCCTACTTACATGAAACAAGTCTTACGATTCTCAATCAAGGAGAATGGTATCCTATCCGCTCTGCCATACCTCGCTATGTGGCTCTTCTCGATGTTCATCTCCGTGATCGCTGATTGGATGATTTCATCAGAACGTTTCACACATACATCAACAAGGAAAATTATCAACAGTATTGGTGAGTAGATACGCCTACTATTATCTTCTTAAGGCTCAAATCAATATTTTTGACTTTTGTATTCATCTAATTTTGCTGAACTTGTTGAGGTTTCTTCTCTCAAAAGAAATTTGAAAGAGAAAATGTTTTAGTTAATTGCTGCTAACCTAAAATAAGCTGAGTAGGTAGGAGAGTGCTCCTACCAGATAGGCTTTGTAACCACCCTCAGGTTCGAAGAAACTTTTCTGATGACATGAATCAATGGATTGAACTATGAATCCAATGAACATAAAAGAAATTGCTCAATTATTTATGAAAAATCGTGAGTTTTTTTTCATAAACTCAAAAAAGCCGCTATTTCGCTTCATCTTTAATAAATTTTCTGAATCCTCGGCGAATCAAACATATTCAAATAAAACACCACTCTTAAAATTTTCATGAAAATCCAAAAAAAAATTGCAGTATCTACGTCGATTTGAAATATACATACGAGAACATGCTGTTGTTGCATTTCCGCACAATTCTTCTTTTTCTTCTTCGTAGTACTACGGCCCCTCTCGGGCCTTCGCTTCGTACAAATAGTGCTTCCAACTGCTTCGGCCTATTGACCGCATCGACCAATTTCTAAATCCGAGCAGCGATGAACTGTCATCGTCGACCGAGTCAAACCAGCGTTTCCTCGGTTTCCCCACTGTTCTCCGGCCTTCAGTTCTCCCAACGAATAGCTTTTCGGGTGTCCGTTGTTCGTCCATACGATTCATGTGTGCAACCCATTGCTGCTTCCGCAGTCTTATAATCGTTGAGACCTCCGGCTCGTCAAAAATTTTATAGAGCTCGTGGTTGTATTGAGTTCGCCATTGGTCCCCGTCTAGCTTCGTTCTGATTATTTGCCTCAGAAGCCGTCGCTCAAAGATGTTCAATATATTTGCGGATGCTTGGGTTAGAGTCCATGTTTCACACCCATAGCATAAAGTGGTTTTCAAAATCGTCAAAACTGAATAAAATATCTTATTTCCGAACTATATTCTTCGGCGTACTTCGTCTCTTTCATTATTGATTCTCATTATTTTGGCGCCTAAATACACAAATTCGTTCACTTTTGGCTATATATGCATTTAATTATGATCCATTTCCAATACAATTTTACAACCACTACGGCCTTATGTTAAACTTTAGAATTGTGAAATTTGAGCAATTTTAAGAGTTCGATTTTATGGAGTAAAACGTAAAATTCACAAACTCTATTCACCTTGATTTTTTTCAGGGTATGAATAGTATCCAATGGTGAGGAGGCACCAATTTTTCCTACATGTTGCCTCCCTCTGTACCCCCTAGCGCAAAATTGACTTTCTCTTCTCGGGTTTGCAGAGCGCTAATTAATATCTTTCTTTAGATATCCCACTCCACTACTTTTAATAAAAAAAAATTTTTCAAAGACACTCTTAAAAGATTTTAAATCTTTCGATAAGACTTTAACTTGCAAGAGACTAACACTTTTGGTCTTCCCACAAAGTTTGATTACTGTAGCTTCTATAGTTTCTGAGCAAATTTTCTCTGACGCACAGACAGGATGTGAAACTATTAGGTCATTGAAAATTCGTTTCCTAAAGCCCTAAAAATTCATATAGATGCGCTGATGGCTTTAAAGCTCAGCTACATAATTCCGAAAATCGAAACAGTGCTCAGAATTTTAAATAATTTCAAACAATGTCTTGTCTTCTTCATCATGTAGTGTGTAGAGGCTTTTATCTCTCCGTAAAGAACCCAGCTCTGCTGAATCAGCCTTGCCTGGCAACTCGTACGTGTCGGGTGGTGGCTTCATCCGCCAGCGCAAGGACTGCACTAAAAAAAATTGCACGCGTGCATGTTAAGCGAAGGTTCTTGGTTCGAATCCCATTGGTGACAATGAGAGTTTTTTTTTTGAGTTGGCGGATAATTACACATATTAGCAAATCATTCCTTCTAAAATGTCCGCTAACCTTTTGTAATCTGCTATACTTATGAGTGTGGAGAATACTTCAAGCGATTGATGCCAATAATGGCTTTACAGTAAGATATTCAATAGTCATGTTCCATAGAGTACTTCAATTTGGTTCGAATTCTCATGCTCCGAGAAATCTTCCCAGTAGTTGACTCCTTTCAGCAAAGTTGAAAGAACCAATCGCATTGCCTTAAAGCTACTCTTTATTATTCGCTTTTTCACTGGTGACGTTGATTGACTTTTCGACTTTTCAGATGATCGCAAAAGAACGATCTGTGCATTTTTCAACCTTGGATAATGATTTCAGCATCGTATTAAAAGATGATCTTCCAACTATTCGCAAACATTCCCTATGTTCATCTTCACTAGCATTTTTAGCGATACGCATAAATAGTTATTGATGTCTCCTTACCGGTTTTGTTTCATGCATCTTCTTTACTCCATTCTTCGTCCAAATCCTGATCAACACCAGATTGACTGGTTTTAATTACATTTCATACATCATTCACTCGCTTCAAGCATTCACCATCGTATGGAGATACCAAAAGTTCAAATATTTCATTTAGGCTATCCAAAATCTCCATGATGCGAAACAAGAAATCATGTTGAGGGGTCACAAAAGGATACTAAAATCTGTGCAATACATTTGAAGAAGTCATCAACTACATTCTGATAAGTATTCACATTTTGACAAGGATAACGTTCAATTCCCTCAAAACACTGTTTAATATTATTGAAGGATTCTTTATATGTGCAATCATGTGCAACACTAAGACCATGCGCGCCACGATAATACGATGAAGTAATTGTACGAGATCGTTCTTGGCCAGCTTAACTGTTTTACCATCAACTTAAATTTTTCTTCTTCTTCTTCGTAGCACTACAGCCCCTCTCGGGCTTTCGCTTCCTGCGACAAGCGACTCCAACTGTCTCGGTCCATTAACCACGTCCTCCAATTTAGAAATCCGAGCAGTGATGAACTGTCTTCCGTCGACTGAGTCAGACTAGCGTTTCCTCGGCCTCCCCACTGATCTCCGGCCTTCATTTCTCCCAGAAATACCTTGTGTTCGTCCATACGATTCATGTGTCAAGCCCATTGCGTTGAGACCTCCAGTTCGTCAAAAATTTCATACAGGTCATAGTTCTATCGAATTCCCCGTCCACGTCTAGCTTCGCTCCGACTATTCGCTTCAGGACCCGTCACTCAAAGGCGTTCAATATATTTGCGGGTGCTTGGGTCAAGGTCCATGTTTCACACCGATAGTAAAAAACATGTCTTCTCACAGATTTGTATACTTGGAGCTTTGTTTTTCTGTGTATGCAGCTGGTCTTCAAGATCGTCAATACTGAATATAATATATTTGTGAGCTGTATCCTTCGGCGTATTTCGTCTCTTTCACTACCCGTCTTCGTTATTTGGCGCCGAGATACACAAATTTGCCAACATTTTCGTTATTTCATTCGTCAAGTGTGATATTTTATGTATGTGGGGTAGTTTGCCTCGACTGCGTCATTAACTTTGTTTTCTTCTCATTGATTTGTAGCCCTACTAGTTTTTCTTTGCTTTCAAGCTTTAAGAAAATTTCTTTGGCATAGGCTGCTACTTGGCTTGACTCGCATAGTAATGTACCTCGTGTATCGACAAGTAACTTCCTTATGACGTACTCCAAAGCCAAATTGAATAGCAATGGGGCCAGCCCATCTCCCTGCTTTAGTCCGATATTTGTGTCAAAGGCATCGGTGAGTTGGTTATTGATGCAGACTGGGGAGGTCGTCGACAACATTGTTATTTTCGTAAGACGGACTAATTTGGATGGAATGCTAAAGTAAAGCATTGCTTCGTGCAGTGCGTTACAATCAATACTGTCGTATGCTTGCTTAAAGTCAATGAAAATTTCGTGCACGTATGTGTTGAACTCCCAGCATTCAAGTACCTGCTTGACTGTGAACAATTGGTCTTTTGTCGATCTACCTGCTCGAAAACCACCTTGATACTCCCCAATAATACTGTTGACGTATTATCTGATTTTATTTCCTCAAATTTTTTAAAATATTTTGTACGCCGTTCAAAGTAGTGATATGCCTCTATAATTTTCGCACTGTAGCTTGTCACCTTTTTTGTGGATAGGGAATATAATTGATTGGAACCACTCTTTCGGCATATGTTCTTGTTACCAAATGTGCTGGATGACTTTGTGAATAGCTTAATGAATACTACTGCCACTATTTTTGATGGCTCCACTAGAATCTCATCGATGTCCGGCGCTTTATTATTCTGTTGGGCTTTGATGATAGAACAAACTTAATCCAGAGTTGGTGGGGCTGTTGAAAGCTCTCCGCACACATCTATAGGCTCCGATGTTCTGGAGCTGTGCGGGGGATTAAGGGGGTTCTTGAAATATGATGCCCATCTTTCGTTAGTCTTGGTTTCATGAGCGATGATATTGCCGATGTCATCACGACAAAGCCTGGTTTTGGGCTGATAACCACATTTCAGACTTTTCACTACTTTGCATGCTTGTTTTGTGTTGTTGCTCGCTAGATTTACATCTATACTTCTCAATTGGTCATCTGTTTTTAATCCTAAGCATCTTATTCGCCACTCTTCCGAGATTTTCATAGTGTTCTCTTTTCGTCCTGGTTTTCCTACCTACGTATTCTTTGTACGCCTGATTCTGTCTGTCTAACACATTCTGGCACTCATCATCGAACCAATCATTTCCCTTGCGCCGGGCTTGATGTGTGATCGTCTGTTCTGCAAAGGTCTTAATAGCCGCTTTCATTTCCATCCAGAGCTCGTTGCTTGCCCAAAACGTTGCGTCTGATAAGATGGGAGCCAGGTGTGTCGAGGGTCTCCATGAAAGTTATGTCACAGATGCTGTTTGAAGCCTTTCGATATCAAATTTTTGTAGCGGGCTGGTCTTCACTGAATACGCCATTGACATACGATATCGATAAGTTAATTTCATCAAGCAATGATCTGAGTAACAATTGGTTCCTTGGTATGTACAGACGTCAAGTATGCTCAAGGCACAACGGTTGTCGGATCAGAACATGGTCGATCTGGTTTTGTGTGTTTTGAGTTCATTTTATAAATGCGTTGATGTAGCAAACAAGTCAAACGTATGACTAGATTTCTGCTACATGCAAAGTCAATCAGGCGCTGGCCGTTGTCATTTTTTTCGTCGTAAAGGCTATATCCTTCAGTCGTTCTCCAATGACTCATTCACTCCACTAACTCATTGCCAACCTTAGCGTTGAAATTACCCACAATTATTTTTGTGTTGTTTGTAGACAATGGCTTAACTAGTCTTTCCAGGTGATTGTAGAACATTTCCTTCATTTCTTCGTCATTTCCTTCGGTCGGGGCGTGAACATTTATCAGCCAGATTTTGAAGAATTTTCTCTTTTATATGGATCACACACAACCGTTCATTGACTGCCTGAAAAGCAATAACGTGCCATTTGAGCTCCCTATCCACAATAAAGGCTACTCCGAATTCTCGTTTTTCAGTAGGCTTCCCATGTTTGAATATTGTGTGCGATCTCATGTCTTGAATGTCGTTGCCAGTCCAATTCGTTTCCTGGACTGCCAGTATTTTTAATTGATATTGACTGGCCTGTTGTAAAATGTCCTTAACAACGCCAGGGTAATTAAGTGATCTGACATTCCAGGATCCAATTCCATTGTCTTTTTTTCGTTTGCGAGGTCGTTGCCGTGAGTCAAATCCATTCCGAGGCCTATCTGCAGGTTTCGAAACAATTAAATCCGCATATACAAGTCATTAATAAGACCTGTGCTGCTCTTTGGATGTGAAACCTGGACTCTTACAAATGTTCCCGAAAAGGCACTGGACGTATGCGAACTCAACGGGCTTAGGAGGATATATGAACGACGAGTTATATAATTTTAATCACAACACACCTGTATCTGCATGCGTAAAACTACGCACTCTGCAATAGGCAGGACATGTGGAGAGAGTTGAAGAGCATAAGTTTTCCAGACGAACGTTGAAGGGTAAAGCATAAGAGAAATGTCCAGATGAGAAATCAAAGAAACAATGGGAAATCCAATTGATGCTGGCAGCGGATCTTTGATTGGGATTTCCAATTGGCGAAAGAGGTGACAGAATCGTAACAATTGGAGGCGAATATTACTGGAAGCGAAGGTCTGAATTGGAGCTATGTCATAAATGAGAAAATGATGAAGGGTAGTTATACGATTTTATTTGAAAATGAGAAATTAGAAAATCGTACTGGTTATTAAAAGAGTTGATTGAATTTCCATTTCAAAGGTTTTTGTTTTTGCTGCACTCATAAAAGTCTACCTCCATAATTTTTCAGATTTTTCGGATCAAAGGTATCCAATTGCAAAGAAGGATACATTTTTTGTAAATATTTTTTCCCTCCCTCTGCACTCAGCAAAGCTAGTAACACTATTTAACCACCTGCTTTAGAAAGCCTTTATCAGGACCTTTCGTTTGACATCCCACACAACTTTTGGTGAAAAAATTTGACACAAAAATATGGCATCCTGAACCGGCTAGAGCTCAGCTGTGTTGACGTGTGTTTGGGTTCATGTGGGAAGGCCACTGCCTGTACTGGGCTACCTTACATATAGGGGCAAAACACAATCAAGAAAGATGGGGAACAAATAATGAGAAATGAAGAAAGATTTATTTAGTGATTCATTGTGTTGTTTCTTAATGGAAACAACAAAGATTCGGAAATTAATGTACAGAGAAAACAAATTAGTGTTATTCGAAAATTATAAATAAAGAAAGAAAAATAAAAACATACTTAATTCGGTGATGTTTCAAGCCTATAAACCAAAATAGAAAAACTAATACATCACTTGGATTCAAAACAAAAAACAAAGAAAACAACAAGAAATCAAAAGAAGACTCAACCAAAAAAAAAATTCTCGTCTTCGAACGGTCGACAACGGACAGGGATGGAATTGTTTTTAATTTTATTTTTGGTTGATTGATTAGCTTGTTATTAGTGCCTTTAAATGAGATTGAAGCGATTTTAATATTTCTTAGCTTCACCTTAAATTTGATGATCGGAGTTTTTAATTTAAACATGCTAAAGGCATTTGAAATTGATTTTCTGATTAATTCTTTCGCTCAATTTCAAACGCATTTCTTCACGGAATTGTCCTGTTAACAAGCACTTATGAAGGGGGTTGTTAAATTGATCTAAACTGTTACTGTTGCTTGGTTAAAGTGTGATAGTCCTTTGATATGGCTTATCGAAAATCAAGATGAAAATTCTTTTCTAGGAGATCACAACTAATGGGGTTTTTCTTCTGTTCTTGTTTTGTAAAATATTTTTTGACAATACCCTAGTAAAATCGTGACCTATCTGTCTGTTCGTGCGTGACAGCAAATTTTCTCGCAAGTCACAATTCTAGAATGATGAAATTTTGTACATTGGCCAAAATTTGCAGCATAAAAACATATTTAGATGTGTTTAAGGGGCGTCTCCCCATTTAGGAAGGTGACCCTGGAATTTTTTACCAAAGATAGCCAATATGGGTGTCAAATTAAAGGTCTTGTTTAGAGCTTTTCAAAACTGGCCTTCAATTAGAAGTATTTACATGGAGGAGTGAAGGATGAACGGAAATGTACAAAAACAATTGTATCCCCCGCCCCCGTCGCGATTGGACATCTTAGCACAGAAAAAATCACCAAAAATAGGTCTTTATGAGTACAAGGGCAACAAACGCCTCAGAAGTCAAAACTCTTTTAAATTTGTTAATAATAGTACAATCTACTAATTTTACGTTTTCATTCATAAAATCGAGAAGTTACCCTTAAATTTGCCAAAAGTTCGACCTAAATCTTCACGATAAACTCTAACAAATGTTTCTCTCTGCAGCTGTTCGGATCAAGACCCTGCTACGGCCAGACTATAGCTACCACCAGATTGAGTCTTTTTCCTGAATCACCTGCCGTTAATAGTGAACCTTTTTAGAGTTCAATCTCATCCAATCCCGTTTCTTCTATTAATCTTTTCAATCTTCGCCAGATACAACATTTCCAATTGCATGTATGTTGATTTGCATACAACCATGATAACACAAAGAATCAGCATAGCTATACGCAAATCATTATCTATACTGAAATGCTATGATTTCATGAAAACTAAAAAATCTTGCCCCTGAGAGGATTTAAACCCACGGTCCCATTGAAACCCCAGATTTGCAATTAGGCGTGTTATCACCCACACTATGCAAGCGCTGTTGTTGGGTAGGTGAGTAATTGCAGCAGTTGCTGACATTCCCCTCGCCCACAAGATATTGGAAAATCAAGTGGCCTTCGGGTATGAAGGGATCCCCTTTAAGAAACCCCAAAAATTTTTTTGGTACCCAAACTTTCAAGAGTTGATCATTTATAATCTATCTACCCTACAAAGTTTAGTGTCTGTAGTTACTATAGGCTCATAGCTGTCGCACACAGATGCATGGATAGAAAAACAGACTGACGGACCGTCAAAACCGATTTCAATAGGGTTTTGTAAGTGGTCGAAACCTCAAAAAAACTATGTTCTTCTTCGTGAGACAAAATTTACGAGATGTGACAATCAAGTAATGGAACTGATTCCATGAAAACCGTATATTTAAAAATTATTCTACATCTCTGCCGTCCCCTTCAAATTAGTCTCCTTGGGCAGCTACACAAAAATTCCAGCGCATTTTTTCATGCCTCGTAACATTTCTGGAATGCTTCGACTGGGGTGTCCACGCGTACCCTCGTCACAGCCGCCTAGATGTCCGTAATCGACTCAAAATGGGTTCCTTTGACCAACAATTTTGTTCTAGGGAACGAAAAAAGTCACAAGGTGGCATATAGGGCGAATAAGGCAGCTGTTGCAACACGGCGATTGCTCTAGAGGCCAAATACTGGGACACGCTGAGAAAGGTTCTTTGGAATCACCTTCGCGCACAACTTTTTCATCCCAAAATCGTCGGTTAAAATTTGTCTGACTGTTTCACGATTCATACCCAGTTCCGAGGCTAACATTCGAACTATTAAATGCTGATTTTCACGGATTAGGGTGCGCACACGCTGCACATTCGCGGCAGTCCGCACCTCGACTGGTCTCCCGCTCCGTTCTTCGTCTTCCACGCTTTCACGCCCCTCCTTAAACTCTTTGTGCCATCGAAACACCTTGGCACGATTAAGACGTACGTTTCCGAAGTTGTTTAGCGACGCGTTGCTCTTGATTTCGTTTCCCCCATTTTCGTGACAAGCACCAGCAACACACGTCTACTCAACACGATTTCATCATACGCAAATTCGGAAAAACACCTCCGTTTCTGTTATGCAGAAAGCTCACAGATGAAAAACGTTACCTCGCTTCATTCAAAATTGACATAGACGCTGACTTCCAACAAATTCTTCACCAGGACTTCTGGCCCTCGGGGGCGCTTGTTAAGGAATTTGTTTCGGTGGGAAGAAGAAATTTTCGGAAACTAAAGCAGCCCACAGTCATTACGTAACTTTGGATAATGTCAACGCTGTTTATAAATCTAACTTTCAATCCCGTAAGCAAGCTAGTCAACTAATTTTGGATAATGCCAACACTCTCCATAGTTCCAACTTTCACCCCCGTAAGCTAAATAATCAAGTTTCCATCTTTTATCAAAATGTTAGAGGTTTAAGGACTAAGCTTGAAGATCTTTTTATTTCTTATCACCTCAGGAACGATAGCATCATATGTTTTTCTGAGACGTGGCTGAAACCTTTTATTCTCGATTCAGAATTGTTCTCTGATCACATTATTTATAGGTGTGATCGTGATCTTAATGCCACAAATAAGTCTGATGGTGGCGGAGTCTTGATTGCCGTCAGTAATTCTCTGTCTAGCTCCCTTTGTATTGATTTTAACTTTTCCCATGCCTTAGAATGTGTAATGGTCAAAATAGCCTTACCTAATAACGCGCATTTACTGATTTCTTCTGTATATATTCCTTGTAATTCCTCCTTGCAATTATATGTCTTTCTTTGATGATCTCGCTTCTTACTTCATACTACGCCATCCTCAATCCAGAATCCTTGTTTGTGGTGATTTCAATCTACCTGCCGTTGATTGGGCTGGCACAACTGTTTCCTCCATTTCATCTTCTAATGCGTCTTCCCTTGCCATTTCTTCCTTTCTTTCTCTATGTGCTCTGTCCCAGTTTAACCAAGTCCGTAATACTAATGATCGACTCCTCGACCTAGTTCTTTCGAATGTTTCTGCTCATCATCTGTTTGTATCTCCTGCCTTATATCCCTATGTTTCTCCTGATCAACACCATCCTCCTCTTTCTTTTAACCTCACTATAGTTCCTCTTATCATACAAAATCCTGTCACTTCTCCTAAATTCAATTTTTTCAGGTCTAATTATGAAGCAATCAATGCAGCACTCTCGTCTGTAAATTGGCTTCAGTTCTTTCAAAACCTTGACTGCGATTCTGCTCTTACTAAATTTTATGGGCTTCTCCATTACCTTAACTGTAGATTTACACCTCTTCAGTCGGCCCGTAAAAATAAGTTTAAACCTTGGTTGACAAGACGCGTTCTTACTGCCTTAAATGCCAAGAATAGGGCGCGTCGTGAATTTAAACGCTCAGGTGCAGCAAAGGATAAATCCAACTTTTGCAAGTTGCGTTCTGATGCCAAAAATGAATTAAAAATTGCTATGAAGAATTATTTTTCCAGCCTGGAAGCTTCCCTCAATTTTAGCAATGTTAAGCCCTTTTGGTCATATATCAAGTATTTAAAGACTACATCTCATCTTCCTTCATCAGTCCGCTGGGATAATGTGGAATGTTCTTCTCATCAGTCAATTCCCGATTTATACGCCCAATATTTTTCCTCTAGCTTTGCTCCCCTCCATGAATTCACTCCCTCCATCTCTGCGGGTAACTTTGGTTTTTCGTTCGCAACTCTAAGCACTGACCCTTTTGAAGTTGAATCCTTAATCAATTCCCTTGTTCCTAACGTCAGCCCTGGTCCAGACGGACTACCAAATATTTTTGTCAAGTCCTTAGCTTCGTCGCTTTCCTCTCCCTTGTCATTTCTCTTCAACCTAAGCTTATGCAGTGGAACCTTTCCTTCTCAATGGAAAAATTCCCGTATTGTACCTATCCTCAAAAGTGGTGATCCTTCGTGTGTATGTAATTATCGACCTATATCCTTGATATCTTGTTTTTCGAAGTTGCTTGAGTGTTTAGTTCACAACCGACTCTCTGAACCGTTGAGCTCTGTTTTGGCTGGTGAGCAGCATGGCTTTCGCAAGGGTCATTCCACGTCCACTAACTTAATTCAGTTCACTGATTTTGTTACAAGGGGTTTGGACAACAAATATCAAGTCGATGTAATATACACAGATTTCACGAAAGCCTTTGATACAGTCAATCATTGTCTTCTTTGCAGTAAACTCGAAGCTTTTGGAATCTCTAATTCACTGTTGTCATGGTTTTCGTCTTATTCATCGACCCGATCATGTCATGTTAGTTTTGGTGGAACGACGTCTATTCCATTCTGTCCTACATCTGGTGTTCCTCAGGGTTCAATCCTTGGGCCCCTCTTGTTCCTCGTGTTTATCAATGACCTCCCCTCTATAGTCTCTTCCCCTTCTCTACTGTTTGCGGATGATTTCAAGGTTTTTCGGACTATTAAGTCGCCTCTTGATTGCCAGTATCTTCAGGAGGACTTGAATATGCTCAATAATTGGTGTTTGTCCAATTTTCTCTACCTCAATGTTAATAAATGCCATAAGATGTCCTTTTGTCTTAAGTAACATCCTATTGCCTTCACCTATATACTAAACGAGGCCGCATTGACCGAAGTTACTACGTACAAAGACCTTGGAGTTACTTTTGACTCCAAACTTAAATTTGACACGCATATTTTCTATGTGATTGCTAAGGCCTCTAAAGTTTCGGGTTTTGTACTAAGACATATGCACAAGTTCTGTAATATCTCCACTATGATCCGCTTGTTCCTTTGTCTTGTCCGTCCATTGCTCGAGTATTGTTCTGTGGTCTGGGCTCCCCATTATTCCTATCTTGTGTCCTCGTTGGAGTCAGTACAGAGGAAATTTACCCGCTTCCTATTCTTTAAGCTAAACTTGCCATATCTTCCATATGAGGATCGTCTATCATTCCTTGGTCTCTCGTACTTGTCTGCGCGTAGATCTTATTTGGATCAGTGCTTTTTGTACCGACTCTGCCACTATCAGACTCCGTATTGTATTTTTGCGGAGTTACACTTCAGACACTCCTTACGTCCTACTCGTGTTTCTTCTGTTTTTGTTATTCCATATGCTCGAACAGAGCTATATTTTCACTAACCTATTCTTCGTCTCCTAAGGAATCATAAAAATCTGCAGCTTGGTCCTTTTCCCTCAACCTTTACTGCATTCAAAAGAATTTTGCAGGAGCTAATTTTAAATTCATAATTTAGTTTTATAAGCAATTAACTGTTCTGTGCTTTATTTCGTTTTATATGTATATGTCATTTTTATCTATTGTATCTAATCATTTTTCTTATTTTTTTTTTTACTGTAATTACTATTTTTGCTATTCCGTTTTGTTATTGGATTTGTTGATCTGTAAAATGGAATTTTGAAATAAATAAATATAAATATAACACGACACAGCAGGCGAACTCAACAAGCTAGAGCGATGGTGAATATATCAATGGAGAGGGGAAGGATGCTGGGGAAGGGGGAACGGAATGTCAAGGTCGCAGGTTTACCACAAGTGCGGCAATAAAATCAGTCTCATTACTTAATTGTCACACCTCGTAAATTTTGTTCAGAGTTAAAAGCCCATCAATTAATCTTCTGATGTTTCATATTAAGACCGCAAATTTTTCATCCAAACTTCAATGCATATCTTTAATCATGATAATACCACCAAACTAATGAATTTTTAACAAAAACGTAGTATCCTGTTTGGTTGAAAAAAAAGGACTTCTTGTGTAAAGCATCTTGTCTAATTTCATAATGAATTCAAGTACTGTAAATCTAAGGATTTAATTAACATTCATTTTTCTCCTTTATTCCAGGTCAATATGGTCCAGGTGTTTGTCTAATTGCCGCTTCATATACAGGCTGTGATAGGGTTTTGACGCTAGCCCTTCTTACAATTGGCGTTGGTCTAAACGGTGGTATCTATTCCGGTTTCAAAATCAACCATCTTGATATCACACCACGATTTGCTGGCATTCTTATGGCTATTACAAATTGTTCAGCCAATTTAGCCGGTTTGCTTGCTCCAATAGTTGCTGGCAATCTGATTGAAGGAAAGGTAAGCTTCGTAGATCTTTTTGAAAATTTCCCTAACATATCAACAAATCAATGTATTAAGAGATTGAACGTTAATCCTTTTCTTATTCCAGCCAACCATGGGTCAATGGCAAATCGTATTCTTCATTGCCGCTGGAGTCTATATCTTGTGTGGTACATTCTTCAATGTCTTCGCTTCGGGTCAGAGGCAACCATGGGACAATCCAGAAAATGATGATGTCCCTGCACCATTGACGGTTCTTAATGGACACGCTCAAAATGGTCATGCAGCTGTGACTGAGTCAAGGCAATAATAATGCCTAACATCAGTCATGTGCTACATACAAAATCAAATCACAAAAACTAAATCAGCAAACAAGGAGATAAACTACACAACAACAAAAATTGCTGAAATACTGTGAATTACATGTCAAGTGCCTCACCCGATCTAAATTAGATAATTAAGAATTTTTAAATATGTAAATAAGAAACAGGAGAATTATTGTAATAAATTAATTAACAAGTATCACCAGTAGCTAGAAATAAAAAAGAACGAAAAAAGTCAACCCATTTAAAAAATTGTTCTACACAAAAATTATTGCTGCTACTATAACTGTTGTACAACGTATGCATCCGCCGAGTCATCGCCAACCTGGATTATTTGGTAATTTCATTCCATCCTTATCAGTGTATAGTACGGAAGGAGCCACCATCCCAATTCATCCAAAACAATAGTAAGGATCAAATTGGCCACCATCTGCAAAAGACATTCTACGGTGACGAAGATTCGGCCCATCCGCAACACTATCTTAAAACTAATGTAAAAATAAACTAATTTTTTATAGTTTACCCTACAAAATACTATTCAAACACAATTCAATGAAAACCATTAAATAACAACACCTTTCCTAGCAATGCAAATATAAGAATATTGAGATCCTGTTTTGATAGTGTTTAAATACAATAATTACAAAACAATCCTTTTAAAATATTTTATAACGCATAACTTTTTAATTATTTTTTAAACATAATTACCGTATATAGAAATGTTGTTATTACATTTGTATGTGAGAGAGCAAGAGAGCGTGTTGTTAAATAGTGATCACCCATGAAAATTATTATTGAATAAATAAATGGTAAATAAACAATTAAATCAACTGTGAATTTGTACGCCATGCAATTATGACGTTGAGTTGAAGGACAATGAGAAGGAGAGCGAGCAAGAAAAAAAGTTGTAAAAAATTGTGTAGCGTAAATGTTAATATTGTTAAGTGCTATTTAAATGAAAATGATAAACAAACATAATAACATGATTGTGAAATGATAAAGTAGTAGAATTTTAAGTTCGAAAATGAAAACATATTTGTATAATCAAATTTCAATTTTGTATCCAATCGAACCGATTTATTATATTATTACATTGTCAATAGTACAATGGAATATTTATTGTTTTTCATTGTTTTTCTGTAATACAGGATCCAATGTAGGTGAATTTAAGTTGATTTTTAATTACCGAAGCAGTAATCCCTGTTTTAAAGACTTTTGATACTTTTGGCATACTTACCAATTTGCAATCCAGTCCAAGCCAAATGTTTATCCTGAAATATTAAATATAATCAACACCAAACGTTCTGTGCGTACAAATCTGACTGAAGCGACAAACTCAAATTATGCTCTGTTAGTAAAATATAAAAATAAAAAAAAACAAAAAAAATATTCGCACAAAATACAATCAATAATCACCTACTTAAAAATTGTATCATGTTAGAATGAGCCATTGTTCTGTTACAAAAATCTTAATTGTTACAAGAAAAAAAGAAACATGCAGGGAAACCCAATTAACAAGAGAGAGATAAGACAGAATGACCACATATGTTTTAAAAAATGTTTTTTATTAGTTATTGACTTTTCTTGGTTGTAAAAAAAAAAAAAATATTTTGATTTTTTCATCATGGCTATTTTCAATAGATGAAATGTTTTGTAAAACCAAAGCTGAAACTTGAAAAGAGTTTACTCTGTATGAAATGAAAGACATGAAAATAATGAAAAGTGATGAAAACAATACGAAAATATACAGATACAATTTTGATAAAGACCAGAAAATTTGCCTGTGTTTTATTTTGTATTAAAACGTTCACGACATCGTGTACCACCGGTGGAATACTGTGTATATAATTAAAACAAGTTGGGTAGACAGACCTATGCTCATGTCAGAAGGGTTTTGTACTCAACTTACAAAATGCAGTAACCAGCAACGAATAAAATCAAGAAACACGTCATGTTCGAGGATCATCCTATTATTAACAAAGTTGAAAGAATTTTGACTTCTTAGGTATTGTTAAAGTTATACCCATAAACATCTCGCTTGATAATTTTTTCAGAATTTTTTAGATCACGGGTGTCCATTCGCGAGGGAGGAAACACATTTTTCATGTATGTCCCCCCCCTCTGCCCCCACTGAAGCAAAAACTGTCAGTTTAAGAACTGTTTTGAAAATTTGATACTCATATCATATCGGCTACCTTTTATGAAATTTTTTTCAGGGGCCACTCCTCTGTACTGTAATCATCGATTCATGGCCTCTTTTTTCTAATCCTAGAATGGTTACAAAGCCCTTTTGCTAGGAGCTCTCTCCCGCCTCTTTGACTTGTTTCACTTATGGTTATTTATTGTGGGAACTCATCTTCAGTCATTCATTAAATTGAATCAAGTGTTCAAAGCATGCACCTTAAACGTTGAAGTTGGGAAAAACTAACTCAAAATTATTCAACCTTCGCATTTAAAACAGCCACCATTTTGTTCTACGATTACTGATACTACTAGCTGAACCGGTTCCCAAAGATATTCATGGTACCTATCATTCCTGAAATTTGCATGCAAATCCTAGCAAAGCTGTAGTGTCTAAGTCGGTAAAAAGCGCATATGGCTCCATAGCCAAATGTTTCCATAGTAATACAGGGCATACGAGTATTGTTCCATAGTAATACAGGAAAATTCAAATCACTATAACTTCGTTAAATACTATTAGATCTTTATGAAACTTTCAGAAAAGATTAATCTCATAAATAGTCATCTGTTCAACAAATTTAATTGAATTTAAGGGTACCGTTTAGATTTTATTCAAGAAAACATAAAATCGATAAATCAAACTATTACTAACAAAGTTGGGTGAATCTCGACTTCTCATGTATTTGTTGTTGTTGTACTCATTAAGGCTTACATTCATGATTTTTTTTCAGATTTTTCGGATGATGGAAGGTGTCCAATCGCGAGGGGGGGGGTACGTGAAAAGTTTGTACATTTCCCCTCCCCCTGCCTCCCTCGGTACTCATAAGGCAATTTTAAGACTTGTTTTGAAGAATCTCATTGAGACCTTTTGAATGACACCCTACTCGACTACCAATTGTGAAAATTTTTTTTTTGAGGGGTCACCTCCCTATATGGGGAGAACCCCCTTACGCCCCTTTGAAAAATTTTTCCATCCTTGAACTTTCTAGAAGTCACCACTTCTGACCTTTCCACAAAGTTTCATGACTGTAGCCTCTATAGTTTCGGAGAAAAGGTGCTGTGACATACAGACGGACGGACGGACAGATGGACACAGGTCGTGATTGCAATAGGGTTTCGTATTTTAGTACAAAACCCTAAAAACGTCAGTTGGTTAACAGGTGTGATTGTGGCTAGACGTGTTTTATTTTTGAGTGATCTCAAAGAGCTGTTATTTTTTTTCTATTATAGCTGATATAGTTAGTATATTGGTATATATACCACTTACTTTCTGTATACTTTTGACGATGTACCACCAGTGGTACAAGACGGCCGTAATTAAAATAATTACTAACCATTAGCGATTTTGTCATCTATTTTGCGTTCATTATTTGAAATGAATGAGGATGAGATTAAAGATGAGCTTGAAAAGGAACTTGATGATGAGTTATAAGATTTTTCAACTTCAGAATGCTTTTATAAGCCATTCAGTTCGGAAGATCAAGATTGCGAATCAAATTCAAAATCTGATGATAAATTAGACTCAGAGAATGAAGAAAACCTAGCCCCTAATTAGTTTTTCGTAATGAATACTTGGCATAAAGCAACGAATCGCATCCGAAAATTCAATTTTACTCGCTCCAATTTGATATAGATTTCACAGATTCAAGCCAAGTATATGGATTATTCTTAAGCAGAAATGTTTTAAAACTTATTGTATAAATATGCTTCAAATATCATCAGTACACATATATTTCGGCGACTCTCAACTATGGCTACTTGGAAAGATACCAAGGAAGAAGAAATTAAAAAGTTTTTTGTAATAATTCTCATTATGGAGCTTTGTCCTCTTCCTAATATGCGTTTACATTGGTCTACAAATCCAATGTATAAGAATCCTGTAATAGCAAAATCCATGTCACGTACTCGATTTGAAATGTTGTTAAAATGTATCATTTTGCCGACAATGAAAACCCCGTACGTGAAGAAAGATTAACAAAATTGAGTTCATTACTAAAGTTGTTAGCACAAACTTTTAAATCTGCGCTCATTCCCGAAGAAAATATTGCCATAGATTCCGTGAAGAGGCCGTTTATTCTTCAAACAATATTCGCTTGGAAGTCTCATAAATCGGGCGTCAAAATGTTCAAACTATGCATTGCTGATGGGTATACTTACAGTTTCAAAGTTTATTCTGGTAAGCGAAACCCTGCACGGAATTCTACAAGCCGACTAGTAGTGAAATAATTAAGAAGCAAAGTACAGTGGACCCTCGTTATAACGCGCATATCGGGCGGCACACAACACCCGTGTTATAAGGAGAACCGTGTTATAACGAGCGGCACGGTAGTACCAGAATAAATTAACTCGGAACGATTTGCATAGCTGCGTAATGAAACATCTCATAAGCTTCACATTTTAATAACAGAACCATTTGCATATTTATTCTCGTATTGTAATTCATATAGCAAAATGATACATCTTAATAACCACATATACATATGCATGTATCAGTTTATTTATATACATTGGGTACGCTTGAAAATAAAAACATATTCGGGATAATTTTACCAACATTATTTAAATTCATCACATAAAAAATTGAGTAATTTTCGTTTGTTTGGTTGTTGATAAGTTCTGCAGCATCTCTTTTTTGAAAGATGCTAATTGCAACAGTCTGACAGCTCATGTTATTACAGTTTCCATGGCATTTATTGCTTCTTTGGTTATTGGTGGTAAATCAGCTATCCCACTGACGATTTCTTCTTCACCTATTCCTTCTTGACAATCATCACCACAAACGGAATCAATGATCATTTCGTCAGTCATATTCTGACAAATATTTTCTTTAGCGTCCAGATTTTAACAATCAGTCAAAGAATCATGAGTAATTTCCGGCTCATTCAATATTTCCCGGATACAGTAAATTTCAGCATCAGTGAAGATATGATCTGAAGCTGAATCTGAATGTGTTATGGACTGGTTAAGATCAGCTTCATCATTAGATTCATTTAATTTTTTCCAACAATCTCGAATTGTCTCCGATGTGGTTGCCTGCAAGGCTAATCCAATACTGTACGACACGTCTTTAAGATCCATTTCTTTTTTAAAAATGTGGTGACTTCAATGTCTGATGCTTATAAAGACTTCATCATATCTCTCCTGTAATTTGTTTTGAAGGCACTAATAATGCCCTGATCTAGAGGTTGTATAAGAACTGTTGTATTTTTTCGGAAGAAACATTACTTTTACCTTTCCATCGTCAGACACAAGATTATCAGCAGGTGGATAAACTGGGCAATTATCTAAGAGAAGCAAAGCTTTTGGATTTAGTCTTAATTCTCTCAGAAATTTTTGGACCGAAGGAACAAAGGAGTTATGAAACCAGTCATGAAATATATTCGAAGTCATCCAGGCCTTTGTGCTGTTCTTATAAACAAGCGGCAGAGATTTCATGTTGATTGACTTAAAACATCGTGGAAGTTGACTTTTACCTTTGATGAGTGGCATTAACTTATGACTACCAGCTTTATTTACACAAAATAAAACTGTTATCCTTTCCTTGCTTAATTTTAATCCTTCTTTTTGTCGGTTACTTTTAAGATCTAATGTTTTATTTGGCAACATTCTGTAGTATAACGCAGTCTCATCACAGTTAGAAATTTGTACATCAGAATACCCTTCTTCCTTAGTAGAAATTACTTGGAGAATTCTGCCGCGCCTTCAATATCACTAGACTTTGCTTCTCCAGAAATAGAAATTTGATAGATGCCATGTCGTTTTTGCCAACGCCACAACCAACCGTCAGAAGCCTTAAAATCTCCTTCTGCTTTTAAGCTTGCATGAAATTTTTCAGCTTGCAACTTGAAAGCCGTTCCAGAAACGGGAATACCTTCACTTCTTTTTTGCACAAACCATTCATAGAGGCAATCGTCCACATTTTGATTTGGTCCAAGTCTTGTCTTCTTTCGAGTAAGACCAGCATCTTGGTCAAGCTTATCAACAAATAAATTTAGTTTTTTCTCCTCTGCCATCCAACCCCTTACAGTTCCATCAGGTATCCCGTATTCTCTTCTAATATTTGCTTTAGAAACTCCGCTCTTGACTTTGGCGATGATGTCAAGCTTTTCTTTGACGCTGTAGGCTTTTCTTTTATTCATCATGCCTATAATAATTAAACACTATTTGAACATACACAATTGCACAAACTCAAAACATACACAATTATTCAATACGCGATGGCAATGAAATGCACACGGATTTGTATAAACACGTTTGAACTTAATGTAAACAATCAGTTCGCCGGACAGTAACAATAAAATGCTATATTCACTAATGCAACAGAGGCCTGCATAAAAATGTTGGAACTTATCGTGGACAAAGTCAGTTTCAAAATATTGAAATAATTTTTTACGAGCCAGTCATTCTTTTTGATTTAATGTGGAACAACAAAAGGAAACAAACCAAAGACTTAACTCGGGACTGCTGTATGGAGGAGCCTGACGGCTTTCCTCCGTTGGGGAGCGCCGGGGCGAGTGATAATGTGAAATTGGCGGCAAGTGTCAACAAGCGAAAATACACGAGCACCCAGGACTCCGCAGATGGCGGCCGTAAGACTCAAGTGGTCGAGGATAGGCAGGAGGTGAGTCGACTTCGAGCTGAAATCGAAGAATTAAAATTGAGTATAAAAACGTACGAAGATATGTTCGAGACAGCGAAGAAAGTACAAGATACTGAACCAGTACGAAAAATCGATACGCAAGAAAAGTAGAAGAAAGCTGTTAAACCAGTCATACCAGAGGAGGTATTAAGTGCTGGAGGCACTAATGACAGCCAAAATCATTATGCAGCGCTAGACGGACTTTAACAAGCAATGGAAGTTGATGAAAATATTGGAAGTTATAAAGATAATGATAATTTTATCTTATATTTAAAAAATAAAAATAAGTAGAAGAAACCAGCCCGTAGTTCTGTTGGTTCTCCTCAAAAAGTAGCCAAGAATGCAGGGAAAGTTCTACCAATTAATGTCTTCCGTCGAAGCGGAAAGGACATGGTGCGGCTGTTGGCAGCCGAAAACAAATAAACAAATTTTGTAATTAACCGAATCAATTCCGAGAAGTTATCTATCAGAACAAGATCACTGGTTGATTTCAAATCAGCGAAAAATGCTTTAAATTCTGGGGAGGTTCCGCACTTCAGCGAGAAAAGCCAGACTGTTGCATAACCAGTATACCCTATGTATACTGGTATGAACTGAGAGCTCATTTGATGTGTATCCTATATACATCATCAAGGCTCCCGGGGAAAGAACTCGCTGTTAACACCACTTACCTGCTACTCTTTCCATTTGAACTAGAACAACAAAATATGAGCGTTTATTTTAAAGGGTTTAACTTTATTTCTCGGTTCACTTTTCTCGAAACATTTATAAATTACACGTATTAAGTTATGGAAAACTTATTTTAATATTGAGTCAAGCATTTTTCATTTGGCTGGTCACGCTTCACACGTGAGCGCCAGCCTGTACAGGGTATCAGCTAGATGAGCTAATGGTTTGGGGTGGCCACACGGCGTGGAACGCCAAAGGGCCGATTGAGGACCGTGGCGCAAGCCAACACCTCACCCCTTACCATTTCGTTGAACATTTCGCTATACCTCCTTCTGAATATTTTGCTCGCGTTATTACCTATGGTACTTGAAGAGTGGGTAGCAGCGCGCTCCCTTTTGGACTTGAAAAACCGACTGACTCGAATGCTTTGCCCAAGATCTTTAAGTACTGTTCTTTCCTGGGCTTTCAACCTAAATTCTCTTTAAAGGCGCTGAGTAGCCGAACACGTACGCTCTCATTCCACGAAAGTTTTTCCTTTCCGTTTCGTCTCACTTGCTCGGCTGGTGAATATGCGAAACTGGGGGAATTGAGCGAAAGAGTGTTTTTCGCTTAAGCTTTCGACTTTGAAAGAGTGCTTTCAGCTTAAGCTTTCGGCTTTCCCACGATCTCTCGAGGTGAAATCGTGAAACTGGGGACATTGAGCGAAAGAGTGTTTATGCCGGAACTTTCGGTTTTCCTTTCCGCTTACCTCTCTTCGAAGCACCCCGTTCGTTCATGATGTAAATATCATTGTGGGTTGAACTTACTCGTTTACTTAACTGCTCACTTATTTACTTGCCCATGTGTTTCTATGGCTAAATTTCATTGGCAAAGTGCCAGTACATAGGTATTGCTTGCTCGCTTCTATTGCAGTTATGAAGCGGGAATATATCCGAGCATGTTTGATGTGTTCACTCGCAACAAGACGTTCTTGTTGAAAGGCTTGGACTGCGGAGAAGATACCGTCGATCTTCTTCATGTGCTCAAGGAAGCAGCACCACAAACCGAAGTTATCACAGTTAAAACATTCGTGACAAGAAGGTCGACAGTAGGAAAAAAAATTTACCCCTTTATTTAGTGCGAATATCAAATAAGAGCAGTCCAAGCGCTCTTCAACAAATCAGATATTTGAATTTCCGAGTGGTGAGGTGGGAACGCCTCCAGAAACGAGAAATCAACCAGTGCTATCGCTGCCAATGATTTGAGCATTCGGCTTCCAACTGCGTCATGCATTACTGATGCGTCAAATGCAAGAACGTGCATGCTCCCGGTGAGTGCGAATTGGCTCAGACGGAGCCAAAAGAGAAGTTATCCTGTGTTAACTGCGGTGTTTTTGGTTAGCCGGCATCATATCGAGGATGCTCCCGATATCAGGATGCGAGAGTTAAATCTGTCTCAAAGGAAACACAACTACACCGCAGTCTCTTATGTAGCTCTGAACTTCGTCAAGCCCGGAGTATCATTTGCACAAGCCGCTAGAGGACCAGCAGAAAATGCGGTAAATAGTGTAAATAATGTAAGTGGCAATAACGAGCTGCTTCTCAAAATTTTACAGCAATTAAATTCTCTATCGAAAAGAATCGATAAACAAGAGACCAAAAATTAATCTTGTTTATCATCGTTTAGGGGTTTCAAATGCCTCAAAATAATTTGTCATCCAGTCACATCCCCATGGATAGGATTAGTCTCATCTCGGTCAACGTCAATCTTCTCACTGAAACCCACCTCAGTTCATAGCACTCCATGACATTCAAGGACTTTGAATTCGTAAGAAACGATGGGGTAATAGGTGATGGGGGAGGTGGCACCGGGATATTGGTTCGAAGACCCTATCATTTCCAAAATATTGAAAAAGTCGAATTCAAAAGCTTTGAATCCGAAGTGTCCGTTATCAAAATCTCACTGCCAGGTGGGGATAACCTCTTCGTTATCTCTGCCTATGTAACTGGTGGAGCTGTTCTCAAGCTCAAGGAGGAACTCAATTCCTTGTATGAAATACTCGAATTGAACAGCGTGTTTAGTTATTATAATTTTGCCGGTGACTTGAATGCCAAACATACATCATGGCTGAATGCCACCAATAATCCAAGAGGTGTATCCTTGAAATCGTGGATAACAGAGAACCATATTCACAGATGCAATCTATATGGGTCGGAGTTCACAGCATACCCTAGGACAAATTCATATTTGGACCTCTGCATTGCTGACGCAAGACTTATGTTCAGCTTTAATAGTTCTCAACGGAAACTGCAGGTGCTTCTTTATGATAGCGACCATAACGCAATCGTTATGGAAATCAATCATCAAAGGAATGATTTCTTCCTCATTCCAGTTCAACATGAAAATTATTGGTTAGATTTCAAAAAAACAGACTGGAGAAAGTTTCAAAAGTTTAATCGGGAGTACTAGAAGCAATGTCTTCCTTCTGATCATGGCAACTCTTGCTCAATGGTTCCTAATGACAGGAATCTAACTAACGATGAAAAACATATCTATTTGTTGAAGTTAGAGAAGCTGACATTTGAAACGGTTGAGAAAGTAGTTCTCAAGCTTAAACATCGAGACAATATGGAAGGATATGAAAAATCAAAGAAACCATTGCAAGGTTGAAAAGATTGAAAAGCCTTCTTCTCATACGCGTCAACAATATTTATCGACGGTTTTTGGACTAAAACCATCCCTTATTGGCTTTGCTGAAATTACACCTGAAGAGTGTCGGAACTTAATCCGTTCATACTTCAGAACTGAGGTCACAAATCAATGGCCAGAAAAATTGAGGGGTATTAACCCACAGGACCCAGATGGCGTTTTCATGAAAGTGAAAAGCATATTCTGCAAGAAGTTTCGAGTGAAGGTATCGGATCTTGAAGTTACTAGTGATGAGATAAATCTTCTCGATAAGGCTGGTATCGAAATTGATAGTACGACTCCGGATAGAAATGGAAACAGGATTATTTGTGAGGAATTGCACAAACTTGCCCTGATTGGAACACATTTTGAATTGGTTTATCTACGAAACCCTGAAAGGAGGAATAAAATTTTTTCGGAGGTCGTTAAAGCAACAGCTTCCGACTTCAAATCAAGCCTGAACGGCCGATCAATTCTTTGTTTCAATGAAACGTTAACATCTGACCTCATACCGAGCTTGAATCTTATTGATTATTTTGTCAGCTATGAAGACTTGTATTTCATATTTCGCAGGATAAACAACAAGAAATCATGTGGTACTGATGGTATTCCATATGTAGCTCTCTAACATCTGCCTGAGGTTGCTATTAGAAATTATTGTATATTGTTCAACAACATGTCGAGCAACTCATATTTCCCAAATTAGTGGACACTGGTTATGGTATTTCTGATCTTGAAGAAAGGAAAAAAATATTCGAGTCCTAAAAGCTATCGCCCAATCAACTTGCTGCATAACATCAGCAAGGTGTTTGAAGTGATACTCAATAAAGCATTAAACACCCACATTGAGAAATATGAGTTGATGCCGAACTATCAATGTGGTTTTCATGCCAGGTATTCGACCACACATGCAATAACGAAAGTAACTTCAGATATCTGTTTGAAACTAAATGATAGACAATGCGTTGGAGCATGTCTCATTGATATGGAGAAAACCTTCGATGCAGTGTGGTTAGATAGACTAGTTTTCAATGTTCTTCAGGGCAAGCCCCCCAGACACCTTGTCGTCATGATGTGTAATATGTTATACGGGAAATCATTTGTTTTAGCTGATGGAAATCTGACAATGCGCGAATTCAAGGTCTTGAATGGTCTACAGCAGGGAACAGTTACTGCACCTCTGCTCGTCTCAATATTCGTTCGCAAGCTATTGAACGGCTTTGATTCCTACATCTCGCCAACGCGATCATTGGTTGCGTTTGCTGATGATCTCATCATCTAAACGGCAGACCGAAAAGCTACAATAGTTCAGAGAAATCTTCAAAAACTGTTCAGTGATGTGCAGCTGTACACTGACAATTTGTGAATGAAAATCAAAGCGCAGAAGTACGAAACAATCTTGTTTTGGACAACGCTGCAGGGGTCAGTCAAGACTTGAAACGTAATTGGAAGGATTTCCACATCATGGCTGGCAAGGGTAGTTCAGAACGGGTTCCACATAAATCCTGTGTTCGATACCTCGGTGCTAATCTCGATCAGTATCTGTACTATCCTGAACATGTGAAAATCATGCTCAGTAAGGCACAGCAAGAAGTCATGGCTCTGCGAAGACTCTTTCATTCCAGATACATTGATCAAAAGGTCAAAACTATCTGTTACAAGACCCTGGTAAGACCAGTTTTAACACATGAATGTACTATGGTTTTATGGAAAAATTAAGAGTTTTTGAAAAGAAATATCTTCATTTATGTACTGGTTTGTACAGAAAGCCTGAGACCGATTGGAAGCATTATATATCGAATAAAAAAATTTATCAAACTGCTGAAGTGGCAAGAGCCGATATCTTCATATTGAAACTTCTTCGGAATCATATCGCAAGATCTGTAGCTGTGAGTGAAAACCCTTGGATTTCACAGCCGTTGCACCCTACAAACGGGTATATTTATTTATTCAGTCACCAAACAAGGCCTATTTAAATTAAAATACAAATCAAATTTAACTTAAGTAAAATACCAATACAATAATACAATCTTAATTATGTAGTCGATTAATTGAGGACTTTTAATATTTTGGATTTAAAACAGGACTTGGAAGTGGTTGGGGAATACAGATCGCTAAAACTATTGAATGCCTTACAGCATCTGTTAACCGGCTCATTGTCTGCATAATTGGTGGGGTGTGTACTCGTGGTCAACATGGGAATGTGTCTCTTGACTCTAATAGGATCGTGAAAGTGCATCTTGTCTGACAAAACAGTAACTTGAATATTGTACCTTATTACGTCGAAAGGTAGACATGCAGACAAAGCCACTCTTCTGGAAGCGAGTGATGTCAGGTTTAATGTTCGAAGTCGATCCTCATAAGATGGTAGGCTGTGAAAAGAAGTCGGGTCCTATAGAGATCTTAAGGCATAGAGTAAAAATTGTTTTTGTACAGACTCAAGCTTACGGCTATAGATGCCGTATATAGGGTCCCAGACTATGCAGCCGTATTCGAGAATAGGACGGACTAGCAAGGCAAACAAGGATTTTGTGGCCCAAATATTCATGAATTCTTGCGCCCTCCGTTTAATAAAACCCAGCATCTTATAAGCTTTGCACAAAATTTCATCGTAGTGAAGGTTGAATCTGAGTTTGGTGTCTAATACTACGCCAAGGTCTACAACTTTATCAACTCTTGGTAGTTGTGTGTTGTTAATTTCATAGTGATATGTGTCGACATTCCTTTTTCTTGAAAAGCTTATCACGTAACATTTTTCCAGATTTAGTTAAGGATGGTTCATATCGCACCATTGTTGGAGGGCGGTTAGTTTGGATTGAAGAAATGATACATCAGTTAAAGATTGTATACTGTGATATAGTTTGAGGTCTTCAGCATAAAAAAGGTGCAAAATATCAGATAGCGTTTCCAAGAGATCTGAGTTGAAAATATTGAAGAGAAGTGGACCGAGATGATTGCCCTGAGGAGCCCCAGAGGCGACATTGATCTCACGCGACAACTGCCCTTGAAACTTGACAAATTGTGTGCGGCCTTTCAAATAAGACTAAATCCAGCTTAGTATTGAACCTGATATGCCAAAGCTACGGAGTTTTTTTAACAAAACTCCATGGTTCACTCTATCAAAAGCTTTGCTGAAATCTGTGTATATGGCATCAATCTGATTTCTTTGCTCCATTCTACAAAGAATATCTGACGGCAAAGTGATTAGATTAGTAGTAGTAGATCTGTTTTTACGGAAACCATGTTGCTCTTCATTAAGAATTGGTTCGATAATGGGAGAAATTATACTACAAATAAATTTTTTCAAACAGTTTTGGCATAGCAGATAAGATAGCAATGCCCCTGTACTTCACCACAAGCCGTTTTTCACCTTTTTTATGTATTGGTGTTATAAAGGATGGCTTCCAAATTGTAGGAAAGATACCACTAAATAGGGATTTATGGAAAATAATGAAGAGGGGTCTAGTCAGTTCACTTTTGCAGAGGGCCAAAAAACAGGGTGGAATCAGATCTAGGCCAGGTCCTTTATTTAAATCGAGACCCTCGATAGCTTGGAGAATTTCATCTTCTGAAATCAACATGTTCTCTATAAGGGTTCCAGACAATTATTCCGGAGGCTTTAGGTTTAGTGGAGTAGCAGAGTTAAAGTAAACATGCTGAAAGTGGTCTGCAAAATACTCGCATATCTGTTCTACCCAAGATGACGTCGAGTCTTTGTATGTCATAATCGAAGGATAGCCATGAGTTTTACGCTTAACGTTTACGAAGTCAAAAACTTTTTTGGATTGGAAATTGTTTCCTCCGCTACAACGTTAACGTACGATTGATATGCCTCTTGGGATTTTAGTTTGAATTCGAGAGCAATCTCGTTATACTTACTCTTGATCTCATCGCTGGGATCATTATTGCGTTTAAGGAGCTTGTAAAGTTTATTTCTCTCGTTGCGTAAATGCCGGAGATCTCTTCCTAGCCATGGCTCTGAAGTCTTGTCTTTTTTTTATTTTTAGATATGAATGATTCAACGGCGTCAAAGATGATGCTATAAAATGTGGATAATACTGTAACGTTGACAAAGTGTCATTCGTTGACAAAGTGTCATTCCAATTTACAATTGATTTGATTGTAATTGCCATTACGAAAGTCATATACAATAGTGGAATTGTAGGATATAGAATTAGAAGTATCAGAAGTGGACAATTCAACGGTAAAAGTGGAGTGATGAACTGAATTAGAAAACAGATGCTAGTTGTCATCTGTTGAACTGACCACTACTTCGTCGTAAGAGTTAGAGATAATAAGATCTAGCCATTTGCCATTTTGGTCGGGTATAGGAGCTACTTGCTGCAAATCGTTACTATAAAAAGGGTCATGAGATTGAAATCATTACTATTTAGGAGATTGATAGGAAGAAGGAGGCCGTCTTGTTCATCGACCGCAAACTTTAAGTTTGGACGATTAAAGTCACCAGTAATTAAAATCTTATCTTCTTCATTTGTATTTGCACCAATTTCAGCAACAATTTGACAAACGTCGTCGTGGACAGTATCGTTAGAATTTGGGGGGACATAAAAAACGCCAATATATAAATAAGATCTTCCCAACTTTATTTTAACCACTTTAGGCTGGAGTAATTTGTATTGCGTGGAATTTACTAGCTCACTCATAAAGGAGTTGTGTACTGCTATTAAAACACCACCTCCTCGTGATTGTCTTGTGCTGTGACGATCTCTATCGTCTCTGTATATATTCCAGTCACTATCAAGGATCTCTTCGTTAATGTGAGAATCATTCAACCATGTTTCGGAAGGGGTTAGGACATTAAAATGGCACGAATTTGCGTCAAGAAAAAGTTTGTTTAACTTACTACGTATACCACCACAGTTATGGTAAAATTACTTTAAAATCTTCTGCTTATTGGGGACGAAAAAATTAATGGTGCTGTTCCCTTGCCCTTTGCAATGACGAGATATGACTTGAACTAACATGTGATGCGTAGGTTTTGAGACCATTTTTTTGCCTGGTTAACGGTGATACCTAGTTCTACATGGTAGGAAAAATACAGAAGCCGGAGAGCGTCCAGATCAATTGGAAGACCTTCTCTCTGAATCAAGATTTTCAGACTTGTATTCGTTTTCACATCTATGCAAGTAGTTTCTGATGCCTTGTGCATATATGACAGGTAGAGCTGAACCGATTCGTAAATTTTATTATCTCTAAGTCGAGATATTAAATATCTTTTTTTGAGGTCAGCACCCGAAACTATAGTGGCCTTGACTGTAGGCGGCAACAACAGGTCTAAAAAGGATTGGTTGTTATTAGTAGGAGCAAGTTATATGGGCTGTAAAATTGATCCGGACGAATTTAGAATTAAATCTCCTCCACGCACGAAGTTATTATAAGTGCCCTGTATAGTGGAAGATTTATAGTTTAAAGAGGAAGCTGCTTCTAGGTTTTGTGCAGTAGACGCCTCTGCGTCTATGACTGTTTCCAGTTGACCAGCACTAACGCTAATAGAGTGAAGTTTTGGGTCGACAACCGAAGTGCTACAGTTATCCGAAGCGTTGAAGGCATTCAAGCGTTTCGAAGGAGAAAATAGGGATTGAGGCTTAGGATTCATGTTAGAAGTTGCTATTGGACCATTGATAAGGGTAATGGGCTTACATACATACTTAGCGCTACTTATTTTTTTACTGTCCTTGGATCCAGGGCTCGCGATTTGATCAATCCATTTCTTGAAAACCATGCCGCACCAGGAACACCAGGAACAATTGCGACTTGCCTTGCTACTGGCTTCGTTCCCCCAGAAGCATTCGTGTATTTGGACATGAATCGATATGTTTTCGATTCTGACGGCGTCCCAGTCATATACCACATATATAGACGGGCCACCGATAAGAAGATAAAACATCCTCCGAATTTGAGTTCACGAGACCAACAATTCAAATTGAGATACTCATTTGCTATATTCGTTGATGCTGATCGAGTTGAGACGGAACAATTTAGGTACTAGTGGCTGAAAATGTCTAAATTATTCGTGTTTGTTTTAAGTTTTTGTGTTTTTCGTTAGTTTTTTTTTTTTAAGTTCAGCTCATTATTGCTACATTTAGTGTAGTTGTTTATTTGTGTTATAAATGAGGGATAGTTTAGGTAAATGTTGTGTTTATTTTATTAGGCTTAGAGATAAGGTTCAACGCGTGGGTTGAGAATATTGTGATAGAATTGTTTAGTATAGGATAAAGTTTTTTGATTGAATTTTATTAGAGTTGGGTTATATCATATTATGTGTAGGATCAACGTTCACTGTGTTTAATTATAAATGATTTTGAATAGTGTACGTTGGTTTTGTCCCCCTTTTCCAATCAAATCATAAAATATGTAATAATCTTAATTAATTTGAATTTGCTATAGTTTTTTTGATAAAATGTGTTAATGATAACGTATAAATTTGGGGAGCCATTTAGGCCATTAAGTTTTTATTGTTTTTGTTTGGAATTTGCTTTATATTCTTTTAAAATTTATTATGATTAGTATTGAATAAAGCGCTTTTGACTTTGGCATAATTTTCAAATCAATTAATTAATGTTCACATAAATCGAAGTCGGAATAAGTTGTAAAATTTACTCCCACGTACAAATGTTTCTAATAGATGCAAAGTGCACGTATTCCATTTTTCCTGAAATTAGACTTTTGTATTCAGCTTAAAAGTTATCTAATGATTTTGTACAAGAATTGAAAATCAAAACTCGCTTTTTCTTTATTTTATTTTGCGTCCAATTTGACTACCACATGCAAAATGCGTCTATTCTATACATAAGTAATTAACTAAGTTCTGCTATCCCCTCATATCAGCATATCGATTGCAAAGCTAGTCTATTCCAAACGAAGTTCAAAATATTGACAAATAATTTTTTTTCAATGCACGTCTATTCCTGACTTTGAAAAGCGCGGGAAAACTGAAGCGTTTTTATTTTCAATTGTCACTGGTCAAATTTCAGTTTCTCATCATTAGTAGCGAAGTGTAGAGGGAAATGTTTTTTAACCCTTTCGAGACTAACGGGACAATACGTCCCAATCGAATAGGGCATGCCTCAAACAAATTTGTTGGAAAAACGAATCCTGGAAATGGCGGCCAGGATGGCGCTCATCGTACTAAACACCGGAAACATGCCGACTTTCCACTGTATTGGCTGTGAAAGGACTATACCGGACGTGACATTCCCCTCGGTGTGCTCAGTACGGAGGATACACAATTGGAGAGTATTAGAGGAGTATACAGCCAGTGACATTAGTGCATTCTGCTTAAAATCAGTGATGTTGTCTCCCGATGGCCGTGCTTTCGGCTTTCTACAATTGGGTGGAATATCGGAACGATGGACGTCGAGCGGTTCGTCGCGGTGCTCACAGCAAGTGCCCCGCTGCAGGGAGATTTGCACAGGATGGAAGAACTGGCAGCTCAAGACGTGGTGAACTTAAATATGAGCATCATTATGACTGCATGCAACACTTCTATGCCCCGTCGAAACCCCTGCCACGGCAAGCCCCCAGTATACTGGTGTTCAATTCAAATCCGTGAAAAGTAAAACGAGTGTCACAAGCTTCGGCGTGAGGCTCAACGGGCTCGTAACCGTGACGAGGCACGCAAACAAGGATCCGTGGGGCTTTGGCTACAAGCTAGTTTTCCGGAATCTTGGTGCCCTACGGAAACTTTGCATACACGATGCGGAAAAGATGGAAGAGATAGTGCGGGCATTCCCCCTCCCCACCATCTCGTTCGTGTTGACACTGTCCACGGTGAAACAACAATCGGGTGTCCACTCTTCACACAGCCGGAACTCGAAATGGCAGTCCTTTCATTGAAAGCGAAGAAGGCTCCAGGTCCAGATGGTATTCCTACTGAGGTGTTGCAACTTGCATGGAAGATACATCGGGTGTTGCCCAGGGATCTATCCTTGGTCCAGATCTGTGCAATGTGTCTTACGATGGGCTACTGAGACTGGAGATGCCAGATGAGTCGCGCTTGATCGGCTATGCGGATGATGTTGAGGCTCTGGTCACTGAATGCACCGTTGAACAAGCGCAACTTAGGCTAGGTATGCTGATGCGCCGAGTGAGAGACTGGATGACTGCCGGCGGGTTCAGTTTAGTGCTGGAAAAACCCGAAGTGGTCATCTTGACAAAAAAGAGAATCCCTAGAGTAAGGATGATCAGTATTGGAGACACACTAATCGAAGCCAGCAGTGAAGTACCTGGGGCTACTGATACACTCGAAGATGAGTTTCTCTGAGCAAATCAGGGCAACGGCTGAGAAGGCTGCTTGGTGTGTATTGGCTCTGAGTCAACTAACAGCTAACGTAGGGGGACCCAGCCCATCAAGAAGACGTCTCCTGATGAGTGCGGTAGGGTCAGTGCTACTATACGGAGTAGAAATATGGGACAACGCTCTCAGAAAGGAGGCGTACCGAAAACGCTTGGCACAGGTAAAAAGAAGAGAAGCACTGAGGATTGCCTCTTCGTATCCGAAAGTCTCTGATTCGGCGGAGCGAGTTACTACAGGCGTGATACCTGTTGCCCTCCGTGCTAGAGAGCGCTGCGTTATTTACCTGCGCTAAAACGAAGACCGAGGGAGATGGTTGTCTGCGAGGAGACGGCGCTCGCTCAACGATTGGCAGTAGTCCTGGGTGAATTGCACGAAGGTAAGGTGGACTGCGCACCTCATCCCGGATCTGAGACAGTCGAAGGCATGGTGAGACTTACTTCTATCTAACGCAGCTTTTGAGCGGGAATGGTAGTTTTCAGTCGTACCTGCGAGACGGGTGGGCTCACCTCAGATAATATAGTCGCGGTGATGCTCGAATCGGTTCTCAAATGGAACCAGGTGGTACATTATGTTCGGGGAGTCCTAAAAGATAAAAGGGACTCACAGCAGCCGGGAACGTTGGGGCTTGGGGATCGCTTGTCTAGCAATTTTTCTTCCCTCCCGCTAAAAGAGGTATCCTCCAACTTGAAGGCGCCTCGCGGGGTAGAAAAACGAGACCTGGCCCGAAGTAATGTGTCAAACGTTTCCAGGCTGGGTTCTCGGGTTGACAGGGAAGGTGTTTAGTGGGTAGTCCAGTTGCCTTCTTGTAAGCATGGGAGTCCCACACAACCACAAAAAGAAATTGCTTATAATACGCTGCCAAGCCTAAACTGCTATTAGTCGGACTATGCCTCTATGGGCAACACCACAATAAACAAGTTGGGTAGACAGACCTACGCTCATTTCAGGAGGGTTTTGTACTCAACTTCTCAGAAATGCAGTCACCAGCAAACGAATAAAGTCAAGAAATTTGTCAAAGAGATGTGCACGTTTGAAAGAAAATCCATTGTTTTTCTAATTTTAACGGTCGCCATTTTGTTGCGAACTAAAATCACTCAAATCATGAGTTCCCAAAAATATTAATGTTATTGACCTTATATGAAAATTTCAGGAAGATCAAATCAAAACTGCAGTGACTGATTCGATAGAAAATCCATAAAATACCAAAATCATGTGTTATTGTCGTTGTAACTGGAGAAATTTCGAACGGCTATAGCTTCCGTGAATATCATTCGATTTTCATCAAACTTATAAAGTTTAAGGATCTTTTATAGGACTACTTAAATATTCAACTTTGTTCAGTTTAAGGGTACATATACGATTTTATTGGGGAAAATGTGAAATTCGAATATCATACTATTATTAACAAAGTTGAGCGAATTTTGACTTCTAAGGTATTCGTTGTTGTTGTACTCATAAACATCTACCTTCATAGTTTTTTTCAGATTTTTTGGATCACAGGTGCCCAATCGCGAAGGGGGACACACATTTTTCGTGTATTTCCCCTCCCTGCGCGTCCCTCGAAACAGAAAGTATCAAATTAAGACCTGTTTTGAAAAGCTCTCATCAAGGCCTTGCATTTGATACCTATATTGGTACATTTGATGAATTTTTTTTCGGGGGCCACTCTCCTATATGGGGGACCCCCCTTAAATACATTATAAAATTTTCTTGTAGTTGAAGTTTGAAGAGAGCAGCACTTTACACCTGCATAAAAAATTTTATGTCTTTAGCTTAAGTAAATTGCGAGAAAAAGTGCTGCACGGATGGACGGACGGACAGACAGGACGCGATTTTAGTAGGGTTTAGTAAAATTATTTTACAAACCCCTAAAAATGCAATGTCACGTGACCGCTATAAGCTGCTAATTTCTAAATTATACCTTGAGAAACCAACTAATTACTCCTAGATATATTATGTTGAGGACCTCCTGGAGTGTTTCAAATGTACATATCAAAATGCTAGAACAGATTCAATTTATCAATTTTTAGATGAAAGTATGACCAAATTCAAGAGTAGGTCGAGTGAAGCGAAGCCGAGTAGACGTGTGTTGCTTACGGAGAGAAATTAATTACATAAAAAAGCTAAATTGGTCGAACTCGATTGGTTTTATCCATTACCCATTCTGCCATTCTGACAGTTCAGAAGTGGTATCAGTCATGTACACAATTAAAACGAAAAAAGAGATACAAGACTTGTGCCGCGAGCGTGGGCTGCCGACGTCGGGAAATAAATCCGAATTAATCAAAAGGTTAGTGTAATCAGATTTCCCAGAAGTAAGCAGCACTTCAAGGCAGATGACCGAAGTTCAAATTGTGCGATATTTAAATGGCAACGCGAGTGGTCATGACGACGAAATAACCCTAACGCAGGAGATGGGCGCACCCCGAGAAGCCGAGAAGGTGATGTATGAGCATGAGGCGCCACGGCGATTAAATCTTCAACAGCGTGAACGCACTTTGCTGGAAAGAGAGCAGGCATTCCTAGAATCAATATATCGACAAACGAGAACGTTTTTCTCCGTCCGCGACCCGAACAAGCGAGACTGGACGGCAGAACAGTTTATTAAGCGCATATGCGAGTTGAAGGAGGTATACGCTTGGGACGATAAAATGGTATTGTTTGCAGCACAATTAAAATTGTGCGGATATACAAAAATATGGAACGACGGACAATTGCAAGTATTTAAAAGTTTCCGAGAGTTTGCGAACAATCTAGTGATCGACTTTTCTACTTGAATTGACGAAGCGGATGTGCATTTAAAGTTGATGAAAACGATTCGTGCAAATTCGGAAAGTTTGGATGAATACTTTCATAAAATCACGGCAATTGGGCGACGGGGAGAAGTGTCAGACGCAGCAATCATAAAGTATATCCGACGAGGCCTCAGTCATCCAGCACTGCGAAATGCTCTTGCGGGAAGTGAACTACAAGAATTTCACATGGCGATTAGCCGCTTCGAGGAGAATGTTGTGCTGGCTATAGATCCGCATCAGATGCGTGCATCACGTAGTGAATTTGTGTTGCTACGCGACCAGTCGGTATGAGTGTCGAGTACTAGGGCAGTCAACATGTTTCAATTGCCGTCAGCGAGATCATTTGGCAGTGCGATGTCCGCATCCGCGTTGCGATCATTGCCGTCGTACGGGACATAGAACGATCGAATGCCTCGACAAAGCTCAACAATCGAGAGGATCTACACCACAGCAGTCAGATGTCGTATTGCAAATACAAGAGGAGGAAAATCTATCAATTTTTCTGGACCGCTATTGCCGCCGAAAAAAATAACTGTCAAGGAAAAAAGTATATTCGCAATAGTAGACTCAGGAAGCTCACATTATTAGCTCAATCCGTTGCTGATGCCATTGGGCCAGTCGAACCGACTGAAATCGAATTTCCTGGCTTCGATGGAGGAAAATATCGCTCTACGGGAAAAATCAAAACGGAGATGCAGTTTGATAATAGGGATTTTCTTCACACATTCTATATCGTGGAAGATGGAATGTTGCCTTGTACTGCTCTAGTGGGAGCCGATTTCCCAAAAGCCAACGTCTAAACTTAATCATTGGAGATGGAGTTTGTAAATCGAAGACAAAAAGAACTTGAATGAGGACGAGTATCGCAAGTTAGATGAACTATTATGTGAATTCAAAGATTGTTTCGCCGAGAATCTACCGGAGATTAGGAAATGTAAACTGGGACAGCTGAAAATCAGGTTAATATCAGACAAACCCATTTACCACAGACCTCATCGCATTGCTTTTGCGAAAAGACCTGAGGTGACTACAATTATAGACGAATTATTGAAAACAAACATTATTCAGCTGAGCGAATCGTCGTATGCTTCTCCGGTGGAACTTAAAAAAAAAACAGCTTCATAAGATAGACTATGTGTGGACTGCCGAGAACTAAATAACATTACGATGAATCGTCCCTTTTTGATGCCTGTAGTGGATGAGCTGCTAGCACAACTTGCAGATGCTGAGTTGTTCACAACTCTGGACCTGCTATCTGGATACTACCAAATCGAAGTCGAGCTAGAGTCACGAAAATATAGTGCCTTTATTACGCACGATGTGCATTTTGAATTTCTAAGAATGCCATTCGGAGTTGTAAACGGACCAGCTGTGTTCCGGGAAGTAATGAAAAGAATTGAGCGTATGTTGCCCTCTGAGATACTCATTACATTTTTCGACGACTTAATGATCAAAAGCAAAAATTTTGCCGAAGGCATGGAAAAGCTGCGGAAGATACGCGAAGTGATTCGAGCAGTCGGAATTACTCTCCGCCGCTCAAAATGCAGATTTTTGGAAAGTGAGATTAACTTTTTGGGCCACCGAGTGAACACCAGCAGTATAGCACCTGGCGAGATAAAAGTAGCAGCGATAAAAGATTTCCCGTTCGAAACGATACACGTAGACCACCTGGGACCCTTTCCTTAAATTTACCGCTGGAAACCAATACGTGCTAGGAATAACTGACTCATTCTCGAAATATATTTTGGTAAAAGCTGTAAAGTCGGCGAGTACGCTCCCAGTAATTCATGCGCTAAATGATCTAAGTACCTTTTTTGGGCTTCCGCGTCGAATCATATCAGACCGAGGCGCAGCCTTCACTTCCAAAAAGTTTGAGTTATTGTGCTGATAACGATATCAGCCATGTTTTAAATGCGGTTAGGACCCCCAGGGCAACTGGCTAAATCGAGAGAGCGCATCAATCTGTTCTTCTATATTTGCGAACTTTAACAGATAACGAACGCAAATGGGACCGAATCTTAAAAGGCTTCAGTTTGTTTAAAATTCCCAAGCAAACTCGACTACCGGTCACACGCCGAATGCGATTGTATTCCGATACCAGCTACGTGGCATTCTTCCGAATAAACTGCCCGAAGCGCTACAGGAGTTAGATGGAACTAAATCCACGGAAATTCGGTATGACGAAATCGCGAATAGAATTCAACATCGAAAATCAAAAATGGAAAGAACGTTTCGACAGACAACACCGGCAACCAAAACAGTTTGCGGTTAACAATCTGGTTGTGGTCGAAAGCGTGTCTTCTGCGACCGGAGAATCTAAAAAATTATAGCCACGCCATCAAAGAGGTAAACAACAATCTTGAATGTTGGCGACCATATGCAGATTGTTGAGCAGCAAAGGAGAAAATGTACAAAGGAAGATCCAGAAGCGAACAAAGACTGTTTGCAGAACATGTTGTGTACCGTTGTATACTGCATTTTTTATCGCTTTCCATATGTAAAATTATGTAAAAGTTTGCTAAAAACTATTTGTCCAACTTATTAATATATCTTATTTGAGAACTGAAGGGAAATATTATCCCAACGTAATGGACTAATGGGAAGATATGTCCCACTTAAAAAAATAAATGAAAATGTTCGAAAAAATCTGAAAAAAACTACAGATATCTTAAAAAGACTTCTACTTTTAAAATATGAAGCTAAAAATTCGATTGGAGTCCACACAAAAAAAACTAAAAAAATCAGTCTTGAAAGGGTTAAAGGAAGTTGAAAATTTATTAACAATACGTGATATATTCTCAAATGGAGGAACAAATATCCGTGGAATACGTAGCAGAAGTTTTAAGCGGTGATAAGGTGAGAAAGCCTGCCAGGCAATCTTAATACTGCACGAGAAAAGGCAAAGGCTGAAGGATAACGATCAATGTACGGTATTTCAAATTGATACATGTTATTAATACTGCGATCTTAAAGGTATAAATGTAAGAAATTATCCAAGAAAACGTTTTGTGCTCACAAAGAGATATCATTTAAATGCAGTGAAGTAAATGGAAGGGATCTGGTATCGTTTCAAAATTTGTTTTATGCTTTCCCTGAAAAAATAAAGCAAGATATGTTTATTCTAACATATCGTGCTACTGAACCATCGATAAAAACAGTTCGACGCTTCAAAGGAGGCAGCCACAAGGGAACTTCAATAACGTACAGATTTTGAAAATCCAGCGGAAAAATTGTGAAAGTATGCCAAAAAAATTCATGAATACCTTGAACATATCTAAGGATCGTGTACAGAGAGTGTGCAAACGGCATTTACAAAGTAAGACAGTTCCTGTAGAAAGACATGGAGGAGGCAGGGTATCAGACGCGAACAAAGATAAAAAAGAAGCAGTTAAAAACTTCAGCGAGTCATTCAAAGTAATTGAGATTCATTACTGTCATGATATGTGCTCCTAAAGACAATACTTACCAGCTGAGCTGCATATAAAAAAAATTGTGGCGTATGTATCAATCGATTTTGCAGTCTAATTTTACCGAGAAAGAAAGCTACTTTAAATTGATTTTTAGTGGCTGGCTTTAAAGCACCGTACGCGAATATGTGCTCTGACTGTTTAAGTTTCTCCGGAAGGATCAAACGTGAGGAAAAAAACAGTAAAAAGTTTGAAATGATGGGATTGAGCAGAGTTCACAAAATGCGAGAAAAGATATTCTTTCAATTTCTCAAAGAAGAACGTCCGGGCCATCTCGCCTTATCGTTTGATTGCCAAAAAATATATGCTTTTACCAAAAGGTCCAGATCAAGTGGCATATTATGGTAGGCAATTGTATTTCCACAATGGCATTAAATAACGAATCTGCGACTTTATTCACTTGGATAGAAAAGGAAAGACTGAAAGAATCGAACGAGATATACTTTAAGTTAAAAAATTTGACCTTGGAAGGTATTGAAACTAATAGGCTGATTGCGGATGGATGCGGAGGTCAGAACCGAAATTTTACCGTGCATTTATATGATTATGTTGTGGTTATCCTGAGCTCCTAAAAATATTAAATCAGTGGATCTAATTTTTCCAATTCCTCTTTTATGCCTCCTGATAGAGTTTTTGCACAAATTGAAGAAAAGACAAACGAAAATAAGTGTTCAAGAATATCTTAATATTTATGAGAAGTACGGTGAAGTACATCCCCTTGGCGCCGAAAGCTGTTCTGTGAATGACCAGAAAACAGAATCAGCTCTATTTCTTAAGCCACCACAAAATTTTCACTTTAAACTTAACCAAATGAAGCGAATTATTTTTTCGAAAAATAAATTGGGAAAAATTATTCTCCGTGGAGAACTATTTTATCGAAGCGATATAGGTGTGTTTCGTTCAGTAATTCGTAACGGAAAAAACACTAATGATATGAATCCAATGCACCGGGTAGACAGCAACCTACAAACTAGTATAAGATTTAATGACTGTAGCTTAACTTCAAATATTTCAGTATATTACCAAAATGTAAGAGGGTTAAGGAGCAAGCTTGACAAGCTCTTTTTATCGTTACAACTCAGCGAAGATGTATTTATATGTCTTACGGAAACCTGGTTAAATAGTAACATCTTAAACTCGGAAATATCCCTTGATTTTGATATGTACCGTTGTGATCGGGACTTGGCCTCTGCAAATAAAGTAGATGGAGGTGGTGTTCTTGTAGCTGTTAGTAATACAGTGCGTAGCTCCCTTTGTGCTGATTTTTGCTTTTCCCGTGTTGTGGATTGTGTGATTGTCAAGATCTTCCTTCCTAACAATACATCTTTATTAGTTTCCTCTGTCTACATACCTAGTAACTCTCCTTTGTATGTGTATGAGACATTCTTTGACGAGTTTTCCTCTTATGTCTTATTGCAACATCCGCAATCTTTAATTCTTATATGCGGTGATTTTAATTTGGGAACAGTGCAATGGACGAAGAACCTTCCTTTCTCTGTTTCATCAACCGATGCATCTTCCTTATCCCTCTCCTCATTTCTATCACTCTGTTCACTATCGCAATTCAATAATATCCCTAATGCTAATGGTAGGGTACTTGACCTAGTTCTTTCTAACTTTCCATTAAACTGTCTAACTGTTTCCACTGCATTAAATCCTCTAGTGAGTATCGATATTCATCATCCGCCATTATCGCTTGATCTCTCCATTACACCTTTGTCAAGTCGTACGTTTGCTTCTTCACCAAAATTCAACTTCTTCAAAGCAAACTACGAAGCTTTAGCCTCCGAGCTGAGCTTGATTGACTGGCAGGAGTTTTTTGATAATTTGGAGTGTGAGGAAGCTCTGAATAAGTTTTATAATTACCTCTATGAGTTGATTAAACACTTCACACCTTTACAAGCTCTTCGCAAAGTAAAGCAGAAACCATGGCTAACCAAGCAAGTACTAAGTGCCTTGAATGCTAAAAGTAAGGCACACCGCCGTTTCAAGCGTTGTGGTACTGAAGAATCCAGAGCCCACTTTTGTGATATACGTCTTGCAGCAAAAAAAGAACTAAAGACTGCAATGAAAAACTACTTCAGTACCTTGGAGAGTTCCCTCATGGCGAATAATGCGAAACCATTCTGGTCATACATTAGATCCTTTAAGTCCTCCTCTTCTGTCCCTCCTTCAGTCCGCTGGAATAATATAGTTAGCTCTTCTCCACAGGATATTTCCTACTTGTTCTCTCAGTTCTTCTCGTCAACTTTTATTACTTCTTCTCATGTCTCTAATCCAGTTAATACGCCTGTACTTCACTCCATTGACATTTCTTCACTTTTCACTGACCATATCGAAGTTGAATCCCTCATCAATTCACTTAATCCTAATATATCACCTGGTCCTGACGGCTTGCCGAATATTTTTGTCAAGTCATTAGCGTCTTCACCTTGTATCCCTCTGGCATTTCTCTTCAACCTCAGTCTAAAGACTGGTATTTTCCCTACTTATTGGAAAAGAGCAAACGTTGTTCCTATTCTTAAAAGTGGTGCTCCTTCTTCTGTGTCCAATTATCGTCCTATTTCCTTAATTTCCTGTTTCCCAAAATTACTTGAGCGTCTGGTACACAACCGGCTTTCAGTTTCATTGACCCCTATATTGTCGAAAGAACAACATGGGTTTCTCAAAGGTCGCTCTACGACTTCAAATTTAATTGAACTCACCGATTTCATTGCTAAGGCCCTAGACAATCGATTGCAGGTTGATGTAATCTTCACTGACTTCTCGAAGGCATTTGACACGGTCAACCATCAACTTCTCTGTTATAAACTGAAAACTTTTGGGGTTGTTGGCCCTCTCTTATCCTACTTGTCTTCTCGTATATGTTGTGTTAGTTACTGTGGAACTACCTCTATTCCATTCTATCCGTCCTCTGGTGTTCCTCAAGGTTCCATTTTAGGTCCCCTCTTATTCCTATTGTTTATAAATGATCTTCCTTCGGTTATCGCTTCCAATTGCCTACTGTATGCCGATGATTTTAAAGTCTTTCGAGCTATCAGGTCTGTACAAGATTGTCAATTCCTTCAGATGGACCTGATTGCACTAAGTAACTGGTGTTCGTCTAATTACCTCTGTCTTAATGTTGCCAAATGCTATAAAATGACTTTTAATCTAAATCGTTCTCCGCTGAATTTTACCTATATGTTGAACGAAGTCCCACTCGCTGCTGTGAGCTCTGCTAAGGACCTTGGCGTTACTTTTGATCCTAAGCTCAATTTTGATGCACACGTTCTAATCGCGACTACTAGGGCCTCGAAAATATTGGGACTTATTTTCAGGCACGCGCATAAATTTAACAATATATCTACTCCTGTCCGCTTGTTTATCTGTCTTGCCCGTCCTATCCTCGAATATTGCTCTGTAGTTTGGTCTCCCCGACACTCCTACCTCATTGACTCGTTAGAGAATGTCCAGCGTAAATTTACTCGTGTCTTGTTTTACAAATTCAAAATCCCATATCAACCCTATGACTGCCGTTTATCCTTCCTGCGTTTGCCTACTCTGTCATCCCGTCGCATGTATCTAGATCAGTGTTTTCTGTATCAACTCTGCCACAATCAAATTTCATTAACATTGCTTGCAGACCTACGTCTTCGTCAATCATCGCGTTCTTCTCGGGCAAACAATTTTTTCGTGCCACCGTATGCCCGTACAAATGTATATTTTCACTCTCCTATTATACGAATGGTAAGGAATCATGATAGGCTTGAGCTTGGTCCTTTTTCCGACTCATACCTAGTTTTTAAATTGAGGTTAAGAAGCCTGATTCTTAAAGCTCAACTGGAGTAAATATTAGACTTTATTTTCTTTTTTTTGTGTGCTTTAATTTAATTTTACACGCATATTTATTGTTGTTAGTACCATTGAATTTCTTTTTTATATTAACTTTAACACTTAATTCTAATTTTCATTAATCTTCTTTTCTGTTTGTTTTGTTCCATTTTGTAATTGGATAATTTTGATCTGTTAAATGGAATTTAAATAAATAAATAAATAAATAAATAAAATGCGAAAATTCACAGTATTGCGAGATTCAGGATGTTTTAGATGCATCGAGAATTTGATTTTTACAATATGTACTTATTATGTAAAGTTAAGTGTTATTTTGTGTGTATTTATTGTTCCTAATGAAAATATTTTTATTTTCTATCGGATATTAGCAATTTGCATATCTTTGTTTTAAATGTTTTGTTTGTTTTTTTAATTAAAATACGGGTTTGAATTGAATAAACATTACTTTATTGAAAATGCTGTTTTAGTTTATATAATAACTGCGCTTATCCATATTATTAAAAATCAAAGCTTGGCTATTCCATATATTTGTTGCAGAACTCGCTTATTCCAAAAAATAAATCTAATTTACTAAAAATCAATGTTTCAAAATGGTTTCCAATGAAAGTATTTCTCTACGCAAACTATTTCGAATGTGTTTCCATCTCATAACGGCGGAAAACACCTAAGCTTTGGTTTATAAAAGTTTTTCGTTTCATGAAAAATGGAATAGCCACACTTTGCACCTAATGGACACATATATAATGCCTATCAATGTACAGAATTTGAAAAACATTTGTACCATAGTAATGGTAACACTTTTGCTTCGACAAAAAGCTTGCACTAACTTTAAATTTTGCCTAGGGTTCGCGCCTCGCATAAGTTTTGATTTGTACTTTGGCTAGTGGATAGCATGCCAGCATTAGATAACAGAAAGCTTCTCCATTCACTTCAATTGAAATAAGTCTCTTGTTCCTCTAGCTCCAAGCATGTGTCGAGCACATCTGCGGTTACTTTACAAAGGAAAGATACACTTGGAGCGCATGTTTATCTTACAGACAAGCCCAATCCAATCTTTCATCTCCTTTCGGCGATGCTGTTTGGCTTTCTTGTTTACATTGACCGCGACCCGCAGGAGTGTAACTGACCTTGTCTCAATCCTCGACATTCGACCCATCCATCTCTTCAAGACAATCATTAATTAGCGAAAGACAAGATGCCAAGGTGTTCACGTTTGCATGATGCTGCGGCTCGAGTACCAACGGCAGCGCAATCTTGAATCGGAAAAGCTCTCGTACTTGTAAGATTGAAGTTGTGCAATATGTATCTGCGGATTTTCCACATATCCAATTCATAGATTAATTTTGTGTGTACTCATGGTTCGGAACGAGCAATGTTTAGCATGTGTCCGACTGGCGATTGAGTAATATCTGGTCCGCTGGAGAAGGTGAAAGCTGAGGCTCGAGTTGGAGCTAGCGCTGACCAAGGCTAGTGGCTATCTAGTCGAAACGGTCGGTCGGTTCTCGACAGCAGCGGGAATACAAGTATACGCAGAAGGGGCTTTTCGCCACCAGTTACGCTAATTACCACGAGTGTGTTTTCTGAGGCTTCCTCGCGAGGCCCATTCACAGGTGTAGTACGAGTAATTGTGATTTGAATTGGGGATCGACGGCGGTCGTGAAAACAACCTGTTCCTTGCCCATCGCTCGCACGGTTTCCCCGTTTTGTTTGGCGTTTTCCCATCCCCGAGAATCGCGTCGGCGTCTTGTTTACTGGGTGAACCCCAATAAGTTGTAATTGATGGAGGAGTAACTCCTCTGAATGGAAACTGCGCACCACCGGGACTAGAGTAACTGCCGATGCGGGTTTTCCGGATACTAGGACTTGGAATTTTCACTACGAATTTTAGTGTCGACGGTGTCGGACGGGTTTTTCGCGAAGATCTCAATTGAAAATTCACAAACTGTTGTTGTCCTCAGCCAGGGGGAGACCCTTACCACTCATCCTTGAGTGGCCTGCCGAGCAGTGTGCAACAATTGAACATTCCAATCCAGTACTCACCGCCTAGTAGAGAAACGTTTGATCTATTCGCGTCCTAGCGCGAACCAGTCGCTCCTGTAAAAGTGTGCTGCAGTTTGGGCAAACTTCGCAGCATTTTTTGAATAATCGCATATCCCTTTCAACACAAGGACTGTGAAAATATTCAATTTTCCGGTCATCGACTTCGAGAAGAATTTTTCTTTTCACAATCCTCGTGCTCGCTGTCGTGGTCGTATCCGTATCCGGTTGGTCGTTTTTGGCGTAGTGTTAACTTGAATATCCTGTGAATTGTCCTTAGTGGCATTTTGAGTGTTTTGTGTGCATTCAAGGTAGAAAAGTTTTCAAGCATTCAATTCTTCTTTTTGGTGTTTCCTTATCAATTTCATTGCTGCCATTCTGAGTGTGTGGTAATTAAATCTTGTAGTTGAATTCGTTGAAAGCGTAACGAATTCTAGGCGAATTTTGAATATCCGTTGAGCTTTAATCGATTTCGGTGGTTTTTTGAATAAATTCGAGCGGAAAGTAGAGGAAAAAAGAAAGGCCCATCATCATGGCTGAGAATGAAAATAATGAAAATAATGTGGAGGAGAAGTTCGATAATAAAATGAAGAATCGTGCTCGTAAGGGAGCCGTTAAGAAGAAGAACGTCTTCAAAGTCAAGGATCATTTCTTCATTCCGCGTTTCTTCAAGCAGCCAACATTTTGCTCTCATTGCAAGGATTTCATATGGTGAGTGAGGTCATATAACTGATTTATTGCTAGTTCATGTAAGATTACATATCGTAATTGACGATAAAATATTCAGTTACTTTCTTAGAGGAAAATTATTCAGGAATTCACAATTTATGAAGCTTACATCTAATAATTGGATGTTATTAGAAAATATTTACTCAGCTATCCCATGTTTTGTTGAAAAGAATTTGTTTGGAATGGATTCAAAAGAAGGCAAGTTTTCAAGACATTAGATATTTCTTAGTAGATATAGCTTTATGATTTTTGCTAAGGTTTCACATTATATAAGATTTAATTATGACTTTATTGTGCTCTATACAATAAAGGTAACTTTAAAATCAAGTTATTCATTGATGGGATGGATTTTAGTTAATTTCAATTTCCATCCTAATCAATGGCTAAATTTTTATTTTGGAAATAGAATGGATTTAATTAGGTTCATAAAAGTTAAAATTTAAAATTAAATTAAGAAAATGTGGTCAAAGTTTATAGAAAGAATTAAATGAAACTTTAAACTGAAAATGCTTTTGAAACGTGATATCTAACAATTTCTGAGAAAAATGTCCATAAATGTATGTTCCATGTATTATATAAAAAAGTTGGGTGAGCAGAACTGCGCTCATGGCAGAAGGGTTTTGTACTCGACCTAAGATATGCAGATACTAATAATGAAAAACTTCAACGGCATCTGCAACAAATACATACTCGCTTTAAAAGGAAAACCATTGTTACTCCACTAACTCCTGCTACCATTTTGTTGCAATATCAGTAACGACCATTGACTGTATAAAATTTCAAAGCTGTTTTTAGTATTAATTTTATCTGGAAATCAGAAGATCTCATTGAAAGTATAAATGCAGAATATGGTCAGAGGAGCAGTTACCAGAGGATTGCAGAAATAGCATTATATGTCCTGCACACGTAACGGAGACAAGTTAATTATATAGGGATCGCTCTACTGTATACGTCTTACAAAGTGCTCCTTAAAATCTCAGAAAGAAAATTAAAGCCGTACTATTAAAGGAAAGTCCGCATGGTGTAGTGGCTAGAGCACTAAGCCCGTAAGCCGAAGGTCTCTGGTTCGAGTTTCGTTGGCGTCAACGAGATTTAGTTCAAGTGATTCTTCGGGCAGACTATAAGCCTGTTCAGTTATGATACGTGCTGGTTTAAAATCAGAACGTATCGCAGCTGGGTGGACGGACACACAGCCAAAGCATGATAATGATCATATCACCTTATGGAGTGCCGACACATTCGATCATGATATTGAGATACTCTAAATATCTCTAAGCAAAGGCCCGAGAGGGGCTGTAGTGCTATGAAAAAAAAAAATAGGAGAGTATTAGGGAGGCTTTCGAAGTGGACGGTCTACAATAGACCAAATATTCTTAGTAAAGCAGGTGCTTGAAAAGCACTGGGAATATAGCATCTATATGCACCAACTCTTTGTAGACTTCAAGTAAGCTTACGACAGTGTCGACAGGAATGCGCTGCACAAAATAATGCTTGACATTACTGTCTCAACATAACTAGTCCGCATGGTCAAGGTCACAGACAGATCCATAAGCCAAAGTAAACAGTAAGTTAACGCACAGCTTTATAGTAGAATCTGGCTTAAAGTAAGAGGATGGATTTGCTCCAATAGTCTTTAATATTACGCTGGAATACGTCATCAGGAAGATTTCAGCTGAAAACTCGGGTACACTTATATTCATGTCCACCCAATCGGTAGCATATGCTGATGACGTCAGTATTATGCTACATTCAATTTTATATGTCAAGGGAGCATTTTCGAGCCTAGAATCTGAAACAAACCTAATTGGTCTACCAGTTAATGGAACAAAATCTAAATTCATGATTCAAATGAGGAAGGAAACTCCTGTTCGACAAAACCTGACCGTAAACGACTATAATATTGGAAGTGTGGATAATTCTATCTACCATAGAGCCAAACTGAATAGAAGAGGCACTGAAAAAGACGACATTAGACACCGCATAAACACCGCATATAAAGCATATTACACCGTGCTTCCCATTCCAACGTCCAAAGTTGTGCACTGGCAAAATAAGATCCGCATTTAGAAAACACTAGTTAAACCTGTCCTTTTATATGAAAGTGAAACATGGACCCAGACGAGCGATTCCGAAAAGAAAGTGAACGTATTTGAACGCAAAGTGCTTCCAAAAATCTACGGCCCAATAAAACAAGGAACATCGTGGAGACTACGTTACAACGATGAGTTCTTTGAACTTTTTGACGATCCACCTGTTTCTTCTTGGGTAAAGTTACGTGAATTCCCATCGGCAGGCCCTGTAGCAAGAATGGAAGAAAACCGGCTACCCAAAAGGATATTAAAGGGTAGAGCACAAGGTAGACGTTCAGTGGAAAGACCTAGTACTCAATGGGAAGACCCAATAGAAGCTGGCAGCAGATCCTTGTTAGGAGTGAATAACTGGTGGACAAGGTCACGGAGCCGTGATGATAGGAGTCGATTAATACTGGAGGCTAGGGCCCGGCATGGGCTGCCGCGCTTTATATGGTGATGATTAAAAGTATAGTGCCTGCCTCGATGGAAGGCCCGAATAGTAGACAAACGTTATATTGTTTTTGTTGTACTTGGAAAACTTTCAAGAGGCTATTCCTTCCGTAAATGCGATTTAACTTGACTGAAAATTCCAGACTATAAGGATCTTTCCTTGGAGTACTTAAATTTAAATTTAAGAGTATCCATGTGAATTCCCTAGGAAAAATGTTCCATCGATAAATTCTACTATTATTAACAAAGTTGAGTGATTTCAACTTCTCGGGAATTTGTTAGTTTTGTTCTCATGAGAATCTGCTACCACGATTTCGTCACTTTTAAAATGTATATTTTCGTCAAGAGTTAATGACCAATTTTAAGGAAAGATGGGCATCATATTTCAAGAAACTCCTTAACCCTCCGCACAGCTTCAGAACATCGGAGCCTATAGATGTCTGCAGAGAGCTTCCATTGGCCCCACCAACACTGGATGAAGTTTGTTCCATCATCAAAGCCCAAAAGAATAATAAAATGCCGGGCATCAATGAGATTCCAGTGGAGCTCATTAAATATGGTGGCAGTAGTGTTCATCTAGCTATTCACAAAGTCATCCAGTACATTTGGCAACAAGAATATATGCCGAAAAAGTGGAGCCAATCAATTATATTGCCTATCCACAAAAAAAGTGACAAACTGCAATGCGAAAATTGTAGAGGCATATCACTACTTTGTCCGGCGTACAAAATATTTTCAAAAATCTTAGGAAATAAAATCGGATCATACACCAACAGTATTATTGGGGAGTATCAAGGTGGTTTACGGCAGGTAGATCAACAACAGACCAACTGTTCACAGTCAAGCAGGTACTTAAAAAATGCTGGGAGTTCAACATAGACGTACTCCAAATTTTCGTTGACTTCAAGCAAGCATACGACAGTATTGATCGTAATGTACTGTACCAAATAATGCTTGGTTTTGGCATCGCAGCCAAATTAGTCCGTCTTACCGAAATGACAATGACGTTGACAACCTTCCAAGTCCGCATTAATAACCAACACACCGATGCCTTTGAAACAAATATCGAACTAAAGCAGGGAGATGGGCTGGCCCCATTGCTATTGAATTTGGCTCTGGAGTACGTCTTAAGGAAGCTACCTGTCGACACGTGAGGAACATTAGGGGAAATTCGAGAGATTTACCCAGGTGGGAGAGATGCTCCATAACGCTTTAATCATTTCAAAATTCGCGCCATCATATTCTGCTACATGTCACAACATGCCGGTTCATTCTTCATCATATGGGTGGCACGACATCAGCTGCTACCATTCTGAGTAGACAGTGATTGAGACAAACACGTTTTTGGTATTCACGAGTGAAAAATAATATTTTTGTGTGTTTTTACATTAAATAGCCTTATCTACAGGACCGCAATTACTGTCTAATAAAGTAAATACGTGAAAAAGTGTATATGTAAGAAATAAGTGTATTTTAATCTACAAAGTCAAACAGTTTCCTCAAACAGGGGACAACGTGAAGAGGTATGTTCAGGGAGATTTGATCCATAATGCATTAGGGAGACATGATCAATGGTTTAAGTGTCCCTCATGTATATGTGGAATACATACAAATATTTTCTAATTGCTTTTAGGTGCCAGCATCATGCCATTCAATTACAAACCAAAAGTTGGTTCTACTCGCAAAAAAGTAAACATCCAAGAATTAAAAAACGCTATTCGTGAAGTGAAATCTGGGAATTCTCTTAGGAAAACAGCTGCGAAGTTTGGAGTTGACAGGACCACTTTACGTCGCTATTGCAAAAACGATGAAAAGCTACAACTGTTCGATGAAAGAGGTCGATACAAAGCTTCCCAGGTTTTCACAATTGCAGAGGAAAAAATTTTTGGTGGAATATTTACTAAAATGCAGTAAAATGAACTATGGCCTGTCTCGGGTGGAGGCGATGAAATTGGCTTTTGAGTTTGCTTCATCAAATACAAAAAAAGTGCCAGATAGTTGGCTCAAAAATAAATCTGCTGGAAAAGACTGGTTTCGTGGATTTCTGCAAAGAAATTTAGAAATCAGTCTATGGGAACCCGAAGCCACTAGCTTGTCAAGAGCAACCAGTTTTAATAAGAAAAACGTTGCTGATTTTTTTGAAAATTTAAGATCTGTAAGAGAAAAGTACAAATTTGAACCACAACATATTTATAATTGCGACGAAACTGGATGCACAACTGTGCAAGACTGCCCTAAGGTACTAGCCAGTAAAAAGTCGAAACAAGTAGGACAGGTTACTTCTGCTGAAAGGGGAACTCTTGTGACACTCTGTTTTGCAGTTAATGCAATCGGTAATGTTATTCCTCCGTTTTTCATTTTTCCTCGAGTGAAATATCGACAAGATTTTGTGTCAGAGGGGTCAGAAGGTTCAGATGGTGATGCATACTCCACCGGATGGATGACTACGAAAAGTTTCTTAAAATTTATGGAACATTTAAAAAAGTACTCCCGTGCATCAAAAGAAAAGCCAGTTCTGCTAATTCTTGATAATCAAGAGAGTCATGTTAGCGTGAATGTAGTCAAATTTGCATAAGACAATGGTATAACATTATTAACACTTCCTCCGCACTAAAGTCATAAACTACAACCACTAGACGTAGCTATTTACACTTCGTTCAAATCTAGATACAACAGTGTGATGAACAACTGGATGCTGTTCAATCCCGGAAAAACTGTAACCATTTACAACATTCCTGGATTTATAAAAGCGATGATGTCACAAGCTTTCAGCCAATCAAACATCCTAAGTGGATTCAAAAGTTCCGGCATCCATCCATTTAACCCCGATATATTCAGCAAAGAAGACTTCATGTGCTCAGCAGTCACAGACAGAGGTTTCTCGAATGACAAAGAGATGCTCCCTGAATACCCTGCTTCACATCAAAATCATCAGATTCAGCTCACTCCCCCCACTGGTAGCGTTCCTCAAGTTTCTCTTGAGCAAGCATCTTGTGATGACACTGAAACTTCTATTAGCATACTTCAAACTGAAGCTAATAATTTTCAAAACTCAGCGATTGATAGCTTATTAACGATCCATGAGAAAAATATAGTAAAGGACTTTACTTCACCACATCCTGCGGAGGTTTCTGTCTGTGCTTAAACTGGCCACGATAAAATTGATGATGCTTGAGTCCCGTATACTCACCAACAGTTCTCAGCCTTAGCTCAGATTACAAATCCAAGCGACCAAAATATCGCTGATGCTACTCGAGAAGCAACAGCTTGTCAAAAGCCCTCACTTGTTACTCTGGAAACGATAAGACCGTACCCAAAAGCTGCACCCAGGAAAACTACAAAGCGTCTCCGTATGCCAGGGAAAACGAAAATTTTAACACAAACTCCTGCAAAAGATGATACAGACAATCCAAAATCCAGTACGAGTGGGGTTTTTAATAAAATAGAAATGTATAAAATAAGCCAAAAAAAAAATCAAAGACAGGCAAAGCAAAACAAAGAATTCTTCAGGATAGTGAGAGTTAAATTGAGTATAAAAAAAATAGTTACAAAAATGTAGCTGAAAAGAAAGCAATGAAAGTTAAAACAAAAAAGAGAAAGTTACAAAGTAATATAGAAAGAGGAAATGAAACAACAAAAAATATATGTAAAACTAAGACCAAGAAGCGCATTCAAACCAGTGAAACCGAATTTGATAATGAATTTATCATTCCACATATGCTGATAACTCTTGTGATAGTGATTGGAATGAGGATTCAGATCTAGAGAACCGGTGGTACTGTTTTGTATGCCAAAGAGAAGCAGTGTTAGATATGAGGCTTTGTATTTCCTGCGAGAGATATGTCCATGAAAAATGTGTTGGATTGACGAAAAAAGTTGATCGGAATTTCACATGCTATAAATGTGAACCTTAAGATCTGAAAAACAGAAACAAATTAAATACTGATCTCTTTAGCTTAGATGCTTACTTCGAAAAACAATTAGTTTTTCATCTCACTATATTTTCTTAAAATGAATAGAATCTTTTGTTTTTACATTTATATTTTGAATAAATTTTTATGTTCATGTTATTGCATTTATTTTCGAATTAAAGCTTGTTAATAAAACTTTAGAGTTATTGTTTTTAATATTTGTGGTGGTTTTAATTAAAATATTCGAGTTTGCAAATCATTTGTCATTACTCTTCCTATGCAAATACATACGAGCAAATCTCCCTATTCATGTGGTCAACTCTCCCATGCGTTAGGGAGATTGGAGCCATCAATCAATCAAAGAAAAAAGTTAGTTGCAACTCAAGTTAATAGTTTAACGGTTACTTTGGTATAAGAAAGTGATGTCTGTTTACTAAAGCTTTGCATACGTGATTTCACTGTTAAATTTCAAGCCGTCTGTACAATTTTGTTCATGTTTAAGTACGAGGGGGATCAACTCTCCCGGATTTCCCCTACTATACAAGTCGAGCCAAGTATTAGCTTATGTGGACGACATTAACATTCTGTCACGGCCATTAACAACCGCCAAAGAACTTTTCCTGAAACTCGTCAGCGAAGCAAAACTAGTAGGGCTACAAATCAATGAAAATAAAACAAAGCTCATGATGCAGTCGAGGAAAGATACCTCAAATACACAAAATATCACACTTGGCGAATACAGTATCAAAAATATTAGCAAATTTGTGTATTTAGGCGCCAAAATAACGAAAACGGGCAATGAAAGAGACAAAATACACCGAAGGATACAGCTCGCAAATAAAATATTTTATTCAGTCTTGACGATCTTGAAGACCAGCTGCATACACAGGAGAATTAAGCTCCAAATATACAAGTCTGAACAAAGCTCCAAATATACAGACCTGCTGTGGGCATAAAACATGGACCCTAGCCCAAGCATCCGCAAATATATTGAGCGCCTTTAAGCGGTGGGTCCTAAGGCGACTAATCGGAGCGAGGCTAAACGGGGACCAATGGTGAATTCGATACAACCATGAACTGTATGAAATTTTTGATGAACCGGAGGTCTCAAGGATTGTAAGACTGCGGAAGCTGCAATGGGCTGGCCACATGAACCGTATGGACGAACAACGGTTACCCAAAAAGGTATTCGTTGGGAGAAGTGAAGGCTGGGGACCAGTGGGGAAACCGAGGGAACGCTGGTCTGACTTCGCTGCTCGGATTTCAAAATTGGAGGATGCGGTCAAAAGACCGAGACGGTTGGAGGCGCTATTCGCAGGAAATGAAGGCCCGAGAGAGGCTGGAGTGCTAAGAAGAAGAAGAAGATACTCCTGAAGAATCATAGTCTAATGCTTTAATGTGCCTATTATAGTTTTTAATTGGACGCAACATATCTTTACATTCAACCATCGATGATTTAGTTTCTCTTTACTTAACGAACAAGATCGGCAAAAATACGTAAAGGAAAATGTTCCTGAAAATCCCAAAATTCGATTTAAGGCAAGATTATCACTGACGATAAATGCTAAATTTTTTATTTTTTTTATATTTTTTTATTTCAGATCTATTTTACATAAAACATTCCAATTACAAAATAGATAGACCAAAAGCTAAACAAAAAAGAAAGGTACAATTTAACGCAAATAAACATTATTACAAAAGATATGAACGAAAGATAACTAGGCAAATTTGAAAAAGATAACGCAATAAAAATTAGAAATTAAGAATCCTACGCAGCTTGGACTTGAACACTGCGAGCGACCAAGCTGAAGGTATTCATGGTCTGGGACGAGTCGGACCAATGGGGAATGAAAATTAATATCTGTACGCGCGAAGGGAATCGTGTTAAAATGAGTAGATCTAGTTCTAGATGGAGGGCGTATGCAAATCGCGTTTTGAATATCCGATGATAAAAACATCGAGTAAGCTTGAAGAGCAAACATTGGTCGAGGTATTGTCCCCTCAATTCCAAGGTAGATAAGACGTTCGCTATATGGACGGTAGGATAGTTTGTATTTAAAGAAAAAGGAGCGAGTAAATTTTCTCTGTACGAATTCAACGGCGTTCGAAAGGTATGTGTGATGAGGAGACCATATTTGACATGCGTATTCTAGAATAGAGCGAACGAGTGAGATAAATAGATGGACACATTTTTGAGTACTAAAAGAAGTGTGGGAACAGCGCAGAACAAAGCCTGCGATTCGAGCTGCTCCAGATGTCATATGGCCGATGTGGCGGTCGAATTTAAGATGTTTGTCAAACGTCACACCAAGATCCTTAAAATGATCAACTGATAAAAGTACTGAACCTTGACTCTCATAGTCGAAGCTTAAGGTATTTAGTTTATTGAAAAAGCACATATAGAAACATTTAGGAACGTTGAGAGCAAGACGATTGATACGACACCATTCGTCAAATATATTAATGTCATTTTGGAGTATCAACGAGTCATTCATCGAGCGAATGGTCCTGAAGATTTTAAGATCGTCTGCATAGAGAAGACAGTTTGAAGTAAAAGAACTAGGAAGGTCATTGATGAAAAGGTTGAAACGGAGAGGGCTTAGGATAGATCCCTGTGGCACGCCAGAAGTCTGAGCGAAAGGGGCAGAAGAGCACCCGTTCCAAATTACTGAGCAAGAGCGGTTATGGATAAAGGAACTAATCCAGGTAAGGAGGGGACCAGATATTCCGTATTGACCAAGTTTGTATAATAAAGTTTGATGGTCGATACTGTCGAACGCTTTGGCGAAATCGGTATAAGTCACGTCAACTTGGCAACTGGAATCTAGGGCAAGAGCTATGAAATTGGAAAACTCTAGTAGATTAGTAGTGGTTGAGCGACCTTTTATGAACCCATGTTGCTTAACGGAGAGATTTGTATGGAAAGCATTGTAAGTTCTGGATTGGACAATCCTCTCTAATATTTTGCCAAAAGATGGGAGGAGAGATATTGGCCGATAATTCGAAACGGAATTGTGGTTGCCGGATTTATGGATGGGGAAAATATTAGCACGTTTCCATACATCTGGGAAAACACCAGTCGAAAGACTCAAATTAAAAATCAAGGATAGAGGAAAACTCAGAGAAGAGCTTAGCAATTTAATGAAAAAGTTGGGAAGGCCATCAGGTCACATAGATCCGCTTGCATCTATCGAGGCGATGATATCTTCCACTTCTATCGAATCGGTAGAGATAAAGGCGAAATTGAAGGGAGCTGGGCTACAGGAATTTATAGAGCAAGGCGAGGAGGATCTGAAATTGGATGAAAAAAATTCGGCAAAGAGATCGCATATGTCTTGATCATTAGATGCTGTTTTATTAAGCAATGAAACTGAATTAGGAAGAGTGGTGGAAGATTTAAGTGAATGAACATATGACCAAAAGGATTTGGGGTTATTGGAGCAGAAGGAGGCTTCGATGGACTGGTAATAGGCAAGTAAAGCTTGAGAAATGGCTTTTTTGGCATCAGATCGTAGAAGTTTATATCTTAAAAGATCTATATTGGACCTCGAACGAAGGTAGATTTTACGGGCTTTGTCTTTCACACGCAGTACTTGTGCAACCTCAACATTGAACCAAGCTGGATTCTTATGACTTGGTGCATGAGTCAATAAAAGTGTAGTCTTCTCTTTTCAGGAAGGGTGTTAATTTCTATTTCGAGAAGTTTAATGAGCTCAACAAGCGCATTTAAAACATCCTTCTTTTTGTGTCACTAGAAATTTATTAATTTTGTGTTGGTCTTTTGCATTTTGAAAAATATTAGAGCAAGATTCCAAAAAAATTGTGATTTATGATTGTATTGGCAGAAGACTCTTTACAAAATCTAGGATTCCACCAGTCATTTTTTCAAATAAGTGAGATATTTCGTTTGCAATTACCAAAGTTTGTTTTGTTGTTAAATGGCTTTCATTATTGAGTTTCATAATGAAATGCACACAAGAACCTAAAAAGGAATCTAGCCAATTTTCTTTTTCAAAATTACAATGGGGTACATCGTGGCTTATTGCATCTTCAATTTTGTTTGTACTAAGATTGTACGATACCTGATTAGCCTGTTTCAATATTCTGGTCGTTTAAATGAGAATTTTTACAATGTCTTTTAAACGCAAAAAAAGTTAAAAAAATTTTCGGGCAATTTTGATATGGACAAGTAAATTTCTGTCTGCTTTTAAGATTATGAGTGAACTTATAATGTACAAACAATTGATCGACATTTTCTAGTGTTCTTTCACATAAATTGCATTACATTGTGTTGTACACTGAAAATTCAAATTACGAGTACAATGGAATGGTAACTTTTAAATCATTTGGTACGCTCAATCCGAATTTCGTTTTACCGAGAGCTGATTTCAGTAAGGAAGCCTGACACTGAAAGTGATATGTTAAGTTAATTTTAAAAGAAGACTGCTTGCAAAAACTCCCAAATAAATTTGCATTCCTCTTGGTATTTTAAATTAAATACGTAAATTATTTTAGTATACGTGCAAGAAATCCCTTCTTTTACAGGGTTGAATGGTCACCAAATACCGAAAATTCATTTGAAATATCATTTTCGTTAGATTCAATTACTACCACAAACGGCTGGCATTTTAAATGTGGATATTGTAAATATAGGGTTATCTATTTTACGCTTGGGAAAGTAAAGCTAAATAAAACACATAAAATACTCAGATAGAAACGAAAGTTTTTATTCAGTATAAAGAGTGAACTTTGCCATTATACGTGAAACACAACATTATCCAAACGTTTTCCACGGGATCTCTTACAGGCTTCTATCCTTTTGAGGTAATTTTCAATTACTTTTCGGAACATTTCCGGCAATATCTCGACCATAACTTCACGAATATTGGTTTTCAATTGCTCAAGATTTTGAGGATTGTTCGCGTAAGCACGATGTTTTGCATAGCTCCATAAAAAGAAATCCAAAGGTGTTAGGTCACAGGATCTTGCGGGCCAACTGACATCACACAATCTCGAAATTACGCGTCCTGGAAACTTCTCTCGCAAAAGTGCTCGATTAGCCTGTGTTGTGTGGCTTATGGCTCCGTCCTGTTGGAACCAAATATTCTCCAGATCATAATCTTCAATTTCTTCCCAAAAATAATCGGTTAACATCCGTCCATAGCGGTCAGAATTGACTGTAATGGCTCTTACTTGATCATTCTCAAAAAATACGGACCAATAACACCACCAGACCATAATGCACACCAAACAGTCACTTTTTCCGGATGCGAAGGCCTTTTTGCGATCACTTAAGGATTTTGAGAGCCCCATATGCGGCAATTCTTTTTATTTAAGTAACCACTGAGCGAAAAATGAGCCTCATCACTCAAGAAAATTTTTTTCGAAAAATCATTATCAATGGCTTGTTGTTCAATCACCCAATTCGCATTCATTCTGCGTTGTGTTTGGTCTTGAGGCTTAAGTTCTTGAGTAAGTTGGATTCCGTACGGATGGAGATGCAAACCCAAATGCAAAATCCGCCACAATGAGCCGTAAGACAAGCCCAAATCTTGAGCACGTCGAGGAATCGACAAATTCGGGTCTTCCTCCACACTTTGAGCAACGCCAGCGACATTTTCAGCAGAACGAATGTTGCGATGATGCACAGGCCTTGCAATATCAATAACCCAATCAGTCTCTTCAAATTTTCTCACTGTGTTCGAAATTGTTTGCTGTGTAGGTCGACTATGTCGACCGTAATCGGTTCGTAAAGCCTTAAGTGTTGATACCGCAGAATCACCATTTTTATAATAAAATTCAATAATTTTAACGCGTTTTTCGACTGTTAAGCGAGCCGTATTTCTAAATGGCAAACCTTCAACTAAAAAAAACATGCTTTGGATGAGATTAAGTTTTAGCAGATGTCAAATGGCAGGGTTATACGTTCCCTACCACGAAATGGATAACCCTGTACTTATCCTTGCGGAATAAAATTGATCTCTGTAAGTCGGAGACAGTATTTATTTTTAACATGAAGGCTTTTTGGCTGTCTGCTATGCTGTATTTCCATATTTTCCTGTCCTTACCTTTGGTCTGTCCGGTAGGTGTAAGAAAATGATGCAGCCCATTTAATAGGAGGACTTCTTGCCTATTTGTTTTCTTGCTGACTGAAAATGGACTTTATTAGGATCAATCTTCAAAATTATTAGTACTCAAGTACCTTTTCCAAGTTCCTCTTGATATGGTGCTTTCAGGTTTCTCTCCATATATGGAACAATTTTGTCCATAAATGACTCCCACTCTTCGAAAGGCAATTGCTATTTGAAAAGTTGCCCTCAAAATCAATGTCAATCTAAAATCAAAGAAATAAGTTTAGTTTTAACTGCAGAAAAACATAAAGTTACCAGTCTATCTCCGTTTCGTTTCTTATATGCTGGCCACTCTTCAAGGATTTTGCGGTGAGATACATACGGTGCCTTGAAGGATTCAAGTCTAGCTTTAGATGTCTCACGCCACTTTATTTCTACAGTTTCCCATGACCATTCATAAAATTTCAAACATTCTTTGTAGCTTAAATAAATTTTATGACTGAAATTTGGAACCTGCACAGCTTTTAGTAGTCCCTTTCGCGGCCTTTTTCTTGCCTTTTCGAGAGGAAGTAGACTAACTTTTCGCAAGTTACCGGCAGTATTCTTATACATATTTGTGATACAATCGACCATGCCGGATATCACCAGATAAGTGAAAGTAGAAATCCTTAAATTGTTCATTTTTAATCTTTGATAAATAATTTTAAATAAATTGATATTTTACCTTTCTTTCAGTTGGAAATTTATTTACTATTTGGTCAGAGATTTGCAGATAGTCCCTGTCTTACATGAAAGCATTGTGAGTTGTATACGCCTTTACAATATCCACGAGCTTCTCCCTAGTGAAATTGCTCAGAGTTTTAGTATCGTTCAAGGCTTAAAAAACTGCGTATCCATCAGACGATGATAAATAGTCATCTAATTTCTATTTTAGCATTGAAAACTAGTTGAAAATTATTTTAATATACGGGGTCTGTTCAAAAAGTACCCGGAATTTTTAAATTTCGCGGGTCTGGAGAGTCCGATTGTCAAAATTTTTTTATAGTGTTGGTATACATGCCCCTAAAGTATGATAAAATTTTCAGTCATATTCACTGTTTACTTTGTCTGTGGTAGTCGCTAAGGTTCGACGTGTTTTTATGAGCCCGGCGATTTTTGCTGAAACTGCTGAATTTTGACCAAAAAAACAATCGCATGAACATCGCTCAGGAGCTATTAAATGACGACAACGACGGTCCAAGTTTGCTTGAAAGGATCATAACTGGTGATGAAACATGAGTGTATGGTTATGATGTCGAAACCAAAGCACAATCGTCCACCTGGAAGCATTCAACGTCACCAAGAGCGAGAAAAGCACGTCAAGTTCGAACAAATGTCAAGGTTTTGCTTACTGTTTTCCTCGATGAAAATGGCATAGTGCACCAAGAGTTCTTACCACAAGGTCGTACGGTTAATAAGGAGTATTACCTTGAAGTTATGCGACGTTTGCGTGAAGCAATCCGAAAAAAACGCCCCGATTCCTGGAAAAGGAATTCATGGCTTTTGCACCACGATAACGCACCTGCTCACTCGTCGTTGCTTGTTCGTAATTTGTTGACCAAAAACAATACCGTAGTCATGTTCCAATCTCCATACTCACCAGATATGGCTCCGTGTGACTTTTTCCTGTTCCCAAAGTTGAAGAGACCCATGAAAGTTCGGCGTTTTTCCTCGATTGAAGAAATAAAGGCCGAATCGCTGAGAGTGCTCAAGAACATACCAAAAAGTGAATATCAAAAGTGCTTCGAAGATTGGAAAAAACGCTGGCATAAGTGTATTATATCTGGGGGGGGACTACTTTGAAGGGAACCACATTGATGTAAACGAATTCCGGGTACTTTTTGAACAGACCTCGTATGTGATTGCAGTCTATAACAAAGCCAGAAAAAGTATTCTCGGAACTCAATTTTGGTGGCGTTGGAGATGAAGTGCCACTACATCCACAACCAGACGATGGTCGTCATAAGAAATTAGATTCAGTGTTCCTACTTAGCCCGTCGTGAATCAAAAAATTGGGAATTTCAGATAACTAAAATAAAATTTTTACATGGAATGTATACTTTGATTCTGGGCAATTATACAAAAAAGAGATGTATGTATCTTACATTGTCCCTTTGCCAATTCCATAAATTATATCGGGTTTTTGCTAATAAGCCTATATTACGGGGGTAAACTTTCTCTAAATCCTGTGGGATGATATATTTCAATGTTTCGAAGCCAATTCCAAAACCGTACAAGGAAATATCTCAGACTCCATTCCCCATTCTACAAACACATCATATAATAACTGTCTATCATGTTGCTGGCTGTTTTCATTGCCGTGTTGAACTTGCCCAGGTTCGATAATGGAGTACACATCATCCAATGATGTCAAAATATTGAAATTCTCAACGATTTTGAATAAACTGAATGTAAATGAAGAAGCATATTTTAGTGATATCACAGGAAAAAAATCATATTCCTTCTGAACTGCATACATTCTTGAGTATCTTCCGAAATCAGACCGTTTGGATTTAATTTAAAATATCTTTCCATCTCAATGCACTTTTTCATAAAGTAGTGCCTTATTGACGGGGCCTGCAAAATTAATTAATAACGCCATAGGTACCTTCAAGGCTATAGAACTAAATAACGCTATTGAAAATTTCTACTTATGATGTGAGTGAGCCACGTTTTTATGAGAAAATGAAAAGCTTGATATTTGGTCAGACTTCCACTAGTTTGTCGTGTCAAATTTTGTAGAAAATGACCAAGATCAATAGAATATAAGGTCTGTTCCCAACGCCAATTGTCAAAATCAGCTGAATGATGCCATCTGGGCAAAATTTTTATTATTGTTTATTTAGAATAGTAGATTTGAAATCAATTTTCTGTATTCTGTTGAAATCAAAATTTTCCCACTGCTCCCAACAAAGAATATATGAAATTTTGCCCAGATGATATTACAGTACTCATTCACGTAAGCTGATTTCGATAACTGGCATTTAGAATAGACCCTGTATCCTATTGACCAGGTAATACTCAATTGAATGGTTACCTTTTATTAAACTACTGAACACAAAGCACAATTTACTTACCGTCCCAAATGTTTAAATTTAAGATTCAATTGTCACACTTATCACCGCACCGATAATATTCGCAGATTAATAACAAATCAGGCCGACGACTGAAAGAAGTCAACTGAATAAAAATGTCCAGGAGAATCCGAAAATCAGAAAATATTTCTAATTTTTCGAAAATTTTAGAAAAAGATAATTTTTCCTTCTTCTTCTTCTTCTTTGTAGCACTACAGCCCCTCTCGGGCCTTCACTTGGATATAGTTAGAGTAGCTCATTTTTCATGACCGTATTGATTTTTTCCGGAAGTTGATTTGGTCAGTACCATGCTCCCGTGAGTTTGCTCAGCTATGATATGATCTGATTTAATCAGTACATATCACCACTGAGTGAACACTCGTAGTTTGTCCGGAAAATCTCCTGAACTAAATCATGTTGCTCCCAACGAGATTTGAACCTGGGACCTTCGGCTTATCCGTTCATGCTCTAACCACTAGACTACACAGACCACATTTTTCCTGTCGATGCAATTTCTAGTTTTCAGGAAATTGTGACAAATATTTTCAGTGTAATTATTTTCTGAATTTAATCCTTAATTTCCATATAAAATTCTGCAATATCGAAGTCAGTTCTTATAATAAGAAAATGATGCTATTCTGAAAATGAGTTCAGAATACTTGATATGCTATTTTATTGAATTACTTATGGAATTCTTTGTAGCTACATGAATGAGTTGCATGTTTTTTAAATAATTTTTTTGTGAAAAATTATTAGAGAAGAAAAATGTTAGAAGAAGGTGGTTTCGAAGTGTGTACTAATTCTCATCAGGCCATCACTCTTAGAAACACACCGGTGATGGCGACCACCATGCTTAGAGGTGAGAGAGTTATTTTTAATTTTCCTACTTACTACTTTTTATTTTATTTGTTGAATCGACCGTTAAGGGATCAACATAAATTTGATTTTCTTGTTATAAGAAATTTATTTCTATGCATTTCGAATTTTTTTCTTTCCATGTATAAAGCAAGGTGCTTCACTATTGACGCGATTATAGAGGTTGTATGCATGGTCCAACGAGCAGACATTTAGCCCGATTCGATGAACGAATATCCTGGAAACTTTAAAAGCACTACTCCAGGCTCCTGAGTTTCTGATGCAACTTCTAAGAATCTGCCTGAAGAATCAGAGTCTGCTCTCCAACGTGAAGGAAGATCGGTAAAAATCAGGAATTACATCTCGCTCTACCCTTACAAAATTTGGGTCGAAATCAATCGTAAAGTACTGGGTTAAATGATAAGAATATAAGGAATGACTGGAGGCTACAACAAGCTTCTCGACCAATGTAGGAGGACTTACCTCAACAAGAAGGTGTCTCTTGATAACTTACGTGCAATCAATAGCTCTCAATCAAGAGCTGTATTGAAAACAGCTAATTCAGATGCAAAAAGGGGGAGCACTTGGGAATGCATGGCATACCGAACAGTTTCTAAGTCAGTAGCGCTAGCCGTTGCGTGATAACTACCTAATAAGAAAGCGTAGTAAAATCTACTTCGGTAGAAACAAAGGCAAAGCGAGGCAGAGGAGAGGCATAACACAATTAGGCAATGTGGATAATCGTTCGTGACAGAACACATGACACCACCAAGTGAGCTGAGATCGTAGCTCTTTGAGGGCATAGTGGGACTGATACCATGGCGCTATGATACCTTAATTTCATACGGCTGTGTTTGATATACTCGTATATTTTGCGCTTTTGTTGGGCTCACATAATAGCATCATATGAATGCCGGCAATGATATTAACACACTGTGTTGATACCATTTTGCTGCGATACCATGATCGCATGCTTCTATGCTTGATACACTGGGTCGAGTTCTATTTAACATCACACAATATGTTGCGATGCTCGACTGTTATTAATTTTCCGTTCGAAAAAAATCTAATGTAAACATTTAAATGTTTCAATAAGGAATTTCATATTCATGTTAGCTTTTTGGAGGTGAACAAGATTGGATAGGAATTTTGAAATCATACCGAAAATTGTGTAGCTTAGTGAAAGTGTAAGCAACAAAATAAGACTTTTGGTTTGTTTGGTAATTTCATTCGCATCAGCAAAGGTACTTTGAGTTGAGTGATAATTTCATGTTTAGAAAATGACTTCAAAACAAAAAAGTCAAGTCTGGATGTATTTTTCCGAAATCACTGATGACTGTGAAGTTAAATGTAACTACTACCGGCAACAACTTTCTGTGGCTAGTAAATCTACTTGTGGTTCAATACACTATTTTAAAAAAAAAATATCCAGGGCAACAACTGGCAAGGGGAAACGACTTTTACTAGCCGAGAAGAAGTTGCAAAAAAATTATTGACAGTTTCTGCTGCAAGAAGTGCCATTACAGTCAATTCTGACCACTATGGACGGATGTTAACCAATTATTTTTGGAGAAAAATTTAAGATAATGATCTGGAGAACATGTGGTTCCAACAGGACGGAGCCAAATGCCACACAACACAGGCTAATCGAGCACTTTTCCAAGAGAAATTTCCAGGACGCGTGATTTCGAGATTGAGTGATGTCAATTGGCCCGCAGGATCCTGCGACCTAACACCTTTCGATTTCTTTTTATGGAGCTATGCGAAAGATCGTGTTTACGCGAACAATCTTCAAAATCTTGAGCAATTGAAAACCAATATTCGTGAAGTTATGGCCGAGATATTGCCGGAAATGTGCCGAAAAGTAATTGAAAATTACCTCAAAAGGATAGAGGCCTGTAAGAGATCCCGTGGAAGACATTTGAATAGTGTTGTGTTTCACGTATAATGGCAATGTTCAATCTTTATATTGAATAAAAAATGTTGTTTCCATCTGAATATTTAATGTTTTTTCTTTAGCTTTACTTTCCCAAGCGTGAAATGGATAACTCTATATATTATATGTACTGTTACATGCACGAATGATTTTGCGAGCTACTGTCGCAATTGTTTTCACAACCATTAAGAACATCATGATCAACAAGCGAATGTATTCGAAAACCCACCAAGCATGATCAACATCTGAAAGTGAGTCACTGCCCCATTCATTAAGCTGCTCGAATGTTCCAGGTAATCCGCCCATGTACGAGAAATGAATCAAATGACTAGAGACCCTATATGAAGCCGAGCTGAATGAATGGGGGGGGGGGGGGGGGTTCATTACAACCACGATAGTAAAAACTGCGATAGAGTGGAGCGCGAGGTAAAGGCGATATTAATTGAGTGATTGTGAAGTGATTTTGGTGGACAGTTGAAGTGAAAATTGTACAATAGTGAAATTATAAACTGTGCATTTTTAGTAAATAAACTCTTTTAACTTAATTTAAAAGACAGTCCATTTTCACTTTCCCGGACATTTAAATTATTGGCCGCGAACCATAACACGCAACAATACTATTAATACGAATTGCTGGATGTCTTGAAATTCGTCGGCTTGTGGGATCGTTGTTTGTTGAACTATAGCAATACTTAATATTACAGAAACCATTTGAGAAAATTTTTTTCTAAATAAATTGACCTTCCATTCACTTGCAATTGCCGATTAATAATTATGATTGATTCTTTCAATAGAACTGCTATAGTAGATCACATGTATTGCTATGGATTGAACATTGAATAAATAATTTACGTTGTCGCCAGGTTTTATCTTGTGCTTATGTTTTATCGTTGTACAAAAATGACCATTAGTTTCTTCACGATCACCGTGATTAACCTTGAAAAAATCTGTGCCTACTACTGTGGGCAAAAAATAGTAAGTCTTTTTAATTTAAATTTTGCGCGGAAATCCATTCGTAGAAATATTTTTTTCTACGTTGGTATGACTGTCAGTGACATCTGTGCCAAATATCACATCAAAATAATCATTAGTGTTTAGTATACGCTTGTCTTTCTGAAGTACTAAAAGTGCATACGGCGACTTTTACAATGAGTTAAATTATTCAACAAAGAAGTTCCATTAAATTTTGTGTGCGGAATGAAATTTCCGCCGAAACGTTCAGAATGTTGCAAAAGGCCTTCGGTGATAATTGCATGTCGCGAGCAAATGTCTTTGATTGGTACAAATTTTTCAAAGAGGGTCGAGAACACGTTGACGACAAACCACGTCCAGGACGGCCATCGACATCAACTGATGCTGAATTGAATTGGTGCTCAAGAATCGACGCTAAACAGTCAGAGACCTTACTGGTATCGTTGGAATATCGGAAGGATCAGTGAAAACCATTTTGCAAAATCATTTGGGCCTCAAAAACTTGCAGCGTTGTTACGATGATTATAAAATTAATAAAGTGGAGTTTATGTTACCCTTAAATAAAAATTATATTAAATTGTCAAACCACATATGTAGGAATTATGTTGAGCTTCTAAAAAAAGGAATAAGGCATGTAACAACCAGCGATCCCGAATACTTTTCATTCGCACAAATTTAGATCGTATGTTCTTTTTCTAGTATAGCCATGTTTAGTTCTAACGATCGTTATGGATAATCATGCAGCTTGCCACTACTATTTTTGGTAGAAGATAGGAAGGTTTTCGAGCAGTTTGCTTGTATGACTACTCGATTACTACATGAGTTCCTAATAGCAAATTAGGGAATGGTTGGAGGCTACAGCAAGCATCTCGAGCAATGTGGAGGACTCACCTCAACAAGAAAGTATATTTTCATAATTTTCGGGCAATCAAAAGCTGTATTTAAAACGACTAGTACAGATGCAAAAAGTGGAAGCACTCAAGAATGCATCTATTTACCGAACAATCTCTTAAGTCAGCAGCGCTGGTCATCGAGCGATACCTACGTAGTACAAAAGCGTAGTAAAATCTACTTCTGTAGAAATAAAAACAAAGAAAGTGTTACGGATAAAACAGAAGAGCACCAGTATTACCTCACCCCGAACACTATCGTAGCATTCGCGTGACTCGGTATAGTCAAAAAGCTAAGCCGCACTCGACTAGACTTTGTTTGCCACTCCAAATTGTATTCATAATAGTAGTTTAAATACGATTATTTGTAGTTTTGAGCAAACATAGTTGTCATCGAGCGAAGGTCAGAATCAACGCCTCCTATTACACAACAGAATTTATTAAAACGGAATTGATGTCAAATGAAGCAGCAAATAAGAGTCTGTTTGAAAAAGGATGTGCAGGTGTAAGCGACAAAAGTAAATCATTTCACAAGGAAATTGATCATTCTTGTTTCTACAATACTTCATCATCTGTTCAAAAACTATCCTTATTACTAACAACTACTCACAAGATGACGCAAGTGGATTGGAAAATGTGCAAAATATACAAAAAAGTTCGTCGATCACGATTGTAATGCACAATTCTGATGGCGATCGATTGACAAGTAGCATACCTACTTCGGCGAATACTTCGACAGCAGTCTTAGATAAAATAAATATTTGCATAAATAATCACTTTAATGATCCAAGAAGTAATGGAGTGACAAACGCCTCAAGTGCTCTGAACCAAGTCGAGAAAAGTTTCTCGAAAGAGCCGAAACTAGTGAAGGAGGAACCCATGAACGAATGTGTCTCTAGTACAAATAATATTTTATCTGCAGACGATTCGACAATGTTGCAAAAACCATATACGAAGGTTCCTATTTTTACCACCGGCGAAGATGTTCTAGTGCAACGAGAAGACGCACGTTTTTACCTTGGAACTATAATAGCTGTTGCTCGTAATCTGTGTTTGGTGAGGTTGGACGATAACTCAGAATATTGGTCGCTGTTCGATGAAATCACAAAATTGAGTACAGACGACTCAAATGATGAGCCAATGTGTGTAGCTTGCAAGAAGGTGAATGAAAAGGATATTGTTGAAGTATGCGAACGGTGTGGAAGAGGTTATCATCAGGGCTGCACTGAAGAACGATTTCAAAAGAACGGAGTTTGGTTTTGCAGACGATGCACTGCTCGAAACCGATTTAAACTTAGGCAGTGCCCTTCACCAAGGATAGAACCGCTTTCGAAAATTCTAACAGACAAATCACAGCTACCATACGATATCGATTCTCTTACATAGGATAATCATCACCGTGTAAATTTGAAGCAAATTTATTGTTACTGTGCTGGGTATGGAGAATGGCACAAGAAAATGTTGCAATGCTGCAAGTGTCAGCAATGGTTCCATGAAAACTGTGTTCGTTGCTTAGATTACCCTCTTTATCGAGGAGATAGATTTTTTTGTACAGGGTGGGCCATAAGGGTGTTGGCGGTTTAAATATTCAATTTAAAAAAAACAACGAAACATAACACAAATATATTTGTATTGTTAAAAAGTAGAAGCATAGGAATTTTTAAGACTTAAAAATAATGTTGTCCAAATGGCTTCCCTCGGCTGCTTGGCACTCTTGGAACCGAAGTCGCAAATTTTGGAAAACTCGTTGAAAAGTTGTTCTCGGTATTTTGTTACTTTCCTGAATAATATTCCTCTTCAGCTGCTCTAAATTGTTCGGACTATTCTCGTAAACTACCGATTTGAGGTAGTCCTATAGAAAATAATCGCATGGAGAGAGATCGGGGCTACGTGAGGGCTATTCAATATCCCCCCTTTTCGAGATGAGTTTTCCGGGAAAAACATTTTTCAGCAGCTCTATGGATACCCTAGCCGTATGACATGTGGCCCCATCCTGTTGAAACCACATCCTCGAGGTATTGCCTTGAAGTTCTTGCAAAGCTGGAACCAAAAAGTCTGTTAACCAACACTGATATGGCCCACCCTGTATTTATTTGCTCTATGTGTAATCATGGTGTGGAGTTTTTACGACGGTTAGTGATGAAATGGATAGATGTCGTCCATTTGCTACTTTTCAATATTAACAGCTACAACCAGCAAAAATATTACCACGCAAACCAAGTATTTGTTCCTTACGCTACCGATAATTGGCCGTTTTTACATTTGGATACAAATATGCGCAATTTAACAGCGAAAGAGATTAAATATAATATACTTAGCACGTTAACTATTAACAGTCCAAGGTTTAAGTGTGGACGTGAGACGAAAAAGCAACAATCGGTTTGGGGCCTTCGTAATAGAATACCACTACCTGCCCCTATTCTCATAATTCCCCCCGAAGATGAAATTAATGAACATTACCTGAGGCATCGAGCTAAGCTCAATTTTATTTCAAATGAGAGCCCCATTGAAATTCCCAAGGATATAGAAATAAAAATGAGTGGAGTCGAATATCTAGGCGAAAATTCCGATAATGAATCCAGCGAAGGAATAAGTGACACCAAGTTTACATCAGGCGATGAACTGCCTCTTAAAGTAACAATTGAGGTTGAAAAGACGCGTGACAAGCAGGATATCATGATGGATACTTGCGAAGATCAGCAGTTGAACATTGTTGTGAAAGAAACTAACCGAGAAGCATCACCGATAGTCGTGCCTGAGGAGGATTCATTAATAACCGGTCATACTTCAACAACAACTGATTCTTCAGATAAGCGTCGTGATGGTCCTGAATACAAAAATGCCACTGACGATGCTGACATTGAAATGAAAGTAAAAAAACATCACTGACAGGCCAAACTGTCAGTGAATTATGTTCAGCTAATTCAGCCGCACTTGAAGTGCTCACCACCAGAGGGGAGCGGAAACCAAGTGGCGGCAGAAAGAAATTACCACACTGAAGAGGTGGATGACCGAAGAGCGGAACCATAGCCGTTAAGAGGAGGCTATAAAAGCGTGCGAGGAATGACGCGCCTCCTCTTTTTTTTCCTTTCCTATCGTGTGCGGCAAAGCAGCAGCTGAGAAATAGCAACAAGTGCGGAGGTAATTTTAAGCCCGGAGGGAATTCGAAGGCAGAGGAAATCATAAGTGTGAGACAGCGAGAATCAGCAGTTGCGGAAGAAAAAGGGAGATTAAAATCGAAACGACGAGCAAAGCCCAGACATTGGAGGAATCATTATAAAGTGCATCAACAGATACAACAATCGAAGGGGCCCCTTATAGGTACACAGTAGAAGTAAGTTTTGTTTTAGTTGTTTTACAGTGTATCAAATGTTAAATTATATTGAATTTGCGATGTGGATTACATGCTTTGTAAATTTTAACTAGTCGTATTTTCATTGAAACGAATTAACGCTTTTAGAAGAAATTTACGTTTTTAGAGCATGAACGGTGAAGATCTTTTTTTCAGATTGCGGATTGTAACGGGTGCGGCTTGAGAAGCAAGTCGAAGTAAAAGTGTAAAATAATAGAGTGAAACTAGTGTTATCGAAAATCAAAGTGTTCGGGGTTGGTGTAGTGGTCCCGGCGAAGGTTAGTGCTAGGAAGAAGAATAGGAGTACGGTTGTGCAGGTGTAGGGTTGGAGTAAAAGTACGTGTGTGCTTGATAGATAGGGTTCGGCCGAATCGCGTCGTAATTATTCCGGCAAGCCACATTCTCGCTTGGCGGCTAATTGGGGCCTTGAGGGGCAAGCGAGTGGCGCCCCACGCCCGTCTCCGGACGAGCTTACCGGGTCCATAAGCCCCGCCGGAGCACCCCAATTTCCCTGAGGGCCATAGTGGCTTTCGTGAAGGAAAAAGTGGGTGTAACAAGAGGCAGACAAGAGTCATAACACAATTAGGCAATGTGGATAATTCTTAGTGACAGAATGCATGGCACCAATAGTGATCTGAGATCGTAGCTCTGCACTTAAGTCAATATCAGTTTTACGTAAACAAAATCCGCGCGGTGCACATTTTGTGTCAGACCGGCCTCAAATTATTTTCATGCAAAAGCACCACGGCGACCTACTTGAAAAAATAAAGGATGCCCCTTGGACAGTCAAATCAGGGCTGTTTTCGCAATAAAAACGGTATTTTTGATGATTGAAAAGCTTCAGGGTCAAGCATTCCTTTCCTAGTAAACCCTCTCTCTTCCGGCTGAGAAGATATCTCTGTAGATCAAGGGCCCCTTAAGGCGTATGAAAATAAGGCCTAGTCAAAAGTTTGTGTTTAACAGTTCCAGGCTGGGTTCTGACTTTGACAAGGAAGGTGTATAGTGTGAAGTCTAAACAGTCCTGTGCTTCTTTGAGTTCTACGGTCTGGGAGTAAGCAGCCACTTACTCCTTAAAGGAAAAAAGTAGATATTGCCGTAATAGACATTTTTCATAAATGGATGTATGCAATATTTATTTCGCTGTGAGACGATTCGATAATTTATGACGAAGCATGATAGACAAAAATATTTTAAACCATAAAACGCTACTATGAAGCAATCTCCGTTGCATAAATGTTAATTTTATGAATGGGTAATACGATCATATCGTTTCAGAAATAGATTTTTACTACTTGGGGCTATTATAAATGATTGCATGTTAAACATTTATATTCTCAAAGAAATAACTACGGTGATAAATGCTTCACACAATCACTTTTATGGCAAGAGATATCGTAGCAATTATAATGTCCTTTTATTCAAAGTCAATTAATAGCACAAAAGCCTAAAGCCGTTTGTAAATTAATTATCCTTCGCGTTAATTTACAATCAAACACAATTAGCGCAGTATCCTCTCCACAAATCTTCCTTTGATCGCATAACACCTTTTTTGTGTCCCATTGTAACAACTTGGTCTATTTAAAACCATCAATTGTACAAACAATTTCCACTCCAATCAATCAAGTGGCAATATCCTATTTCCAACGAAACGTTTACACTATTTGCACACATGCCACAATAATTCGCATTAGTGGGCACGACATGTGGCACGGGCCGGAATGAAAAAGTGAATTTGCATCATAATTTAATTTAAATATAAATCAAAAGAGTAATAAAATAATCTGAAACCATATATTTGTCGTGTCACGTGGTCAAGTATATTGAAATTGGCACATGTGCTACCGCACGCAGCCTGAACAAGCTTTGAGAATTAGCCCCAGATATTGATCGATTTGTGCCCTCCCCCTGGTCGTGGGTTGTGTCTTACATTCATATCGCTCCACTCCAAGGGATATCGAAAGATATTTATCTTGTTATCATTGCAAGTACACTTAATCGAGTTAAGACTCGGACGAGTTGTGCAACGCTAAAATAAGAAAATCAATCAATCCGCTAACGATGGGTATCGCCTTGCGGTTCAGTTTTAGATACAAATATCTTCGACATAGATATTCATATGTATGTACTTGAAACAATCAGTGGGGCATGCAAAATGACGATTAATTCGCCGCAAAAAGGTTTCTATTAAATATTAAAGCGATTTGATTATTCTTTCTGTGCCGATTTATTGATTTCTGGATGTCTGAAACATTCAACTAGCCTCGATTGTGTTTTATGAAAAATGTTTTCTATTGACCGCACCACCATTCCTGGCGATAAGGCTCAGCCCCTGAAACCCTCAAGGCAAAATTACCCAACATTCAGCTGCGGTTGATGGCCTCACGATGGTTTCATGCAAGAATGTATAGTAAATCGAATTGTCGTTACTTCCACTAAAAGGACATGATGGGATCATGCGTCGTGGTAGAGGTGGTGGTGGCGTTAGTGCCGTGTAACATGTTGCGCTTAGCCCATACGGTTCTGGCGCTTTTGCTGGCAGCACCCAAACATTACAAAATGAGCAAACCTCCTCTTTGCGTCCTGAACCTGTTGACTGTTGGGGTATCATGAAGGTGTTTCTGACTTTCATGTTCAATACACACCATCCTGGCCTACACTCATGCATACCACATTTCGCATTTCGTCCATTTAGTTGGCTTACTTTGTGTTTTCACCTTAGCCTACAGGCGGGCAATCATATCCAAAGCTTGAGTACTCGCTTCATTGCGACGCTATAAGGTACAATCCTATTGTCATGTTCACGTTCACATTTAGTGGAGAAAGGACGAAAATCCGTAGTTTGGCTCTTTTGCTGTTAAAAGATTATATCGTTCATTTTGTAGCTGAGAATGGGCTTAGCCATTTCGTCGAGGTTTAGGTGTTGTCGATAAAACGTTCAAACTGTACGTGTACGTATCGAGCGCCAGCAGAGGTTGTAAGGAGTTTAACGTGTTTTCATTTTATGCAGGATACCATAAAGATGAATGCTATTTTCGTGATATCGATTACGATAATAATACAACGTTTAATTCTTGTATTGATTAGTTCGTTAGATGATGGTATGTTGACAATTTAGAGAATGATTTTCTACGTGACCTTATAATGATGCTACTCTATATTGTTCGAGTTATGTACAGAGTATTTATTGATGAATAAGAATTTGATCAATAGAGAAATGATTATTTGTACATAAAAGTTGAATTGAATGAGAGTAATTATGAGCTGTATGAACCTTTTGAGGAGCCGGAGGCCTCAATGATTGTAAAACGGCGAAAGCTGCAATTGGCTGGCCATGCGAATCGTATGGATGAGCAACGGATACCCAAAAAGGTATTCGTTCGAAGAACTGACGGGCAGAGACCAGTGGGGGAACCGAAGAAACGATGGTTGGCCTAACTCGATCGGCGAAGACAGCTCATCACTGCTCGGACTTGAAAATTGGAGGACGCGGTCAATGGACTAAGACAGTTGTTGAGCTTTCTAAAGGAAGCGAGAACCCAAGAGAGGATGTAGTGCTACGAAGAAGAATTGTGTTTATCTATGTAAGAAGACAAAATCCTATTGGGTGTACAACTTAATAACCGGAATTTTTTTTTTTAGCGAAATTTGATGCTTTATTTTGGCAAAATCTTACAATATATTTTATTCAATGTATTGTCCATCGGAAGCTACAACATTTCCCCATCTTCCAGGCAATTTATGAATCCCATCCCAAAAAAATTGCGCCGGCTTGACGGCCAAAAATGAATCCATCCAATTTCGGATGCCTTGCTCTGAAGTGAGGCGTATTCCGGTGAGGGCGTTTTGCATCGAGCGAAATAAATGAAAGTCAGACGGAGCAAGGTCCAGACTATGAGGCGGGTGGGCAAAAACTTCCCATCCGCAACTTTCCAAATAGTTTTTCACGGGTCTTGCAACATGAGGCCGAGCGTTGTCATGATGAAAAATTATAGCCTCGTGTCTGGTCGCATATTCCGGGCGCTTTTCGATGATGGCACGCTTCAAATGTATTAATTGTGTTCGGTACAGGTCATTTGTGATTGTCTGTCGATTTCAACAACTCATAATATAATGGCCCCTTCTGTTCCCACCAAATACACAGCATTACCTTGGCGCCATGGATATTTGGCTTCGGCGTTGATTTGGCTGGTTGGCTGAGCTTCACGTATGACTTCTTGCGCTTGGAATTGTCATAATGGATCCATATTTCATCCCCAGTCACGATCCGATGCAAAAACGATTTCTTTTTATGGCGCTCAAGCAGCATTTCAGACATACAGAAGCGCCGTTTAACGTCTCTCGGCTTCAACTCATAAGGGACCCAATTACCTTGCTTCTGAATGTATCCGGCGGCTGTTAAACGTTTCAAAATGGCTTGTTGAGTCACCCCCAAAGATTTGGCAAGTTCATCTTGCATTTGACACGAATCCTAATCGAGTAGCGTCTCCAATTCTTCGTCTTCAAACTTTTTTCGCTGTCTGGGCGTTCTTTGTCTTTGATGTCAAAATCGGCACTTTTGAAGCGTTGAAACCATTCAAAATACTGTGTTTTCGCTAAAACATTGTCGCCATAAACTTCTACAAGTAAACGATGACTTTCTGCAGCAGTTTTCTTTGCAAAAACATGACCCATCAGAACCTCCCGCAAATGCTGTCTTTTTCTCCAATTTTCGAAGTAATTCATCGTGAAAAATAATAATGATGCACACAAGATAAAATTGTTCTGTTGACTGATTTTGATAGCTGTCAAATGTACCTTCAAAATGACATATATACAATATAAAGTTCGAGCTTTCACGATATTTGTTAGTACGGACATCTAGCGTCAAACTCCGGTTAGCTGAGGGAGAGTTCAAAATAATAAAAACTTACATATTGTCGCGTCTTATGTCCCGGGAAAGTGAAAAAACACTGTCTTTCAAATTAAGTTAAAAGAGTTTATTTACTAAGAATGCATAATAATTTATTTACTATTTTACAAATCGCATTTTAACCCTTTACGGCGCAAGAACGTGTTTTTTTTTTTGTAATTGAAAATATGTTAAGATGAGCTATATAATAACGGTAAAAATAGTAAAAAAAAATTATATGTAAGAAAAGGTATTTGCTTTTGATAAAAAACATTGAAATGCAGATTTGCATCATGGTGTAAAAACATCTGAATATTCACGAACTGTGGAAAGGACGGAAACAGTTATTATTTTTACTAAAACATAAAGCTACGCCACACTTTTCACATTCCGTTTGAGCTGCTCCAGTACATCCTGGATATTTGCACCGAAGCCTTTTGTCGGGACAAGCAGGCCAGTGCCCTAACTCATCCAATCTGATATCTTTTGGCGGGATATGCTGACGAGGCGCTTTTTTCTTTTTGTCCTGGATAAGTTCTTTTACATCGCTAGTGCGCTTCAGCCGGTTCGTACTTTTATATTTGGCTAAAGTTTCAGCAGCTTCTAGTCGGAAAGCAGCAGGACTTAGCACCTTGACATTATTTTCCGTGTCAGCATGAATTCTTCTATACAGTAGCCAAGAATTAGTCATGGCCATGTCCAGGAAATGGTAAAAGAGCCTTATAAACCAACGTTCGCCCTGAAGTCTAATTTTATAATGATCCATTACGGAGTCCATGAGGTCTACACCACCCATGTGCCGATTATATTCTGCCACAATATAGGACCGTTCAACATTGATTTATTTCTTTTGCGGCCTGTCGAATCTACTTACGCCAGCAAAGTTGGATGCTAGATTCACAATTTTATTATTTCGCCAGGCCACCACCAATATGTGAATGACGTTATAACTTGCAATCTGTTTAACTGATGTGCCTCTAGGCTGTTTTTTCGGCTGTTTTTTTTTCTGGGAATTTACAGTTCGAGATACGGTTTCTCCAAACGGTGCCCAAAGCTAATACGAGTATACCACGGTGTGACAAGAATTCAATCAAGGGTAGCGACGTATAGGAATTGTCAATAAACAGTCTATGGTTATGGTTGGAAGGGATCTCTCTGGCAAGTCAGACCATTACATTAGATGAAGCACCTAATTGAGGCTCGTCATCTGCGCATATATTCTCTTAGCCACTGTAAACTTCAAATTTGTAGCCATATACACTTGCACCACAAATCACGAATAGTTTGAAGCCCCGCTTGTGGCGTTTGTCTGGCAAATATTGCTTTAGAGCACTTCGTGCTTTGTTTGAACACATTTGTTCATCAACAGACAAATGTTGTTCTAGAGGCACTTTTCTAAAGTTATGATTCAACTTTTCAGTTATTGGTCTGATTTTATAAAGTCGATCAGAATTTGGCTGATTATACGGTAACGTTTTAGAGTTACCATTCAAGTGTAGTACTTACCTCAGAAACTTGAACCATTTTAGCGTCATTATCTCGCGTATGTTTGCATAGCCATATTTCTGTGACCAGTACATTCGAACTTTGGGCAAGGCAATAATGGAAATGAAGTAAATAATTTCAATACCGTCTTATTTCCTGGTTTGTAACATTTATAGGTTTACTGGCAACTTTTTGCACGCTGTACAGATTTTTTTCGTCTCTCATAAGATCCACAATGTCGTCAGTACTCGTAAATAAGTAAGAAAATACAGTAATGAGTAAGAAAATACATACATTACCTGATAAGGCGTCTGCAGTTCCAGGATTTCATTTGGTAACTTGTAAGATTCATTCAGCTCTTAGTTTTTAGTTTTCTATATGATATTTGTTTTGATGATCACATGTGCTTTGTGAAGTTGTGTTGACTTTGGAGCTGGTACTGGGTACTGAAACAGTAAGCGGTATCTCACATGGTTGAACTGTAATGCTTGTACTGGTCTCAGAGCTCCGTATCAAGATGTCATCTTCCTGATCTTCTAGGAAGGGTATTTCGGGTTCCTCATCCGAGTCTTGGCGTAAATTTTGATTTTCCACTTTTTTCGTCGTTTTCTGAAAAGTCTAAGAGATCCTCAATATCTTGCCATTGGTTTAGAATGTTTTCCAATTCGTCAGTTGACAAAGGCCTACAGCCCAAACGTGGAAACCTCAAATTCATATTGGACACGAAAAAAGAAATAAAATGTAACAGTTTAGCGCAGTGTTGCATTACTGCATCAAAACGAAATTCGAGACTATCCCTCTAAAAACAATCTAAAACATTTGAATTGCATGTTCTTAACAAAAACCAATAACTAATTGTTACTCCGCAGCAATCTCACATCAAAATTTTCAATATTACCACTCAAAAAAACGAAAATTACGCGCGAACAACACAAACCGGTTCTAAGGGATCCGTCACTTGTAGTGGCCAAAAGTTACAAAAAACATCGTCTAGCACAAACGTGGAGTAACTAATTCAATAGAATGCTTTGCTGCGGATACGCAGTACTGCGTTGGAAGGTATTTTATTCGTTGCTTTGAACGATTTTGCTAGTTCGAATAGTATGTTGCAGATCTGCTACTCAGCGCCGCAAAGGGTTAATTCACTTTTCACTTATCTATCTACTTATATCCTCAAATATATCATGAAATTATTTCACTCCACTATCAAACAATATCGCGCTCTCTTCTTATCGCTGTGTTAATAGCGCAGTTTCACTATCGCAGATTTTACTACTACTATATCCCCCATTCATTCAGCTTGACTTTATATAGGGTCTTTGATAATTTAATCCATTTCTCGTACAGTGTGCGTTCCAAAATAAACGAGACTGAGCTAAAATAGAAACGACAGAAGCTTTGTTCTGATAACTTTGAGTTTATTTATTCCAAATAGTCTCCTCCGGTCACGATTCACCGTTTTGCGAGATCCAAAAGCTTTTTGAAAGAGTATTTCAGGTCGTTGACCGGAATGTCCTTCAGGATGTCGGTACAAGCCTTTTGAATGCCCTCTACGGATGCAAAGCATTTTCCTTTCATAGCCAAATGCTATTTTCCGAATAGATAGAAGTCGCAGGGAGCCATTTCTAGAGTGGATTTTTATGACAAAAGTCTACTTTATTTTGGAAAAAAATGTGCACAGACCTTTGGTAAGCAAAATTATAGGTTAAAATGCCATAAATCGATGTTTTGGAGATATTCAACTCCAGTTCCATGAATTTCAATTATGATTTTGGCTTACTTTTGGTAAATTCACGCACAATTTCGATGGAGTTTTCGGTGATCACTGATTTTGGGCGGCCCGTATGTTCATCGTCATTTATGTCCTCACGACCATCTCTGAAACGTGTAATCCACTCATGAACTCTGACACAAGATAGACAATCATCACCATAAACTTTTTTCATCAATTCAAATGTTTCGTTAAACGTTTTACCGATTTTTAAAAAAAAATTTATATTAGCTCGAAAATCATTTTTGTATCGATGACAAAACATACTGTCACATTAGACGCAATAACTTCGCTTCCACTGAACAGAATGTCACCAATTTTTAACTGGATGGCACCGCCAAAAAAATATTTATGACAAAAGTCTCGTTTATGTTGGAATCCACCTTGTATATTGGCGAATGTTCTTGGCGAGAACTACTGTTATGGGGTAACGCCATGTAGATTGAATTCGCGACGACCATGAAGGAATCTTGGCACGACTTTACACAATCAGCAGCGAATAAACGCAAACCCTACGAGCGGAAAGCGAAAAGAAACCTACACAAAAATGTCTTAGATATTATGAATTTGTATCTTGTAAACTCAGCATACACAAAGGAAAGCGTAAAGTAACGTATACAAAAATGTATTAGGTATTATGAATTTGTACTAAGTGAACTCAACTAATTCTTAGAGTGGCTGGCCGGAGCCATGGCTATGCGGATCGTCGTGTTTGCCGAGCTTGGACCCACACCAGGTACAAGTTGATTGGAGAGACATTGGCAACATTGTAACGGATCCTCAACCCAGAAATGCAGAACTTCATATAGAAACCCGTCCGGGTGTGATAAATTTGCAATGCACATCGAACCCGAACCGTGATAGACTAAGCCCAAAATATCATCATAATAATAATAAAAGCCGCAACATCAGCAACAACTGACGAACCTCAAAAGCCAACAACAAATAATTGCAATATATATCCACAACAAATCTAAAGGGATCGATTGGAACGTGTCTATCATCCACGATGTTTCATTTCATCCATCTTAGGTGGTCAAAACCCTACTGCAGTCGAAGTCACGTTCTAACACAAGCTGAACGTTAAGAATATCCACCACCAATAATTGGGAAACCACCATCTATCGATTGACCTACACCATGTGAAGAATAAGATAGAAACTACGAGGATAAGGATCAACCCAATAAATTAATTGTTGGTAAAAAGCCGTTTGTTCTAGAAGAGGAGCCACTCAGTTTAACGAAGACTGCAACACCACCCCCACCCGAGCCAGCTGTACGTTATTCTGTGATACAACGTGCACCAAAACCAAAGTCAACTGATCCCAAAAAGCCAAGTCCTGGACAAAAGGATAAAGATATAACAGATACTAAATTACCTGTAAGTGGACTTCTTGGAGTTTCTACCGCTCAGCTTGGCCTTGAGCAAAAGGAACCGATTGATTATCACATTCCACGCAAACCGGATAGTGAACTTTATCCTGAAGAAATTGCAGAAAAGGACAAGAAACTCCATGAAGCTTGTAGACGATGTGCAATATTAGTAGCAAGGAGTGCGATTTCGATGAGAAAAATCCCGCGAGATGCATATGTTGCAACAGCAGCAACAGGAACACCATCACAATCCCCATCATCATCATCATCACAACCTTCATTATCACCATCATCATCCACATTATCAGCCGCATCATGATTATCCTGCGTTGGGAGGACACGGGATGGGTGGCTTACATAGTGACGTTGATTCACACAGCAGCAACCTGTCGCTTCCGTCAGCGAGCAGCTCGTCTCACAATGGAGCAGGAAGTGCTGAAAATATGTCGACTGGATCATCGGGTCTTGATATTTCACCTGTGGATCCAAAGTGTAATTTCTTCGACGGCAAGATCGCGGTCTCATAGTACGGGACTGGTATCACCACTCATACAAGAAACTAAACTGCATGTATTGCAACAACGGCTGGGACTACCTGCAGAAGAACAACCAGAAATTGTCAATAGGGGACATGGGATTAAGAATCAATTGGCAATTGAAAATACTCATGGGCATCGACTTCGCGAGGATGAGAAAAAGAATATTGTCATTTCCGAAGATGATCCTAACAAATTCACATGTCGCGTATGTTCCAAAAACATTTACACTGCAACGAATCCTGAATCATCCTATGAAATGCCATTCGGATATCATACGGTACCTTTATACGTTTTGTAGAAGAGGATTCAACGATACGTGATTTGAAACTATCCAAAAATCCATCACAGTATAGGAAACTATCCACAAACCCATCACAAAACAAACTTCAGCGACAACAGCAACAAACCCAAACTGTCAGTAAATTGTCTTACTGACATTTCTCCAAACTCGTTTAGTAGGAGTGAGATTCCATGAACACCCAAAAGCACCGATTCTCGTGGTGGGAAACTACATAGCCGATTCCACTTAGTGGGATTTTTAAGGTCCTCGGCCTACTCGAATGAGCCGTTGGTCGAGAATCCGATAAAAGGGGGACGGAAGGATGTCCCGTTCTTCTTTCTAGCAGAAATAAACATCTGGCGAAGTGGTCGAGTGGAGACAGTTATCTAACGGAGAAAAGTGATCGAGGAAATTGGGAGTCGAGATCTGGGAATAAAACAATCAATCAAGCCAATTATTTGGGGATCCCCACATCAGTGGCAGTGAAATCACCGTCGTAAGTGTTGGGCAACTGTTTTTCTTTTTTTCTCAATTTTATTGTATATTTTCTTGTGAAATTTTAAAGTTTAAAGTTAAAGATTAACTGAAGTGAATTCTAATCGGTTTTTTCTTTTACTATTTTTATTTCTGTTCTAGTTACTTGTATTGTGAACTATCTGCTCGTGAGCGGGAAGATATCTTTTCCCAAGAAGGAAATTTACTGGCGTCGTTTTGTAGTTGCGGGATTGCCAAGTGCCCGTCGTGGTCAGGTCCCGCTTAAAGTTTCTTCCTGGCTTTTCCAACGTTTTATTCAGATGCTGCAACTATGCTGCAACTTCGGAGACCTAACCTTCCGCTGTTGTGAAATATATAGCCACACCAAGTTATCTTGCTGGAAGCCAGTAAAATTTGCCTTTAGATCATACCTGGTCTTCATGCGGTCAGTAGCCAATTCAAGGTGTTTTCGCACTCTCCGATGTATCTGGTTCAACCGTTGCCTTACCTCACTTGCATACTCCGAGGTCTTTTGGGGTGTCTCAGGGGGTGTTCCGAAGTTTTTCTCAGCTCGCAGACGAAAAGTCTTTCCAAAATTGACTTTGGCTGGGGCTTTGCCAGTCGATGTATGTTTGGCAGCTCTTTATGCCATCAAGAGTAGTGGGATGTGCCGTTTCCAGTCCCTTTGGTTCTCATCAACCATCTTGGCCAGGTGTTTATTGAGTGTGCCATTGAAACGATTGACCATTACATCGGATTGTGGATGTAGCGGTGTTGTCCTCATTTTCCATATTTCCATCATGTCACTCAAAGTTTTGGCCTTGATCCGAATGTATTTCACAAGGTACGCCGTACATACTGACCCAATTTAACACTATGTTAGCTTTCAGCTACAGTGGTTGCTTCCTGGTTGGGAATGGCGTAGACCTTGGGCCTCTTTCTGAAAAAATTGGCCACAATCAGCGTATATTAACTTCCCCATTCAGATTCAGGAAAGAATCCTATGATGTCAACAGAAATCCTTTTAAATGGTATACCCACGTTATAGGTTTGCATTTGTCCTCTCAGTCGTCGCTTTGGACCTTTGACGGAAGCGCAAATCATGCATCTACGAAACCAGTTTTCTACGTCTTCTTGAGCGTAGAGTCAGTAAAACCTTTCCCTAAATTTCGCTAAAGTTTCTTTAACACCCAGGTGGCCTCCCGAGAATACTTCGTGCATTTCCTTAACCATATCGTGGATACGGCTTTCGGCAAGTATCGTTTGCAATCTATACGAGCTGCCATCCGCCGTTTCCCAGTTCCGCTTGAGTACGCCACACTTCACCTGAAGGCAGTTCCGTTGTGCCCAATGACTTTTCAGGATGCTTCCATGCATCGAAACATCCTTCCGCTTAGGCCGGTCAGTTGTCTCCTTCCAACGAGTAATTGTCCGATTTCTTCATCAGCTAACAGGGCATTTAGAATCTCCTCCGATGACTAACCTTCATCGAATTCTGCCATTATTACTCGCATATCATTGCGTGGCTCTTTTTTCTCAATCCGTCGGAAATGCTTGCAGTTAGCTGGACATGGATGATCAGATAGGGCGTCAGCATTTCCATGAGCTCCGCCCTTCCAATGAACAATTTTTTAATCCTATCTCGCAACTTACCCCTCGGGGTTTTTGAAGTTACACAGCCATCTCAACGGTGCATGGTCTGTTTGAAGAGCACATTTCTAGCCATATAGGTACTTGTGGAACTGCTTGGTGGCCTCTTTTATAGCCAATAGCTCCTTTCTAGTCACGCAGTAGTTCCTCACTTTTTGAGAGAACTCGACTGTAATAGGAGAGGAATCTTTCTTCGCCATCGATCTGCTGTGAGAGTGCAGCTCCAATGCCGCCATCACTTGCATTGGTGTCAACTACAAACATTTTTCCGGGTCTCGGATATGCCAACACGGGTGGTTCACACAGCTTCTTCTTCAACGTCTCAAAGGCTACCTGGCATTGTTCATTGCAAACATATGGATGATTTTTCACGGTTAGCTGATCGAGACACTTAGCTGTTTTGGCAAGATCTTTGATCAAACCCAGAAAACTTCGTAGTTGGTGCATGTTGTTTGGTGTTGGCCAGCTTTTCACGGCCTCAATTTTCTCGGGGTCTGTTTTGATCCCTTCTGCTGATACAATATAGGTATTTTACTTACAGGTATTTTACTTCAGCTGCAAAAAGGGAACATTTGTTGGGACTAAGTTTCAGATTCGCCAGTTGCAATCGGGAGAACACCTCTTCTAAGCTCCGCACATGCTCATCGAACATTCTCCCGATAACAATGATGTCATCTAAGTTCAGCAATCAGGTATTGCAGGCTAGGTCTCGTAGCATGTATTCCATCAGGTATTCGAAGGTGGCTGGAGCATTGCAAAGCCCAAATGGCATCACCACGAATTGCCAGAATTCGGTCCCAACTGAAAATGTCGATTTCTACCTGCTAGTAGCCACTCTTGAGATCGAGTGTGGAAAACCATTTGGCATCGGCTAGAGTGTCCATGATGTCACCGATGCGTGGAAGCGGGTAGCTATCTTTCTTAGTGATGTCGTTAAGCTGCCTATAGTCGACACAAAAACGAGTGCTACCATTCTTTTTCTTTATTAAAACTACTGGCGCGGCCCATGGACTGACAGAAGGTTCGATAACACCTTGTTTTTTCAGCACGCTCACTTCTCCTTGTTTGGCTATAGGAAGACGCCTCGGTGCTTGTCGAATTGGCTTGGCTCTCTGTGTATCTATGGCGTGAGCTATCATACTCGTTCAGACTTGGTCATCCGGGCTTGTTGAAAAGATGTCACTATACTTGGTGACCAGATCAGAGGCTCGATTGAATTTGACCTGCTTCAATATTGCAGACGTGAATTCCCGGGCTTTGTCTGTGTCTTGCCTCCTTTTCCAATGGTGGTCGTGAGTAGCTTCCAAAGAGGTGATGGTGGAACCAAGCTAGCAGCTGCCGATGACTTCTCCCGCTTTGATGCTCGTGGTTGAGTCTGCGGTGTTAAGGACTCTAATCGGCACGTACCCGTTCCTTAAAGATCTTTCAAGGCTTCGTCCTACAATCCAACTGCGCAATGCGGACGCCTTCGTTGGCTCTATCAGATAAGATCAGTGGTCTCCAGAATCACCATCAAGCTTGGCCCATACAATGCTTTCGGAAGAGTTTTGTACATCATTTCGGTACATACTTCTACATACATCTTGGGAACTTGATCGCTGGGATCCTCCATCAATACTTAGACTCTCTGCCATTTCGATACCCGTTTACCCAAATCCAACGTGATTCCATGTGGTCACGGGAAATCCATTCCAAGAATGCAGTCATCTATAATGTTCGCGACGAGAAGATTATGTCGGAACGCAAGGTCTCCCAACTGTATCTAGAGGTTGACCTCTCCATGGACATGTGCAGTTTCTCCCGTAGCTGTCCGTAGTGAGAAAACCCTGCCCTTTTGAAGTAGTTGTTGCCTCACTAGGTCTGGTCAGATAATTTATCGAGTTGCACCAGTGTCGATTGTTGTGGTGTAATGTTCTCCGGCAACTTGACCCGGAAGGCATAAGGTCGCTTCTCGTCGATGAAGTCTTGATATGGTGATGGTGGTGCTGGGGACGTCGAACAAGTATACTTTATGTCAGGTAATCCGCAAATGGCCAAGTGAGTCCCCGGAAACATCATAGAACGTTTGCCCGACATTTATTATGAACTAGATTACGAAGGAAAGATTTTTAAACGTCACATTGACCAAATTATAACTCTTTTGTCAAGCATCGTACAACAATCTTAAAAAATTGATCGATCAAATCGAACCGAAGAGTTCATTTTTATAAAAAGGCACCGCAGAATCCTGAACAATCAGTCCCAATGATTCAAAAGGCACCTGCTGTCAACAACCCAGTATCACCACCAGAAATCAAGAACAATGGGACATTATAATGGGAAGAATTGTTACATATATTGTAGAAAACTTTGGATTTGATTCTCGCGCCAATCGTGCTCACACCACATGACTGGTAGATGGCGCTGGCATCGACAAAGATATAGATATGCCCTTCTCCACATGTTCACATGTTCATCACTAGTCAACTAGACACGGTCGACACGAGTCTTAGTTCGCATCGCTACGCTCTAACACGAACCCCACGTAATCTTATAGATAATAATTTGTATCAATAAATACTCTCCTTAAATTCACATTGTCAACAACAGGATTGCAGGAGCTAAAACAGCGTTTTAGCCAGCGAAAACAGTGTTGGAGGAGCTGGAGACAAAAAGTGGCATGGAAAGAGTACAGTGGCGGAAGAATTATTTTTCGGTACGTTCGGTACATTGTATGCTCTTTCTGGGCTTTTCGTTCGTTCCAGAAAGAAAGCTAGACTTCCAAAAAGCCCACAATCACCGGCAGTTTTAGTCAGAATAAGAGTAAGTCTTCAAAGAATTTAGTGAACGCAGACTTTTTGTATCTTCATTCCAAACGTTTCAATGGAAAATTAAAATTATTCCTGGAACGCCTGAATGCACTACAAAGATCTTGTCAGCTGTTTCAATGTACTAAGAGATGTGTATTTAATAAAAATAAAAGATCAAGAGTATTACACTGTAACGAAGCTTTTATGAAAAAAAAGTCTAGCAATGAAGGGTGAACGCAGATTTTTTCTGCTGTGTGTATGCATCTAATAAGCAAAATTTAATTTTTAGAAGATTCTGTGTTTTGTTTATTTCAAAACAATAAAAAAATACATATAACATGTATCTTTCTAAACGGAGAGTCCTTTGCAACCATATTCCCAATGAACTTCCCAAACAATATTTTTTAACCACAAAGTCTCTCTTTTACAACACATCCTTCATTCACTTTATCACAGTCCATATTTTGATATTTTATTTACGTACTTATAAGTGAAGTCGTTTGAATGAATTTTATTATTGCAAACGAGTTCATCTTCTATGAACAAACATTGTGTGTACTCGTATATGCAATGTTTACAAAAGCTAAGTTAGAAAAGTAAAAAGATGTTACACTACGCTGGGTATGAATGTAAATACAATTACAATGAAAGCTTTGCACATTTACGAGCACACTCGTACAAAGGTGTCACGTACGTTTTCTCAGCTGTGCCCTACAAAGTTTCTTTCAGGTAGTAGCTCCCTTTATGGAAGTGCTTTTTAGTTGGTATCATCTGTTGCAAGGGACATGTTTAGAGTAGAATATCTTTGCATATTGCTAGAACACTGGCAAACATAGATAGGAAATAAAGGTGAAATGAGAAAGTGGAAGGATCACGTAGAGAAGGAACATGTTTGAAATATTACTTTATAGAAGTAATTTTTAGGGTGTGTGTTTGCTTGAGATAACTACAGTAATTTATTATTTTTTGAATAGTACAGTATGTTTTGGTGACTAGATAGCGAATATTATTACTTGGTGATAATTTTTTCAATTTTCATTAAAAATTGAAGGGTTTAAATAATGAAACGCCAATATTCCTTCACAGTATTTTCGTTTTAAGGTAAAAAGATATGCATCACGGAAAATATGCATATAAGCTGTTCAATAATAACAAAACGATCCATTCTTAAAAAAAATCATAGCAAGTGATGAGAAATGGATTGTTGAATTTAACGTAGTCCGAAAACGATCATAGACCAAGCAAGATGAGCCCCCACAATCGACATCCAAAGCCAATATTCACCAAAAGAAGTTTGTCTGTGGTTGATGGGGTTACAAGGATATAATCTACTTTGAGCTACTTCCAAGAAATCAAATTATTGATTCGAATGTCTATTGTCGCCAATTATCGAAATTGAATGAAGACATCAAGAAAAAATAGCCTGAACTGGCCGTCGCAAAGGCATGATATTCCATCATGATAACGCCACACCTCTTTGATAACGCGTTAAAAATTAATGGAGCTCAATTGGGAACTGATAACATATTCACCCTATACACTTGACTTAGCACTATCAGACTATCATTTATTTCATTCCCTTCAAAATTATTTGAAAGGTCAAATTTCCCATTCCAATCAGGATATTAAAAACGAGTTGGATCAGTTCTCCGCTTCTAAAAACCAAGGCTACTTCGAACATGGAATTTCCAATCAGTATAAGTGTTTTCTTTGTCTTGTTTCACTAGATTAACTATAAAAAATATTCACGGCTCTTTGATTGTTACGATAAAGTGACATATTTTTACCCTCCGCGTGAGGGTTCTTCCGGCTTTAGACTTCGCACCCGGCTTGCCCATCGGAGACGGTCAGAGGAGGTGCCACTTGTCTGTCCCTTGTTCTCAAGTAGCTGCCAAGCGAGGAACACGGCTGCCGAACACCCCTCACATAGCTGGAAACAAGTTCTTGTATTTTTATCTAGCAAGGAAGAATTAGTCAAAGCCGGGCGACCACTTTGCACTCTTTAGCTGGTATAAGTTTACCCGACATAACTCGCACTGGAAAAGCGAGCTGAAATCTTAAACACACCCGAGCCAGGTGTACAATCCGCTCCTGAATAAATATGTTTAAATAAAATTCACGTTTAAAAATAAAAAACACCAATCGTAAATTAAGATATGAATTTAAGTCAACTACCAAGAGCTCGATATAATTACAAAACCTTGCCTTACGTTTTCTTTGGTAAAATAAGATATGAGTTCTCGTCATCTTCCCAAAAGCTCGATATCATTACAAATCGTTAACTTACGTCTGCTTCTCCAGTTTGGTGGCCCTCGAATCAACTCGCTTCGCGAAGTTCTCCTTCCAGCGCACTGCTTGATGAACTTTTACCGCCAATCTTCACTGTCGCTGATGTTAATTACTTTGCTGTCACTGCTGCAAATTACGTCCCTGTCGCTGATGTAATTTCTTGCTTCGTTGAACTTCTGGATAAATTTTCTTGTTGCTCGTTGCACTCGATCTTCAGCCGTCGATCATTGTGTGCCAAAAAGAGGCCCGTTTTTTGCCTCCATGTTTCTCAACAGCTCGGTTTCAACCGGCGAGCCGTTAATTTTTCTTCGGGGCGATTCAACGTTCAATTGGCTCGCATCAGCGATCTCCCAACTGGTGTTCATCGGGTACATACCTAGGTTCCACATTCGCTCGATTCGGTTTCGCCGTCGTTGGTTGTTCGATGGATTGTTATCTGGACACGTCAATTCGCGCACCAAAACAAACAGTCATTTTCGGTATCGGTTAGTTTATTTATTTCAGAAAATTAACTTACAGACTAGTAGTCCAATTACAAGTTAATTAATACAATATATAAATACAAACATATGAAGTCAAAATAAGATCACAATACGTTATTAAAAATTAAGGTTTATAGGAATATTTATAAATTTGATTTTTCATTGAAGTTTTGAATATGCCAAGAGACTATGGTAGAGGACCAAGACTTCGTTGGTTGTGCATACGAGGTTAGCGTACCAAAGGAGAGTGGAAGAAGGTGTTAGTACGTGCATACGGAACCTGAAATTGAAGCGAGTTTCTATTAGGGCGAGCCGCATCGAGTGTATTTATTTGCCTGCATAAATTTTGAGGTAAAAGGCTAAGATGATGCTTGAACAAAAGACATTCGTCAAGGAAAGATCGTCTGGACTCAAGGGTAGTAAGGTTCAAAGTATGGAGTCAGTCATCATAAGGGTAGTAAGGAAGGTTGAATTTGAAGAATAGATACCGTGTGAATCTGCGTTGAACTGACTCAAGAGCATCGATGTGCTTCCTGTGGTATAGACTCCAAATTTGGGAGCAGTACTCCAAATGACTACGTACTAGTGAGAAGTAAGGACACATACAGGATATGGTATGTTGAAATGGCGAAGTGGATCGTAGAATAGTTAAGCGAGAGGGTTTCTTAATAATTAGAGCAATGTGGAGATCAAACATCAGCTTACATTCGAAAAGCACACCAAGATCCTTGAAGGAGGTTACATTGCTCAAAAGGATACCAACAAGCCTATACGTTGAGAGAAGAGGACATTTTTTACAGGAGAATGTCATTTGATGGCAATTGGAAACATTTAGGGAGAGATGGTTTGATTCACACCATTCACTAAGATGCTGAAGATCGGTTTGAAGGATATCCACATCTAACAAGGAATCAAAAACTCGAAAAATCTTGAAGTCATCAGCATAAAGTTGACAGGTGGATGTGATAACAGAAGGTAGATCATTGATAAAAGTAAAAATAGTATGGGGCCAAGTATTGAACCTTGCGGAACTCCCGAGTTGGGGTGAAAGGAAGGAGAGAAGCAAGAGTTTAAAGTGACTACACATTGACGATTCAGGACATAGGAGAGAAGCCAGGAATAGAGGCAACTAGGGACACTGAATCCTAAAAGTTTCTCAAATAGGAAAGAGTGATCCACTGAATCAAAGGCTTTAGAGAAATCCGTAAAAATAACGTCCACTTGTTGTTGTTGATCGAGGGCAGCTGCAGTATGATGGGTAAAAGAAAGTAAATTTGTAAGAGTAGATCTGCCTCTGACAAAACCATGCTGTTGGTCTGCTAAAGATGGGAAGACAAGTGGATACAGCACATCAAAAACGATCTTTTCAAATATGTTACTAAAACAAGGAAGAAGGGAAATAGGACGATGGTTTGAGACGATATTTCGATCACCATATTTGAAGATAGGAAAAATGTGGGCAATTTTCCATTGGAAGGGGTAAACACCACAGGATAAAGCCAAGTTAAAAATAATTGAAAGGGGCAAAGCGTAGAAGATAACGATTTTGCTAGAAAATTTGGAATGCCATCAGGGCCCACACTGGTAATGTTGTCTAGATTATTTAAGAGTAGCTCAACCTGCAAGGGGCTTGTACGAAAAGTAGTAGAGGAAAAAGAGCAAGAAGATTGGTTAAAGGAAGGGAGTGCTAAGCCCTACCGAAAAAGGAAGAAAAATAAGAAGCGAAGAGTTCGCAAGATTCTTTAAGAGTAGACGATGTCACGCCATCTAGACTAAAATTATCAAGGGCGTGTTGAGAGGTCCTTAAAGATTTTACGTACGACCAGAACGCATGAGTTTGATTCGACATTAACATAGTTTCAATGTGGTTGACAAATGCCTCAAGTGCAGAAGTGGCAATTTTCTTGGCCGCGGCACGACGCTCTTTGAATTTAACGAGGTCAATTGGAAGACCACTGGATAAGAATTCTGCGGGCAGCATCTTTAGCTTTAATTGCAGTTGCAACATCTGAATTAAAGCAGGGAGCATCTTTAGGTCTTCTTGCTGGACACACTGGAGTATATTGTGAGATTAAAGACGAAAAAAATATATATAGAGCTTATCAACACAGTCTTCAGTGTGGAGACTGCTGAAGAAGGAAAACCAATTCACGGCATTAAGGTTAGCTTTCATGCTCGATAAATCGGCTTTAAAAAAGTTAAAGCGGGAAGGTGAGGAATTCTTCAAAGAACGAGAAGATAATAGAGACAAAGGATGAGAGTGCTACCGATGCGGATAGAGAAGAAAGTGACAAGTTGGAAAGAACAAGATCACGCAATTTGTTACTCGCATTAGGAAAAGTGTTGTATTGGGTGAAAGAACAGAGGGAAATAAAAGAAGAAAGAGCAAAAGACACGTTATCACGAGAAACGATGTAGACATACAAATCATTCCAAACAACAGAGGCCTAATTGAAGTCACCACAGACCAATATAGGGGTAGAAGGGAAACAAGCATTAATGTAGCTCGAGAATTCTGCAAAGAAATGTTCGTAAAGAATAGCAGGACTGTTACAAGGGATATACACAGATTATACGAGGAAGGACGGAGAATCAGATAGAGGGACTAGCACAATTATACACACAACAGTTGAAGATGGAGTGAAATCATCACAGGATTAACTGATAAGGGAAATATGTATACCCACTAGAATGCTTCCACCGTCAGACTAACCAGTAGCATCACGGTCTCTATCTCTGCGGAAGATTAAATGGTTTGGGGGTAGCTCACTGTTACGAATGTTATCTGTCAGCTATGTTTCCGTTAGACAGATGATACTGTACGGAAAAAGGATGGAAGAAATGCCAAGTTCAGTAGTCTTAGTCCTCAGACCACGAAGCTTTTGGTAATAGCAAGTTAAGAATAAATTACGAGGCCTAAGAGATGTTGCTTCTGGAACGAAAGGACACAGGATGGTTCCACTTACGAATTGGAGGGAACTTTTTGACAAATACTCCAGGTGGCCAAAATTCATTATCCAGTAAGATACTTAGGTTAGCTGGAACAGTAATTTTAAAAGACGCAATCAATCTGTTCGTCTTTCACTCAGGCGTAAGCTTGGTGCACTGGAGCGGATCAGGACCAAAGTTCAGTTTCTACTTTATATGAGCGATGATGTCTTCGACTGGCGTGCTATATTTTAATCTCGAGAGAAACATTTATAGCGGCGGGGATATAGCACGCAGTTGGGCGCCAGGTTTCATCGCAGTAATTTTTGTCGTCATATCGCCTCCAGGTTAGGGCCTCCGGCTGGCAGCTGTAGATCCTGGTGAGCCTACATTTCTTATCATCAATTCGGTACCAGCATTACTTTGAGCTACAAACCTTGTGACAGAGGTCTCAGGCAAGCATGAAGACCTTGAGCTAGTCCCAATACCAACTAAACGTTGCGGTGTTATAGAAGCCGGCTGCAGAAGTTCAGGTTGCTGCTGATTAGATATCAATTGTAAATGCTTCGGTTGTGCTTGTTGCTGTAGTTGTTGTACATGATGTTGCTTTTGAGAACCAGATGACACTTGCTGTTGAGGTTTCGTTAGCACGGCTCCCTTGCTGGCATCAAACACAGCACACATATCAGAGCTCTTGGCAGCAGAAGTTGGCAATAGTGCAGGAGGATTGTTCACTGGATCTTCCCTATCGTTGATGGAAGGAGTACATACTTTACTGCGGAATTCTTGTAAAATTTTTGATTGCTCTTTTAATACTCTGAGCGTATCTGAGATTGTCTCTCCGCGACAGTCATTGCATCAAAAGAAAATATTGGAGTCAAAGTTCGCCCGGATGTCATAAAAGGATGCGGGGATGCCTAGGCATTTAGGGTGGAAAAATTTCGCTCAATATCCATCACACTCAATAAATTTGGCTCGTAATGATTCGGGTTCATTACACTTTTGACATTTAACGTCGTAGGTTGGAGAATTTACAGCCATTTATTATGAAGTGAAAAAAGAAACTTGCAGAGAAAAATAAATAAATTAAATTGATTGGGCGAGGGTGTTTGTAAAAAAATCACAAAAAGTCCGAACCTGCTTAATTTTAATAAATTTCTTTAGGGACTGGGCACCTTCTTGTTGTGTGAATTGGTTTTTATTTTGGTATTCAAAACTCGCTTTAAGTTTTGCAACTTCCTCTTTCGCGGTTGAAAATACGTCGCCGTCACTTTGCTGATTAGAAGCTGAAGGTATATCAAGTGGAGGAGTTGAAGAAATGAAGTTAATTGTTTCTTTTTTTAGCCGATTTTAAAAGAGATTGCGATCTCAGTTGGGGTATACGTACGGTATATTTGCAGTTACATATCTCCATCAAAATTTGTACGATGGTAGGTTCATAATTATCCGTCATTCTCTGAATTTTATCCTTAGGCACTACGTGGCGATTTTGCACAGCACATTTTCCTGCGCTTTTACTCCATTGTGTCTTTGGTTCAACGATTTCTGACAGGTACCCATGCTCTACAGCAATCTTAATACATTCAAACATTTCTTCCTGCTTTATGTGTGTATTATCAATTATCAATGGACTCCATCCTTTCAGATTCTACTCTTAAACTATTTCCCTAATTAATTCCTTAAATTTATTTAACTATTTTTTTTTTGTTTAATGTAATCATTTGATTCTTTTTTTGCTTTTGTTTATTTTTACTTTATCATTTTTATTTTAACATTTTTAACCTTGGCGATATCTTAACGACTGCGTGGAAGGGTGCAAAGGGTATCCGTGACAATAAATTATGCTATGATCGACAATGCTACTGTTATTGATAGATAACGTCAAATCAGAATAGAATCTGCTTGTTAGTCTATTCAGATGTCGGCCGAAAGGAAAGAATAATGCATAACCAGATTTTATTGTGGAAGTTTCATGGTACGTTTTCTTATTTATGTTTTAATTAAGCGTATAATAAAATTATATGAGCGAAATTTCATAATATATATATATATTTTTTTTTTTTTTTACCTCCATCCCCTTCCACTCTCTCCATCACACTTTCTTCGTCGCACTACGCTCGTGCGATCTGCACTTCACATTTCGTCGTTTCCTCAGGTGTGCCACCCAGGCAATGTATAACACATCGGTATAAGGGGGCACACAAAAATATGTGAAGTCCTCCGGTTAAACTTGTCTTGTCCATATCGTGATCAGCTCTCAGAGATAAAAAAAATTATAAATTCGACGCATTAAAAAAAACTCTGAGTTAAAAGAATAGCTGTCTCTTCAAGCATCTCGACGATAGGGTCAACAGTGCCCTAAGATGCTATGTTGAAATTACTGGACTGATATTATAATAATAGTAGGTGTTTCTCGAGGCATCTCGAAGATAGGATCAATAATTGACCTAAGATGCTATGTTGAAAGTTTCTGCACTGAGATTCAATCGTTATTCATTAAATAGTTTCTAAGTCTTTTCTTGAAAACCATAAGAGAATTCGCTTCTTTAACTAATTCTGGAAGATTATTGTATATACGAAGGGCGTCGTTTGTAGCATCGTTCTTCAGGCGATCTGTCCTTGCAAAAGGAATTACAAATTGGTTTGCGTTCCTAGTACTGTATTGATTCTTTTGTGAGACTTTAATAAATGGTGTTTGTGACGACAAGCTGAGATTTAAACTTTTGAAGATAAACTTGGCTTTCTCCATTTTAATGATTTGGTTAAAAGTTAATGCGTTACATGATTGATACACTATGTTTGCTGGTGTGAGCCTTGGGAGATTATGTATATTTTTATACGCCTTGGTTAATATCCTGGAAATTATATTTAGGTGTTGCTTTGAGGACTGACTCCAAATTACCACTCCGTAATGTACTTTTGACAGTACGAAGGCATTCAGAACAAGATGCTTGATGTTTTTTGGAAATTCCTCATATCTTCGTAACAATCCAATTATTGGTGCTAATTGCCTCCTTAAGTTATTTATATGCGGGAGCCAGGTCAGACGGTGATCGATAGTAAGGCCAAGATATTTAAGTTCGAGCACTCTTTGCAGCTTTTCACCATTAATTTTTATATCAACATCTATGTCTTCCCTGTTCTTTTGCTTAAAGATAATATATTTTGTCTTTGAAATATTCAACGCTAGTTTATTCTCTTTCAACCATAAATTATATGAATTTAGATCCTCGTTGATAGCGTCTCCGATGTCATTTTTATCGCGTCCCGAGTAAAGAAGCACTGTATCATCAGCATATAAAAAGTAATTACCACTTAGCCTGCATAGGGTTCTCCATAAGAGACATAACAATTTTGTATCTTTATATGAATGCGCCCTTAAACTTTTTTAATAAACGGTTAATGTCAAAATATTAGTCAAAGTCGACATTTTTATCATGGTGAAGCTCACACACCAGCAACGTTTGAAAATTATTAAAAATTGCTACCGAAATTCTGAGTTGGTGCTCGCAACTTTGAGAGCGCTTACTCCAATTTTCGGCCGTAGTAATCGTCCCATCTGACAGGCTGTGCGTGCTACAAGCTCGAATCCAAAAACACGTCGTACCGTTTGAAGCCAAGGAAATATCGCTGCCGTAAGTGCATTCGATTCAAAATGAGTCCAAATCAGTGGATACCACATCGTTCTCAAGAATTGGGCATCGCTTAAACGACACTGTGGTGTATTTGCTGAAAAGATCTTGGCCGACGTGGTAACAAGATCAAATTGACTCAACTAACTAAAGCCACTTGATCATTTGACAAGCCAAAGCTTCACCAATTTGGCTTTGGAAAAATCATCTTTAGCGATGAGCTCATTTCTGGCTCAATGGCTTTGTTCATAAGTAAAAAAATATACGTTATTGTTCAGCAACAAATCCACATGATCTTCTTAAGATATCGTTGCATCCGCAAAAAAATACTTTTTTGGTACGGCTTTCATTTCGGAGGTGTGATTTTGCCGTACTTTTTCGTAGATGTAAATGACCGTCATGTAACCGTCAATGGTGAGCGCTATCGTGGTATGTTGGGAGATTATTTGTGGCATTGAAATTGACATCAAGGATATGTAGTTTCAACAGGACGGCGCCACTAGTCCCACAGCATGCCTCACAATCTATTTATTGAAAGGCAAAATTGGTGAAGAGGTTATCTCAAGAAATAGTACGGTCAAATGGCCCTCGTTCATGCGATCTTATGCCATTGGACTTCTTGTTATGGAGCTATATCAAGTCACTGGTCTCTGCCAACAAGCCAGCAACTTAAAACGAGCTCAAAGACAACATCCAACTGGAAATTGCCAACGTTCCAGTTGAATGTGTGCCAGAGTGGTGGCATACTGGGTCCAAAGAATCAACAACTGTGGGGGTCATATGACCAAAACCGAATTTCCTTCATAAAATGTAGTACTTGCACCACACCCACGATAAATTTGAACTCAATATCTCAAATATTTCTGTGTTTTATTACTAGATAAAATTGTTATGTGCTCAATGGAAAACCCTCTCTGTACAAATAAGACTTTATCAATCACTTTTTTTTTGGCTTATGGACCAGGGCGGATCTGTTTTCAGATGGCTGATGGGAGGGACACTCTGACTTTTACACAAAAAGTTGTTGAATAACTGGGGTAATAATAATTGACTTATTCTGCCTCTCAAAAAAGTCGGGAACTTTAATAAATAAATCGAAATATTTAAAAATTATAAAAATAAAAAACAGTTTTTTCCTACTTTTCTCATTTCTAACTTTAAAACGATTCATTTTAGAGCAGAACTGTGGAGAAATAAAAGATGCACAATATAGTTTTTATAAGACGTGAATGTTTTTTTAAATATATAAAAGTTGTTCACTCCTGGCGCAAAATAGCAATAAATATTTAAAAAAGGGGAAAAAAGCCTTATATTTCTCCATTTAGAATGTAATTGAGACCTCCAAAATTTGCCTGGCAGATATTATAATACGATAAAACAGCACTCAAATTTTCAATAAAATCGGTTCTGTGGATTTCCCCTTTAAAAAATTGAAAACTTTTTAACATATAAAAGAGCACTTTGCCCATCGTACGCACTTTATAAAATTAAGATTGAATAATTAGAGCGGGCTCAGGAATGTTTTAAAATTATAATCATTTTTTTTCGCTAATAAATAATTTGAATATCTCGGTAACTCTTAGTTTAATTTAAATTTTAAAAATGCCTAGAAAAGTACTCTAAAGAACGCTTAAAAGTATGTGCTCTAAAACACTATTTAATTTATGGTTTTTGTAGTTGTGAATGAATGTGATTTACGCACAGAGTGTGGGCCTCGCATGCTCACGAGAAGGCAACTGGACTACCTACTAAACACCTCCCCTGTCAACCCAAGAATCCAGCCTGAAACTGCTTGGTACATTACTTCGGGCCAGATTTCGTTTTGTTACGCCATGAGGCGCCTTCAAGCTGGGGGATTCCTCTTCGAGCGGGAAGGGAGAGGGGACGAAGAATTTCCATGCAAGCGGGAGTCCCTTTTATCTTTTAGGACTGCCCGAGCATGATGTGCCATCTGGTTCCATTTGTCAACTGATTAGAGCATCACCGCGACTACATTATCCGAGGTGAGCTCTCCCTATAGAGATGCCTTTGCAGCCTGCTCCTTTTCGTGCACACAAAAATGTGTGGCAGGCACTGTCTTTCTCTCTTGGGCAAAACCGACAATCGGAGGATCGTGACTTACCAATCCTGTGCAGGTAAGATTGAAAACACCCATGTCCGCGATCAAAAGCTGGGTCAGATAGAAGTTAGTCTCACCATGCCTTCAATTCATATACCTCCTTACTAAGAGCTATTTAATAATAAAGCAAACTTGTAAAAACTCAAACAAAAATAATATTACGAATCTCGAAGAAGAAATTACTGATGATATTGACTTCGATGATATAAAACACGTAGGTAGGGAAACCAGGACGAAGAGAGAACACTATGAAAATCTCAGATGAGTAGTGAATAAGATAATTAGGAATGAGAAAAGAAAATACTATGATGACCAATTGAGAAGTATAAATGTAAGTAAGCGAGCAACAATACAAGACAAGCATATAAAGTAGTGAAAAGCCTGAAACGTGGTTACCAGCCCAAAACCACGCTCTGTCAGGTGGCAGTAGTGTTCATCAAGCTATTCACAAAGTCATCCAGCACATTTGGCAACAAGAACATATGCCGAAAGAGTGGAGCCAATCAATTATATTCTCTATCCACAAAAAAGGTGACAAGCTCCAGTTCGAAAATTATAGAGGCCATATCACTACTTTGTACGGCGTACAAAATATTTTCAAAGATCATAAAAAATAAAATTAGATCATATGCCAACAGTATTATTGGGGAGTATCAAGTTGGTTTTAGAGCAGGTAGATCGACAATAGACCAATTGTGCACTGTCAAGTAGGTACTTGAAAAATGCTGGGCATTCAACATAGACGTACACCAAATTTTCGTTGACTTTAAGCAAGTATACGATAGTATTGATCGTAACAAACTGTACCAAGTAATGCTTTGCTTTGGCATCCCAGTCAAATTAGTCCATCTTACTAAAATGACAATGACGTCGATGACCTCCGAAGCCCGCATCAGTAGCCAGCTCACCAATGCCTTTGACACAAATATCGGACTGAAACAGGGAGATGGGCTGGCCCCATTGCTTTGCAATTCAGCTCTGGAATACGTCACAAGGAAATACTATACAAGTCGAGCCAAGTAGTTGTATGGTCATTAACAACTGCAAAAGAACTCTTCCTGAAATTCAACAGCAAGACAAAACTAGTAGGGCTCGAAATCAATGAAAATAAAACAAAACTCATGATGCAGTCAAGGAAAAATACCTCAAGTACGCAAAATATCATACTTGGCCAATAAAGTATCGAGAATTTTAGTGAATTTGTGTATTTAGGTGCCACAACAACGAGAACCAGTAATGAAAGAGACGAAATACGTCCAAGAATACAGCTTGCAAATAAAATATTTTATTCAGTCTTGCCGATCTCGAAAACCAGTTGTATACACAGGAAAACAAAGCTCCAAGTATAAAAATCTGTGATAAGACCTGTGTTATGCTATGGGTGTGCAACATGTACCCTAACACAAGCATCCACGAATAAATTGAACGCCTTTGAGTGAAGGGTCCTGAGGTGAATAATTGCAGCGAAGCTAGACAGGGACCAATTGTCCACTTCGTCATAAGGGGGACCCGCCTGAACATTTTGATATATATGTTATGTCCTAAACTTTTGAGACACCACCACTTCTGACCTTTTCACAAAGTTTAACCTTTGTACCTTCTATAATTTCGGAAGAAATTTCTTTTAATGCACGGATAAGCGGACAGATGGACGAAAGGACAGACGGAAATCGAATTCGTAGAACTCTGCTAATGGTAGTAGGATTTAACATTTGTTCAGTAAAACGATACGAGTATCATTAAATTAGATGAAATCAGCCATATAAGTAGTTCTTCAAAATATCATGCTATTCTATAAGTTTCAATAAAATTTACCGACGTTATAGCCATTTGAGTTTCCTCGGATTACAACAATCACATACGATTTTTCTATTATAAGGGCTTTCCATTGGACTAGACACTATACTTTTGATTGTATCTTCTCCAAATTTTTAGATAGGATGAATAACAAAAATACATTTAAGATTCAGATCAGTCAATGATTTTAATAATAATGCAACGGAATGTTGGCTGATTAAAATGGAGTTCTTTAAAGCAAGAGTATGTTTGTTGTACATGTCATAAAGTTTTTCTTAAATTAAATCATTCTATTTACCCACATATTGTAGGTTAAGTAAAGGGTGGTCTAATCAAAATGCACGATATTAATTGTGAGTCATGTCTTAACGTCAAGTTTTTCGATCAATTTAATTTAACATTTCTTTGTTTCGATGTTTGACAAATTCAACAATGGAGAGGTACACAATTGAGCAGCGCATTAAGGTTGTTGAAGCCTTTAACGAAAATGGGCGTTCAAATCAAAATGCATTTCGTGCACTTTGGTCAGCATAATTGACCAAGTGCGATAGTGTGGCAGAAGAGCCGTCTACCTCGACTCGTCGTCGTGCCCAACAATTGAACACCTCACAAAGATCACTGATGCGAATTTTGATTAGAGATTTGAATTTATACACTTACAAGGTTCAATTGACTCAAGAGCTGAAGCCTACTGACTATTTCAAGCGTCGTCAATACGCCGAATGGTTGGTTAAACAGACAGAAGGGAATGTTGACATTACAAAGAATATCATCTTCAGCGACGAGGCACAACTTCACCTCAGTGTTTTCGTTAACAAGCAGAATTGTCGCATTTGGGCAAATGAGAATGCACAAGTGATTGTTGAAAAGTCGATGCATCCACAAAGAGTGACTGTTTGGTGCGGTTTATGGGCTGGCGGCATCATCGGGCCGTATTTCTTCGAAAATGAGGACGGCCAAGCAGCTACCGTGAATGGTGTTCGATATTGAGAGATGATAATGGAGTTTTTGTAGACAGAAATTGAGGTTATGGACCTGGACAATATGTGGTTCCAGCGGGATGGTGCCACTTGCCACACAGCCAACAAAACAATGGCTCTTTTGTGCGAGAAATTAAATGGCCGTGTTATATCGCGTTGTTGCAATGTTAATTGGCCGCCATGATCATGTGATTTGACACCGTTGGACTCTTTTCTCTAGAGATATTTAAAAAAAAAAGTGCACGTCAATAAGCCAAGAACAATTCAAGAGCTGAGGCAATTCAGCACATTGACGACATTAAATCTCTATTTTGTCTCAGAGTCATTGAAAATATTGACCATTGGATAGAAGTTTGTCACCGTAGCTGTCGCAAGCATTTGGGCGATATTTTGTTTTACATATAATTGTCAAAGATTCTTCTATTATAAAAAACAATCAACATAATTCTCTGAAAACTTTTTGTTTTATTTACAACTAACATCGTGCGTTTTGCTTGGACCACCCTTTACATTTCGTTGGCAAGTGGCGTCAAACTCAGATGGTGGAACAGCTTAAACAACAGGCATTCACTCAGAAAAGTAAGATGCGCTTCAAATGTCAGAAGATGTTATACCACAAGACGTTCTAAGTGTGGTTGGTCATTAATATTATATAGGTTGATTCATTCAAAGGTATGGTTTTTAATCTCAAATGAAAGGCATAAAGTTGAAGTCTATAGTAAAAAATTTATTGTGTGTCGAAGGAGCAATCTATAGTATTTACTTTTTAGAGATAATCTTGTTCAAATATTGACCGCGACTCCACTGTAAATAGTCCATCCTGATTTTAGACGACGCCTTCCAGCAAAGCGACCGGTATCTTGCGAACGGCACGAGTAATGTTGGCTCCCAAAGCGTCGGTTGAAGCAGGCTTATCTTTGATAACGAGAGATCCCGTGCAACCCCAATATTCTAAAGGTGTGATATCGCATGATCTGGATGACCAATTCATTGGACCAGAGCGTAGAACCAGGTTCTCACCAAAAGGATTTCTAAATAAGACCATTGTTTCTCTCGCTGTATGCGAAGTACATTTCCCACAGTACGCTGATTTTCGTAATACAGCTGAACAATTTGCACACGTTATTGAAATGGTAGTATTTCTATGACGATTATTTCAAACAATACTGAATAAAAATTACATTACAGTTTGACCGGAGGTACGCGTGATATGTCAAAAAAGCCTTTTGTAAGTCAAATCTCATAATGAACTACCCTTCGCTTAAAGGAAAAACAACGAGTAAATTTATGTTGTAAATTTCCAATGTTGGATACTAAGCACCCATGACGAGAGTCGTTGCTTCGTTGGATCACGGTCGTTACTTTGTTGGATCACGGTCCCGTCGCTGATGCATCGTATACCATAGTTCACCACCAGCAATGGACAAATACCAGACCGCAGAAGTTACGCTGCTTGTCCACCTGACACTGAGTTACACCAAGCATTGAATTAAGGGACGAGTATCCCTCACAACTGCTACGCCATATGCGCTCGCTTGCAGGTACTTGCGTCAGTGATGATATGCTGCATTTCAAATGGCTTAACTTGTTACCACAGTAAACATAACACATGCTCTTACAAATCAAAGGCCAAGTGCTTGAGGAACTTGGGGCCATAGCCAATGAGGCTGCTCACGTCAACCTTCAGGAAAACTAAAGAGATTGGCATCGAATGTGGTGCCTCTATCTTGAGAACCACTTGTACGCCACAGACCACATTTTCAATATCCAATTTTTAGTTGGTTTTAGGTCTGCAGTCTTTATCTTACCTAAGTTCACCATTTGAAGGCAACTGATCTCTCGCACTGCAAGCACCCAACGCATTTACAATTGCTACATTTGGCACCCAAAATCTTGCCAGCCATTTGCCTGGATATTTATCTTCGCCGACGACCAATCTGCCATTTTTGGAGTCAACGCCATCAATCAACATGGGCTTATCATATGCCACCTTTTTGGGGGAGCAGCTGATGTGACTGCAGCTTGCACCCTGGCCCCCACACTTGAAGTACATTCGGTTTCGTTGCCCTTAAACCAGCTGGAAGGGCCTATTAAGCATAATTGCGAAAATTTAATCGCTAAATTCACTCAAACTCGTTGCCTGACCTGCCAATCCAGCATCAGATTTTTATTAAAGGATCACCAGTTTTTGCACACCCTTGACTTGTTTTGTGGTTGGGTGGTGAATACCCTTTACATGCTGAGTGTTGGGCTTCCATGCATGTGAGTGACTGGACCACGCACTAAACACCACCTCCATCAACTTGAGAACATAGCCTTGAACTGTTTGACTCAATACTTCGAACCAGGTATCGTTTTCCTACGCCATGAGATAACTTTAAGCTGAGGAATCCCTCCTTCAGAGGAAAGGGAGGGAAATATTGCCAGGCAAGTGATCCCCCAGCCCCGGCTGCTGTGAATTCCATTTATCTACCTGAACATAATGTGTCATATGGTTCCACTTGTCAACCAATCCAAGCATCACTGTGACTACACTATCTGAGATAGATTATCTCATCTCCCTGTAGAGGTCCCGTTAAAGCTTGTTCCATTTTTTGCATTGTGTGGCAGGCATCGTCTTCTTCGCCTGGGTAAAGTGAACTATCGGAAGACCATGACTTATCAAGCTTGCGCAGGTAAGAATAAAAAACCTATGCCCATCTAAAAGTTGGGTCAGAGAGAAGTCAGTCTTACTATGCCTTTATCTTAAACATGGTCTTAGATCCAGGATGAGCCACGTAGTCCATTTTCCCTTCATGCAATTCACCCAAGGCTGCTGCCAATCGTTGAATGAGCGCCATTTTTCCTCGCGAGGAACCGTCTTCCTCATGTCCTCTCTTCGTGGCTAGTAGATAACGCAGCGACTTTTAGCAAGGAGGGCAACAGGCATCACGTCTACAATAATCCTCACCACCGAATCAGATATTGTCAGATATGAAGATGCAATCCTCAGTGCTCCTCTTCTCTATACCTGTGCCAAGAGTTTTCGGTATACCTCCTTACTGAGAGCATCGCCCCATATTTCTGCTCCGTATAGTGGCACTGACCCTAGGGCACTTATCAAGAGGCATCTTTTTGATGGGTTTGGTCCCCCTACGTTGACTATAACTCACCTAAGAGCTGATATGCCCAAAGTAGCCTTGATGTTAGCAGGGGATCAACTCGCTGCCGCGAAAGAAAATTTTAAAAGTCTCCCTAAAAAAGATGTTGTATGACACCCGTCCAGCCAATGGTCCAGCCCTATTTATATGATGCCCAAAACTGTAGAAGGTTTGCGGATTACTGGTGATTATTGCCAGCTGAATATGTGTCCTCAATTGGATCGCTACCCACTAACAAGAATTAAAGATCTGCTCCGAAAATTCAATTTCTCTGTTGTCGATTTGCACAAAGGCTACTACTAAATACCAGTAACATTAGAGAAGATATAAAAAGCAGCAGTAACCATTCTTTTAAATCATGTAAGTTCATCAAAATGCCACTTGGTTTACAAAATTTGACGCAAATGTTACAAAGGACAATTAATCATCTGTTGGAAAACTTTTTATTCATGCGCTTGTGTCAAAATGACAATCTGGGCTTCTCAAATAGTCACGAACAATATATACAGCACATGTGGCAATTATTCAAATATTTCCAGCAGGCACATCTGCATGTTTACTAGAGAGAGAATGCCAAATCAGATAGCCAGAACTGATTTTTGTAGGCTACCAAATCTCCGAAAAAGGTTTATAACTACCCGCAGTGAGAATTCGGGGAATCCTCGACTTTCCGAAACCAGCTGAATGACCTCAGCTGTGGCGTTACATCGGAGTGGTCAAATTTTATGCGAGATGCATTCCACATGCATCAAAACTGCAGTCACCACTGACGGACATGCATAAAAGCAACGCAGCTAATGAATTTACTCTGAGCTGGACAACCGCAGCCTACGAGGCTTTTCAGCGCACCAAACACAATAAAACTGCAAAAGTTACTACAGCTTTCCTATCGTCTCAGCCTTGTACGCAGAATTATCCAAGACATAGACATCGGAGCAGCCTTAAATCAGTAGCGTGCCAATGGAACGTGGGTACTCCTCGGTGCGGCCAAGCCGTTGATGTGGTACACGCTAAGATGTCGCATCCCAGCGGGAGAGCTTATGCAAAGTGCCTAGCCCTGAAGTTTTTCCGGCCCACTTGCACAAGGACCTGGTCCACTGGGCAAAGTAATGCAGTCTATGCTGGCGTTCAAAAATTCACCGACACAACCATGCAGAGACTTTGATGTGCCAGACAGCCGATTCGAACGTACCCATATCGATTTGATCAAATTGCCTGATTTTCAAACTGCTGATCGATTATTGACTGATAGGCGCACTAGTTTTAAGTGATAGCAGTGATTGACACAATAGTGCTGACCGTTGGGAGACCACTGATATATGGTTTGATCAGTTCCTTAGGAACTAAAATTATTATCAGCGCAGACTTGGGCTGGCAGCAAGCTGATTCTCATTACGCCGTACCATCTACAAGCGAACGGGATAGTTGAAAGATGCACTGCACCTTCAAGGCTGCGCTTAAATGTTGCCCGGAAATTGTGTAGATTTATGCTCTTCCAACAGTTCTACTTGGCCTACGAATCACATTTAAGGGGGATCTACAAGTTTCACCGGCTGAAATGGTTTTCCGGGTGTTGCTTCAAATCCTTGGTGAGTTCTTTACACCACAGAGCAATCTGTGCAACAGCCCATCGGATTTTGATGTCAAGCTACATCACTTTGTCTTAGCCATTCGGCCAGTACCGCCCTCGAGACACTCGTCTCACCACCCATTCTTATTTAGAGACTTGAACACTTATGAGTTTATGTTTCATCGGGTCGATGCAGTGCGCAAACTTTTGGAGCTACCTTACATCGGACCATATTGGTTGGTAAAGCGTGTCGACACGTATGTCAAAGGATCTAGCAACACACTTTCCATAGACCACCTCACGCTAGCATATCTGGAAGTAGTAGACGAACTCAAATCACAGGAGGAGTCATCTCCACATCAGGAACCCACATCCACCCAGTACAAAAGCTATCAGCCATTCCATCAGATTCAGAGCGGCCGAATAAGGTTAAGCGAAACAAGCAAGTCACCTCCATCACCTTCGCCGGTTAAGCAGCGTAGGTGCCACAAGCATATCATATGCCCACGTAAAATATTCGCAGTAAACTAGTTTGAGTCGAATTTTGACACCGGTAGCCTGGTTAGATCCCTCTCGGGAAAAATCCAGCTGATCAGATCAGTAAATTAGTTTGTAATTTTGTACATGTAATAAACTGTGCCAGGAGTTTAGCTTAAATTTTCAAACCACGCTTTGGCCATGCATCCATCTACCCAGCTGCGATGTGTTCTGATTCTAAACCAGCATGTTTCATAACTGAACAGGCTTGTAGTCCGTCTGAAGAATCACTCGAAATAAATGTCGTTCACAACAACTGTATTCGAACCAGGGAGCTTTGGCTTACGCGGCGAGCCCTCTAACCATAACACTATCCAGACTATTTCTCAATGACTTATCTAGATTAAAACGATAATTTAACCATCTTTTTCTTGCATCAACGTTTCTTCCCCTCAAGGAAAATATCCTGTTCAGGGATTTTAAATTAAATTATGGCTTACGAAATTAATTGCCATCTTATCGTCAATTTTCCTTCATTCCCAGTTAAACCCTTGAATCTTGAAAGCACTTCGTCAGCTCCGCAAGTACATTTAAATGACCCTCTAATTGTTTCTCCACTTAATAGCTTGCTCTCCACATCATAATAATTTCTGTGTTTGTAATCAAAGATAAATTTCTAGGGTCATTTTAGAAATCATAATGCACTCGTCGTCTGTGCGAATCTTCTCTTCCATGTCCGTCTCTTCTCCCCGGGGGAGGGAATTGTGTGAAGCTTACAATTACGTCCATTATGTGATCCCAAGAGTGGTGGATGCTTCCATTATTATACTTGGAAAGATGCAATCATTACATTGTCCCATTATTAAGATCCATCAAAGATACGATGACGACAAACTAGCAACGTTTTATCGGGGCATGCTATGTGTGGGCTTTTAGTTAATTTGCTTATACGAGTATGACTGATAAATACGACTTTTGCATGTCATTCGTCTATTCATTGAGCGCAGTCCAGTGGAGTGTGACGCAGCCAACGAACAATGGAAGGCAGTTTAGGTGAGCCAAGCCAAAAAGTCTCAATTAGATGAAATCTTGCGTCTACTACTTGTATGTATCGAAATGACTATGGAGATTCACTAATTAGTTCCCCGATGAATCCGTTACATACCAAATTCTCTTGGAAAAAGTGAAGCACAGTTCCAGTGGCCATAATGCACATACCACATTATAATTGAAAATGCATGTTCCATTGTTGAGATCCTTTTAGCGCTTACAGTGCCGCAGACATTACACTTGCAAGTGTCCTTCTCAATGTGCGCCACTTTCTCTGGCATCGCCTTTTCCCTCTGTCGATACAATATGCATTTGCTCCAACTATTATTCTGGTTGAATGTTTGCTACACTGCACACACTTGGCCGGGAACGGAAGTGAAAAGTGGGCAAACTTTGAAAGGGATATGATGGTCTGAACAGAATCAGGTCACCATATTGTCGTCGATTTAGAAAAATGAGAAAAACTGGAAAAACCAAGTAATAACGTGTCTTGAGGAGTTTTCACCACATATTCATGTTCAGACTAATGTGTGGATGCGAGAGTGTGGAGAAAGTTAGAGTAAACACTTGAAGGAATATTGTTTCGTCTGGAATGCAGTTTGTATGACACCATCTAACAATAAGTTATGATGAAAAGGTTGGATTGAAAAAGTTTCTGATTTGTGTCGCCTGTAATGGGAAGCTGTGAGCTTGACACCATTTCAGGAGCAGGAACATTTTAAATTCAACATGGACTCAAGGTGAAATTGCGTGAAAAATTATTTTCTGTAAAGTAGACCTGGTTAGACCACAATGAAATACTGGAAAACAATTAAAATTAAATTCTAATGAACTAAGGATATTTATTCATCATTCCATATTTAAACGCACCAAGTACACACCTGCTACCCCATCATTTTATAATTCTAAGAAGCCATCAAGAAAAGCATTTCTGCTCAAGACGAATTGATCTCTGCTGCTTCCCAGCTTGCTCCTTATTGCCAGCTGTGATAATCTTTCGGTCAATAAACACTCGTCCGAGATTATCATCCACACTCTCCTCATTAGCGTGCGTTTATGCATATGTAAATATTTTGCTAGATTGGACGTGCTAGCACATCTACAACTCGTTTGTACCAGGTTAGGAACAAATGGTCACATATGTACATATATTCATGTTGGCAAATATACATATGTATAAGCAAAAGCAATTGTATGTGTCGGTCGATATAGCGTTTGGGTATCCATGCACTGACTTTGATCCAAAGATGCGCCGGCTTGGTATCGAATTTCGTTGTCAAAATGAGCACATATTGTGAAGCGTTCGACACGAATTTTTTTGCGAGGGAGGATTGTGCCCTACTATTTCGTTTAAATTTAATTAGATTTAGCCAGTTTCGGTGTTCGTACATTATGTTCAAATGTTACCGAAAAACAGCAAAAAGTAGGGGCGGTTTGAACAGAATTGATTTCAGGTAAAGGCATGTGAAATTAGTAATTCAAAATAAACGTAAAATTCTTTGTGATGACAAGTATTCATTTTTAAAGGTTTCGTACGAAAACATAAAAGTTTATTAAAATCACGACTTGTGTCCGTCTGTCTGTATCTTACAGCAGCTTTTCTCTGAAACGATAGAAGTTACCGCGAACAAACATTGTGGAAAGCTTTTGAGTGAAACAAACTTTCAGAGAGTTTTAAGGGGTCCCCCCCCCACAAAGTTGGATGACCTATAAATACAATATACAATATTATCATCAAAGGTAGTCAAGTGGGATGTCACATGGAAGGTCTTAATGAGATCTTCGAAAACTGTTCCTAAATTATCTTGCCTGCGTTGAGGTGGGTAAGTGAACATTTTGAGAAAAGTCAAAATTCACTAAACCTTGTTAGTGATAGTTTAATTTGTCAATTTTACATTTTCTTGAATAAAATCATAAACGTATCCTTAAATTCAATGAAACTCTGAGTCTACATGGCTACTTCTCAGATTGAACTTTCCTGAAAATTACTGGAGGATCGGCGCAGACATTACAAGTTTGCTAGCATTTGCATGACAGTTCCATAAAAGAAATAAATTGTACTTGTCAGAACGTTTCCGTTCCATTCAACTGTTTTATATTAGAGCATCCGCAAATATATTGAACGCCTTTGAGCGAAGTGTCCCGAGGCGAATAATCAGAGCGGAGCTAGATGGGGACCAATGGTGAATTAGATACAACCATGAGCTGTATGAAATTTTTGACGAGCTGGAGGTCTTAACGATTGTAAGACTGTGGAGGTTGCAACGGGCTTGCCACACTACTCGTATGGATGAACAACGGATACCCAAAAAAGCTTTCGTTGGGAGAACTGAAGGCCGGAGAGCGAGGAAACGCTGTTCTGACTTAGTCGACGGAAGGTAGTTCATCGCTGCTCGGATTTCGAAATTGAAGGACGTGGTCAATGGACCGAGACGGTTGGAGGCCGGAGGCGAAGGTCCAAAAGGGGGTGTAGTGCTCCGAAGAAGAAGAAAGAGATATAAGAGAACATCATCGACGGGTTAAATTATCTGCTCATCCCAAACAATACACGAGCTCCACAAGTAATAAAGATAAATGCAATGGTTATCAATTCACATGTTGTTATTTTTTTCAAATCCGAGAGTTACGCACACAGTCAAAGACACAGAGCGGTCTAAGAAAAATTTTGATCATATGGGGTCTCGTTCATGCAGGCATATACGCAAGATCACAGGACTCGATCCTACACAGGAACTCAGTGCTCTTCTCACCAAAGCTCGCGATCAAGTAGGTGCTAAATGCAATGAAATTTTGCAAAACCAAAGCATTCAAAAATCACATCCAGCAATGAAAGTACGAGAAAGACCCGCTCAGTTTTGCAGCATGGAGTAGAGTCTAGATCAAGATCTAGATGAACTGTAAGGCATTGCTGCATTGAATTTAGAGAAGCTCAAATAAAAATTTGAAAAAGTAAATAACTGCCATGGGTGCTTTGTGGATGGAAGCTAATTTTTTGCGCAGGTTTTGGTGACGGTGGCTGGAAGCATTATGGTTGCGAATGAATCCAGCAGTCGCACATTTGGCAAAGAGTGGATTCGCCTCCAGCCCATATTTTGGGAGTTATGGTGGTTTTCTAGTTTGGTACCAAGCTCGAGTAGTTACAGATGAAAAGTTTTATGGGATTTACCATGATTATGAGTCGTGGACAGTTAAACTAATTAAGTTTACATGAAATGAAAATTGAAATCGCTTTGCCTCACTTGCGTGGTCATATAAGTCGATGCACAACCTATGAGCTGATACCTGAAAAGGATATGGAATGATTTTTATTGATCAATTACTTCCCGCAGGAAGTCGACGTCGATCGGCGTTTAACATTCGAACTGTTCAACACCGATCTTCATGGATTAGGGTGCACACACGCCGCGCATTCGCGTTAGTCCGCATCTCGACTGGTCTCCCACTCCGCGCCTCGTCTTCCACGCGTTCACGACCCTCCTCAAACTCTTTATGCCATCGAAGCATCTAGGCATGACTAAGAGCACTATCACCATGCACTTTTACAATTTTAGCTGTTTCGCCCAACCTGACGCAAAATTTTATCGCGACGCGTTGCTCTTGATTTCGTTTCTCCATTTTCGTGACGAGCACCACCAAAACATGTCTACTTAAAACGACACAGCAGGCAAACTAAACAAGCTAGAGCAATGGTAATTATGCCAATGAAGAGGGGAAGGATGCCGGGGAAGGGGAAGGGAATTTCAAGGTGGCAGGCTTACCACAAGCACACCAATAAAATCAGTCTCATTACTTAACACCTCGTTAATGGTCACGAGGTCACATATTGGGTTTACTGGTTCCCCAATGATGGGACACTAAACGCAGAGAAATGACAAAAGCTGCAAATACTATTAAATCCTTCTTACACCGCCTCTATGGGGACGCAAGAGGGTGAAAGCGAGTCTTTCACACATGACAGCAGAATTGAAAGTAATAACCATGCCACCAGAATAGAGGTTGGGTGATGGACTAACTCCCCGTCCCTATAAAACCCTACATTGTTTTGAAACCTGCAACAGAGTCTCTGGATGGGTTGGATCTAGAGCAACGACTTCGCAAATGAAGAAACGACTATGGCACTGGATCCTAGAATGTCAGATCACTGAACTACCCTGGCGCTTTTAAAGACCTTTTATAACAGGCTAGTCAATAGAAATTGAACATACTGGCAATAAAGAAAACGAATGGGACTCGAATTGACATTCAAGATATGAGATTGCACACAACAAAAGTGGGAAGCCTGCTGGAAAACGGGAATTCGGAGTCGCCCACATTGTAGATAGAGATTTCAAATCCCACGTTATTGATTTTGAGGTAATCCATGAACGCTTGGGTGCGATCCGTACAAACCCAAACTTTTTTCAAAATTTGGCTGGAAAATGTTCATGCATCAATAGACGAAAGAAACGAAGAAACGAAGGAAACATTCTACAATCACCAGGAAAAACTACTCGCCTCGAATAACAACAACCATCGCCTGATTGACTTTGCATGTAGCAGAAATCTAGTCATACGTTTGACTTGCTTCCCACATCGACTCATTCATAAAATGACCTGGGTATCACCGAATGGCAACACACAGAGTCAAATAGACGGAATTTTGATCCGGCAACATTGGGCTTCGGGCATACTTGACGTCCGTACAAACCGAGGAGCCAGTTGTAACTCAGATCATTACTTGATCAAATTAACCTGTCAATGTTGTTTGTCAAAGGCGTATTCAGCAGAAGACCAGCCCTCTGTGAAAATTCGATATCACGAGGCTCCAAATGGTATCTGTGCCAAAAAACTTAACAGAGACCCTTGACAACTAGCTGGCTCCCATCTTGTTGAACGCATCGTTCAAGACAAGCAACGTACTCCGGATGGAAGTGAAAGCGGAAATGGAGACCGTGGCAGAACAGACGATCGGAGATCAAATTTGGTGCAAAAGAAATAATTGGTTCGATGATGGTGCCAGAATGCGTTAGATAAAAAAATCAGGCGTGCAAAGGGACCCACAAACCCACAAACCAGGACCAAGAGAGAACAATATGAAAATCTCAGAAGAGTAGCGAATAATATAATTAGAATTAAGAAGGAAAATTCTATGACGACCAATAGTGAAGTATTGATATCATAATAGCAAGCAACAACACAAGATAAGCATACAAGGTAGTGAAAAGCATGAAAAATGATTATCTGCCAAAAACCACGCTCTGTTGTGATGAGATTGGCAATATCGTCGCTAATGAAAACAGGATTAAGGAAAGATGGGCATCATATTTCAACAGCCACCGTAATCCTCCAGAACACCGGAGCTTACAGATATTCCCGCAGAGCTTCCATTGACCCCACCAACTTTGGATGAAGTGTTTTCCATCATCAAAGCCCAAAAGAACAGTATAGCGCTGGGCATCGATGAAACTTCAGTGAAGCTCATCAAATATGGTGGCAGCGATGTTCATAAAGCTATTAATAAAGTCATCCAGCACATTTGGCAACAAAAACATATGCCGAGTGATGGGAGCCAATTAATTATATTCCCTATCTGCAAAGAAAGATGACAAGCTATAGTGCGAAAATAATAGAGGCATATTACTACCTTGTTCGGCGCACAAAATATTTTCTAAAAGCTTAGAAAATAAAATCGGATCATATGCCAACGGTATTATTGGGGAGTATCAAGGTGGTTTTAGAGTGGGTAGATCTACAATAGACAAAGTGTTTACAGTCAATCTGGTAGTTGAAAAATGCTGGTAGTTCAACATAGACGGGCACCAAATTTTCGTTGACTTGAAGCAAGCGTACGACAGTACTGATCGTAACGTATTGTTAAAGACAATACTTTGCTTTAGCGACACACCCAAATTAGTCCACCTTACCAAAATGGCAATGACGTCAACAACCTCCCAATTCCGCATCAATAACAAATTCATTCACGCCTTTGACATAAATATCGGACTAAAGCAGGGAAATGGGCTGGCCCCATCGCTTTTGAATCTGGCTCTGGACTACATCATGTTGATACACGAGGTACATTACTATTTAAGTCGAGCCAAGTGATAGATGTGGAGGACATCAGAATATTGTTACGATCGTTAACAACTGCTAAAGATCTCTTGAAAAAACTCGATAGCAAAGCAAATTTATTAGGGCTTTGAACCCAATGAGAATAAAACAAAGCTCATGGCAAAGTCGAGGAAAAATATCTCAAATGCCCAAAACACACATACACACTTCGTGAATACAATATGGAAAGATTGGGTGAATCAGTAGACTTGAGTATCAAGGTAACGAGAATCGGTAATGAAAGCGGCCAAATACGCAGAAGAATACAGTCTCCAAATAAAGTATAGGGTTATCCATTTCGTGGTTGGGAAAGTATAACCCTGCCATTTGACATTCGTGAAAATTAAATGTCATCTAAAGCGTGTTTCTTTTAGTTGAAGGTTTACCATTTAGAAATACGGGTTGTTCTGCAATCAAAGAACGCGTTAAAATTATTAAATTTTATCATAAAAATGGTGATTCTGCTCTAATAAACATTTAGGGCTTCACGAGCCGGTTACGGTCGACATAATCAACCTTCACAGCAAACAATTTCGACCACAGTGAAAAAATTTGAAGAGACTGGATCGTTTATTGATATTGCAAGGCCTGTGCATCATCGCAACATTCGTTCTGCTGAAAATATCGCTGTCGTTGCTCAAAGTGTGGAGGAAGACCCGAATTTGTCGATTCCTCGACGTGCTCAATATTTGGGCTTGTCTTACGGCTCATTGTGGCGAATTTTGCATTCGGATTTGCATCTCCATTCGTACAAAATCCAACTCACTCAAGAACTTAAGCCTCAAGACCATACACAACGCAGAATGTGTGTGAATTGGGTGATTGAACAACAAGCCATCGATAACGATTTTTCGAACAAAATGTTTTTTAGTGATGAGGCTCATTTTTCGCTCAGTGGTTACGTAAATAAACAGAACTGCCACATATGGGGCTTTCAAAATCCTCAGGTGACCGCAGAAAGGCCTTTGCATCCGGAAAAGTAGCGGTTTGGTTCATTATGGTCTGGTGGTGTTATTGGCCCGTATTTTTTCGAAAACGATCAAGGAAGAGCCATTACAGTCAATTCTGACCGCTATGGACGGATGTTAACCGATTATTTTTGGAGAGAAATTGAAGATTATAATCTGGAGAACATGTGGTTCCAACAGAACGGAGCCACAAGCCACCCAACACAGGCTAATCGACCACTGTGGCAAGAGAAGTTTCCAGGACGCGTAATTTCGAGATTGAGTGATGTCAATTGGCCCGCAACATCCTGCGACGTAACACCTTTGGATTTCTTTTTATTAGGCTTGTGAAAGATCGTGTTTACGCGAACAGTTCTCAAAATTTTGAGCAATTGAAAACCAATATTCGTGAAGTTATGGTCGAGATATTGCCGAAAATGTGCCAAAAAGTCATTGAAAATGACCTCAAAAGGATTGAGGCCTGTAAGAATGCCTCTGGAGGACATTTGAATGATGTTGTATTTCACGTATAATGGCAAGGTTTAATCTTCATATTGAATAAAAAATTTTGTTTCCATCTGAATATTTTATGTGTTTTCTTGAGCTTGATTTTCCCAAGCATAAAATGGATAACCCTATTCACAGCAGTGATTTGCCAACGAGCTGATATTGTCTTTTCAGGCAATTCAATTTCGCATGTCGGGTTCGTCAGTGAACTAACTCTTTAATAATGTGATTTAAATTCAAATTGCTGGCAATTCATTTTGATTACTGAGAACTGGCAGTTTTTTTAGCGGTTAAAAATTTCAGGGGACAACTATAAAACACTTCTGATTCATGCGATATATTTGAAAAGTTGGAATTGGATTACAGGCAATTCGGTATATCAGTTGAAAAATTTGAATTTCTTAATCTTTATTCACGTATTATTAGCCTTTTGCTGCGAACATAATTTGGCAAGCCACAATCTCGATTTGTGGCTTTCTTTGAAGAGCGAGCCACAGCCAAAAAGTTCTGGCTAAAGTATTCTGTAGTCTTGAGATATACTCTGACACATCTGTTTAAGGGTTTTACAGAAGAAGTTTTTTTGAAATTCCCTATTAATATCGATACCTGTCTGTCCATCCGTCCGTCGGTGCGTCACAACGAGCTTACTCAGGAACTAGAGAAGGTAGATGCATCAAATCTTGTGATCAGCCCAGAAGTTTTTGGTTAATGAAAGTTTTATAGTCGAAAAAAAAATTTCAAAGGATTTCAAGGGATGTCCCTATAGTAAAAGAATTTAACCCATTAAATTTTAGTAGGGTGATTGGACACCTGTTGATGGAAAAATCTGAAAAAACTCATGAAGCTAGTTCCTTATGAGTACAACAGCGAAAAATACCTCAGAAGTTATATTGGTTTGAGTTTTTCTGTACTACAACAACAAGAATACATGACTATGGAATAATATGCAGTTCCAATCGACTCAGATACTACAGGCTTATTAGGATTTGCATCAAAGTTACAGAAAAGATAAATATCATAAACATCTTTGAGAATCCATTCAACGAGTGGCGTTAGGTATCTTAAAATGAAATGGCGGTCGTTTTAAATGAGCATAATGAGTAAAGTAAGTGCCAATCGGGCTTCCCATCGAACCAGACATGTACTACAATTTTAATTGGATCTTCACTGAATTTCAAGATGGAATGAACAACATAAACGTCTTTAAGATTTCATTCGGTCAATGGCTGTTAATAATATTGCAATAAAATATTGGCCGGTTAAAATGGATTAAGAATGGTTATATGTCGTAAAAGATTTTTTAAGAGCTTATTCATTATTGGTGTCTCCATATCGTAAATTGAGTATAACATGTTTCTGACATTAGCGTAGTTCTGCCTAACTAACTTGTTTGTGATATTAGTATCACGCTTGACCGTATGATTTTCGAAAAAAACAAATCCGATGCATATTTCAGATACAATATCTTTAAGTTTGATTGAAAAATATGCATAAAAATGTTCAATATCGTCTGATCAAAAAATTTTACTGGCATTGAAAAAAGAGACGGTCTTCTCTGAAATTTAAAAGAAAAATTTTTTAAATGAAAAATTGATGAAAAAACTTTAGTTTAAATATTTTGACGTCTGTTTGCAAATTATTATTAATTTTACTGTTTTTTTCCAGGTAATTACAATCAAAAGATGCTTTGTCAGAACTTAATTTGTAAGTCAATTATTACAGTAATTATACTTCGTCTAAGAAAATTTTTTCGGATGAGCCACACACAAATATATAGATCTTCAGGATTATCATATATGTATTGTATTAACGTACCAACAATAAAATTTCATCATGAAATAAAACTATCAATGCAGAAAGATAAAGTTTAATTTCATTTTGATGAGAGCAACAGAAATGCTATATCCTCCCTAGCCTTCCAAATTCGTAGGATATTTTTTAACGATTTATCAACACAGTCCGTTTTTTGGTCCCTTTACGGAAAAATCTTGATGTTTAGAATGTTCCGTGTTATCATTAATTAAGATCCCTCCTGTTGCTCTGTGATAAAGACAATTCAACGCTTTGCGTGTTTATTGTTTCCTATAAATTCATATGGCGTTATATCACCTGCACATTAATAATCAAAATAATCCGTTCAACATCTCAGCAGGAATGCATATAAAGTAATCGCTTAAGATCTATCACGATATTCATTGGTCTCAGATGTTGTATCTTATTGTTTGCTAACTTCTTTTGTGCTACAACAAATTACAATAATTAATTGGTGAAATTTGCGCGTTACTACTCGTAATTACATTTATGCATGGTTAATTTAGTAGTTATTATTAGGCGCTCGAAATTTGCAAATTGCGAAATCATGAAATCCACCAATTTTCGCAATGACGAATATCAGCCTTATTATTTGTAACTCAAACAGCATTGATCCTATTTTTTTGGTTTATAGCTGTTGAAAATTGATTTTTGAAGTATGTCAAGGTATAGTATATGCAGACTACATTTCAATTCAAAAATTGATAAATATATTACAATCGGATTGGCAATGAATCAACCTTTAATTAAATATACTATCGTTGAAAGCAGCCAGAATTGTGTATTATAACACATAAGAGTAGTCCACTTACTTTAGTTATTAGAGTGCTCACTGCGTAAGCCGATGGTCCCTGGTTCAAGTCCCTTGACGTCAACGAGATTTGTTCACATAGACTATAAACACGCTTAGTTATGAAACGTACTGGTTTCAAATTAGACCGCATCGCACACAGGTGGGTGGTCGGGCACACAGCCAAAGCATAGTATGTACTAATCATATCGCATTCTCGAAGGCCTGTTGGATGGTAATACTCTCACGCACACATGTACTCATCATCGCATTCACAGCCAATCATCAATTCATCATCTCTTTATTCATTTCTCACTCATTTATCAACTGTCTGCTTAATCAATAGTGTAAAGAAAAGATGACGATTTACAACTCAGTATATTTATCCTTAATTTAAAGGCTTACCTACCAATTTTCTATACGTTATGGGCCCAGCAGTGAAATTGGTGAACTAGTTAAATGAACCGAAGTATTTATTCCAAAAATCAGTTCGTTATCATTGATCGCGTGGTGCACATAACTACAATATGTATTCAGACGATGTCTGGATGAAATCTGTGTTACTTAAACACCATAAATGGGGCTACGTAGGTGAAGAAATTGCTGCTCCAATGGTTAAACAAGTGCGAGCGGATTGGGAAAGTAGACACCAAAAGACCAGAATGTGATGGCAGACATTTTCTTATCTTTGGGACGAGCAGAAGTGAAGTGCCGAACAAAATGTGCCACATGAAGAGAATTTCGGTTGAAACTGCAATCGGTTAACGCATCAAAGGGTCCTGCATGCAAAATAGAATTACTCTCCGAGATTACATCTTCTAAAATAGAAAAAGGTAATAACATCAGAGAATGCCGTGGCAACTTTTAAAATTCAATGAAACAGCTGGAAAGCATGGACATTGTCATTCTAAAAGACATGCTGATTGACCTAATGTTAAGAAGTCTGCCACCGAGTTACTGAATTTTTGGTATGCAATCAGATCCAAACATGATTTGCCTGATTCGGAGACTCTTAAAGCCAAGATACTGGATGAGTACAAAACTGAACATGCCACGGAGCAGGATGATGAACAAAACGCGTTTTTAACTGGTCATCGATGCAACGATGAGAAGTGTAGAAATAAACCAAGGCGATAAAATAAGCACAAATGTTTTACGTGCAGTCGTACAGACCATGTGGCAGCAAAATGTCCAAATCTTGCTTAAGATACAGGTAGAGCTGGAAATTTGTTTCGAAAATGTCATCGAAAATTACAATCATCGTTTGATAGTCTGTAAAGCAGCACGAGGTGCACATATGCCCAAAGTAATGTTTCATATTTAATTGTAAGGGACCAAATTTTCATAACAAATAAACATTACAGCTCAAAAACTATGTTATTTTTTCGACAAAAATGTGTACACTTGTTATGAATCACCCTTTATATTTTCTGCTGCGTGCTTTGACAGCGGCTATGCTACACACATGTGCACCAATGAGGGATTATTGGAAATCATGAAGGAGTGTACTTCTACATTGAATATGGCAAAATCAAACAATTATTACTGAAGTAATACAAACAAATGATGCAAGATTGTGGCATGCAAGGTTTGGACACTTACACATGAATACTGTTGTGGATTTAGCGAAAAGCTGGGTATCTGGCATGAAACCGATAGCTGGAGGCACGTCATCATAAAATGTGTTTCATCAAGGTTAGCTGACAACCAAACCGTTTATTCCACGTACCGAAAAAAGCAAGAGACTATTAGAAATAATCCATATGGATTTATGCGAACCATCGGAGGCTAACTCCGTATGAGGATCTGAATATTCCGTGATATTTACAGACAGTTATAGTGAAAGGTGTGAGTTGTATTTGTTAAAAAGCAAGGGAAAAGTATTTGATGCATTCAAAGAATACAATAATTTTATCGAAAAATAGACGGGATTAAAAATCAAGGCGTTATAATCCAGCAACGGTCGTGAATTTTGCCATCCAAAGCTCGATGAGTTTTTGAAATGAGAATGAATTAAATGGAGTTTGACTGCGCCCTACACGCCGCAACAAAATGGCGTTGCCAGCTGCTTAAACCGAATGCTAGTTAACATGGCTAGGTGTTTATGAATTCACTCGAGGCTATATACGCTGCTTTGGGTAGAAGCATTGGTTCTTCAAATTATCTAAGATATCGTTGTCCTAGCAGGATTCATGGAAGCTATCCGAATTATGATGCATTGAAAAACCAGACCGAAGACACCTGAAGTAATTTTACTCAAAAGCGTTTGTGCTACATTAGGGGTCCCGGAAGATGTGAACTTGATGACAGATCGATCGAGGGGCAACTGACTGGATATTCTAGCATAGCAAAAGGAATGACAGGCAAAGAATCGTCAAGACGTGAGATATCGCAATCGATGAAAAGTATACTATGAAGATTCAGTGTGATGTGTCTCTCAATATGGACAACATGGATACGAAAAGATTCAATAATGTATATTGATGACAAGAAAATCTATGCGGAATGCAATCAAGATCCATCATTGAAGGTTGGACGAAGACGGCCAAGAACGGCTAAAATGGGGAAATGTGGACGACCCAAAAGCATACTTGAGTGCGTCCAGTCGTGCAACAAGTTGTGATAATTGAACGCCAGAAGACGAAAAGGTATTCCAAGCACGCACAATCAAGAGGCCGCATGATGTATTCGGACGAACTGTTGCCAAAGTGCAAGAGGAAAAATCACTCAAAATTGTACGGGCACCAATGGACAAACAAGTGCACACCGACAGAGATGTGAACGAATGCCTGATAGGGGTGGATGAAAATGGGACATCGGCAGAAGACTTTGAAATTCCAGACAAAGAGGAGTACATTGAAATTAATTTCGTCGAAAAGTTTGTTTTCGCTGCAGATGCCCGGATTGAAGAAGCAATCCATGGGCCGAATTCGCAGAAGTGGAAGCATGCAATTGCAGAGGAAGTGCTCGTATGTTCACTTTTGGAGTACGGAGCATGAAAACTCACACAAGGTTCTATGTAAGAGAGAGTAATTGATTGTTGGCTAATTCTAAAGAACAAAATCAACGTAAACGGTAAAATAGAATGCAGAAAAGTAGGAACTGTAGCCAGGAGCTTTATTAAGGGACCTGCAAATCGTAAAATTGAAAAATGACTTCAATAAAGGTTTGCAGGTCAAGGATTTGGGAGAAGCAAAAAAAATGCTTAAGCCAGAAATTTTTTTTTGAAGAACTGCAGACAAAGTTAAATATGATTAGCTGCAACGCTCAAAGTGTGCCGGTGAATTCAACATTAAAGATGCAAACTGAACGCAACCCTAAACAAGTAGTGTGAGCAGGAAAGTGCTTCTACCGGAAGGCCTTTGTAGCCATCCTAGGGTTTGAAACAAGTTTTCTAATAGGGTGAGTCGATAACTTGATTTATTCATCCAAATTTCATTCAAATTTATGCAAAAGATGCAGAGTTTCTGTTGCTAGCATATTGCAGCCGCCATTTTGATCGGGCTTGAATAATTTCTCTGCATACACAGCCGATTAAAAATATTTAAATTAAACACTATGTTCTAAATTGTTATGCCTAGGTCAATTTCAAATATGCATCAACCATAAACACGTGCTATTGTTGTTGTAATTCCATACAATATAACTCACTTGCTTATGATTCGATTTTCATGGAATTTTGTGAACATTAAGATCTTATAATCAAGAAGCTTAAGTATACCGTTTTGAGTTTATCAGTGAAAAGGTAAAATCTACAAATCATACTCGTACTATTATTAACAAAGTTGAGCGAATTTCGATTTCTGAGGTACTTTTGCCCCTGTCCTCATAGAGATCCACGTCTGTGATTATTTTTAGGTTTTCCGGCAAAAGGTGTCCAATCGCGAAGGTCGGGTACAAAATGTTAGCAAATTTTGCGTCCCTCTGGATCCTCTGATGCATAAAAGATTCTAAAAGTTCTAAACAAAACCTTTCATTCAATACCCAACTCGACTACCTTTGGTTAAAAAAGTGGTACTTCGTTATTACGCGGCACGTTTGAAAAGTCCGTCCAAAGTCCGAAAGATGGCATCACCGGCGCATATCGAGGTCATGTTCAGTTACTATCATTTCTTGAATAAACGCACCCCAAGTTTCTGTCATATTGGTCTATTTCTTTGTGTTTGGCATTCGTGTGAATCAAGGAAGTCGAGTGCACGCACCAGCACACACCCCAGCAGTTGTGGTTGCTGAATTAATGGAAATAGGGTTCCAACTCGTTTCACATCTCCCTTATTCTCCGAACTTGGCTCCCTTGGACTACTATTTGTTCCCCAATTTGAAGAAAAATCCTATTTCCATTAATTTTGCGACCACAACTGCTGAGGTGTGTGCTGGTTCATGCACTCGACTTCCTTGATTCACAATAATGCCAAACACAAAGGAATAGACCAATATGGCTAAAACTTGGTGTGCGTTCATTCAAGAGATGCTTTTAACTAAACATGACCTTGATACGCACTGGTGGTGCTATCTCTCCAGGTTCGCACGGACTTTTCAAACGCTCCTCGTAAGGGGGACCCCCCTCTTTAAAATTTTTTAAATTTTTGGTAAGACCTAAACTTTTGAGAGAACACCACTTCTGACCGTTTCACGAAGTTTGAGCATCCCACTTTCTATAATTTCTGACGAAATTGCTGTGACGCACGGACAGACAGACAGGTCACGAAACTAGTAGGTCTTTGCAAGAAATTTTTTTACGAAGAACTAAAAAGGTACAAGGAATCCAATATGTCGAGAGCTAATTGAATCCCTAACCCCGCCTTGTTTCCCCAACCCATAGGTACCACGATTCTTCATCCCAAACCCCTCAATGAAATGGTAGTAAATACTCTCGAGTTCGCACATTGGATTTACTGATTCCCCAATAATGGGACATTAAATGCCGAGAAATGCTAATAACTGTAAATACATCTAAGCCTCTGCTACTAAATCCTACTTACACCTCCTTTGTTGGGACGTAAAGGGTGAAGGCGAATCTTCCGCACCTGATAACAGAATCGACGTAATAACCATGCCACCAGAATGGAGGTTGGGCGTTGGGCTAACTCCCCATCCCTGGAAAACCTTAAAAAAATGTTTCTAAGCCTGCATGTGAGCCTCGGAATGAATTAAACTCACGGCAACGAACTCGTAAACGTAAAAAGAACTATGGCATTAGATCTATGAATGTCAGATCAATCATTTACCCTGGCGCTGTTAAGGACCTTTTACGACAGGCCAGTCAATATCAATTAAAAATACTCGCAATTCAGGAAACAAATTGGACAAGAAACAACATTTAAGACATGAGATCGCGCACAACATTCAATGGTGGGAAGCCTACCGGAAAACGAGAATTCGGAGTAGCCTTCCTTGTGGATAGGGAGTTCAAATCACACGTTACTGATTTTGAGGCAGTCAATGAACGGTGCTGTGCGATTCGTATAAAAGCGAAATTCTTCAATATCTGGCTGAAAAACAAACATGCCTTGACCGAAGAAAAGGACGAAGAAACGAAGAAAACGTTCTACAATCACCTGGAAAGACTGGTTGACTTATTAAATAGAAACCACACAAAAATAGTTCTGGGTGATTTTAACGCTAAGCTTGGCAATGAGCTATCTCATCGGGGAACGACCGGAGGATACAGCCTCCACGATGAAACAAATGACAACGGCCAGCGCCTGATTGATTTTGCATGTAGCGAAAATCTAGTCATACGTTTGACTTGCTTCCCACATCGACGCATTCATAAAATGACCTGGGTATCACCGAATGCAACACACAAAATCAAAGCGATCATGTTTTGATCCAATAACGTTGGGCCTCGAGCATACTTGACGTCCGTACATACCGAGGAGCCAATTGTAATTCAGACTATAACTTGATCAAATTAACCTATCGATGTCGTTTGTCAAAGGCATATTCGGTGAAGGCCATCCCGCTACAAAAATTTCACATCGAAAGGCCAAACATTTCACGGAGAACCTCGGCAACCAACTGGCTCCCGTCTTCTCAGACGCATTGTGAAAGAAAAACAACGACCTCTGGCTGGAAGTAAAAGGTGCTATTAGGACCGTAGCAGAACAGACGATCGGACATCAAGCCCAGCGTAAGAGGAATGATTGGGTCGATGATGAGTGCCAGAATGCGTTAGATAAAAGGAATCAGGCATACAACGAATACGCAGGTAGAAAAACCAGGACGAAGAGAGAACACAATGAAAATCTCAGAAGAGCAACGAATAAGATAATTAGAATTAAGAAAAAAAAATGCTATGACGACCAATTGAGAAGTAAGTTTAGCGAGTGACAACACAAGACAAGCATCCAAAGTAGTGAAAAGCCTGTAACGTGCTTACCAGCCCAAAACCACGTTCTGTCGTGATGACATAGGAAGGAAAGATGGGCATCATATTTCAAGAGCCTGCTTAGTCCTCAACACAGCTCCAGAACATCGGAGCCTATAAATGTCTACGAAGAAGTTCCATTGGCCCCACCAGGTTTGGATGAAGTTTGTTACATCATCAAAGCCCAAAAGAATAATAAAGCGCCGGGCATTGATGAGATTCTAGTGGAGCTCATCAAATATGGTGCAGTAATGTTCATAAAGCTATTCACAAAGTTATCCAGCACATTGGGGAACAAGAACATATGCCAAAAGAGGGGAGCCAATCAATTATATTCGCTATCCACAAAAAAAGTGACAAGCTACAGTGCGAAAACTATAGAGGCATATCATTGCTTTGTAGGGCGTACAAAATATTTTCTAAAATCTGAGAAAATAAAATCGAATCATACGCCAACAATGTTATTGGGGAAAATCAAGGCAATTTTAGAGTAAGTAGATTGACAATAGATCAATCAAGCAGGTACTTGAAAAATGCTGGGAGTTCATCATAGACGTACACCAAATTTTGGTTGACTTTAAGCAAGCATACGACAGTATTGATCGCAACGTACTGTACCAAATAATGCTTTGCTTTGGCATCCCAGCCAAATTAGTCCGTCTTACCAAAACGGCAATGACGTCGACGACCTCCCAATTCCGCATCAATAACCAAATCACCGATGCCTTTGACACAAATATCATACTCAAGCAGGGAGATGGGCTGGCCCCATTGCAATTCAATTTGGCACTGGAGTACGTCATAAGGAAGCTACCTGTCGATAAGCGGGGTACATTACTTTTCAAGTCGAGCCAAGTAGTAGCCTATGCAGATAACAGCAACATTTTGTCACGGTCACTAACAACTGTCAAACAACTTTTCCTAAAACTCGACAGCGAGGCAAAACAAGTAGGGATTCAAACCAATGAAAATAAAACAAAGCTCATGACGCAGTTGAGGGAAAATACTTCAAATACACAAAATATCACACTTGGCGAGTAAAGCATGGAAAATGTTTGCAAATTTATATATTTATGTACCAAAACAACGAGAACCGGCAATGAAAGTAACGAAATGTGCCGAAGAATACAGTTCCCAAATGAAATATTTTATTCCCTAGTGACGATCTTGAAGACCATCTGCCTACACAGAAAAACAAAACTCCAAGTAAACGAATCTGTGATAAGACCTGTGTTATGCTATGGGTGTGCAACATGGACCCTAACCCAAGCATCCGCAAATATATTGAATATTGATCGCCTTTGAGCGACGGGCCCTCAGGCGAATATTCGGAGCGAAGCTAGATGGGGACCAATGGCAAATTCGATACAACCATGAGCTGTTAGAAATTTTTGACGAACCGGAGTTCTCAACGATTATCAGACTGCGGAAGCTGCAATGGGTTGGCCCCATGAATCGTATGAACGTATTCGTTGGGAGAACTGAAGGCTGGAGACTTGTGGGGAAACAGAGGAAACGCTGGTCTAACTCGGTCATCGAAGACAGTTCATCGCTGCTCGGATTTCGAAACTGGGGAACGTGGTCTATAGGCGCAGACAGTTGGAGGCGCTATTTGCAGGAAGCAAAGGCTGGAGAGGGGCTGTAGTGCTAAGAAGAAGTTGATGTTTTCGATAACATTTCCAAAAATAAGAATGAAATTATCGTAAACTGTGTAGCCAGATAAAGGTGGTAATGTGCAAAAGTTGTCTAATTGCAGTGGAAAGTGACGGAAAACACATAATAGAAGTTATGTTTGAAGAGCAGAATCATATAAGTACTGTAAATAAGAAGCCAGAAGCCAAAACAAACAATCAAATAAGGAATAAGCTAAGCTGGTAGGTGATTCTTTGTCGTGGCAACTGATTCGTAAATCCATGACTAATCGCAATCCTAGTTCCCGTGTTTATCTCGCAGCAAGGCGAGCACATGTTACTAAGAAATGGTGTGTTTGACGCTAAGGCGATGCTTCGCAGAAGTTAAAAACCTTAGAAGAAATATCAATCCCTTGGGAGGAACTAAGCCACTTCGATGGCGAACTTTTGATGTTAAAGGAGGCACGGTATGTTAAGGGATGTAATTTGATTCTAAGTAATAAAACATCCTTAGAAGCCCTTAGTAATACTAAATGCTGGTTAGTGGATAGTACGATATACTACAACTCTGTGTGTGTGGCAACATGACATCAGCTGAACGGAGATATGCCAGTTATAAATCAGAAGGTTTGGCGGTTGTGAAATCAGTACAAAAATTCAGGATTTACTTATTGGGACTAAAGTCAAACTCTACCAGTGAGTGTATGGATTAAAGCGATAATATGACGGAGAAAATTTTTAAAGCAAGGCAAAATGACAAGAAAGTGCAACGTTTTTGATTTGGCGGAACAAAAGACGATTGATAGCTACTTAACAAGTAACAGGCTGTTATACCAGGTTGCCGACGACGATATACAAATGGTCGTTCCAAAGACATACTGGCATACTGGCTGCAAGAAAGATAGAAAAGCAAGAAGGTTTCCTTATTTAAAGGCTACGTACTGCTTGTAATCCCTTTTGATGCATTCTTAGTCCTTGGCACGTAAATATACTAACAATCAACATTTAAAGTCCTGTTTACATCTAGGCTACTTTAGAAGCTCTTAATAACACGTAAGCTATAGATGTTTCTTATTTTCTACTTTAGACTGCTAAGTGCATATTGAACTTACCTGATTTAGGCAAATGTATACGGTAATGATCCGACTACCATGTAAAATAGCTGAATAAAACATTTGTCATTATTTGCTATTTTTAGAAAAACATGCCCAAATAGACTTCCAGGAAAGAGTGCTAACTGTTTTTCAGAAGTGGGTCTTTTGACTGGATTTGATATCGAATGGAGTGAAGTCCATGTAGTGTAGTGGTAAGGGCGCTCTCTATTTATGCAGCTGCTCCTAAGTTCAAAGTTTGTTAGTGGCAACGAGTTTGTGCTTGTGGTACTTCTGTCAGACTATCAGCCTACCAAGCTGCGATGGGTACGGATTGAAAAATCAGGTAATAACCACTTGGTTGAGCGTGATGCTGACCATATTAGCTCGAATACCTTTATGGTCATGAAATCAGATTCTGTAACAAGTCTCAACGTCAAGGCTCGAACTGGGCTAGTGCGAGATGATTTTTATTTATGTATATCGAATTTCACCTCTTCTACAGCTTATTCTATTTGGATAATGTACTTATACGCACGCTTTACTACTCAAGCGTTGAAATCAGTAGGGCGTGAAATTATTGTCCTTTTCTTAGATTGATTTTTCCAAGGATCTTATCGACTTTATTCTCTTCAAGTTCTCATCTATTACCTTCTCTACGCCTACTATCATCTTACATCACCTAAGCCAATAGTCACGGTCCATGAGCAGGACCTTGGACTTTTAAATCCTTGAACTTACTTCCTCAGCTCTATGACAATGAATGACATAACATGCCACTTGAATCCTTTCGCTCAAGCGACAGTCACTTATCCGATAAAATGTAACAGACCTAAAAAATCAATTTATCCACCCGACTGCCCCATGCTTGTCTATTTGATGATGGCTTTGTTGTCACCGATATTCCTACCCTATTGATTGCCGAAAAAAATCATTTTCTCAAGGATACGTAGTACTTGTCGTAATTTCGCTTCATTCAAGGATCAACCACTTGAAGCAATCCTTCCTATTCAAAGTCAATCAATCAATTTATCTTTACAAATCATTTTTACGTGTTGGTGATGTTCTCTTTCACACGCCGCGTGTCGTCTTAAGTTTGGTATGATGTTGTCCGAGGGATAGGGGAACTGTTGGATTATATAACATTTTCTTATTTTATAGCTTTTTCAGGATGGATCAAAGTCAATTGCAGTTTCATCGCTTTTCTGGGAGGTGGGAGGAAGTTTACAATGTTTTTCAGCAGTACTTGGTCTGTTGTTGAGAAGACTTTGTCGAGGTCAACATTAGATACTCGGCAGGATTTTGATATTTTCAATAGAGCAAAGCGAAATTGTCGGCCAAGGAGATTTCCTTTAAGAAGATGTCGATTGAAAATAGCTAAGTATCTTGCAGATTATCATATTTTGATGTATCAAGTGGTTGATAGGAATATCGATTACCTGATTTGAGAACTAGGACTACAAAAGATGTACGGATTTATGTATAAAAGATGTAGGGATTTATCTATAAAATGTGTAGGTGAACTACTTTAATTAGTTTAAAGTAAGGAATGGATGAGAATATGACCTACGTAAAGAAATGGCATCCTTGAATTAGGGTAAACTACCCTAATCTTGACGCTGTTCTAAATATTGACACCCTCAAAGCAAAATATAGTTATTAATATTCATATCCACTGATGATATGTGAAAAGTGAAAAACAACAATCCGTCAGTGGTTATTTACCTTAACATCTCGACAGTCAAATTTGACCTGATCATCGACAAATCCGATTTGAATCGCGCTCAATTTAGATTCAAGTTAGGTAACTACTGAATCTTTTTGAAATTCGTAACTACTGAATCTTTTTGAAATTCGATCATCTTGCGCCGATACACAGGAATTTTTTTTTGGATATAGGCAATAAACATTATCTTTTTTAGGGCTTTGTTAAAAAACTAAGACCATAGCAGAACAGACTATCGGACATCAAGGCTGGCGTAAAAGAAACGATTGGTTCGATGATAAGGGCCAAAATACGTTGGACAAAAAGAATCAGACGTATGAGTAATACCTAGGAAGGAAAACCAGGAAGAAGAAAGAACACCATGAAAATCTCAGAAGACGGGCGAAAAAGAAAATTAGAATCAAGAAAAAAAATATTTTGACGATTAATTGACAAGTATCACTGTTAGTCTAGCGAGTAACAACACATGTCAAGCATATAAAGTGGTGAAAAGCCTGAAACGTGGTTATCAGCCCAAAACCACGCTCTGTCGCGATAAGATCATCAACATCGTCGCTGATGAAAACAGGGTTAAGCAAAGATGGATATCATATTTCAGAACCTCCTTAATCCTCCACATAGCTCCAGAACCTTGGAGCTTATAGATATTCCTGGATAGTTTCCAGTGGCCCCACCAATTCTAGATGAGGTTTGTTCCACCATCAAAGGATAAAAGAATAATAAAACGCCGGGCATCGCTCAGATTCCAATGGGGCTCATTAAATGTGGTGGCAGCGGTGTTCAGAAAGCCATTCATAAAATCATCCAGCGCATTTGGCAACAAGAACATTTGCCGAGCGGATGGAGCCAACCAATTATATTCCCCATCCACAAAAAAGGTGACAAGCTACACTGCGAAAATTATAAAGGCATATCACTACTTTGTACGGCGTACGAAATATTTTCAAAGATCTTAGAAAATCAAATCAGATCAAATGCCAGCCAGCAGTATTATTGGGGTGTATCAAGGTGATTTTAGAGCAGGTAGATCCACGATAGACCAATTGTTTAGAGTCAAGCAGGTACTTGAAAAATGCTGGGAGTTGCTTTGCTTTGCTATCCCAGCTAAATTAGTCCATCTTACCAAAATTAATAGCACGTCAACAACCTCCCAAGTCCGCATCAGTAACTAACTCACCGATGCCTTCGACACAAATATCGGACTAAAGCAGGGAGAAGGGCTGGCCCTATCGCTATTCAATTTGGCTCTGGAATATGTCATCAGAAAGCTACTTGTCAATACGAGAGGTACGTTACTAAACAATTCAAGCCAAGTGGTAGCCAATGTGAACGACATCAACATTTTGTAACGATCATTAACAACCGCCAAAGAACTCTTCCTGAAACTCGACCGCAAAGCAAATCTAGAAGGGCTACACATCAATGAAAATAAAAAAAAGCTCAGGACGCAGTCAACGAAAAATACCGCAAATACGCAAAATATCACACTTGGCGAATATAATATCCAAAATGTGCGCAAATTTGTGTATTTAAGCACCAAAACAACGAGAACCGAAAACAAAAGAGACGAAATGCGCCGAAAAATGCAGGTCGCTAATAAAATATTTTTTTTCAGTTTTGACAATCTTGAAGAACAGCTGTATATAGAGGAAATCAAAGCTCTAAGTATACAAATCTGTAATAAGATCTGTGTTATGCTATTGGAATACAATCAAATACTATGTATGTATCATATCCTCTCTTTGCATTTACTTACTGTACTATCATTACTATACTTTCTCTTTCATACTATCAATACATTGTAAAATTGAATTAAGTTTTTAGTCGTAACCGTGAGCTTGACCTGATAAGTAATAAACCTTGTGAAATATAATTGAAACTATGTGTTTTAAATTAAAATTCAATATAAATTATAATAGGTTATGGGCCCAGGTCGCTCTATAACTATAATTATTAAAATAAAGCGCTCTAAATAAAACCCAAAAATAAATAATAAAAATCGGTGGTGATCAAAAAGTGATCGATTAAAATGGCGACTCTAATGGTGAATTTCGAGAAGTTGACCGAGTCCAACTACGAAAGTTGGAAATTGCAAATGGAGAGTAGTCTAGAGTTTTACGATCTATGGGACTATGTGTCCGGTGAAACTAAGTGTCCAGACGAAGACGAAAAATTAATAGAAGCTTGGAAAAGGAAGGATCGAAAGGCTCTTGCAAATATCCGATTAAGTGTTACAGTTAACCAACTTATGCATATAAAATATAGTTCGACTTCAAAGGAAGCATGGTCGACCCTCGAGAAGGTTTACAAGAGGGATTCTCCCGCGCAAAAGGTATCTTTGTATAAGTCACTAATACAATTGCGTTTAAAGGATGGCGATAGTATGCAAACCCATCAAAGTAACTTTGGGCAAATAGTTGACAAAATGAGTGAACTCCAAATCAAAATGGATGATGAGACATTATCCATTATGTTACTATGTTCACTACCACCACAATATGAAAATTGTGTAATCGCTATAGAAACTAGAGACTCATTGCCATCACTTTCTGACCTAAAATTGAAGTTGATTGAAGAAGAAAAAAGAAAGAACAACGATGACGTCAATGAGAGTGGAAGTGAAACGGTGCTATACACTAAGCAAAATAAAAAATCGTTCAATCCTCCTAGTAATACTAATATATCAGCTTCTACTAAAAGAAGGAAAGGTATATGCTACATTTGCAAGCGTAAAGGGCACTACGCAAATGTGTGTAGATACAAAAACACTCATACTAAACAGGTTCTTTTCGCATCAGTCTACAATTGCAGTAAATCAACTGACTTGTGGTGCTTAGACAATGGAGCGAGTTCCCATATGGTTAACAAAAAGCATTTGCTTACTGAAACACATGAAATTGTTGCCGAAATAGAACTAGCGGACCAACGAAAAGTGACAACTAGTATCAGCGGTGTAGCGTCAATCAATACAATATATGGAGGAGTGGATTTAACTGAAACATTGTACATCCCATCGTTAAAAATGAATTTCGTATCAGTATTTAAAACAGTACAGCGTGGATGTATAGTGAAATTCGTAAAAAACAAAGCTTATGTTCAGAAAAATGGAATAACTATATTAAGTGCAACTAATAGAAATGGTTTATACATAATAGACTGTAAAAGTGATCAACTGAATGCAATCAGTGCTAAAAACCTTGAAATTGTTAAATGGCATAAAAGACTAGGACATCTAAATAAAAGTGATTTAAATATTATAATAAAAAATGAACTAGTGCGTGGCATAACAAACGTGGAAACTGACGATTTTGATTGCATAACTTGTGCTAGAGCAAAACTTGCTGCAAAGCCTTTTCCTAAGCGAAGTGAAAACAGGGCGAAGGATCTACTGGAGCTCGTTCATAGCGATATTTGCCAAGCTAGTTGCTCATCGTATGGCGGAGCAAAATATTTTATATCATTCATTGACGATAACAGTAGATTCACCAAAATTTTCTTGATCAAATCAAAAGATGAAGCGTTAGCTCGATTCAAAGAATTCAAAGCAGTTGCCGAAAATGAAACTGGCTTTAAAATCAAAGCATTAAGGACTGATAATGGCAGTGAGTATAAAAATAACTTATTCCAAGATTTCTTGAAAGTAAACGGAATCAAGCATCAGACATCCATTCCATATACACCGCAACAGAATGGAACCGCCGAGCGAATGAATCGCACCCTGGTTGAGATGGCGAGATGTATGATAGCTGAACACAATTTGAACGAAAAATTATGGGGCGAGGCAGTCAGTACGGCTGTTTATATTAGAAATCGGTGTCCGAGTAAAGCGATAAATGGGTTACTATCATACAAAATGTATTATGACAAAGCACCAACCGTCAATCATTTGAGGATTTTCGGTAGCAAAGTTATCGCAATAAGAAGCGGTCAGCGGAATAATAAGTTCCTTCCGAAAGCACATGAGTACATTTTAGTCGGATACTCGGAGGAACAGAAGGGCTATAGGGTGATGAATAAGCAAACTAATAAAATAATTATCACGCGAGATGTTAAATTCTTCGAAGATGTTAAGCCAAGCAGTGTATTCATTAGCCAATTCCCAGCAGAAGATGAAGAGCATCCTCAAAACTCAAATCAAGTGGAAAAAGTATCGGATCTCAAGACTTCCCCGTTAGCTCATCCGCAAGACTCAAATCAAGTGGAAAAAGGATCGGATCTCAAGGCGCAAGCAGACACTGCATTACAACAGCTTTTCAAGGAGGATGATGATTATAATGATCTCGATGCGGACGAAGGGAATGAAGATTTCTCAACATCGAAGTCCGAAATTGTGTTGCGCGATAGAGAGAAATTAAAACAACCAGTAAGATTGCAGTTAAACAACATTAGTGTATGTCAAGATCCCGAAAACTTTTGTGAAGCAATAAACAGTCCAAATCAAAAGGAATGGATAAAAGCAATGGAACAGGAATTTAACTCTCTAATTGAAAACAATACGTGGACATTAGTGGATTGTTCGAAGGATAGAAATATAATAGGATTGAAATGGGTCTACAGAACAAAGTATAATAAAAATGGTGAAATCGAAAAATTCAAAGCGAGATTAGTGGCGCAAGGATTTAATCAAAAATATCTGATGGACTACGATGAAACTTTTAGTCCTGTGTTTAAAAGTTCGACTCTACGAGTGCTGATAGCCATTGCAATTGAAGAAAACTTTATCATGCATCAGATCGATATTAAACATGCATATATAAACAGCAAACTAAACGCCGAAATATTTATGGAACAACTGAAAGGTTTCGCGAATAATATAAATAAAGTGTGCAAATTAAATAAAAGCATATACGGTTTAAAACAATCCGGTAGAGAATGGAATACAGCCCTTAATAATGTTCTAACACAAAAAATGAAATTTGAACGATTAAAATCTGATCCGTGTGCTTACATAAAGGATAAGCAAATAATAATAGCAGTATATGTGGACGACATAATTATTTTGTCAAAAGACTTAAATAAAATTAATAATGTAAAAGATCAATTAAAACGCGAATTTGAACTTGATGATAAAGGTGAACTAAAATATATACTTGGACTTGAAATTAATCGCGATAAAAATAACGTGTCTGTAACACAAGTGAATTATATTAAAGCCCTTTTGGAAAAGTATAATATGACCAACTGCAAGGAGGTTTTAACACCCGTTGAAACAAATCTTCAGCTACAGCAATGCGAAGCAGAATCCTGTGATCGATGTGATCGAATTAAATCAAGCGAATATCAATCATTGATAGGAACATTGATGTACTTGGGAATCTACACGAGGCCAGATATCATGTACACCATAAGCTACTTGTCGCAGTTTAATAAGAAGCCTCACAAGGAGCACTTCGACGCAGCTAAACGAATTTTAAGGTTTTTGAAGGGAACAACCAATCATGGTTTATATTTCCAGAAAACAGGAAAGTCCCTTATTTGTTATGCAGATGCGGACTGGGGAAGCAACTCAACAGACCGAAGGTCTTACACTGGCTACCTATTCGAGCTAGCTAATGGACCAGTTAGTTGGGAAACGAAAAAGCAACCGACAGTGGGGCTGAGCAGTGCAGAAGCAGAGTACATGGCATTAAGCCAATCATCTAAAGAACTTGTATTTCTAAAAGGCTTATTAAATGAATTATACTTGAATAATTATGTTAAATTGCCAATTGATGTATTTTCTGATAGCCAAGGAGCTGCAAATTTAGTAAAGAATAACACAACAAATAAGCGAACAAAACATATAGATATAAGACATCACTATATTCGAGAATTAAATGAAGCTGGTGTAATTAATATTATTTTTGTTCCAACCAATGAAATGAAAGCAGATATTCAAACAAAAGGTCTATCTAAAGAAAAATTTACATATTTAAAAACTAAAGTTATGAATTGTTGTCATAATTAACCAAGTATTTTATTGAGTGGGGGTATTGGAATACAATCAAATACTATGTATGTATCATATCCTCTCTTTGCATTTACTTACTGTACTATCATTACTATACTTTCTCTTTCATACTATTAATACATTGTAAAATTGAATTAAGTTTTTAGTCGTAACCGTGAGCTTGACCTGATAAGTAACAAACCTTGTGAAATATAATTGAAACTATGTGTTTTAAATTAAAATTCAATATAAATTATAATATATGCTATGGGTGTGAAATATGCCGCCTAACCTAAGCACCCAGCCAGCCAGCAGCCACCTCGGAGTATACTAAAGGTGCCCGGACTAGTTGAGCTTCTGGGTACAGTCCGTTGACATAGACTGAGACCACGTCTTGGAGTGATGAAAGGTTGACTTGTATTTCTTTCGTGAGGTCTCAAACATGCAAGAACAGCAGAAAAGTCATCACACATTCTGAAAAGAAATTCATTAGAACGAAAAAAGGATTAATTTTGTTTCATATGCTGCAGAATAAACTACAATTTTTTTATAAAAAAGTCTATACCGTTCTTTTCATGCCATGAACTGTTTGCATAAATAATAAAAAAATGTTGCATGTAATAGGGACATGCATTCTTAATAATTGAAAACCTTGTGATTAGGATAAATACCAAATGATACGAGTGAGTGGTAGTAGCACCCCCGTTTTTTCTATACAACGTTTTGTGTGTCAAGTGGGGGCAGTCTGTAAATTGGGAGCGTTGAGTATGGCTGGCACTTGGATGGCTAATAAAAGAAAGTACATTTAAGATTGATAAAGTGAGTTTCATTCAAATTCGATGTTTAGGATACGTGGCATAGTTTTTTCCTAACATTTTGGTGCTTCCTGTGAGGACTTGAATTTAAGACACCTGTGGCTGTTTTCTCCGTAATTTTCCAGACAAAGCGCGTGTTGTGCAGTCGCTGGCTGGATGGTGCTTAGACATTTGTTGTACGCACATACAGACATTTCCATGATCGTGGGTGCTTGCATTTTGCTTAGAACATTCTTTTGCAACTAATTGGATTGTGGTATCGTATATTCTAGTGGCATTTTTTGCATTCAGATTTTTTTTCGTGACTTGTATTCACATACTTATACATGCTTTGAATCGTGTATGTGTGTGGTTTATTGGCTTGAGTAGCGGTTTTTGGCCAGCATCAAGTTGCAGGTAGTACTTTCTGTTTTTTTTTTTATTTGAGGCGAATTACTCAGGGAGGGATGGTGAACTTAAATAAGCGTACAGCGGCGATGGTGGCTATTCGGCGAAAAGCATTGGCGATACTAGCCGACACTTATTATCAGCCCGACCAGGAATTGGTTCAAGAGCTGAGTCCTTTGCAAATGCACTTCGACAGGCTTATGCTGGCACATGATGGCTTGTTAACAAGTGCTGACCAAGCGGAGATGGATAGCCATAATTAGCTCTTTGCGGTAGGCGCAGTGAGATACAATTTGGCAATGGCAAAAATGCGTCGGATGGTGGCGACACTGGCTTTAGAGGATGCGGCTAGCTCTGTATGGTTGAATCTAGTTGATTTGCGATTGGAGCGACTGGGTGTGCCCATTTTCGACAGGACATTTCGTAATTGGCTGAACTATAAAGACTCATTCGAGACTCTGGTCCACGAACCAGATTATCCAAAGGTATATGAATTGGCGAAGTTGTGTGCGGTGGTCAAGGGCGATGCAATGTCACTGGTAGGTGGCATGTATACAGGTGGTTATGGCGAAGCATGAGAGGCATTAAAGGCTAGATGCGACAGCCTGAAACAATTGACAGAGATTCATGTTTCACGGTTGCTCACAATGAAGACACAAGTACAGGAGTCAACATCGAATTTGCTGACAATCGTTAGCACGGTTCGAGAATTTCTGCGGACATTAATGGTTATGAAGCTTCTGGTGGATCAATGGGAAGCGTTAACAGTGCCAATCATCACATCGAAACTCCCACAGGTGACTCATTAGGAATGTGGTATGATTCTAACCTTGAATGATATACCCGCTTTGGAGGAATTGCTGACCTTCATCGAGAAGCGTGCACAGAGTTTGGCAGTGTATGTGTTGTTTTTGCCAGCCACCAGCAGCACTCCACAGGCAGGCACTTGACAATCTTCGGTTCCAACGAATTAGTCGCCGATATTGATCAAAACCAATTTAATTTCAACATTACCTGGCCAATGTGACTACTGCAATAATGCAAATAATTCAATTAGAAAGTGTCCTCGATTGCTAGTGCTTTCAGTGGCAGAAGATTTTCAGCGTATGAAAGGTTCGAATTTATGTTTCAATTGCTTGAGACAAGGTAATTTGGCAAAAATGTACCAATGAGGAAACATCACACATTGTTGGGTCGGAATCAGTGGCATCGGATGATGTGGTCCCACTGACGGTTTCTAGTAACCCACCACGCAATCATTTTGCGTGACTGGCCAACGCAGTGAAGACATTTATGCTCGTCAGCAACCAGATTGCTCTTTTGGCAACAGCACTTGTATACATTACATTCTACGTTGATGACACCTTGGCAAGTGCTAAATCAACTAAGAATCAGATCAGATTCTACAGCAAGTACATTTCCTTTTGTGGAAATGTCGATCAAATGATCATATAACATTGGCAGGACTCGCAACCAATGAGATCTGTACGCATAACCTGTTGCTAAAGACAGCAGAAACGACAGTTTTGGGTTTACATTGGAATCCAGCTAGGGATGATTTCTTCTTCAAAACCAAATTGGATGAGTTACCGTCGAACGCAAAAAAGCCGGCGCTGAGTGGCACTGCGAAATCATACGACCCTTAAAAATATGATTGTTTTAGTGATTATAGTAGCGGAAATCTTCACACAAAAATTGTGGCGAGAAGGATTAGTATGGGACACTCTCTTACCAGCACCAGTGTCCAGAGTGGCTCACTTTCCGGAATCATCTCAGACTGTCTGAGGTAATTTGTATACTACGCTGGCTTGGTTTCCAATCAGAAGGTCAACCACGATTACATGGCGTTTGCAATGCTAGTGCAAAGGCATATGCTGTAGTCATCTATCTCTGTAGTATTCATCACAATGGCAAGCGAACATCAACACTTATTGCAGTGAAAACTAAGGTGGTGCCAGCAAAGACAACAACCATTCCTAGGTTTGAGCTCTGTGCACCACAGTTACTGGCAATAACGATGAAAGGTGTGTGGCATGCGTCATCTTTAGAGGATGCACAATACACTATGTGGTCGGACTCCAGCATTGCCCTAAGTTGGACTCCAAAACCAAGAGGGAGTTCAACTCCTTACGTGGCAAATCATGTTGGCTACTTTCAACAAGATAGTGACTTACGAAGTTGGTATCACATTAGCACCCAGAATAATCCGGCAGATTGCACAAGTCGCGGAATCAGCGCCGAGAATCTTGGTGAACATCACAAATGGTGGCATGATCCCACGTTACTATTGACAGGCGACACACACGCAACCGAACTTCTGGTCTTTTCCTAGGAGGAGGTTTTGGCAATGGCAGTAGAAGAAAAACTAGTACAATGAAAATTGGCTCATTTATTATCCTACTCGAAAGGTTCAGCAATATTGTTTAGTTGCTTCGAGTTACTGTATATATTACGATGGCAACCTACTCAATGGCATCGTTGGTATCGAGCATTCATCATGCCAGAAGAGATGAAAGAGGCGTAATGATGGCATATTCGCAGCAAACAAGGCAGATATTTTGGCAGTGAAATTAAACAATTTCAACATCATGCCTACATTGCATCATCGAGCACTCTCATTACTCTGGTACCATACTTGGATGGTCATTGCAAAAATGCTGAGCTTAGCGTCGATCAACGACACCAAATTATTTCGTCGAAATCAGGCACCCTTACTCGGCTTCTGGTCCAGCAAGCTCATCATACTACATTGCCAGGTGGAATCCATCTTATGTTACAGGCGTTGCGATAAACATACTGGAGTATGCACGACCGGCCTGCGGTAAAATAGTGCATTTACCGCCTTATTACCTGTCAACGGCATCAATACATTATATCTCGTCAACAAACGGCATCGCTACCGAAACCACGTGTCACTGCATCTCCTCCATTTGCATCTTCTGTTATGGACTGTTGTGGTCCCTTTGAGTTACGTATTGGTACAAAAAGATCACGGATGGTGATAAAGACATCTGTATGGCTACAAAGACTGTTCATATTGAATTGGAGGATGACTTATCTTCGCATGCCTTCTCAAACGTTTTCAACCGCTTCATCATCTATCTTCGGCCCCGGTCATCCTACTCACACGCAGCAGTAACTGCTAAATCGCAGTACTACATGGCATTTTATCCCTTCTAGAGCACCACACCAAGCTGGTCTCTGGAAAGCTGCGGTCAAGTCAGCGAAGAAGCATTTATTCCGCATTGTTGGTGACCAATCTTTGTTCTTCGACCAGCTTAGCACTTTACTTGTACGCATTGATGCGTGCTTTAATTCACGTCCGTTATTGGCTTTGCATGATGGACATGATGATCGTTTAGAGCTCAGTCCGCCCGTTGGAGCAATAGCAACAAATTCGTCAGATGCGTGAACATTTTTGGCAACGATGGCATGACAAATACCTGGTTTCATTGCAAACTAGGAACAAATGGCATCAAGCATCAAGAAATCTTGAGTTGAATGGCATCGTGGTAATACGGCAGAATCATTGCTGTTCACCCCTGTATCAACGGTCTCACCAGGGTGGTTACTATCAGATATACTCATGGCGCATGTACGACCAATTCAATAGGTATGCAAGCTAATTGGTGACGATCCTGAACCTCCGGTCTAGCCGGGCAAAATATTTAGGATAAATATCAAATGATATGAGCGGTAGTGGCAACACTGTTTTTTCTATTCAACGTTTTTGGAGTCGACTGGGAGCAATCTGTATATTGGAAACATTGAGTGTGGCTAGCACTTGGAGGGCAAATAAAAAAAAGTACATTTAAGATTGATAAAGTACGGTTCATTCAAATTCAATGTTTGGGATACATGGCGTAGTTTTTTCCCAACACCTTGCGTATATTAAATAGTGATGGAGAAAAATCAACGCTTAGGTTGTTAAAAAAGATCTTATCTTAGGTTGTTAAAAAAGATCTTATCAACGCTTAGGTTGTTAAAAAAGATCTTATCGATAATCTCTCCACTTATCCAGTTGATATGTTTTTTGCATGAAACTTTGCCTAAAGTAAGTAAGGCCAATCGTTTTTTAAACAGAATCCAACTCTTTATTCACGTTCGGGAGTAATGGATAGTCTAATGCAGAAAATCAAAAAATGCTATTTTATGACAATTTTCGTCATATGTTTAGTTCATATCTAACAATTTTTTCACAATTAAACTACTATCAAAAACTGTAATACAGTCTGTTAAGTAAGAAGGTGTCCAGCATAATTTTGAAACATTGTTTGCGCACAGATGTTCTCGAGTGGCGACGTGTGATAACTCGAAACCTTTTTGCTTCAATTCGCTTTCCCTTGACGTTAGGACAAGCCAATATTGCGCAAAAACAAAGTCACGATTCGCTTTTCGTTCTTTTTGGTCACTTTTCCCACCGAACCACGATTTGGAAGGTTTTTGACTCTTTAAAACGTTGACTCCACTTCTTGACAAACGATACAGACTTTTTAATGCATTGAGCCGCTACTACATAGTTCATTTTCGGTTCTTTAGTATGTGTGCAAAGGAACACGGCCTCGAAGCACTTTGAGTAAATGGCACTCATCGTGTTTTAGTGTTTACCCGACAGAAGATTGAGTTCGACTGAAATTTTTTTTAAGTGCCAAAGACAGAGGTTTTCTCTACCGACCAAAAATAATTTGAAGTCGATGCGCTCTTACTTAACAAACTGTTTGTTTTCTTTCATATGCAACCTAAATAATTGCAATCCATCCTCAGGTCAATTCTTGGTGAAGGTAAATCCGCAGAAAAGTCAGAAAATTAAACTAAACCTAACGAATTTCGTTCTTTACTATTCTCTAGATAGAACCCAATAACAATTAAGAGTAAGATTGCGCAAACGGAGTCCGTCTTCCTATCCTCGTTCAAAACTTATGCGTCAGCATACATAAAAAAAATCGAAAAAGAAAATATACGGTTGGAAACGGATAACTCTCTCCTGTAGAAGTCGTTTAAAAACACAATTTGCTTCCTTTGACACAAATTAATCAAGCAAATTTTCAAACGAGACATTGTCAATTCAATTGCCTATTTTTCGAATAAATTTAGTAAAATTTGAGTTGAACAACTAGCAATTACTTTAATTTGAAGCTTTTTCAATACTTTTCAACAGACAAATCAATTGAATGAATTCCTCTGCCATTCTCACTCCATTCAACTTCAATCTGATATGTATTACATTCAATATCAACATACGAGTATTTCGCCTTGAAATTATTGCAATCAGTTTCAGTATCTTTTAAATGTTCTAAGTTAATATCTATAGCTCGTCAATTGTTTTAAAACAATTTGTCATTGCGGCGCGCGTCAATATTTGTCCTAACCAATGCAAAATGATTTCTATACCGAGAGAAGTGCATCAGGTCGCAATTGTTTCCATCAATTTATTGTGGAGGCAACATTTGATTGCTGTCATGCGATTCATTGTTGCTAATTTATAAATAGTACAGTAGAGAATGAAAGATTGAATTATTCATTGATACATATCACATGCGTTATGGCAAATATTACAAGTATTCCGCAGACGAAGCCGCAAAGAACTTGAATTACAAATTAACGATACACGAGTAACACATTACGCAGCCATCAAGCTCAGCGGGAATGTTGGGATAAGTGGAAATTGGGAAATTCCGCTTGTGGTCAAGAGTTTTGTTCGGTGATGAGATGAATCCATGCGTGATAAAAGCTCGGATGGCCACTGCAGAGGATTCGCAGTGTGTTTACCTTTTTTCACATTCTCTACATTTTATTTACTTAGTCATGGTTTTTATCTTTCGACCCGCTGCTTTGAATGAATGCTTTCCTAACAAAGCGGCGATTACTGGGTTAATTAGGAAAATCATTTTGGTTTACCATTAAACCATCTTGCAATTGAGTACGAGTATACATAAGTTTTTATGGAGGATTTAATTTCAACGCATAAAGTTAATGTGGGTGTCTAAGAAGAGATTCATTTAATAAAACTAAGCTTGCTTACGTATTGGATTTTCCATTGACTGCATACTATATCGTTTATAAAGAAGTTGGGTAGGCAGGAAAATGCTTGAGCTATAAAGGCTCTGTATTCAACCTACATATAAACAGCCGAAAGATATGTAAAGTATTTATTGAATTAACCCAAATAAAGATTTAGTAGCTAAGTACGTTAAGAAAAGATAAAAATTGTTTTTTTTAAGTTGCTATGAATTTATTACAGAAGTGCTAATACACTTGTACTTAACAAAAAACTCTCTAAAATATTTTTGTTTTTTGAAAACATGAATAATTCCCCCTTTGCCCATTGTTAAATTTGAGGACCAAGTATGAAAAAATATTGTCGAGACCATTCATAGGAACAAATGAAAGAATAAAATGCTTTATTGAAACTATCCATACTATTATCCAGAAAAAACTTAAAGTGAAGTTAAAACATAGTATTATTATGAAACATAATTGTCTCAAGGGCTGTTGTGTTAGATGTATTAATTTAAGAGTTAAAGTGTCGTGGCTTACTTAGAGATTATCACAGTGTCTAGGTGCGCATGTAGTTAAGGCAGAGTTTGCCGGAATACTTGGCGTATGCGCCTGTATGAAAAAGTCAAAGTTGGGTTTATGCAGAATGTCAGACTACTAGGCTAGATGTCCAGATTAATTTAGGCAGCAATGCCAGTTTATGAATATACACGCAAGGCGAGTGGCTAGTTTAAAGTATATCAAACGACTATATTTTCTTTACTTTCCCTTAGCCTATTTATACTAAAATCTTGACAAGCTAAAAATCTATAGTCCATAAGAAAAGTATGATGAAAAAACTCTTGTGCTAAAAATGCATTCGTAAGGAAAACGTGCTTTGCATAAAACTTTACAAAAGATATATGCATTCATTAAAATCTATAAGAAAAAACTTCACATGAGTGAATCTTTTAAGAAAAAATCTACACATCGGACATGTACTAACCAGTGATTTGAAATCCTCATGAGCATTCTAACCTATTCATAAAAAACGTGCATTACAACTTCATACAGGAATCCAAATGCATAAAGCGAAAATCTTTCTGCTGACTGTAAACTGACACTTCTATAAACAATGTATTGTCTTTGAGTGCGAAGATAATGCATCCGCATAGTCAAAGTCAAGTTCAATGCAGTCGTAATCTAACACCCTTTAGATACCAACAATGAACTTGTCTGAGCGTGAAGACAATTGCATCGGCACGGTCAAATGAAATTAGAGAACAGATGTTTTATTTTTGTTTACTATATTGTTCTGGCGCACGTCGTACGTGTAATGAGATATTTTAATAGATAGGAATTGAGCAAGAGGTTACTTACATATTCGAATAGGATTTTAATATTTGAATTGGAATTTGAATTGGAATTTTGATAGGAATTTAATTTGAACTTTAAAATGTAAATTCATTGCAATTGTAATTAGGATAGAGTTTGAACTAAAAGATTTTCGATATATATTACAGGGCACTCTAAATTTATACATATTTTCACTGTTGAAATCACAGATGTCATTGTATTGCATTAGTATTATTTGGTTGGCAGCAATTGTGCTGACAGTTGGTCTAAATATCCTTCACTCGAAAAATAAAAGCCTGTTTTGAATCTTTGACTTGTAAAGCATATGGTAATGATTGGTTTAATCACACAATAGTGAACGCGTTGCCGATCACATTGCCAAAGAGATTCGATAAAGTGTGTATGGCGCTCGAGACAATCGTTCCACAATTTCATTGGTCGACCGAATACCGAGACGGATTCAAAAAATTGAAATCAGCACTTTCCTGCGATTCAGTGCTCAGTGCAGACGTTCCGACGAAGGTACATCAAATTCACAATGACGCGAGCATATTGGGTCTTGCCGGAATCCTCATGCAATGAGATGACGGTGACAATTTTCGACCGGTTTTCTCTACACCCACCAGTGTAGTGAATCCAAATGCAGACCATAGTCATGAGCTTGAAGTTTTGGCGATCCTCGAGTCGTTAGAGTGATTCCATATTTATTTGCTCGGTAAGCATTTCGAGATAATTATCGGTTGCGCCGCAATTAGCACCACAAGAATGTCTAAGCCACTGCTATTGCACATCGGTCGATAATTTCTGAAGCTACAGGAGTACGATTTTTGCATCATACATCGATTGGCTGAACACATGAGTCACGCAGATGCTCTAAGCAGGACTCCAAATGAACCATCGGACGAGCCAGAGATGACAACAGGGAACATAATGCGAGTGGAAGAAAACGAAGACTAGCTTGTGCTCCTACAACGACGAGACGTGAAGTTGAAGGAGTAAATCGAAGCTCTGAGAGGCGATATTGAGTCCGCTCAATCCAAACAGATCAAGTCGGATTATCAGCTCAAAAACGGTCGGTTATATCGTAAAATCGACCAAGATCTCAAATTCGTCGTGCTGTCTGCAGTTAAGTGGGAAAACATCCGCACGTACTGCGATAGCATGAGCCACTTTGGTATTGAGAAGACCATAAACCGAGTAAGGCAAGATTTTTGGTTCAACAGCCTCCAAAAATACATAAGTCGTACATCGCAGCATGCTTAGAGTGCTGTTAAAATAAAGGAATAGCAGGCAAACCGGAGAGTCTACTTTATTCGGATGAGGTGATACCTATTCCGTTCTCGATGTAACGCGTTGATCATCTGGGACCTTTCTAACGCAGTCGTCGGGGTGATTTGCACATCATTGGAATATCTGATTCGTTCAGTAAGTACTTAATTTTGAGAGCTGTCAAAACTACGAAATGGAAGCCTATCATCACCACATTTAAAAATCTGACGTTGTACACGTACTTCGATCTACCTAAGCGTATGATTAGCAATCAAAGCACTGCTTTTACATCACGAGAATTCGCTGAATTCCACGCTTCTAATGAGATTCAACATATTAAGGTTGCTGTCCGAACACCTCGAGTGAATGGCCAAATCGAACGTGCAAGTCAGTCCATTTTATCATTTCTGAGAACTACACCAACTAATCTTAGGGATTGGAATTCACAATTGCGTAATCTTCAGTGGTCTCTGAATTCGTAATGTCATTCTGTGGCTCAGTTAAGTCCGATCGAGTTGATATTCAATTATCGCCTTCAGGACGTCATCACAAATCGGCTAGTTATGGCTCCAACATCAGATGAAGTGACTTCTGATTCAACGGAGTACGATATGGTTAACCGAAGGCAATTGGCTGCAGAGCGAATTAGCACCAAACGAGAGAAATGGAGATTGAAGTTCAACGCGGATCACAAGAAAAAATTTATCTACAAGGAAAGAGATCTCATCGTTCTAGAGAACGTGCCTACTGCTAAGGGAGAATCTCGAAAGTTAGAGTCCAAATATCGTGGGCCCTTCATCATTTCGAGAGTTATACGAAACGACAGATATCTCGTCGAGGACGTGGGAATCGCACGTCCCAACCAACGGAAATTCTGTTCGGTGCATAGGAGCGAAAAGTTAAAACCGTGAATCATAGTGAATCCCGAACTCGGTTTTTACGATGATGCTGTGGATTCAGACACAGAGTAATGAATCGAAACGATTCAATGTCAGGATGGTTGAGTATCATGGTAACATCAATTGAAGAGCACCGGCTACGAAGAAAATTGAGAAGAGTCAGTCGCATCCGAACTATTGACCGAGCCATTGTATTTTGAACACAATTAATTTATTATTAACAAACGGTGCGCATTTGATTATTGTTTTCCCTCTACAGTTATCCTGATCCAATGGTCCACTCCTGACAAACGCAGTTAGGAACTCATATTTAATACAAGTTCCCTGCACCACCGCTCAAAACGCACCATGAAAAGTGAGCATGAACGTGCATAAAACGAACACTTTTCGGTATTAGATCGATAGCCGAGTGCACAAGCTTATTTGACTTCTGCCAGCGCGATTTTCACGGCGTGCACTCTGTGTGGCGACCCGTAACAGACTCCTTTCTGTCTCTCGCAATGGTGGTTACTTACCGAGCCTACTCATCCATCAACTGTAGTTTGCATTGCGGGGCAATGCAATTTAGTGAGATGCGTTACAATGGGGTCGCCGTGTAAAATTTTAATTGTAAATTTAGATAATTATTTTTTAAATTTACAATTAAAATTGGATCAGCATTATGATGGTTTTCGAGCAGTTTGCCGAGACGACTGCTCGATTATTACAAGAATAACATTAGCGTGGTCCGTCTCCGGATGTAATCATCCCATATTCAAGAAAGAACTGCCACTTTTCCTCTAACCAAGGGTATTCGACTAATGTGTGATACCAGTTAGAATGTATGGCTGCAAGGCCCGGGCATTGAAGGAGGCCTTAATTAAGAAAATACAAATTTGGCAGCGAGCCATGGAGAGATGCATGCTCGGAATCACCAACCAAGACAGGAAAGCAACTGACAGGATACAGTAAAAGATGAAGGATGTAGTCCATAGGATAAAATCGTTAGAATGGCAGTGGGCAGGTCACGTGACAAGAAGATGCGACAACAGATGGACCAGATTAGTCACCGAATGGTACCCAAGAGAAGCGAAACGACCAGAGAAGCGCCTAAACCAACGATGGGACTATGATATTAGGAAGCTGGCAGGCAAAGTCTGGCATCGGAAAGCTGCCCACTGAAAGAAATGGATGACAATGAAGAGGAGTTATATCAAAGAGTTTACATTACAATAGTTAGTTGAATCAAGCTGCAAATAATGATGATATATACGAGTACTATATATATAGCATATAACGAAATTTGTGACTATGTTAGAGGCCACAATTGTGTTTCAATGCTCAGCAAATTTTCAGAATGAGTGTATTCAGTAAAGCCATATTAAGCAAAGATGAAAAATCGTGACCTCTGTTGAGTAAAGTAAAGTTCAGATTTGAGCGATATTTCGTAGAGGTTCAATAAATTATGTGATGAATCTTTAATAAAAAATCAAAAATCCTTTCCACCGATGTTTATTAAATTTGGTAGTTTGGTAAAAACTACAAATGTTTAGAAAACAATGAAAAAAAATTAGGTCATCTCAAAAAAAAAACCAAAAATTGGCGGCTATTTGAACACGTAAATTTCAAACTGAATAATAAGGCAGGGAGTAGTATGTAAAGATTTTGTTATTTACATTTACATATTTCAACGAATTTTAAAGAAACTTCGAATAATGGATTCCAGAACTGAGTTATTGTATTTTGCGAAAAATTATGAAAATTAGATGAAAAATATTATATAAAGTTGAAAATTAAAATAATACTTTTAGCTGCCATTTGTACTTATAAATTGCATATTTTTGCCCTGTCTGGAGTAAAACTCTGATTCGAACAAGATGTTTTTAAGTAATTCAAATCATATACATAAGTTCTAAATGGCGGCCCCAAAGTTCTGAAAATAAGCACAGTTCGCTACTTTAGTAACAACTGAAATGGTGAATAAATATCATGGAAACTTTTGAAATTGTGTAAATTTATATTTAATTTTCGTTGACTTCTTGTAAGCATACGACAGTACTGATTATAACGTACTGTACCAAACTATGCTTCGGTTTGGTATTTCAGCCAAATAAGTCCATCTTACCAAAATGAAAATGACATTGACGACTAAAGCAGGGAGATGGGCTGGCCCCATTGCTATTCAATTTGGCTCTGGTGTACGTCATAAGGAAGCTACCTGTTGATACGCGAGGTACATTACTATTCAAGTCGAGCCAAGTAGTAGCCTATGCGGACGACATAAACATTTTGTCACGGTCATTAAACACTGCCAAAGAACTTTTCCTGAAACTCGACAGCGAAGCAAGACTAGTAGGGCTACAAATCAATGAAAACAAAACAAAGCTCATGACGCAGTCGAGGAAAATACCTCAAATACAAAACATATCACATTTGGCAATATATATATATATATATATATATATATATATATATATATATATATATATATATATATATATATATATATATATATATTTAGGCGCCAAAATAACGAAAACGGGCAATGAAAGAGACGAAATACGCCGAAGAATACAGCTCGCAAATACAATATTTTATTCAGTCTTGATGATCTTGAAGACGAGCTGTATACGCAGGAAAATAAAGCTCCAAGTATACAAATCTGTGATAAGACCTGTGTTATGCTATGGATGTGAAATATGGACCCTAACCCAAGCGTCCGCAAATATATTGAACGTCTTTGAGCGACAGGTTCTGAGGCGAATATTTGGAGTGAAGCTAGACAGAGAGCAATGGCGAATTCGAAACAACCATGAGCTGTATGGATTTTTTTGACGAACCGGAGCTCCCGGCGATAATAAGACTGCGGAAACTGTAATGGGCTGGACACATGAATCGTATGGACGAACGAACAAAGATATTCCTTGGGAGAACTGAAGGCCGGAGGCCAGTGAGGAAACCGAGGAAGCGCTGGTCTGACTCGGTCGACGAAGACGGTTCATCGTTGCACAGATTTCGGAATTGGACCAAGACAGTTGGAGGCGCTGTTTATAGGAAGCGAAGGCCCGAGAGGGGTTGTAGTGCTGAGGAAGAAGAAGAAATTTATTTATGCAAGAGAACATTTTCCTTATATAGTATTTGACTTTCAACGTGACTGCAAATCAAATTATTATTCGTTTTTCAAAATGAGGATACCTCCGCGAAATGAACATTTCTTGCTGGTGGTGCTGGCAGGATTTGTTTTGCATTCATATCAGCAAGAAATTGTTCCTAGCTGGAACGCATTGATAAAGCCAGGGAAACGTAATAGCTATGATGATAAATTAGTCTACTTTTGTAGTATAATACGTGAACCGTCATATTGGAGACTCTCAAATCGAAAATAGGGGATTTTAATTTTTGGAATGATCTACTTAAAGGTCAAAAGCTGCAGTGAGACTAACAAACTACTTCTTCCTACTGAACTCACCTGACCACTAAGTCATCCCCTTCTTTTTACTTTCCCACAGCCTGCACTGATTTTGCCTATAAAAGAACATAGTACATTACGACGCCTTACCAAAGCATTACCCGATTAATCTTTTTCCTTTTTCGACAACTTAATTTTTCATTGCTCGAAGCAAATCCTTCCTTCCACCAACTGTTGTTCTTTTGTATGAACCAAATACCTTAATTTTCCTTTCATCCTTTTGCAAGAATAGTCAAAGAAGAAAATCAGAGCGCTACTTACTTTACTACGAGTATCATCTGCTAAAATTTCCCCCAGGACGCCTCCTTCCATTTCTACTTTGCCCTCTCCACTTTTGCATTGACAATGAGGAAGTGTTGCACCAGGTTAACGTGGTTGAATCCAAAGCCAGGTTAACGTGGTTGGGCCAAAGGATATAGCAGAATAAAATCCGGCTGTTGGAAAACACTAGTGATTTTGCGAGCTTAGCGTACTCGCTCCTTACGTACAAGCTAGGGTTGTAGTTTTTAACGTGCATGGCTTAGTCAGAGCTAGTTGCCACCACCATTGCCGCTGACGTTACGTTTCGTAACGTCTGTGAATTAATTAAACATAACCATTGACAGTGAACAAAATTTAATTACCTTCGTGTTCCACTTGCAATGACTATTTTACGTATAAAGTTCAACGCCATCTGAAGGCCCTTGTCAACGTCCAGGCCAAAGGTAGCTGTGGAGAGCGGGTCTTTGTTGTTGTGTATTGATCTGCAACCTGTGGTATGTAGAATTCATTTCAATGGGTTGGTTAATTGCAAGAGAGCTAACCAATTCAAATTGAAGCTCCTACGTTGCAATCGGTTCTCGCTTTTAAATATAGCAGAACTGGTTGACCTAGTTGGACTGAAATACATAAATCAATTGAGCTTTTCATCCTTCAAGTAAAGCAAAATACTATTTGTGTTGAGCGCAAGATATTTTGCAAAAGAGTAGATTAAGTTATCTCGAGCATTTGCATTCAAATCGACTGTATATAATGCAGCCTAAGAGTTAAGGTAAATAATTCATCTACCATCTAAGTTAGTTATAGCACTCAATAAATCGGAATATGAAGCTCGTCTTTCCATTCCTATTCTTAGGCTTACTTTTCGTTACTTGAGTCGAATGCCAACAAACTTATTAACTATGCTAATCATAGGCTAAGCTGTTGCATTCAGACATCCTTCAGCTTTTCCACCTGTGCATTGTTTTCCATATTGATTTCTAGATACCACACAAAAGCCTTCACTTCACTGGAGCAAAACCATATACAGAGCTATACAGGAACTACTAGCAACTCGTCCTTATTGATTTTATAGTTCCATACATGCTTCTATATTTACTTTTTGGATGAAGAGTAGGGGTGGCATATGCACAAGTCGCAATTGTACTTTGATTCATATGTATCCTTACTCTCATGCATTTTTAATAGTCGGTTTGACACGAAAACATTTTTCCAGCTTACTAACTATCTTTCCATCATCGAACAAGGAGCAGGCATAGCAGGATCCTCCATACTCGTACATCATAGATTCATCAGTTCAACCGTTTGCCTATTAACGAAATGGAATGAAATGGAAATTCGTTTCATCCTTCATGCTCTCGTTTGTTCTCCAGCCTAACGCAAAGGATTTAGTCGTACTTATTTTGGAAAATCGATTTTCCTCCAGCATACCTGGATGAGCTGTAACTTGTGTTGTCGTATATCATCAGGTTTCGTTTAACCTCTCCAGCTGCTCTGGCACACAAATGAGACACTTTTGGGGGATGATTTTGGGGTGTGTACATTAGAAATGTGGTTTACGTCCCAAGGGATGCGGGTTGGTTTGGTTTTCGCTCCGATTAAGGCTTTCGTTTCAAGCTCATGTACATTTGATGTGACCACTTCAAAGAAGAAAATATGAAAGGAGATCTGCAAGAGATTAAAGGACCGAAGTTTGCCGGAGTTTCGTATTCCTTGAATATTAAAGACGTTCATGCCTAGCGGGCTTGTTGCTGAAGTAAATAAAGGTACATCATGTTAGATTTCGGCATGAATGTAGGTGAGATTGTTTGTTTGTTTGTTTGGCTAAATATGGTTGAAAACGAACGTCGCTTAATTTAGTGAAGAGAAATTAATTTGAATTTTTCTGGCATGATATGAGTTGACTTATTCTATTCTGATATGTTGAAAAATTGTTCAAAGGATTTATTTCATTTTATGTTGAATTTTCTGTGATTTTAAAATGTAAAACTTTTCTTAAGTTATTTATTGTATTATTTCTTTTATATTCCGTATTACCTTAAGCACTAGTTGCAAATTTTTTGGAGTTTGTTTTGAGGAAAAACTTTGAAATGTTCATTATGAAGGCTTTCAAAGCTGATGTTGCCTTTCATTTCCGTAACGATCATCCAGGGCAATTTAAAATAGTAAATTGAATTTTCTAAAAGATCCACTATTTTGATCATAGTGTTTAGTTCTATCATACCACAAAAGTTTGGCGAATGTTGACTGAAGAGCTGGAGTTTTTATGATTCTTAACCATTGTCCACTTCACTCGAACCTTTTGCTTCCAAACTTGTCTTACAGTAGCTACCAGGTGGAGTGCATTCACACCCCACTTTACTAAAGGTGTTAAATAATTTAAAACAGTTAATTTCCGTAATTGTAAGGACACTAAGCGCTTATTCAAATCGAGAAGGGACAATACTATGGAAAGAAAACTTTAATTCGCAAAAATACCGAATACAAAAACATATTTCATTAAAAAAACATTACAATTTTGACTAAACAATTTTTTTGAGGAACGTTCCGTGCGCTTAAACTTTTGGCAGATAGTGCACAGTTGTATTCCTGGAACCAGGCCCGTGCGCAGGATTTTCGTTTGGGGGGGGGGTTTTGGTTAGAAGAAATAAAAAATATATAGAAAAATATTTTTTTTTAATGCATACCTCCATTCCCTTTCACCCTCTCCATCACACCTTCTTCGTCGCACAATGCTCGTGCGGTCCGCTCTTCATATTTCGTCGTTTTTTCAGATGTGCCACCAAGACAATGTATAGAACATCGGTATGAGGGGGCACACCAAAAATAAGTGAAGTCATCCTGTTAATCCTGTCTTTTCTAATTCGTGGTCAGCTCTCAGAGGTAAAAAAGGTATAAATTTGACGCAGTCAAAAAAATCTGAGTTAGGGTCAAATGCTCCTTAAGATGCTAAGTTGAAATATACTGTACTGAGATTAAATTGTAAGAGTAGCTGTTTCTTGAAGAATCTCGACGATAGGGTCAAAAAACACTCTAACATACTATGTTGAAATTTCCTGAACTTCTTTAGGCGATCTATTGTTGCAAAATGTATTACCAATTGGGTTGTATTCCTAGCACTGTATTGATTCTTTTATGATGCAGGTTTAGATTTAAACACATGAAGATAAACTTAGCTCTCTCCATTACAATGAGTTGGTTAAAATTGAATGCATTCCATGATTGGTACACTAAATTGGTTGGCGTGACTCTTGGGAGATTATGTAGATTTTTATATGCCGTGGTTAATATTCTGGAGGTATTAGTATTTTGCTTTGGTGGATGACTCCAGATTGCCACTCCGCACTGTAATTTCGACAGTAGGAATGCATTTTGTACTAGTAGTTTGATATTCTTGCATAAGCCTTCATATCTTCGTGCCAAGTCAATGATAGGCGCTAATTGCCTCCTTACGTTGTTTATATGCGGGAGCCAGGTTAGACGGTGGTCGATGGTTAGGCCGACCCATGATATTTAAATTCAAGCACGCTTTGTAGCTTTTCACCGTTAATTGTTATGTCAATACGTATGTCACCCTTGTTGTTTTGTTTAATAATAAAATTTTGTCTTTGAAATATTCACCGCTAGTTTATTATCATTAACCATAGATTGTATGTATTCAGATCCTCACTAATGGTGATACCAATCGTATTCTTGCCACGTAACGAGTAAAGAAGTACTGTTTAATCAGCATATAATGTATAATGCCCATTTAGTCTGCGTGTATTCATTTTAAAATGCTACACAAATACATATACATGTGACGATTGTCATGATAAAGATCCTTAAATATTTTAAACATTATTAATTTTAATTAATTCGTCTTTATTCGGGTTAATTTATGTTAACGTCAATCGAAACTTCTACATTAAAAAATAAATTCACTTCTCTTTTTTGTTTCTTAAAGTAATCTATGGTTTTGCAAAAACATTTAAATTTATGTCAAGTATTTTGATTTAAACAGAGTTAAACTTTCTAATGAATTTTAAAAAGCCCATTCAAATTTAGAGTCGATTTTTCTATCAAATGTTGTAATTTGAGTTCTTGATTCATTAATAATTTAATTGCTTTAATTCAAACAAAAACAATGAAATATATGTTCAAAAATAGTAATATTTTTATTTAAATCATTGTAGATCAAAGCAAAATAAAATCTTCTTCGTAGCACTACAGCCCCTCTCCGGCCTTCATCAAATACATTACTGCATATGACAAACGTTCACGGAAAATAATTTTAAATTCTTACTCTTTTAATAAGCTGATGCGCCGAGGTACAGAAAAGATTTCGTTCAGAACTACATCAACGTTTACGCTTATATCACGGTGTATGTTTAGAGAAGCCAAACCGTTTAAACGATCTTCTCTCATTGTTGACCTCAAATAGGTTTTGAGACGACGTAAAGTCGAAAATGAACGTTCGTTTGATGATGTGGTGACCGGCAATACTGCCATAATTTTTAAAAGTTGGTATACATTTGGAAAAGCATCCTTATTACAAATGTCGAGAGCTTCCAATAAATTAGAAACTGCTTTATCTGCTATGCGGCGTCGCCAAATCTTGACTTCATTGATCCAAATTTCGGATGAGTTGTCGTGCAGAATTGAAATGTATGTTTCAAATAATTTTTTACACGCAACCTCATTTAAACTCTTCATTTTCTCAGGAAACAAACATGAGAAGTTCGACAAAATGTTACGATGTTTTAAAAACCGATCTTCGAGGTGGGTTATGAAGAGATCAAGATATGGAATAAAAATAGACACACGATAGTAATCTTCAACGTTCTCACTAATAATATTGCAGCGTGCGGTTTGACGAGATGTGATTCTGGGTTTCGCAATAGTTATATCATATTTTTCACAAATTGTTTCAACTTTTTGAAAAATTGTGTTGAAACTTTCAACTGCATGTTTTCGACTGCAGATGAGTTCGTGCCTCGCGGCGTCAGCTAGTGTGATGGCTTCTGCTAAATCTTGATTTTCCGTCTGCAAGGTTCGGCTCAATGATAAAGTTAAAGAGTGCACTGAATGGAGTACCATAGTGGAAACTTGAAAATTCCCTGTTTTGATTGCAGAAAGCAATTGGAAAGCAGAAGATGAAGTTGCTGCATCTTTCCAAGCTGAGATAATTTCCAAAGCGTCAATTATCGCCGGCTGTAAATCACAATATGTCGCTATGCACTCATGCCGTTCCACCCATCTAGTTGCGCAAAACTTTTTGAGTTTTTTTTTTCTCTCATCTCCCATATACTCATTCTTTATCAAAGAATCTTGCAGAACAAGCTGTCTTTTTGGAGTGTTAAAAAAATTGTAAATACTTTGAATGCAGCCAAGACAATTTTTAATCGCGGGAATGTCACAAGCTGAACAGACCGCTAGATTGAAACTGTGGGCCGCGCGATGTGAATACAGAGCCAATGGATATATTTTTCTGATATATGCTTGAGTTCCGTGAAACTCTCCACTCATTGTTGCTGCGCCGTCATAACCTTGTCCGAAAAGAACTTACAATCAATACTAGAAGAGCCGAGAAAATCTAAGATAACTTTCGATAATCCTTCTCCAGTAAAATCGACAGTTGGAATGAAGGATAGAAAATCTTCACGAATCTGAAATTTTCCATCAGATGTGACTAAATATCGAACACAGATTGAAACTTGTTCGATGCCTGAGATGTCTGCACATTCGTCTCCTAAAATCGCAAATGCTTCTGAATCATTTACTTGATCAATTATTTGTTTTTGGATCAAAGTATGACATATGACAATCAGCTCGTTCTGCATACGATTACTAATGTACATTGGATTTTTGAAGATTTTTTCATTAAATTCTTCAGCTCAGCATCACTTTTTGCCCGATATCTCAAGAGGGCACGAAAATTACCGTCGTTGAACTCAGGTTCTTCGGAAGCAATTCTGCCAGTGTCTTTTGAACCACGAAGTGCTAATCCCTGACGTCCACAAAGAATCACAGTTTCGACTATGGGAATCAGCAATTTTCTGCTGTTTTCAATAAAGTGAACTTTTTGTTGACTTAGTTGTAAATCGATTGATTGAGCAGTTTTGTTGTGATGTTGCGATCTTGTTTGCCATTTTTCAATTGATGTTTTGTGATAGTCAAGTTGTTGATGTTTTTGAAAAGTTTCTAATGCCTTTTTCCAGTTGTCAAATGGTTGTGCTACCAATTTTCCGAGGGCTCGATCGTTAACCCCTTCATATTGCACTGAAAATAGCACGCAACACTTGCAAAATCCTGCATCCATCATTTTAGAGTATGCCAACCATGAATATTTTAAAAGCCACTTCCTTTGAAATTTAAGATTTCTATCACCGGACGATGGAAATTCATAATTTTCAGGAGGAAACCAAATAAGGTCTTGATCCAAAGCTTTCAAACTGGATGCAGACTTCTTGATATAAAGTCCTATATCCTGAGGTATTAATTGTGGCGAGTCTGATCCAGACAAAGAAATTTCAGCTGTTTGAATATTATCAACAGCAATAGGTTCATGTTCAGCGTTTTTCTGAAAGTATTGCATATAAATTGGTATAAGTTACGAATTCAGTATGTACGCTTATGTATTCGTTTTTATGCTTTCACGTTTTTTTATGAATTCATGTTTCCGCGTACACAAACATCGAAACAATTGTCAATCACAGTATTGAAAATTTTGATCTTGAACCAGGACAAAAATTCCAGTCTCTCAGAATCTGACTACAGCCACTCGTTGAAATTAAAATTATTGAAAAGTAATGTAAATTCGATTTTATTCTTTATCTAATCTCCCTTCAAGAGACTTCGAGTCTCCCGATGAATCATATATTATATTTTCAGAGACTCTGAGACACTCTAAAATTACCAAAAGTTATATTGAGAGATTGTAAGCCACATCAGAGACATTTCTAGAGACTGTGCGAGACTCATGGAGACTCGCAGAGGCTATCAGAGAGTGGAATTTTATCCCGGGAAGCATTTGTTTGAAATACGTACCGGCGTAAATTTTGATGAAGATGGGGTTTCTTTTTCTAAACGCTTCTTCAACGGAGAGTTGGAAGTTACTTGCACCATTTGCTAAATAAAATTCAACAAACAATTACATTATATACAACTTTGCAATTAGTTTGAATGAAATCTTGTCAAAAACAAATATTTAAAAGTTTTTAACTTTTTTTTAAGTAGTTAGTTTTTAGTTAAAATTTTGCGCAAAAGTCTCGAAGGATTGAAATGATTTGACTGACAAGCATGTGTCATTACTTGTACAAAATCATGAATTTATGATAGAAAAAATGAAGAAAATTATAAAATGCTAAAATACTAATTGACATATTTTCAAACCTCTAAACTCCGAAATAAATACATTTCAGTTACTAAACTAAGCCCACTAACTTTTCAAATTTAAATACTCGAAAGCTGAAAAAGTAGAGTTTAAACTTTGACCTTTTTTATTTTGGATAATGGATGGCTTAAGCTACGCGAGCACTGGGTCGGTACGGTACGGACTTTTTGATTACAAGGAAAACTGTGGATTGTCCTGTCCCGACCGTAAAAAATTAGTGCACTTTTGTTTTTTTTTAAATACCATCTGTACCGTGCGTGCCGTGCGGTACCGATCCAGTGCGTTTCAGGCCATAAACTGTAGCTTTTACTTACATTATCATTTTCCAGTCGAGGTTTTTTATGGAAAAATTGACGGATATCCATTTTTAAAAGAGTTGTCAGCTGCCACTTCCGCGAAAAGCAAACCATATTTGATTTGTTGAGAATGCCTTTGAATCAAACTATTCACGCAATTCGGAGAATTGTTTACAGTCACTTGTGAAACAAACACGAATAAATTTATAGTTTTTCTTGCTTTCACATAAACACACTACACAGTTGAATTTGATTTTGTTTTGATTAGCTTTTTGTCCTTTGTCACGCGACTAAAATTTCATATCAATCACAAACCGCTTGCAATAGAAGATCTGTGTGTTGGAACAGAAGAGAGCCAACTGGAGTCAAAATTAAAGTTGTGCATTTTCTATGGGATTTTCCGTGCATTTTCTATGGGATGGCATTAGTCCTTTTGTTTATAGTGACCTAAAACTCTTAAGCCCAATGCACAAGCGCTTTTGAACACTGAGTCGCCACAGGAGTGCTGCTGGTGGGGATGTACAAATACGCAGCGCAGTGCTGCTTTAGTTGTCTTTGGCAAACAAGGCAAACGTTGAAGCACTGAATGTACTAAAGGATATCTAATGTACTTTCCAAGTGTCCCATATGCAGCTACGCAACTTTAAAAACAGCACGTGTGTCCCAAGCTTTATTGAGCAGCACGGATGATATGCGTCGATACACCACACATCGCATTCCAAATAGCATTTTTGGGGCCCCTAAGCCAATGAATTATTTAAAAAATAAACTTTTAGGAAAAAAAGAAAACCGACTTCAAAATGCCCTAAAAAGATTGAAATAAACCTTTTGGAATCGGTGCCAAATCAGTTGTTCCCCGTTTCAATTGGTATATAACTTATTGCCATTGCCCTTTCAAAAACGGAGAAACTGATTTGGCACCGATTCCAAAAGATTTATTTCAATCTTTTTGGGGCATTTTGTAGTTGGGGTTTCTTTTTTTCCTATTAGTTTATTTTATTTCACGCTTTTTAGTGACTATCGATCTATAGAAAGTATTCTGGCCAAAATCACCATTATCTATCCTCAAAAGATGTGGAGAAAGATATGGACTCTAAGTATTCAAATTTTTCCATCTAAGCTGTGAAAATCACGAACTTTGACATAACATGTTATCCAATATATTTCCGTTCTCACCGAAATTAGTCCAATCCATACACACATCATTTTTTCAAAGAAATCGCCAAGTAATAAAATGGTCCTTCTTAACCGTAACAATCGTTTACGTTTATTCGATATCCATTGCCTTGGTAAAAGCTTTCATGAAAATTGTGCGATAGTTTAGTGAAAACTCAACTATGTATTTCCATATTCAACTTCAAAGTTAAATACTGTCGTTTCAGGACTCGGTTCCTGTCGATCTTTAATGTTGAAATCACTAATTTTAAATTACCTAGAAAGTAACGAATCAAGTTTCAAATAGAATTAATTCTATAATTTGTAGTCATTCAATCCATAATATTTCTTACAGGAACCATGCAAATTTTATGTATAACTTCATCTAATGATGTAAAAAGGATCTCGTAATGCTGTCATTGTCAGCCCGAGGACAAATGTTGATGGGAAAGGACTCATGAAATTTTCCACGAAAAATTTGCTCTTATTCATCTTAATTTGAAGCAATTAAACTACAATGCGAATTCATTTATTGGTTATTTCCGACAGAAATGATTGACACAAATGTACCGTTAACTTTGAAAATTAAGGATACTGATTCCTTTTATCATTCAGGATCAAAAGGTTCCAAAATACTTACAATGTTTCGTACGAAAGTGCACCAAATTCAATTTTTCGGCACCCATAAAACATATTTAACTGTTAATATCTGCAAGCGCCTTGAAAAGATTACAATTCTGTGCCGATATATTTTAGTCTAGTATGTTGTCTCTCTTTTGAAACCTTAACAATGAAAATTCTGATATGCGTCGAGCAGTTATGCCGAAAAATCCAGCTGTAAGTCGGAAATTTTCTTATTTTAACGGTAAATGTCCTTTACCATTATTTGATTCGTATGTCCTTAAAATGGGACCCTATAGAAAGTAAGTCCTACGCATTACTGAAAACAGGACTCTTTTATCTGATCCCGTTCAAAAGTTATGCGCCTACATACATAAAAAAAAGCAACAACAAAAAATATACGCGACGAACTGATAACCTTCTTACTTTTAGAAGTCGGTTAAAAATGCGTGTATGCCAAACATCATTTGAGTGCAATTGAGATATTTGCCTTTTCAACCAGCTGTGCGATAGGGGATTATTTATTATTACAATATATTTATTCTCGAGGTTTTATACGGATGAACATAAAATAATCCGCAATAAAATTAACTTGGGTCTTTTGGGGGGGGGGGGTTTTAACCCCCAAAACCCCCCCCTTGCGCACGGGCCTGCCTGGAACAAGTTTACTTTGTATTCCTGGAACAAGTTTAGTTGTGGTATTTTTTTTTTTATTATTACAACGATAAATTTCGTTGTTTTTACCAAATCTTTTCCCAACTGCAGCCCGGATTAGCGAACATCCATACTTTGAATGCATTGATAGCAGCTATGTCCAGAATATGATAAAATAGGGCTATGAGCCAACTGTTGGTTTTGCTTTGTATTTAATATTGTTGAGCAATCTGATCACTTACATCAACCACTCCTTTGGTTTTGTTGTACAACTATATTTTTATTTTTTTATTTTATTTATTTAACCCAAAAATTTACATAAAATACAGGAATTTTACGTAAATCCCACAGAGATAATTGATATACCTGTTTGTGGGTTTGGTTTGGACTCAAAACTTTGTTAAAATAAAATATAAATTCAATATTTAAAGTATACTAGAAGAGAATAACAAGTGTAACATTCAATATTTTGAATAACACATAAAGTAATTTTTTTTTCTTGATGAAAAAGAAAAATTTACAATATATTATAATGTTTTTGTTATAAATTAGGTGCTATCCATTTTTTCAATTTTCTTTTCATCAAAGTTTCGTTAGATATGGCTTTTAATTCGTTAGGAATTTTATTATATACATTTATGGCCTTTATGAAACTACTCTTAATACTAACTGTTTTGAATCTCTTCGGTACCTGTATACTTTTATTTCTAGTAATGCTATTTGTACATAAAAATTTTTCTTTGAGATCATTATAGTGATACTTTAATGATTCAAAGAAGAAAAGTTGCTCTAAATTCAAACTGTACCTTGAGGTACACCCGTATGAACAAAGCAATAGTCACTCAAAACATTATTCGCTGTGACACGCTGCGATCTGTTTTGTAAATAAGAACTTATTAGCTGATGAGCGTGACCCCTTTTTGCATAATTATACAGTTTATATAGCAAAAACTTATGATTAACCGTATCGAATGCCTTAGCTAAATCTAAAAAAGTTGTCGATATCGGTATACTTTTATCAAGTCTATCATAAATTAACCTTGTGAGGAAGTTAAGCGCATCATTGGTGCCCAAATTTTTCATAAATCCATATTGTCTTTTAGATATTATTTTATGAGTGTTAACAAATTCTATCAATCTGTGGTAAATAATTTTTTCAAGAATTTTGGCTATGTTAGAAATTAATGAGATAGGTCTGTAGTTAGACATTTTATGTTTTTCTTTAGATTTGTAAATCGGTATTACATCCGCTCGCTTTAATACAGGCGGCCAGATGGATGTTTCAATAAATAAATTTATTATGTGTACAAGTGGCTCGACAATAAAATTGGCGAGGGATTTAATATACTGATATCAACCACACCACTACTTTTAATTTTCAAATTTTTTATAATGTTCAGAACTTCATATTTATCAGTTGGTAGTAAAAAAATTGTATTTCGACTAACAGGAGGTAAACGTAGTTCTATATTAGGTGGCTGATCAACTTTATTACTGAGATTTGAGCCAACGCTACTAAAAAACGTATTCATACAGTTGGAAATTCGGCATGGATCATCGATTCTACTATTGTTATCATCATAAATATATTTTATTGTATTATTCTTGTTAATACGTTTGCTAAGTTTATCATTAATTATGTGCCACAAATTTTTGGAATTGTTGATATTATTTTTAACCATCTCTTTATCATGTATGATTTTGACTTGTTTTATTATTTTATCAAGTATTTTCACGTATAGTTTATAAATAACCTTATTTTCTATATTATTTGGATCCGTTTTCCAGATCCTATACAGAGTCTCCTTAGTCTTACAAGAAATTAATAGGCCTTTAGTGATCCATGCACTTCGTGCAGTATATGTAGATTTCTTTTTACAATTTTTCTTTGCAAGGGTTATACAATGAGACATTAGTTTTACAAGTGATTCAGTGGCGAAAATACGATCTTCCATTGGTAATATTGAATTTCAATATACATTTTGTGCAATCTTAGGCAGTTTGTTATAATTAATGGTTTTAGTTTGAGCTTTGATCTGATTAATTGTAATTTTATTTATTTTTAAAAAAAGGTGGTAATGATCATTGAAAAGTACAGCTAATTTGAGGGCTGTCATTTCTAAAGTATTAGTTTTGATAAAAATAATACCAATACATGAACCTTTATTAGGGTCTTTTTCCGATGATCTGGTAATTGACTGAAATGCAGGGGCGATATAATTCCAGACTTTTAATTTTGATCTTCTCCTCTGAGTTTCTCATCGGTGTGCTAGCTTTACGATAACATTACTGCTCTATTTTTTGACGAACGTATGGTACCAGAGTGCAACTGTCTCTGAACGCAAACAAAGCAGAATTTATAGGTTTATATGGTCTAGGAAGCAATTGATTTGGTATATAAATTTTAATTTTCCTGAAGTTACCGCAGAAGGTCAACTCCTTCAGCCAAAGTTGATCAGGTAATTAATTCCAGGCTCATGGAAAAATTAACGGCAGTTATTCCATATCCTACTAGTAAGAGGCTTACTAAGTCCAGTACAACTCTTTCTCTCTCTCTCTCTCTCCTTAGTTTTTCTGGTTGCTTCACCGGTTTTCTTAAAAAAATATACGTACAGTTTATGCTCTGATAATAGTTTTACCCAATGACATTCAAAGCTTTACCCAGATACACAGTTGCAAGCACGACAGTTATTACAGTAGGCACAATGAAGAGGTTTGTTGATTTTGGGAAAGAATACAATTTGTTAGTAGGAAGGAAGGAATGAGATTTTGTGAGTAAAAAGTAATGAAGTAATGAATGAAATTTTGTTAGTGTGAAAATTGAGATTTTAAATTTTTTTACAGTTAAAAATAGGAGAGGAAAGTTAAAATTAATATGACGGGGGAATAAAAATAATTCGCACTACAACCTCTATCATCCTGCAACAAACGCGACCGATTGTCTCGGTCCATTGACCGCGTCCTTCAATTTCGAAATCCAAGTAACGATGAACTGTCTTTGTCAACCGCGTCAGACCATCGTTTCCTTGATTCTCCACCCTGCAGATATCCCAGCGAATACCTTTTTGAGTATCCGTTGTTCGTCCATACAATTCACATGGCCAGCCAATTGCAGCTTCCGCAGTCTAACATTCGCTGAAACCTCCGGCTCGTCAAAAATTTTATACAGCTTATGGTTGTATCGAACTCGTCTCGTCATTGGTCCCCGTCTAGTTCACTACAACTATCCGCCTGAGGACCCGTCTTTTGAAGGTGTTTAGTATATTTGCGGATACTGGGGTTAGGGTTTCACTCCCATGGCATAGCACAGGTCTTATCACAGGTTTGTATGCTTGGAGTTTTATTTTTATGCAGCTAGTCCTTAATATCGTAAAAACGGAATAAGTATTTTTATTTGTGAGCTATATTCTTCATCGTTTTACGTCTCTTTCATTAGCGGTTCCTGTTATTTTGTCGTCTGGATATACAAATTTGCCCCCACATTTTCGATATTTTATTCACCAAAGTTCAAAAGATTTAGTATTGAAGTATTTGCCTTGTCTGCGTTATGAACTTTGTTATATTTTTATTGATTTGTAGCCCTACTAATTTTGCTTCGCTGTTTTTTTTTCAGAAAAAGTTCGTTGGTGGTTGTTAATGTCGTCTGCCTAGGCTACCATATGTCGCACCTTGAATTATAACGTACTCCTTACATCGACAGGTAGCTTTCTGATGACGAATTTCAGACCCAAATCGAGTAACGATGGGGCTAATCCATCTTCCTGCTTTAGTCCAATATTTGTGTCAAATGCATCGGTGAGTTGGTTATTGATGTGGACTCGGGAGGTTGTCGACGTCATTGTAATTCTGGTAAGATGGACTATTTTGGCTGGGATGCCAAAACTAAGCATTATTTGGTACATTACGTTACGATCAATACTATTATTTGCTTGCTTAAAGTCAACGAATGTTTGGTGTATATCTATGTTGAGCTCCCGGCATTTATCAAGTACTGGTAATTAATTGGTCTATTGTCGATCTACCAGCTCAAGCCATCTTGACACCCCTCAATAATACTGCTGGCCTTTTATTCGATTTTATTTTCTAAGAGTGATATCCCTCTTTAGTTTTCGCACTGTAGCTTGTTGCCTTTTTTGTGGATAGGGAATATATTGGATATTCCAAAAAGTTTTTAGCCATTTTTGTCGCTAGATGGTATTCGTTGTCATATATCGGGCAATACTAATCAGATTGAGTCAAACTGACATTCGTTTGAAAGGTGACATTCCAGTCTATAATTTTCACTCGGACAAATTTGTATTTCATCATTCGTGTCAAAAGTTTTATTCATTTAAAAATGAGAGAAATTTTTGAAAAAAATTCGTTATATTTTACAATATCACCACGATCAAGGTGAGAATGCATCACAGGCTCGTGAAAAAAATTGTGGTGTCTACGGTCAAGATACTTTATCGAAAACCACAGCCAAGCGAAGGTTTGCTCGCTTTTGTTCTGGAAATTTTGATATCAAAAATGCACCTCGCTCAGGTCGACCAATCACTGAATAAGTCGATGAAATCTGACAAAAAACTTGAAAGAGACTGACACATAAGCAGCCATTACATTGCGAAGGAACTGAATATCCATCACTTAACAACATTGAACCATTTGCGTAAGGGTATCCAGCTCGATACTTGAGTGCCGCATGAATTCATACAAAAAAATTGATTGACCGGATTTCCATTTGCAAAATGCTAATAAAATGCAACGAAATTGCGACATTTTTGAAGCAAATCATTACGAGCGATGAAAAATGAGTGAGATATGAGAATGTCGTTTGAAAAAGATCATGGTCAAAAAAAGGTGAATCATCACAAACGACTTAAAAGCCAGGATTGACACCAAATTAGGTTATGCTGTGTGTATAGTGAGATTGGATGGGAGTTGTTTATCATGGGATGCTAGAACCTGTCCAAACACTCAACTTGGCTCTGTACTATCAGCAATTAACTAGATTGCAACATGCGATTCAAAAAAACCGGCCAGAATTCATCAATAGAAAGGGCGTTGTCGTCCATCATGACGATACCAAACCACACTCTTTCATGACCCGACAAAAATTGACAGAGCCAGGCTGGGAAGTTTTGATGCATCCACCGTATAGTTCAGACTTTGTACTTTTTGACTACTATTTGTCTTGATCTCTACAAAACTTCCTTAATAAAAAGAAATTCACTTCAAAAAGGGACTGTGAAAATCATTTGGCCAAGTTTTTTGCCGATAAACCACAAAAGTTCTACACAAATGGAATAATGGCTCTTCTCAAAAAATGGCAAAGGGTCATAGATAATAATGGACAATATGTACTTACATAAAATCCATTTTGAATAAAAGAAATATTCAATCGAAAAATTAATAAAAAGGCTCAATACTTTTTAGACTTACCAATCATTAATAGGCTCCACTCTTTCGGCATATGTTCTTGTTGCCAAATTACTAGATTACTTTGTGAATAGCTTTATGAACATTGCTACCACCATATTTGATGAGCTCCACTGTAATTTCATTTGTGCCCGGTGCTTTATTATTCTTCTGGGCTTCAATGATGGAACACTCCATCCAGAGTGGGTGGAGCCAATGTAAGCTCTCCGAAAACAACTATAGACTCCGATGCTCTGGAGCTGTGTGGAGGATTAAGGAGGTTGTTGAAATATGATGCCCATCTTTCCTTAATCTTGCTTTCATCAGCAATGATATTGTCGATGTCATCACGACAGAGCATGCTATTGGGCTGATAACCACGTATCAAGCTTTTCACTACTTTGTATGCTAGTCTAGTTGCTCGATAGACTTACATCAATACTTCTCAATTGGTCGTCATAGTATTTTCTTTTCTTAATTTTAATTATCGTATACGCTACTCTTGCGATATTTTCATAGTTTTCTCTCTTCGTCCTGGTTTTTCTACCCACGCATTCTTTGCACGCCTGATTCCTTTTGTCTAATGCATTCTGGCACTCATCATCGAATCAATCGTTTCTCTTGCACCGGGCTAAATGTTTAGAGATATTTAGTGAAGTTTTTTATCTTATCTTTTACAAACTCGTGAGGATTTCATGCGGGACTCGGAAGATTCGTTTCTTCTTGATGGTAATAGGTCCCTAATTCAATGAATTGGCGAAAAAACAACAACTCCACCTGTTTGCGTTCAAAAGCTATGCGTGAGCGTACATAATACAGAGCAACTACGAGTGGAATTCGCATGGGAAGGGTTCCGTATTACCAAATTTTAATCCAGTTGATTTTTTAGAATTAAGCTTCAATTTCTATTTTGCACTTATGATAAATTTGTCTGATACTTTTCATTTTTTGATATGTTACTTATATTAATAGGGTAGGTAGTATTTTTTATAATTTTGTGTTATACTGCATGCACTCCAAATGAATTTAAATGTCATTATTTATTTGGAGAGTTTGAGATATTTATGTATGGTTATAAATGAAGTACAAAATGGTTTAAATTTCATGTTCTTGCCAACAATATTGAAAAATTAAATTAATTGTTGAGACTATAGACTTCTACATAGTTTTCCAATAATCTAGAAATAATCCGTATTTTGTCGAAATTTTAAGGCTCGTATGTTCAGAGACCAGGTTGGGATTGGTCAATTTTCATTTATTTTCTTTAATAATTCAAAAACAAATACATTGAAAATTATACAAAAATGTAACACAGTACATTTGGGGGAAATTTTTCACCCCTTCCTCCCCAAAAAGTTACTCCGCTTTAAAAATTTAGTTGGATCATTTCACCCTTTTCGCATCAACTTAATCTAAATCTATACGACAAATTTGCTCTACAAATGATCCAACTAAAGTTTAGCTAATACAAGTACTTACAAGAGAAATTTAACTTGAACATAACTTGCAGATACAAAAACATATTGAGTTCGCATAAGTAGAAAAATTAAAATTAACTCCCTCGCCTCTAAGCATGGTGGTCGCCATCACCGGTGTGTATTTAAGAGCGATGGCCAAAGGAAAATTAGTACACACGTCGAAACCACCTTCTTCTAACATTTTTCTTCTCCAAAAATTTTTCAGAAAAATTATTATTAAAAATATGCAACTCATTTATGTAGCTGCAAATATATTTAATTTGCACGAACGTATTTGGGTCGCGAAAATTCATATGTGCACCAAATTTGAGCTTAATCCGTGCAGTGAGTCCGGAGTAAATTTGCTATCACAGATGGACGGACAGACACCCGAGTGATCCTTTGAGGGTCATTTAAAAGTTTCCGCCCTTACCGCCGAAAAGCCATGATACATTCAAGTTTTATTGCCAACCGATAGATGGCATATGCATGCCATAAAAATTTAAAGTCATTTCGATCTGTACAAAACACATGGTACCCTTCTAAAGTTGACAGGTGACTTTTATTAAGAACAATGGATAAAATTGAGTATCGCGCGGTGATAAAGTACCTCTATTTGAAAGGGAAAAAACTCGGGAACTGAAAGAAGAGTCAGACGGTTGTAAAAGCATTTTTGACGATGAACATTCTAGACGTCCAAAAACTGCTTCAACGGAAGATATCGTGAGTTCAGTGCACACAACCGAAATTAATGAAGCTTGTGGTATATCAACAAAATGGATGTATACGACTTTACATGAAGATTTATGCATGAGAAAATTATCCGCGCGATGGGTGCCGCGTTTGTTGACGATCGACCAAAAGCGAGTACGGCCTTGATTCATCACCATACTCCGGAGACTAAACAACAGTCACTGCAGTGAATCGGGGAACCAAATCTGAAGCAGGTGAAGGTAGTTATTTCTGCCGGAAAAGTGATGGTGACAGTTTTTTGGGACACCCGTGGAGTAATTATGGTAGATTACCTTCAAAAAAGTAAAGTCGTTAACGAACCCTATTACACTACGTTGCTGGACCAATTGTAGACGGAACTCAATTGAAGACGGAACTCAGAAAGAAGGGGATATTTCATCAAGACAACGCGCGAGTCCACAAATGCATGGTCGCAATGGTGAAATTGGACGAATTGAAGTACGAATTGCTTCAACACCCACCCTACTCACCAGACCTAGCTCTGAGTGACTTTTTTTGTTGCCCAACTTGAAAAATTTCTGAGTAGGAAAAAATATGGGTCAAATACCGAGGTTGAAGCGGCAGTGAACCTGTATTTTTCAGATCTACTCAAAGAATTTTTTCCGATAGGTACGACTAAAATATTGAAGGAATGATGAAAAAAAAACAGAAAATGACGACCAATCGCCAAAAAAACAGTGGTGTCGGAATCTGAAAGGTTTCTTTTTGACCAAATCATAACCAGCGAGATCCATTGGGGTGCTGTCAGTTCAAGCTGAAGAGCAACCGCGCTGAAATGTGGAGATTACGGGCGGGCAAAAATGTAAGTACCGTGGGCTAACACAGCACAATTTACAAAACAAATTTTCTTCAGCAACCGATCGCGAGGCACCAAGGTACACATTCGAGCCACATGGAAGTCCAAGTCTGAACGCATATAAAAATCGAACATCCACGGAGCCGGCACACAGAAGTCGTAAGCTTGTTCCTAGACTTTTGTTCCCTTATTTCACAATTTTCTGGCACAGTGATGGCCACGACAAAATAGCTATTTTTCGTTCCATTCCCGCGCAAGAAATCTCGTTCAGCAACAAATTTTCTTCCACCTTGCAAATTAAATACGAGAAACATACAAACTAAATCCAAGACTGCACTTCTGATAAAAAATATTCTTCTATATTTTACACAACGTCGTCGACGATAACCGGCGCAAATTCAAAAATTAGCAAAAGAAATTTCATAAAATGACTGAACTGCACCAAAGTAACGACCACGACCCAAAATGTATCTCGCTTCCCTACTACGCTAGCGCGACAGCTATCCCACTCGACCTTTCAAATACGAGTCCCGGGCATGCTGTCAACAGTGGTTTCTTTGGCAAGCCCTCTGCTTGCCGGCTACGGTGGTTCCTCTCCGTTGAGATAGGGACGCAATTAATTTTTAAATTGCGTTGAAAAGTGGATTGCTGTCATCGAATTTTAGTTGTATTTTTTTTTTATTTAATATTTTAATATAAAAAAATTTTTTCTTAATCTTTTTGTTTTTAAATTATAAATAAAATTAGATGATATTTAAGGATTTTTTTTTTTTTTTGAGTAGCAAAACAAACATGATGTTTTCGCCCGGGAATGCTTTTCGAGTAGTTTGCCTAGGCAACTGCTCGATTACTACAATAGGACGGAAAACCTTTCAGTCCAGCCACGTGGGAACGGGTAAAAATATAACGAGAAGGATTCTCGACATTACATTTTCCTTATCAATGAATTTTTTTATGATCTGTCCTTTACAATCTATTTTAGAATAGAGAAATCTAGATTTTTTGGGCCATATGGAGCACCACATATTATTTTTTACATAAAATAAGTAGCACGACACTGAGTTGCCTTATAATTAATCTTTGAAAACCCCCCGCTGGCTACGGCCTTGATGTAAAAGCTAATCAATATGGAGAGTTTTGCAAAAATCTATCAATGAAAAATGCGACCATTTCCACTATGTTCTCATGACGATCTCGATTTCTTATCTGGATCAAATTATTGAGCCTCAATTGTGTAATCATTTGCTTCCTACATATTTTCATTATTTCAATCAAATAATTCATCAGAAAAAGCGGCTATCGAATTCTAAAAACAAAACCAGAACATATTTTTGGAACGTAAAAATTTCTTTGAAATATTCCAAGCATGAAATCAAAATATTTAGCCAACAATATTATTTTTACCATTGAATCATTTGCAAGTTATATAATAATTTACTTATCCAACCAAGCTTACGCATATACAATATACACCCTTTCAAGTTCATAAATAAAATTTCAAGAGAAAAATCACTGCACACATCAGATTCTCATTTCTACGTAAAACATTTAACCCCAGTGTGGAAAAATCAAATCAGAAAAATGATTTCCATTTTCGCAAAATCATTTACCATCAAATTTCACCTCCTTCAAATTTCTCCGAATATCCGTTTATAAAAAATTTAATAAGCGTAAATTTCCCAAATTAATTTTTACGATCAATTCCGTTTCATGATTGCGAACAGGCGAAATGAATTTTCCGCAAATTTCCTTTTTTTCGCCGGATTTAACAGGCTGATAATAATAATTCGATTGGTATCTTTTCGGTGAAAGAAAAGCACAGGAAGCAGGAAAAGATACTCCGCCGGCAAAGAAGCTTCGTTTTCCACGCTTTCTTACACGTATCACTAATATAGTCTCAGCATGTATGTATCTCTTCTCTGAGTATGTCCGTACCTCAGCACTCTCCCTGGGGTCGGGTGAGGAAATTTGCGGTGAGGTCGATGAGTGAAAGACATCAAGCACAACGCAGCAGCAGGTGTTTTTGGATTCTTTTATATTTATTGGTGGTATTTATGGAAAGTGATTAGAGGTACGGCGATTTGTTGTTGGTGTGTTGTTTATAAGCAAACATACTGGTGCTCTTCTTGGATGTACATTCTATCTGTTGGAATGGAAAATGTATGGGAAAATGTTTGCGGTTTCGCGGAAATGTGATTTCAGTGGTTTTCTGCTTATTGTTGAAAGGGGTTTTATTTGTTGAAAGAATTGATTAGCAGATGTGCTGGCTTTATTTCGAAATGGTTTGCAAATGTGGGCTTTTGCTCCATCAAATTTTTATACGCAACAATAAACTCGAATAATGAATTCTTTCTCAGCTTATCGGTGAAATCGAATCTCTAAATGTTTTGGTTTTGGAAATCTAATTAGGATTTTGTTCATGGTTCAATTCAGTTTTCACCGGTTGGATCGGAGTAAAATATTTATTTTCAGTTCTGTACGCATTGATTACTGGAGAGTACTGAAGAGAAGGAACAGAGCATTCCAGGATAATCCTTCTGAAAAGTTAATTGGATGTTTCTTTGAATTAGAGACCCCAATGAAGGATTTATGTTCACGGTTTTTAAACTTTAATGCTACTTACCCCCGCTTAACAGGACCCCGCTATGCATTGTTTCGCCTTAACGCGAATTATAAATTACTCGCTATAATGCCTTGCTTTACATTATTAGTTATACAGTTCCGAAAAAAAGGGTGGTCCAACCAAAACCCACGAGGTTAATTGTAAATAAAACAAAAAGTTTTCAGAGAATTATGTTTATATTTTTTATTATAATAGAAGGATCTATGACAATTATGTGTAGGGTAAAATATTGCCCAAATGCTCGCCACGATCACGGTGGGATACTTCTATCCGATGGGCCATATTTTCAATGACTCTGAGATATAATTGAGGTTCCATGTCGTTAACGTGCTGAATTATCTCATCTTTCAGCTCTTGGATTGTTCTTGGTTTACTGACGTACAGTTTCTCTTTAAAATATCCCCAGAGAAAGAAGTCCAACGGTGTCAAATCACATGATCGTGGCGGCCAATTAACATCGCCACAACGTGAGATAACAATGCCATTGAATTTCTCGCCCAGAAGAGCCATTGTTGCGTTGGCTGTGTGGCAACTAGCACCATCGTGTTTGAACCACATATTGTCCAGGTCCATACCCTCAATTTTTAGCCACAAGAAGTCCGTTATCATCTCACAATAGCGAACACCATTCACGGTAACTGCTTGCCCGTCCTCACTTTTGAAGAAGTACGGCCCGATGACGCCGTCAGCCCATAAACCGCAACAAACAGTCACTCTTTGTGGATGCATTGCCTTTTCAACAATCACTCGTGGATGCTCATTTGCTCAAATATGGCAATTCTGCTTGTCAACGAATCCACTGAGGTGAAGCTGTGCCTCGCCGCTGAAGATGATTTTCTTTGTAAAGTCACCATTTCCTTCTGTCTGTTCAACCAACGATTCGGCGTATTGCCGATGCTTGTACGAATTGAACCTTGTAAGCATGTAAATTTAAATCTTTATTCAATATTCGCATCAGTGATGTTCGTAAGATGCTCAATCGTTAGGCACAACGACGAGTCGAAGTTGACGGCTCGTCTGCCATACTATCGCGAACAACAGCAATTTTTTCCGCAGAACGAACTGAGCGAGCATGCACAGGTAATTTTACATTTTCTACAGATCCGGTTTGCTGAAATTTGCCCACAATTTTCCCGATTGTGGACACATTTGGTCGATTATGCTGACCAAAAAAATCACGAAGTGCACGAAATGCGACTCTAAATTTTCCACTTGCTAGAACGTGCTTAGAATTTTCAGGTTTTGGGTCATAGTCCCTACACTCCAGATTGCTGCAATTGTTACACAGAGAGCTCCTGCCAGGCACTTTTTAATCTAGTGAAGTATGGTTGTTACAAGGGCAATTGAAGCAGTGTGGCAGGAACACTCTTTACTCATGTAGAAACTTTTAGATATCTTTTTTGGTCAACTAAACTTCGTACAAACATTATCCCCTGTAGTTTTATTGCGTTAGTCTTATTTCAATCCGGCTTAAGTTGAAAAACTTCCATTCTTGAGTCTGTAGCACTATCAATGTCGTGGATTTCGAGGATTGCTTTGGATTTAATTGAAGTTACTGTCGCCTTTTCTCCGAAGAGTTTTTCAACTACGTCGTGAAATGATTTTAAAATGAATCAAGTTGAGAAAGCAGGAGAGCGCTCCTACCAAAAAGTCTCTGTAACCATTCTTGGGTTTGCAACAAGTTTTCCAGTAGCGTGAATCGATAATTTGAATTATTCATCTGACACTGGGATAAGAAACCTTTCAAATTTATGCATAAGATGCAGAGTTTCTTACATAAGAACATTGCAGTCGCCGGTGCATACTACAGTGCATGATTTTTTATTTTGTCTGAAAAAAATATATATGCTTCTAAATATGTCCAAAACATCCGACACAATTGTAAAAAAAATCAAAATCCAGTGAAAGAGGAGATATTGTATTTTTTGTCTTTGGTCCATATGTGGTACATTATGCACTTGCACTTGTATTAAAATAAAGTATTTCAAGTTTTATATACAAAACAGAAATTAAATTTGCCTTCTAATGGTGAAATTTATAAAAGCAATTGTTATTTTCGTTCAAACATAACTCAACGCAATACTCTTTGCAGTATACATTTGTTTTTCCTTTACAATGAGTATACTTGCAGTGCTGTCTATTCGAATTCCATTTAGTATCAAATCCATTCCGCCTTATATCTCGAGGTAGAAGAATTGCTACGTTCGACTTTTTCTTCTTTATCTCAATCATACAATACTATCTGCTGCAGATGACGGCCGTCCTTTTTTCTTTTGTGGCAATGGACCATACATGCAGAGAGTTTTAGCGATTTCTAATTTAAAATCTTTTAGTTTTATTGGAGTTGATTTTTCCTTCTGTTCTCCGACTCTTCTGTATAATAACCAGCAATTTATGACGGTAACATCAAGGATATGGTGCAATAAATGAAGATACCATTTCCTTGCCCTCATTTATAATTCGTACTTTCCAACAAATGAATCTAACTGATCAACCCCCTCATATGTTGAATGTAAGTTCGTACTATTTTGGGACAATCTACTTCAATATATATATATTTTTTGTTTTTACCAATACCGTCTTACTTCTTCAGTCGGGTGTTGTCCAACAAATGATGATGATAGGACGACGAGTTTATTGTCGTACCACATTACTGTATTGACTTCTGTCCCATCTACATCAGCAATTTATTCCTCTGAATAGCCCCTCCCTGTCTTACTTCTTTTCAATTCTCGCAGCGATGGGACTTTCAGATCATTACCAAGGCGGTTTTTATTGACCGTTCCCAATGACTGAATCCCTTGTTTATTTATTTATTTATTTAGAAAATCCTATTTACAGATTTACTTAATCCAATTACAAAATAGGCGAAAATAAGGAAAATACAAAAACAAAATTAAACAAGTTGGGTAAACAGACCTACGCTCATGTCAGAAGGATTTTGTATTCAATTTACAAAATGCAGTCACCAGATCGAATCACATCAAGAAACATGTCAAAGACCATTTTATTGGAGAAAATATGAAATACGAAGATCATACTATTATTAACAAAGTTGAACGAATTTCGACTTCTGAGGTTTTTGGTATTGGTATACTCATAAATATCTCCCTTGATAATTATTTCACATGTCCAGCCGCGACGGAGGAAAAACATTTTTCATGTATTTACCCCCTGTGCCCCACTGAAGCAAAAACTGGCAGTTTAACAACTGTTTTGAAAAGCTCCCATGTAATCTTTTATTTCATACTCATATCAGCTACGTTTGATGAATTTTTTTTTTTCAGGGGCCACTCTCCTGTACTGTTATCATCGATTAATGGCCAATTTTTTCGAATCCTAGAATGGTTACAAAACCCTTTTGCAAGGAGCTCTCTCCCACCTCCTTGATTGTTTCACTTATAAGCATTAATTGTGGGTACTGATCTACAGTCATTCATTAAATTGAATCAAGTGTTCAAAGCATGCACCTTAAACGTTGAAGGTGGGAAAAAATAACTCAAAATTATTCAATCTTCGCATTTAAAACAGCCACTTTCTTGTTTTACGATTACTGATACCACCAGCTCAACCGATTCTCAAAGATATACATGACACCTATCATTCCTGAAATTTTCATGCAAATCCTAGCAAAACTGGAGTGTCTGAGTCGGTAAAAAGCGCATGTTGTTCCATAGCCATATGTTGCCATAGTAATAAATGCAGCGCATATTGTTCTATAGTAATACAGGAAAATTCAAACCGCTATAACATCGCTAAATATGATTAAATCTTTATGAAACTTTCAGAATAGATCAATCTTATAAATAGTCATCTGTGTACTGAATTTCATTGAATTTAAGGGCACCGTTAAGATTTTATTCAAGAAAACATAAAATCGATAAATCATACTATTACTAACAAAGTTGAGTGAATTGCGACTTCTCACGTATTTGTTGTTGTTGTACTCATCAAGACATACATTCTTGATTTTTTTCAGATTTTTCGGATCACAGGTGTCCAATCGCGAGGGGGGGGGGACACAAATTTTTCGTGTATTTCCCCTCCCTGTGCGCCCCTCGAAGCAAACTTTGCCAAACGAAGACCTGTTTTGATACCCATATCGGCCACCTTCAATGAAATTTTTTTTTCGGGGGTCACTCCCCTATATGGAGAGACCCCCCTTAAATGCCTTATAAAATTTTTTTATATTTGAACTTTGAAGAGATCACCACTTTACACCTACATACAAAATTTGATGTTTCTAGCTTAAGTAGTTTCCGAGAAAAACTGCTGTGACACACGGACGGACGGACGGACGGACAGACAGACGGACAGACGGACAGACAGGACGCGATTTTAGAAGGGTTTTGTAAAATTATTTTACAAAACCCTAAAAAGAAGGCTACGTTAACCATTAATATTGAGAGCATTCCGTACTGTTGATTTAAAAATTCGCAAAGGATGCAGTGGAGGACCAAGCTGAAGATTATTGTAGGCTCTTATAGATCGCACCAAAGGCGAGTACAAATACGTGTCGGTTTTTGCAACTGGAACGATAAAGTGATCGGATGATCGTGCCCTCAATGGCGCACGTGCATGTAATGCATTGCATAGGTCCGATGCTAAGAGGCCTCTGGAGAGCTTAAAAAGGAAGCATAAATCTAAAAATTGTCTTCTAATGTCGAGAGGTGGGATATGAAGGAAATTTAGGCGTTCACTGTAGGAGCGATACGAAAAGGTTATATTTACATAAGAGAGTGCGTGTGAACTTGCGCTGGATTGATTTGACAGCTTCCGATTGATAGATGAAACGGGGTGACCATACTTGACAGGCATACTCGAGAATGGAGCGAACCAACAGGATGAAAAGGCGAACACAGGTATGAATTCTGAATGTTCTATGAGAGCATCATATTACAAAACCAGCGATTCACGATGCTCTAGTGGTTATGTCAGCTATATGTACATCAAATTTTAAATGTGTATCCAGTATAACACCTAGGTCTTTATAATGATCCACCGTAGATAGCAGTGATCCGTTAATTGAATACGCATTGGCAAGAGGCGTACGCTTATTGTCGAAACACATATGCAGACATTTGGACACGTTGATAGGAAGGCGATTCATAGAGCACCATCGAAAGAGGGAGTCTAAGTCAGATTGAAGGTCACTACAGTCCATTTGTGAATAGACGACTTTGAAGATTTTTAAATCATCTGCGTAGAGCAGACAATCTGATGTCAACACAGTTGGTAGATTATTTAAGAAAACATTAAATAGAAGAGGGCTGAGGATTGAACCTTGAGGTACTCCAGAAGAAGGAGAGAAAACATACGAAGAGCAACCACACCAAGTAACCGATGAAGAACGATTTGTCAGAAAGGAGGATAGCCATGTAAGAAGAGGGCCAGAGAGGCCAAAAACCTCAAGTTTCTTCAGTAATAGACTATGGTCTACCATATCAAAGGCTTTTGCGAAGTCCGTGTAAATCACATCCATTTGCTGACCTTCATCAAGTGATAGGGCAATCGCATTGGTAAATTCAGCCAAATTGGTTACCGTTGACCGTCCCTTTACGAAACCATGCTGCTGTTTAGCGAAGTCATTTGAGATTGCATCATATATTCGGTTATGAACAATTCTCTCAAAAAGTTTTCCAAAACACGAGAGTATATAGGCCTGTAATTAAGTGCTAACCTACGGTCCCCTGATTTGTGAATTGGAAAGATGTTGGCTCTTTTTCAAATTGCTGGGAATGTCCCTACAGTCAGGCTGATATTAAATAATATTGACAAGGGTAAGCTTAGGGATGAGGACAGCGTTTTCACAAAAAAGTTCGGGACTCCATGTGGGCCCGAACTCACGTTAACATCAATGGAGTCGATTATACTTTCGACTTTGGAAGGTGTGGTCAAAATGGTGCTCAAATGAGAGGAATGGTTAGTTTGGAGAATGGGTAAGGGTGACGAAGATGATTGGGAAACAGAAGCAAATGGTCTGCAAATAAATCGCATTTGGCCTGACCATCAGACACTTGTTTCCCATGCAGGCTGACAGAGCTAGGTATATTTGAAGTGGATTTGAGGGAGTTGACATATGCCCAGAAAGATTAAGGATTGTTTGATGGTAAAGAGGCCTCGATGGTGTTAAAATATGAATGCATTGCGCGCTTGATTACCATTTTGGCATTCTTACGTAGTTTTTTATAAGACGAGAGATACGTCTTTAAACCGAAACGCTGTGACTTTTTACGCGCTATGTCTTTTAGCTTTAAAGCGTCTGAAACTTCTGCTGTGAACCAAGGAGCATTCTCTTTGTGAGGAGGACGACTACGGGGAACGAAATTCATTATAATATTATTAAGTTTTTTATAGAAGGCCGTGACAGCATCATTGACATCATTAAAATGAGAGAGAAACTGCCAATCGATCTTATTTTGCCAGGTAACAAATTAGTTCAGGTGAAGTATAGTAGTTATTGAAAAATAGTTAATATTGCTGGTTTTCCGAAATAGATCTTGATAGGCGAACTAATATATTACCACTTGCGCCCAAGTCAGGTTCATAAGAATATCCAGCTCAGAGTTATTCTCCATTCCAGAGTATACCTCAAAGTCCTACGCAAACCCCCGATCGTCACATAGCACAAGAAGCTTATAGCCCCATTTATGTGGTTGATTCGGAAGATACTGTCGTAGGATATTCGTTGCCTCCGTGGCACACATTTGCTTATCCACAGACAATGCTTCTCTCTTAGGAGTGTTTTGCATTTCTTGCTGAGGCTTTTTAAAATGTATTGGCCTTATTTTTTGGAGACGGTCATGCCCAGGAGAACCTGAAGGTACTTGTAATGTGTTGTTGAAGTGTAAGAACTCACGAATTTTCTCGATCCTATTTAGGGTTATCGTCTCTCTTACTAAAGGTAAACTTAGCTCAGATTCCCAGTACATCCAAATATTTGGCAATTGAGCAGCGGTTATGACCAAATATATACCAAGAAAATTTTTTAAGTCACCCGTGCTGATGATAAAAGGTTTTGATGGGTCTTTCTGAGCACTGAATAGGTGCATTTCATTGACCATATGGCTAAGTAGATTGTCATCGAAAAATATAAAAAATATTGCAACGGAGTATCTAGTTCTAGAAAAATTGACTCGAAATTTATATTATCAGTCCAAATTAAATCTCGTTTCTTTCTTGTGATGTTTGTATTTCTCGAAACTCTTTTCCTTTAGAAGGGAAAGTAATGGAACTTCTGCTTTCATGTGATAAACTGACTGCTCCAGAAGTACTGGTTTGTGAATCTGAAGCTGCATACCTATTCGATGGCAAATCAATCCCGGAGTCACTTACAGAATCACTCTTAAAAAGCTATTCTTTCACAAGCTCAAATCGACGCAAACAATGAATTCGAATGAACTGCCGACTATTTGAATGAACTAGTTTTACGATTGATAACTAATGCCATCTAGTGACATTTGGTGGTGTTAAATAATTGCTTGATTTGTAAATATTCTTCTTTCACCTAAAAGGTGTCGTTAGATATACTCTTTCAATAAATGTTCGTTATAAAATTGATTGTACCACATATGGCACTGTATGCATTTTCGGGTTAACAAAGTTGAGTGAATTTTGATTTTTGAGCTGTTTGCTGCCCCCACGTACTCATAGAGACCAGCATTTGCAATTATTTTCAGATTTTTCCGGTCAAAGGTATCCAATTGCGAGAGAGGGGTGGGAATATATGGTATATTTTGCCGCGCCTTGCACCCCCTGATGATAATTCAGATTCTAAAAGTTCTCTTGAAGAATTTTTATTTGTTACCCTACTCGATAACTTTTAATTAAAAAAATCTTACGAGCTACTTCATTAATAGGAGGGACCCCCTTAAAAAAATTTTGAAATGTTTTATAAGACTTTAGCTTTTGAGGGACCACCATCTTTTCAAAAATTTTGCGGTGATGCACGGATAGACGGGCATTCGGATAGACAAACAGACGGACAGATGAACCGACAGGACGTGAAACGAGTAGGCCTTTGTGAAAAATCGTTTACAATGAGCTAAAAGATATAGCTTTGAAAATTTAATCTAACAAATTTTTCGGTCTTTACTTTTTGGTCACCATATTTTCGCCACGAATAAAAAAAAAATACAAATTGGAGGTTGCTATCATTTTGGCCGTCTGAATCGTTTGGTAAAAAAAAACAAAGCCGGGCTGTCTTTCTATGTGAAAAATGGTTCCGAATGAATCAAGATAATTTTTTGCTGCCAATAAGAAACTACATTGGCACTGCCAGCCAGACTGGCAAATTTATCGAAGGCCCCATCAGTTTAATAATAATTTAATTGATAACCGCTTCCCAAGTTAAACGATATTCAAGGAAAAAATTCTGGCGTGTAATTGATTCAAACGTAAGCAATTCCAAAGCGTTTCCATGAAAATATACGCGCTGTCGGACAGATACTTAGCCATTAAAAGAAAACCGAATTTTTTGGAAAAGTGCCAATTTATTTTTCAACATAAACTCCTGTTCGCTCAATACACCTGACCCAACTTCTTTACCCTTGTGAAAAATACATTTCCTTGAGTTCTGCAAAGTATGAATACCTCAAAGGACTCAAATATCTACCCGGCGAGTGACTTCTTCAAGTTTGGAAGCAAAAAGAATCGCACGGGGCCAAATCCAGAGAATGCAGTGAATGGGGAGCAGTTCAGAGCCCAATTTGGCCGTGACGACGGTGGTGGTGTGAGCCGGTGAGTTGTTACGGTAGCAGATCACTTATTTCTTCGCCAAACGGGGCCTTTTTTCTGTCATGCGGCATCAAATTGGTCCAATAATTCGGCATAGCAGAGCCCTGTGACCATTTTGCACTTCTCCAGGTAGTCGATGCAAATCACACTTATGAGTCCCAGAAAACAGTGGCCAACACCTTTTTGGCTGATAAGACAATCTTTGCCTTCTTTGGACCACGTTCGTCGGGTAAAGTCCGTTGTTTCGTCTGCTTCTTGGCCCCGAAACAATGCAGAAATTCCTTGGAATTGCACTTAAACAGCGTTAAACACTGCTCTGGAACGGCCCCACGGTTGTGTTTGTTCTCAGGAGTGAGCGAACGCAGCACTCATTGCAGCGACAGCTTTCTTATGCCCAAAATTGAAATGCATACTGTCTCGGCAATCTTGAGCACTTTCAATCGGCGGGCTGCCTATACTAGCTCGTTGATTTTGTCTCATTCTCCTCCAAGGTAACCGTTTTTGGGGCACCTGGGCGTGGCTCATCACAAACTGACGTGCAATTATGTTCAAAGTGGACAAAACTAGTTTTTTACGGTCTTTGATTTTCCTACGCGATTTCACTTCCAAAAACTAGAATCAAATTAGCAAACGATGTTACTCTTTCTTCATTTTTCTAAAACCTGCGGACACACCCACTTGCACATGCAGTCAAAACAAAACTACGAGTCCAATCAGGCTGAAATTTTTACACTAGTCGTTTACAAGAATTTAATACACGATAATGAATTTCTCCTGTAATAGTGGCAATATCGGGAAGTGAGGCTAGGTACTTATCGGATCACCCTGGTATTCAACACTTTGCTTATGCCACTAAGAAAACGACTTTTGTTGATTTTATGAACTTTCGGGCCTCCATTTTGAATTTAAGCCGTTGATTTTGGGTTTTTTTAAAAGGTAATTCTCTAAGAGAATCATCAACCATTTAGTGGAATCTCGTTAAAATTGAAGTTTTACACTAGAAAGAATTAAAAGATTTCGGCTTTTTTATTTATAATTCGATTTTTACCGTTCACGTCACATTGAACTGCGATGCGAACAGTACACGAGATCCTTACCTCCTCTTCCCGCAGCTTCAAAAAAAGGAAAAAACTATTTTCAGGGTTTTGTAAAATAATTTTACAAAACCCTACGAAAATCGCGTCCTAGGTCCGTCTGTGTATCATAGCAATTTTTCCCGGAAACCACTGAAGCTAGAAACATCAAATTTTGTATGTAGGCGTAAACTAGTACTCTCTGCAAAATTCAACTACAAAAAAATTTAATACGGTATTCAAGGGAGTCTCCCCTTATAGGGAAGTGGCCCCCAAAAAAAAAAAATCATCAAAGGTAGCCGATATGGGTATCAAATGGAAGGTCTTGGTGCGAACTTTTCAATATAGGTCTTAAATTGACATTGTTAGCTTCAGGGGTGCACGGGAAGGGGAAATATATGAAAAATTTGGCTCCTCCTTCGCAATTGGATACCTGTGATCTGAAAAATTTGAAAAAAATTATGGAGGTAGGTGTTTATGAGTACCATTTCAAAAAATACCTCAGAAGCCAAAATTCGCTCAACTTTGTTAATAATAGTATGGTCTTCGAATTTCATATTTTCCCCAATCAGATCATATAGATACCCGTAACCTCAATGAAATCCGATATTTAAGTAGTCTCATATAAGATCCTCATACCATGTAAGTTTGATGAAAATCGAATAATGTACACGGAAGTCGCCATTTGAAATATATCCAATTACAACAACAATAACATATGATTTTGGTATTTTATGAACTCTCCATCCAATCAGACACTGCAGTTTTGATTTGATCTACTTAACATTTTTAAATAAGATCAATAACATGAATATTTTTGAGAATTCATTATTTGAGTGAGAGAGTAGAGAAACAATGAATTTTGTTTTAAATGTGCACATCTCTTTGACATGCTTCTTGACTTTATTCGTTTCTGGTGGCTGCATTTCAGAGAAACTCGGTACAAGACCCTTCAAACATGAGCATATATCTGTCTACCCAACTTGTTTAACATTAAAATTAGAGTCCAGAAAGCTCCACAAAACCAGCTAAGGACCCACATTTTTGCAACAAAATTTCGATTTCAAAGAAGCTTAATTGATTTCAGAAGTTGTTTTTTTCTTTGCTTTCCGATAAAAAAACTGAAATGATCTTCTTCTTCTACTTCTTTATGGCACTATAGCTACTTTTGGCCCTATGCTTCCTGCGAAAGACGCCTTTGACGGTCGAGCAGCGATGAACTGCCTTCACCGAACATGTAAGACTTCCTCAAAGTCAAAGTCAAAGTCAAAAGCGCTTTATTTAATACTAATCGTTATAAATTTTAAAAGAATATAAAGCAAATTCCAAACAATAACAATAAAAAAACTTAATGGCCCAAATGGCTCTCTAAATTTATACGTTGTCATTAACACATTTCATCAAAAAAACTAAAGCAAATTCAATTAAGATTATTACATATTTTTAAAATTTAATTGGAAAAAGGGAAAAAAAACCAACCAACACTATCCTAAATTTATTTATAATTTAAACATAACAGTGAAACTTTGATCCTACACCTAGTATGTTGTAACTTATTTCTAATAAAATGCAATCAAAAACTTTATCTTATACTAAAAAAATTATATAACAATGTTTCTAACCTAAGCGTTTGATCTTATCTCTAACGTAATATAGTAAACATAACATATACTTAACCTATACCTAATTTTTAACACAAATAAACAACAACACTAAATGTAGCAATAATGAACTGAAACTCAAAAAACTAAATAACGAAAAAACCACAAAAACTGGGAATAAACACAAATAATTTAGACATTGTCATTCAGCCACCAATACCTGAATTGCGCCGTCTCAATCCGATCAGCTTCAATGAATCTAGCAAATGAGTATCGCCATTGAAATTGTTGGTCTCGTGAACTCAAGTTGGGAGGATATTTTATCTTCTTATCGGAAGCCCGTCGATATATGTGATATATGACTGGGACGCCGTCAGAATCAAAAACATATCGATTCATGTCCAAATACACGAATGCTTCTGGAGGAATGAAGCCAGTAGTGAGGCAAGCCACAATATACCCGTCTGTAGGGTGGAACGGCTGTGAAATTCAAGGGTTTTCCCTCACAGTCACAGATCTTGCGATATGATTCCGAAGAAGTTTCAATATGAATATATCGACCCTCGTCACTTCAGCAGTTTGAGAAATTCTTCTATTCGATATATAATGTTTCCAATCCGTGTCAGGCTTTCTGTACAAACCAGTACATGCACGAAGACATTTCCTTTCGAAAACTCTTAATTTTTCCATAGTACTAGCACTGTGGTTGTACCAGATCTGACATCCATATGTCAAAACTGGTCTAACCAGGGTCTTGTAACAGATAATTTTGACCTTTTGATCAATATGTTTGGAATGAAAGAGTTTTCGTAGGGCCATGACTACTTTAAGTGCCTTACTGAGCATGATTTTCACATGTTCAGTATAGTACAGATACTGATCGAGATGAACACCGAGGTATCGAACACAGGATTTATGTGGAACTCGTTCTAAACTACTCTCGCCAGCCATGCTGTGGAAATCTTTCCAATTACGTTTCAAGTCTTGACTGAACCCCTGCAGCGTTGTCCGAAACAAGATTGTTTCACACTTTTGCGCATTGATTTTCATTCGCCAATTGTCAGTGTACAGCTGTACATCATTGAACATTTTTTGGAGATTGCTTTGAACTATTGTAGCTTTTCGGTCTGCCGTATAGATGATCAGATCATCAGCAAACGCTACCAATGATCGCGTTGGCGAGACGTTAAAATCAAAGCTGTTCAATCGCTTGCGAATGAAGATTGAAAAGAGCAGAGGCGCAGTAAATGTTCCCTGCTGTAGACCATTCGTGACCTTGAATTCGCGCATTGTTGTCAGATTTCCATCAGTTACAACAAACGATTTCCCGTATAACATATTACACATCATGGCGACAAGGTGCCTGAGGAACTTGTCCTGAACTTCCTCAGATCTCCCACTGTTCTCCGCCCTTCAGCTCTCCCAATGAATTTATTCTTCTTTTCTTGGTAGTGCTACAGCCCCTTTTGGGCCTTCGCTTCCTGCAACAAGCAATTGACCGCATTCTCTAATTTTGAAATCCGAACAGCGATGAGCTTTCGTCGTCGACTGAGTTAGAGCAGCGTTTCTTCGGTTTCCCCAAGGGTCTCCGTCCTTCAGTTCTCGCTATGAATACTTTTTTGAGTATTGGTTATTCGTCCACCGTTTCATGTGGCCAGCACATTGTAGTTTCTGCCGTCTTACAATCATTGAGACCTCTGGCTCGTCTAAAAATTCATACAACACATGGTTGTATCGAATTCACCACTGGTTCCCGTCTAGCCTCGATTTGATTACTCGCCTTAGGATCTTTCTTTCGAAGGTGTTCAATACGTTTGCGGATGCTTCGGTTAGGGTACATGTTTCACACCCTTAGTATAACACAGGTCTTATCACAGATTTGTATCTTTGTAGCTTTGTTGTCCTGTGTATATATAGCTGGTCTTCAAGATTGTCAAAGCTGTATAAAATATTTTATTTGCGAGCTATATTCTTTGACGTATTTCGTCTCTTTAATTATAATTTCTCGTTATTTTGCCACCTAAATAAGCAAATTTTACTAGATTTTCGATATTGTATCATCAAATGTGATATTTTGGGTATTTGAGGTATTTTACCTCGACTACAACTACTACGGACTACTCTGGCTGGGATACCAAAGTAAAGCATTATTTGGCACAGTACGTTACGGTCATATACTTGCTTAAAGTCAACAAAAATTTAATGTACGTCTTTGTTGAACTCCCAGCATTTCTTGACTTTAAACTATTGGTCTATCGTTGATCTAACTGCTCTAAAACCACCTTGATAGTCCCCAATAATACTGTTAGTGCATGATCTGATTTGATATTCGAAGAGTACAGAGTAGCGATATGCGACGATATCTCTCCCACTGTAGCTTGTCAGCTTTTTTGTGGATAGGGGATATGATTGATTGGCTCCATTCGTTCCGCATATGTTTTTGTTGCTAAATGTGCTGTATGATTTTACGGATGGCTTTCTGAACTCTGCTGCCACCATATTTAAACACACCTCCGGCATGAAAACTGCATCAAAAATTAATCTTTTGTGGATATAACGGTGTCTCAAAAAGCACATGTGGGTTCGTTGCTGACCAATAACGCATATTTTGATTATTTATAAAGCCATTAAGCCAGAAATGAGTTTCATCGCAGAAGATTATTTTTCGATGAAATTTTTCATTTTCTTCAAGCTTTGCCAGATATATATATATATATATATATATATATATATATATATATATATATATATATATATATATACTCGTATATATATAATCATCATATTCAACTTGTTCACCCAGAATTCTAAGCTATGGTGCAGCCTCCCTCACATATCGGCTCCTCATTGCTTTCCATGTCTTCCTGTTTTCAGCTATTCTCATCCAGGCTATGTCGGCTACTTTCTTTATATCATAATCCCATTGAACGTTTCAGCGTCTTCTTGGTCGTTTGATTCCTCTTGGGTATTACTGCGTTATTTTTGTGGTCCATCCGCCGTCCGTCATTCTCGCCAAGTGACCGGCCCATCGCCATTTCAAGGATTTCGCTCCATGTATCACGTTTGTTGCTTGGGTCCTTTCGCTTATCCGCGATAATTTCCTGCGATCCCTTCGTGTAATGCCCAGCATGCATCTTTCCATGGCTTTTGGGGCGACCTGGAGTTTCATCGTTATCCCTGTTGTAAGCGCCTATGTCTCACTACCGTATAGTAGGGCTGGTAGGATAAATTGGTCGAAGGTTTTCTTTTTCGAGTTAATCTTCATTTTAGACTTGGATCTAATCGAGTTCTTCCCGAAAGCACTCCATGCTGTCTCTATTCGTCAATTGATTTCTGGTAGTAGTGAGCCGGATTTGTGTATTAACTTACCAAGGTAAACATATTCTTGGACTATTTCTATTAGTTTGGTGTGGTTCACTTATTGGCCTGTAGTTTCTGATGTCTTCTTTGCTGCCTTTCTTGTGGATCAGTATTATATTAACACTATTCCATTGATTAGGTATGCATCTGGTGTTAATGCAATCAGTGTAGATTTTTGCCAGTAGCTTTCAGGTTTCTCTGCCTGCACACTTGAGCAGTTCAGCCGTGATACCGTTATTATCTGCCACTTTACCATGATGTTTATGGCCATCTCTTCCGCTAGGATGTTTGGGGCATTATCGTTGATTGCAGAGAAAGCGGTTGTTGTTATTAAGTTGGGAGACAAGTTTTCTGGAGCCTTATACAGGTCTCGGTAGAAGTCAATGATTGCCTGAATTATTTCCTATCTATCTGGGAGTCGGGTGTTGTCATGATTTAGGGCTATCACTTGTTTTTTGCCAATGAGGATTGCTCTTGTTGCTTTCTTGAGGCTTCTGTTACTTGTAATGGCATCTTTCACCAGTCTTTCATCATACTTCATGATATCTTCAGATATCGTATTCCTTACTGTTTTGCTGGTTTCTGACTATTCAATCCTTTCGATGTTTGAGGATGCTTTCATTTCCCTGCGTTTTCTCAGCAGCGAATTAGTCTCATTTGATAGTTTGTGGGGCATTTCCGCATATTATTTCAGCACTTTTCAAAATGTTTTCGGCTAGGTGATTTGCGTCCCAGTTTTGTGCATTTATTTCTTTGTTTATGAGGGCTTGGTAACTCTCTATATTACACTTGATGTTTCAGTGTTAAAGCCGGGTTTTATTGGCTTCCTGACCAGTTTGCGTCTTTCTACCTTCAAATTAAGGGTGATTCTTGCTCTAACCAGGCGATTGATCGCTTCCCGTCTAAAATCTGTTAATTACAGAAACGTCTTTGACCGTTCTTTGGTGTTTGGTAAGGATCAAATCAATTTCGTTTCTTGTTACTCCATAAGGTGCTTTCCGCGTCTATTTCCTGTTTTTATTCTCCTTGAAGAAGGTATTTGTTATGGATTAAGAATATATTATATATATATATATATATATATATATATATATATATATATATATATATATATATATATATATATATATATATATATATATGCATATATATATACACACATATATAATATAAATAAAGATAACGGAAGACTTCACCAAGTGCAACGAAATATTAGTAGAAAAAGCCATTGAGAACAACAACAGCATAAAGAAGGCCAAGCAAGCAGTTATGATTGGCAAAAAACAGTTGATAGCACTTTAACAAGGAAACACCAGGGTGACAGATAGGATAGGAATAATAAAAATCGTAACGGGCTTCTACAGCGACTTATACAAGTCCCCAGAAGTAGCTCTCAACTGTATAGCACCAACTTCTGAAACAGTTGACAAACCTATCCCTGAAGTCAACACAGATGAAGTGGAATATGCGATTATCGATAAAAACAGGCAAAACAGTAGGCAATGACAACATAGCCGCGGAACTGTTGAAATACGCTGGCATAGGAATCTGGAAAACACTAGCCGAAATATATACCAATTGTCTCAGAACCAGACATATACTTGGAAGACTGGAACAGCGCAAACATTGTACTTATCCACAAAAAGGGCGATAAAGAAGATATTCAGAATTACAGGCCAATAAGTCTGCTACCTGTCTTCTATAAGGTATTCACCAAAAATTAGCACTTGAATACAATCAGCCCTTGACGCTGAACAACCATGGGAACAAGCTGGATTTAGAAGTGGATTCAGTACGATAGACTACATCCACACCTTGAGAGAAATCATGAGCAGGGCTTAAAAGTACAAACTACCCTAGAAATGGCGTTCATAGACTTTGAAAAAGCTTTTGACTCGATATACCCTTAGGCGATTATAAGAGCATTATACAATCAAGGTATCGATAGAACATAAGTCGAAATGCTCTCAAACATCTACAGCAGCGCGAAAGCCAAGGTCAAAGTGTTTGATGACACGCCAGAATTCCCCACACAAAAAGTTGTTAGACAAGGGGACAAAATCTCTCCAAGGCTATTCAATGCCACCCCTGGAAAACATCTTTCGAGAATTCAAATGGGAAGAGAAGGGCCGACAAATCGACGGAGAACGCATCAATCACTTAAGATTTGCCGTGGATACAGTCATAATTGCTCAGAGCCAAGAAGAACTACAACTCCTCCTAAGTAAGCTTAGCGAAGCAAGCAAAAAAGTCAGCCTAAGAATGAACCTAAGTAAAACTAAGGTTATGCCCAATGAACATCTAAGGTCAGGTCGAAATAGCACTGAGCAACACCAGGCTAGAAACAGTAGAAGAAGCCAGCTACTACATAAATCACCTGAAATTAATAGGCGAATCAAGCTAGCATGGAGCGCATTCGGGAGAAACTCCATCATATTCAAATCAAAAATGAAGCTCCACTTGAAAAAGAAAACGTTCGACCAATGTATCCTACCTGTCATGAAATACGGCTATGAGACATGGACGTTAACAACAGGAGTCACACGGAAATTACAAGTGGCACAAAGAGCAATGGAAAGGTGCATGCTAGGCATCACTAAAAGAGACCGTAAGACATTGACTTGGATAAGAGGATGAACCAAAGTGACAGATGTATTCCATAGAATTAGGTCGCTAAAATGGCAATGGGCCGGACACATAGCAAGGCTAACTGACAACAGATGGACTGCCAAGATCACATAATGGTACCCAAGAGAGATGAAAAGACCACGAGGAAGAATGAAAACACGGTGGGATCATGACATCAGGAAACTAGCGGGTGTCATCTGGACAAGGATAGCACAAAATAGAGACGACTGGAAAGAAATGAGCAATCAATACGTAAGGGAGGCTACACCATAATATGCATAGGTATATATGGTTGAACAAGCTGCAGATGATGATGATATATATATATATATATATATATATATATATATATATATATATATATATATATATATATATACGTATATATATATACTCGTATATATATATACTCTCCGATATGTACATTTTGCTGGAAAAATTCACCTGAATTGAATTTATACCCTTTCAATATTTCTCAAAATCAGATAATCTACAAGTATTATCATGAACTAATACTCTATTATCCCATCTATAAATACAAATTAAGAGAAGGCTCCAAAACCGATTATCGACAATCCTAACAAATTACCCACAACAGAGCGTATCATACGAACGATAAAATCCAACTTGCATGCATAATCACCATTCAACATCCCACGTGATGGCCTCAAACCAACTTCTACAGCAACGATAAGACTTTGAAAAGACTCAAATAAAAGACAAAAAAGAAAGAACATTTCCAATCGATTTCAAGTTCACGATATTTAAAATAATAACATACTCAGCCATTTAACCGGCACAAAGCCCTGCCTATGTGGTACTTAAAAAATGTATGCCACGGCTTACAAGTGCCTGTAGATTGTCATTAAGTGCTCCAATTTTCCCTCGCCCATATGCACAGTCGCGCAGAAAGTATCTGCATATGCCAGTATGTAATGTCTTTGAGAATGTTCTAATCCAATAAAGATTGTGCTATTGAAGGTCTTATAGTGATTATCTGCTTTGAAGAATAATGTCGAGCTCCATGGAGTGGTTGTAGGGCTTCATCAGCACGTTTATCAGGCATTGGCTGATAGCCGGAGTGTTTGTCTGAGCTCTTTTTGCCTGTCGAATACTTTTTCCTTTTTTACTAGGAGGTAACAAGGTTTCCTTGTGGTTACCATGGAGCCACCCATCCGTCGTATTACTCTAATTGACACTGTTTTACTTTTTTGACGACAAAAGAATGTGTTAACACTTTATGGTCGATATATTTTAATTGGCTCTGCAAAGCTCCTGATGATATCGTCGAGGGTTTGTTTTTTCTTTTTGAAAATCCTTTTACGAGCAGTTGACGTCTGAATGTGCCTAGTCTGCAATTCAAACATATTCCCTCAAAGCCAGCAATAAGCTTGACACTAAATCTGTGACAAAGGTGAATTCGTTAGGAAGATATTTTAACTAAACATAACATATCCCATCGGACCTGAGAGCCCTTTTAGGAAACAATGCTGAATAGGGTATTCTCGAAATTAAAGTAAAATGTAACGAAACACATTTTGCAGGATCTCTAATGTGTTTGTGACACATTCATTTCCGTACCTTTTGCTGAATCCGTTTTCTGTAATTCGTATATCTTCTTACCTCAAGGCACCTTCGTCCTGTTTGATACATGCTGAAGTCTTTTTACGAAATTTAGTCACGTTTCGTGGTCAATGGAGCACATGTGGAGAGATTTAAGATTTAGATGGCACAGGCAAACAAATTATAAAGTTCAAGATTTATCCCGAATGAGCAATGTATGGAGCCTGTGGAAAATTTTCTTAATATGTAATATTTATTTCCGTTCTGTTGTTGACTCACGTACAAGTTGAAAGTGTAATGAAATATGGCTACGTCATCAGATTTTCAAGGGTGAAGGTAGATGACATTTTGACCTTTCAAGTGGAATCCATGAGATGGTTTGAAAAAGGATAACATCGACAATGCTGTTTTTGTTTTGGGGGAATATGTTTCCTTAAAAGTATTAGGAAAGGACTATTATATGAACTGCTATTTTAAGGGGTCTTTAATGGCCAGAAAATATGGAAATTAATGCCTTGAATAATTAAGCTTCCACGTAATGATGTATGGTATAATCAAGAGTGTCCAATTTATAATGAAGAATTGATCACTAATTCATGGTAGATTCAACTTTATAGGAAATTGGTTATAATGTAACCTGATTTCACCAGCTATATAAAGCTGAACTACTTACAGAGAATGACATTGTACAAACATTTTATATTGCCTACTTGAAAATCTTTAGATTGTACTGGGTTTTTTAGGCATAAATCAATAGAAATCGTTAGCATTTAACAAACATAAAGTGCATTTAAACATAAATTATCAGAGGTACTCGTAAATATACATATCTATTAAAAAAATTAAATTTTACATGATAGTAGACGCAAATTACATCAACATACAAATTTTTAATAAAATTATTGCATAAATGTGTAAAAACCACACAATTAAATTCAAAATTACATATATAACATGGAAATAAATTTCATTTTTGTTCATAACTAAATTTTCTATCACAAATCTTTAAATATACATAAAAAGACTCTATTGATTCTACTATCAATAACTAAATCCCTTTCTTTTTATTGTTGGGAGGTGAATATCATTTATGTACTATGTGTGGGGCTCCCATACTTGCAAGTGACTGTACTAGCCACCTCCACTGTCAGCCTGAATACCTAGTCCAGAACCGTTTGACACATAACTTCAGGCCGCTTCGTTACGCCGTGAGGTGTCTTCAAGCTTATGGACCTCATTTCTAGCGGGAGGAAAAAAAGAAGGAGGAATTGCTAGACAAGTGATCCCAAGCCCCGAATGCTATAAGTCCCTTTTATCTTTAAAGACTGTCCCAACATAATGTGCTACATGGTTTCATTTGTCAACCAATCCAAGCACCACCGCCCTTATATTATCTGCGGAGAGCTCTTTTGTCATTCCTGCAGAGGTTCCGGGACAGCTTGTCCCTTTTAAGCACGCATAAAATGTGTGGCAGCGATCATTTTTCTCTTTTGGACAAAACTGACAATCAGGGAATTGACTTACCAATCTTATGCACATAAGACTATAAAAATGCATGCCCGCTCAAAAGCTGGGTCAGAAGAAGTCAGTCTCACCACGCAATCTTTCCTTCATGGAATTCACCCAAAACTGCTGTCAATCGTTGAGTGAGTGCTGTTTTTCTTTGCGGGCAACCGTCTCCGTCACTTCCTCACTTCGATGCGAGTAAATAGTGCGGCACTCTCTAGCAAGAAGGGCATCACGCCTGCAATAACTCTTGCCACTGAATCAGAGACTGTGAGATATGAGAATGTAAACCTCAGTGCTTCCTTCTTTCTACCCGTGCCCAGTGTTTTCGGTATACCTCATTGCTGAGAGCATCAGCGTATATTTCTGCTCTATACAGTAGCACTGACTTTACAGCAATCGTCAAGAGGGGTTTTTTTGATAGGCTGAGTCCCTCTACTTTTGCCGTATGTTGACTCAAAGCCGATACGCCCGAGGGGATCAGTAGCTCCAGACACTTCACCGCTGGCTTCGATTCGATTGTTATGACTCCAATACTGATCATCCTCACCCTAAAAATTCTCTTTTTAGTCAGGATGACCAGTTTGGTTTTCGTCAGTGCTAGACTGAGTCCACGAGAAGTCATCTGGTCTTTCACCCTGCGTATTAGTATACTAGCCTAAATTGCACATCCAGTGACTAAAGCCACAACATCATCCGTACAGCAAATCAGTGCAACTTATCTAGCATCATTAGTCTCAGTAGCCCATCGCAAGACATGCTCCACAGGTCTAGACCAAAGACAGATTAAACAATTCCTGAGGTAACTTCGATCCTTTGTTAGTCCGCTAGTAGGCTTTAGTACTTCAGCTAGTCCCTCAAAAGCCACATTAGATATTCTGGAACTTGAAAAGGGGTTTTCAGCGTCTCCAGAATAACCACCCATTTAGCGGTGATGAAGGCATTCCTAATGTCTAGTATCACCAACAGAACTCTACCTTTTGCACCACGTTCACCATCTCTGCAATGGCATCAATGGTGACACGTTCTACTCTAAAGCCGTACTACCCAGAAGATAGGTTCCCAGTGACATGAATTACGTCAGTGAGTCTCCCCTTGGTGGGTTTCTCTAACACTTTCTCGGTAGCATCTAGGACGCATAACGGGTGGTATGTAGATGGCAATCCAGCATTTTAGTTGCACTTGATGATCAGCACGAGCCTTACCACCTTCTATCCTACCGGGAAAACCCCGTCCCGTAGGCAAGCGTTGAATGTACTAATCAACAAGTCAGGACAATGGTGATACTATATACAAGTTTGAACACCTTAGCTGGAACACCATCTGGACCTGGAGCCTTCCTTGCTTTTAGTCAAAGGACTGCCTCTAACAGTTTTCGCTGTGTGAAGATTGGACACTCGATTGCTGTTTCACCGTGGGCAGCATCCACGGTCTTGCTAGCAACGAGCCTTGCTGTTGTTAACCAATTTGCGAATACATTTCCTAGGCAACTTAGATGCTGCTACCCAGTTGCCTGCCTCGTCACGGTTCCATGCTCGTTGAGCCTTACGCCAAAGGTTGTGACATTCCACTCACTTTTCAGCGATTTCAGTCGATCATCAGTACACTGGGGGCTTGCCATGCCGGAGTTTTAGATGGGGCATAGAAGCGGTGCAAGCAGTTGTGATTATGCTCATAGTTAAGTCCACAACGTCTTGAGCTGCCAGTTCTTCTGCTCCCTTCGAATCACCCTGCAGTGGAATACCTCGATAAACCTCTTGACGTCCATCTTACCAATGACACACCCAATTTTCGAGGGTCGACCGCACGGATGCCAGGAGACAACATCACGGATCTGAAGCAAAATTTGCTGATGATCAGTGGCTGAGTAGTCCTCTAGGACTCTCCAAATGTATATCCTACATACTAAGGACTCCAAGGCAAATACTACAATTGGTGTGGTTCCTTCACAGCCAAAACGTTGGAAAGTCAGCGATTGCCTCGGTGCTTAGTACGACGAGTACCGCCATTTCTAGGATTAGTTTTTCCCGCATATCTGTTAAAGGCATGCCCCATCTGATTGCTTTATCATTGAAATCTCCCCTAACGAGTGCGTTGCTATCTGCATTCAAAACTGCCTTCCAAAGCATTGTGTTTGGCTTGGAAAGATTATATCGGCTCGCTTGGTGTTAGGTACACATTTAAGAAGGCGTTCTCAGAGCACTGAACCCACACAAAACCATCCCCTCGTTCACAGTCCTCCACCAGAGACTCACTCTTCCGAACCCAGATGGTGGGAGTTCCAGTTTTATGTTTGCAGATTTTATTCTTTTTATAGAGTCTCCCGCTCTTCCGATTATCCTTTCTTTTTAATGTCATTGGACGGTGATTAAACTTTGCGACTACTTTTTCTCGGGAGAAGTTATCGTCGTAAAATTATCACTAGTTATTCTTTGCCGTGATAACGTTGTGGACTTTGTTGCAACCACAGAAGTCAGCGCAATTGTAGACATTATTGCGTAGCAGAGGGGTACTTAACCTGGGGTGGCATACAGATGCCAGCTAGCGCTCAGTCATGTCACGGGTCATCTGCTTATGCAGAGCCAGCTTACACATAAAACCTAGCACGGAGGGAGAGGAAGAGGTAATTCTGTGAAATGAAAAAAATGTATTTTACACGAACATGAGCATTTTATTTACATCAACACAAAATTCAAAAAATTTATTGGCAGATAAAATTATATAAAAACCAAAAGCCCCCTTTAGAATTCGAAATGATCTAATATAAACACAATAAAAAAAGAAAAAAATTAATCAAATATAAATAAAGAAACGCAAACACGCTTATTTGAACAGAATGTAAAAATAAATAAAATATAGAAAAAAAACCAAATTGATACTCGCTGCTTTCCCTGCAGGACCCCGGTTGAAAAACAAAAACAAAAGAAGCGTTGGCCACTAAAAACTTTAATCAACTATGTACGAGTATATGTTAGGAAAAAATTAAAGAAATACAAAACGGCCACTTGCTCCAACACTATGCACTGACTATTCTTTTAGTTCATGTTCACTATTAAATTCAGAGTTCTGCACTTTACTTATCTTTTTTTCAATTAGCAATTTACACTTCGTTTTTTTCTAAGCTCATAGTCCTAGCGCTTAATTTTCGTTTTTTTTATAGTTTCATAATCTTCACCCCTTTCAAATTTTGCGTATTTATACACTGAATTATAACCAACTGTAAGCTCACTCTTCCGTTCCTTTCGTCACTTTAAACTTACATCGGAACACACTGCGATATCAAACTTACTTTTCCCGCTTAAGCGCTAATGTCAAATTCAATCCTCAACACAATGCCCTTATTTTTTTGAATGTTTTTCTTTATCCGGCAAAGAAAATCAACTCTACAATGGAATTTGCACCGAAATTTCTGTCAATTCGCGCGAATTACACTCACTATTCCCCACACAAATCAACATTCCTTTCGAATCACTCCACGATTTCACTTATTGCACTTTCGTCTTCACGTCTTGCCGTTACCAAAAAAAAAGGATTCAATCTGAAATCCTAATCCAGACTAACTCAAAAACCAGTGACGCGATTCTTTCTTCCCAATTACCACTGCCGTACCGAGGTAACGTAATCGAAGTTCAATACAATTCGATTCTTTTTCTCACAACTTCCATTTGCATACATGTTGATTTATATCACGATGATAGCATTTAGTTATATGCAAATCGTCATACACATGGAAACAATTGCTTTTCCCGAAATTAAAAAGAATTTTCCTGCCCCCCGATTGAGAGTCCACGGAACCAGTACCGGAGCCACCTCTTGATAATCTCCAATTCATTAAATAAGCAACTTCAAATGTGCAAACTTTTTAATGGGCAATGATTTGAAATTTGATAGTACGGAGACGAGAATGGATTTTTGTTATTATAGCAATTAATAAAATGTTATTAGTGGAAAATAAAGAATGGAATCTTGTTACTAGGAAGGAAGGAATGAGATTTTGGTAGTAAAAACGTATAAAATGAAGTTTTGTTAAAGGGAAGTAATGAATAAAATTTTGTTAGTGGGAAAGGTAGAATAATTTTTCTTTTTTTATACAGATAATAAATAAACGAAAAAGTAGATGTGCTCAAAAAAAGATGGAGTTGGTAATTAGGCAGTTGAAGGTGTGAATTGGAGAATGCCGGTACGGCTGGAATCCCCCACAACTTCACGATGGTTCGTTATTACTCGGTATTAAGGACCCTTGCTTTGGCCACTCTAGTAGCGATCGCAGCAATAACCATCGAGTTCTCAATATTGGCTATATTTTCTCCCATCGCACAAACATTGGGCGTGTCGTGCGAATTTCCCGCTCTTCCTTTTTCGTACGCTCTGGCACTCGTACCATTTTTTGTTGCACCCAAACGCCGCAGAAATCTCAGTATTGATAAGACTGTGCGTTGTTCTCCCTTTTTTGCCCGCCTTTACTGTTATTGTCTTCGTCGTCGTTGGTATCGCTCTAAATGTGGTGTTGACATCCTGGCTGCAGCCACTGGTTTCCTCATCGTTGTTGAAATTTTAACTTACTTGTTTTGATTTTTTAAATATATTTTTAAGGTTTCTCATTTAAAATTGCTCCAGTTTCATTGGGTCTCCCCTTGAATCCGCTATCTCAATTCGTGTGTTTAGTTGCCCTTTTAGTCCCATGGCTACCTTTGCAGAGCAGGGAAGCCATGTGAGGGTTGGCAAAAGCCTTTACGGAAACAAGTGCTCAGAGCTAGACTAGCGCTAATCAGAAGTCCGTCTCAAGCAAGCCAGCAAACCTAGACCACCAACCCAGGTCTTGACTGACTAACCGAAGCCTTGTTCGAAACAAAATTGTTTCACATTTCTGTGCACTGTCTTCCATTCACCAATTTTTTTAGCAGACCTCCATGTCATAGAAGATTTCTTGAAGGTTTTCTTGAACCATTGAGTAATTAAATAATACTGGAGCGGACAGCCACGTGATCGCAACAACCCCTGCGACCACTTTTCTACTGCTATGCTCTTGTTGACAAGCTACCAGAAAGCCAAATTGCACAAGCAAACATGGCGGCTACTTAATGAAAACAAATTTTCATATAATACTAAAAATTTGTTTTCTATTTGAAAAATCTTCAGTTTACGAGGAAAACATGCAAAATATTAACATATTGTCGCGCGTTATTGGTTCGCGGCCAATAATTTTAATGTTCCGGGAAAGTGAAAACGCAATGTCTTTTAATTTAAGTTAAAAGAGTTTATTCAGTTAAATAAAATGCACAATTATCAGTTAACACTTTCACTAATTTTAATTGTCACTATTAAAATTATCTAACACTTGTCCATAAATTTATTATCGCAATTGTCTTCTAAATTACTTCACTATTACGAAACACACTTTTCTACTACTCGAAGAATATCGCTTCCCACACACAATCGCAGTTCTTCTCGCGGTCGAATGAATGATTCCCCCATTCATTCAGCTCGCCTTTATATAGGGTCTCTAAGTATTCACCCATTTCTCGCATATTGGCGAACGTTCTACCGAGAGGTACCTGGTAGGTTCGAGCAAATTAATGAATGGAGTGACGTCGCTTGCAGATGTTGATTATGCTTGTTGAATTTACTCGTGGGTTCGAGTAAATTCATTTGTTGACGTTCTTAATGATGATGAAAATAATTGCGACAGTAGCTCGCAGAATTATTTGTACATGTAATTATTTGTACATGTAACACTGCCCCCATCTCAGTTCTTTTCGCCCCGAAAAGATGTGTCGCTATTTGTAGTCAATTCTCCCTGGGTGTAATATGGGGCAAGACGGTCCAGATGCACGATTTTCATTTTAGCTCTCGGCTTACGATGTTCCTGTATTCGGTATACGACGTCGTTGATTCGCTTTGTAACTCGGTATGGTCCCTCCCAATTATGCTGCAACTTTGGAGACCTACCCTTTCGCCGTTGCGGGTTATAAAGCCACACCAAGTCATCTTGCTGGAAGCCAGTAGAATAAGCCTTTAGATCATACCTGGTCTTCATGCGGTCAGTAGCCGATTCGAGGTGTTTCCGCACTGTCCGATGTATCTGGTTCAACCGTTGTCTTAGATCACTTGCGTACTCCGAGACCGTTTGGGGTTCCTCAGGGGGTGTTCCGAACTTTATATCGGCTGGCAGACGAATAGTCTTTCCAAAAATGACTTTGGCTGGGGCTTGGCCCGTCGATGCATGTTTGGCAACTCTGTACGCCATCAAAAATAGTGGGATATGTCGGTCCCAGTCCCTTTGGTTCTCGTCAACCATCTTGGCAAGGTGTTTATTGAGCGTGCCGTTGAAACGTTGGACCATTCCATCGGATTGGGGATGCAGCGGTGTTGTCCTCGTTTTCCGTATTCCGAGCAGCTCGCACATTTCGCCAAAAACTAGTGACTCAAAGTTTCGGCCTTGATCCGAATGTAATTCGCAAGGTACGCCGTACCTACTGACCCAATTTAACACTAGCTGCTCAGCTACGGTAGTTGCGTCCTGGTTGGGAATGGGGTAGACCTCGGGCCACTTGCTGAAATAATCGGCTACAACCAGCGTATATCGATTTCCCCATTCAGATTCAGGAAAGGGTCCAGCGATGTCAACAGCAATCCTTTCGAATGGCACGCCTACGTTATAGGTTTGCATTTGTCCTCTCAGTCGTCGCTTTGGGCCTTTGACGGAAGCGCAAATTGTGCATCTGCGGCACCAGTCCTCTACGTCTTCTCGAGCGTGGAGCCAGTAGAATCTTTCCCGCAATTTCGCTAAGGTTTTGTTAACACCAAGATGGCCTCCCGAGGATCCTTCATGCATTTCCTTAACCACATCGTGGATTCGGCTTTTGGGTAGTATAGTTTGCATCCTATAGGAGCTGCCATCCGCCGTTTCCCATTTCCGCTTGAGTACGCCACCCTCCACCTGTAGGGAGTTCCATTGTGCCCAATAGCTTTTCAGGGTTGCGCCACGCATCGAAACGTCCTTCCACTCCGGTCGCCCAGTCGTCTCCTTCCATACGAGCAATGGTCCGATATCTTCATCGGCTAACTGGGCATTTCGAATCTCCTCCGATGACCAACCTTTATCGCATTCGGCCGTTATCACTCGCAGATCAACGGGCGGCTCCTTTTCCTCAATCTGTTGGCAATGTTTGCAGTTAGCTGGACATGGATGACGAGATAGGGCGTCAGCAATTCCATGAACTCTGCCCTTGTGGAGCAGTTGGGGCCTCACTAGGTCTGGTCGGATCGTCGATCGGGTTGCACCAGTGTCGTTTGTTAGGGTGCATTGTTCTTCATCAACTTGACCAGGAAGGCATCTGTCTGCTTCTCCACGATGTTGCCTTGGCACGGTGCTGGGGATGTCGATACTCGTGGCCAACGTTCGCCCCACGAAGTTGGCCCTTGCAGTTTGATGGGCCTCCATTCTAGGCTCCTGACACGGTCTGGATCTCCACCACCCTGGACAATAGCTCGGTCTTCGTCCCTTCTTGCAGTCTCTTTGCAGGTGCCCTTTTTCTCCGCAATTCCAGCATCTAGGCGCACCATTCACCTGCAGCTCTCGCTCAATTCCCACGCGCTCACACCTGGATTTATCTGTCACTACCTCGCGAACCCGGACAGTGGTACGGGTCACATTTTTGGCTGCCTCAAAATTTAAACTATAAGCCAATGCTTCCTTGACTGTTTGCTTTTGAGCTAACCGCACGGCTTGTTGCAATTCCTTGTCCTTTAAGGCGCTGATGAATCCTTCTGCTGCTACGTCATCTCGATGTTCTGGGTCGTACGCTGGGTAAGCCAAAAGTGCCAATCGCTCAATGTCTTGGGCTAGCTGCTGTAGGGTTTCACCAGACTTCTGCATTCGATGCCTTAGCTGTGACCGATAAATCTGCTTCAGATGATCGTCTCCATAACGCATGTCGAGCGCATTCATTATAGCATTCAGGTTTGAGTGCAATTCAACGGGGATCGCCTGCAAAAGCTCGGCAGCTGGGCCTCTTAGAGCCAGAATTAACGCAGTTGCTCGTTCCTGCTCATTCCAGTGATTTATCCTAGTGGCGGCTTCAAACTGGATTTTGTAAATACTCCAGACCGTTTGCCCATCGAATATTGGTGCTTGCACATTTCTAGATGAGCTTTGCGCTGCGGTTATAATTGGGGCTGGTGAGGCGGTTATTACTGCCTTCGCTGCTTCCAAGTCCTTTTTCACTTTTTCCATCTCATGGTTTACCTGGCTGATCTCAAGGTTGATTCTCTCCTCGACCTGGTATACCTTCTCCTCGACGCATTTAATTTGGCTGTTGAGACTACTGAGCTCCGCTTTTATTTCGGTTGACTGTTTTTCCAGCTTCTGAGCGATGTCTGCCTTGATTTCGATCGCTTGTTGATCCAGCTTCACTGATTGTTCATTAAGCTTCGCCGATTGTTCATTTAACTTCGCTGATTGCTCATCTAGCTTCATGGTTAAATTGGACGACTGTTCATTGAGCTTCGCAGTTAAATTGGATGACTGTTCATTGAGCTTCGCAGTTAAATTGGATGACTGTTGTCGCTGCTCCTGCTGCATCAGCATTAACATTTGCATCAGCGCGTTTTCTGGTTCCTTTGGTTTTTTTGTTTCTGCTTCACCACCTTCTGCGCCTTCTTCTACATCTGCGGGCTCACCCGAATCCAGATACGCGCCTTCCGATTCAATTGCGTCACGCAAGCGTGCAATCAGTGTGGCCTTTGTACCTTGCGTAGCCAGGTTTCGCTGTTCCAACTCTTCCTTAAGCTCCGACATGGTCAATTCATTAATTTTTAAGTTTAAGCTTCGTGGCATTTTTAATGTTTCTTTAAATTTTCCTATTGTGCACTATAAAATTGTTCAAATATTCACTTTCAAAATTTTTCTTTCGCACTTCTTGACACCATTGTCGCGCGTTATTGGTTCGCGGCCAATAATTTTAATGTTCCGGGAAAGTGAAAACGCAATGTCTTTTAATTTAAGTTAAAAGAGTTTATTCAATAAAATGCACAATAATCAGTTAACACTTTCACTAATTTTAATTGTCACTATTAAAATTATCTAACACTTGTCCATAAATTTATTATCGCAATTGTCTTCTAAATTACTTCACTATTACGAAACCCACTTTTCTACTACTCGAAGAATATCGCTTCCCACACACAATCGCAGTTCTTCTCGCGGTCGAATGAATGATTCCCCCATTCATTCAGCTCGCCTTTATATAGGGTCTCTAAGTATTCACCCATTTCTCGCATATTGGCGAACGTTCTACCGAGAGGTACCTGGTAGGTTCGAGCAAATTAATGAATGGAGTGACGTCGCTTGCAGATGTTGATTATGCTTGTTGAATTTACTCGTGGGTTCGAGTAAATTCATTTGTTGACGTTCTTAATGATGATGAAAATAATTGCGACAGTAGCTCGCAGAATTATTTGTACATGTAATTATTTGTACATGTAACAATATGAACTACTTATCTGTGAAAGGAAGTACCTACAGATCCTTTTCGTCTATAATTTTTACACGAAGGCACTACACATTTCACTTTGAAATTGTCAAGTAATTTCACAGTGCCACACGTTAAAGTTATTCGAATTACAAAGTACAATAGAATGTTTAAATAATTAGAATGAATTTAGATCGCGAACGCTTTTCACAGTTTTAATATCAGATAAAATTCGCGACAAAAATTGCAATTTGGCCATTTTGGCGTTTAATTTGGATCAGTCAACTTGACAGATAGATCCAATCCAGTGAGGTTCTGGTACAAGAAAGTGAGTAGCAAGAGGCAGACGGAGAGAAAATGACAGACAGATCCCTGGAAGAGAGCAGAAACCGGTCACATGCTCTCCTATGCGTTTTATATGATCTACGCCCATCCAGTTCTTATTCATCTGAGTCTTGAACAACTGACGTTTTTCCATCAGCTTTAAAGATAATCAGGTCAATAGTGAAAGCCACTAACTATCATGTTTAAAAGACTGCTGATGGGGACTGAAGAAATCAGAAGTTTAGATCATTCAAGGCCTTAAAATCACACGGTTTTATCAGCTTCCTTTTCATTACAAGGAAATATTTTCCACATAACATAATGCACATCATGGTAACACAGAGTGAGGGGAAGTTGTTCCAAAGGAGCTTAAATATTAGTCCATCCAACCATACCGCATCAAAGGCTTTCTTCATATCAATAAGGTACCCTTCAATACATTTCCAATTGTTAACTTTCAGCCAAACGTCTGAAGTTGCTTTCGCTGTTAAATGCATAGTCAAATACCTGGTGTGGAACCCAAACGGGCAGTTCGGCATCAATTCATATTTTTCAATGTGTACGTGTAATATAACTTTAAAAACTGATTATCAGGTGATAGCTTTTAGGGTATGAAAAGCTCTTTCCTTTCTGCAAAATCGATAACACGTTAGTTTTTTTCTAGTGAATTGAAAAATATGAATAGTTTAATATATTGTTATGCAATAATTTTTTATAGCAAGCTCTAGTAAAAGTTTGAGTACTATGTTAGGAATACCCTCAAGATCACTTGATTTGATTTCATGTTTATCCTTCCAAATATGAGACACAGCTAAGTATAAGATCTAACATCAATGTTTCATCGAATTGAAAAAAGGATTGTTCATTCAGGCTTGATTTGAAATCACAAACTTTCATTTTTACAGTTTCAAAAAGCAATGAAATCCCTCTGGTAGCTGAACCAATTCAGAGTGAGTTCTAATCAGAACCAATCATCAATCATTATCCTACAAGTATTATTCTGTATTCTATATCTGGAGTCGTATTGTTACGGACACTACATGCTTTATCTGGAAGGTCTTTTGCATTCCTTGTATTTTTGGGGTTCGAAACATTCACTTGAGATTTTTCGGGAAACAAATTATGCACTTTTATGAAAGTGCCATCAAGGTCCTATGGGCTGATACTCCTAAGTTTCTTCGCTCATTCTTGAGGTTCTTATTCAACATGTCCAATATGGGATGGTTGTAGTCCTGAAATTGCTTAAAATATTGTCTACATATTTGGGAAGAATTTTTGATTTTTTCAACACTTTTATGGTTGTTGTCTCGTATCGTTTCATATTTGAGAACCATTTTTTCAACCGTTTCTTCTTCTTCTTAGCACTACAGGCCCTTTCCGACATTGGCTTCCTGCAAATAGTGTCTCCAACTGTTTTGATCCATTGACCGCGTTTTCCAATTTCGAAGTCCGAACACTGAGAGACTGTCTTCGCCGACCGAGTCAGGCCAGCATTTCCTCGGCTTCCACACTAGTCTCCGGCCTTCAGTTCTCCCAATGAATACCTTTTTGGGTATCCATTGTTCATCCATACGATTCATGTGTCCAGCTCATTGCAGCTTCCGCAGTCTTATATTCGTTGAGACCTCCGACTCGTCAAAAATTTCATACAGTTCATGGTTTAATCAAATTCGCCATTGGTCCCCATCTAGCTTCATTCCAATTATTCACCTCAGTACCCGCCGCTCAAAGGCGTTCAATATACGAGTATTTGCGCATGCTTGGGTTAGGGTTCATGTGTCACACCCATAGCATAACACGGGTCTTATCACAGATTTGTAAACTTGGAGCTTTGTTTTCCTGTGTATGAAGATCTTCATGATCATCAAAACTGAATAAAATATTTTATTTGCGAGCTGTATTCTTCGGCATATTTCGCATCTTTCGTTATATTTCTTCATTATTTTCGCCCCTAAATACACAAATTCGCCCACATTTTTGATAATATATCTTATTTTCTAAGATTTTTGAAAGTATTTGGTACGCCGTAAAAAGTAGTGATACACCTCTATAATTTTCGCACAGTAAATTATCACCACTTCCAGGCCGCAACTGCTATTGTAGGGTTGTCGTCTCCGATTTCAGAGAGGCCGACGGAGATTGGCGTTTCCGGGGTACCCGAATCGGTTATTAAAAATACTAGGACAGGAACTTGATCCGAAACATAGTGGCTTTGTGATTGTCTGATAACAAGATCAACTCATTGCTGCAAACCTCAACCCTAGAGGTATACTCAGGTACCATGGGAAGCTGATGAGCCTCTATCTTTGGATGGTCAGCTGATTGGTAGCGGCCCTTCGGGAAGTATCGTGGTGGCTAATGGTCAAAAACAAAGGTTAGCGTTGACCTTATAGCGTCAGATACAGCTGGGTCTCAGATCTACCAGTTGAGACTTCCCTCAATGTAAACTGGTACCGAACTTGGGGGTGATGATTGGCGCTCAAGCCAATCGCAGTCAAATGGTGACCGTGAGGTTAGGCCTTAAACGATAGGTACTCACGTTAATCATACTCCATTTGTAACTTATCACCGTTTTGTGGACTGTGAACAATTGGTCTATTGTAGATCTACCTGCTCTTAAACCATCTTGATACTCTCTAATAATACTGTTGGCGTATGATCTGATTTTATTTTCTAGGATTTTTGAAAATATTTTGTACGCAGTATAAAGTAGGGATATGCCTCTATAATTTTCGCACTGTAACTCGTCACCTTTTTTTTTGGATAAGGAATATAATTGATTGACTCCACTCTTTTGGCATATGTTCTTGTTTCCAAATGTGTTGGATGACCTTGTGAATAGCTTTATGAGCACTGCTGCCACCATATTTGATGAGCTCCACTGGAATCTCATCGATACCCGGCGCTTTATTATTCTTTTGGGCTTTGATGATGGAACAAACTTCACGTAGAGCTAGTGGGACCAATGGAAGCTCTCCGCAGACATATATAGTTCTGGAGCTGTGTTGAGGGTTAAGGAGGTTTTTGAAATATGATACAAATCTTTCCTGAATCTTGGTTTCATCAGCGATGATATTGCCGATGTCACCACGATAGAGTGTGGTTTTGGGCTGATTACCACGCTTCAGGCTTTTCCCTGCTTTGTATGTTTGCGTTGTGTTGTTGCTCACTAGCCTTATATCTGTACTTCTCAATTGGTCGTCATAGTATTTTCTTTTCTTAATCATAATTATCTTGTTCACTACACTTCTGAGGTTTACATAGTGTTTTCTCTCCTTTTCCTGATTTTCTTACTTATATATTGAGCGTACGCCTGGTTCATTTTTTCTAAGGCATTCTGACACTCATCATCGAACCAATCATTTCTCTCGCGCCGGGCTTGATGTCCGATCATCTGTTCTGCCTCGGCGTTAATAGCCGCTTTCACTTCCATCCAGAGTTCGTTGATTGCCTTTATGGATTCGTCTGATAAAATGGGAGTCAGCTAGTATCGAGGGTCTCTGTGAAATTTTTGGCCACAGACGCCGTTTGGAGCCTTTCGATTATTTAGGAACCCTAAAATTTCTGCGGATTTTACAATGATTAAAAATGATGTGTACTTTAGAGTTGTATGTCATAGGACTCGTTTTTTAAGATTACGCAATTTTTCTTTTCTTTTAAAATTACAATATATTTGTTATGTGAACCTGGAAATAGCTTTTATTTAATTTTTTTATGAGACTTAGGTATAATATACTAAAGTATAACTAATTCAAACTATCTTTACTGTTTATGAGCAATGTAAGTTAAATGCGTACTCTTGGGAGATCCTACTCTACATTAGGGATGTTACGGAGCTTCGACTCCGATTCCGAAAAGTCGGAACTTCCGATTGATATCAGACCTCCGACTTCGACTTCGGTTCCGACAATTTCAATCGGAGGTTAGCTACGGATGTCGAATCGAAATACTGCCGCGGCGGCGATCGTGTAAGAGAGATCGGACTGCGCGTACGAACAAGTTTGTATTTGTCACGCGGAATCTGCCTTCTCGCATCCATCGTTTCGATAACTTTTCCACTTGTCGTTCGTTCGATTGGTGGCATTTAATAAAGACGTCATTTGTTAAGTTTGCGCTTCAAGTTTCAAGTAAAGTTATTAGAGTTTATGAGTGATGAGTGTTTGTTTATGTGTTTAATATATGTGTGACAATTAAAGTAATTTAAAATGAAGCCGAAAACAAGTGTTATTTGGAACTACTTCGATGAAGTATCGATGAATGCGGCAAAATGTAAATTTTGTGACAAGATATATTCACGAAAGGGAGGTACGACTACTTCGTTAAAAGGTCATTTAAAGTCTATATATCCTTCTGTATACGAAGATTTTGCTAAATTAGACTCTGAAAAAAACCAACCAGTACAGCCTTCAACTTCATCACCCTTTCAAGAAGCAAAAAAGCAAATTTCTCACAAGGAAACCTTGATGAAGAATCAAAAATGGTGTAATTCTAATCCTAAATCAATGCAAATAGATAAGTTGATTTCGGAAATGATTGCGTTACAAGATCTTCCATTCAATATTGTTGAAGGGATTGGTTTTAAACGGCTTATCCAGTTTATGGTACCGAACTATAATTTAAGGGGAAGACAGTTTTTTACTGAATATATTTGTGATGGCTTATATGCAAAGATTGCAGAAAAGATACAGAATTTGCTCAAAGAGTTTGAAAAAATCTCGTTTACAACAGATATTTGGACTGAACCGAGTTCAAACGTATCGTTATTAAGTCTAACAGCGAACGGCATAACTAAAGATTTTAACAGGACTAAAGTTGTTTTGAAATGCCACACTTTTAACGGAAGATATACAGGAGACCTTGTCCAAGAAAAAATTAATGAAATGTTAACGGAATGGAAAATCACAAATGAGAGAATTCACTGTTTCACCCGCGATGCTGGATCTAATATGATACGAGCACTGAGACTCGCCGATATTCCTGATGTCAATTGCACTGTACATCAATTACAACTGTGTGTGCGAAGTATGTTGGATTGTGATGAAGAAATCACAAATTTAATAACGAAATGCAAAAGAATTGCAACGCATTTTAATCACTCTCAAATTGCTCTAACTGAACTGCATAAAATACAAAAGGAACAGCTTAACCAACAACCTTTGCCTATGATGCAGGACTGTAGTACGCGGTAAATTATCAAATTATAAAATTTTTTTTATTATTTATTGCTTATAAAATAAAATATATAATTGTAAAATTATATAATATATAAAATATATATTTGTAAAATTGTATATTTTTATTATATATGACTAGTAAAACAAATAACATAATCGGCACTAAATTTCTGATACTATGCTTGTGTGATTTATTTACTAATTTTGTAATTTTAAATTATTTTCTAGTTGGAATAGTACATTTTATATGATGGAACGAATGATTAAAATACAAGATTCACTCTGCCTGTATGCAAGTAAACACAACATTCCACAAATATCTCCAGAAGAATGGCTGCAGCTCAAAAAACTAGTGTCCATTCTACATCCTTTTGAAGAGATTACCCGTAACATGAGCGATAGTAGTACTAGCATCTCATCGGTGATTCCTTTAATATACACACTAAAGCAAACATTACAAATCGAAGAAAATAAACCAGAAACAAACGAAAAATTTAAAAATATACTAAAATGTGCGGCTGACCAATTAAATTCAAGACTTGGAGACCTCCATTCTAACAACTTTTTTGCAATAGCAACATATTTAGATCCTCGTTATAAAACGAAATTTTCTAACGAAGTGATAAAAGAAAAGGTTGAATCTGAATTAATGAGTTTACTTGAAAGTGGAAAATCAAACGCAGATGAAAATACGGATGCGCCTGCAGAAAAAAAAGCAAGAGGGGCACCACCAGCAGCTGGTGAATCAAGCGATATCCAAACTATTTTGTCAACTATATTGTCGAATAGTGATGATGATGATAGCACCACATCTGATGAACGTGTTGTGTTGGACAAATTTCTTATAATAAAGAGCTTACTTCATGAGTATAATAAGGAAAAACGTATTCCTATTGGTGAAGATCCCTTATTATGGTGGAGGAAAGTTACAGTGAAATTTCAACCCTTAAACTCGATTGCCCGCCAATATTTATCGTCTCCATCAGGCTCTGTAGCAAGCGAACAACTTTTTAGTGGTGCTGGCCTAATCTATGACTCATTGAGAAATAGATTAGATGGAGATAAAGCCGCTAAACTTTTGTTTATTAAATATAATTTACTTCTTTTGGAATCACTTCATTTGATGTAAGGTAGTAATACCAGTATTGATTATTTCGTGTATCATTTATTGAACTCAAATTAAAGCGGCTAAAACATGTTTGTATTTTCATATTTTATTAGACCTGCCCTTAACTGATCTCATTTCTGCCACCACCTCCGCTTCCGCTTCCGGTTCCGACTCCGGTAACTCAAATTTATAAACTCCGACTCCGACTTCGGTTCCGATAAAACCACCTCCGTTACATCCCTACTCTACATTATGGTTGTACGAATGTACCCGTGGCTCTTTCATAACCTAAAAGCAGGCACACGGCTCGTATAATTGATGGATTGTTTTCAATTCACGTCTTATTTACCTATCAAATGACATAAATGTATCATTGAAAAATAATCCACAATAATTACACCACGACTTCAAAACATAATAAAGGAAATACTTACCAAGCTCGTAAACAAATATGAAGTGGATGCTAGGCAGTTGACATTTCCACTGCTTTGGCGAGTTGCTCAACAAACTTGGCTGATATAAGGTTCTCCACACGCGATCAATCATCATATACTGTTGGATAGTTTTTATTGAATTCCAAGTACAAGAATGTTCCCGCCGTACGAATGGTGCCAATTTTCCCCTAGTATATTTATAATCGAAGCATGAGAGAAATCACTGTTATTTTAATTGTGGTCAGAATACTGGTAACTAACGCAAATATTGTAATGATTTTCTGTTTCACTTCGTTCGAACGTAGATATTTCCCGAAGGAAATTTGAGTCGACTTCTGATTGGTTCTACACGTGAAGTCTGAGTCGTGCCAACGAATAGTGCCAATCGGTCAACCAGTCCGTGCACTCGTAATCCATTTGGCGGTGGCTGCTTGTCGGCCAGCTAGTTTGGAGAGGATTTCGGTCGCAGGTCTTTTAAATGGACTACGCTCGATTACTTTATTTCAGCCACCATTACGTGCCCGTTTCAAACGCATCAAAAACAGTAACATACAGAAAAGAAATCGACTTTACTTTATTCGTTTTGTACATTCGGACAGTAACAAAAAAAATTTATATAATACCGCGTTCCCGAATATCACCGACGCGGTACCGAAATATATCCTACTCTAACCCAAGCCTGAAAACCTCTACTCTAATAAAAACGCAAAGCAAATTATAGTATTGCGTACCGAGTGCGACGCGAAATCGGCCATCCGCGGATTTCTAAAACTCTACCCTTGTAACAGCATACTTACCGTTCGCTGCCATTCCTGCTGGAATAAGAAGGACTTGCTGGAAAGGAAAGTCGTAGTTAGATTAGCAATTTATGTTATTTTGTTAGCTATTCTAAATCTGAATTCATTCAAAGTTTTACAAAAAAAAAATCGGTTCCGCTTGACATCTTCAAGAATTTGATGGTGACCCGATTATTTTTCATCTTTTTTTTGTTTAAAATTATTTTAATTTATTTGCTTTTTTATGTACTAGGTACTAGTTAACTTTGAAATGTAATGTACTTATATATTTTTTTGTACCACTAGCAAAGACAGTAAAAAGCTACGACCAAGGAATAACAAGAAAATAGATACAATAATATGCAGAAAATAAAGTGATAATTGTTAAGGTTATTAAAAGTGATGTAAAGATGAGTATAAATTGCCAAATATTTAGCTTTCCCATTTCCTTTTAAATGAATTTTGTTAAAATAGCTTATCCCACTACACAGTTACATCAACAGGATCAGAGAATGCCGTAGAAAAGTTAAAGAAACGTCTATAGAAAAATTTGAAACTCATATGTTGATACCACATGGCAGAAGAATAATGAAAATTCACGCAAATAAATCGTCGTATTCGGATGAGTGAGTCTTCATGATTTTTAATAAGTTTTAAGTTCTTCTTGTGTTCCAATACGAAAGTTACTAGATTCATTTGACATATATGATGATTCCTATTTCTCTCTTTACACTAATAGCAAAATATGACCATTTTTGTACACCCTAGCCAATCTTCACTACACTCTCACATGTAAAAATTTTTTCATTTAATTTCACTTAAGTTGAGCTCACTTTTTCATTTCTTAGTCTCCCATTTCCCTCATTTTATCAATTATTACAATTATCTTGATTACTCATACTATATATTTAAAATTATATTATTTATATTGTGGAGATTTTCCGTATGTTACTTTATGCGTATGTATATTTATTTTGAATTCATTCTTTCGTAATTTTAATTTTTAATGTCAATTATTTTATATGCATCTTTTATTTACTTATTTCGGGTTTCATTTATTTATTTTCAACTGATTTTTGACCGTTTATTTCTGTTAATGCTTTTGATTGTGTGATGGAGAAATTTTATATAAATAACTTTTCTTCTGACGCCTCTGTAACGTCATATTCATTTCCCTTATGATTGTTGCAAAAGCTTTGTTAACATTGATATGATCTTTGGCCGGTACCCCTTTGAATGGAATCTCAAAGTTGTGCTAGGCTGTTTTCTTCGACTTTTGAAACTTCCCTTTTACATTCTAAATTGAGTTTATTTGCGACTAGGAGGATTGGTAAGGGTTGACGGCCTTTACGAACAACCACATTTTTCATATTTGATAGATCTTGATATACCTGATGAACACATTAAAATAAAGCGGTGACTACATCCCATATACAAGCTTCGAATCGAGGCAAACCGCTTTGCACCAACCGCGTTCAAAATTACCAGAACACACAATGAACTGTCAAACATCACCTGGATGAGGACGGCAACCAGTACCAGCTCCAGCTTAATATAACTCACGGGCATGAGCATGAATAAACCTGTGGCACATGAGCTCTGCATGGCTATTTTCATCAGTGATGTTCGACCCTTTCTCCTATATGACAATGTGAATTGATTTAACAAATAAGCTACGCATCGGATCTTTAGAGCACTCGCCGGATGTTGATGGCGATTTCACTGTTTGTAGATTAACTGTGACATGAAGGTGGATGCACTATTTGGTTTGCCGGCACAAAACTTTCCGATTCACTAAACATCCCAACTTCATGATTGCATGACATGCGCAAGCTAACAACTTTTCAGTTCTTAAAAACCAACAGTTACGTTTACAATTTATTTGTCAATACTTAATCAAAGAAATCACTTGGTAGCCTCCAAATATTGTTGTATGTATTTATCTGTAACTATGTCACCTCCCTCGACACGGTATCCTCCCTCGCTTGTCCGATGCACCGTGACTGCCACACGTTGATCCGCACTGACAGAAAATTGTGGTTAGGTACATCATTTAGGTTTGTACTCGAGATCCCACAATTTACTTACTTTGAGGTTAAGTACTCTACCCTTTGTCAAGATTTTCCATTCTCCGATTCTTAATTTGCTAGTCCTCACTTGGTTTGTTTTGGCTTGAACTTCAGGTAAGTTGCCTCTTAACGTTTTCACAAGATCCGAGGTACGTGCTAACGACTCAGTTGACAAAACACTTTTCTGAATGACTCTCACAGTAGTGCCGCTCACGTTAAGAAATTTAGTCCTTGCGGAAAGTTTTATTTTTAAACGTTGGCAGATGCTTTTGATTTTTTCCTGAGCCCGATGACAGATACAAAATCCTCATGGCTCAGCTTTCAAAACGCGGTTCAGTGACAGCGAGAGGTTAGAGGGTGCATTCCGAACCGTTGACGCCAATAACCAGGGTTTGAAAGCACGAGCAATTGGGAGCAAAGTATACTTCCAAGTGCTTTGCTTTGCTCTGATTTAAAATGCTCTCAATAAATATTGCTCGCATTTGCTCTTGCTCTGCGTACCAAGAAGCTCTCAGAATCGCTTTGCTCTGCTCTTTTGTCTTTTCGCTCTGGAAATTATAAGACTCGTAAACCTTCTGCTTTGCTCGTAAATTTGCTTACTTTTCCTTCTTACTTTGCTCTCAAACAAATCGATATCTGGAATGATCATGCTCGCATCAAATGCACTGATTTACTCTTGTGTGTGCTGTCGTGCAGTGCATGAGCTAGTTATTCATTGCGCAATTATAAAATCGCCTTAATTTCCAGGTTTATTTTTCGTAGAAATTATATAGTAGGTAGTAAATAAGTGCATTTTTTATATTGTTAAGGAGAATAACTCTCTTAGTAGGCGTGAATAGAATACAAAGTTATTTAGCGGAGTAGTCCTATTTTAAAGGGAAGGAAAGTTCCAACGTCATTCTGAGAGAGAAATTGATCAGGTAAATATTTTATTTTCCAAATTTATCAATTCCTTAAGACCTGTTCCTTTGACGATCTATCTCTATTTAATATATTTTCTTTTGCTCATTTGCACTGACATGCAAGTTGCTAAAGTGGCAAATGCGTAAAGTAGTGAAGAAAAGAGGGAACTTTGTATGTGGGAAAGTGGAAACTTCAGATGAGAATTATAAGTGAATGGTGCAACAGTACAAAAAAATAGTCGAAGTTTCCATATTTGGAGGAAGCTATTGTATTTAACCAGCTGTAGGTGAAAAACTTCGCCAAAAATCAGTCGAAATCCATTTGAAGCTTGCGTAAAATTGAATTATTTTAATTTTCAAACTGAGAGGTGTTACTCTTACAACTTTGCATTAAATAAAAAAATGTATTGCAGTTAGTTACAAAAACTAAAAACAAACCAGAAAAATAGAATATATCTTATATCGAAATAAATTCTAAATTTTATTTGCAGTCATGCGCGTGATCAAAATTGCAATCTTGGAATACTTCGATGAATTTGCAGACAAGGTAGCAAAGTGCAAGAAATGTGGAATTTGCATGAAGAATGAGTGAAGCAATAACTTGAGAAGACATCTCGAAAAAATCCATGCTATCGTTTTCACCGAAGAAAATCATGCACACTCCTCGAATGTGGTAGCGTCTTCATCTTCTTCTATTCTGAAAAAGGTTCCGTCCAAGAAAGACTTTGTCAAAGTGAATATTTCTAAAAAAGATTTATTTAAATCATATATTGGTTTAGTTACTGAAAATAATATTCCTTTTCATGACTTAAATTCCGCTAACTTTCGGTCAATATTCGATCCGATTTGTGATGGCTTAAGTGCTATTCATGGGAAAAAATTCCGTTTAAATGCAAGAAACTGCAAATCGAATGTAGCATTAGTAGCACAAAAAATAAGGGACATTATGAAATGTGAAATGAAGCATAAGCCATAGTCACTCAAAATTGATAGTGCAAGTAGATTGTCTCGAACTAATTTTGGAATAAATGTCCAATTTATAGAAAATGACAAAGTCAATTCAAGGCTTTTAGGCATGGTTGAGCTGAAAGGTGCAACGGCGTCCACCTCCAAAAAGCTCGCTGCCAAAGTTTTGGATGTTTTAAACCAATATGACATATCAATTCAACAAATTATATCCATAACATCAGATAATGGAGCTAACATGATAAAAGCTGCAAAGCTTTTATCAGATCTTCCCATCACAGCGGTTGAACATGACGCAGAAGAGATAAATGAGAATTATCTGACAAATATCAATAATTTTGAATTGTTTGATGAATCTTATATAAAAATTTATTCACTGTAACATTGCCGGTGTGCGGCTCATACGTGTCAGCTTTGTGCGCTTGATTTAACCAAAGAAAATACTGTCAAGAATTTCTTACTTCAGTGCAGAAATTTGACGAAATATATAAGGAAGTCATCCAATGGTTTTAGAGAGCTCTTCGAATTAAAAAATCTTCGAGTGCCCGGATTGGACTGTGCTACTAGATGGGGATCTACGTATAACATGTTAGAAGCTCTCAAAAATGCAAAAAGTGTTTTAGAAAATCTTGAGAGTGTCAGTGTCACCAATAAATCCGATGATGAAAGTTTCGAAATAAATCTACCTTTATGGAGTTTTATTGATGCTTATGTAAAGGTTTGTGCTCCGTTGTACAAGATTATTGTAAAATTTCCAGAAGAGAATTTGAACTACGGAGAATTCTATGCTTGTTAGCTCAAATGCAATAGCCAGGAAAGTAGTTGAAAAAAAAAAATGACGATGAATATATTTACAAATGTATTGGAGAAAAACTTTTAGATTCTATCGAAATTCGAGAAAACAAATAACTAAATAATGAAGCATTTAACGCGTGTTTATTTCTCGATCTCAGGTTTCATCACTTATTAAACGCTGAAAAGCGACAGGAGGCCAAAATTTTTTTACTGAAGCTGTGGACACAACTGCAAAGCATAAACCCTGAGCTATGCAAAATGAATGATTCAAACGATAGCAGCGAAAAAGAAAATTTGCTTGTTATAGATGACGATGATGAAAATAATATCCTCAATAATTTTCTACAACAAGGAGTTGAAAATAATTCACAAAAAGAAATGGACTTGCAAACGAAGTTGGAAAAATTTTCGCCAATATTGTCAGGAGTAGATGTAGATGTCTTAGAATACTGGAAAACGCGAAAACATTGTGATCCAGAGTTGTATACGTTAGCAACGACATGTTTAGCTATACCTCCAACTCAAGTGTCAGTAGAAAGAGCATTTTCAGCTCTTAAACTAATCCTTTCCGATCTTAGAGTGCAACTAAAGCCAGATCTTCTTCAGGGCATTTTAATAGTCAAACTGAATAAAAACTTCATGGATGAAGCAGTGTGCTCTTTATCATTATTTAAAAAAGATGATGAACTTTTTGAATAGTTTGTAGTATTTTTAATCTTTATTCAGATATAGAAAACTCTTAAAAGCACAAACAATTTAGATAAGAATGTCTTTTATGTTTATATTTGTTACATTTCAAACTTGAAATATAACTTTTTTTTTTTGAAAATACATAACATTTTTTCCCACTGAGCATCGTATTTTCCCTTTTCAATATAACCCAGCTTACCTGCACAAAGAATGTAATTTGTACCATCCGATTAAAGCGTTTAGTAGGGAAAATTCCATTTTTCAAATTATTTACTTTAGCTTGACAGCATTTGAGAGCAAAGCAAAGTATTCTAAGCAATCGAGAGCAATTCCTCAAAGACTCACATTGCTCTTGCTCTTACATGGAAGCAATTCCAAATACTCTCGAAACTCTTCGGAGCAATTTGAAGCCCAGATTTGTTGCTCATTGACTCAATAAGAGCAAAGCAAAACATAACAGTCTGCTCTCAATTTAGTTAGAGCAAAGCAAAGCAAAGAGGAATAGGAGCCAAATTGCTGGAGCAATTATCGTCAGAGGCGTAGGGCCGATTCATTACACTATCTCCTATAAATTAAAGCTTTGCACGTTTTATTTCGTGGTTTATGTTTACTTTTTTTATCAATTTTTTTCGGAGCACAATATTCCTCTTCAAATGAACCTCGAAAGAGAACATGATCAAAAAATAAAACAAAACATTTTTAATTCAGCAAAGTCAAGAAGTTTTCTAGATTAAAATCATAAAGTTTTCTTGAAATTAATGTTCATTGAGTACTTCCACCATGAAAAACATTCCGTTCCGATATTCAATCCTCCCTGGGAAAAAAGATTCAATATTATCCTGAATCCATAATCCTATTCCCATGAGTACTCAAATGCACAAGCACTCCCGACTACTTAGTTTTCCATTCACGTAATCCGCTCCCGTATCCACCACGCTCGGATCTACTTTACGTAAGATACAATCAGAAACATTGCAATCAATTTCATGATATAAACACATTCCCATTCACACACAAACACGCACACACACAAACCATCCCTGGCATAGAAAAACCACACGTGGAGCCGTGCTGCAGGTTTCGCGCATTCCAGTCTCTTGGTGGATGGCTCAGTAGGATAATATAATAACGTAACTAATGGCATTAGCAGAAGTGCATTACCGCACTATCAGCATGGGTTACGTGAGGGTACTCGATGGCTACGGTGGGAACAAATTCATAACTTAAATTGAAAGGTGGAACGAATTGCAAATATTTTAATTTCAGATGCAATCAAGGACTTTAATTTAATCGACTGCCTTCGGTGCAGTCATCATTATCATCATTGACTGTAATATTCACTCTCACTGTTGAAGATTTTTCATCTGTGTAGATGGCACAGAAATACTATAATTACAGAATTAGTACAAGGATTCATCCCACCCTTCGCGTTTTCTGTACTTTATTCAAATGGCGATCAACATAGGTTTAATCGTTAAATTAATGCAATTTAGATTTCGTAAGTGCTTGTATTGAAATATTAACAAAACGCCAATCATCTCGTCCAGTTACGCCCATGAAAGCAATAAAAAATTTAAAAACCAAAGGGTTAAATCCATCCTCATTCCTCGTTTCTTTTAAATGCAAGCCTGTCTTTACCAAACGTACCCGTTTTAGCCATCTGGTGCACAGTAATGACTTTCCTTTCATTTCAAAATCTTCGCTGGGAAGTTTTCAAGAAAAATTCTCCCGAACGCCATTAAGCCAGAATATCTCAAGTGTCCTGGAACTGAGTGGCCGCTAGTGCTGTGCTGGGATTGCATAGTAATCGTGCTATAATATCCTTGAATTGAAATGCTCATCGTCAATATCGAGAAAAACAGACGTTGAATATTTTTTTCTTCTGTTCAAGTTTAAATGCGATGAAAATGAATAAGGGACTTCATTATGTAAGACGGTAATGGGCCCCACGAGTGGACGATCTATCGTTGGCTGAAATCAATTTTATATAGATTATTGCCTGGGGAGATTATGATGGCTATGACTTGGCGTTGAACTTTAATTAAATTTATTCGGCATGTAAAGAGAATCGAGGACTTCAAGATGACATGCACAATTTTGTTAAAATGGTCAATTTATTTTGAAATATCATGGGACATTTTACGCAAATTCGTTTGATCGACATACATTAAGAATTGAGTGCTCATCCTTAGCTTTTTCAACTGAGTTAATATAAATTAAAATATGGATAGATTTAAGGCTGAATATAAATTGAGTTGTTACGAAACATTCATTTGAGCGAACCAATTTGTATTGTACATAAGTAATTTGACGTGCTTTAGGAAGCACCATGATCCGAGAAAACATCATCTTAAAAAGCTGAAACCTTATCTATGTTAGTAATTACATCCTCTCAAGGACGGCATACCTTCTTATGGACGAGTCACTCATTACATCCTTCGGTGGTATGATGAGAACAGCGATGAGTTTTGTTGCGGTCACGGTGGTTACTGCAACTATTTAATTGGCAGAAGATCTAGACTCTTGAAACTGGCTCGGATGCAATCGTCGGGATCCTTTCAAGAGCATCCTTAGTGATTTATAAGACTCTTCTCTTTGCAATCGAATGATCCAACTTCTATCAGCTTGCAAGAGCTTAGTTGATGTTCTGACATAGTAAAGTCTGATTTACGATGACCATTAACGGCAAAATATTTACTTGCTTTAAGCCTTGTCAGGATATCTTTCCGCCTTATTGGTATGGGTGCTCTCAAATTTTTTGAGATCTACCAATGGCAAGAAGATAGTAGCAACGAGATGTAGTAGACCATTAATCTCCATTCGCGCTGTTCACATAAGATCTTTCCCAACATATGTTTGTTTACAATCACCAAATGCAAGCTTGCGAGCACTGATCCTTTATTTACTTTCATCCTCTTCCATGTTGTTTCTGGTTCAATGTGGTAAGTTGGGCTGGATGATACTGTATCCTGTTGATTATTTACAGGTTTGCTAGGTAAAAGGTTTTCATTTTCTTACATCGGGAACTGACTCTTCCTGATCACACGCATTTGATTGTTTAGGGGTGAAGAAATCGTCTGTCGGGAGAGGTAACAGTCTGTGAGTTGTTCTAGTTCTGATGCCATTTGCAGTTTTCTCATCAACAGCTTGAACGGCTTCATCACTTCCGTAATGCAGTTTCCCGACCCTACTGAGTGGCCACTGCATATGAGGAATATTATTCTCATGAATAATAACCATTGTGCCTAATTCAACATTCGAGGCTCGATCATTCCAGCGCTGACGCCCAGGTAGCTCATGCAGATATTTTTTTGACCACCTAATCCAAAATTCATGTTTTAATTCGGAGACTTGTTTCCATCTTTCAGCTGAACTACCTCTTGCTCCTTCGTAGTTTCTTCGTTCAAATTTAGCGACTAAAGGTTCACCGATCAAAAAATATCTCGGAGTAAGAGCAATGAGGTCATTTGGATCTGATGACATTGGGGTGATAGGTCGTGAATTGAGCTATGGTTCAGTTCTAATCATCACGTTCTCTAACTCCTCGTATGTTAATGATGCCTTAGATGTACTCCTCACTAGTAAATGACTTGCCGATTTGACTGCAGCTTCCCACAGTCCTCCAAAATGGGGTAGTCTAGATGGAATCAAATGGAATTGTATATTGCTTTCCTCTCCCATACGAATTGAAATCCCCCCGCTTTTTACGCCGCTAGAGCATCCACACACTCAAGTGGCTCTCTAGTTGCTCTCATGAATATCCCTCTTCTCTTGTACTTTAATGCCTAAATTTTCAACGAAATATCAATCATATGATTGAAAACATATGATTCGTGAAAGCGTCTATTCAAGTTGAATTCGAAATTGTACACAAAACAATTTTTTTAAGATAAACCGGGTTGAATATAGTACGACAGCGTTACAAAGGGAAAATTGATTAAACTGAAAAGTTTGTTATGGATCGCGAGTGTTGTTGTGCCGGAAAACGAAAAATGTAGTGCTGTGTGTGGGATTGTAAAAACAGCTATAAGAAACATGTTAGGGACGTATCCTTTGTAGAGTAAGTCATGTTGAATCTTTTATATTGTTCAAGTTAGAATACCCGCATGGAAAATTGATTATGTTCAAGGTGGGAGTTAGTGGGAGACGTTACGTCAACTTTATTTGAAATTCGAATCAACAGTTGATAATGCTCCAACTTCACGCTACATCATAAAGTGCTTCAATTCTCACGATGCATTTCGTATCCATCCTCTTTGGCATCTATGATGGTGGTACATCATGCTTTTGGGTAGTCTAAATCGGCATAAAATTGTGAACAGGTCATCTTGAATTACTGGGCTGCAATGCAGAATATCGTTCATAGAGTATCCTCAGGAAGTTTTTGTTGATGCATCGAATACCACATGAAGTTTAGTGCTGTTGCTTTCAGACTTCAATACATAGTGGTGTGGAATATAATAATGTACACATATTATCGATTTTGGATCAACCCGTGACGGTGACCTAAAGACTCATATTCCCTCATGAAGTCCGAATTGTATTTTGGCTAAAATGAGTTTCATAACGTTTTTCTGTTGAAGTAAATGCCTGTTTTGATTCGTTGACTTCTTCCAGTTTCCAAAATATATTTAGCAGAATGGGCATTCCATTTCCCAAGCATATTTGCCCTCGTACTACCATTAGGTGGAAGAACTCTGCACCAAGAAGCACGTCAACTTTTTCGGGACAGTTAAATGTTTTATCTGCCAAATTAACTCCCTTGGGAAACTCCATGCGGTAATATCAAGCATTTGCGTTTGTTGCACCGAGACTATTGTTGGCAAAACAAATTCTTCTAGATGTGTTTCAAATTGGCCGAAGAGAGATTTCATCGTCATGTTAATCCGGCAATTAGTGTCTCTCTTTTCTCTGCCAATACCTTCTATACTTAAAAATGATGGTGTTGTCGTTAGTTTGAGTCGCTTGATGATTTGTTCTGTAACAAAGATGACTTGTGACCCAGAATCTAACAATGTCTTGCATTCAATTGCTCTTCCATTGCTCGCAGTGAGGAGTATTCTTGCTGTCCCTAGCAACACATAGCCATTGTCATTCATCGTTTGTGAAGTAGTCATACTAGTTATAGTGGATGACGTAAGTTGTTTGCTGTTCGATTGCTAAGTTTCGGAAGACTTGTTTTCCGGTTGTTTTTGGCTACCAATTGTTTTCTCTGAGGGCTCCAAATGCAGCAAAATATTTCGTTTCTTCTGACATCTTAAGCATGGTCGAGAAGGACAAGTGCTATATTTGTGACCTGGTTTCAAGCAATTTATACATAACTTGCTTTTTTGTACAAAATTCTTTGCATAATTTACACACTAATTCGGGTTAACTTGTTGCGGTAGCTGATGTTTTTGCACTTTCTTTCAATCGTTTTAATGACTAAAATCTGCATTCCAGGAGTTTCAAAAAGGCAGAGAGTGTTTGATTCTCCCTGAGGTATTGTAAATCAAAATCAATACGGTCATGAAAATGAGATACTCTAACTATCTCTAAGCGAAGGCCCAAGAGGCGCTGTAGTGCTACAAAGAAGAAGAAGCTATTGTAAAGACTGTTCACATAACATATGTGTTTGTCAATCAAGTTTCTTTAACATTTTGTGTAAAATGATTGAGTCCCAACTCGTAGTATTTACTCCAATATTTTTCATCGCACGTAAACTTTCATTTAAGGTATCATTAAATGTTCTTATGGCTGCAGCTGACTGGCCTTCTGACGGTAAATTTGGTTGACTGAGAAACGTTTGTATAAGAGTGGATGTCAGCACTATTTTGTTATCATATATATCTTTCATTGCCATCGATGCTGCCTCATAGTTTTCTTCTGTCATGGTTGAATGGCTGATTAAGTTTTCTGCCTCACCAGTTACATTTGATTTCAGATACCACATTTTTTGGATTGTTGAAAGTGGCAGCTTGTCAATAATTTCCGAAAACATTTCTACGAATTGAAGCCATTTAAAATAGTCTCTATCAAATTTTTCGATTGTAATTTTCGGCAGCCTTGGTGCAGTTGTTTAAGTTCCTGAAGCTCAGTCTTTTATCCTAGTATCATCTGCTGCATTCTCAATTCTGTCATATTCATAGGCATTGCATTCCGCACGTTCTAGTTTTTCAGCGAGCTCATAAACAGTATAGTTCAAATCCTCAACTTGCTGCCATAGCCAAGATAATGTTTTTTTTTGAACGTCAACGTACACTTTTGAATGCTCTTCTGTGTCTTGGGACAACCTTGGCAACAAACACTGCAATGAACCTAGCATAGCCCTTTGTTTGCGGATCATAGGGATCATATCAACTTTCTCAGATTGATTCATTGGCTTAAACTGTTTTGGCTCCTGTGAATAATTTGTTGCTTGTCCAGTTCCTTCAATCAACGCAGCATCAAAGATGTTCAAATCATCATGGACCAGATTACTGACTTCCTTATAGTATTCTTTCTTAAAGTACTCATGATCAGTAGCCCTTGGACATATTTCACTAATTCTTTTGTCTACTTCTTCAAACTGCATCCATAAATCCTGCAGATGTGCTCTTCTTGATTCATAGTATCCGCTGACCTTTCTTCTTTCTGCGCCATCTTTTAAGGGTTTTGTACTAAAATACAAAACCCTATTGCAATCACGACCTGTGTCCGTCTGTCCGTCCGTCCGTCCGTCGGAACTGTAGAAGCTACAGCAATGAAAGTTTGTGGACAGGTCAGAAGTTGTGAGTTCTTGAAAGTTCAAGGGGGAAAAAGTTTTTAAAGGGGTTTAAGGGGGATCTCTCCATATAGGGAGGTGATCCCTCAAAAAAAAATTCCACCATTGGTAGTCGAGTAGGGTGTCATTAGAAAGGTCTTAATGAGATCTTTTCAAAATAAGTCTTAAAATTGCCTTATCTTTGCTGAGGGGGAAGGGGAAATGTACGGACTTTTCACACCCCCCCCCCTCGCGATTGGACACCTTCCAACCAAAAAATCTGAAAAAAAATCATGAATGTTGGCCTTTATGTGTACAACAACAACAAATACGTGAGAAGTCGCAATTCACTCAACTTTGTTAGTAATAGTATGATTTACCGATTTGACGTTTTCTTGAATAAAATCTTAACGGTACCCTTAAATTCAATGAAATTCAGAACACAGATAGCTATTAGTCAAATTGTCCTGAAATTTTCATAAAGATCGTATGGTATTTAACGAAGTTATAGCGATTTGAATTTTCTGTATTACTATGGAACAATATGCGCTGTATTACTATGGAAACATATGACGATGGAACAATATGCGATTTTTACCGAGTCAGACACTACAGCTTTGCTGGGATTTGCATGAAAATGTCAGGAATGATAGGTATCATGAATACCTTTGAGACTCGGTTCAGTTAGTGGTATCAGTAATCGTAAAACAAAATTGTGGCTGTTTTAAATGCAAAGATTGAATAATTTTGAGTTATTTATCCCCAACTTCAATGTTTAAGGTGCGTGCTTTGAACACTTGATTCAATTTAATGAATGGCTGAAGATGAGTACTTACAATCAATACTCATAGGTGAAACAAGTCAAAAAGGCTGGAGAGAGCTCCTAGCAAAAGGGCTTTGTAACCATTCTAGGATTTGAAAAAATCGGACATGAATGATTACAGTACAGCCACTGAAGAAAATTTCATCAAACGTAGCCGATATGAGTATCAAACGGAAGTTCTTTATGGGAGCATTTCAAAACAGTTCTTAAACTGTCAGTTTTTGCTTCAATGGGGGCGCAGGGGGGAAAATACGTGAAAAATGTGTTTCCGCCCTCGCGAATGGACACCTGTGATCTGAAAAATCTGAAAAAATTATCAAGGGAGATATTTATGGGTATGAAAATAACAAATACCTCAGAAGTCAAAATTCGTTCAACTTGGTGATAATAGTATGATCCTTGAATTTCGCATTTTCCCCAATAAAATCGTCTTTGACATGTTTCTTGATTTTATTCGTTGCTGGTTAATGCATTTTGTAAGCTGAGTACAAAACCCTTCTGACATGAGCGCAGGTCTGTCTACCCAACTTGTTTGAAATTAGAAATGACTCGTTGGATCTCGCGTCCACACTCAACCTGCTTTACCGCGTACTCCTCCATTTTGTATTACTTAATTAATTGTGAAATGTTCACACAATCTTTGCAATTATCCAAATTTAATTCACTGTTTTACTTGCACTTGTCTGAATTTATGTTTAATTGCTACTAATTTATCTATCTTTCATGGCAAATGATTGCAAACTCACTTAAACTAAATCCTTCCACTTTCAACCACGTTTGAGTTACCAAAAAATGTGTATGATACTATTAATCAAGCATTAATCACTCTAGCACATTAACCAGGCGATTCAATTATAACTGCAGTATAACTGTTCAATTGTTTTGTCGAAGCACTTTAACTTGTCAAAACCATCGCATTGTATTAAAAGAATAAAGTTGTTTTAACCAAGCACTTGAACATATCAAAACTGTTGCTGCTGTAAACAATTACAAAAAAACTAAGAAGCACTTTAACCTCTAGTTCCCGGCGAAATTAAATTCCTGAATTGCAATGAACACCTAAAATCTTTATTTTCGTACAAAACAATTTATAACTAATTTTTGCTGACAATTATTTTTTGCAAGTCAACCTTACTCACGACAAATTCCACACTCATCAAATTTCTTATCTTTGAGTAACGCTAAGACAAGTACGTGTATGCTATGGATGCAACCGAACATGAACTTACGATATCAGGTTTCGTCTGGAAATTGTCGTGAGAATTACAAATAAAGCGCATTTATTTTGCTTGGAAGAATGTTGACTTTAGATGATGAAACTGTACAATGGGTGATGAGCCAAACCGTCATGTTCATTCAATTCAGGATCTGTTTTACCATTGGATATCGAAAAAGTAAACAATTATAAACCAGATCGTTATCCGGAATGCGCGTGAATTGAATTCGCAAAACGCTTAAGATTTAATCAAAAGTTAACCCCACTAAGATCAGATGCGGAAAATAAGTCGGCAATAGCATCAAATATTATTTCTCTCATCTCAAATCGTTGGCAACAGCGTCACAAATTAATCGAATTTATCAAATAGCTCGATTAAATGTGAAGATTTTATTAAAACCGAAGTGAGAGCAAATTCATTTCAAAAATCATTTAAAGTTCAGGATGCTTTTATAATATCGAATAGTTTGTCACCATGCAGTACGAATAAAACTGATCTGAGCAATAATGCGGGTTAAGATGGAATAGCCGAACAAAACAAAATCAAAATCAATCGCAACAATTACAGCCACCGCAACAGTAACAAGAAATTTCGGAATCCAACAATTGAAAGTTGCAGCTGGAGAGACTACTACGTCTACGTCTGACTTTTTCACAAAATTTGAGCTTTCTAGTAGTTTCTCAGGAAACCTTCTGTGATGCACAGACAGATCGCGAGACTAGTATGTCTTTGTAAATTTTTTTTCTTTACAAAGTCTTAAAAGAGGAAAGGAAACGAGAAAAAGAGAAAGGACTCGCAACCAGTTCCATTGGTCCAAAAAGAGGACAAGATCGTAAAACGCTAGTTAAGTGCCTACAAGAACATACCAAATGTCCTATGGTGGAAAAACTGAGGATCCTGTTATAAAACAAGGGAGAAGAGGGAAAAAATTTGGATGTATGGTGTTGTGGCTTGAATAAAACATATAGTAGGTATCTCTACTTTTGACTGTTGCCTTTTGTGTGCTAACCCTATGGCAGATAACTCTACTAATAGCATCTGTACACCAACTGTTGGTCTGAAAAAATTAAAAAGACAATTTTTTCGTTTCCAAAAAGACCTCGTAACATCGAGAAGGTATATCACGAACTGCAATTTATTTTTCTCAACAAAAGCTTAAATAGATCACAGTAAACTTATCCTAAAAGAAAAAATGCTGACGCTAGTGTGAAAAACATAATAATTTTACCAAACGTGAAAGAAATTAGAATCTCCAAGACGAGATGACTCAAAGTAGTCGAAACGCGTCTGCTTACACAATAAAGCAAGGCCGGGCGGCTTTTAAAGAAAAACAAACAAAGCATAAATTTTATAAGAATTTTGAAGACTTTTTTGAATATAATTTGCAATTAGAGTTTTACAAAAATAGAATCTGATAAGGAAATTAAATGAATTTCGTTAGCAAGGTAAAATTATGATAAGAATTGAATGATGATATTGATTTTGATCATCTTGAACATACTGTCATGGCAACACCAATTGAAGAGCACCGGCCACGGAAGAAATCGAGAAGAGTCAGTCGCGTCCAAACCATCGAAACGAAAGTAGAAACGTGCAACATACATACACGAGTGGCTACACATAATTGTAATAGTGGTTCACTTTTCCCTTCGGTCCGTATACGAGGCAAACGGAACGCAAAACAATGCCGGTCGAAAAGGTCAATATGCTAAACAAGGAACGATTAAAACTGGAACTTAGACTACAGAACGCCTCTATGCAGGGGAACAAAGCCGAGCTAGCACAAAAGCTCTGTTAAATTCTGGCAAAATCGAAACGGACGGGAAAATGTCAGAAAGTTCGGTTGAAGATGATGTGCGCGAGCTACGTAATGAAGCGAAGCGATTAAGCGAATTAATATCAGCTTTCATCGCCACGTTGCCGAATGGGGGAAAGTTGGTGACATCGTCAACAACTGAACATATTAACACTCAACCAATCGTAGTACCAGAGCTGACACCACCACTCACCAACGCCATGAAATCGGGTGAGACTACGCCGGCAGTGACGTTGAAAATTGAAGCATGCGAACGATTGGCTAATTTAGTGTGGGCATGTAGTGGACCGCATTTTCATGGCATCCGAGATATGACGGATATTTTACCAGACTTTGACCTGTCGTCCAAATCCTGCATATCGGCAGTGCAGTTCGTTGATTGCATTATGAAGTTTGCCAAGGCATATCAGTAGAACGATCGCGTTTTGATGTTCGTCTGGCAAACCTCCCTAAAGGGGCCTGCTAAAATTTGGAGCGATGGTTCTGCGCGGGTTTCTCGAAGCTGGCTTGAGCTGGCCGAATCATTGAGGTGAGATTACCCTAGCCATGAAAGTGAATCCAATGTTCACATAAAAATGATAAATCGCACCAGGGAGCCAAGCAAGATAACACAAAGTTACTTCTATTCTATGCTAGCATTGGGAAGATGAGGTAACTTGAGTGATCACGCTATAATCCGGGATATAAGAAACCGGCTATGGCATCCATCTTTGCAAAATGCGATCGCAAGCTCCAATTTTCGACACCGTCAACGATCTTTGAGCCACGACAAAGAACTTTGAAATGAATTCCATTCGAATTTTAGAGCCACGAACGGAGTCGAGATGAAATTTTGGACCAACACCACCGATACAACGAGATATTATGTCATCTAATGGTGAACGTACCTGACTTCAAGCAATTCGGAATCCCGTCGAGTTCGATGTTATAATTGTCTTGAGGTGGGGCATAATTCCCTGAGCTGTCCAAAACCGCAACGGAAACAAAGATGCGAGAAGTGTAAACAAAGATCATATACGACCAATCGATGCCCGGAAAATGAAACTGCAACCGCCGCCAGTAACGTTCGTTGCATAAATTCAACAGAAGGGGTAAGTTAAGGAGGTTCTTCTTGACGGAAACAAAATTAAGTCCTTCATCGACCCGACTGCGAAAGAACGTTCATTCAAGGAACGATCGCAATGACGGTGAAAGGCGTGAAGCAGTGTTCACCGATCATCCCAACAGGATTTGCAGGAGCTTTCGTAACGTGCAACCAGATACTCTAGGCCAAAATTCAGTTGGATCGTAAAAATCTAATCGCAAAGATTTGTCCGGTGGATGACGACTTTATCTCGGAGCCACTTTTATTGGGGTGAGATCTACTCTGCGCATCGGGCAAACGGCTGATCATTGAACTGGGAGCTTGTCGATTGGAAAACGCTTTCCAAAACACTCCAACTTTTGAGCCAACGCTATCCGTCAAAGAAAAGGACCAACTGTATCAGCTCATCAGTGAGCATAGAGAATGCTTCTCTGAATCGCTTGCTCGGTTAGGTCAATGCAACTTGATAACAATGACGATAAGATTAATGACCTTAAAACCTGTTTGACACCTGCCATACCGGATACCGTTCGCAAAGCGCGAGCGTATTCCAGAAAAAGTAAACGAACTGCACGAAAACGATATCATGCGTCCATCATCATCAGAATATTCGTCACTAATTGTCTTGGTTCGCAAACAAAATGGTGGAGACCGTCTCCGTGAGCTCAATGCTACCACTGAAAAATGTCCGTTTCTCATGCCAACTGCTGAGGAGCAGCTATAATCGATCGCTGTTAATTTATTTTACACGACTCTCGATTTAAGGTTGGGCTATTATCAAAACCAATCGCAGAAGAGTGCATGAAAAACACTGCATTTGTCATGCATGCAGGCCACTACGAATTCAAACGGATGCCTTTTGGCCTGTACAATGCACCGAGTTATTTTCATGAGGTCATTACCAAGTTGGTACGACAAATGGGAGATCAAGCACTTAGCTACGTAAATGAAATAATCCTGGCATGCAAAACCACTGCCGAGGGTTTAATCAAGCTTCGTGAATTCCTGGTTTTACTTCGAGATACCGGTATGACGGTTCGGCCCTCTAAGTGAACGTTTTTATCTAAATAAATCACGTTTTTGGGCCATCGAGTCGATGAGGATGGAATAAAACCAAGAGCTGAAATGACTAATGCAATTCGGGAGTTTCCGGAACTAACCAACGTTACAGAAGATCGAAAATTTCTGGGTTAGAGCGGGTTTTTCCACAAATTCATTTGCGATTATTCTCTAATATCGAGGCCGCTTTCACTTTTGTTGAAGCAGAAGGACAATACACAATTTGGTTGGTTGACCAAACAGCGAAACGCATTCGAAAAATTAAAATCAGCACTTTGCTGTGATCCAGTGCTCAGTGCATACGATCCGACGAAGGAACATCAAGTTCTCACTGACGCGAGCATACTGGGTTTTGCCGGAATCCTCTTACAACGAGACGACGGTGGCAATTTCAGACCAGTTTTCCACTACAGCCGCCAGTGTAACAAATCCGAAAGCAGATACCATAGCCATGAGCTTGAAGTTTTGACTATCGTCAAGTCGTTAGAAAGATTCCGCATTTATTTGCTCGGTAAGTATTTCGAGATAATTACCAATTGCGCCGCGCAATTAGCACTACAAGAATGTTTAAGCAATTGCTGCCACCCATGGGCTGATGGTCTCTGAAGCTACAGGAGTACAATTTCCGCATCCTACATCGATTGGCTGAACGCATGAGTCACGCAGATGCTCTAAGCAGGACTCCAAACGGACAACCACGTGAGCCAGAGATAGCATCGGGGAACATAATGCGAGTGCCCCTACAACGACAAGACGTGAAGTTGAAGGAGTTAATCGAACTTATGAGAGGCGATATTGAGTCCGTTCAATCCAAATAGATCAAGTCAGATTATCAGCTCAAAAACGGTCGGCTTTATCGTAAGATCGACCAGGATCTCAAATTCATCGTTCCGTCTGCAGTCAGGTGGAAAATCATCCGCATGTACCACGATGACATGGGTCACTTTGGTCTTAAGAACACCAAAAATTGAGTTCGGCAAGATTTTTGTTTCAACAATCTCCGAACACTCAGCAACTCGTACATCGCATGCTTAGAGTGCTGCTATAATAAAGGAATTGCAGGCAAACCGGAGGGTCAACTCTATTCAGATGAGGTCACACCTATTCCATTCTGGCCGTTAAACGTTGATCACCTGGAACCTTTTCCATGCAGTCGTCGAGGTAGTTTGCACATCATTGAAATATTTGATTTGTTCAGTAAGTATTTAATTTTTAGAGCTGTCAAAACTACGAAAACGAAAATTGTGTTCTGTGTATACGAGCAAAAGTTGAAACCGTGGATCGTCGTGAGTCCCGAACTCGATTTTTACGATGATACTGCGGACTCAGACACGGAGTAATGAATCGAGACGATTCAATGTCAGGATGGTCGAGTGTCATGGTATCACCGGTTGAAGATCAACGGCCACGGAAGAAATCGAGAAGAGTCAGTCGCATCCGAACCATCTACCGAGTCATTGTATTTGAACACAATAAATTGATTATTAACATACGGTGCGCGTTAGTTTACCGTTTTCCCTCTACAATCATCCTGTTCCCAAGGTCCACCCCTGATAATACGGAACCCTAGGAATCATCAATTATGTGTGTAATGTTCCTTTATCTCTTTTATAATCTCTTTGATACAATTCATTACTGCTTCACGCTCACAAGAGCGCTGAAAATGATGATTACCAGGATATTTTGAATAAATTATAATGCCTTTAGCAGATTTCTACAAAAATATCAGTATTAATTTACAAAAACTTCGTAAATACATCTGTTCGCATTAGGAGAATATCAAAATGATATACCTATTTCACTGCTCGAAATATTCCAAATATTATCTCAATTTTTTTTTGAATCAAGAGCTATAAAATTTTATGTGAACCTGAAATATTATTGTCGAAATCAATCAAAACTGAATTCCATCAAATACGTAGTGAGGTAAGACTACATGCTTCCATATCTGCACTCATGTGTGGTGTGAACGTCACTTGGCTGTCGTAATGCCTGAATTCAATTCACTTCAATCTAGGGAAATTCCGGTTTGTCATAAAAATATGGTTTTATGATCCACATCAAATATACGCACGGCATCTGAAAAAAACATATCCATGTAACTCGGATGTTACGTGAGGCAACAAAATGTAAAGGACGTTTCCAAGTCGCTTCAAATTCAATTTTCAAACTCAACATATTAAAATGATACAGAAATCCGTTTACAAGAGGAAAATATATATCTTTCCGGATAACGTTTCAAAAATATTTTTTATGCATTCATGTGCTACTTATTTACAATATGAACAATTAAAATAAATAATGAATTTCTCATGAGCAGCGAAATTAATGATGTTCTTTTATTTTTCTGCTTTCAGGTAAGTTATTCCACTTTGAAGATATTTACGAAAGACTGGAATATTCCACGAATGTTCATCATTATTAAATTTTAAAATTCACGTAAGTAATTACGACAATTCAGCAACGTATTCTGCACGTTTCCACTCTCAATTATGAGCACTAAAAGAGACTTAGCCAACTGAAAGTTGATGGTATTTATCCTGTATCTGAGATAAAACTCCTCCACTCCTAATTTTCAGCTTTTTAACTTTCCTAAAATGGATTACGCGCTGCATAAAAGCTTCAACATCCTGGGAAAGGTTCAGGTATGAGCCTGGCATGCTAAATTTCCGACACCGAAATTATGAATCGTGCTCGCATTAAATTCTCATTCTTAATACACGCACTGGGAAGAATGTTCACAGGTCTGTTTAAGTATGCATATGTTCATTGTTGGAGAGTTTTTCCTCGCATTTCTCTGGAGAGAAATTAATTTTGAATGTTCATATTCCATTCATACGAGCTATCCCTGCTTGCCATCAACCAAATAATTTAATAGTCATGTGCATAATTCGAGCTGGAAGTTGACAACACAAAGGACGAAAGTTTTCCGAATCCTGGCATTTCAAGCATGATAAGCAGAAGTGAATGAACAAAGTTTTTAAGATATGGTTTAAAGTTTTTGCTAACATGCTCTATCATATTGCTCAGCTTTTCTATTGATCAGAAAAGTTTCGGAATTAAGAGGATCTTGGGAAATTCTACAGATATCAATTATGCACATGCCCGAAATTTCCGTTAATTAACTCAAAATTAAATTTACAGCCCAATATTTTACTCTGCTGACTTCAAGGTGAATTGGTTATTTTAGGTTAAACCTTTATTTTAATTATCTTTAAAAAAACTATTAAACCGAATTAAAAAATTCAAGCAACTAAAAAATAAATAAATTAACCAGCCCCAAATTCAAACAATTATATTATTTTAGCTTTTATTTTAAATTGAATAAACTCAAAACGCATTGGAGTTGCTTGTAAATACATCTTCATCGCAACGATCGACATGAACAAACAAATTTCAATACACAACCGTCAAATCCGTCTCTTTGATTTGCAATTAATTATAGCGTTTTATTATAGTCCTTGGTAATTAGTGTTTAAAGCATATTCCTCTGTTTATTCGCGAATATTTAGTCTCAATATATCTCACTATCGGTGTAATGTCGTGAACGATTTAGTACAGGAAATGCTGGTTGTGAAATGGAAAAGTGTGAATTGATCCATGTTCAGTTCGAGCTGGTTGGTGGTCGTTCTAAGTTCTCTAATTGATGAGTGTGCACAAGGCAAACAAACTATTATCGAGTCGACAAGACTTGTTAACATGCCAATGTGCTAGATTGAAGATATTTATGAATTCGTACATACGAGTATGTATGCAAGCACGGAAGTTGATTTGTTCGTACAAAAGGTATTTGCTTACACGGTATGAACACTTAGAAGTGTATTTTACGTAAATAATGACGAAATCAGTCCAATGTCCACTTAGGTATTCATTCTGATGGTCGCTTAGGGCAGGCATGAGAGCTAAATGGGACATTTATGAAAAAACTTTTATGGAGGACAGAACACTCATTTGCTACTGCCGTAATACAACTTCAAACATATAATCCTTTTCTAAGTGATATTTTAATGAAAACCTTTTCGATTTAGTCAGTTATAAATCTCGCAGTTTCGTACGAGGCGACCGATATACTCCTCAGGAGCTGCCACATCAGTCACCTCGGGGCAGCTCGAACCCATATATATATATGCTGCAGCATGGCAGTGCTGCAAGTTCTATCGAGCAATAATTTCCACTATTACGCAGTGGTGGCGAACTTAAAAGAAATTTTGTTTAAGGAATGCTGGTTGTCCTAAGTGAAAGAATTACATTGTTCTTTCACACGCAGTTTCGTACGAAGTTTAATGAAACCAGCCCATATGCTCAAACCAGCTGAAGTCCATCGAGCGAAAAATGCTTTTAAGTTGATAACTAAAATGCTCGGGTGAAGGAACAATGTAGTTCTTTCACTTAGGACAACCAGCATTCCTAAAACAGTTATGAATGTTATGGTCTTATTTTTTTCCTTTTAACCTCACCAATAATAATTCTATCACTATTTTGCCTAATTTTGATTTTTATACTTGTCTCAGTAACCATGGATTTTTACATTTCAGACTTTTTTGTGGTTGGGAGGTGAAAGCTATTTATGCCCTGAGTGTGGAATTCCTAGGCATAAAAGACGTCTGGACCATAGTATACTCAACTAGTACCTACACCTTTCATTTACCCTGTGTTGCACATTTTTTGAATTTTCCCAGGGGCATTACAGCTGATCCCATGTTTGGCGCGCTCAAAAAACAAAGCAAAATGCAAATAAAATTTCCAACGCACGTGTTCTTTTACGCATTTCAGAACATAGGAGTGCTGCCAGATCCTTAAAAAACTAAAAGATTGCATGGAACGAATTTGTTTTTCTGCAAAGTTGTTGATTTTTTGAGATATGGTAGTCCTGAAATCTCTCATCGAAGCATATGTTTATATTCGCGCCAATCCTCGCGTCAGCATTTACCTACCTACCTGCTACCGAAGATTTATGGCTCGCTGTTCGGATTTTTCCGGAGGGTGTAATGAATCATGCGACCACTACTAACACACCTTGCTGCTAGGTGGCTTGTCATTTCACATTGGTTGTGACGAGCGCACATCCCACGTCAATTTTGTCGTGGGATGTCAAGAGGAATTGACAGCCACATGGCAGTGAAGTGTGCACGTAGTGGCCGCCACCCAAGAAGAGTCGGGTTGCACATGTTTGCGAAGAATCAGTTTACGAACCAACCGAAAAGGATCATTTGCTGGATGAAAGAGCAGCCCGTGAAAATTCACCATCTGATATGCATCATGGGGGTAGCGATTCAGTTCTATTCAAAGTGCAATTCGAGGATCGATTGGCAGTTGGTTCATCAACGATTATCAAACGACGAAGACTAGCAGATTTAACTAACTAACAAGCAACAAAAGTTTTAGTTTTGGCCAATTGGGATATCCGTTTGGAAGAACAGCTCATGTCGAAGAAATTTAGAGCTGTATCACACCAACACCAACAACAACAGCAGCAGCAACATCAACAACAGCCTCCTCCACAACAGCCGCAACGACAACATAATCCTGGAGATCCGACCTAAACAGTTCCCATTGCCATTATACAAGCTGGCGACCCTACAACAATAACGAGGGCACCAATTCAGTTGCAACAACTCCCCCCCAGGTTTGGATCACCATTCAGTTGTCTATTAAAAAGTCCTAATAAGAGGCAAAGCAAAGGTCAGTTTTAAAGCTAACACAAAGATAATTGCACCTGATCTGTTACGATTGATACAGTTTATGCTTAGGAGAAATCGAATAATGAAGCAGAAACCTGAGTTGAGCAAAAATGCCAAATTATCTTTAGTTCCAAGTATTTTGGAAAAATTGAAAATTATGACTCTTTAATTCACTCGTCAGCAATCGGCCTGTGCTCGCACAAGTAACCAAAGGTCATATCATGAAAATTCGTGTGGATATATTTCTTCTATCCTGTATCAAGGCAGATGGGTTCCAAAAGGGGTTAGCCATGTGTTTAGTTAAGAGTCTATCTTTTTACTGCAAATAGTCTGCTATTCAGGAGCGGTGCGGTGTTTCGGAACCAGTATTTTTATCGTTAGTGATTGAACATCTCATAATATTTTAATAATTTTTCGTAGTAGGTTATTTGTTGTTTATCGTTTTCTTCTTACTTTCCCATTGATTGCATTATCAAGCATTTAGTCTTTAAGAGGGGAACAAAAAAAATGAAATGTTATTTTCCCGCAACGTTCCAACTGTTAACGTTTTTTTGTATTTCGAAGCAGCCTGCATGTATGTTTGCAATGGGAGTAAAAAACATAATTGGACCAAAACAATTGTTCCAAAAGGATATTAGATAATGCGTAGGAAGATAGGAGAAGGGATTTTACAGAAGTTTTTATCTAATTGCAATTACTCTTCTAAAGTGCAGTTACAATCTAATTAAAATTGCGTGAAAATATACACGCATGAAAAATATTTTCAATTTCAAAATAAAAAAACAAACATTATTTCTCAGAAAATATTTAGCAAAAAAAAAAAAAATTTAATGACGTTTATTAATATTAAATATAATAGAATATATACCCAATAGGTTATCTTCCTTTATTTTATAGCGCTTTTAAAATTTGGAAATAGCTAATATTAATTATTTCCCGTTCAAACGCGTATAGAAGAAACAAGTTAAATATTCCGCGGCCTGTTGCAAGTGCTTCGGTATAATAAAGAAAGGGATTCCATTAAAATATTGACTATATTAAATTGCATTGATTTACACTAAACAAACTTTATTTTGAAGGTGACGATATATATACATTATAATTTTTTTGTAAATTTGCAATGTTAAGGAATTTTCTTGTTTATGTTGAAAAGAAAACATGAGAGCAGCGTTAGTTAAGTATTCAAATGGTTTTGATGAAAACGATGTATTCATTTTGGTTCATCGAATGTTTAACGTACACTGACATTGATACGTATCAATTGTTGTGAAAATTCATCATCCAATTTCAAAAAGAAAAGACTATTATAATTCTTTAGTTTTTGTTCCACTCCCTGAACATGCCGAATGTTATAAATTAGGTGAAAAACGAAAGAAATTTACTTGTAATGGAAAAAATTTTATTTTACTTGAAAGAGAATAATATGAATTGCTAACTCAAAACACGATTTTCCTTTCCAGTGGTCCTTTCTTTCAGCGGGAAATAGAGTGCATGGTAAGTATGCCGTCGCGAGGGTAGGGTTTGAGGAAATCCGCTGAGGTCGGTTTCGCGTCGCGCGCGGTACGCGGTACCTTAGTTGATTTTGGTTTTTCTTTAGCGTAGTTCTTTCCGGATTTAAGTTAACGTAGTATATTATTCGGTACCGCGTCGGGAATTCGGGAACGCGAAGTAAAGATTAGATCTTTGTCCTTTGACTGGTTGTATGAAGAAATACGGAGTAACGTAAAGTAGATTTCCTCTCCGTATGGTTTGTCTTGGTGACGCGTTTGAAAACGGGCATGTATTGGTGGCTGAAGATTGTAAATGAGCGTAATTCATTTGGAGACCCGCGACCGAAATCCTCTTCGATCTGGCTGGCCGACAAGCAGCCACCGCGAGAATGGATTACGGTGCACGGATTGGTTGACCGGTTGGTACCATCCGTTGGCACTACTCAGACTTAACGTCCAGAACCGATGAGAGGTCAGTTCCTCGTCCGGACTTAGACATAAAAAAATCATTACAAGGGTTGATGGAGTGTGGTTACAAGTTGAGTATACTATGGTCTGGACTACCCACTTAACACGTCCCCTCTCAACCTGACAACCTAAACAAAAAGAAAAATATATTTTAAAAATGCAACGCTATTTATTTGTTTTCCGACAAATATATATATTTCGGGAGTAAATGTTCTCCCTTCTTCAGTGTCTGATTCAATTGGCAGCAGTTGGAAGTTATCAAAGAAATACGAGATTTGGGGAAACTGGACGCGTACGAGACACTTTGGATTATGCGGCAACCTATGGAAAAACGATCAAATGACGATGTTGGCAATGGAGATTCACCTCTTTTAAAATTACTTCTAAATAATTAAGTTCAGGCCAAAAATTTTTAAAATAATTTTAAATAAATTAATAGTTCCACTACAATTCATTTGACCCACATTTAAAATATACTTTTATGACCTGTTATTTCATTGATATGCATCCTTTAGTTAAGTACGGTCATTAATAACTAATTAGCTTTAGCATATATTTTGTACATCTTGAGAGTTTCTCAGAAAAAATCAGGCACTGAAGAAGGGAGAACATTTACTCCCGAAATATATATATATATATATATATATATATATATATATATATATATATATATATATATATATATATATACGAGGTGTGTTCAAAAAATATCACGAATTTTGTTTTTTTTTTTCAAAAATTATTTATTTATTCTTGAATATCTATTTTGTCCCCTTCAAAGTAATCCCCATGAGATATTATACACTTGTGCCAACGGTTTTTCCAATCTTCGAAGCACTTCAAAAAATCATTTTTTTTAATCTTGTTCAGCTCCTCCTTCGATGCCGTCTTTATCTCGTCAAGCGTAGCGTAACGTCGTCCTTTCATGGGCCTCTTCAGTTTAGGAAACAAGAAAAAGTCACAGGGGGCCTGATCTGGGGAATATGGTGGCTGCGGCATCATTAGTGTGTTGTTTTTGGCCAAAAAGTCGCGAACAAGCAACGATGTGTGAGCAGGGGCGTTATCGTGGTGCAAAAGCCAATTTTTATTCTCCCACAAATCCGGGCGTTTCTGGCGGATTGCTTCGCGCAAATTGCGCATAACTTGCAGGTAATATTCCTTATTGACCGTTCTTCCCTGTGGCAAGAACTCATGATGCACCACGCCCCTGCAATCGAAGAAAACTGTCAGCAAAACTTTCATATTCGACCGAACTGGGCGCGCTTTTTTCGGTCTTGGTTCATGCGGCAGCTTCCATTGAGATGATTGAGCTTTGGTTTCCACGTCATAACCATAAACCCACGATTCGTCACCAGTTATGACCCTCTGGAGCAAATTTGGTTCGTCGCGGACAGAGTTTAACATCTCATTAGCAATGTTCATGCGTTGCTGTTTTTGGTCGCAATTGAGCAATTTTGGTACGAATTTCGCGACGACCCGTCTCATGCCCAAATCGTTGATAAAAATCGAATGGCACGAGCCAATCGATATGTTTAGGACCTCAGCAACTTCTCTAACGGTGATTCAACGATTGGCCAATACCATTTTCTCCACTTCATTAATTTTTTCGTCTGTTGTTGAAGTGCTCGGGCGTCCGGCACGCTCTTCGTCGTTCACATCTTCTCGGCCTTCTAAAAACATTTTGTACCACCGATAAACGTTGCTTCGGTCCAAGGTAGCTTCTCCGTATGCCACAGTCAACATTCGGAATGCATCCGCGCACTTAATTTCGTTTTTCACACAAAATTTGATACACGTTCTTTGATCCATTTTTTTTGAATAAGTAAAAATCGAAGACGATTGAAAACATGTGCAAGTAAAGCAGCTATCACCAATTAAGTGAACATTCAAAATGGCCGAGCTTGTCGGCATATGTGACAGACATGAGTACCAACATAACGCCACAAAATCGATATTCGAATATACGTAACCCGGGAAAATTCAAAATTCGTGATACTTTTTGAACACACCTCGTATATATATATATATATATATATATATATATATATATATATATATATATATATATATATATATATATATATATATATATATATATATATATATATATATATATATATATATATATATATATTTGTCGGAAAACAAATAAATAGCGTTGCTTTTTTAAAATATATTTTTCTTTTTGTTAAAATTACAGCGCTAAAACATGGAGATTTTCAATAGTTTTGATCGGACAACTCAGTCAAGCTCCAACTTTTAAAATTTCCTGAAGTTGAAAAGAGCTCAAGGTAGAATCAGCGAAGACATCAAGTTTTTAAAACGTTGCCTGTCATTTATAGTAGTTCCAAGGAGCCATTGCATAAAAATAAGGATTTCGTTACCAGGGACGGAGAAACATAAGGTAGAAATGGAAAGGAACCTCATCAAGGATAGCATCAACCGACTTTACGCGAAGCTAAATGACATCACAATACGAGCTTATTATTTGCATTTGAAAATATGCTATGACTTCCAAAGCAGGAAAGGATGGATGACGGACGTTTTGAACAAAGTAGAAAGGGCCTTCGAATGCGAAAAAGGTCGGAAGCCACAAATTTTGGGGAAAAAATTGGAGGCACTTCTAGCAGGCAAGAAGCGTGAAACCATCGTTAGAAATAAAGTAGCAGAAATTCCAGATTTAGTCGTGAACAGATCGTCAGAAACCTTCACCGAATTCCAGTTGCACTTACTAAACATGGGCTTAAATTATGCGATCAAATGTGACAAATTGCCCACAGAGGATATTGTGATGGATGTAGAAGCGGCCATAAAATATATGCCCATCGAGGAAAAAATACCACATTAGAGAAGAAACAAGGAAAATCATCAAATCAAGGGAAAGTAAAACTACCCACCACGGCAGAAACGAAATCAGGCTCCTGAAAAAATTGAAAGAAAAACCCGTATAGTTTTTAAAGGCGGACAAAGGAAATAAAGTAGTCATCATGGACAAGGACCGCTACGATGATTTAGGGTTCGAAAAACTCACGAGTGGGGACTTCTTCGAACTAAGGAATGATCCACTCCCAGACTCAGTAAAAAGGGTCGAGAAAACGTTAAAGGAGTGCAAAGGAATAATTGAGGACGTCAGTAAACTAGAGTTCCCAACCCTGTTTTGTCGAGGATCAAATGCCTTCCGGAAGTCCATAAAGAAGGCAATGAGGGTTTTCCAATAAGAGGTCTTATTTTGAATAGATCTTGTGATTAAACACCTTGCGACTTCTCCCCTTGGGGTCACGTGAAAAAGAAGGCCTACGCCAACAGCCCAGCGTCGATTCAAGACCATAAAGATAAATTCGTGAGGCTATCGAGGACATAGGGCAGCCACTTTGCGATTTGGTTATGGAAAATTTCATGAAGAGGATATGGTCCTGCAAGCGTGTCGTAGTAGTTATTTGCCTGATGTTAGTTTTTGCTAGTAACGGCATATCTTCTTCTTTATAATAAAATAAACATCCGATCATTTATATTCAAAAATGGCATTTTTCTTTAATATCAAAATAACACCTCTTATTGGAAAACCCTATATCAACCATAAACACGTGTTATTGTTGTTGTAATTCCATACAATTGAAATGGCTATAACTCACTTGATTATGATTCGATTTCAATTAAATTTTGTATACATATATAACTTACATCAGTCTATATAACTGCAAAGTTTCAAGAAGTTTAAAGGTACTGTTTTGATTTTATGGACAAAAATGTAAAATCTACAAATCATACTATTATTAAGAAAGTTGAGTGAATTTCGATTTTTTAGGTATTTGTTGCCGTTGTACTCATAAAGGCCCATGTTCGTGATAATTTTCAGATTTTTCGGCTGAAAGGTGTCCAATCGCGAGGTGGGGGACACAAATTTTGGGTACATTTTGCCTTCCCCTGGACCCCCTAATTCATAAAACGATTTTTTTTATTTCAGATTCTAAAAGTTCTAACCAAGACCTTTCATTTGATACCCCACTCGACTACCTTTGATTAAAAAAAATTTTAAGGGCCAATTCGTTATTAGGGGGCACCCCCCTTAAAATTTTTTTAAATTTTTGTTAAGACCTTAACTTTTGAAAGACCATCACTTCTGACCTTTTCACAAAGTTTGAGCATTCTAGCTTCTATAGTTTTTGAGGAAATCAGCTGTGACGCACGGACAGACGGACAGACAGGTCGCGAAACTAGTAGGTCTTTGTAAAAAAATTTTTACAAAGACCTAAAAACGGCGCACCTATGGGCAACCCGTTGTAACCTTTACTTAGCGAAGTATTTTTAGAATGGGTGGAGAGCAAAATTGAAGAGTCTGGTTGGATGCCCAGGATTTGGTATCGTTATGTGGACGACGTGATTGCCGTTATAGAACGGAATGAAGCCCAAAACATATTAAAAAAACTCAACTCCGTACATAAAAACTTGACCTTCACAATGGAAGTCGAAACAAATGGCACTATCCCATTTCTAGATCTGAAAATAACAAGGACAACAGGCAGTTTTGAATTTGATATGCACCGAAAAAACATCAGCACGTCAAATCACAGCTTTTCGTAAAAAATGGCATCCTTCCGGACTTGGCTACATCGAATGGTTACCGTCCCCTTAAGCCAAGAAATCCAGAAAAAAGAGGAAGATTACATCATGGGCACAGCTGTCAAAACTGGATACGACCCCATGTTAGTGAAACGGACGGGGAAAACAATGGAAAAAAGAGCACAAAGACGCAAGCTCACAAAACTGAGTGCACTCAAGGACGAACCAACGCAAAGAGCAGTAATGATCATGTCGGAGGTTAGCAGTGCCCTGAATAGAATGATGAGGAAAAACGGCATACAAATGGTGACCAGAAGCTCACCGTTTCAGCTTAAAACCAACGTAGCGCAAATCAAAGGCATAAGGAGCAAACATGAAAAGCGAGGGATCTACAAGATTAACTGCCAGCAATGCGAAAAAGTATATATTGGGCAAACAAAACGCAGCGTGAAAGTCCGATTCAACGAGCATGTTCGAGAAGCACAATCAGCACTAACGAAAAGTAAAGTAAAAGACATTCGATCATCGGTAGCCCGTCACATTTGCGAAGGACACAACGTCAATTGGGAGCAGTTGGAAGTTATCAAAGAAATACGAGATTTGAGGAAACTGGACGCGTACGAGACACTTTGGATTATGCGGCAACCTATGGAAAAACGATTAAATGATGATGTTGGCAATGGAGATTCACCTCTTTTAAAATTACTTCTAAATAATTAAGTTCAGGTTACAAATTTTTAAAATAATTTAAAATAAATTAATGGTTCCACTACAATTCATTTGACCCACATTTAAAATATATTTTTGTGACCTGTTATTTCCTTGATATGTACTTTTGTTAAGTACGGTCATTGATAACTAATGAGCTTTAGCATATATTTTGTACATCTTGAGGGTTTCTCAGAAAAAATCAGACACTGAAGAAGGGAGAACATTTACTCCCGAAATATATATTTATATTTGTGGGAAAACAAATAAATAGCGTTGCTATTTTAAAATATATTTTTCTTTTTGTTTAAATTACAGCGCTAAAACATATAGATCAAACAACCTAGCCTGGGACCGTTTGATACATTACTTTGGGCAAAAACTCGTTTTTCTATGGCGTGAAGCAACTTCACGTTAGTGATATCCATCTTCTAGTAGGAAGGGGAGGGATTGCTAGAAAAGTAATTCCCCCAGCCTGGCATGTCCAGCTGCTCAACTGAGCCCTCTTTATCTCGAAGGTCTGCCCGAACGCGCATCTCTCCGATTAGACTTTTTGGAGAGACCTCTCCTGGTTCCCCATAGAGGTCTCATCTTTATCATGCAAAACATGTGTGGCAGGCATTGTCTTTATCACCTGTATAAATACAGTCAGGGAACCGCAACTTGCCAAACTTATGCAAGTAAAACTGAAAGCATATGGTATTGAAGTAGTGAACTTGGCCTCTATAAAAAATATATCTACAAGCAATCTCGGGCCCGACGGAGAAAACCCATCGGACGTAGACCATTGTTTGTCTGAACACCGTCAAAATAAGGCGTTGAACGTGGAGAAAACCAGCAAACTCTAAAAATTAACCCACAGCAAATGTTTTCAAAAATAACGCAGGCTCCGATAGGCGAACTAACAATCCTGGCGTCATCTTTAACGGCAACAACGTCGTTTAAAAGCCATGGACAGATGACACACAAACAAATGCACGTCATAGCCAGGCACAGATGTGCGTTTAAGTGCACAGCTGTACCTTTAAGTGCAATAAAAATACTATGCAATAAGAATACTGTACATTTAAGTGCAATGAGAATACTTAGCACACCCCAAAGCGCCGTGTGTGAGAGGAGCGGGAACTGGAACAATTAGTGAACGAAATGGGAGGTAGTGCAGAGGAGGAGGACAGAAAACGTTTGCTGTTAAGTGACGCTATTCTTGCTGCCACCAAAGCAAATGAGAGGTACAAGAGCCGAAAAACGATAACTTGACCAGTCCAAAAAGGAGCGGATTATTCAGGAACGATTAGTGTCGCCAAACTAGTGAAAACCACTTGTGACGTACAAAAAACACCAATAAGAAGATCAAAAATGTAGTTCTTGAGGTAGCGGAGCGTATAAAGTGGCTTAAGGTGGAAAGAAACCAATCCGACAACCCTTTTAGCGGAGTACCAGCAGCTCCAGCTCCTGGCAGTAGCAAAAAGAAGGCAGCACTTAAAGGTGACCGTGAAAAAAGGAGGAAGAAAGAGCCGCCAAACGCGGCTTATTCTGATCAAAAGTTTCAGTTAGTGCAAATTAAGGTAACCAAGACAGCGTCCAAAATATTCTTGTAAAAGCTGACGAAAAGTTTTTCGAATAATGGAAGAACAAAGAGTCTTCCGATACAATGCGTGCAAAACACAAATCACGGCCCAAATGTCTACGAGAGGCTTTGCTTATTGACCCACCTAAAGGCAAAGCCTACGTAGATGTGCTGCATAAAATAAAAGGAGTGGTCTAACTAAATGATTTCAAAACTGGCATAAGAGCTGTGTGGCCAACCCGGTCCGGAATCACACTGGTGGAATTTGGATCGGAGGCAACCAATAAAAATACATATCGTGATGTGGTCAAAAAGATTCCAGCAGCTGGGGAAACCATTGCCTCACTTGAGCCGACGGCAGCCCTTGAAATTAGGAACCTTGACTGGGTCTTATACAAACAAGAGGTAGAAAAGGCCATTGAAAGGGAATTTGCTAGTTTAAGTAAAGTCAAAGTAAGACTTACATGGGAAAACATCAAGGAAAAATGCATGACCATTGTTGACTTGGCCGATGAAGATGCCAAGCAAATTTTATTGAAGGGCAAAATCCAAATAGGTTGGGTTATCTGCAGCATACGAAGAAGAGCAGTTCTTCTTTGCATCTTCAGGTGTCTTGAATACAAACACAGAGCATATGCTTGGAGGAGATCAAAAAGGAGCTTTCTGTTCTGTAATTGTGTTCAAACAAAGCACAAAAGAAAGGAATGCACAGTCGTGACACAACACAATCTATGTAAGGATGCTAAGCCAGAATCTGGTAACCTAAATCACGTGCTAAGGTCAGTGAGATACCGTGCTTACAATCTAACCAAAGCCAGGTCAGTACTCCAATGAGCCAAATCCTACAAGTAAATCTGCCCTCATCACGGTAAGACTCTAGTATACTGGTGGTCAACGGAAATTATATAACAGTGAAGAGAGTGTCAAAAGCTTTGATGATAAGCCCAATAGATGTAAACGGAGGCAGAAAGACAGCCAGCAGCACACAGATCTATCAGGAAATCCCTTCTCAAGCTAATCAACAAGCGTAAAATTTGATGCAAACAAGACTTTGTGGACGATGTGAATAGAGATCCATGTGGCCTGGGTTACAAGTTGGTCCCACAGAGGCTCGATGCTCTATCGACGCCCTGCTTACATGACGTAGCCAACACGGATGAGATTGTACGGGCTCTATTCCCTACACTTCCAACCTATGTTAATGCAGTTTATAACAGAACAGCAGTTGAAGGCCCATATTTTTAAAGAAGTTGCAGTTCTACCCACAAAGCAAAGAGCGTGAAAAGATCAGATAGCATTCCTGCCAAAATACTGTAGATTGTCTACAATATTTTCGCTGACCTACTACTAAGTACGCTCAACGCTTGGCTCCGTAAAGGGGCTTTATCGGAACAATGGATGGCAGCATGTCTCGATTTCGCGTCAAAAAAACGCCCATTGTGCATATCAGATATGGCCGGATCTTGTTTGGTTGTACGGTCCTAGAGCAGAAAGCTCCACCATTGATTCAATTACCGAGGTGGTGAGTGTTGTCTAAAGAATAGAGGCGGACAGCCGAATAAACAAACGGTTTGCACTACTGGAGACGCTTGATGTCAGAAATACTTTCTATTCCGCTAAATGGGGAGGTATTCTGGATACACAGGAAATCCTTTTTAGGTTCGAGGATACATATCTGATGTGGATTCTAAAGGACTGCCTGGTAGATCGGAGCATGCTTTATAGCAAGAAGAATGGACGTTACATCGGTTGGTTTTCAAAGCTCTATCTTCGACCTAGACCTGTGGAACATCACACACGACGGGCTACAGAGATTTGAACTGCCGGATGAGTCATATTTGGTTGTCTATGTGGATGATACCACAGCACTAATCGTGGTATGCATAGTTGAACAAATGCAACTTAGACTTGGAATGCTGGTGTACCGAGTGAGGAACTGCATAGTTGTTAAGCCATCCAGCGCCAATCGCTGAAGAAAACTTAAATAGTCATCCTGACAAAGAAGAGAATCCCTAGAGTAAGGACAATTAGTATTGAGAAAGTGCAAGCCAAGTCAAAGCTATCTGTGAAGTAGCTTAACGTTTTGATTGACAAGAAGATGAGTTTCTTTGAGTGAATCAGGGCAATCGAAGATTAGGCTGCAGCGTGTGTGTCGGCACTCAGTTGAGTGATGGCGAACGAAGTGGGGACCCACCTTATCAAGAATGTGTCTTCTGATGAGTGCAGTGTAGTCTATGCTACTGCATGGATTGAAAATATGGAGTGGCATCTTCAGCAAGGAGCTGTACTTAAAAACGCCTAGCACAGACGCAGCAACAAGGAGCACTGAGGAGAGTATCTGTATAGTGGACAATCTCTAAGTCAGTGATACTGGTGATTGTTAGGGTTTTACCTAAGGCTCTTCTTGCTAGAGAGTGTCTTAAAACTTACTTGTACAGATACGAAGATGATAGGGAGGCAGCCACGCTTAAACGGGGACAACGCTCACTTGGCAATTGGCAATAATCATGGATGTTTTTAGTCTTGTCTACACAGAATTTGCAAGGTATGGTATTTCGATTGTATTTCCAGCGCTAGGGAAATCCATGATGCTTACTATACAATTTATTACTTGCAAAGAATGTGATATTCTACATGATGACCTCGTGAAAGAATCAGGAGAGTTCTCCTCAGAAAATCTAATCGGAGGAATACTCAGATCAGTTGAAATATGCAACCAGGTGGCATATTATGTTCAGGCTGTTCGAATCACGAAGAAAGAGCGCCTGGAGACATTGAAGGTAGAGAGTTCTCTTTTCAATTGCTACTTCTCCTTTCCTTCCTTTCCACTAGTAGGGCCGTGCCTTCAGCCTGATGGAGCCTTGAGGCATAAAATGTAGCTTCTAGCCCGTAGAAATGTGTCAAATAAGTCCAGGCTAGGCCTTTTTATTTGGCAAACAAGGTATTTAGTGCGTAATTCAAAGGCTCTGAGTGCTGTTTAGTTAAGGCATAAATAGTCTACACCTCCCAACCAGTTAAAAATGTTGCAATCATCCATGCCTTCTCATAGGCTGGATTAGGCAGAAGTTTGTCTTCCCATGTCCTTGATCGAGCTACAGTCTCAAACCAGGGATAAGGTGCGCAATCCATCTTTCCTTCATGCTGTTTACTCAACATTGCTGCCAATCGTTGAGTGAGCTTTGTCTCTGCCTTCATTTTGATGTGGCAAGGAAGCCACTTGATATCATGCCCGCGATGACTAACACCATTGAATCGAATACTGTCAGATATGAGGATGCAGTCCTTAGTGCTTCTATTTTTTGTACCTGTGCCAAGCATTTTCAAGACAGCTCCTTGCTGAGAGTGGGGCCTAATATTGCTACTTTATAAAATAGAACCAATTCTGTGGCACTCATCAAAAAAACCCCGTTAGGGTTAGACCCTTCTTTGGTCATCATCGACTCAGAGCCAATAGGCCAGAACCAGCCATATCAGCTGCTTCTCTGATTTGCTTAAAGAAACTCTTTTTCAATGGCCCCAATAATTTACTGCTGGTTTTAATTTGACCAGCACTTCCCAAATGCTAATATTCCTTGCTCTGAGAATTTTTCTCCTTTCTTCCTTCCTTTCGTCAACTAGTCTATATTGCGCCTGTTCCACTATACCTCCAAGGACCAGCCGTACAACATCATCCGCATAGTTGATCAAGTATGAATCCTCTGGCAGCTCTAGTCTTAATTGTCAATCTTAAGATATGTCCTACAGGTCTGGACTAACGGCGGATTCTTGAGTGACATTCGATATAACTTCCATCCTTCGTCAGCCCTGCATTGTCCTTCAAGCTGTCCTTAAATAGCTGAATAAGATATTTTGGGAATTGGAAAGGTATTATCAGCGTATTCATAACATCTACCCATCTAGCAGAGTTGAAGGCATTTCAAACATCAAGAGTCACCAGCGAAACTACTCCTCGCTTAGTAGGGCTGTGTGCATCTCTTTGTTTGCCAATGCTCACCGCGTCCGCAGCCGCATCAATTCCGGCTCTAAAGCGGTACCGCCGAGGAGATGGGTGGCCAGTGGCATAGATTGTGTCACTAAGTCTTCTCTTTATGGCTTTTCAAACACTTTTTTAGCCATGTCTAGCATTTATTATGAGCAGTATGCAGACGGTGACTCTTTCCCTTGCTACCTTCCAACGTTCTGGGAAGATCCCTTACCGCAAGTTAGCGTTGAATGCACTGACTAGTAAGCTGGGACAATGGTGATAGACAAGCTGCAAGATCTCAGCTGGGATGCTATCTGGTGTTGCAGCCTGCCTTGTTCTCAATGACAAAACGGTATTTTCCAGTTTCAGCGACATAGAGGCTCAGAATTCGACTGCTGTTTCACCCCAGACGTCATCAACATAGACAGAATGGGCAAGGAAATGCGCCCGCAGTATTTCGTACATATTTTCTTCTTCCTGTATGGAGCGTGTGTATAGGACACCAAGTTTCTGCATACCCGATTAAAAATAATTTGGGCCGAAACTCAATCTCATTACCTTGTATGGGCCATTCCTGGCAGAAAAAGTGATGACTATGGATGTATGAGTGCTACTACCCTAATCTTGGCCAAAATTCGGCCTTGAAAAAATATCATTTTCTTTTTTCAACAGCAAAATGTGAGCAAAAAATAAGTAAGACCTAAAAATATCAAATACCTATTATTTTGTACATCAGCATGCAAGAGATATTTTTGTAGGAAGTAAATACTTTATACATCTTATTTAGGCAATGTTTAGGCCCTGAGGCTGAGTTAGGGCTACTTTTAGGTCAAGACCTAGTTTGAGTGTCAGGCTCAATGGACAAAAATCCATATAAGGCATACTATTGTTTAACAGCATATAATTTGACCAGGAAATGGCTTTGCAAACTAATGGTAGCAGTACACTCGCTACTTGAAAAATCTGGTAGACAATTTCAACAGAGATCTGTGGGGCCTTAGCTATAAGCTAGTTATAAGAGCAAAAGAAACGTATAAGTTGGCTTAAAAGAGGATCCAGCAAGACTGAGCTTTTGAGCTTTGTTCGGGCCTCTTTAAGGTCCCTTTTTGGCCTGATTCATTGTAAATTGTGCCAAGTTTAGGCCATTTTTCAGTCTTGTTTAGGCCAATCTGATTGTAAATTTGATATTGTTTGGGCCTATTTTAGAGCTTGGTTACACCAAATGTCCTGTTTTTTCAGGTTTTTCAAAATAATGAAATTTTAGCCCATGTCTGGGCCATGAATTGGATGAGTGATTTCTAACTCGGTCAACTAGTTGTTCCTGTGATTTAGTGGTTAGATTGGTCACTCCATAAGTTTGCAAATACATTTCTTGGCTAGATCATATGCAGCTAACCGGTAGCATGCCTTGTCTCAATTTTGTATCTGTTGACCTTCATGTCAATACTTTTGGTACGCTTTTTGCTTTTAAGCTATTTCAGTCGACCACCAGTACACTAGAATGATGCTCATAGTTAAGTACACCATGTGTTGGGCTACTAAGCCTGTGAATCTCCCAGGAGTAGCGTACCTGTCAGGAGTGCCTCGATGAATTTCTTGATGTTCACCCTCTGAATATTACACCCAATTGTAGAACGGAGAGTATGAGTTTCGGGAGCCAGCAACATAGATCTCAAGCAGAATGTACTTTTTATCCTTGGTTGAGTATTTCTCTGAAACTCTCCAATTATGTACCCTCGTTAATAGGGACTTTGAGCAAATTTCACGGTAGGTATAGTTCTTTCACAACACATATAACGTAAGGTCATTGTATCACCGGTGTTCAGCATGAAAAGCATTATTTTGGCCACTATCTCTGAGCTTCGTTTTCTCCGTGGATCTGTTTGAGGTATACCCCATTCTACGCTCTAGCACTGACGTCTCTATTCACGAGTATCTGGCTTTCTGCGTTGAAAATACTGTTCTCCAAGGCATTTGGCTTTGCTTGGAAAGATGGCATCACTTCATTTGGTTTAAGTATATGATAAAAAATCCATAGTTTAGTCCATACCCCTATACTGGAAAATCAGCACTGCTCCAAACCCAGATGGTGGTGGTACCAGTTTTTTTGGGGTACCATAATGGAGAAATGTTGTCCTGATATTGCCCACTGAGCAGCAAAAAGTCAGCTTTCGTATCTCTCGTAAACTGCGTCAAAAGGTTTTGGTATTCGTGCTGCGCTGTAGATTTACCTGCAAGGTACGGGTCATAACAGTACCGCTTTTGCCTTGGCTAGAGCTTCCTGGAAAACTCGACATTTTTCTGATCCTAGGATGTGCTTGAGATCGGATCTTGGATTAGTATAATTGAACCCTGTGTACCTCCTTCGTAGACTCTGTCTCTTATATCCCATTTGATCGCATATGTAGCATACGGAACTTTTATCAGGTCCCATACATCCTTATGTTGTATGACCATAATTAAGGCACTTCAGTGGTTAAAGGCTCTTCAACATGCATTGCTTTTCCCTTATTCAGAAGCGTTTGGTGTCCTTCTCGGTTATATCGATGATGGTCATACATTGTCTCCTATTTATTTTTTTATATCAACTTCACTTTCAAATTTGCTTACGCTAGAGAGCCCCTTTTTGAAAGCTTTTACTTTACTTTACTTTGTCCAAATCTGCGATGCCATCTATGTCCTAGATTTCGATAGCTGCGGTCGGCTCGAGGAAGGTTACAGTTGCTCTTTTACCCAAGGCTTTCTTGACTATATCACAAAATGCTTCTTTATTTGTGTCCAAGTTGGCAAAGAAGAAACGGCTTGATTAAACATTTTGTCAAGGTCATGGATTTAAGTAGTGATGCTTTCAGGCACCTCAAAACATTTTTTTTTTTAAATCAGAGATGCAAAGCTAAAGGAACAAATTTTATTTGGACCCCAAATCCAAAAAAATTTTGAAAGACGAGGAGTTTGAAGAAAAACGAAATCTTCTGGAACGAAAAGTATGAACATCATTTCGAAATAATATTACACATTTCTTAGGTAACAGGAAGTTTGACTCACATGAAGAGTTTTGTTGGAGGATTATTAAAAAATTGTCAAATAATGCCCTGCAGGATGCCACTCAAAATTCACATTTGCCTTTTTTCCAGCAAATTTAGGGTCCATTAGAGATGAACTAGGAGATTCCACCAACTGATATTAGCAATGAAAAAGCTGTATCAAGGCCGATGAGAAGTAAACTAATATTGATGCGCTAAGAAAATTAGAAATTAAAAAAATTATTTTGTAAATACGATTACATACTTAATCAATGAAATACCGTGATGAAACAAAATCCCAACATTTTCCCTCTCAAAATCCATTTTGCTAACCTTGACTGCTATAAGTATTCTGTTCTCTTTCCGACTCCAATCAACAAAGAAAACATAGCCACACCTTATCTATACTATCCTTCTAACTCCATTCTTTGGTAGGTATCGGAATCCTTGCTCAATTCGCATAGCTTGTCGGCCTGATACTTATCAGCAATTCCGCAACAAGCTAAACGGAACGATTCGATGTCGATTTTCGATGTAATTTCCATGCCACGAATCACCACTTTACGACATTTTTGCGCTCTAATGGCGATGAAATACAAAACGCAAGAGAACTCTTAGTCAACACCATTTCATGACTAACTGTAACCAACAAAACAAAAACAATATTGAACTGTTGTCGTCCATAGATGATTATCAAAATAAATTGGACAAAAAAAGCTTTCAGTGTTGTTACTGGATCTAATGTTTTTGTTTGTTTGTTAAGTATTAGTTCAAAGGACGATTTTGCATGCTACTTCAGTTTTGAAGGAAGCGTATTTGCTTTGTAAACTTGAAAGGATATGACAAGCTATTTTAAGCGGTTCAATTACAATACTATGGATTATCGATGAATTAAGATTTCGACTTCTTATTGATTATTATTTATATCTTCGCGCCAAATTTGAAAATTTTCTTGCATGTTTTTTGATGTATATAGATCATACTTAGTCATTGTGAATAGACAGTTGTAGTTGGATTCTACGTCTAGCATTCGTTGCATACAGACGTGTTTTAAATCGCTCCTGTCAAAAGTTTTGCGAACATTTAATTAATTTTTTAAAACGTCAGTTCGAAGATAATTTTTATTTGAAAAAGCTTATATTATCGAATCAACCGATTCAGAAAACTTCTATCGAATATTATTGCACTAGTAAAGAAAAGCGAAGAACCCAAGTAAACTTCAGGATCACTAGTATAGAGGAATCCCACAGCTCCCACCGATGGGGCAACCTGGGTAAACGACGAATACGAAACATAATGAAGAAAACTCCGCAGAAGCTACAATTAAAGTGGGCAATCAACAAATGATTAAACTTCAAAAAGAAAATTACCAATTAAGGCTAGATATACAGTCCTTCAAAGATCTATTCAAGATAGAGATGAAGCCTAAAAAGCTGCAGCCGCAAAATCAAGTGCAACAGGAATCAAAGGCGAAAGAAAGTGCAAAGCAAGTGTGGTGACCTCGTTAGAAATTCAAATTTGTCTTTCATCAAAATTTATCAGAATCTAGTACAATTACTAAGTTTGTCAAGTTGCCTAAATGTACTTCCGTTTGGATTCCATAAAATTCCATTATGTTCTAAGTACTCAGTAAAACGTACACTCGTTCACTCTCTTCTTATCCGCACATCGTGCAGGTCACGGCCAGATATCCCATAACGTTACATCTAAATATTATAAATCTTGTTTCATTTGAATAAATTAAACATTCATCATTATTGTACTTGCATTTGTTTTTTTATCATTCTTTTGCTAACGAACCAATTGGTGACCCCCCCAGAACTCGTTCCGCGATAAACTATTCAATATTATCGGGAGTGCATAAACCCCGGAATCCGCAGATACGTGAATTGGATAAAAAATGAATATTACAATATTTGCTGGCAAATCTATTTGTGAGGTTATAGTCTGACATCCAAGGTAATACTCATCAATTTCTCATTGCATCATCGTGCTTCTTCTACGCGCAATTTTCTTCTGCTGACAACGAGTGCACTATCAGAAGGGACTTTCAACACAAAGCGCGCCCCGAGCAACGCTTCGTCAACTGATGGATGCTTCAGACAAACAAATTCATCTTGGTGCTGCAATTTCTTCAACGATAAGTGCAGTGCGCTGTGTCATTGTGTTGCAATATCTTCAGGAGTGTTTCGGAGGTGCAGTGCTGCAGCTTATTTCTGCGTGCTTCATTAATTTTCACGGCAATCGTTGCGTTTTCCATCCTGCCGGCTCCAACAACCAGAGCCCCAAACGCAGCGAGACACATCATCGCGGGTCGCAGCACTGTCAATATTATATCACAAACGCAAATTCATCGTGTTCGCTACAATAACCTAACATCCGTTTGGCACTTTTGAATGTTGCTTCTGTACTTTTGCATGGATCCTGTCAACAGTATCAACAATCGTCGAAAGTCGTCGCTTAATTTGAATGGTCCTGAGCCCAGGTGATTTTTTTTTTTCATTTTCAAGTTAAATTATTTGGTTTATATTATTATATATAATCATTATCATTTTATAAAATATCCATATTTTAAGTGCTAATTATTTGTGCGATTTTTTTTTTTTTTTTGATTTGGAGTTACACACTCACATATATATTTATTATGGCTCCCACGGGGACAAAAACTACTGAAGAAAGTGATATTGAATCTTAAAAATATAATATCCGCGAATGATTTTTCAAACAGGGAAGCTTCTTTATTCGCATCGACATTAAAAATTCCTCCTTTTTGGTCGAACAGACCAGACTTGTGGTTTGCTCAAGTAGAGGCTCAATTTCGTGTCAAAGGCATTAGCACTTCGAAAACGAAATATGATTATCTCGTTGGAGCTTTGCCATCTGAGAATATGGAATTAGTCGCGGATATCCTTCTTAACCCATCGTCAAGTACCGATAAATATGAGCATTTAAAGAAAACTTTAGTAGAACGCAGTAAAGATTCAGAGGAACGCAGATTAGATACTCTATTGAATCAAATGCAACTAGGGGACTATAAACCCTCCGAGCTCTTCCGACATATGGAGTCATTAGCTGGAGGTAACAGTTTGATCAATGTATCTCTATTGAGAAAACTATGGATAAAGAAACTACCGTCATCGGTGCAAGTGTGCCTGATTGCTATTGAAGACACCCATAGTCAAGAGCAACTATTCGGGATTGCGGACAAAATATACGATTCTACGCAGACAGTAGTCTCATCTGTGGATCATAGGTGTAAAATACCAACTTCTGCATCCTCTCTTGAAGAAATAGCTAACGACTTGTCTGACCGCATGAAGCGATTGGAAAATCGAAATTCTCGTAGCAACGTACGGAATTCTTCAAAAATCGTTATCATTTAGTAAATAGATCCAACAGTCGAAGCAAACACAATCATGCATTCTGCTGGTATCGTTTCAAATTTGGGACCAAAGCAAAAAAATGCATTAGTCCTTGCAAATTCCAAACGGAATGTAGAAACTTCGACTGCGGCTTCGGAGTTTCGGGATGTTTCTCGCCGCTTATTCGTAAGAGATAAACAAACAGGCACACAATTTCTGATGGATACTGGTGCTGACGTATTTATTATTTCAAATCGTGGATTCCCAAACTTACAGTCAAAAACTCCCTTCAAACTAGTTTCCGCTAATGGCTCGCCCATAAATTCATTCAGGATCAAATGCCTATCATTGGATTTTGGTCTTGGGAAAACGTATACACATAATTTTGTTATTGCCGTAATTTATCACCACATCATTGGTGCAAATTTATTGTATGCTAATAACTTGCTAATTGATTTAAGAGACCGCAAGCTCATTCATAAACAAACACTAGCTTCTATCAACTGCTTGGTTCGTGAAGTCAGCGCATGTTCTCCTAAATTGTTCCCTATTCAAGGTGAATACGGCTCTATACTAAATGACTTTCCCACTTTGAAAATACCTCCTGATTTTAACATGAAAATAAAACATAACATGGTTCACAACATCAGCACTAATGGACCATTGCCATCAACCAAGCCCAGGAGACAACCCGTCAAAGTTTAAGATTGCAAAGTCCGAGTTTCACGAAATGGTTAAATTAGGTATATGTCGACCATCCTTCTCTAACGTAGCTTCTCCGTTGCACATGGTAGCCAAAAAAGAATCCAATCGGTAGTGTCTTTGCAAAGACTATCGATTATTGAACTCCATAACCATCTTCGATAAGTACCCGCTGCCCAACATTCAAGATTGTACTTTGAATTTGCGTGGATGCACATTTTTTTTCCAAAGTCGATCTGCTGAGAGCATATAATCAAATTCCTGTAGCACCAGAAGATGTTCATAAAACAGCTGTAACAACACCTTTTGGACTGTTCGAATTTACACGGATGCCGTTCGGCGTGAAAAATGGAGCGCAGACATTTCAACGCTTCATTAATCAAATTTTAAATGGGTTGGATTTCATTTTTGTCTGTGTTGATGATATTCTTATATACAGTCGAAGTCCTCAGGAGCACAAAGAACACCTGAGGCAACTTTTCAAACGATTACAGGAATATAACATCAAAGTTAATCCAGACAAATGCGTATTTGGACAATCGCAAATTGATTTCGTAAGCCATTCCATATCTGCAGCAGGCATCGCACCTAGTAAAAATCGTGTGCAAGCCATTAGTGAGTTCCCACCACCTCTATCAAGCAATTATAGCGATTTTTGGGTATGTTAAATTTTTATCACTGCCTTCTGCCCAACATGGCTAAAATCGCAATATCGCTGTATGACTTCTTAAAAGAAAACAAGAACACAAAAAATGATTTTCAATGGTCTAAAGTACATGAGGATGCTTTCGAAGTTACAAAGTCACTTCTTGTTCATCCAGCCATTGACGCCAAAATCGGTTTATGGGTAGACGTTTCGAGTGATGCTGTTGGAGCAGTTCTCCAACAGTGCATTTCCGGTACCCGGGAACCTCTATCATCCTTTTCAAAGAGGTTACAGCCAGCTGGAAAGAAATATTCAACCTTCGATAGAGAGCTCCTTGCAGCATATCTAGCGATTAAAAGATATAGATACTACGTCGAGGGAAGAGAATTTACACTGTACACGGATCATAAGCCTTTGACAATAGCGCTTTCAAGTAAATCTGAGAAAAATCCCAGACAAACCAACCAGTTGGATTATATCTCGCAATTTACAAACGATATAAGACACATTAGAAGTTGTCAAAACATTGTCTCAGATACACTTTCTAGAACCCATATTAGCTCTATTGACCAAATTGATCAAATTAACCTCGAAATTCTACACCATAAACAAAGTAAAGACGATGAACTTGCAGAAATTCTTCAATCAACACGACTGGAACTTTCTTTTAAGCTCGAAAGAATAAACGTTCCACTAGAGAATCGAGGTATATGGTGTGAAATCTCTACAGGTAGAACTAGGCCATACATCCCACTATCTTAACGACGCGTTGTTTTTAACTCTGTTCATAACCTGTCGCATCTTGGTATTAAGCCAACAAGGAAATTGATTAGTTCCAAATATTTTTGGCCGAAAATGAACGCTGACATTAACATTTGGGCCAAAATATGCATTCCGTGCCAAAAAGCATAGGTACGCAGGCATACTTCTTCGCCCTTTGGCGAATTTGAAGTTCCTTCGGGAAGAATTGCTCATATCCATATAGACTTTGTTGGACCGCTAACACCATCTTAAGATTCGTTTATCTTTTAACTATAAGAGATCATTAGCTAAACTTTTTTTTTTTTTAATTGGATCATTTCACCGTTTTCACATCAACTTAATGTAAATCTATACGACAAATTTGCTCTACATTTGAAGCTTATCTAACGTCGCGCGGATATCGATCACTCTTTCGGATGGCTCCGATAGCTGTTTAAATTACTTTTTATGGAATCGTTTGCAGCTACATATAAATGAGTTGCATATTTTGAATAATAATTTTTCTGAAAAATTATTAGAGAAGAAAAATGTTAGAAGAAGGTGTTTTTTTTGCAGATACAAAAACATATTGAGTTTGCATAACTAGAAAAATTAAAAATTAACTCCCTCACCTCTGAGCATGGTGGTCGCCATCACCGGTGTGTATCTAAAAGTGATAGCCTGAGGAGAATTAGTGCACACGTCGAAACCACCTTCTCCTAACATTTTTCTTCTCTAATAATTTTTCAGAAAAATTATTATTCAAAATATGCAACTCATTTATATGTAGCTGCAAACAATTCCATAAAAAGTAATATAAGAGATCGATTCTTGCGATGGCCGGAAGCTATTCCAACTAAAAACATCCACTCAGAAACGATTGCAAAAGCTCTGCTAGATGAATGGATTTCCCGATATGGAGTTCCAGAAACAATTACAACAGATCAAGGAACGCTATTCGAATCTAATTTGTTCCAGGACTTGACTAAAATTCTTGGCTGTCATCGCATCCAAATAACTGCCTATCATCCTCAAGCAAATGGATTCATTGAACGTTTCCATAAGCAGTTGAAAGCTGTCATTAGAGCAACCAATGATCCAAAAAATTGGCACGATAATTTGCCTTGGATTCTTTTAGGGATCAGGTCTGCTTTGATGGAAGATTTCGGAGTAGCTCCTTCACAGTTGTTATATGGACAAGCTTTGCGATTACCTGGAGAAATAATCGCATCAGACTCAAACCCTAATCGATCAATTACATCGAGTTTAGCAAAAGATATACAAAATTCAATTTCGAGTATACGTCCGTGTAGTTCAAGAATTCAACAACAAAAGAATATTCTTGTACCAAAAGAGTTGGATACATGTACTCATGTATTTGTTCGCGAAGAGGTAAAGAAAAGTAGTTTTTGTCAACCATACTCCGGACTATACAAAATATTAGACAGAAATAAAAAATATTTTAGAATATTTTTAAATGAAAAAGAACGGTCAATATCAATTGATAGAATTAAACCAGCATTTATATTGAATCCTTATATGTTTAATGAAGACCGTAAAACAAGATATATTGGCCAGAAAAATGTAATTTTCAGAATTTAATACAATAGTATAATGAATTTAAAATTAGCGAAAGACATAGTTATTAGAAAATGAATTATATACAATGTAAAATAAAGAATCTTTTCATAGGAATGTAAGCTAATAAATGTATACAATTCTTTTAAATGAGGGGAGAGTGATGTGGTGACGTCGTTAGAAATTCAAATTTGTCTTTCATCAAAATATATCAGAATCTAGTACAATTACTAAGTTTGTCAAGTTGCCTAAATGTACTTCCGTTTCGATTCCATAAAATTCCATTATGTTCTAAGTATTCAGTAAAATGTACACTCGTTCACTCTCTTCTTATCCGCACATCGTGCAGGTCACGGCCAGGTATTCCACAACGTTACATCTAAATATTATAAATCTTGTTTCATCTGAATAAATTGAACATTCATCATTATTGTACTTGCATTTCTTTTTTTATCATACTTTTGCTAACGAAACAGCAAGCTATTCCTGGAGAAATCCTAAGTTTTGATGGTAGCAACGAAAGTCAAAAATATTTTCTAGCGCTGGACAAATTAACCGAACAAATAGGAGTTGAAGAAAGTATTAAAGGTAACTCTAATAAAGATAATGACATAAATTTTATTCAGTATTTAAAAATAAAAAAGCTCATAGTTCTGCTAGTTCCTCAAAAAAAGTCCACAAAAAGGCAGAAAAAGTTCCGCCAATCAATGAATTTGGAAAAGCGGGAAAGATATGGTTCGACTATAAACAGCCGAAAGTAAACTAAGTAATTTCGAGATCAAAAGAGTTAATGCAGAAAAATTATTGTAACTATCAAAATAAAATCACTGGTCGGCTTTAAGTCAGCCAAAAATGCACTGAATTCTGGGGAGGTTCCACATTTACCTATACCCCACAAAATGAAAATATCGAACTTTTTTGTTGAAGGGCTTGGAATGCTGAAACGATACGGTCGATCTTCTTCAGGGGCTCAAGGAAGCTGCACCAGAAATTGAATTTACTCGTATTTCCATCAAAACCTTTGCGACAAGAAGGACGACCGTGGAAAGGAAGAATTTACAACTAAACCAGGTACGAATTTCACATAACAGGAGTAGAAGTTCCCTTCAACAAATAAGGTACTTGCATTCCAGAGTGGTAAGGTGGGAACTCCTTCGAGAAAGAGAAGTCAACCAGCGTTACTGGCGTCAAAGATTTGAACATTCGGCTACCAACTGCGCAATACACTATCGGTGCATAAAATGCCCCCGATGATTGCAAATTGGTTCAGATGGAGCCTAAAAAAATGTACTGCATTAACTGCGGTGTTTTTGGTCATCCAGCATCATATCGAGGATACTTCTGATATCCAGATTCAAAAGTAAAATTTATTCCAAAGCAAACACAATTACACCACAGTGTTCTGTCTTCCAACGTCGTCAAGCCCAGATTATTGTTAGCACTCGCCGCTAGAGGTCCAGTAAAAAATGCTGCAAATAATTTAAACAATGTAAGTGGCAATAATGAGCTGCTTCTAAAAAATTTACTAGCTACTCAATTCTTTATCGGAGAGAATCGATACACAAAATTCAAAAATTAAGTTTGTTTCTCAGCGTTTAGGGCTTTCACATGCCTCAAAATAACAAGTTTTCCAGTCACATTTCTTTGGATACGCTTCACCTCATCTCGATCAACGTCAACTCTATCGTTACTCTACATCGGCGTGACTATCTCCTTGGATTCATTGCTAAGCAAAATCCTGACATCATGCTTATCACTGAAACCCACCTCAATTCATGGCACTCCATGACATTCAAGGATTTTGAATTCGTAAGAAACGATAGCGTAAACGGTGATTGGGGAGGTGGCACCGGCATATTGATTAGAAGGCCCTATTGTTTTCAAAATATTGATAACTTTGAAACCAAAAATTTTGAATTCCTTGAAGTGTCCGTTATCAAAATCTCACTACCAGGTGGGGATAACTTAATCGTTATCTCTGCCCATGCAACTGGTCCAAATGTTCTCAAGGTCAAGGAAGAGCTCAATTTCTTCTTCGAAATACTCGAATTGAACAGGCTACATAGCTTTTATATTCTTGCCTGAATGCCTGGCATACATCACGGTTAAACCCTACCCATAATCCAAGAGGTGTATTCCTGAAATCATGGACAACAGAGAACCAAGTTGAATACGTGTACAGATGCAATCTAGTTTCCGACATACCCAAGGAAAAATTCATACTTTCCAACATTCTTCTTTGTAGCACCACAGTCACTCTCGGCTCTTCGCTTAGTGATAGAGTATCTCATTTTCATGACCGTAACTTTCCAACATACCCAAGGACAAATTCATATTTGGACCTCTGCATGCTGATGCAAGACTCAAATTTGGCTTTAATAGTCCTCAACGGAAACTGCAGGTGCTTCCTAACGATAGCGACCATAACGCAGTTGGTATGGATACCAATCATAAAAGAGATGATGTCTTCCTCATTTCAGTTCAACATGAAAATCATCGGTTTAGTTAAAAAAAAAAAAAAAGGATTGGGGAAAGTTTCAATAGAAGTTTCATCGTGATAACTAGAAGCAATGTCCTCCTTTTAATAATGGCAATGCTTGCTCGATGCGCTGATGTCGTTACACTGTTTTGTAAATTTTTCAATTATGATATGTTACACTGAGACCAAATGCATAACTTACAAATTCGTTCTATTTGTTTGGCTCCCAACTGACGTTGCACCCTCACCGTTTCACAAAAAAAGGACTTGGTGGCCAGTTTTTTTATTAGATGATTGACATCACGTGGTGGGCGCTCTGCTAAACAATAATTTTGGGGAACTAAAATAGAAAAAAAAATCACATTTTCACGCTTACTATGTCTTGTGGTGAAGAAGTTTTGCGTTAGGTAGGTCTGCGAAAACTTCACGTGAGCTCTAAAGGGGGCCAGTCACCACTACGCTAATATCACAGACAAGGCCAAACATGGCTACAAACCTGCTCCGAACATAAGTAAGTTGGGTAGGAGCGATTGGCGTCAAGCACTTTGCACACACGGTTTGATCGTGGCAATGGTGAAACTGACAACAATATAAATAATGAAACTCTGGGACTTAAACTTGTGGAAGGCGGTACAAAAAATCGGCAGAAAGGGTCACACGTTCCTTGTGAACTACGCAGCCAAGGTGCATCGGGACAAGAAATTATACAGTTTCCCCCTGTTTAACTCACTCAATGAGTGGTAGTTCAGTGAGAGAGATCTGTCATCTAATACTTGTCAGCTGGTTAGCAAATTGTGTAGAGATGACTGATCTCTGTTCCGTATTGCTCTGAGATATCGGACCAATTTCTCCAAAGTATTCAAATACTTGCGGATGCTTTAGTGAGGGCCCATATTTCACACCCATAGCATAGCAAAGGTCTTATAACAGATTTGTATAGTTGAAACTAGTTTTCAAGATTACCAGAATTGAATGAAGTATTTTATTTGCAAGCTGTATTCTTCAGCATATTACGTCTCTTTCATTACCGTTTACATTACTTTGGTGCCTGAGCACTCAAATTTACCCACATTTTCGATGTGTTATTCAACAAGTGATATTTTGAACATTTGAGGTATTTTTTCTCGATCGCGTAATGATTTTTGTTGTAGTCTGAGGCTGATTTTGTCCACATAAGTTACAAATGTGCCTCTTGTATCACATGTAGCTTTTTTATTACATATTCCGGAGCTGAACTGAATAGCAACAGGACCAGTTTGATATTTGTGAGGAAATTATTGTTGATTATGTTATTGATCCGGCCTTACGAGGTCATTGATGTCATTGTCATTTTCGTTAGATGAACTAATTTAGCTGGGATACTAAAGTAAATCATTATTTGTTAGACTATGTTACAATCAATATGGTTGTACTTCTTTAAAACCAATGGAAATTGGGGCGCCTCTAAGTTGAACTGCCAGAATTCTTCAAGGACCTGCTTGATTAGTAAAAATTAGAATGATCGTAATTGGTCATTGTGAATAGACAATTGCAATAAATGGACAATTCAAATAAATTTTTCGTTGCTTGACTACTTTAACTTGGACCTTTATAACAACAAATTACATTAGAAGCTTAATGTGATCGAAAATATCAAAAATGTGAAATGTGCGTTGCATACGGTTTCATTCTGAGGTTTGGTTTTTAATCTCAAATAAAAGGCATAAAGTTGAACTCTGAAGAAAAACTTTACTGTGAGTCGAAAGAACAATCTATGACATTTATCTTTTAAAAATTATATTGTTTAAATGTTGACCGCGACTACGCCGTAAATTGTCCATCCAGAGGGTTCAATTTTGGACGATGCGTTGCAGCATAGTGAACGATGATTCCACCGGCCCATAAACCTCATCAAACTGTGCATTTCCGTGGCTGTACTGGTAGCTGTTGAACTTTTTTTTGTTTTTTCATCAGCGCAAATATGACAGTTATGTTTATTGACGTATCCATTGAGCCGAAAATGCGCCCCATCAATGAACAAAATTTCGCGATAAGACAGCGCATTTTCATTGAGCTAATTTTCGTGATACAGCTTAACAATGTGGATACGTTGTTGCGGTGTAAGCCTTTATATGATATGTCAAACAATATTGAATGAAAATTACATTACAGTTGGATAACAAGCGAACGTGGCTGTTAACTTCAAAGCAGTGTTCGGAGCAATTTAAGCGAGATCTGAAGAAGTTTCTGCATTGAGTTGTCACCGCCAATGAAACCTGGATTCACCATTATGCACCAGAAACTAAGCAACAATCAAAACAATGGATTTCTCCCGGTGAATCTGTTCCAAAGAAGGTCCCATAGGCCAGAAAGGACATGGCGATGACTTTTTTGGGATGTGAACGTGGTCATCCTCATGTAAAGAAAAAAAATTGGAAGAGACACGCCCGCCTTTGTCAAAAAAGAAGGTACTGTTTCACCATGAAAACACACCAGCACATTCACCGGAGTTGTCACCGCCAAACTCCATGAACTGCGCTACGAATTGTTGCTGCACTCCCCATATTCACCCGATCTGGCTCCCTACGACTTTTTCTTATTCCCTAACATGAAGCAACGGCTCGCAGGAAAAAAATTTTGCTCAAACAAGGAAGCCATCCCAAAGACAGAGGCGTATTTTGGTTAGTTCGACAAATCCTATTTTTTGGAGTCGTTAAAAAAATGGCGGGAACGTTGGGAGAAGTGTGTCTTTCGAAAAAGAGACTATGTTGAAAAATTAAAAAAAAAAATTGTTGGAACAAATTGTGTCTTCATTTCAAACATGGCTACTTATTGAACCGTTCTCGTAATTTCCCAATATATTGAGTGCTAGTAATCGTAGTGCGAGAGACCATCTTCATGGTTTTGAGTTTTGAACATCTACTCCTTTTCGCAGGCCCAAGCGCAGAATTCGTTAATGGGGGGGGGAGGGAGTTTGTTTTGACATATGTGTATCATGTTAGGTTATGAAGTTAATAAAAAGTAATAAGACACTTTTCTTGAAAATGAAGACATTTTATTGTGTCTTGACTTGATATTCAGTTATTATATAATAAATTAACTCTGCAAGGTGTAGAAAAAAACTTCTCCAAAACACTTTGCGGATCGACCTCGACATCGCGATGTATATTGAGCGAGACTAATCCGTTCAGCCAATCTTCAGACATTGTTGACCTGAGGTAAGTCTTGAGGCGACGCAATGTTGAAAAGGAGCGTTCATTCGTCACTGTGGTTACAGGCAAAACTGCCAAAATGCGAAGCATTTGATGAACATTTGGAAACGCATCTCCATTGCACACATCGAGTGCTTCAAGCGAATTTTTAACGTTCTTTCTGGCGATGCGTTGACGCCAAAGTTTGACTTCGTCTACCCAGATGTCACGGGAATCATCCCGCAAAATTGAAGAGTATGGTTCAAACAATTGAGCGCAGGATTCTTCATTGAAATTCTTCATTTTGTTGGGGAAAAGGCAAGCGAAGTTTGATAAAATTTTGCAATTGATTCAAAAATCGATCCTGTTAATGGGTCAGAAACAAATCAATGTATGGAATGTAAATCGTTATGCGAAAATAATCTCCAACTGAATCAGTTTGTACTTTGGAGCCTTGAGTATGTTTTGACGCGAGCCTTGGTTTCCGCAGTTCGATGTCGTATTTTGCGCTGATTTCGCTCATGGTTTTGAAAATTCCTCTGAAGTCCTTTTCGGCATTTTCTCTTCTTTCAAGCAGGACTTATTTCGCAGTATCAGCCAGTTCGATAGCCTCGTCAAGATCCTGGTTTTCGGACTGAAGTACTCGACTGAGAAACAAAGTCAAAGAATGTACTGAGCTAAAAATTTGTATGGAAATCTGGAAATTAAATTCAAAGAATGAAGAATATACAAATATCTCATAATAGAGAGCTGGTAACGTGCTAGTGTGAGTCTTGAATTTTACCTGGAAATTTGCAATTTTTATAGCTGAAAGAAGTTGGAAAGCTCCAGATGAAGTCATCGGATTCTTCCAGGTGGTCGAAATCACATCAAGAGCGCGAATTACTGCTGGTTGTAAGTGTAGATAAGTTGCGACAGACTTGTGTTGCTCTTCGCATCTGGTTTTGCAAAATTTTTTCAATTTCTTCAACCGACTTTCACGTAGCGTCTCATCTTCATTGATCGCATCTTGAAGAGCATTTTGGCGTTTCGGATAGATGAAGAAAGTATGAATGCTTTCAAGGGTTCCCAAACAATTTCTGATTGCTCTTATATTGGATGCAGAGCTGTCTGCCAAATTAAAGCTGTGAGCAGCACAATGGAAATAGAGCGCGAGTGGATAACGCTCTCTGACAACAGCTTGGGCTCCATGGAATTCTCCTCTACCGCTCTCGCGCCATCATATCCCTGTCCGAGAAAATATGTGCAATTAAGTCCAGAAGAATCCAAGAAATTGAGATAAGAAGTTCTTATTCCGTTTCCAGTGAAATCTGCGATAGTAATGAAGCACAAAAAATCTTCACGAATGATAAACTTCCCGTCGCTCTTATCCAAGTATCGAGTGCAAATTGAACTTTGTTCTATTCCTGCAATGCCCGGTGTGTCATCTCCAAGAAAAAACAAGCCCGTCGATTCGTTGACTCAATCGACAATGTGATTCATGATCAGATCGTGACAAATGTTAATCAGTTCATTCTGAACTCGGTTGCTTATATACATAGCATTCTTTGGCGATTCAACTAGTTGTTTCTTCAACTCCTCATTATTTTTTGTTGGAAATCTCAAGAGAGCTCGGAAATTTCCATCGTTAATTAACGGTTTATCTTCAGAAATTCTCCCCGCATCCCTGAAGCCCCGAAGAGCAAGCCCTTGCCGGCCACAAAGAATAATTGTTTCAATAATTGGAACATGCGTAGGTTACTTTCATATATAAAGTCAAGTTTTTGTTTCGAAAGTTGTAAATCAATGGATAAAGCATTTTCGTCTTCGATTTCTAGTCTCAAGCTCCATTGCAACAGGCTTCTCTTATGATATTCTGATGCATTGTGCTTTTCGAAGGTGTCCAGTGCTTTTTTCCAGTTTCTTAATGGATTCGTGACTAACTGGCCCAATTTTTGGTGACCAACCCCTCCCGCCGAGCGCAAAATAAGACATAGCATTTGCAAAATGCACCGTCTTCTCTCTCCGAGTACGCCAGCCATGAGTATGTCAGGAGCCAAGAGCGTTGGAACTTTAAATTTCTAGGGCCCGATGCGGGAAAACTATAGCCGTCAGGTGGAGTCCAAATTTTCTTTTGCAATCCAGGGATTAAATTTATCCCATCAGCCGAAGACATTTGTACGAATAATCCTATATCGTATGAACTTAGATTATCATTCGTAGAGCAAACTGGCGAAGATGGACTTTTCGGTACATCAGGATCAATGTCCATATTTGAAGAGAATACTGAATTCATTATCTTTATATATAGGGTTTTTCAATGTACTGAAAGAATTCTTGGAATTTCTCAAACAGGATTTTTTAAAACATCGTAGTAGGACAATAATATTGTTAAGAAGTACGTCGAAAATGCACATATAACATTTGTTTGGAGGAAGTAAATACATAATAAATATCCAATTTTTGCAAAATCAAAAGAAAGTCCGGTTTTAGTAAAATCGTATTTTGTTCATAAAGTTTGAAAATTTCGCAGGTTTGATGATAGATACGTTTTGTTGTTGATACATTCATGAAAAGTTTATACTAGCAACAAATATGCATTATTTGCAGTTTTTTGTACCCCAGTTAGTTTTTAGGGTTTTGTAAAATAATTTTACAAAACCCTACTAAAATCGCGTCCTGTCTGTCCGTCTGTCCGTCTGTCTGTCCGTCCGTCCGTCCGTCCGTCCGTCCGTCCGTGTGTCACAGCAGTTTTTCTCGGAAACTACTTAAGCTAGGAGCATCAAATTTTGTACATAGGTGTAAAGTGGTGATCTCTTCAAAATTCAACTACTAAAAAATTTAATAAGGTATTTAAGGGGGGTCTCCCCATGTAGGGGAGTGACCCCCCGAAAAAAAAATTTCATTGAAGGTAGCCGATATGGGTATCAAATGAAAGGTCTTGATGAGAACTTTTCAAAACAGGTCTTAGTTTGGCAAAGTTTGCTTCGAGGGGCGCACAGGGAGGGGAAATACACGAAAAATGTGTGTCCCCCCCCCTCGCGATTGGACACCTGTGATCCGAAAAATCTGAAAAAAATCAGGAATGTAGGCCTTGATGAGTACAACAACAACAAATACGTGAGAAGTCGCAATTCACTCAACTTTGTTAGTAATAGTATGATTTATCGATTTTATGTTTTCTTGAATAAAATTTTAACGGTACCCTTAAATTCAATAAAATTCAGTACAAAGATGTCTATTTATAAGATTGATCAACCCTGCAAGTTTCATAAAGATTGCATGATATTTAGCGAAGTTATAGCGGTTTGAATTTTCCTGTATTACTATGGAACAATATGCGCTGCATGTATTACTATGGCAACATATGGCTATGGAACAACATGCGCTTTTTACCGACTCAGACACTACAGTTTTGCTAGGATTTGCATGAAAATTTCAGGAATGATAGATGTCATGAATAACTTTGAGAATCAGTTCAGCTAGTGGTATCAGTAATCGTAAAACAAAATAGTGGCTGTTTTAAATGCGAAGATTGAATAACTTTGAGTTATTTTTTCCCAACTTCACATTTAAGGTGCATGCTTTGAACACTTGATTCAATTTAATGAATGACTGAAGCTGAGTACCTACAATTAATACTCATAAGTGAAACAAGTCAAGGAGGCGGGAGGGAGCTTCTAACAAAAGGGCTTTGTAACAACTCTAGGATTCGAAAAAATTGGCTATTAATCGATGATAACAGTACAGGAGAGTGGCCCCTGAAAAAAAATTCATCAAACGTAGCCGATATGAGTATGAAATGATAGCTTTCATGGGAGCTTTTCAAAACAGTTCTTAAACTGTCAGTTTTTGCTTCAGTGGGGGCACAGGGGGGAAATACATGAAAAATGTGTTTCCTCCGTCGCGAATGGACATCTGAAATAATTATCAAGGGAGATATTAATGAGTAGAACAATAACAAAAACCTCAGAAGTCGAAATTCTTTCAACTTTGTTAATAATAGTATGGTCTTCGAATTTCATAGTTTCTCCAATAAAATCGTCATTGATATGCTTCTTGACTTTATTCAATCTGGTGACTGCATTTTGAAAATTGAATACAAAACCCTTCTGACATGAGCGTAGGTCTGTTAACCCAACTTGTTTAATAATTAATGAGTGTGACATAAAAATTAATAGTTTTTTCGTTATTAGCAATTTCCTAAAAATATAACTGAAAAGTCAATATCATATTAAAATAAAAAACGTATCAATGATAATGCTCCGAATGAAAATCAACGAAACCTTCACAATGTTCTAACTGCGGTTGTGAATCGTGCCCGCTCTAGAAATTCAAATAGATTTTCTGATATGTAATGACCTATTATATCAATTAAAATATACCTGTCCTGCTTCCGTTTATTGCTTGCATGCTTTTTTTTCTGCAGATCCGGCCTGAGTTTGAACGTTGGAAGTTTATCTTGATCACATTCACCCACGTCCTACCAATAAACAAAAGGTATCATCAATACTATAAACTGTAGCACAATAACCTGCAAATACTTGCTGTGATTGATATTCTACTGAAATCAACAGCATTCGATACTTACATTTTTGTGTTCAATCCGCGGTTTTTTACACAATAAGCGACGAATGTCCATGGTAAAAAATATGAGGATCGAAAATCAATCAATGTCAACAAATGTCCGCACAGCTCGAACAGCTGACTAGTCAGTTCGAGTCAGTTGTATCGATACTATCGATGGTTGCATTCACAATGACACTGATAATAGGAGGTAAAAAGGCGGGAAAATTCAAAAAAAAAACGTGCACAAGATCGAGAAAGTTGAGAATGTCGAAACAGAAATTGACTACAAAATATTTATTATCAAGTTGGTTTGACTTTCGTAGAATAAGGACTATTGCCAGTGGAAAATTATGTGGAAAAATTCTCGATGAGGGGGGGTTAGAACACCCAACCCTCCCCCCCCCGTGCGGACGGGCCTGCCTTTTCGCATCTACATGATGTAATGAATCTATCAAAGAACTTTCTCCCAATCGAATTTTCATCAATCTTTTTGTGCTTCATTACACAGCATCCTGCATCATAATGCACTCGTTTATGCAAAGTCGCCATCCTGTCAGCAGATTTTATCGATTTCATGTCATCCTTCGCAAAACTTTATTTCATTTTAATGCAACTTCTGTGTTCTATAGAATCTATAAATTAATGCATACTTGTCGCTTGAAATACGAGTACATTTGCAGTGCTGTAAACATCCTTCTCTCATTCAATCATGTCATTGACTTCCAGATGAGAAAAGAAGCTTCAAGTTTTGCATTTAAAAGCAAAACTTTTCACTCCCAGCCGAAAAATCAACTTTTCTCTCTTGGTGTAGAAAGTTGCATGTGACCTATTTCCAGTTAACGTACACCGCTTAAGGACTCGGAAGTAAAATATTTGAAGTTATGGTACATTGACTACCGAGTTGAGCGAAGTTGCATCTATTTGTCTAGAGAGTTCTGAAATATTCAAGGCAAGCAGCGCGCTATGTTCGCTTATATTGAAATTTTTGGTTCATATTGACCTCTGGATGCTTCAGTGGAATTTTGTCATTTAACTGAAAAAATTTTCCCAGGTTTCGGAGTATACTCGTATGTTCCTCATCGGCCATGCAACTTGTGCATAAAAAAAATAGTTCTCAAATTGACAGTTACTCAACAAACATCACTAGCTGCAAACTCCAGCTTTTATTGCAATATATTTGCAATAAGGGCTGGTGCTGGAACTATCCAGAGTTAAATAAATTTCAAGAGAAAACTTATCCTCTTGCCCTCAGATGTTGAATTTAATAAAAATCCAAGACACTAAATCCAAGGATGCTTCACTACTTAAGAACCAGCCAAATGATACTATAAGCAGTGCCAACTACATTTCACCGAGATCCTATCACCGTCATCTTCCTCCTCTGAAACTGAAACGTTTTTATTTTCAAACAAAGCACAACTGCACGCGATCCTTGAAAGCCAGGAGCAAGCCATAACTCTTCGAGTCATAATTGGATCTTACAGATAGCTTCCGTATTGTGGGCAGAGAAGACTCGCCGCCACAACGGATGCAAATTTCAATATAACTGTAGCGAGCTTAGCCAGCAGCTTCGTCCTGTTTTCTTTCCTTGCATTTTCTTTCTTTAGAGAGCTCTGAGCAGCAGCAGCAGCAGTTGGAGCAAGAAAATGTTGCAATCATTTTTCTTTTGCTAAGGTGACGTGTGGCTCCAATTGTGTATGGTGTATTGTGGAAAGTTCCCAGATATATTGGTTAGCCGGAGGATATGCTGATTTGAATATCGTTTGCATTGAACAAGGATGACAATAGCTACTGTACAAAGGCCATCGATAAAATGAAATATTCAATGGAGCAAAATAGGAAAGTGGATTCAATGAATTGTGGTTTCACTCGTAAGGCTAGAAAACTTTCTTTAAAAGCTATTTAAGAAGAGTTTCCTCTTTCGTCTTCAATGAAAAGAAAATTTATGGTGTTTTGTGGTTTTATTGATTTGTTTTTGTAATAAACAAGGAAGAAGTTGTAGATATTGTGACGGAAGGAGCTATTCCTTTGAATGATTAGTAAAATATTTGCTTGGCTAGTTTTCATCTTTTTGATTTATTACAAAACTTACCCTTTTAAAGTTAATATTTAAATACAAAAACTACTTTTGAAGTGCCCTGAAAAGAGACACAAATGGTTATAAAATCGGCATCGGTGGACCCGTAAAATGTGATGTATGCAAGACACATCTATTACAGTTACAACTTCCATGAATATTAAGTAAAAGTACCTGCACAGAAATTATTTGGCTTTTTAACCTTGTATCTAATTAGATGGACAGCCAAGCAGCTAGTTCAGAAAATTAACTTCACATTACATTATAAGATGCAGGTGCGTAGTCCATTGGAGTTCAGGTGTAGCCCTTTTGAACTTTCCTGTTCTGATAAAGGAGTTCCACTACGCTGGAACAAGCGGGTGCAATGGGTGCTGGGGAGGCGAATGCCATTTATGCACAGAGTGTTGGACTGCCGTACTTACAAGGGACTGGACTCGCACTGAACACCTCCCCTGTCAATCTGAAAACCCAACCTGGTACTGTTTGGCACATTATTTCGGGCCAGGTCTCGTTTTGTTACGCCGTGAGGTGCCATCAAGCTGGGGGATCCTCTTATAGTGGGAGGGGACAGGAGAAGAGGAATTACCAGACAATCGATCCCACAGCCCCAACTGCTGTGAGTCTCTTTTATCTTTTAGGACTGCCCGAACATAATGTGCCACTTGGATCCATTTGTCAACCGATTCGAGCATCTCAGTGACTATAATATCGAGGCTAAACTCTCCCGACTCCCTGTAGAGGTTGCTTTGCAACCACTCCCATTTCATGCACGCAGAAAATATTTGGCTGCCATTATCTTCCTCTCCTGGGCAATACCGACAATCGAGGGGATTTTTGTGCAGATGAGACTGAAAACACCCATGCCCGCTCAAAAACTGGGTCACATAGATGTCGGTCTCACCATGCTTTCGATTAAGCCTTGGTTTCACATCCGGGACGAGGCACGCAGCCAGTCCACCTTCTCTTCGTGCAATTTGCCCAAGACTGCTGCAAGTCGTTGAGTGAATGCTATCTCTCCTTGCGGGCAACCATCTCCCCCGCGTCCTTGTTTCGGCGCAGGTAAATAGCGTGGCGCTCTCTAGGAAGGAAAGAAACAGGTATCACGCCTGCAATAACTCTCACCACCAAATCAGAGACTGTTGGATACAAAGATGCAATCCGGTATGCCTCCTATTTGAGAATGTCACTCCATATTTCTGCTCCGTACAGTAGCACTGACCCTACAGCATTCATCATAAGGTGTTTTTTGATGGACTGAGTCCCACTAAGTCAGCCATAAGTTGTCTCAGAGCCGATACTCCCGAAGCAGTCCTGATTTGCTCAGAGAAACTCATTTTTACGTCAATTAGTAGCCCCAGGTACTTCACCGCTGGCGTCAATTCGATTAGTATGTTTCCAATACTGATCATCCCTACTCTAGGGATTCTCTTCTTTGTCAAGATAATCATATTATTTTCTTCAGTGCTCAACTGAGCCCTCGAGTAGTCATCCAGTCTTTTACTCGGCGCATAAGCCTACCTAGCCTCAGTTGCGCTTGTTCAACGGTGCGTAAAGTGACAAAAGCCGCAACATCACCCGCATAGCTGCTCAAGTTTGACTCATCTGGCATCTCTAGTCTTAGTAGCCCCTCATAGTACCAGTTCCACAGATCTGAGCAAACAATAGGTCCCTCAGCAACACCCGATGTAACATTCATCCTTCGTTGGCCCTGTGTAGTGTCGTTAAGCAGGCGTTTGCCCCTGTATGTTCCTGTGTAGTGCCGCAAAGCAGGCTTCGGTCCTTCAGGTAGTCCCTCAAAAGCTGCATTAGATATTCTGGAACTTGAAAAGGGCTTTCCCGCCTATCTAGAATATTCATCCATCCAGCGGAGTTGAAGGCGTTCCTAACGTAGAGTGCCACCCACAGAACGATCCGTTGCTTGGTATAGCTATATGCCTCTGCCTTTGGGTCCGCACACACGAGGTGTGTTCAAAAAGTATCGCGAATTTTGAATTTTCGCGGGTTACGTATATTCGTTTTTCGATTTTTTTGTGGCGTTATGTTGGTACTCATGTCTGTCACTTATGCCGACAAGCTCGGCCATTTTGAATGTTCACTTAATTGGTGATAGCTGCTTTACTTGCACGTGTTTTCAATCGTCTTCGATTTTTACTTATTCAAAAAAATGGATCAAAGTACGTGTATCAAATTTTGTGTGAAAAACGAAATTAAGTGCGCGGATGCATTCCGAATGTTGACTGTGGCATACGGAGAAGCTACCTTGGGCCGAAGCAACGTTTATCGGTGGTACAAAATGTTTTTAGAAGGCCGAGAAGATGTGAATGACGAAGAGCGTGCCGGACGCCCGAGCACTTCAACAACAGACGAAAAAATTAATGAAGTGGAGAAAATGGTATTGGCCAACCGTCGAATCACCGTTAGAGAAGTTGCTGAGGACCTAAACATATCGATTGGCTCGTGCCATTCGATTTTTATCAACGATTTGGGCATGAGAAGGGTCGCCGCGAAATTCGTACCAAAATTGCTCAATTGCGACCAAAAACAGCAACGCATGAACATTGCTAATGAGATGTTAAACTCTGTCCGCGACGAACCAAATTTGCTCCAGAGGGTCATAACTGGTGACGAATCGTGGGTTTATGGTTATGACGTGGAAACCAAAGCTAAATTATCTCAATGGAAGCTGCCACATGAACCAAGACCGAAAAAAGCGCGCCAAGTTCGGTCGAATGTGAAAGTTTTGCTGACAGTTTTCTTCGATTGCAGGGGCGTGGTGCATCATGAGTTCTTGCCACAGGGAAGAACGGTCAATAAGGAATATTACCTGCAAGTTATGTGCAATTTGCGCGTAGCAATCCGCCAGAAACGCCCGGATTTGTGGGAGAACAAAAATTGGCTTTTGCACCACGATAACGCCCCTGCTCACACGTCGTTGCATGTGCGCGACTTTTTGGCCAAAAACAACACACTAATGATGCCGCAGCCACCGTATTCCCCAGATCTGGCCCCCTTTGACTTTTTCTTGTTTCCTAAACTGAAGAGGCCCATGAAAGGACGACGTTACGCTACGCTTGACGAGATAAAGACGGCATCGAAGGAGGAGCTGAACAAGATTAAAAAAAATGATTTTTTGAAGTGCTTCGAAGATTGGAAAAACCGTTGGCGCAAGTGTATAATATCTCATGGGGATTACTTTGAAGGGGACAAAATAGATATTCATGAATAAATAAATAATTTTTGAAAAAAAACAAAATTCGTGATATTTTTTGAACACACCTCGTATAATGGAGCATCCTGCTCTAAGGCCATACTGCCGAGGAAATATGTCTCCAGCGTCACGAATCGCGTCAATGAGTCTTCCCTTGATGAGTTTCTCTAGCACTTTCCCAGCCGGTTCTACCATAAGCCTCGATACCTTCCATCGTACCGGAATAACCCCATCCTATAAGCAAGGAGCAAAAATCTTGTTGACACCACCAGGTGGAAAAGCAAATTTCTCGTAGGTTTCCTGATTTGTAAAAGCAAATAAACATTTTATTGGCCCTCACTTTGAAAGTCAAACACTGTTTAAGGACAAGTAAAAGGAAGGGTATTGTAAAATAATTAGGAAACCAAGCAACGTCTTCTTCTTCTCAGCACTACAGCCCTTCTCGGGCCTTCGCTTCCAAAAATCGCCTCCAACTGTCTCGGTCCATTGACCGCCTCTTCCAATTTCAAAATCCGAGCAACAGTCAACTGTCTGCGTCAACCAAGTCAGACCAGCGTTTCCTCGGTTTCCCCGCTGGTCTCCGACCTTCAGTTCTCCCAACGAATACCCTCTTAGATATCCGTTGTTCGTCCATACGATTCATGTGGCCAGCCCATTGCAGCTTCCGCAGCCTTACAATCGTTGAGACCTCCGGTTCGTCAAAAATTTCATACAGTTCATGGTTGTATCGAATTCGCCATTGGTCCCCGTCTAGCTTGGCTCTAATTATTCGCCTCAGGACCCGTCGCTCAAAGGCGTTAATTTGCGATGCTTGGGTTAGGGTCCATGTTTCACACCCAAAGCATAACACAGGTCTGATCACAGGTTTGTATACTTGCCAAGTGTGATATTTTGTGTACTTGAAGTATTCTCCCTCGATTACGTCATGCGCTTTGTTTTATTTTCATTGATTCGTATCCTTCTAGTTTTGCTTCGCTGTCGAGATTCAGGAAGCGTAGGTTACTACTTAGCTCGACTTGTATAGTAATGTACCTCGTGTTTCGAAAGGCAGCTTCTTTATAGCGTACTCCAGAGCCAAATTGAATAGCAATTGGGCCAGCCCATCTCTCTACTTTAGACGGATATTTGTGCCAAAGGCATCGATGACTTGGTTATTGATGCAGACTTGGGAGAATGTCGATGACATTGTCATTTTGGCTGGGATGCCAAAGCAAAGCATTATTTGGTACAGTACGTTATGATCAATCCTGTCGTATTCTTGTTTAAAGTCTACGAAAATTTTGTGTATGTGTATTGTGAACTCCCAACCGTTGTGTGGCTTCAACGCCACCCTCAGAAATTTGGCTGAAGTACTGTATTCAGAAACGGAAGTCAATAACCTCTCTTGAGAGAGTAGGTTGCAAAATATAATTGAGGTCCAGCAACTTTAAGAAGAAAGATTAATCCAAAAAGTGGGAGACGTACTTAGAAGAATAAAATCTGCATGTGACTCACCAAAAATTAGCAAACCAGTAAAGAATGGACTCTTTGAACTAGAAGAGCTCCTAGACTGTATAGGGCATTAGTGATGGAGCTGAGTAAAGGCCAATGAGGACCAGTAGGTCCAAGAAGAGTAGAAAAACGAAGAAACGCTGAAGTCTAACACTAAAGGGCACATGTAGATAGCTCTGTTATCAAACGTTAGTAAAAGAATGGCGTCTAGCCATATTGAATCGATATCGGGATGAAAAAAGGAAGAAAGAAGCACTTAATGGGCGTGAAACCTTAGATCAGTTGCTTTGGACAGGGTTGATAAAGGGAGTGAAGAAAGCCGCAAACGAACTCCTTCTAAAAGTGCCAGAAAATAAAGTTCGTAGGGACGTCCAGCAAGAAAAAGGCCGCATGCGAAACAGGAGAGAAAAAAGTCACGACAAAGAAGCTAGCAACAGCTATTGCACGTAAAAATTCAAAATTGCTGGTCCTACGCAGAATTATTGCAGGATATAAGCGGAAACGTAAGACCCAAAGAAACCAGCATTGCTATTAAAGCAGTACCACCAACCCGGTTGGGCCACATACAGATCAAATTCAGAGCAGAGCCGACAGTAAAAAACATTTCGGGGCGCAGTATAGAAAATTCTCGATAAAAACGCAACTATTTCCTCACTCGAGCCGATGGCAATGATCAAAATAAGAGACATTACACTGACTGCGTCGTAGATCTGGCGAAGAAAAAAGAGGTTAACAAAAGGAAGATAGCTTGTGTGGGCATGATCAAAGCGAAACTAACACTAGAAAATAGGAGACAACGCATGGTCATCATTGACTTTACCAAAAACAGACGCCGAAACATTTCTGAATAAAGGCGAAGTAAGAATTGAGTAAGTTTTCTGCAGGATGCGATGAAGAGGAGCGCCTCCTCAATGTTTCAAATGCCTTGGCTAGAGTCACACCATACAAGCCTACAAACGAACCGATAGGAGTTCCCTATATTACAAATGCAGTGAAACGGACATAAAAGAAAAGAGTGTACCAAGGAGGTACACTGTATCATTTGCGAAGATGCTGATCCAAGACTGGAACTTGGGCAAATCTTGGGATCGATAAAATGCTGAGTTTTCTACGAATTCCTAGTCAAGGCGAAATAAGAACTTTGATGATCCGTATCCTGCAGACGAATCTACCAGCTGCCCAAAACCTCCTTAAGCAGTTTGTGTGGGACATGAAAGCGAATTCTATACCGCTGAGTGGGCAACACTACGATAAAAGTTCTGCATTATGATATCCTGATAAAACTGGTACTGCCGCAATCTAGGTTCGGAACTGTAATTCCCAGGTGGAGAGTTGTGGACGGGAGGATAGTTTAATGTGGGCTGGGTGCTCAGGAACCACCTTCTTTAGTGTGTACCTAGCGCCAAAGGAACCAATATCATCTTTTCAAGCTGAGCTTAATGCTTTGGAAGGCACTGTCTTGAACGCAGATGGCAATGTGTTTATTGGGGGAGACTTCAATGCTAAGGCAATCAAGCAAGGCATGCCTCAAACAGATCCGCGGGGGAAACGAATCCTAGAAATAGCTCCTCGTACTAAACACCGAAAATATGCTGAATATTTGCCGCTGTGGCTGTTAAGGAACCATACTGGTCGTAACATTCGCCTCGGAGTCCTAAGTATGGGGGAGATACAATTGGAGAGTGCCAAAGGACTACTCAGCCAGTGATCGTCAGTACATTTCGCTTGAGATCAGTGATATTGTCTCCTGATTTCCGCACTTTCAATGCTCTACAATTTGATGGAAAATTGTCATGATGGACGTTGAGAGCTTTGTCGAGCTGCTCACAACAGGTGTTCCGCTGTAGGATGATTCGCAGGGGACCGAAGAACTAGCAGCTCGAGACGTGTTGAACTCTACTATGAGCATCATCATGGCTACTTGCAATGCTTCTATATCCCTTCAAAATCGGTGAAAAGCAAAGGGAGCTTCACAAGCTTCGGTGTGGGGCTCAGTGGACACGATCCTATGACGCGACATGTAACTGGTAGCAGCATATAAGTCAGCCAGGAAATGCCTTCACAAATTGTTTAACAATAGTAGGGTTTGCTACTGGTAAGAGCTAGTGGACGATGTGAACAAGGATCCGTGAGGCCTTCGCTACAAGCTAGTTATGCGGAAACTTGCTGCCACTTGTGCCATTCCCCGCCCATTCTGTCCATGTTGACGCTGTCCAAGGTGAGACATCATTTGAGTACACACTCTTCACACAGCCGGCACTAGAAGAAGCCGTCCTATCATTGAAAGCAAGGAAGACTCCAGACCCAGATGGTGTTCCAGCTGATGTGTTGCAGCTTGTCTATCACCATTGTCCTGACTTGTTGCTCAGTACAGTTAACGCTTGCCTACTGGATGGGGTTTTCCTGGTACGATGAAAGGTGGTGAGGCTCATGCTGACCAGCAAGGGGAAAGGAAATTCTGGATCGCCATGTGCATACTACCCGTAATGCATGCTAAATACGGTTCGGAAAGTGCTAAAGAAACTCATCAAGGAAAGACTCACTGACGTAATTCATGCTACTGAGGACTTATCTTGTTTTCAGTAAAGCTTTAGAGGAAGACACTCCTGCATTGAGCCATTACAGAAGTGGTGAACGTGGTCCTAAAGACAGAGACACATCGCTCCACCAAGCGACGGGTCGTTCTTTTGGTAGCACTCGACATAAGGTTCGCCTTTAACTTTGCAAGATGGATGAATTTTCTGTCCAGGAATCTATTCTTGGCGCGGACTTGTGGAACGTATTTTACGACGGGCTATTGAGACTGGAGATGCAAGATGAGTTGCACTTGATCGGCTATGCTGGAAGTACCATTGGACAAGCGCAACTTTGACTAGTTATGCTAATGCGCTGAGTGAGAGATTGGATAACTGCTCATGAGCTCAGTCTAGCAGAAGAGTGGTCATCTTTATAACGTAGTGGCTGAATCAGTATATCAAAGACATAAATAAAATAAAAAAAAAAACCTTTTACCCAGTCAGACTAAAGTCCCAATAAAACCATAAATAAAAAACATCATAAAATAAATACATATTATCAATAATATTTTTAACCGCAATGCATATTGCAAGTACATATTTTAAAAATCCATACTATTAATAGGCGACACTATCAAAAACCCTATAGAAAAATAGGTACAAATAATAATACATGAATATTATTTATAAGCTAATTATATTAATATCGAATACTTTATAGAGATGTAAATCTAATTTGAAGCAAATTCAATTAAACCACAAGCATTCAAACATAACAACAAACAAATATGCTATACCCCTAAGACCATCGTATCAAAAGTAAAACGATACCCAATGCACGTCATAGAGATGCAATTCAAGGTCGGGAAGGACAAACAGAGCCAAGGACGGGGAATACGGAAGTAAAAGGCCATGCATTTAGACACACAGCAACAATGGTATGCAGTTGGACATTTGATCATCACAAACGCGTTAGCAGATGATTGCTTACGGTCCGGAATAAAAACAAAACCATGCATTTGGATATGCAGCCGGGCAGTCAGTTAGTTGAAACTTGATCAAAGAAAATGCAAGTTTAGCATTTCATCTGATTTGAAGTATTTAACTCTGTACAATTAAAAAAAAATGAATTGAAGCAAATGTAAGTTCAGCATTTTAACCGGCATGGTCTACTGAGCACTTTTAGTTAAAAGAAAATTGATTGGAGAAAATACACTGCCAGCAGAAATGAAATGTGGAATTCTGATCGATCGGGGAAAAAATCAATAACCCTGATCGGCAGCGTTAGCACCTTACGTATTTAAAACCACAAGGAGTGGAGCAACCACCCTCTTTGGTTTCCTTGTAATCGAAGACGAAAGTTGGCACCTAGACTTTGGCCTGGCCACAATTAACATCAACCAAATTGGGTCCCTTGGCTTACGCCTGGCCCATGTACTGCGTGTTACTGCGGTAGCATCGTTACATCGGCTCCTCAGCTTACCCCTGGCCGGTCTTCATCGGTCACCGTTCATCTCCAGCCTAATCATCGAATAGGAATCCTTCGCTTACGCCTGGTACTGGGCATCCTTTTGTTACATCAACTCCTTGGCAGTCCCAAGGCCATGTCGATGATAAGCGGCTTCAACGAGCCCATTCACCTCCATCCTCGAGGCCCCCGATTCTTATAGTTTACCACTCTGTTTATTTTCAGGCTCCTGTCAGCTCGAGAGGAAGCAACTAGCATTCTGAGGCTCCATATGCTGCCTCTTCCCGTCTAGACGTTTGCCGAGCTGCAGTTCCGCAGACAACCATCAGGCCCCCTTTAGACGTCATTCTCACAGCAGAACCTCAATTGGCCCTCTGGCTCATCACTTTAGAAGCATGTAAGACTCAACAGCAGCCCACAGCTGGGCAGAAGCGAGAAACCACCGAAACCCCCTTGAAGCCACGCAGAGGACGTTAGCAAGCAAAGTTGCGGCACCAACTGGGAGAGCTGCTGCGTCTAGTATAGGTCAGCGTCACACCAGAAGAGCATGTCTTTTTCTGCGACCAAGCACGAGCCCAGAACGGAAGAAGTTAGGGGACCCTACACCATCGAGGACCCAGCCATGGGACTAGTGAATTTTGAATATCTTAACTTTGTAGTTACGTTTATAATTTTAAGTGTACGAAGTATAACGTTTTAAGAAAAAAATTATAGCCCAGGTCTTTTCTTTTTCTCCATTGGGAAGAATCTTTTCAGGTGCCGGCCACATGGTTGGAATTATTATTTATAATAGTTGGTTGGAATTATTATTAGAATATAACATCTAGACAAAAAAAGAAATTCCCTAGAATTGGGATAATCAGCATTGGAGACATACTAATCGAATCAAAGCCAGCAGTGAAGTACTGGTCGATTCGAATTTAAGCGAATCGGGGCAACGGCTGAGAAAGCTGCTTCAGGTGTATCGGCTCTGAGTCGACTTATGGCCAACATAGGGTAACCCAGCTTATCAAGAAGGCGTCTCTTAACTAGTGCTGTAGCAGCAGTAATATGGGGCGATGCTCTCAGTAAGGAGGTGTACCAAAAACGCTTGGCACAGGTACAAAAAAGAGAACATTGAAGATTGCATCTTCATATCGGACAGTCTCTGATTTGGTGATGAGAAATAATGCAGGCGTGATAACTACTGCCGCCCTTGCTAGAGAACGCCACGCTATTTACTTGCCTTGAAACGAGGATGAGGGGGAGAGGATTGTCGGAGAGGAGAAACAGCGCTCACTCAACGATTGGCAGCAGTATTACGTGAAAGTGTTCTACTTGCCTCATCTTGGAGCTAAGACCATGGTAAAATCGAAGGCATGGTTAAATTGACTTCTATCTGACCCCACTTTTGAACGCGCACGGGTGCTTTCAGTCTTGCCTGCACAAAATTGGTAAGTCGTGGTGGTTGCCTAGGAGAGGAAAATGATGGCTGCCACATATTTTTTTGCGTGCGAAAAATGGAACAGACTGTGATGGAACTCCTACAGAGAGACGAGAAAGCTTCTCCTCAATAGTGTAATCGTGGTAATGCTTGGATCGGTTGACAAATGGAACCATGTGGCACATTATGTTCGGGCAGTCCTAAAAGACATAAGGGACTCACAGCAACCGGTGACGTTGCAACTGGGGGATTGCTTGTCTGGCAATTCCTCTTTCTCTCTTCCCTCCTGCTAGAGAAGGGATCTGCCAGCTTGAAGATCCCTCACCGCGTAACAAAAACAAAGCCTGGCTCGAAGTAATGTGTGAAACGGTGCTAGACTGGGTTCTCAGGTTGACAGGGGAGGAATTTAGTAGGTAGTATAGTCGCTCACAAGCATTGGAGTCCCACACTCAGTGCGTTTGCAACTACAAAAAAGGAAATCAGGCTTGGAAACCAGATAGTCCACAGATTATACAGAAGTGTTCTTCAGAAGTGAAAATTGTTTCAGTTCTTATGTCTCTCCGATTTTAATCACTGTCGAAAGTAAAATTGAAACTAATTTGATTGTTATTACATAGTCGTCAGCCTCCCCTCTTAAGCAACTTGCTTAGGCAAGTGTGCTTGCATTATAACTCGTAATGTGTTAAAACACACTCACAGGCACAATTAACCGCCCCACCTATAATTCTTTTAGTTTTCCAAAACTATCAAATTTTACACAAATTTGATGAAGGGCATGTTGAAAGCAACTTCCGATACATCAAAACAAATGAAAAAAATGAAAAAGAATTATTTAAGAAAATTTTCCTCCACAAAATCGATTTTTCCAAAATTCTTTCCAACTAATTATTTACATTTAATTCAAGAAAAAGTGTATTTTTTCTACCGATTTCAAATTTAATAATGAGTGCTACCACCTCGGGCTCTAATGATTTCTCGAAGCCTGTTTGGAAGACCATCCATGGCAACCTGGGTGTTCGACTACGGGATATCGTGCCACTCCTCTAAAACTGCAGTCTTGAGCTCTCCTAGGGTAATAGGCACTAGTACATTTGCCCGAACACATCTTTTAAGGTTTTCCCAAATGTGCTCAATAGGATTGAGATCGAGACTACACACTGGCCAGGTATTGGTTCTCAGATCTAGCGACACGACAACGTCCATTATCATCCATCAGCCTGAAATATTCTCCAATAAATGGAGCAAACGGTACGACATGGTCTTGGAAAACTTCTTCCACGTACCTCTGAGCATTCACACTGCCCCCATCAAAGACGAAAAGATCGGTACGGGGTTCGTAAGAGATGCCTTCCCAAATCATTGCTGATCCGCCCTGATAACTCACTCTTTTTGCTATAGCGCAGGGAGAAAACCTCTCATTTTTATGTCTGTAGACACGCTAACGCCCATCTGGAACACATAAGGCTATTCTGCTTTCATCTGAAAACAGTGCGTTCTTTCACTGTGCCATAGTTTTATCATAATATTCTCGTGCAAAACTAAGTCTAGCTCTACGATGCTGTGGGAAAAGTTGTGGGGTGTGAGCTGCACAAAAAGCCCTTAAATCACTTTCACCCAGTCTTCTAATCGTACGTTCACTTATACTCTCGAAGAGACGCGTACGAACTTCAGTAGCAGTGCAAAAGCGATTTCTCAACGCGTTGCTGACGATAAAACGGTAGTCTCGAGTGGAAGTGCATTAATGTCTGTCTTAACCTGGCCTCCGGGTATATTATCCAGTCTCTCGTTGCCGTCGAATGGCATCGCGTTTCGTGGTTTGAGGTGCACCGAGCATTCGGGCGATGTGACGTTGACTGTATTCAGCATCAGCTAAAGCGACAGCCCTAGCTGCACAAATCGCATCTAACGGCAGTTTTATAATTTCAAACACTCAGAGCAGTCTTAAAGAAACAAACTAAATAGCTTTCACACTTTTGGTGAAAATAGAACAAGAAATGCTATCTTGGCAACGTCACGGTAATAAGGTCAAAAAATGACTTATTCGTGCAAAACCTACTGCGACACAAATTTTAAAACCAACTCGGGAGTCTAACTGTTTATTTTTTTTTCCAATTATCCACTCAATACAAAACAAAGTCTGAGAAAAGTTATATTTAATGTAAACAAGCAGGGTGACAAAAAGTGTTAGTGGGCGGTTAACTGTCAGTGTATACATAGTACAGAAAACCAAACAGCATTAAACCGCGCGTTATTACTGTCAATTGATCAAAAACTTCAAAGATAAAGTCAATTTAAATCAAGCACTCCTGCTAGTGGTTACTATTACAATTTCCAAAATTCATGATAAAATCGAATGAAACCTGTAATTTTTATTAGCTAAGAAAAATTAATTTTAATTGAAATATTAGCTTTCAAAACAAAGGAAATGAGAAAAGTTAATACAAACGCAAAAGTATCTACTTACAAACAAACTCCTGAGAAGCAAACACAGTTCATATTAAAATTTGAAAGTTTAAAAAGTTAATATTTCTCCCGCAAGTGTTCACAAAACAATACAAAGTAAGATAAAATGGTAGTGGTATCACCACCTGAGGTGAAGTTTGGTGGTAGTGGTTTGGCATAATAGCGGTTGTTTTGATTAAAGTAAAATGCTCGAAGACTTTGAACTTTTCCCCGAACCAAGAATGAGAATAAGACGGAGATTAACGTAAAGACTATTACAAATTGTCGAAAGCCATTTAAAATTTTTTGTAATGAAATTAAAACTTTTCACCCGATAAAATCCATGAACAATGGAAAATTGTACTTTTGAAGTAATTATTTTGATAGGTTGATTTGGTAAGGTAGGGGTGCGTGATGCTAATGGAAAAAGTTAATCAAAGTACTTTGAAGTGAAATTCTAATACGGAAAATTGGAAGTTTAAGTAGTCATTTTAATAAGTGAAATGCGTTATTTTATGATTAACGATTTCAATAAATATAACCAAATTTTAAAACTTTGAACACATCATGGATAAAATTTTGCAGATCATTTAGCTCTTTTATTAATGTAGGAAACGAGTAAAAAACAACATACAGTAGAGCTAAAAGTCAAGATTTATTACTCGTCGAGGCCAGTTCACTTTTGTGTGTCCAACTAATAGTTCAGAAATTAAATCATTTCAAGTTTGATCTAAGTCCGAGTGTTATTTTTAGTCGAAGGAATAAGCTGCTCCTTTAAATTGAGGACTCATACGGGATATGGAAAGACAGTGAGTGTAAACAAAGACGACTCGTGCTGAAGACGAGAATAAGGCGGCGCGTCGGAGAGATATGAATGCGGCAAGACGCAACGGCGGGTGACTTTTCGGGTACAAAAACAGAAGACGACGTAGTGTTCGATTTAACGATGAGTTGTAAATGGTGATGTACATAACTTAATGGTTGCGAAGCTAAAAGACATATTGAAGGATAAAGGGCTCAGTTTGTCAGGAAATAAAGCCCAGCTAATAGACAGACTCATTACTGCCGATCCAAGTAGGGAAAGGATAACTGGATTGGGTGACGGAAAATATAGTAAAACCGTGAAAATAAACGAGAGTACGGGGGGTGTAACGAGTCTTTTGTCTCGCGATCGTAAAATTGAGCTGTACAGGCGTGAGAAAGAGTTGGCGAAGAAGGAACTCACTGTACTTGTCGCGAAATTGAATTGTTGCATTGAGTGTATAATCGACACAATGGAGTGATTGAAAACGACGGCCATGGTCATTTTACCGATAATATAGGATCCTCAACCGAACGACGACCGGTTCTGCAGTACCTTTGACTACGAACATAAACATAACGATTCTGTCTTCTCCGGTCAAGCCGAAAGATACGAAACATGGGAGAGACAAGTTATGTTTTTGAAAGAAACATACAAACTCGACTAAATGGCTTCATTCCGGGGCCAAATATATTGTGCTGAACCCAGGAAGTCTTCTGAGTGAATTGAGGAGAATGTTCTATCATCGTCCGAATAAGATTGCAATGCGACAAAAATTCGAAGAGCGAACATGGAAAAAACCGAAACTTTTCATGATTATGTGCATGAGGAGATAATTTTTGCAAATTGTCTCAGCATGGACGGCTCGGCTACATTATCGACGGGTTGCCGGATACTCAGCTGCGCGACGTTGCCCATATACAAGTATTTGACTCGATGCATTCATTACTGTGAGTATTCGAGGAAATATCGCTGCGCGACAGGAATTTTACGTCAAGAACAAATTCGAAACAAGACGACAAAGTGAGTGGCGGTAACCGTAGGAGCAACAAAGTGCAAACAGTAAGAGCGAGACAGGTGAGAAATGTTCATCCGACGAAAGAGGTGCGTCGAGCGAGACTAAAGAACGGGGTGTAAATAAAAATTGTTATAATTGCGGTCAATCTGATAATATCAGTATTAATTGTCCGACGAAAAATAAAGGAACGAAATGTTTCGCGTGTGACGACTACTGTAATGTGAGAATAGAAGGAAGAATCAGACGAAGAGTAGCTGCTAGGTAACCCAGGCGGAATCGAGCGAGTAAGATAAGCAAGTTTTGTTGATGGTGCCCCGATCGAAGCTGTGCTTGATAACGGAGGCGACTTAACGATTATGCAAGCAGACAAGTATGTGAAATTAGATTCTCCTTATTTTGAGAATAAGTCAATTTCATTGCGGGGGGTTGAAAAGGATAATAACACGACGTTGGGGAAATTTCGACGTGACGCTGACGGTTGATGAAAACTCGTACCTGATTTTAATTCGAGTGATTTCCGATGATTTGCTGATTCATAAATTGTTAATTGGTCGCGATTTTTTGTATACGATAGATTTGACGATATGGTGCGGTAAAGTTACAATCAGCCAAATAGCCGAAAGTTCTTCCGCGTGCAACGAAGACCCAGGGATAGTTCTAGTCAATGTAGTAGAATGCTGCGATGCGAATACGATCAATTTATCGAATATTTAGAACGAAAAGTACAGAGAAGCATCGACGATTACAAGCCGGCAAAGACTCGCGACGTGGGTGTAAAATGATACTTATATTGAAAGATGACGAACCTGTATACCAAAGAGCGAGACGATTGGCGCCGCATGAAGGAGAGCTGGTCAATGCTCAGATTGGCAGTTGGATAGACGACGGGATTGTTCGATAATCCGTCTTGGAGTATCCAAGTCCGGTTGTCCTATTAGAAAAAAGGTGGTTTAAAACGACTTTGCGTTGACTATCGGCTCCTGAATACAAAAATTATCAAAGACTGGTATCCACTACCGGTGAGTGAAGACCAGCTGGACAAGCTGCAAGGTGCGCGAGTGTTTAGCATTTTTGATTTGAAAAATTGGTTTTTTCACGAGCCAGTCAACGAGTTGAGTCAGAAGTATACAGCTTTGATAGTACCTGATTGTCATTTGAAATTTATGAGAGTGCCATTCGGTCTATGTAACTCGTCAACTGTTTTTCAAAACTTCATGATCGCCGCATCTCGGGAGCTTATTCGCAAAGGTGTTGTGTTGATGTACATGTGTGACTTGATCGAGCCATCAGAAGATTATGAGAGCGGACTAGAAATATTAAAGCGTGTATTGAAAACTGCGAACGAAACTAGCCTTTTCATGAACAGGCAAAAATGTACATTCTTTCAGACGAGAAACATAATTGAAAATGGACGTTTTCGAGCAAAAGAAAATTTGAAGCTGTTGCAAAGTTTTCGATGCTGAAATTGAGGGGTTTCTCCGGTTAACCGAATATTTCCGAAAATTCGTACCCTTATATTCTCTTTTAGCTCGACCGCTGTCGAACTTGTTGAAGTAAAATGTAAAGTTCAAACTTAGTCACGCCCAGAATGACGCTTTTATGCATCTTAAGATAATTTTGACAAGTCATCTAATTTTGAGTTTGTACTGCGCAGACGCAAATACGGAACTGCACACCAGTGCTTCAAAGCGCGGTTATGGGGCAAAATTCCTTTAGAGGAACAGTGAAGACAAGGCATTGCTCCCAGTATATTACGCTTGAAGTAAGACAACGCCGGTGGAACAGAACCACCCGAGCTATGAGCTCGAGGTACTTGCGATTGTAAAAGCGCTCAAGAAGTTTCGGATATACTTACTTGTGATTCTTTTCAAGATTTTAACTTATTGCCATGTGTTCGCTCTGACTATGAATAAGCGAGACCTTTGCATGCGTGTTGCAAGATGGGCGCTTCAGTTGGAGGAATTTGCATATAGCATAGAACATGCATGCTTAGCCGCATGCATGCTAATTAATATAAAGATTGAAAAAATCTCAGCAGGAAGATGCAGAAATCCGAAGAATATTCCAGTTGGCAGACAAGGATGAAGCTCGAGGTTACATCATTTGGGGGTGCGTGCTGTTCCGAGACGATGACGAAAATCTACGAATTTAGTTCCAAAAGGGATTCAGATGCAAGTTATCAAAACGGCACACGAGAGAGGCCACTTCTCGGTGAGCAAAACGCAGGCTCTCGTGAAGTAAGATTATTGGCTGCCAACTCTCCGTGCTAAAGTCAAGAAAGTGATTTGCAACTATGTTAATTGCATACTCACAGAAAAAAAGCAAGGACGACAAGAGCGATATTTAAATCCCATCGGCAAGGGTGAAGTCCCTTTGGGTACTTTTCACGTCGATCATTTGGGACCTTTGGTGATTACAAGAAAAAGTTAACGACGTGTCTAAGTCGTTATTGACAGCTATTCAAAATTTACATAGTTATACGCAACCAAATGATGGCTGAGATATTGTAGCGACCACGAAAGTCACCGCAGTTGGAGACATTAACCCTTTGTAGCGCGGTGTGACATTTTTGTCACAAAATGATTCTTTGCCTACTACAATTCAAATAATTTTTCTAACCCCTTTTGAGTCAATGTAACATTTGTGTAACAAGCCAATGTATCGACTTAGCGTAACACAAAAAATGTAAAAGAAGTTAGTGCCGCGCGCAAGTCAGTGTTCAAACCACCTACGTGCTTTTGAAAAATAATTCAAAAATAGAAGAACGTGATAAAATTGTGTGTTGTTGTAAATGTACATGTTCTTTGTGGTGTAGATAGGGTTTTTATGTAATTGAAATATTTTGATGAGTTTGACTTTCTGTCATGTTTGCACCAGAAATGTTACATTGCCTAATTTGGGTAAATTATTTTTTGTTATGACTAATGAAAAGTATTATTTTTCTTTTTAAGAATGGTTCTTCGGCGTCTTCGGGACGACACAATAGCTGAGTTGGTAAATTCATACAAAGACAGTGGAGAAAGCTTTGAAGATGATGATGACAGCGTTGCAGATCCAGATTTTGATGATGAGAATTTGATGGAGCAAGAGGAGTTTTCCAGCTATGAAAATGAAGGTGATACACTAAATCTTGATGAGATAATTCATAATTTAGATGATAAACGAACGTCTATATCTAATACTGCTGATGTGTCAACTGGATTGCGCTCAGCTCAACTGGAAGCATGTGCTAATAAATCTCGAAAACTAAACGTTAAATGGAAGAAAAAAACTGCTTTTGAACAATGAGCAGTTACGTTTTCTAGGAAACGAAAACTTACCAGCATACATATTAGAACGTGACACGCCAGTCCAGATATTTATGTATTTATTTCCCACGGATTTGATTGAATGCAGAAGGATCCCAATAATACTTTTCGAGTTTTCACAACAAACATTCAACAATTTATTGGCATAGTGTATCTCATGTCTTTGATTCACCTTCCTTGCGTCACCAGTCATTGTAATTCCATTATTGGAATTCCTATTATTCAAGAAGTTATGCCGGTAAAATTGTTTGAAAAGATTTGAAGATTTATTCATTTCGATGACAATTTACAAATTCTGCCCCGCGAGCATCCCGGATTCGGCAGATTATTCAAAATACGACCAATTGTTCCCATGGAGCAAGTATGTTCAAAAAAGCCAGAAATAACTCACAAAAAGGGCTACAAGATTTACGTTCCTTGTAGAGTCTCTGGGTTTGCTTACAAAACTGAACCTGAAACTGGCTCAGAAAATGTGGTGCTGCCCGATGAGCCTGATCTGGGTGACTCTTCAAATGTTGTGATGCATCTATTACGAGGAATACCTCGCAATAAAAATTATAGACTGTATTTTGACAATTACTCTACACCTCTGCCGTTGATAGATCGCTTGTCAAAAAAAGGTATACTAATTCTTGGTACTATACGTCGAAACAGGATTCCTGATTGCAAAATACCTACTGACAAAGAAATGTCTAAAAAGACAGTGGGTATTCTATTGAGAATGTTGCTGATGTCAATGGAGTGGATATTTCAACTGTATCCTGGAAAGATAACAAAGTAGTAAATTTAGCTTCAAGTTTTGTGGGAGAAATGCCAAAAACTCAGGTGTGGAGGTATGACAAGTAGTAAAAGCAGTACATATCAATTGATCGTCTATATAATGTTGGAGAATACAATCGCCACATGGGTGGCGTAGATCTAGTTGATAGCATCATGGGGCTCTACAAAATAGAACTTCGCAGCAAGAAATTGCCAGTTCGCATGTTTTACCAAGTATTAGATTTGAATATGGCAAACGCGTGGCTTCTTTACAAAAAAAATCAAAAAGCAAAGGGCTTGGACGACAAATTATTGAACTCAGCAGATTTTCGACTTGAAGTTGCCACAACTTTATGTAAGCTTGGTGTGCCATCAAAATCGACTACCCGTCGATCTATAGAAAATGAAATTCAAGCGAAATGATGCAAAGGTCCCGCACAACATGTTCCTCCAGAGGCAGTCACGCAAGACCAGATAGGACACTGGCCTGTTTGGACAGAAAAGAGAATTCGGTGCAAATTCCCAAAGTGCTCTGGGGTCTCGCAAACAATGTGCGAGAAATGTGGAGTTGGTCTATGCTATAATAAACTAAATAATTGCTTTATAAAATTTCATATGGGCTAAATTACCGTGTCCGTGCAGTGTAACATTTCAGTAACACTCCTTAAAATTGTGTTTTTTTCGAAATTTATAGAAATAAACAGAATTTCGAAAAACAGGTGTACTTTTATTTATTTAGATGAATGCTTTTCACTACTTATTTTAAAATTTTAAGATGTTGCCCTACAGAGGGTAAAGTTAAAGCAGAGGGGTGCGTAATCTTGGGTGGCATACTGAGGCCGGCTAGCGCTCAGTCATGTTGCAGGTCTTCCGAGACACTCTCGGCTCGTGTTGGGCCACCCTATACATAAAACTTACCACGTAGGAAAAAGGACGGCAAAGGAGGAGGTCATTAATAGAAATGAAAAATGTTCATTCCTAAAATATCATGGCCGTTATATTTTCACAAAAAAAATAATTTCCATTACAACATTTCAACAAAGAAAAATAAAGATATGAAATTCAAACTAAATAAAGTCCCTTTTTAAAAACGAATTTCAGTAAATTCAAAAATGGTAATATTAGATTGAAATTAATATTCAATCAAATATAAATGAAATAATTTACAAAAATAAGTTCGTGTGTTCAGGTAGTATTAGAAGAAAAAAGGAAAGAAATAAAGAAAGAGAGAAAAATAATTCAAAATTACTCACCCTTATACGGCTGCAGAGTGATCTGCAACTGAAAGGGGAACGGGGCAGCTGCTGAGCTTTATAAAACTTATTAAATTTGTTTGCCTTTTCTATATTTTCTTTTATGAGTTATAAACTTAAAGCACAAGTTGTTTTACTCATTAATATATTTTCAAAGCATTACAAAGTAGATCTAAACTATCATTACTCGATCAAGGGGCACTACAAGATTTATTCACAATAATTACTGATAGTCCAAAAATCATCTCTTTAATATCTTCCTACACTTTCTGACCACACCTTGATAATCTCCTGAAAATCCACCTGTTAATGCTATTCGCACTACACTTTCAGGATTCCTGCGCACGCTTCTGATTAACTCTTGAGCAAAATGTAAGCCTGGGGACGAAAAATCCAAAATCCTTCGAATTCACCGAATTATATATCCGTTCTTTACGCTTAACTTTATTAACACTGCCAATATTCTTTTTTAGAAATTTTGATTTATTAACTTTTTAGTTCACTTTTACTCTTCTTTTTAGAACCTCCACAGTTGAACGAAAATATTGTGCCTTTGTACTGAACGCGCGATTAAATCGTTTTCTGCTGACATGGCCCACCATGAATTCACTTCCGGCAAGATGATTTGCACTGTCTCCGCCTGCACATAATTTGTTCTTTTCATGTTACTTTCCTCATCTCGATACCACCAAAACAAAAAACAGTTTTCTTTTGTTTCTCCTCAGATTCACTCGCAAATCGTCTTTTTAGCTTATACTGTCTTTTTCCTCCTTTTTTTCACTCCAACCAATTAGTTGTCACGATCCATAAATTGACAAAAAAACTTTTTTCCTGTACGAACTCCCAATTAAAACCTTTTTCCCGAATCATCAATCCCAAATCACTCAGACACTGCAAAAACTCACTCTCATCTCCATAACTAAATCCAGACATCTCCATAACTAAATCCAGACTCCTCCTCAAAATCAATCCCGCAATCCTTTTCTTCCCAATTCCCGCTGCCGTATCGAGGTAACATAATTGAAGTGCAATACACTTAGATTTCGTTTCCCACACATCTTTTCCATCTCGATAAATGCAACAATTTCCATCTGCATATATGGCGATTTGTATATAACCATGACAACGTTTAGTTATATGCAAATCGTCATACACACGGAAACAAATGCTTTTACCGATATTAAAAAGAGTGTTCCTACGCTCGGGGGAATTCGAACCCAAGGTCCCACCGGACCCCCTGATTGAGAGTCCACGACACTAATACCGGAGCCACCTTCTGACAATCTCCCATTCATCCAATTGGCAACTTCAACTGTACAACTTTCCTTAATGAATATTGGTATGAAATTTGTTAGTAGGGAAGCGAGAATGAATTTATGTTAGTATAACAAATGAAATTTTATAAGTGGGAGACAATGAATAAAATTAGTTAGCATGAAGGAAGGAATTAGGTTTTGTTTGTGAAAACGTATAGAATGAAATTTTGTTAACGGAAAGTAATGAATGAAATTTTGTTAGTGGGTTAGTTTTTTTGTAGTTAAAATAGGATAAGAAGGTAGAATTAATATGAAGGGGAGTAAAAAAATAAAGGTCAATGGTTAAATGTTTAAAAAATATGTACATACTAGTATAGAAAAATAAATAAATAAAGAAAAAGGTATGTGTGCCGAAACGAAGGTGGAGATGATAAGGAGGCAATTTGAATTGGTGAATGGAAAAATGCTAGTACGGCCGGTATTCGCAAGTCTTGGATCGGCTTACGAAGCAGTTCCTGACGTTTGGAATTCCAAGAAGATTTGTACCTAATCGTAGTACTGGCTTCATATCGAACGATTTTGAGGCGTACTGCAACAACGAGAAGATTCAACATGTGCTGAACGGTCAAGTGGAGTGACCAAATTGTACGCTAATCCTGCTTACAAAGATGTCTGCGCCGAAGCATGAAGAATAATACAAATATCTGAGCACCGCCCAGCTGTACTTGAAAACAACTCCCCATAGAAGCATCGATACGATGCCATTTCGTTTGCTTTTCGGCATCCATGCCCATATTCGTGAAGATCTAAATATTCGCAGGCTTGTCGAAAATGAATAGATCAACGCCTTCAACGAAAACTGTGATGAAATTCGGTTTCAGGCCAAGGAGAGTATTTAGAAAATTTAAGAAGAGTACCGACGTTTTTTTGACAAGAAAACTATAAATATTTATCGAAAAGCCAATTTGGTAGCTATTCGTCGGACTCAGCAAAGACCGGGCTTGAAAATAGCAGTTAAGTATTTGGGACCATAGGAAGTAGCAGGAGCCTTGCAGAACGACGGATATGCAGTTTGCAACATCGGCAAACACGAAGGACCTTAGCAACCGTCAACGACCGTGGATCACATGAAGTTGTGGGCATACGATGGAAATAGTAGCGACCCCGAAGATGACCAAGGTGACGGCAACTATAAAGCTCGAAGAAGACATCCGAGGAGGTATGTCATCGCAGGAGGGCTGAATGTAGGAACGCGTGAAAAAGCAGCCGTACAGGAGAGCTAAAAGTCAAGATTTATTATTCCTCGAGGCCAGTTGACTTTTGTATGGCTAATTAATAATTTGCTAATTAAATCGTTTTAAGTTTGATCTAAACTCAAGTATTTTCTTCAGTGAAGGGATAAGCCGATCCCATACTAATAAAATTTTGGGCAGTTTTATATCTATATATTTTAGTGAAAGCTTTCAATCATTCAATTTAATTGATTACTCTTTGATAGCCAAAAAAAAATTGACTCGAAAAAGCATATAATTCAACCCAGTGACCTATAACAATCAGTTTTTCATATCTTTTCCCTTAAAAATAAAATTAACCCGAAAAGCTCTTGAAATCAGATCTAAAATATGGTCAATGCCCACCATTATTGCTGCGATTATATTTCCACTTCATATATCTTTTGGACAAGATAAATTTTTTCAATATCCTGTCGAGTCCGCAGCAAACGAAATGGGGTAGTAATCTTCGATCCAATCGAGTATCTACGAGCTGATGACCGTTGCCAACACGTTTGTACGTTGCATGTGCGTAGCCCATTCCGACAGGAAATCAACCGCAAATTTTCTCATTTTCAGGATGAAATTTCTTCCAGTCAGGAAAATTGTAACGACCCTCTAGTGGCTTGAAGCCATTGGCAAAGCATGGCAAAGTAAGCAGCTCACCCAATAAAAGACAGTCGAGAAAATTCCTTGTTGGGATGAAATTAATTTCAGCAAGTAAAATACTTAGAAAAGATAATGACTTTAAGTAAGGAATAAGGTCCACCTGAAAATTGCTTGTCGAGTTGGTTTCTGCGAGCAATGAAATTAAGATATTATTTCCGAACTGAACTTCAACAAACCACTGAGTATCTAAATAAATTCTCAAAATTTATTTATCTACTAAAACAACTCTTAGCAGACTGTAAATATTTCCATTTCCTGTTGGCGATGAAACTTTTCCAGCTATTTTTGCGGTTTCCACAAAGGGCAGTAAATAATCGAACGAGGGTAGTAAATCGACAGAAATTTCATTGCTCGTTGAAATGGAAGTTCAAAATAATTACTCATCTGTCAACTTGTTGATTGATTTGACCAGGTGAAAGATAGGACGATTTATCCTTTGTGCAGAATATTATGCAGGGGTTGGAAATTTATCTTGAATTTTATGTTTTGGAATTAATGTTGCGTTTGGGAAAAATTAGGATTAATTTGGAAGATTGTTCAATACCATGGCTACAATTTTTCATGAATAAAGGTGCAATGATGTTTAGGAAAATAACAACCCAAGCAGCGTAAAGATGCCGAATAGATGCCTGAAAGTCATCACATTTTGCATACAGGCAGGCATCTTTAAGGCTGAGCTTACTGCCAGCCAAAAGATTGAGTTATGGATGTCTTACATCCCGGGTCACATCATCTTTTGTCCAGACTTCACGATGGTAAAAAATTATTATTATTATTTTAGTCACTAATTGAAAAAGCTAATTTCAATACCTTTTGGCTCCCGCCTAAGTACTGTCCAAGACCCATGCCGCTTGACTTTGATAAGCTCCAGAGACCGGTATCCCAGCGTGGCTAAAACTAAGTTTAAACGTTAATGAATAAGATCTTATCTTCCATACTAGCCGAAATGAAGTCACCATTTAGGCATGGATCCAAAAGTTTCAAGAATGTATGGGAAGAGGTCCCCTGACTAATGCCAAGTAAAGTTGATTGATTTTCAGGTTGCACGGAAAATAGAGAGTGTGTCACATTCGATGTGCTTAATTTATGCCACAAATCCTTAAAACAATGCATCGCACTGAAAGTGATATTTTGATCTCTCAAAGGTTCAGCTTACGAGACCGTTATTCCATGTTTTTGTGCATACTCAAAAATAGTAGGGGAAGATTGGCACCCTTCACCCGCGGGGATTGGATTTACGGCAACGACCTCGCATACGAACGAAAAAAGAACAATGGTATTGGATCCTGGAATGTCAGATCACTCAAATATCCTGGCGCTGTTAAGGGCCTTTTACAACAGGCCAGTTAATATAAATTAAAAATATTGGCAATCTAGGAAACGAATCGGACTGGAAAAGACACTCAACACATGAGATTGTACATAATATTCAAAAGTGGAAAGCCTACTGGAAAACGAGAATTCGGAGTGGCCTTCATTGTAGATAGGGAGTTCAGATCGCACGTTATTGATTCTAAGGCAATAAATGAACGGTTGTGTGCGATCCGTATAAAAGCGAAATTTTTCAAAATCTGGCTGATAAACGTTCACGTCCGACTGGAGAAAAGGACGAAGAAACGAAGGAAACGTTCTAAAATCACCTGGAAAGACTAGTTGACTCATGGCCTGCAAACGACTGAAAAATAATCCTGGGTGATTTCAACGCTAAGGTTGGGGCACTGAGCCATCTCATCGGGGAACGACTGTAGAATATAGCCTCCACGATAAAACAAATGATAACGGCCAGCGCCTGATTGACTTTGCAGAAATCTAGCCATACGTTCGACTTACTTCCCACATCGACGCATTTATAAAATGACCTGGGTATCACCGGATGGCAACACATAAGACCAGATGGATCATGTTCTGACCCAACAACGTTCGGCCTTGACATACTTGACGTCCGTACATGCCGAGGAGCCAATTGCAATTCTGATTATTACTTGATCAAATTGACCTATCGATATCGTATGTCAAAGGCATATTCAGTGAAGACCAGCCCACTACGAAAATTTGACAACGAAAGACTCGAAACGGCATCTGTGGCCAACAATTTTACGGAGACCTTCGACAACCAGTTGTTGTTGTTGAAATGTTGAAATGTTACAAGCAGTGATTTTTATTTCACTTTGTTTGCAACTTGTTGGTCGTCGTTTTACAAGAGGCATCAAAGACCACTCTCAGTTTTGCGGCACTACTAGCTTGCTTCAATATGCAATGGTGCGATAGGAAACATTGCAACTTCTCGTCCATTTGTAGAGTAACTTCCTTCATTTGCCCACGATAGAGGTAATCATCCATTAATTCCTTGTACTGACGTTTCAGCTCAGCCTTTTTCTCCAGCCTTCATTCTATGGCCAAAAATCTGCATGTGGCAATAGCTTTTGAGTCGCCCAGCCTCTTGGGGTCGTCGCAAAAGGGAAGTCTCACAAGGAAGTGACCGTCAGGCTGTCTTCGCTCGTTCAGCTAATGTAAACTGTGGTTTCATGTTCAGCACTTCTTCCACTTCCCAGAATTTTTTGATGATTTTATTTAGTTTGACGTCCTCTGCTAGAACGCCGCAAGTTACTGAGGAAGCCTGAGGTTTGGCCGCTATTCCAGTGACTATCCAGCCAAGGAGCGTATTTTGAAGCACGGGAAGCTAGGGACCCAGTTTTATCTTCCCGATAGCCAAAATCTCGCAAAAATTTTTGGCCCTCACCAGTAGGTCAATCCGCTCCGTTCGGTAAAAGTTTGAATCTGCCAGCTTGTTATTTTTTGGAATCAGCGATTTTGAAATGTTGAGCTCCAGAGCGGGTTGCGATGAAATGCTTTTATCTATCACATAAGCCTCCAATTGCGTGGCGTATCCAGTCAAACGGAATTGTAGGCCAATATTCACCCTGTTGTCCGCCCCTTCTCTACTACCGCTGACATTTTCGGTGAACGTCGGATGACGTGTTAATGGTAGCCAGAGTTTTTGGATTATTCCCTCAATAAGCAAATTGATTTGTGAGCCAGGATCTAGTGCAGCTCAGCACTCCGTTGCCTGTCCATTGCTGTCAGTCAGCTTTACCAAGCGCGTGCTCAGAAGTGCGTATCCCTTGGACCGTAGTGTCATCAGACTAGTTAGAGTGAGCGATGGTGCGTTGGACTGCTGCCTTGCCTTCTTTTTGGACGATTTTGAGCGCGAGGGCATCACCTTGGCTGAATTTGATTTGCTATCTCCGCTCAAATGCAGTAGGCTATTGTGATTTTTGGCACATTCCTTGCAAATTCTGGACTAGCAGCTAGCAGAAAAGTTTCTTCAACTGGACGAATCTTTGTCTTTTCGCGATGGTAAGCTTAAGGAAATCTGGGCAGTAGTACAGTGGGCATCAGACACTGAAGACTCGCCAGGGTAGCTATTGTAGCCTTGGCACCCTTGGCCCAGCTCTCCGACGGCCCCTTCGATACATTGCCAAGTGCCTCGAGAGCCTGAAAACGTGTCTCCAAAAAACTCAAAAAGCCTTTCAAAGGTGGTAGTTCTCGCGGGCTGGCCAACGCTTGTTCGTACAGTGCGTGAGTAGTGGATCCCAATCAGCAGTTCTCGAGGCCTCTGATGCACGCCTGGGCAGTGTAATGTAGAGATTTCATAGCAGTCACTGAAGATCTCGAACCAAAGTGGGATGGTTTACCCAGTAATCGATTGATGAGTGCAGTGGCCAATAGTCGTCGATTATCGTACCGCTCCTTTAAGATGTTCCACGCTGCTTTGTAATTATCTTCAGAAAGCGTGAAATTTCGAATTAGTCTTTCAGTTTCTCCTGCAAGGTTGGCCTTGAGGTACCATAGCTTTTTGGCAATTCGACATTGGTCGGCTGTGCACTATTTTCTAGAACAAGTCATGAAATTGTCGCCAGTGCAAGTATTCTACTTCAAAGGTTGGAATCGTTATCTTAGGTAGATGCAAACTGGGGCCCGGTATTGTTAGAGTTGATGTCGCTGAGGCTATTTCGAACACTTGCAGCCTTATTTTCAACTGGATCAGCCAGTCCTGCGATACTTCCTCGGGCTTTACGGGTCGAGCGCCATCAAAACCTTATCCACCAGGATTGTCACAAAGTTCAGAAATCAGGTGGTGACACTCCTCCATCTGTGACCAGTATCTTGACAGCTCCGGCGATCGTTCTCAGCGGGGAATCTGCCATCACATTGCATCGTCGCAACATCTTTGTAATGCTGTTATCACTTGGTTATGGTGTATCTACCACTCTTTTGCTCGTTTTCTCAGCAGGCGATTTCCTCTGCGTCGATGGGCCACCAGATTGTGAAGCAGCTTCCTTTAAGGCCAACATCCAATCTTTGAAGTGCCGTGAAACAGCACATAATTTGATTGCGTTGTCTCCTACAAGGAACTGGTGAAATATTCATGGCACCTTGGCACTTCCGAAAGCTCGTGGATCTCTGAATCCCCTTTTTCCAAGCCATCCCACGTGGACTCGAGTCACCATAGCTTTGCTTCGTAATACCCGGCATCTTGTTTTCAGGCCGTTGAAACCTTTTTGTAGTTGGAGATGACACTCTCCAACTCTCTAGCCAATCCTTTTTGACACTCCGCCAAACGTTCCATGGTTTTGTGGTAAGACATTTCAAGTTCAAAAAAACGGCACAGCACAGATCTTCGCTGACATTGATACTAAACAAACACAATGTTCACGTAACACTGATATCCAAATTCTGCAACCGCAATTCCAGCCCTACCGCTATCCGAATATTGCCCGGAATCGAAGCCTCGCCAATTGAAAAAACTCCGATATCCCAAAAAACTATAGAACCGTGCAAGATCTTACTTAGTATTTTGCTGGGGCCTCCAAACGTTGATGTTCTATCAGGGCAGTTTAATTTTGTATAGATAAATTAATACCACTTTAATTTTGAATATATAAATGAATACAACCTTAAATTTGAATATTTAACTTTAATTTTGAATATATAAATGAATACAATTTTAATTTTGAATATATAAATGAATGCAACTTGCTCATTGCGATACAACTGACTGACTAAAATTAAATTGTTCACCACACCTAAACTCCCCAAAAGGCAATATTTAATTTGTCTGCTTATGAAATGTATCCAAATCCAAACATTCGAATACATTTCCATTAAAACAACACACTGTGGGAACGTTCATGTGCCCGTGAAATGGATCTGAAACCAAAACATTCGGATACACCTCATGTGCACATGATGCAAAGATTGATATTCATGTGCCCATGAAATGAATCCGAATCCAAACATTCGTATACATTTAATGCGCACATGACTACTTACGATGCAAAATCAAGACTTTGCTCGCTCCTGCAACCAATGCTGCGCGCAAAATGAATGCGCATCCAAAACATTGCATACATTTCACGCGCACATAATGCTAGAACGAGCAAAATCTTAATATAAACGAGCAGTTTGCCTTCCCAGCAAATTGCTGATCGTGTGTTTGTCTGGGAGAACAAGCTCCCGAGTTGAAAATAAGAGGTGTTATTTTGAATACCCCGCTATTCCAGTAGATGTAACTTTTGAAGTTGTAATTTTTTGCCATTTGACAAGTAATAACTACGTTATTCATAAAAATGAAACGATACGCGCTTCAACAACGCATTGAAATTATTAAAATTCGCTATGAAAATGGTGAAAATTTGCAAGAGACGGTTCGTAAAACTCAAACATCTTTGGGTCGTTGTGGAGCACCTTGTCGGACCACAATACAGAAATTGGGGAAAAAGTTCGAGCTGTTGGGACAACTTAGTCATGTGAAAAATAAATTCCGTGCACGTCACTCAAGAACAGCCGAGAATATTGCTGCTGTAGTCGAAAGTGTTGAAGAAAACCCAGGTTTGTCCATTCCTCGTCGTTCTTTGGAATTAGACACTCCACAAACGTCATTACACCGTTTTTGCATAAAAATTTGGGTCTTAAGGCTTATAAAGTTCAGTTAACACAAGAATTCAAGCCGGTTGGTCATCAACAACGTCGTGTCTTTGCTGATTGGGTCCTTGAAATGCATGAAAATGATCCGGAATTCCATCGAAAAATCATCTTGAGTGATGACGCCCATTTCCACCTCGGTGACTTCATCAACAAGCAAAATTGTCGCATCTGGGGCTCGGAAAACCCAAGAGTTGTTGTTGAGAAGCCTCTCTATCCTCAATGTGTGACTGTTTGTTGCGGCTTATGGTCCGGCGGAGTCATTGGACCTTACTTTTTCGAAAATGAGGCTGGAGCAACAATTACGGTGAATGGATTGCGCTATCGAGAGATGATTATTGATTTTTTACGGCCAAAATGGGACGATATTGACCTGAACAATGTTTATTTTCAACAAGACGGCGCTACGTGCCACGCAAGCAACGAAACCATTGATCTTTTACGGGAAAAATTTTCAGACCATGTTATCTCTCGAAGAGGTGATCACAATTGGCCACCGAAATCTTGTGATTTAACACCTTACGACTTTTTCCTTTGAGGCCACGTAAAAGAATAGGTCTACGCTAACAGCCCAGCGTCGATTGAGGACCTCAAAGATGGAATTTGTGAGGCTATTGAGGACATAGGGCAGCCACTTTGCGATTTGGTTATGGAAAATTTCATGAAAAGGATATGGTCCTGTAAGCGTGGTCGTGGTGATAATTTGCCTGATGTTATTTTTCACTATTAACGGCATACCTTCTTCTTTATAACGAAATAAACGTTCGATCATTTATATTAAAACAGGCATTTTTCTTTTAATATCAAAATAACACCTCTTTTTGGAAGACCCTGTACAACTCACATGAAATGACTGAAGGTTTGTTTCGCACAATTCCACTACTCCTGTCTGCGAGACCCTATTACCGAGGTACTTTATATCCTCCATATAGGACCAAAACGTCGGAAGATGAAATCATTTCCCCTTACGGACGTTTGAGCCTCATGTCGGGGGCCATTATAATGAGTTTTTTTCTAAAAATTTCTGTACGACACGGGTGCCGAGTGTCTGGCACAAATGTCAGCGAGCTTTAAATAAGACCATGCTCAGCTGAATAGCTTCACTTAAGGACCGCGTACGCGTGCTTTTTGACTAGCTATTCACGGGATCATATGACGGGCGCCCTTGTCGAGCCACGAAACTACACTACAAACATTTATCACGCGTACTCTACTCTAGGAGACGTACCGATCAATTTTTAGGGTTTTGTACTGAAATACAAAACCCTATTGCAATCACGACCTGTGTCCGTCTGTCCGTCTGTCCGTCCGTCCGTCCGTCCGTCCGTCCGTCCGTCCGTCCGTCCGTCTGTATGTCACAGCACTTTTTCTCCGAAACTATAGAAGCTACAGTCACGCAACTTTGTGAAAAGGTCAGAAGTGGTGACCTCTTGAAAGTTCAATGGTGAAAAAAATTTTCAAAGGGGTTTAAGGGGGGTCTCCCCATATAGGGAAGTGACCCCCCAAAAAAAAAATTTCACCATTGGTAGTCGAGTAGGGTGTCATTGGAAAGGTCTCAATGAGATCTTTTCAAAACAAGTCTTAAAATTGCTTTATGAGTACCGAGGGGGGCAGGGGAACGGGAAATGTACGAACTTTTCGCGTACCCCCCCCTCGCGATTGGACACCTTCCATCCGAAAAATCTGAAAAAAATCATGGATGTAGGCCTTAATGAGTACAACAACAACAAATACATGAGAAGTCGAAATTCACTCAACTTTGTTAGTAATAGTATGATTTATTGATTTTATGTTTTCTTGAATAAAATCTAGACGGTACCCTTAAATTCAATAAAATTTAGCACACAGATGACTATTTAAAAGGTTGATCTTTCCTGAAAGTTTCATAAAGATCGAATAATATTTAACGAAGTTATAGCGATTTGAATTTTCCTGCATTACTATGGAACAATATGCCCTGTATTACTATGGAAACATATGGCTATGGAGCCATATGCGCTTTTTACCGACTTAGAAACTACAGCTTTGCTAGGATTTGCATGAAAATTTCAGGAATGATAGGTATCATGAAGATGAGTACATACAATTGAAACAAGTCGGAAAGGCAGGAGAAAGCTCCTAGCAAAAGGGCTTTGTAACCATTCTAAGATTCTAAAAAACAGGCCATGAATCGATGATTACAGTACAGAGGAGTGGCCCCTGAAAAAAAAATTTCATGAAAGGTAGCTGATATGAGTATCAACTGAAAGTTCTCTATGAGAGCTTTTCAAAACAGTTCTTAAACTCACATATTTTGCTTCTGTGGGAACATGGGGGGCGGGGAAATACATGAAAAATGTGTTTCCTCCCTCGCGAATGGACACCCGTGATCTTAAAAAATCTGAAATAATTATCAAGGGAGATATTTGTGGGTATAACTATAACAAATACCTCAGAAGTCAAAATTCTTTTAACTTCGCTAATAATAGTATGATCCTCGAACATGACATGTTTCTTGATTTTATTCATTACTGGTTACTGCATTGTGTAAGTTGAGTACAAAACCCTTCTGACATGAGCATAGGTCTGTCTACCCAACTTGTTATTATCTTTAGATTTGTTCTATTATGTGCCAATGAAGCTACTCTACAGTAATTCAAAAATTTTTTGTCTTGTTAAAGATAGCGGACATGGAGGCTATTACAACTGTGGAAATCACCACAGTTGCAGACATTAATTTCTAGCAGAGGGGGTGAGTAACTCGTGGTGGCATTCTGAGGCCAGTTGGTGCTCAATCATGTCACGGATTTTGCGGGACATACTCTGCTCGTGCTGAGCCGCCCTACATATAAAAACTCTAACTCGAAGGGATAAGGACGGGAAAGGAGGAGGTCATTTTAAGAAATGAAAATTTTTTTTTCCTTAGACAGACATGGCCGTTTTATTTAACAAAAAGAAAATTTATAAAAACAAAATATTCGCAAATTTTACAAAAGAAATTAATATAAACACCAACAGAATCCGCCCCCTTCAAAACTACATATAATGAAATATGAACCAAACGAAGGTTAACTAAATATAATATTTGTGTGAAAATAACGTGATTTGACATAATGAAAAAAATAAAATAGAGAAAAAGTCAAATTTATACTCACTCCCTTTCTTGCAGAACTCCGAGCACTCGGCAAAAGACAAAAAAAAGGAGCGTGGGGCCACTGTAAATTAAGATAAACATGTCTGTCAAGCAAAACATCAAAAAAAGAATGTAAAACAGCCACTTGCATAAGCACCACCCGCTGTCTATCCGTTTCTTCTGCTCCGCCTACTAGCGGAAAATCCAAAATTCTGCACTTGCTTTTCGAATTCTCACTTCACTAGTCAGCTATTTTTTTATTATTTAATAAACGTGCCACCTGATACTCTAAATCTTGTGGTTACTGTTAGTTCTATTTTTTCTTCGGTCACTAAGAATTCAATTCAAAACGTTCGTTCAAACGTTCGTCCATTCATGATCCTACTTCCCAAATCAACACTTTTTTCCCGCAATCTAAACTAACAAAAAATATTCCCGACACCGCACAAAAGCAACCCGTCTTATTTTAAAGTCAAATACTGACTACCCTCACCTCCCTAAAAACCAATCCCGCAATCATTTCATTCTCAATTACCGCTACAACATCCAAGTAACCTAATCGAGTAAGTGTATTGAACACTTTGATTCCGCTACCCAAACATCTTTTCCATATTGCCAAACCCAACGATTTCCATTTTGCATAACCATGATAGCGTTTGGTTATATGCAAATTGTCATATTCGAGTATACAAAAACAATTGCTTTTGCCGATATCCCGAAAAGAGTGTTTGCCTGCACTCGGGAGAAATTGAATCCAAGGTCCCAGTTGACCCTCAGTCGAGAATCTACGACGCTACCAACGGAGCCACATTCTGTTAATTTCCCATTTATCGAATTAGCAACTTCAACTATGCACGTTTCTTAATGGGCATGGAAATGAGATTTGTTTGTAGGGAAGTGTGGATGAATTTTGTTAGTATAACAAACAAAATTTTGTTAGTGGGACCTAATGAATAAAATTAGGTTTTATAAGGGAAAAGGTATCGAGTGAAATGCTGTTAATGGGAAGTAGTGAATGGAGCGTTGTTAGTAAATTAAGATTATTTTATTACTATTTTTGCTTTTTTTTGTTATTAAAAATAGAGTAAAAGGGAAGGATTGAAATGATGGGGAAGTAAAAATTATAGGGAAATCAGTAAAATGTTAATAAAAATTAATAATTATACCGAGGAAAAGATATAAGTGCCCAAAGGAAGGTGGAGATGTTACGGCGGCAATTTGAAGTTGTGAATGGGAGAATGCCGGTACACCGGAATTTGCAACAAGGCTTAAGGCAAACGTAAGCATTCTCCAGTAAAGGTCGTTGCGTGACAATGGCGCCCAACGTAGGGCCCGAAGGAAATAACAAGACCACTCTCCTTTGAGCTCTAACATATTTAATTTCGATTTCGGCAGACGATCCGATTTAATTTTTATTGTTGCCCTCACCATTTGATAGTAAAGTAGCATACTTTGGAGGGTTCCGTAAAGTGAAGATAGAGCCACCGATAAACTTTCTTCTGGTGTTGTGTTGTTTGTCTTCTGGATAGTAAGGTATATAGTATTTTCTGGAATTCTTTGTTAGTGTTGCCTCAACCGCACGAACATACCGATGATGTTTTAGTGCATGACATCCCTGAATGATGCCAGAAGAAAGGTTTTGCACGTTTTTATACAGTTTGAAGTCGGACGGTTCGAATTTTGAACAAAATGATGGTGTCTGGGATTTTCAAATGCACTATTTGGAATCGCGTGAGTTTTTGTTGGAAGCTGATCTAATGACCGGCAGTGATAAAGTCTACATCATCAATCAGTCCTGACCTATAGCCGGTTTGTTTTTATGATTGGTTAGCGGTTTTTACTAGCACATTTTCGAAGAAGACTGGGACTCATATTCCGAGAAAGGGGGATAAAGTTACAACAACCATTTCCCCAACGCGGAAACAATTGTTTCTTCAGTAGTGAAGAGTGAAATGCTTCAGTCTCTCCATGCCTGAGGCAGCGTCAAAAAAACTGCCCTGTAATAAACATCAGCAGTCGAGTAGCCCCGGTGTGATCAGGAGTGGCTGCTCCTGAAGAGAGAAGGTTGTCACCCCATCAAAACTGCTTAGTTTGTTGCTTTACTAGATTAAAGTTAACTACATCCGTCAAGTTTTTATCCTTTAGGCAGAGATGCGTGATTCTTTTGGTTAGCCAATCGGCACCCGTGTCCTACATGAACTCTTAGAAAAAAAATTCATTATACATGGTTTTAATGTATTCTCTAATGAATCCATATAGTTCATTTGCGGGTACAGTCACTACTTTATGGTTTGCTGGGAAGCACATTTTAAAGCTTTTATTGTCCATTTTTTGTGACGTAGATGAGTGCGTCTGTAGTAAACTCCTTCAACGGTTGAAGTCATAATTGTAAATTCGACTTAAATCCCGCATTGTGAGCGGTTTAAATTGTTGATCTTTCGCCATTCCTGAGTTTACCCGGATCAATGCATCCAATCAGCTTGTAAGCCTTTTCTCGATGTGAATAGAACTGAACAACAATTAGAGTTGTGTTTGGAAAGACTGACTCTGAGGACTGAATCTGATGATGAAGCCTGTGTGTTGGGGATTCTACTGAATAAATATGCGTAAAGTTGGTTTTTATGCCTGTGCGGTATTGTTTGAACTGGGGTTTTGCAGTACTTAGAGTATGGACTCCCGGTCACAATGGAAGGTATCTGCATACATTTATTCCTTGGAATGAAATTCTTCAAGCTGGTTAGTGGTGCCCTTGAATTATGTTTGACTATTTTTCGAATGTTTGGCATCCAAAATATTTAAGATTTTACTATTGCATGTATATAATATAATAATTTTATTTTGGCTAAAATATCTCCGAAACAGATTGTTTCTTCAAACGAAGGCTGTCACCTGATACATAACAAACCCTTCTGTTTGAATTGGCACACTAGGCGGGTGGTTCAACTGACCTGGGGAAGGCTTCATCATTTTAAATGACTCACTGCCCACTAGTATATTAAAATTTAATTCGACTTTTCGTCCATGATACATAATGTACAAGCTCTCCTCACTGCTTTTTTTCAAAAACTGGTAGTTGCACTTCCATCCACTTCACTATTGGGGTTTCACTGGGAAGTTGCTCGAATTTTGGCTGATGTAAATAGTGGCTGGGTGGCTTGGGGATGAAGCCTTTGCTAATCCACGAATTACTGTTCTCTGACGACGTGTAATCACTCCGATAATTTTCATATGAACCAATTGCATGCCACCGACTCCCACTTCAATGGCAACTGACGAATGTTGCCATTGATTTTTGCCTCCTGAGGCCCACTCTATGGTTAATGGCCTTCATTCAGCTTTCCGTTTACCCAATTTCTATGGTGTAGGAAGCCGCTGATGGTGCTGCTGCTAGTATTGCTCATAATGTGGTTTATAAATTTGGAAGCAACCCAACTACCTAACTCAATTTCGTAGGTCATTTCCTTTTCTTTTAACTTGTAAAGTTCCAGATTAAGATTGCGAGGACTCCCTTGAATTCAAATTTATAGTTTCGAAAAAACCTAGTTAAGTGCGGTTCGGCATTACATCACTTAACCTGCAATAAGATAATGTATGGTACGGAGCGAGCCAATCTAATGAGCCCTGAAGTTTGTCCATAACAGCATTGAAAGTATAATTTAAGCTACCAATGGATGACATAGTCATCTACGTAGCCCATGTAATGTAATAGCAAGAGTGCTTACCCTGTAAACCGAACGTCCCTGGTTCAAATCCCGTGGGGGACAATGAGATTTGTTTCGATTCATTCTTCGGACGGACTTAAAATCAGAACGTATGGCAGCTGGCAGAACTAAAATACAGCCATAGCGGAGTACTGCCCATAACACCTTCTCGATTGTCGATACCAATGATCAAGATAATGTGATACTCTAACTATCTCTAAGCGATGGCCCAACAGGGGCTGCAGTGTTAAAATGAACAAACAATGGATGACATCAGAAGATTTTTTAAGCCAGGATTCTCGGTCCATTTCGTTTTACGCTTAGAAAATTCCTTTATATTCTTACAAAAAAAAAAGCACATTCATTAGAATATCCTTCAAAATCACTAGACCGAAGCATAAACAATCCCTCGTTATCGTCAACAACATTATGATTAACTTCCACAGAAGTCACTAAATTGGCCATCAAAAATCAATATTCTCCATATTCTGCGCCATTTATGTCGAATAATGAGTTGTTAGTATAATTTTTTATGTCATACGCACAACAGGCAGTTGACAATCGTCCTGGCAATAAATAAACTTAATGCTTGAGCGTGTGGTGCTCTCAAGCATTGAAAACATCGCATTATTAAATTTCTGCTGCCCGACTTTCACCCTCCCTTTTCAGAAGTGTGTACACACATGAATATGTTGATAAGTGCAAACATAAACTCATAATGATAAAGTCAGGAAGGAAGACGAGCGACTAACGTATAGAGAGAAGAGAAAAGCAACGCATTCCGACGAACTCATACTCGTTCATATGTCGATAAATCTCTAGGACGAAATGACATTTGTGACTAAGATTATTTGCACGTGTCACAGCATCTACCTATTTCTTTTTGGCAGCTACAAGAAATGTTAATTTCATATGCGTTTACATGAATATGCCTGTCAATTCATAATTATGCATATTATCAACGTTCTTGTGTTATTTTAACATTTACAGGATATGTATTTTAATTCTCATATGCTCTCTTATTTTACGTGAGCACATGAGCACGCGTTCATTGATCCGAAAATAACGCAAGGCAGGAGACTGTGAGATGCTAATATATATATGAATAATGTGAAAAATGGGAAAATTTCAACGATGTGAATTTGATATTGGGTACATGTAAATTAGATACATGGTGGCATGTGTGAAATAATGTTGAGAAATGTGCTGGGTTGTAGTTTGCGTACGGTACGACGTAGTATCTCGTATTTAAATTTCATGGACAAAGTATGAATAAGGATTAACATTTTTCATCATTTATTTCGCAATAGCCCTAGCTGGGCCTTGGCCTCAAGGATTAATCCTCTCCAATCGTCACGGTTCGGCAACCTCATTTGCTAGTTAACTACTCTCAGTAAGAATTTGCTGTCAGCTTCTATCGTGTCTTCTCGTTGAGCTCCATCCTTTAATCTTCTTTTTGGTAGCCAATTTTCTTTCATTCTTTTTACATGGCCCATCCATTACAATTTATGTAACCTTCCGTATGTAGTCACAGGTGGTACGTCCATTAATTCATACAAGTTATCGTTATAATGTAGCCTCCACTCTATTCCCTGTTTTATTGGGTCGTCGATTTTATGATGTCCTCTGCCTTTTCACTATCACTATCAGGGGCCATGTTTCACTTCTACGTAACAGCTTAGGTTTGATTAATGATTTGTAAATACGAAGCTTATTTTGCCTGTGCAGATCTCTGAACCTTACGATAGCAAGTGCGGAGTAAAAGGTTTTAATTGCGGCGTATGTACATGTAACATTCTATCTGATCCTTTTTGCTGGCTCTTCTATTCAGGTCGATCAGGTTTTGTCGGACTAGAATGTTCATTTTCATTTGAGTCGTGATTTCGTTTTAGTTTTGTTAAATCGAAGGTCAACTTGGTTTGCTTCGAACTCTTAGTTTTAAAATCCTCCTATGGCGTCTGAGCTTAGTAGTGCATACCTTACCAATTGTGTGGACTTGAACATTAGGGTAGCAGAGGATTCAGCGATTGTCTTCCAGATGACGTGTTATTGAAGAGCATCGGGGTATGCCCATCACCTTGTTTTAAGTCTTGGCACGGGAAGGTTTCTAGCTATGCTTGAAGGCGCCCACTCGAACACGAGGATATGGAAGCCACTTTGAGGCTCCTCCTGGAGTGACAGATAACGACCTTCACTGAATTTGGACTACGCTTTGGCCAACAAATTTGAATTGATACTTAGGGCTAGCGAACATGATGTTTTAAACCTAGTATCAGCGCCACACCAAAGGTGATACTCAAGTATAAACGGCTCCAATCCAACTATCATATCGTCTTTGTCCCAGTAAAATTTTGCCAGGCTTCGGAATACGTCCGAAGTTCGATCCATTGGGTTGGCGGTGTAGGTTTGTTGAGACGGGCCCCCGATCAGCACTGGTCTGGTTCTGAGCACTTGTCGGTATAAGGGCGTGTGACAACCATGGCATGGCCTCCCTACTCTGCAAAGATAACCATGGGACTCAAAAGGCTATAGTCGCCTTTTAAATCCCATAGACCCAATCAGACTGGAGGAATACCGACTAAGAAAATAGACGAAAAAAATTAAAATACCAACAACGTTGAAACCAACAGTTATAACCATGATATGAACAGGACATTGAGAACGGTACCTACAACGAAAAAAGGGACGATAAATATAATGACAGTAAAGACAGACCAAAAATACAGAAAAACGGGCAGCGTTGTCCAAACAGAAATTCCTGCAGTGTTCACGCACAGCAAAAAAAAAATTATGCAAACGCCAGAGCGTCCTAAAAAGAGGAGCGGGAAATTCTACAGACCGCACCAGATATTTGTGTGGTGTAGGAAAATATAAGGAATATCAAGAATTCGACAATTACTGCTGGGACTGCTGCCAAAGCGACCGAAGCAAGGGCTTAAATGCCATAATAATAACGAACCATCCTTAAGTCCACAAATTGACCCCGGCAGAAATAGAAAGAGGTGAACAAACAAAGAAGCAGCGTAGAGTGATTTTACTGCCACCGTCAAAAGTTTTGCTGAAGTACTGAGCTCGGAAACGAAAGCTGATAACCTCTCTCAAAATGGGAGGTCATAAAATACAATTACCTTCTAGCGACATCAAGACGAATGGCTAATCTGAAAAGGGGGAGACGTTCTAAAGAGAATTAAATTTGCATGCGACTCGCCAAAATCAGCAAAGGCTCTTTGAACTAGAGGAGCTCCCGCACCGCATAGGGCACTATCGGAGGAGCTGGTTATAGGCCAATGAACACCAGAAGGCCAAAAGAGAGCAGAAGGCTAATGAAGGGCAGAAGGCTAATCCTAAAGGACATGCACCGATAGCTCCACTATCAAACATCAATAAAAAAATTGCCAATCGAAGGAGATCGGGATAGGAGAAAGAAGGAGGACCACTTGATGGGCATAGCTAGAATTCATACATTTTATACATTCATACATTTCTGCAAAAAGGGGTGAAGAAAGCCAACACCTTCAAAATGTGCCAGAAAATAAAATTTGAACGGACGCCCAGCCACGACTGAGACCCCAGCAGCAGGTACTGCTCGTAAAATCCTAAGATGTCTTATCCTATGCAGGAATATTCCGAGATATCCGAGAAAATGTAATGCTCAAAGACATGAGCGCTGCTATTAAAGTTATACGACCAACTTCGTCGAGCCACATACTGGTCAAATTTGGAGTAGAGGCCTGCAATAAAAAAGCATTTTACGACGTTCTCGGTAAAACGCAAGTGCAGCCTCACTCAAGCTGATTTCAATGACCGAAATATGAGGCATTGACTGCATCACGAACCTAGCCAAGGTACTAAAAGTGGGCTACTTAGCGTGAGCAGGATCAAAGCAAGGCTGACATCAAAAAACTATAACAGACAATGCATGGCTTCATTTGTCCATCGAATCGAGCATCACCGTGACTACACTATTCAGAGTTAGTTGTTCCGTCTCCCTGTAGACGTTCTTTTGCAGCCTGTCCCGTTTTGTGCACGCAAAAAATTTATGGCAGGCATTGTCTTCCTCTTCTGGACGAGACCGACAATCAGGGGATCGTGATTTCGAATCTTGTACAGGTAAAGCTGAAAACATCCATGCCTGATCAAAAGCTGAGACAGATAGAAGCAATCTTACCATGCCTTCGATTTAGCCATGGTCTCATATCTGAGATGAGGCACGCAGTCCATCTCGTGCAATTCACCCGAGATTGCTGCCAATCCTTGAGTGAGTGCTGTTTCTCCTCACGGACAATCATTTCCCTCACTTCCTCATTTTGACGCAGGTAGATAGCCTAGTGCTCTCTATCAAGGAGAGCAACAAGTATCACGCTTGCAACACCTATCACCGCTAAATCTGAAAGAGTTGGATACGAAAATGCGATCCTCAGTGCTCTTCTTCTCTGTACCTGGGCCTGACATTTTCAGTATACCTCCGTATTGAGAGTAGCCTTGACCCTACAGCACTCATCAAGGGTTGTCATCTTGATGAGCTGGGTCCGCCTACATTGGCCATACGTCGGCTCAGAGCCGATACCCTCAAAGCAGCCGTTGCCCTGATTTGCTCAGAGAAAGTCATCTCCGAGTCGATCAGTAGCTCCGAGTACTTCACTGCTGACTGCGATTCAATAAAAATGTCTCCAATATTGACCGTTCTTACCATAGAGATTTTCTTTCCTGTCAAGATGACCACTCGAGCAGCCATCCAGTCACATTAGCCGTTTTGCGATGGACATGAAAGCTGATGTTTTACTGCTGAGTGAGCAACACCACAATCAAAATCCGACATCGTGATCCTGATTAAACTGGTACTGCCACCATATGGGCTTGGAACTGTGATCTCTAGGTGGTGAGCTGTAGACGGGGGAATAGTTTTGGGTAGATTCAGTGCTCAGGTACCACCTTCTTTAGTGTGTACTTGACACTAAACGAACTGATATCATCTTTTCAAGCAACATTTGATGCTTTGGAGGGCGTTGTCTCAAGCGCAGATGGCAACATGCTCATTGGAGGAGGTTTCAACACTAAAATAATCGAGTGGAGCATGCCGTTAACAGATCCGCGGGGAAGACGAATCCTAGAAATGATGGCCCTGGTGGTACACGTCATGCTAAACACCGGAAATACGCTGGTTTTCCGTCGCATTGGCTGTGAAGGAACCACATCTGACATGATATTCGCCTCGGAGCCCCTAGTACGGAAGATACACTATTGGAGAGTATTAGAGGACTGCTCAGCCAGTGATCATCAGTACAGTCTGCATGAAATCCATGATGTTATCTCCCCATGCCCGCACTCTCAATCATTCCTGCATATATGGCGTGATAGCCCAAGCCGGGGCTTAGCCTCCAGGATTAGTCCCCTCCAATCATCACGGTTCCGCAACCTTGTCTACCAAGGATCTACTGCCAGCTACTTTCCATCGGTTTCTCAGTGTTTTCGCTAGATATCTACCTTATGCTCTATCCATCAATGTTTTTTGGGAAGCCGTTTTTTTTCAATTTGTTTTACATGGCAAACCCATTGCAACTTATAGGAAATAGGTAGATCATCAAATAGTTCGTACAACGCATCGTTGTATCATAGTCTCCACTCTTTTCCTTGTTTCACTGGGCTGTAGGCTTTTTGGGGCATTTTCTGTTCAAATAAGTCCACTGTCTTTTTGATTAAATCATCAGGGTCCATGTTTTACTTTTGCGGAGCTTATTTTGCCTGTGCACAACTCTCGACTTTAGAAGAGGAACTACGGAGTAAACGGTTTAATTTATGGTGCTTACACGGCGTCAAATCTCTCCCTTTTTGGCACCAATTCTATTCAAGTTGGCTCCAAAGTATACACAGTTATACACATTGTCAAGGTTGTAGTCGCTTATAGTCAGGTTTTATAGAATTGGAGATTTCTTCCTCGTTTGAGTCGTAAATATAGGTTCCGTTTCATTAACTCGTAGGCAAATTCGATTTTTTTTTGATTCTTGGCTGAGAAATCCTCGTTTGTTATTTGAGATTGAACAAATCGTAATATTAACGTCATCAGTATATGTTTTCAATTGTGTAGAATTGAACATTAGTGTACCCGAGCTTTCAGCTGATGTCTTCCTGATAACATATTCTAGCGCAATATTAAAGGATATAGGGGCAAGTCAATCGCCTTCATTTAAGCCTGATTTCATTATGAAGCTGTACGTTAGTTCACTGTTTACCACAACCTGTGACTTTGTGCTTAGCTTCGTGACTTTCACCATATGGACTAGCTTTGTTGAGATGTCAAAGTTAAGCATTATTTTGTACAGCGCATTTCTATCTATACTGGTGTATACTTGTTTGAGGTCTACAAAGAGTTGGTGCATATCGATATTATATTCCCAGCACTTTTCGAGCATCTACTTTATCGAGAATATTTGGTCTATTATAGACCGCCCACTTCGAAAGCCTCCCTAATACTCTCTTACAACACTTTCATAGTACGGTTTTAATTTTCTTTCTATAATTTTGAAGAGCACTTTATAAGACGGGCACAGTAAAGCAATGCTTCTATAATATTCACACCTTAACTTATCCCCCCTTTTGTATACAGTACAGATAACACTTTTTCCCAGGCCTCTGGTAACTGCTCCTCTGACCATATTCTGCATATTAGTCCATGCAGAAGGTTACTTAAATGGGGATCCCCGCTCTGGAGCAGTTTTGATGGTATTTTATCCATTCCAGAAGCATTTCTTTTTCAGAGGTCTCGTGCTGCTGTCTGCACTTCATCTCTGGTTGGTAGTAAGACTGGGACATCCTGCTCTGCTTCTGGAATGTTCACACGTTGAGTCTTAATTGTGGACGTGGTGAATAGTTTCTGGAAATATTGCAGCCATCTGTCTTTAATTTCAACTAGGGCACCTATGATTGCTCCTTGTGCACTTTTAAAAGACTTGATTGAAGCTGTCTCTTAGCTGTTTAATATAGGCATATGCCGATCTGACTTCATGTAGAGTCATTTTCGTCTACCTCTGCTACCACAGTTCTTACTGTCTTTCACACGGTTTTGATGTCAATATTATTTTCTCTCACCTGTGGGGATATGTTGATGCAATTTTTCAGCGCTGACATATATGCAGACGTTAGTATGCTATCATTTAGCTTGTGTATTTGGCACGTTTGAGTAACTGATGCTCCTTGTTAATAGCTCTTGGAGATACGTTATCTGATCTTGACCCTTATAAGTAAGTGGTCTGAGTCACAGACACCACTTCAATCCGAGCGCGTGTTAAGTATTTTCGTGGCCGCTCATTTTTGTATGCGAACATGGTCGATCTGCTTGAATAAACCACCGTCTGAGGATTCCCACGTTCTCTTACGGATGTCTTGATGTGGAAAGTGTTTTGAGCTTACTGTGAAGCGTCCATTAGTAGTGAAGTCTATTAGGCATTGTTCTCTGTCTCTGCATGGAGGCTGTGCCCTCTGGTTATTCCACTATGTGTCGTTTTTCGGCAGTTTTTTGCATTGAAGCCACCCAGCAATTTTAATGTCGTTTGATGGTAATGCATCGACAGTTCGTTCTAGGATGTTTGAAAAATTTGTCCTTGATTGCCTTTTCTCCTGTTTTCTGAGGGCACGTGACAGTTAACCAGCCAAACATTAAAGATTTTATCTTGATCCAAGTCGCACAGGCCTTTCCTCAATGGGCTTGAAGTCAGTGATCATTTGTTTAAATGTGTTGTCAACAATGAAAGCTACTCTGAACTCATGGCTTCTTGAGAATTTTTCGCTTTTAAACAAGGTGCTCGTTCGTATATCAAATATATGTTCACCACGCCATCTGATTTCTTGCACTGGGAGGAAGTTGATTCTTTGTGTATATTTCTTTATTTCATCTAGAAGTTGTCACAGTGCACTTGGTACGTTCAGTGATCCTATATGCCAATTCCAAAGAATAAGGACAACTTGCACACATTAAACGAAAAAGATGTACCAGATAGTTTTGACACTTTTCCCGACAATCTCGCCCATGTTGACGTTATCCATGGTAAAACAGCACATGACCAACGAAGGACAGACGTTATATGGAGAGTTGCCTAAGTATCTTTCCTTGGTTCAGACCTGTGGAACATATTTTGCAACGGGCTACCGAGACTAGAGATACCAGATGAGTCGCGCTTGATCGGCTATGCGGATGATGTTGTGGCGGTAGTCACTAGATGCACCATTCAACAAGTACAACTTAGACTAGATATGCTGATTTGCCAAGTAATGACTGTATGTCGATTCAGTCTAGCACTGGAGAAGACCGAAGTGATCATCTTGACCAAAAAGGAGAGCTCCTATGGCAAGGATGGTACTAATCGAACCGACACCAGCAGTAAACTACTTGGGACTGATGGACTCGAAGACGGGTTTCTCTGAGCAAATCACGGCAGTCGATTTATGGCCAAAGTAAAGAGGCTCAACCTATCAAGAAGATGCTTCTTGATCATTGCCGTAAGTAAAGTGCTACTATGCGGAGCAGAAATATGGGGCGATGCTCTCAGTAAGGGGGTGTACAAAAAACGCTTGGCACAGGTACAGAAAAGAGTAGCACTGAGGATTGCATCCTCATATCTGACAGTCGCTGATGTGGTGGTGATAATTATTGTAGTCGTGATATCTGTTGCCCTCCTTGCTAGAGAGTTCCATGCTATTTATCTGAGTTGAAACGAGGACGAGAAGGAAACGGCTAACTGCGAAAAGAGACACCACTCACTCAACGATTGGCAGCAGTCTCATTTGAATTTCACGAAGAGAAGGTGGACTGTGTGGCTTATGCCAGATCTGAGACCATGACTAAATCGGAGGCATGGTGAGACTGACTTTTATCTGACCCAGTTTTTGAGCGAGTATGGTTGTTTTCAGTTTTACTTGCACAAGGTTGGTAAGTTACAGTCCCCTTATTGTCAGTTTTGCCCAGGAGAGGAAGACAATGCCTGCGATACACAAGTTAATTTTGAGGAGTTAATTTGTAATAACCTCTCAGTGTTTTCCGGTTCCCTCCGTTTTAGTCTTGAGACACTTTGTATTTTTACGTTAGGATTCCTATGGCATTGCATGGGGTAGCTTCTTTCAGAATTACCCCGTCTATTATGGCAAAGGGTATATTTCTGATAACACCAGTTCTATGCGGAAAATTGTTTGAAATGAACATTTTTAACTTATTTTTTGTAAGGTTGGGGTTGGTCGTTGGATTGTTTACATCTTCTGGGCTTTCAAAGGCGATTTAGTAATTATATCTTCCGATTGCCATTACATTGATTATGTTGTGAATTAGGACAGTTTTATTAATATTATAAAAATTCATAATGTGACACGGATTATTGAAGGCATTTTTTCAATCTCTGACACAAATTATGCAGGAGCTTTTCTCTTACCGTTTAAAGGATAAGAATTAGATAGATGGTTTGGTTAAGATTCGCTTTGTCTTTTTTCTACTTTAGTGGTGCTACTTTTGTTTTCACTTTCTATAGTGGAGTTAAAAGAAGAAGTTTCTTTGTATTAACATTGTAGTTTTATTTGTATTAACATTAATTTTTGTTTCAACTTTCTTCAAATGTATCACGATAATCAATTCACGCTCTACACTTATCGCTGTTTTAACATCGCAGTTTTTACTACTATTATCCCCCGATTTATCGATAGTGCCCTCAGACCGGGGAACCAAACGCGTCCCCAGGGTTGCGGATAGGGGAAGACCTTTCTCGAAAGGTTCGCTGCGAATAACCAATAAGCAGCCGCGGACAATGGTCGGCAGTGAAGGGAGAGTCTCAGGACAAATACCTGAGTGTCAATGATCTTCACTGTGACATGACGAAATATATGGCGTCATCAATCATCCATATATCCTGGCAGTAGGTAAAATGCTATGGGAACGGAGACCCAGACAGAAAACCAAACTATGCAGGTCCACAAGGGGAACCAAATTACGGTGCAGGGGGTCGGTTCCCCAGTACCGGCGGCAGAGGGTAGTGAGCGAGCAGGCTCCCGGCCGTCGTCATCCAGCGACTGCAATGTTATAGAAGTGGTGAACTTGGCTTCTGTAACAGATATAACTACAAGCAAACAGGACGCTAGCATGGAGAACCCTTTCAGGCAAAAAACGCTGTTGGCAAGAACACCGATAAAACAAGTCACCGATTGCGGGGGGAGGCAGAAAACCCCAGAAACACTGTCAAAGTCAACATCACAGGTTAAATCATCGGAGACAGACCACAGACGGACTGACGAACAAAAGAAGGCAGAGTGCGTTGTGCAACCTGGCATCATTGCGGCCTTTGGGCGCAGCAGAAGGACTATGCGCACCCCGGAGCATCCAGTGCAAGACGTACACAATCAAGCTGCGACACCAACAGAGGCCAGTGTAAGACTGGGGGAGGGAGAAGTTTTGCCGTTGGCCGACGCCACTTCAAACGCGACCCAAGCGATAGAAGCAAAAGGGCTAAGAAACGGGGGCCTCTCCCAAGAGGTGGCCCCAAATAATACAATCGCCCTTGACCGCGCCGAAGAGGAGCGGCTTACTTGGAAAGCGGGGACTATCGTCAAACAACTGAGGGCTGCCTGCGAAGTGCAGAAAAACATAGGCAAGAGTGTCAAGAATGGCATTCTTGAACTGGAGGAGCTTTTTGACCGCATAACGCACTACAGGCGGAGGTGGCTTGCAACCGAAAAGCACCAAAAAGACACACTCTCCCTCGAGGCATCGGTGGGTCCTAGCAGCAGCAAAAGAATGGCCGGTAGCCTAATTGAAGGCGACCGTGAGAAAAGGAGGAAGGACGAGACTATAAACGAAGTTAACAATCCAGGCGAGGAGTTTCATGTGGTGCGAAACAAGGCAGCGAAAAAAGCGGCCAAAAAGCTACTCCTAGAAAAAACAGACAAAGAGCTCAACCACGAAAATAACAAAGAACCCCCCGATATACCGCAGAAAACAAAAAGCAAGCCGCGGCGCAAACCCTTGCGAGAGGCACTGCTTATTAAACCCACTAAGGGCCGAACCTACGCAGATGTCCTCCGTGAAATTAAACGAGCGGTCAAGCCAGACGACACCAAAACTGCCATCAAAGCAGTTCGACCAACCCGGACTGGTGGCCTGCTGGTGGAATTCGGGCCAGAGGCCACAAACAAAGATGCATTCCGTGACGCGGTTCAAAAGGTTCTTGGAGATGCGGCAACGGTTGCCTCGCTCGAACAAATGGCCACCCTGGAAATCAGGGACCTCGACTGCGTCACGGACAAAGCTGAAGTAGAGGATGCCATTAGGAGGGAGTTCCCCAGCTTAAGTGAAGTCAAGGCAAGATTGACACGTGAAAACACAAGGGGGCAACGCATAGCTATTGTCGAACTAGCTGATAAAGACGCCCAGCAAATCCTGGTGAAGGGCAATATTAAGATAGGTTGGGTGATCTGCAGGATACGGAGAAGAGCGATCCCTATCCGCTGCTTCAGATGCTTCGAATACTGTAGGGGACCCGACAGGAGATCTCTGTGCTACAAATGTGGTGAAACGGGGCACAAAAGGAAGGAGTGCACGAACGAGGCAAAATGCATTCTTTGCAAGGATGCTAAGCTAGCACCCGGTGACCTCAAACATGAGCCGCGGACAGGGAGATGCTGGGTTTTCAAGGAGGCCCTAACTAAAGCCAAATCGATACTCAAATGATCCGTATCCTGCAGGTCAATTTGCACCGAAGCACAAACGCCCAGGACCTACTTGAGCAGTTTGCGAGGGATAAGAAAGCTGACCTCTTGTTGCTGAGCGACCAACATCATAACAAGGACTCGCAAGCGAGGTACCCTGACAAATCTAGTACCTCGGCCATCTGGGTTCGAGACAGCGCCCGCCTTCAGGTGCAGGGCCATGGACGCGGGGTTGGTTTTGTGTGGGTGCGGTGTTCAGGGATAACATATTTCAGTGTTTATCTGCTGCCTAACGAGGCAATGCGATCTTTTCGAACCAAACTCGATGCCCTGGAGGACGCTGTCTCGAACACAGAGGGCCACATGCTGGTCGGGGGAGACTTCAACGCTAGAGCCATTGAATGGGGTATGCCACAATCCGACCAAAGGGGAAAGCAAATCTTGGACATGGCGGCCAGAACAGCGCTTTTTGTCCTAAATACTGGTAACACCCCTACTTTCCGCCGATGGGGTTGCGTAGGAACCATACCCGATGTGACACTCGCTTCGGAGTTGCTGGTACCTAGAGTACACAACTGGCGAGTACTAGAGGACTACTCGGCTAGTGATCACCAGTATATAGCGGTTGAGATTCACGACGGTGCCACTCTGCGTGCATATGCCCAAACTTCAATCCTCGGATGGAGGACTGGGAGGATGGGCGTTGAGAGGTTTGCTGACGCGCTTACGGCAGGCGCACCGTTGCTGGGAGCTCCGCCAGAGAGTGGAGGGCCCACAGCCAAGGACTTGGTGAACTCAACTATGAGTACCATCATAGCTGCTTGCGAGTCTTCCATTCCCCGTCGGAGACCCCGACACGGTAAGCCTCCAGTATACTGGTGGTCAAACGAGATCGCCGACCAAAGAAGCGAGTGTCACAAACTTCGGCGAGAGGCCCAGCGGGCGCGAACACGGGAGCAGGCAGACACTAGGCTAGCAGCATACAGGTCCGGCAGGAAATATCTTCGCAGGCTTATTAACAAGAACAAGGCCCGATGCTGGCAAGACCTCGTGGATGATGTAAATAAATAGGGATCCGTGGGATCCGTGGGGCCTTGGCTACAAGCTGGTCATGGGGAAACTTGGTGCCCTACGGAAGCCTTGTATACATGATGCGGAAAAGATGGACACGATAGTGCGGGGACTCTTCCCCGCCCACCCCGCCCGTGTTGACGCTGTCCGTGGTGAAACAGCGGTCGAGTGCCCACTCTTCACACAGCTGGAACTGGAGGAGGCAGTCCTCTCCCTGAAAGCGAGGAAGGCTCCAGGTCCAGATGGTGTTCCAGCTGAGGTTTTGCAGCTCGTCTATCACCATTGTCCTGACTTGCTGCTCAGCACATTCAACGCTTGCCTACGGGACGGGGTTTTCCCGGTACGATGGAAGGTGGCGATGCTCGTGCTGATCAGCAAGGGGAAGGGAAATCCCGAATCGCCGTCTGCATACCGCCCGTTATGCATGCTAGACACGGCTGGGAAAGTGCTAGAGAAACTCATCAAGGGAAGACTCACTGACGCGATTCGTGCTGCTGGGGACCTATCTCCTCGGCAGTACGGCTTTAGAGCAGGACGTTCTACCATTGATGCGATTGCAGAGGTGGTGAACGCGGTCCAAAAGGCAGAGGCATATAGTCGCACCAAGCGACGGCTCGTCCTGTTGGTGACACTCGACGTCAGGAATGCCTTCAACACCGCTAGATGGGTGGATATTCTGGACACGCCTGAAAACTCTTTTCAAGTTCCAGAATATTTAATGCGGCTTTTGAGGAACTACCTAAAAGATCGAAGCCTGCTCTACGACACGACACAGGGCCAACGAAGGATGGAAATTACATCGGGTGTTGCCCAGGGATCTATCCTTGGTCCGGGCCTGTGGAACGTGTCTTACGACGGGCTACTGACACTTGAGATGCCAGATGAGTCACGCTTGGTCGGCTATGCGGATGATGTTGCGGCTCTGGTCACCGGACGCACCGTTGAACAAGCGCAACTTAGGCTAGGTATGCTAATGCGCCGAGTGAGGGACTGGATGACTGCTCGCGGGCTCAGTTTAGCACTGGAGGAAACCGAAGTGGTCATCTTGACAAAAAAGAGAATCCCTAGAGTAAGGATGATCAGTATTGGAGATATACAGGTCGAATCGAAGCCAGCGGTGAAGTACCTGGGGCTACTGATCGACTCAAATATGAGTTTCTCTGAGCAAATCAGGGCAATGGCTGAGAAGGTTGCTTCGGGAATATCGGCCCTGCGTCGACTTATGGCCAACGTAGGGGGGACCCAGCCCATCAAGAAGACGCCTCTTGATGAGTGCTGTAGGGTCAGTGCTACTGTACGGAGCAGAGGTATGGGGCGACGCTCTCAGCAAGGAGGTATACCGAAAACGATTGGCACAGGTACAGAGAAGAGGAGCACTGAGAATTGCATCTTCGTATCCAACAGTTTCTGTTTCGGCGGTGAGAGTGATTGCAGGCGTGATACCTGTCGCCCTCCTTGCTAGAGAGCGCCGCGCTATTTACCTGCGCCGAAACGAGGATGCGAGAGAGATGGTTGTCCGCGAGGAGAGACAACGCTCGCTCAACGATTGGCAGCAGTCTTGGGTGAATTGCGCGAAGGGAAGGTGGACTGCGCGCCTCATCCCGGATGTGAGACCGTGGCTAAATCGAAGGCATGGTGAGACTGACTTCTATCTAACCCAGCTTTTGAGCGGGCACGGGTGTTTTCAGTCTTACCTGCACAAGATCGGTAAGTCACGGTCTCCCGATTGTCGGTTTTGCCCAGGAGAGGAGGACAATGCCTGTCACACATTTTTTGCGTGTACCAAATGGGCCAGGCTGCGAAAGGAACTCTACAGGGAGACGGGAGAGCTCACCCCGGATAATATAGTTGCGGTGATGGTCGAATCGGTTGATAAATGGAACCAGGTGGCACATTATGCTCGGGCAATCCTAAAAGATAAAAGGGACTCACAGCAGCCGGAGGTGCTGAGACTGGGGGATCGCTCTTCTGGCATTTCCCCTTCCCCTCTCCCCTCCCGCTAGGAAAGGGACTCCCCAGCTTGAAGGCGCCCCACGGCGTAACAAAACGAGACCTGGCCCGAAGTAATGTGTCAAACGGTTCCAGGCTAGGTTCTCAGATTGATAGGGGAGGTGTTTAGTGGGTAGTCCAAGGGTATCCTCCATGGGAGTCCCACACTGCCAGACTCGGCGGGCGTAAATGCCTTCACCTCCCCACCACAAAAAAAAAATTATCCCCCATTTATTCAGCTCGGCTTTATATAGGGTCTCTAGTCATTCGATCCGTTTCTCGTACATTGGCGAATGTTCTGACGAGAACTATCTGGAACGTTTGAGCGATTCTGAATACCCGCGGTGACGTCACTATCAGATATTGATTATGATGTTATTAATAGTTGCGACAACAATTGCGACAGTAGCTCGCAGAATTGTGTGGACATGTAACAGTATGTGCATTATTTGAAGTCCAATTTGTAAGTCACTATTGGAGTTCATGTTAACCTCCATTTTGAACGCGTTAGATTGTTCAATGGTTGAAGCCAGAACCTCAAACACCATAATAGCTTCCACGTTATGGTTCTTCGGAATAGTCAATGCGACTTTAATACGTGTTGGGTTAAGAATATGAGTTTGGTGCATAATTTAGGTTTGTTGCTCTGGTATGGGATTTTGTTTACTTTCTTGTCATTTTCGTATGAACGTCCGGGTCTTTTTCCCATAGCTTTAGCCTCTTTGTCAATTTCTATTTGTTTGTCTCTATCGAGGTCGGGGGAGCTCTTTGTTGCTGTTAGCATCAACCGCAGTCTCCCTGTTTTATGTGCGTTCCATTTCACCAGGGGCTACACTCAGTATAATTTAATAAATAATTGGTCTTGATGCAAAGATTAATTATTGCAAATTACTCTCTGCCTCTTCGTAGACATAATTTAAGACCGTGATATTGCTTTTTTAAACCAATAACTAGTAGATTTATGATTAGCCGCAATTAGGCAGTTGTCTCCTTCGTGTGATCTCTTCGCTGTTGTTTCTTTTATCATCTACGTATTTGTAAATAAGGAAAATAGCGTGAGAAGCTCGCAACTATAAATTAAATAGTGCTAAGCGTTAATGAAAGCTGTAGCAGAAGTTAGCTTATAAAATAATATAAGAATTTTTTCAACAATGTAAGAATATGTTGAACATTTTCTGTTTTGGGAAAACGTTCCTTTCTTTTTAATAATGCCATCAAAAACTGATTTGTACACTTGTCTAGAGTAATAATTTTCACAACTTTTTAATGCTCTCTTCTGACCTCATGACAAAATGTCTGAAAATCTGCATCAACTCGAATTAAGTTAAATTTCAATTTTATCAGCGTAACGCTCTCATTTAATGGTCCTTTGAGAATCTGAAATATTTCGAGTTCCAGTGAACATTTTCCGGGAGCAGGTACGTTAATCTGTTACTGAAATGCTTTCGCATTTTGTATCTAAAGTCCTATACTAAGCACATCAAAAATTTCGCTCGTTCCCGTTGCTCAACCCCATGCCCTGGCAGGGTACTGGCTGATTACCGGCTGAATGACACCGTGACCATGGCAAAAAGATCTAGATTCCAGATAGCAAGCAGCGACCTTGACAACCATTCATGCTAATTCAGTTAGCGACGATGCTTTTGGTCTCTCTCTTTAAATCTGTTAACTAAATTAAGTGACGACATTGGATAAATAGCTTCAACGTTTCGCTGCTCAAGCTGTTCTTTAGGAGGCGGTCAATTAGCGGTCGTTACGAGCCATCATTCGTTTAGCTCACGAATAATGTTTGCTTTAGACTCTGCAAGTGCCAGCTGTGCTTAGTTAGATATTGAAGTGCTTCATTTTTGATGGTCTAGTGATAACGATCCTTAATTACAAATTTTAAGGGCGATGCGTGCTAAAGAAATTCAAAGTCGTAAAATGTCTTAATTGTATTCAACAGGCAAAACGTTTTAATATTCCTCTGGTACATTAATCCTGTAAACCAGTGGTCGTCTCTAAAATTACGCAATAAATTAATGAAGGAAACTCATTCCTTCGCGAAACAACCAAAGTTTTAATTTCAGTCTATCTTCCAGGCTTTCAGTGTGACAAGGATACTTTGTATTTACAAATTAAGCAACTAAAAGTCAAACTTGTCGCTAATATCTTCTCCAAATTGTCCTCCTCCCCTTTGAATATATTATCCCAAAACAAACACTCCAACAGTGCACAAGTGCTATTAATTACCTATTAAACGCATTATCCAGTCGCGCTATGTTAGTGGAAGATGGTTGGGACAACCAAAGTCCAACTTATGTAAATCAGCAAAGACTGCAACAATGATAATGCTTCATGGCAGCTTCATTATTTCCATGTCAGACTTATTTAACGGCTCAGAGAACTCCCAGGCAAAGCAAAACCACCTTCGTCCTGACTACAAGATGATGATGTTCCACTTTTACTCGACTCTTTGTCCCTGTACTTAGCGTAGCCTTTAAATATCCTCCGTCTCGTTGCTAGTGCAACGAACAAGTTCTTATGGTAGAAAAGGAATAAATGAGTTGGATGAAAAGGATATTCTTACATTGAGTTGGATTGCAAGATGGATAATGTTTCCGGCACTTTCATTCCTACGAAAAAGAAATGACCATTCTTTATTAAAGTAGGTTAATTGAAACTATATCGTGCTCTAGTAAGTTCCTTTGCTTTACTGGTCTTTTAATCAGTTTGGAGATTAGGGTCCTTTCTAGTCGAATGCAGTAGAAGGGAAGAGCAACATGAGAATGTCCCTTATGCTTGTACGTTACCGCTGGATAAATACTCGATCTGATTAGAAGTTTAAGTATACGTTCTAAAACAGAATGATTTGTGTATAGACAGTGAAAGTACATCGTAAAGTTTGTAAAGAAGAAAGGATTTGGTATTGAATTTAACAGTTTTGAGTAAATTGGATGAACGATGGTCCATTGTTTTACATGAAGATTCAGACTTTGATAGAGACGTCTTTTAAATCGCTCCGGTCAAAAGTTTTCAAAAATTAAATTAATTTTTTAAAAACGTTAGTCCGAAGTTAATTTTTATCGGAAAAAATCTTATGACGAAGTAATCGACTCAGGAAATTTCTATCGAATATTTTTACTTCAATTGGTAACGAAAAACAAATTCACAAAGAAAATTTCGCCGCTGGTATGGAGGAGCCCGACGGCTTCCCACCGTTGGGGCAACCTGGGGAAATGACGAATACGAAACTGGCGATAATCACCAAAAGAAAACATAACGAAGAAAACTCCGCAGATGGAGTGTGCAAGCTGCAAATAATAGCGGACAATCAACAAATGGCCAAATTGCAGAAAGAAAATGATGAACTAAGGCAGGAGATACAGTCTCTCAAGGATCTTTTCAAGAGAGGGATGAAGCCTCAAAAGACGCAGCCACAAAATCAATGGCAGCAGGTAACAAAGCCGAAGAAAAGTACAAAGCAAGTAAATCCAGAGGAAAATCTATGTACTGGCGGTACCAACGAGAGCCAAAATTATTTTGCAGCGCTGGAGGGATTAACCGAAGATATGGAAATCGAAGAAAACATCAGAGGTAATTTCAATCAAGATAATGACGTTAATTTTATTCAATATTTAAAGAACAAAAATAAGGAGAAAAAACCAGCCCGCAGTTCTGCTGGTTCTTCTGAAAAAGCTTCCAACAAGACAGAAAAAGTTCCGCCAATCAACGTGTTCGGACAAACCGGGAAAAATATGGTTCGACTATTGGCAGCCGAAAATAAACTGGCCAATTTCGAAATCAAAAGAGTTAATGCCGAAAAGTTAACTATAAGGACGAAATCACTGGTTGATTTCAAGTCAGCCAAAGATGCGCTGATTTCTGGGGAGGTTCCACACTTCACCTATACCCCAAAAAGTGAAAAAAATCAGACCTTCTTGTTGAAGGGTTCAGACAGCGGAGAGGATACGGTCGATCTTCTTCAGGTGCTCAAGGAGGCTGCACCAGATATTGATTTTGCTTCAGTCAAAGCCTTTGCAAAAAGAAGGTCGACCATAGAAAGGAAGAATTTACCACTTTACCTGATACAAATTGCAAATAAGAGCAGTGCAAGTGCCCTTCAACAAATAAGGTACTTGACTTACAGAGTGGTGAGGTGGGAACGCCTCCAAAAAAGAAGGGTCAACCAGTGTTACCGGTGTCAAAAATTTGGACATTCGGCTGCCAATTGTGCCATGCACTATCGTTGCGTTAAATGCAAAGACGTTCATGCTCCCGGTGAGTGCAAATTGGCTCAGACGGAGACTAAAGAAAAATTATACTGCGTTAACTGCGGTGTTTTTGGTCACCCAGCATCATATCGAGGATGCTCTCGATATTAAGATGCAAAAGTTGAATTTGCTCCAAAGCAAACACAGATACACCGTAATATCATACCTTCCAACTTCGTCAAGCCCGGAGTATCATTTGCACTCGCCGCTAGAGGAACAGCAGAAAATGCTGGAAATAATGTAAATAATGTAAGTGGCAATAATGAGCTGCTTCTCAAAATTTACCAGCAACTTAATTCTTTATCGGAGAGAATCGACAAACAAGATTCAAAAATTAACTTTGCTTTTCAGCGTTTAGGTCTTTCAAATGCCTAATAATAACTTGTCATCCAGTCATATTCCCATGGATAGGCTTCGCCTCATATCGATCAACGTCAACTCTATCGTTGCTATACATCGACATGATTATCTCCTTGAATTTGTTGTTAAACAAAATCCTGACATCATACTTCTCACTGAAACCGACCTCAATTCATGGCATTCCATGGAATTCAAAGATTTTGCATTCGTAAGAAACGATAGGGTAATAGGTGATGGGGGAAGTGGCACCGGGATATTGGTTCGAAGACCCTATTGTTTCCAAAATATTGAAAAAGTCGAATTCAAAAACTTTGAATTTCATGAAGTGACCGTCATCAAATCTCACTGCCAGGTGGGGACAACCTCTTCGTTATCTCTGCCTATGCAACTCGTCAAAATGTTCTCAAGTTCAAGGAGGAACTCAATTCCTTGTTTGAAATACTCGAATTGAACAGGCTGAATAATTATTATATTTTTGCCGGTGACCTGAATGCCAAACATACATCATGGCTCAACGCCACCAATAATCCAAGAGGTGTATTCCTGAAATCATGGATAACAGAGAACCAAATTGAATACAGGTGCAACCTATATGGGTCGGAGTTCCCAACATACCCTCGGACAAATTCATATTTGGACCTCTGCATTGCTGACGCAAGACTTGAATTCAGCTTTAATAGTCCTCAACGGAAACTGCAGGTGCTTCCTTACGATAGCGACCATAACGCAATCATAATGGAAATCAATCATCAAAGGGATGATTTCTTTCTCATTCCAGTTCAACATGAAAACCATCGGTTGAATTTCAAAAAAACAGACTGGGGAAAGTTTCAAAAGAAGTTTAATCGGGAGTACCAGAAGCAATGTCCCTCTTCTGATGATGGCAACGCTTGCTCAATGGTTCCTAATGACAGAAATCTAACTGACGATGAAATAGATCTCTATTTGTTGAAGTTAGAGAAGCTGACGTTGGAAACGATTGAGAAAGTCGTTCCCAAGATTAAACATCGAAACAATATGGAAGGATATGAAACACCGACTATCGCAAGGTTGAAAAGATCGAAGAGCCTTCTTTTCACCCGCGTCAACAATATTTATCGACGATTTTTGGACTACAACCATCCCTCGTTGGCTTTGTTGAAATTTCATCTGACGAATGTCCGGAACTTAATCCGTTCATACTTCAGGAGTGAGGTCAGCAATCAATGGGCGGAAAAACTGAGGGGTATTAGCCCACAGGACCCAGATGGCGTTTTCGCGAAAATGAATAGCTTATTCCGCAGGAAGTCTCGAGTGAAGGTATCGAATCTTAAAGTCGCTAGTGATGAGATAAATCTTCTCGATAGAGCTGGTAGCGAAATTGATAGTATGACTCCGGATAGAAATGGAAACAGGATTATATGTGAAGGATTGCAGAAACTTGCCCTGATTGGAACACATTTTGAATTGGTTCATCTGCCAAACCCAGAGAGAAGGAATGAAATATTTTCGGAGGTCGTTGAAGCAAAAGTTTCCGACTTCAAATCAAGCCTGAATGGCCAATCAATTCTTCATTTCGATGAAACATTAACATCTGACCTCATACCGAGCTTGAATCTTATTGATTATTTTGTCAGCTTTGAAGACTTGTGTTTCATATTTCGCAGAATAAACAACAAAAAATCATGTGGTACTGACGGTATTCCAAATATAGTTCTCCGACATTTGCCTGAGATTGCTATTAGGAATTATTGCATATTGTTCAACAACATGTTGAACAATTCATATTTCTTAAATGAGTGGAAAAAGGCTAAGGTATTTCTCATCTTGAAGAAAGGAAAAGAATCTTCATGCCCTAAAAGCTATCGCCCAATCAGCTGGCTGCCTTACATCAGCAAGGTGTTTGAAGTGATACTCAACAGAGCATTAAACGCCCACATTGAGAAATATGAGTTGATGCCGAATTGCTAATTTGATGTCATGCCAGGCATTCGACCATACATGCAATAACCAAAGTAACCTCAGACATCTGTTGGAAACTAAACAACAAAGAATGTGTTGGAGCATGTCTCATTGATATGGAGAAAGCCTTCGATACGGTGTGGCTAGATGGACTAGTTTTTAAACTCCTTCAGGACAACTTCCCCAGACACCTTGTCGCCATGATGTGTAATATGTTATACGGGAAATCATTTGTTGTAACTGATGGAAATCTGACAACAAGGCGCGAATTCAAGGTCTTGAATGGTCTACAGCAGGGAACAGTTACTGCGTCCCTGCTTTTCTCAATATTCATTCGCAAGCTATTGAACAGCTTTGATTTTAATATCTCGCCAACGCAATCATTGGTAGCGTTTGCTGATGATCTGATCATCTATACGGCAGACCGAAAAGCTACAATAGTTCAGAGCAATCTTCAAAAAATATTTAATGATGTGCAGCTCTACACCGACAATTGGCGAACGAAAAGCAATGCGCAGAAGTGCGAAATAATTTTGTTTTGGACAACGCTGCAGGGGGCCAGTCAAGACCTGAAACGTAATTGGAAGCATTTCGACATTATGGCTGGTGAGGGTAGTTTAGAACGGGTTCCACATAAATCCTGTGTTCGATACCTCGGTGTTCATCTCGATCAGTATCTGTACTATACTGAACATGTAAAAATCATGCTCAGTAAAGCACTAAAAGTAGTCATGGCCCTTCGGCGACTCTTTCTTTCCAGATACATTGATCAAAAAGTCAAAGTTATTTGTTACAAGACACTGGTTAGGCCAGTTTTGACATACGGATGCCAGCTCTGGTACAACCAGAGTGCTAGTACAATGGAAAGATTAAGAGTTTTCGAAAGGAAATGTCTTCGTGCATGTACTGGTTTGTACAGAAAGCCTGAGACGGATTGGAAGCGCTTTATATCGAATAGAAAAATTTATCAAACCGCTCAAGTGACAAGAGTCGATATCTTCATATTGAAACTTCTTCGGAATCATATCGCAAGATCTGTGACTGTGAGTGAAAACCCTTGAATTGCACAGCCGTTCCACCCTACAGACGGGTATATTGTGACTTGCCTCACTACTGGCTTCGTTCCTCCAGAAGCATTCGTGTATTTGGACATGAATCGATATGTTTTTGATTCTGACGGCACAGTCGTAAGGAGTGTCATGTATCTTTTATTGTTGATGGTGTTTCTCAATGTCAGCTTGATTCAGTTTAGTTGTTCATATGTAATGCTATTTCAGCGTTTCAGTTGCTCTTAATTATGGGATAACGTTCACAAGAGTACTCGGATTTCACTCGCAATGAATGGATTTTGTTGATCTTGACGTAGCAGGTGAAGGTTGCGCTACCTATTGAGCTATTTTAATTGTTATTTATTGATTATTGTATAAAATACTATTCTATTGATGGTATCAGTTAATGTTACTTTAATTGTAATGTTAATTCTTGGCTATGCTTTTGCTGTTCTGTTGATAGTGCTATTTACTTAAGTAATATACTATTTATTAGTAAATATATTGTTTGTATAGAATGCTAATCTGTTGATAGTATTTGTTATTTATTGGTAGGTGGAAGCCCTAATTTGTTGATAGTGCTATTTATTAGTTATTCAATTATTTGTGCAAAATGATATTCTATTGCAAGTATTTGTTGCACATGCTAATTTGTTGATAGTGCTAGCTATTATGTTATTTAATTATTATATATTGGTTACGTTACTTCCTTTGTGACAAAACTATCGAGCAGCATAACTTGCATTCTTTTTCGGTATTTGATGATGAATTTAAAACCTTGCAGTTTAAGAGTTTATCGACCCAAGTGCCCATGTAAGTCAGCTTGGTTCATCAGCCAGTATAGCGAGCACGATTGTTGATGATTCCAAATGGATGAGCTTCTACGTACGGTCGAAACTTCACTTTTATTATATTTTTCAACAATAAATGATAGCAGCTTTTGTTGCCTACCTTAATGTGTGTGATTCCCAACTATTTCTTTAAGAGTGTAGTATTATCAAGGGCTTTATGAAAAAAAAACATTTTTAATTGCATTTTTTACAGCTCTTCTACAGAATCATAAATCTTGTTACAATCTTTATTATTTCTACATGACAATTAGGCTTTTTTATGAAATCGATTGAAACTAATTTCGTAAATTTCTTTCATTACAGGTAAGTTAAGACTGTGACTCTCTTCAAAATGGAATTTGAAACATGAAAGTGTTTTCAACAGTTAATCCAATTTCGTAATTCATCGCAGAAATTACGTAAAATACTCTAAAAAAAAAATATATGTCATCGTAAGTATTGTATTAAATTCTTGAAAAAAGAATTCATATACAACAAACACAACTAATCAATAAGATGCGAACCAGATAAATTCAAGTATTCTTTTTTCCACATACAGTTTTCCTAGGTAATCCCTGTATGCGAAGAACTATATAAATGATGAAAGATATTGCCACGTCATTCCAATTAATAAGTTTTTCCGTGAACTTTTTCGGGGAACTTTTAATAACTTTCTTTTCGATACGGGACGATATACATTTCATACGTCCTTAATTGTGCAAGTTTATTAAGTTGTTAGCGTTGCTCTTCTTTAGGCCGTCTATAAACCAATGATAATATCTACCATAAATATTCATGGAGCCCTATTTTACGCATCAATTCTCGCAACATTTCTACCGACGACATCTTGCTTTTTGTTCTTTGCGAGCAAAATGTTATGTTTTCTTTGTATATTTCTGCAATTTTTGCGTGAAAATTGAGGCGTAATATTTCTTTCGACATGAAAGAATACAGAAGTCTTTCTTTCGGGGGATAAAAAGTTCAGTATTTTTTTTTTTTTTTTGGGTCAATATGAATTAAATGTTCGACGTGGGCTGTTCGTGAAGATGAAAATGAAGCTTATCGAAAGATTTTCGGAGATGAAATGTTCCTAAGATTTGGATTCGATAGGGAATTGTTGTTCATGGGCAAACACCATATATTTGCCAAGGATTCTTGTGATTTATTTATTTATACACGTGGGTGTTAAGTCAAAAAGTTATTCCAACTTTGACAGGTATGTTAACATTTGGTTCCATCTCTCAATGGATGATGTTGTCTTTGAAAGGCAAAGTTAATTGAATAAGTTTTCTAAAGCTGGTTTTATGATCTCATTAAGCATCTGATATTTAACTAAATGAAATAAAAATGAAATTTTTGGAAATTTATTTATTTCTCAACATAATCGCTTGACCCAGCGAAGCCTCAACCCAAGTAGCAATTGGGGCTCGATACGGTTAAAAATTGCAGTATGAACTTTTTAAAGATTTATATAAAGCCTCTTATCAGAAGATTTGGTATTATCGAAAGAGTTTCTGTTATAAATGCTCCTAAATAACCTTAATACGCTTAAATCCAGCGATTTTATGGAGAGTTTAGATTAGGCTTGCATTAAGTTTCGGAAATACTTCTTATAAAAACTGCTAGCAGTTGTGGCTTTTATAACGTTTTGAACAACAATGTTATGGAACTAGTTATTCAAGCTTTGCATAAGGGCCTCCGTAAAGTCATGGTGGAAGCTTTATAGAAACTATATTTTAAAACTTCGATTTAGCTTGCAATCATTTATTTACGGAGCCTTAACAAAGGCTCTTGCCAACCCAAGCTTGTATAACTTTCATTATCGAAGCTTGTTTGTATTTTATGTTACGTGCATGCTTGAAAGTGAGGAAATGTTTCCGTCATGGAAAAAAACGAAAAGATCGGGGAATTTCCACCGAATTGTTGTGAAGGAGCAACAAAAATTTTAACTAGTGATCTTGAGTTAGATATGGTATCCAGGAGGGATTCAAGAGAAGTCTGCAGTCAACCATTGGCATCTACATCAAAAATTTCCGTAACAGCTAGTGAAAATCAGAATTGTAGTACTTCATCTCGTGATCTGGGTACGTATGATCGAAGTGATTTATTTAAGGTATTAACGTTTGTATATTATTTTGTAGATATTGAAAAAACAACCAGCATAATCGTGAAAGATGCAAAGAACAGCGGAGGTACATCATTGTGTGTCTACGAGTCGAGCGAAGACGAGGAAGACTTTGAAAAAAACGTTAACCTTCGTTCGAGTTTAAGAGATTGGGCAATGGAATACAATATAAACCATTCAGCGTTGAAAGGAGTAATGGATATAATCAACGTCCGTTTGAAAAACGATAGGAATGTTCTGCCGTAAGATCCACGAACACTGTTGAGAACACCCCAGTCACTCAATATTTTGGTGCTTGGCGATGGAGAGTACTGGCATCATGGTTTAGTAAATTGCCTGAATAAAATATTTTACAATATCGCTGAGCCTACAGCGGTATCATTGAATATAAATATTGATGGTTTACCATTATTTAAAAGTTCAAAGATAGAATTCTGGCCAATTTTATTCAACATCGCAGAAATGCCACAAGTACCAGCAATGGTTATTGGAATATTTTGCAGGAAGACTAAACCGAATTATTTCTTAACCCATTTGTCGATGAAATGAATAGCATTATGGCCAATGGTGGAGTATACATAAACTTTAAAAAAGTAGAAGTACATATTAGATGTGTGATATGTGATTCGCCAGCACGAGCTTTCGTCAAAGGCAAACATAACATTGAAACCGATGCCTGTTCCAATAAAAATCTTTTCGTATTTTCAGGAGTCGCTAATTTCAATTCTCAGCGTGGCTGCTTGAAATGAACCACCATTGGTGAATATTTTTTTTTTTTTTTTTAAATACCTCCTTCCCTTCCACTCTCTCCATCACACTTTCTTCGTCGCACAACGCTCGTGCGATCTGCACTTCACATTTCGTCGTTTCTACAGGTGTGCCACCCAGACAATGTTTAAAACATCGGTATAAGGGGGCACCCAAAAAAATATGTGAAGTCATCCTGTTAATCTTTTCATGTCCAATTCGTTAACAGCTCTCAGAGGTAAAAAAAAATATTAATTCGCCGCAGTAAAAAAAACTCTGAGTTAAAAGAATGGCTGTTTCTTCAAGTATCTCGACGATAGGGTCAACAATGCCCTAAGATGCTATTTTGAAGTTACTGGACAGATAATAATAAATCATAAGGCTAGCTGTGTCTTGAGGCATCTCGATGATAGGATAAAAAAAATTGCCCTAAGATGCTATGTTGAAAGTTTCTGCGCTGAGATTCAATCGCTATTCATTAAATAGTTCCTGAGTCTTTTCTTGAAGATCAAAAGTGAATTCGCTTCTTTTACATTGTATATACGAAGGGCATCATTTGTAGGATCGTTCTTTAGACGATCTGTTCTTGCAAATGGTATAACAAATTGGTCTGCGTTCCTAGCATTGTATTGATTCTTTTGTGATACCCTAACAAATGGCACTTGTGGGGACAAGTTGAGGTTTAAGCATTTGAAGATAAACTTAGCTTTCTCCATTATAATGATTTGGCTAAAAGTTAATGCGTTACACGATTGGTACACTAATTTTGTTGACGTGAGCCTTGGGAGATTATGCATATTTTTATATGCCTTAGTTAACATCCTGTAGATGATATTAATGTTTATCTTTGATGACTGACTCCAGATTACCACTCCGTAATGTAATTTCGACAATACGAATGCATTTAGAACCAGTTGTTTGATGTTCCTCGGGAATCCCTCGTACCTATGTAATAAGCCGATTATGGGGGCTAATTGCCTTCTTAAGCTGTTTATATGTGGGAACCAAGTTAAACGGTGGTCAATGATTAGGCCAAGATATTTAAATTCAAATACCCTTTGCAGATTTTCGCCGTTAATTTTTATATCAATATCAATGTCTTCCTTGTTCTTTTGTTTAAAAATAACAAACTTAGTCTTTGTTATATTCAGCGCTAGTTTATTTTCGTTTAACCACAAACTATATGTTTTCAGATCCTCATTGATGGAGTCTTCAATGGCATTCTTGTTACATCCCGAGTACAGGAGTACTGTATCATCAGCATATAATGTGTAATGCCCATTTAGTCTACATGTAATCAAATTATTCGTGTATAATAGGAACAAAGTGGGGCCTAGTATGGAACCTTGTGGAACTCCTGATTTCATTGGTGCTGGGTCACTCAAAAAATTATTGACTTCTGTTATCAGCAATCTACCTTTTAGATAACTGTGAAATAACTGATTCGCTTTGCCTTGTACACCATATGATTCTAATTTACGAAGCAGAAGGTCATGGTCGACCGTATCAAACGCTTTCTTCAGATCCACAAAAATGGCAACAGCATAGTCTCCATTGTCAAGCCTTTCATTGATGAAATGGGTTACTGAGATCAAAGCATCAAGTGTTCCTTTGGTTTTTTGAAAACCATATTGATGGGAATTTAGGATAGAATTATCCACAATGAACGATGTTAAACGGGTGTTAATTATTTTTTCAAAAATTTTACTGAATCCTGTAAGAAGCGCAATCGGGCGATAGTTATTCGGGTCCGAACGATCACCTCCCTTAAATATAGGAATTATTTTCGCTAGCTTCCCCTCCTCAGGAAACGTCCCGTTTTTGATGTGCTCATTGTAAAAATCAGCAAGGAGACCTGCTATTTCGTCTCTGACGAGCATGATTTCATCCATTGTTATGTTATCACTGCCTGGAGCAGTGTTCTTCTTCATTGCCTCGATGGTTTTATGCACCTTGTCTTTGTTGGTTGGATGGATGTGAAATGTGGATCTAGGCGAGGTATTTGTATCATTCCTTATACTTGTTGGAGGAGCACCGAGCTCGCTCGTTATTTTTTGACCAATAGTTGAGAAGAAGTTATTTAGAATTGTTGCTGCTTCATTTTGTTGCGAAGAATCAGGCAGAGAGACTGGAATGATCTGCAAATCAGGTGAAAAAGTCCGGGGAAGAGAGTTATCTTTTACTTCGTTTATTATTTTCCATATTTCGCGATTATTATCAGCCGCTGCCTCCAATCTTTTGGAAAAATATGAAAATTTTGCTTCCTTTACGAGACGTTTTGACTCTTTTTTCGCTTGAATATATATGTACTTAAGCGTCAGATCTTCCATGTTCCGTCTGAAATCCGTATACGCCTTCCTCTTTCTTATACTGGCTTCTATAACTCGTTTCGTAATCCAAGTTAGCTGGCGACATCTAAGTTTTTTCTCGATGGTCGAGTGACGTTTGGATTCAGAGATCATATTTGTCAGTTCTGTTAGATTAGTAGGTTTCTGGGTTTCCAATACCCGTTGAAGATGTGTTTTGAAGAGGTCCTTATTTACATATCGAAACGATTTGTAACTAGGCTTTTGTTTATGAACGTTGAAGTTTTGGATGCTTATTTTTAGAACCTGATGGTCTAGCTCTGGCCAGTTCTCTCCTTTGAAATTAATTTTTTCCGCAGTAAGCTTATCATTTATGACTATATGATCTAGGCAAGTATTGGAAACAGGACGAGTAATTGTTTCGTTATTAATAACAACAGCACCATTTGTATCGAGAGTATCTTTATATAGCCTTGATTCTGAGGACTCGGTGATTAAGTCAATGTTTGTGTCAGCTACTGTGAGTAAATTTTTTTCTGCTGAGTATATGTTGTCTAGAACAGAGCAAAGATCTTGCGCGTTCAAACGGCTGGGGTTGTAGACAGTGCCGATTTTTATTTTTTTACCAGCTTGGATTAACTCGATTATTATCATATTATATTTATCAGGGGTCACACGATTAGTGGTGAAATTTATTGAGTTTTTAATATAAATTGCTGTGCCGCCACCTCTTCCGGGTCTGCAGGAGAAAACTGAATGATAACCCTGAATGTTAAAATATTTAGCTTCCTCAGGATAAATCCAGACTTCATTTAGTATGATCACGTCTATGTTGGGATTATGCTGCAGATAAATCTGAATGTCACTTAGTTTGTGCCGTAAGCTTCTAATATTCGCATATAGGAGAGTCAGTTGCTTGCCACTTAGTCGGTTTGTATCGTTACAATTCATTTGCAGTCGTAGTCAATGCTCCTCCTGGCAATCATTATCCTACGTTGGTATTCTGGGCACTGAGTAGAGTCTGATCTGTGGGAGTAATCAACATTCTTACTGTTACCCGCGCAATTGAAGCATTTCTCGAAATCACTTTTACAGGCCTTCGTTTCGTGCTTTCCTGCACACTTAGCACATGTTTGCTCCCCTTCGCACTTTTAAGTCTTGTGATTAAACTTTTGGCATTTATAGCACCTCGTAATATTGTAGTCTTCCTTGATAAAATAAGACCCATAATCAATATTGACGTATCTGTTTACCAATCTTTGGTACATACACCCATTCACCTGCAGAATATGTAACCACTTTCCATTTCTTGTCTTTCTGGCGTGAACTACTTCCATTTTTTCATTCTCCCCAATATTAGGGTTCAAGGAATGTATTTCATTCGTTAACTCCTCAGTAGAAAACTCTTTTTCTAGGCCATTAATTACCAGTCTTGGTTGACGGGATTTGGTCTCCATAATATCATATTCGTCCCGCATTATTTCTTTTGCCATGTTGTAAAGCGTGGTTGTGTTTTCGTTTGATGATGTTTTTATGATGGCACCGCCATCACGAATTGGCCGCAGTAGTTGCAAAGGAATTTTTCATTTGGACGGCTTTATCTTCGACTTGAACTATAGTTATGAGAGCCACACAAATATATTTCCACGAACCAAAAGTTTCGGGAGAAATTATATGGATCGCATCATAGAGCCGATTCTCCACTTTTGAAACTAAACTTAGACTTGATCGAACTATTTCCAGTCAGAGACGAGTTGCATTTACTTCATCTAGGTGTTATGAAACGCCTTTTGCTTGGTTGGCGTGACGGAACATTCCGTAATTCCGACACAAAGTGGAGAGCTCAAACGATAAATGAGGTTTCCGAATATCTATATAAATGTACGATGCCTAGAGAATTCCACCGAGCAGTGAGAGGGCTAGACTGTTTGCCGCATTGGAAGGGAACCGAATATCGTACCTTCTTACACTATATAGGATTTGTTGCGCTAAAAGATCATTTGACACTGGAAGTGTACGAACATTTTATGCTTCTCTTCTGTGCGGTGAAAATTTGTTCTTCTGCACAGTACTTTCATATGCTTTCATTGGCTCACACGATGCTTCTTCCGTATATTGAAATATTTGCAGAAATTTATGGTGAGCAGTATGTTACCAGCAACATTCACAATCTATCACATTTAGTGGCTGAGGTAGAAAGATTTAGTAAGCTTGCTTCCTTTAGCACGTATCCGTTTGAAAATATTTTTGGTAGAACTAAACGCCTACTGCGACACGGAAATCGTCCTCTGTCTCAAATTGCTAGACGAATAATGGAAGATATGATTAGTATGGAGCCATATAATCATATTGACACTGAAAAGCTTAATCCATCCCATCTAAACTGCATATTGACCAAACGAAATAATGGAGAAAACATCCCGGAATCATTAAAATCGTCAGATAATGTTGAACTACCGTTTTATTCAAAAATCCAGCTGAACAATTTTTGCCTTGGTACAGATCCACCAAATTGTTGGTTTCTTTCTAAACAGAATAAAATAGCTTATGTCACTAACATAATATTTTCGGTAGAAAATAAAACAATTATATTGCATCGAATTAAATACAAAAGAAAATTTTTTCACACTCCCAATTGAGTCGAGACATTTTAATATTTTTTGTATCCATCGCGATGCTTACCTGAAACAAAACATACCAAGACTATTTAATATAAGTAACGTAAAATGCAAGCTGGTACGCCTTTTTTATCATGATCTATTTGTATACATGCCTCTTTTGAACACCAACAACTAACTAAATATTGTCGCGTGTTATTGGTTCGCGGCCTATAATTTTAACGTTCCGGGAAAGTGAAAACGCAATGTCTTTTAATTTAAGTTAAAAGAGTTTATTCAATAAAATGCACAATAATCAGTTAACACTTTCACTAATTTCAATTGTCACTATTAAAATTATCTAACACTTGTCCATAAATTTATTATCGCAATTGTCTTCTAAATTACTTCACTATTACGAAACACACTTTTCTACTACTCGAAGAATATCGCTTCCCACACACAATCGCAGTTCTTCTCGCGGTCGAATGAATGATTCCCCCATTCATTCAGCTCGCCTTTATATAGGGTCTCTACCTATTCACCCATTTCTCGCACATTGGCGAATGTTCTACCGAGAGGTACCTGGTAGGTTCGAGCAAATTAATGAATGGAGTGACGTCACTTGCAGATGTTGATCATGCTTGTTGGGTTCTCGTGGTTTCGAGTGAATTCGTGTTCTTCATTGTTGTGAGCACAATTGCGACAGTAGCTCGCAGAATTATTTGTACATGTAACAATATTAAAAAATATGTTATGAATAGTTTTCAAGACATTTATTTTTGGTTGACTCAAAAAATTCATTAAATACAAGTAACAAAATTAAAAAATATTCATTATAAGTAACAAAATAAACGTTGGTTTCTTTAATAAAAAAATGTTGTATTCAATCTAAATGAGATTGGTTATCCTCGCTGGAGCTGTCATGATTATGTTGATCAATATTTGTTACATTCAACGTCTTTGATTCATGATGTTTCAATGATGATCTCTTCCGACGTTTCACCCGAGAAGCCCGCATGGCCGGTTGGGCGAAGCGCCTTGCAGAATTCGATATGATTTTTTGAAAACAATCTTTCAAAGATTCCTTTGTATATTTCGTATCAACCGACTGAACTACATCAAGGGAAAGCTGGAAAGTTCGCGAGAACTTTTGGAAGCATTCCTTTTTCGATTTCCTAGAGAGACTGGTCCACGTTGTGAGTGTGAACAGTCGCCGGGTAAATACATGGTCCACGAGCGCGTAGGCCACATCGTCCCCATACATGCCACTATTTTGGCCGCAAACAGACTGAAGTTTTCTGATCTAAAGTGAAAACAAAATTGAGATATTACAAGTAACACATTTATTTAAAACTTTACCACTTCTTGCGCATATTCGCTATCTTTTAAGTTCTCCTCAAAATCAGCTAGCTCTTCGATAGTATCCATTCGGTTGAATGCAGAATTAATCAACACGGGCTGGGATGATGAAAATGGGGACTTTAAAGACTCCAGCGATGCCAAAATTTTAGCCTGCCCCTTTGCCAGGTAATCCAATGTTGCAGCGTGCTTGGCTTGCGTTTCAATTATGGCAAGAAGTGTGCTCATAATTGAGGGTTCAGACAAAGTAGTACCTTCACTAATTTCTACGTCATCAAAAACTAGTTCTTGCGCGGATGGTTGAAAATCTCTTTCATTTTGAAAAATGTACGTGATTTGGCCAGAACTCGTTGGCATATTGTTTATTGTGCTGGTTACGAGTTGAAGTGGTTTTGTAGGGCCGCTAGTAGAAACCGGCTTTGAATTTTCCGTGATTGAACTATACGCAGTTGACTTTTCTGATGAAATGAACTGGGTGAAAAGAAAGTGCTCAAATTATTATCACTTACAATGTGTTATTCATTTATTACCTCGTTGTAGTTTGTTCGGTTGGCGTCCCCATTTTCCACAAAAACTTTTCTGGAAGCGGCAGAACGCCTAGGAAACATTTTTTTTCTTACTGGCTCCTCCATCTCACTAGTGTCGCTGTGATTGGACATGTTTTTCACTTCCTGAATAGCCTCCGCATTAGAATTAATATTGCGGCGCTTCACAATGCATGGGTATTCAATCCATCCGTCAGTTACAGCACCGGGCGGCTGTAACTGGGTTTTAATTGCTTTGCCATGCAATTTATCCGGTGGCCAAATAAGTTTTCCCGATATCTCCCACGCTGATGGCACTGCAGCTATCTTTTTGATTCCACCTTCAAATGTTTCGATCACTTTAAACTCCATGTTTCACAATGCACCTCAACTTACTATGCACGAATTTGATCTGCCGTGTGGTTCGAAGTTTTTGGTTGTGTGTCCAATACAAACTGAGAGCTCGGTAAATGCTGTAAGCAAAACCGCTTTCGAAGCTTTACCGAAGTTTTCATGCATAGTTGCAGTGTACAGTTTTTAATGTTTTCTGTTAGGTAGCGCGCAAACAACGAACGCTTGCCACTCCACAAGAGATCGTATATAAAAATTTTCGTGCCCTTAAATTTCTGCCAAATACATTTGGAACACTTATTCTTGATAAAGTTGTCGCAAACTGCCACCGTTTATACCTTCACAAGCTGAAGACTCTATACACTTTGCGGGCACTTCTGTAAAGTTTCTAAAATATTGTTCGCAGCATCTATCGAGGCTTCAGCTCGCTTATAATAAACAAAGACCTTTTATTTCAGTAAAAGATGTAAAACTCAGCCAGGAAAATGGACTTCCAAATACTTTATTTTGAACAGCTTTGCTTTGAGGAAACATCGCGAAGGATACTTAAATATCGTTACATAATCGGAAATGAAGAAAAATATATTTTGTTTTCATTTCGATAAAATATAGTTACATGTATTTACGTGTTTTCTTCCCAAAGCATGAAATTGACTGCAAGCTTTTTTTTCGAAAAGTCTGTAGCAAGGTGGAAATAGTTTAGCTTGATTTGAGAATTAAAAACAATTACTCTTCGCATACGCTAAAATTGTTTTCTTCTGCTGGATCAAAATGGATTTTGCATGTTTTGCTATGATATTGCAATGAAACACCACTTCTCATAAGCATATTTTGCTTTTAGTGTTTTTAGAGAAGCTTAATAGAGATCATAATATATATAGAAGTGGACGAATTTAAAACCTGTATCAGCATATTACAGGTTTGGCTCAGAGGTAGAACGTCGGACAAAGGAACGCAGGAACCCAGGTTCAAATCCCCACGCAAGAGTATTTCATCATTCCATTCTTGAATACAATTTAAATATGTATAACAAATTAACAAACAGATAATACGCCAGAAATACTATGCTAACTGAGTGCGGTATCTAAATGGAAGGAACATTCTTATATTTTAAAAGTTTGCTGGCTTTTGTAAAACTCTCATAAATTGCTTGTAAAAGACCTTTCCGAACCTCACTAAAGAAGCGATCAGCTCTTGATATTAGTCTCCGTAAAAGAGGTATCCCTTTCTTAGCGAAGTACTATGGAAGCAGAAAAAATTATGAGCCTCCTTTAGGCTCCCTTTAAGTCTTTTGGAGAATTCAATGAAACATGCGAAAGATCTGATAAAACACTTACCGAATCATTACAGAAGTTTAGAAACGTTAACTTCCTTAAGTCTTTCTTTAGGTATTTCCTTTAGGTCTTTTAGAGGAGCCAATGAGACTTGCGAGAGATGTTATGAAAGCTTTTACGGAGCCGCTATAAATGTAAACAAGCTTCGGTAAACTGATAAAATGTTCTCCTTTTTAGCCTAACCAAACCTTTTCAGAAGCTGTAAAGAAGCAAAATAGGCAGCTCTATAAGACTTATTAGATGTGAAATTGCTACTTGGGAACTTCTTTAACCCGTCTGAAAAATAAGTTTTCTCGCACTCTGCAAAGTAGGCCCGGGGAGTGACTTTTTCAAGTCTGGATTATTCCCCTATATTGCCAGTATAAAATTTGCGTTTAACGTATTTAATTGTTTCGTTTCATACTTGGAAACTTCTTCAGTACTAATTTCTATAAACCTAAAATCTATCTATATGAAAACAAAAGTTTTTTACTAAACCAATTACCTAACCACATTTTAATTACGAAAAGAAAGGTCTAGTCATTACAAGGATATTTACTTAATGAGTTTAAATAGCCACGTATTTCCATTACTCAGATCAAAGTTCCTGACTCCTAGATGCAAAATATATAGTTCATTACTCTAAAGAAATACATTGCAGCATTAAAGGGGGACTTGCGTTTTTTTAAAGTATGTAAGATCAACAAAATCTCACCGAAAAGCCACACTGTCTAAATGAGGTCAGAGATTCCTTTCAAAAACACTACAATGGTCAAACGTCTGGAAATGGAGTTTGTAAAAGAAAGCATTCCACGACTTTACAGTAAATTCGAGAAGAACACCAAAGAGGCATATACAGAGTTATCCATTTCGTGTTTGGGAAAGTATAGCCCTGTGATTTGACATTGGTCAAAACTAAATGTCATATAATGCATGTTTTTTTTAGGAAAGTATAACCCTGCATAAATGTCCCAACCAGCTGATAAGGTTGGTTTACAGAAATCTGTGACAGAACGCCACTGATGTCGACGGGTGGGGAGAGAATTAAACAAAAACTAAGTGATCGCGTGTGAAAAACGATCATCGAGTGCAACATTTTATTTAATTTGAGCCCAATATTGCTGTAATATGAACGAAAAGGTCATCGTAGTTAAAGACTGTGGTAGACTAACCATCTATCCAACATGCATGCTTGTGCCCCTGGAGCTAAGCAACGGTTTGCAAAATGATCCGTATTCATGTGCTGACCTCATCGTGGGGACACGCAATTTTGTCGCCGAAGCAAACACGTGCAACTCTGTTGCGCCTGAATGCCGCTGACGGCACACATCTGCGCACGTCCAATATCTACACGACGACGTATTGAATGCGCGTCAGCATATTCGAATTGGAAACAACAGAAGCAGAGTTGATGATGTATCGAATGCGCTGACGGATGTGCGGCCAGAAGAAGTGTCGTTTACGATACGCCATCAGCGTTATCAATGAATTCCATCTATGAACGTCCACGTAAATCTCAGCTTTGAATCCGAGACAACGTTACCCATTTTATCTTTTGCATTTCTTATCTCAATAAATTTATATGTAGAAATCCTCATATGTTCGTTGTTCCATACGGCAACCATCTATATGGCGACCCTGACCATCGTGCCAGACTCTACGACATCAACGAATGGGTAACACGCAACTATTGGCCACAATAAGAGACGTTACGAATACGCTGGTGGTGAATTCAGAGCTGCAAATCCAGGGCTCTAAAATCGAGTTGCTGTTAGTGCTAGTGCTGACTATCAATTCCATCAGCCTTGCCTACGAATTGTACGGAAGTTACATTCACGGCGTGAAATGTCGCGCAGCCACGACCAACGCCTAAAATGGTCACACCAGCGACAGCAACGCTAATGCTCGTTCCACGAGCCAGGCCCACACCAAAGGAAGAGGTCCATGACACGGAAAGAATGGCACGTGTTGCGTTCAGAGTTTCACCCTTATGGCAGGAGGACGTAAAGCCTTGGTTCACCCAGGTAGACGCAAACTTTACCACCAGCCGAGTAACCGATGAAACCACGAAATTCGACCTCCTCGTGGTGAACCTCGATATAAAGACCATACAACAGGTTTGTAACATAGTAACGAACCCCCTATCCAACAAAGAGCACAGTGCCCTGAAAAAGGCTCTGTTGGCTATCTACGCTGATTTGGCGAAACAGCATATTCAAAAGATACTGTCCGAGATCGAGCTAGGAGACCAACGCTCATCACAGCTCCTCAATGAGACTCATACGCTTGCCAACGGAAATGTTCCAATACTCTGCGCCAACAGATGAGGAGCATCCTATCAGCTAACAACGCCCCACTTTAGGATCTCGCAACAATCGCTGATTGCATGCACGAGGTCACCCAACAGTCAGCCGCGGCAGTCGCAAAGGTAGATGAGACGCGGCACAGCATCCCAGCAACGCTGTAAATCCCAAGTGAGCGATGCAATCTCGCCTCCGCAGTACGCAACTTTAGCCACCCGGATGATAAGGCTCGAGGACGCACTTCAAGCTCTGAGTAACCAACAGCGATCAACTTCGCTACATAAAGCACATCACACGTGGCCTACGCAGCAGCAGGCATCACCAACACGCCGCACCAGAAAATCGTACGATCAGCATTGTTGGGACCATCAGCATTTTGGACTGAGGGTTCGGACCGTGCACACTAAGGGACCGGCAGTCAACGCTAAGGCATGAAGACTTTCACTCGACAAGATGGCCGAGTTTGACCACTTTATCCAACTCGGAATTTGTCGCTCATCAAAAAGCGCATGCAGCAGCGCTTTGCATATAGTGAAAAAGACAAATAGAGACTGGCGACCATGCAGGGACTACTGTGCACTCAACAACCACACAATCCCAGGCCACTATACAATCGGATTTCTTCAGGACTGTGGCACAGCTCTCCATGGAATGACGGTTTTTTCCGAGATCGATTTGTAGAAGGCATTCCACCAAATTCCCGTGGAACCAAGTGACATTCGGATGATTGCCATCATCACCTCGTTTAGATCGTACAAATTCATGAAGATAACATTCGGACCTTGCAACGTAGGTCAGACTTTTCAGCAATTCATTCACGATGTGCTTCGTGGCTTAAACAACGTATTTGTTCACCTCGACGACATACTGATCTTCTCGTACACCCAACAAGCACAACCGGTTCACGTAAAGCAAGTGTTGAACCGACTAGTTAAATTCAGCCTGATTATCAACATTTCTAAGTGCCAATTTGAAAAACTGGAAGTCAGGTTTTTGAGACATGCCATCAACAACCACGGATTGAAGCCTTTACCTAAAAAAACGGAAGAGATTCCCGAAACACCGAGGCCGAAGATCGTACATCGACTGAAGTCTTTCTTGGGGATGGTCAACTTCTTCCGCCGTTTCCTTCCATGTGCAGTCCAACACCAGCGCACCCTATTGCGGCTGATTACGGGGAACCGCAAATGCAACCAAATAGCTCTCAACTGGATGGACGAAGAAGCAACTGCATTCGAACAGTCAAAGGCGGACTTAGGATAGGCACCAACCCTTGCCCATCCTGACTCTAACGCTTTATGGTATCTTTCCGTCGAAGTCCCAGACTACGGTATCTGAGCCGTACTGCAAAAAACTAAGGAAGAAATCACAACGCCACTTGAATTTTCCTCAAGGAAGTTAACAGACGCCCAACAAAAGTACAGCACGTACGACCGGGAACTTTTGGCTTTATACAAAGCAATTAGACACTTCCGGTATATGGTCGAAGGCAGAGTGCTCACTGTTTTTACCGACCACAGGCCGTTGCACTCCATCAACATCACCGAGGCAACAACGCCAGCTGAACTTCATATCTCAGTTCACCACGGAGATACGACACGTCCCAGGCCGAGAGAATACCTTCGCTGACTATCTTTGAAGGATAGGTATAATTCAAAAGATCGAGTTTAACACTATCACCCTAGCACAGAAGGGTGACCCCGAGCTTCACGTGCTAATGAACACCCATGACCAATCACTTGAATGGAGTCAGCAGAGGTTAAATGACCCCTCCCTAAACCTCCACTGCATCGTGACCTCAGAGAGGATATGCCCTTTCATCCAGCAGAAGTTTTGAGCTTTAGTTATGCTGAACATCTACGGTCCCTCACATCCAGGCATCCGAGCGACCAGAAAGTTGATTACTGACCGATGCTTCTAACCTTCAATGACCAGCAATATCAAGAGTTTCATTCGAGCCTGTCTACCATGCCGGTCCAACAAAATCACTCGGCGAATGAAGTCATCGATGCAGAGATACAACTTACCCGATGCTTAGTTCGAGCACATCAACATCGACCTCATCGGGCCAATGCCACTGAGTGAAGGATTCCGATACTGTCTCACTGCTGTAGACAGGTTCTCCCGTCGGTCCAAGATGTTATCAATCGAGATGATTAGGGCAACAACAGTGGCGGAAGCACTAACTAGCATATGGATCAGCCATTTTGGAGTCCCTGGATGCATTACAATCGACCTGGGTAGACAGTTCGAGAGCCAGGTTTGCAAAGCGCTAACTATGATGCTCGGAATCACGCACTTGCGAACGACACCCTACCACCTGGCGTCCACTGGAATAGTGGGGCGGTGGCATCGCACTGTCAAAACCGCGATTTGCTGTCACGACTCACCCCATTGGACCAAGGTGCTACCAATCATACTACTGGGATTAGGATCAACGCTGAAATAAGACATCTGCTCGACACCAGCCAATATGGTCTACAGAACGACAATTCACCTACCCAGAGAACTCTGTAATACTTCTCATGCTGGCACGAATGATTCAAGCTTCCAAAAGGATGTCTACCTTAATCTCGTGCAATACGGCACACCACAACACGGATGATGTCTTTGTGAACAAAGATCTGTCAAATTGCATGCCCGTCTTCGTCCGAAACGAAAAAGTCAAGGCCCTACTCGCACTACCTTACGACGGTCCGTACCCGGGGTTGAAACGGAAGGACAAGTATTTCAAGGTTGACGTAAATGGACGACCAACTGCCATATCCACCGACAGGTTAAAACCTGCATTCTTTACGGAGGACAAGCAACCAATCACACCCAGCATGACGAAAACAAAGATTGGGCATGGGATCCACACGCCAGTACGATTCGCAGCATAATGGCACCAAATTGCGGCCCCGCCACTGCAGGGAGAGTACTGTGGTGGACTAACCATCTACCCAACATGCATGCTTGTGCGCCTCCGGCTATGCAACGGTTTTCATGGATGATCCATATTCATGTGCTGACGCCATCGTGGGGACACGCAACTTTGTCGCCGAAGCAAATACGCGTAACTATGTTGCGCCCGCATGCCGCTGACGGCACACATCTGCGGATATGCAATATATGCACGTCGACGTATTGAACGCGCGTCAGCATATTTTAATTGGAAACAGCAGAAGCAGAGTTAATGATGCATAGAATGTGCTGATGGATGTGCAACCAGGACAAGTATCGTTTACGATACTCTGTCAGTGTTATCAATGAATAAAAGCAGATAACATAAGTTTCAAACATTTATTCGTTCCTTCAGTCATCCATTTGCCAGTCAATTGGTTTTTCATCTACGTCCACGTAAATCTCAACTTTGAATCCGAGACGACGTTACCCATTTTATCTTTTGTATTCCTTATCTCAATAAATTTATTTGAAGAAATTGTCAAGTGTTCTTTGTTCAACACGGCAACCATCTATAATACTAATAGTTTTCTTAGTAAAATCTCGAGAAAACAGGTTTCGGTCAATGTAATTGGGTACAGAATGCTCTTAAGTCAAAGGTGAAGATTTCTGAAATATAGAGCTATGTGCTTAGCAACAAATGTGAAAACCATTGAAATTAGGGTGTAAGTTCTTTGAATAATTAAGAATTCACCCAAATCGTACCGAGTGATTTAGTGTAGCAACCAGCTTAGTATGTAGGAACTATAAGCTTCTGTGCACCAGCAAAGCTTACACTCACTCGACCAACTGGACTGGCTCATTTCGAAGCATAAAACCCATTGCAGCAGTAAGAGGAGGTAAGTCTTCTAGAGGTGCTGATTAGATTGCAAAAACAAAACTTTCTCTATGAAATTCCCCAGCAAAACATTTAAAAGCATCTCTAGCTTAATTAGTTGTCATCAACTCGCGATTGCAGCGTGTCTTGCGCACTTGTAACCTTTTTACAATCACCCAATATCGACACGGTATTGCCAGCTAGAATTTACCAAAATACCTGCCATCATCACAAAACAAGGTGTTTTCGAAAATAAACGAGACTTTTGTCATAAATTTTTTTTAGTGGCGCCATCTGTGAATCAGATAGTGCATTGGAAAGTTACATAACTCCCTGACTTCCAGTGAAAGTTTGATGATATTCGGTTCAGTGGAAGCGAAGTTATTGCGTCTAAAGTGACAGTATGTTTGTGTCATCAGTACAAAAACGAGTTTCGAAAAAAGAGCTAATATCAAATTTTGTTTTGGAATTGGTAAAACGTTCACCGAAACATTTGAATTGGTGCAAAAAGTTTACAGCGATGATTGTCTATCTCGTGCCAGAGCTCATGAGTTGTTTCCACGTTTCAGGGATGGTCGTGAGGACATAAAAATATCGATTTATCGAATTTTAACCGATCATTTGGGCTTACGAAGGCCTCCGCACGTTTTTTACTGCATTTGACAGCATTGCATGATAAAATCTAATATATGAACTGGAAAATAGATTATTTTGCTATGATCTACATGCATTTGCTTTAAATTGGCTAATTATTAGTAGTCAAAATGATGAAATTATGAAAAAATAACCTAAAATTCTTATTTTCAAGTAGCATCATTTTTGGTTTGTAATTTCAATACTCGTATAATTACTATTATTTTATTTTAAACTATATACAGCCCGTTTGAGAAAGGAGGAGGGAACTTCTTGTTTCTTCAACCCACAGCTTCCATGGTTCCTCATCTCAAAGCCCCAATTAAATGTTAGTAAATGCTCTCGGGATCGCACATTGGGTTTACTGGTTCCCCAATAATGGAACATTAAATGCCAAGAAATGCTAATAACTGTAAATATAGTACATCTACAGCTCTGCTACTAAATCCTACTTCCACCCCCTTTGTGAGGACGTAAGAGGGTGAAGGCGAATCTTCCGCGCCTGATAACGGAATCGACGTAATAACTATGCCGCCGGAATGGAGTTTGGCCGACGGGCTAACTCCCCTTCCCTGGAAAACCTTTAATTGTTTGGAAACCTGCAGATAGGTCTCGGAATGGATTGGACTCACGGCAACGACCTCGCAAACAAAAAAAGGACTATGGAATTGGATACTGGAATGTCAGATCACTCAATTACCCTGGCGCTGTTAAGGACCTTTTACAACAGGCCAGTCAATATCAATTAAAAATACTGCCAGTCAAGGAAACGAATTGGACTGGAAACCACATTCAAGACATGAGATCGCACACAATATTTAAAAGTGGGAAGCCTACTGGAAAATGAGAATTCGGAGTGGCTTTCATCGTGGATAGGGAGCTCAAATCGCACGTTATTGATTTTAAGGCAATAAACGAACGGTTGTGTGTGATCCATATAAATGCGAAATTCTGCAAAATCTAGCTGATAAATGTTCCTGACTAAAGAAAAGGCCGAAGAAACAAAGGAAACGTTTAACAATCACCTAGAAAGATTGGTCGACTCATTGCTTACAAAAGACACAAAGATAATTCCAAGTGATCTCACCACTAAGGTCGACAATGAGCTATCTTATTGGGGAACGATTGGAGGATCAAGCATCCACGATGAAGCAAATGACAACGCCCAGTGCCTGATTGACTTTGCATGTAGCAGAAATCAAGTCATACGTTTGACTTGCTTCCAACATCCACGCATTCACAAAATGACCAGTGTATCACCGGATGGCAACACAAAAAACCAGATTGATCATATTCTGATCCAACAACGTTGGGCGTCGAGCATACTTAACGTCCGTACATACCGAGGAGCCAATTGTAACTGAGATAATTACCTGATCAAATTTACCTATCGATGTCATATATCAAAGGCATATTTGGCAAAGACCAGCCCGCTGCAAAAATTTGACATAGAAGGACTCCAAATGGCGTCTGTGGTCAAAAATTTCACGGAGGTCTGGCTCCCATTTTATCAGACGCGTCGTTAGAGACAAGCAACGAGCTCTGGATTGAAGTGAAAGTGGCTATTAGGAATGTGGCAGAACAGATGATCGGACATCAAGCCTGGCGCAAAGGGAATGTTTGGTTCGATGATGAGTGCCAGAAACCGTAAGATAAAAAGAATCAGGCGTACAAAGAAAACGTAGGTGGGTAAACCCGGATGAAGAGAGAACACTATGAAAATCTCAGAAGAATAGCGAATTAGATCATTAAGATTAAGAAAAAATAGTATAATGACCAATTGAGAAGTATAGATGTAAGTTTAGCGAGCAACAACACAAGACAAACATAAAAAGTAGTGAAAAGCCTGAAACGTGGTTATCAGCCCAAAACCACGCTCTGTCGTGATGACATCAGCAATATCATCGCTGATGAAACCAAGATTAAGGAAAGATGGGCATCATATTGTAAGAACCTCCTTAATCCTCCGCACAGCTTCAGAACATTGAAGCCTATACATGTCTGGGGAGAGCTTCCGTTGGCCCCATCAACTCTGGATGAAGTTTGTTCCATCATGAAAGCCCAAAAGAATAATAAAGAGTCGGGCATCAATGAGATTCCAGTGGAGCTCATCAAATATGGTGGCTATAGTGTTCATCAAGCTATTCACAAAGTCATCCAGCACATTTGGTAACAAGAACACATGCTGAAAGAGTGGAGCTAATCAATTATATTCCCTATCCACAAAAAAGGTGACAAGTTACAGTGCGAAAATTATAGAGGCATATCACTACTTTGTACGGTGTACAAAATATTTTCAAAAAACTTAGAAAATAAGATCGGATCGTATACCAACAGTATTGGTGGGGGGTATCAAGGTGGTCTTAGAGCAAGTAGATTGACTAAAAACCAATTGTTCACAGTCAAGCATGTACTTGAAAAATGCTGGGAGTTCAACATAGACGTACACCAAATTTTGGTTGACTTTAAGCTGCATACGACAGTATTGATCATAACGTAGCGTACCAAATAATGCTTTGCTTTGGCATTCCAGCCAAATTAGTCCGTCTTATTAAAATGAAAATAACGTCGACAACCTCCCAAGTCTGCATCAATAACCAGCTCACCAGTGCCTTTGACACAAATATCGGACTAAAACAGGGAGATGGGCTGGCCCCAGAGCTATGCTCTGGAGTACGTCATAAGGAAGCTACCTGTCGATGCGTGAGGTACATTACCATACAAGTCGAGCCAAGTAGTAGCCTGTGCAGACGACATCAACATTTTGTCACGGTCATTAATAACTGCCAAAGAACTGTTCCTCAAACTCAACTGTAAAGCAGAGCCAGGAAGGCTACAAATCAATGAAAATAAAACAAAGCTCATGATGTGGTTTCAGAAGAGTACCTCAGATACCCAAAATATCACACTTGGCGAATACAGTATCAAAAATGTGATCAAATTTGTGTATTTAGGCGCCAAAATAACGAATACGGGGAATGAAAGCGACGAAATATACCGAAAAATATAGCTTGCAATAAAAAAATTCATGCAGTCTTGGCGATCTTGAAGACTCGTACACAGGAGAACAAACCTCCAAGTTTCTTTCAAAGGCCTTTTTTTGCTATGGGTGTGAAGCATGGACCCTTACTCAAGCATCTGTCAATATATTGAGCGCCTTTGAGCGGCGGGTTCTGAGCGAAGCTAGACGGGGACCAATGGCAAATCCGGTACAACCATGAGCTTTATGAAATTTTTGACGAACAGGAGGTCTCAACGATTGTATGACTGCAGAAGCTCCAATGGGCTGGCCACATGAATCGCATGGACAAACAACGGATACCCAAAAAGTTATTCGTTGGGGGAACTGAAAGCCGGAGACCAGTGGGGAAACTGAGAGAACGCTGGTCTGACTCGGTCGACGAGGGCAATTCATCGCTGCTCGGATTTCAAAAATGGAGGCTGCGGTCAATGGACGAAGATGGTTGGAGAGGGGGTGTAGTGCTACGAAGAAGAAGAGGAAGAAGATTAACTTTATGAAATTTTTGACGAGCCTCAGGTCTCAAAGATTGTAAGACAGTAGAAGTTGCAATGGGCTGGCCACGCAAATCGTATCGTTTCCGCTGCTCAGATTTTGCAATTGGAGGACGAGGTCAATGGACCTAGACAGGTAGAGGCACTTGAGGCAGGAAGTGAAGATCTGTTAGTATTGTATTAGTCACTGCTTTAGTCTACTTCGTCAATTGTATATTATTTTGACTTTGGAGGCCCTAGGCTCAAATCCACTTGATTGATGGCTACTTGGCCTTGGTTGTGGCTTATAACATTGTAAAGTTTATGATATTCAATTCATGATTGGTTTTGTTGATTTAAAAGAGCCAATAGTGCATTTTTAGGGAAATAGTCCCTCAATCCAAACAAGTGAGAGAGTAGTTTTATTAGAAAGATTTGTTAGTCTAAAGCTGACAAAAGTTTTATTAGGGAAAATCAGTAAGTAAAATCATACAAACGCACCATCTTCAAGTGTTATTTTTTAAATTTATTTTCTTTCTGCCGTATGTTAACGTCAAAATAAGACCACCCACACAATCAAAAATAACTCCAAACACGATTGCCTATTTTCACCACAAATATGGTAGCAAGTGTATCAATAAATCATACCTTCCTGTTGAGCGATAATTCTTTGACCAAATAAGGAACCATTATTATCCAAGTCCTGTCCAGAATATCTATTAAACCGAAAGATGGTCCGAAAGAGAAAAATATAAAATTCACTCCACCATAGTTGGAGGCTCCGCAGATAAGGATGATGAAATGTAATGTTCATTTATTATTATTCCCTCTTGGCACTGAAGGAAAATGTTGAACAGTTTTTCATCCATTCGCCTCCTCCACTCATACGATACACGAGGATATCATTCGTGAGACGCAACAAGTATCCGTACATAAGGACTTCCCACGGCAACGACGATGATGGAAAGTTCAATGTGTTCCGTTGATTGGTTACCAACTTTTTTCCTTCGTACCTTTGAGCCATTTCATATCCCGATTTCAGCGAAGATATAAACGCTGGATATACCGTAGTCACTCTAAGGACGACACTGAAACCTTATTAATTGCCTCATTCTTACTCTCGACAAAGGTAATAATAATTCACCCTCACCGAACTGATCAAATGTACTTTAATGGATCAGGTTGGAAATTGATTTAGCCTTAAGGGTTCCCATGGGCATTGGAAAATGATGGTTCATGCAATGCGTTTTAATAATAAATTTAGACATAAATAGGAATATACGAGCGATGCTAATGTAAAATGAGAAGTTTATTATTGGTTAGGGAGTCACTAATTCAAAGGTTTCGCGGAGGGTTTGTGTGGTTGTGTAAGGAAGGAAACTAATTATGCTATTAACTTTCCGGGTATAAGGATGAACTATTATTAACTTACTAAACCAAATAATAAAAACAGTTGCTTTAACATCATGTTTCTTTAAAAAAATATTGAGTTAAATTATATCAATATTTATTCCCTTGTTAGAAAAATAAATCGGTGAAAAATTCTGGGACTCAGTTCACGATAAATCCCTAAAATAAATTTCACTTCACATTCTAATTATTTACGAGTGTATTGTTTTAAACGAAACAAAGATAAAGCATTTTCCAAGAAATCTGAAAGAATTGTCAACCTTTTCTGCCCGATTACTCTCAACCGACCTCTTTACTATCTTTCTGATCTTTCACTCCAATGAAAAACCACTAATCCTCTCAACACTCAACGCGAAAGAAGAAAAACCATTCAAACCCAACATAAAATATCTAAATCTCACTCGAACCTCTAGAACAAAAAAAAACACAACAAAAGTGGATCATTTTCCGTCCTAAATGAATGTTATCAGAAAATAAAGGGAAAACCCAGTAAAAGCTTTTTTCTTCAAACCTTAATGAGAATTTCCCGGAAATCAAAGGTTGTTTTCGACAAAAGTTCAAATGGCCAGAAAATAAAAGATACAATTTTCTTAGGCGATGACCTGACTCATTATTCTTTGGTAGATGCAAGCATTGTAATTATGCCAGGACAAAAGGATACTCAAAGTTCGTTTCAGTTTTAACGGCAGTCAAGGATGGATGTCTCGAAAGATATACAACCTAAAGAGTGATTACTTATTTACAATTTTTATCCGCTCGGCTCTTTATGCAAGAGCCTTCCAAAGATCTTGAAAAAAAAGTTGAAGTATAAATTAAACATTTTCAATGGCATGGAACAATCTTTTTTAGGTGGTAAGTAGACGCTGAAATTAAGATGTTTTGCTTTTTCTCCGTAAATTCATAAAATCTAGAGAACAGATTAATTAAAAAGTAATTGTATTGATTCCTTGTTTCTACAAAGTCTGAGGCATTGGCTCTAAGCTGTTGTATATATGAAAGGAGTGAAAAAAGGTGGTATGATAAGCCAGTCAATCATACAACTTGCGATAAAAAGCGGGAGATGTGGACAAAATTCATCCATGAAAAAATACGGCCCAATCCCACCTCCGGCATGAAAACGCACCAAACAGTAATTTTTTGCAGATTTTTGTTTGTTTTTGACCAATGATGCATATTTTACTTATTAACAAAGCCATTGAGCCAGAAACGAGCTTCATCGATGAAAATGATTTTTCGATGCTAGTAATTAAAAGTAATTTTTAATGATTTCCAAACATTGCTGGTTCGTGAACTTTACCATGATGAATATGTTTTAGCTACCGTTTTGACATTGACAGTTCATTAAAAAAGTTTTAGGGTGCGTGTACATACAGACACAAAATTGGTATGTCCCTAATTCAAAACCCTATGTCATGGGCACTTCCAATTCCAGATTACGCCAGTATGCAGTCGAAATGCTCATTGACAGGAGTGTTTCTGGAGGCTAGTTTTTTTAAAAAGTGCCAACCCCTACGTACGTGAGTAAATTGAGGTTTCTGTAAGGCTCCCCCGGATTAAGTGGAAAAATGACTCTGACTACAATTCTATTGACAAAATGGGAATGACGTTATCGCCGAAGTGAAACTTATGCATAAATAGCTCCAAACTAAATGCCATATCCTCTCCGACTCAGTAAAACCTTGGCAGGTCTAGAAGTACGGTAAAAGTCTGCACGATTGAGTTTGTGGTGTAGATTTGGTTGGAAAAGACTCCATGGAACCAAGCATACAAACGGAGACAGTAGCTTTGAGGGGTAACCCAATGAACCTGACTCTCCAAGAAACAACAAAACCAACAACAACAATAGCATCAACTGAAATCATGACAACGTCTACAGTACCAACGATGACAATATCGACAACCAGGATACCGAAGACAAGAACAGAAATGACCGTAGTTTACGTGGGTTCGACGAAAATTGGTTCGAAGCGCCAATCAATGCCCGCAGCCCAAAAGTTGGTGTCCCAGTCTACTCTTCGTTCTATGATATCCACAGCACAACTGGTGTGTGCTCGAAATTGCTTCATACGCTATTCAAGCTACCACGTTTCAGCCAACCATAGGCTCTTCAACCATTTAGGGAGTGACAGTAACCTATCATGGGCTAGCCCGTATTACAGATTTTACCTCTGCTCAGCTTTTCGTGATACTCGGCCTGAATGACACTGCCTATGTGGGTCCCAAACTGAAGTGGGTTGCCTCGCCCTGGGTACGTGGCGGCCGTCTTCCTCAAAGACTACTAGTTTCTGAGAATTTTTCTCAGAGGTTAGCAGATCTACCTGCGCTTTCGATACGCGTATTTTAACTGACAAGTTTATTATAGTCTAGGGCCGAGAATAGTCATCGCGGACTACAGTTCTCGGCCCTTACTTTAATTCTGTTCCTTATGCACACAAACACAACACAAACCACTGACTGCAAGCACAGTCAAACACCAGGTCCTTCACTTCACCTCCCTAGTAAGCTTACGCCGTTTGTTCAGCTTCACAGCCACCTCGCCTCCAAGTCTCCGCTTCCCCTCGCTACTACGCTTCGGCTCCTTTCACACGATTCAACTTCTCCATTCACTCATCATAACACAACACAACATACCTCAAGGTACATCGCTTCTTCCTTCTACTAGGCTACGCCATTTGTCGCGTTCCACATTTCCCATTAGCCACCCAACCTCCAGGTCTTCGCTTCCCTTCGATACGAGGTTCATTATTCCTTTCACTCAGTTCCACTTCACCCTTTAGCCATCTCACTTCCAGGTCTCTGCTACCCTTTGCTACTAGGCCTTGGTTCCTTTCACTCAGTTCATCTTCCTTCAGTCATCATACACAACCCCCCACATACCTCAAGATACATCGCTTCCCCTTTCTATTAGGCTACGCCATTCGTCCAGTTCCACTTCTCCCATCAGCAATCTCACCTTAAGGTCTCCGTTTCCCCTCGCTTCTAGGATCATGACTCTTTTCGCTCAGTTCCACTTCTTTCTCCCGGTCATTTACTCCTTTAGTACTTCGATACTTCCGTTCCTCTGGTACGTAAGTTCTCTTTTATCTATGAAATCTCATACTACTTCGACTTCCTCTTTGCTTCCCTTTCAGATTCACACCCTTACGGCAGCAAAAATGCTACACGTCCTGTTCCACTTCATTTCCACACTTCCCTTTCCTTCATCTTCACTCTGGCTTGGGACACTCATCACGAGTGCACATTGGGCAGATACGCTTGGCAGGGTTTGATGACAAGAACAATGACAACAATGACTAAGGCAACAAAAATGGATGAAAAACGCACAGAAATTTTCGTGGCATCTGAGTGCAGTAAGAAAACGATGAGCTGGAGCACCCGCTGCGAGAGAAGCAAGTACAGGGCAGTCAAGTTGAAAAACCTAAGAAGGAACTGAGAGGATCGAGAACCTCAAAGCCGCTCTCATAAATAATGAAGAGACTAAAGAGCTGAATTTGAGGCAAACAGTGAACAAGCTTATACTGGCGAATGGTATTGCTGCCATCACCAGCAAATCAACTGCGACAAGGAATGAATGTATTGAGGACCTTCCAACAGGCAAGTTGCAAGGCAGCTCAATTGCTCATGACCGTTCGGAAGAAGAGTGGTTCATACGGAAGATGAGAACGGTCGTGAAGGAAATAAAAGCCAGCTGTAATGTATAAAAGGGTATAAGCAAGGATGTCTTTACCAGTGTCCGAGAGCTAGAAGAACTCTAACGAGAATTGGACATTACGGACACTGGTGGTTGAGGGCAGAAAAAGAGCACAAGGCTGAGTTACTTGTCAAAGCACCAGTCAACTCAACTCTAATTACCAGCAAAATGGTAACCTAAAGTCCAATTTAAGGAGATGCAGAGAAGAGGAGGAAGAATGAAGTTCACAAGAAGTGCACTACATTAAACAAACTTCTCCAAGCAACCCGATCAAAAGCAGCAAAACCAAGTTAAATAGACAAATTTACTCTCGTGTTACAAAGGTTTTGTAATCGATTTCTCCAAAATGCAGTCGCCAGCAGCGAATAAAACCAAGAAACATGTCAAAGAGAAGTGCACAGTTAAAAAAAAATTCATTGTTTCTCTATTTTCAACGGTCGCCATTTTGTTGCAAAATAATAAAAATCATTCAAATCATGAATTCCCAATAACATTTATGTTATTGATCTTATTTGAAAATTTTGAGAAGATCAAATCAAAATTGCAATGCCTGATTCGATGGGAAGTCCATAAAATGCCAAAACTATGTGTTATTGTTGTTGTAATTCAACAAATTTCAAATGGCTATATCGATGTTCATCAAACATACAGAATGTAACGACCTTTTATAAGACTATTAAAATATCGAATTTCGTTGAGTTTAAGGTGACGTATACGATTTCATTCGGTAAAATGTGAAATTCGAAGATCATATAACTATTAAAAAAGTTTAGCGAATTTAGACTCCCAAGGTATTTGTTGTTGTCGTGCTCATACAAACCTACCTCCAGATCACCGGGCTCCAATCGCGAGGGGAGGGCACAAATTTTTCGTGTATTTCCCCCTCCTGTGCGCCTCTCGAAGCAGGAAATGTCAGTTTAAGACCTGTTTGAAAAGCTCTCATCAAGACTTTTCATTGGTTACCCATATCGGGTATCTTTGATGAAATTTTTTTTCCGGGGGCCACTCCCTTCTTTGGGGAGCCCACCTTTAAATGTCTTATAAAGTTTTTTTGTAATTGAACTTTGAAGAGAGCATCACTTTACACCTACATACAAAATATGATATTTCTAGCTAAAGTAGTTTGCGAGAAAAATGGCTGTGACATACGGACGGACGGACGGACGGAGAGACAGATAAGACACGATTTTAGTAGAGTTTTGTAAAATTATTTTATAAAACCCTAAAAAGCAATAAAAACTTCTCCAAATTATGGAAGATTAGCTGCTTTCTCAGGAAGCAAAGTATAGAGGAACACCTAGTTTCACCGCAGCTAGAGATAATCAGTGGTACAATCCTCTAAGGGAGGCTCTGGTAGACAAACATACCGGTGGTAAGTCTTACGTGGATGTCCTGCGAGAGGTGCAAAGAGTAGTTAAACCGCTCTCATAGCAATTTATATCTTATAAATTACTATGAGGGCAGTGTGGTCTATTCGGTCCCAGAGGCAACTTATAGGACTCTTATTATGATACCGTCAAAAAGGCTCTAAAGTGCTACTGTAGCCTCAAATGGGCAGCGCTCGATACCTGGAAGATTGACTGCTTCACGATAATTTTCGAGGTCGAAGGTGATATTAGACGTGAGATCCCCGGCTAAACAGCGGTTAAAATAAAGCTCGCCAAAGCAAAAACCAGGAAGCAATGTGTGGAGATCGTGACCTTCCTGAAAAAGATGCACAACAAATGCTCCTTCTTCTTTGTAGCACTACAGCCCCTCTCGGGCCTTCGCTTAGAGATATTTAGGGTATCTCATTTTCATGACCGTATTGATTTTTTCGGAAATTGGTTTGGTCAGTACCATTCTCACTCAGCTATGATATGATCTGATTAAATCAGTACATATCACCACTGAGTGAACACTCGTAGTCTGTCTGAAACAAATGCTTAGTAAGGGCAAAATAAGAATCAGACAGGTTATCTGAAGGATACGGCAAAGAAAAGTACCCGTTTATTTTTTTCTTGAAAGCCGTCGGGCCTTAGTTTATTGTGTGATGAGACGCGTTTCACTTCCTTTGAGTCATCTTCAGTGACTAAAGGGTGTGGTTTTTCACATATCCTTAAAACACGGAAGATTTCTTAAAGGAGTCAAAATACATCTGCTCAAACAACAAAGCAAGGCCCGATGGCTTTTCAAGAAACAAGAGGATTGCTTGCGGATATCAAAACAACAAGATAATTGATTACGCTTTTATTGTTTTAAATGCTTTGGTTATAGCCATACTGCGAAAGGAGCTAAGAGCCTTTTATGAGCTCACCAAGCCACAGTTGTGGTGAAGTGGGTAACAAGGTGAAATGATGCATACACAAAATATACTTCGTCCTCTGTAAGCATGCTGGCCTTAGTGTAGATGAACTTAAGCACGACCCAGGGAGATGGAAGTATCAAATCTTCAAGGAGGCCCTAGCCTTGATGCAACTATGCGTATCACTGCATTTGCCTGCAAGTCATTCATAACAAGTCAGAAACCCTAACGTGGCAAGCGTCTAGTATACTGGTGGTTATCTAAAATAGCTGAACAGTGAAGTGAATATTAGAGACCAAGCAGGCATGGAACGTGTACCAGGCAAACTGCAGGGTAATCTAGATTAGCTCACTTCAAGCACTACCACACCAATCGTGTTATGCTTTAAATGATGTAAGGTCAAGCCGCATTTGATTAAGTTTTTGTTTCAATAACGTAAAACTTGAATACAAGAAACTGGAAGTATCTTTAATCTGTAACTTTACTGGTAATGTAAATAAAAATGAACGAAATAATAAAAGATAGATAGGTTTGTGTTAACTTGCAGACCACATCAGATACAACAGTAACCTAGCACACTTAGCCAGGCAACATTCACATCTCAAATAAGGATCACCATACCCAAATGTAACCAGATCAACCACATCAGGCAATGAGAACAACGAATTCAACAATGCGCAAAAAAAATATGATTCATTAATATTCAAGCCTTGCTTCTTTAGGTTGGCAAAAACGTCCAGCAAAACCTACGACAACAACAAGAAACAATGTTCCAGTATGAACTCCTTCGAAGAGAATAACAAGTTCTGGAGCAAAAAGTAATATTGCAGCAGGATCTACGGACGATTCGGTTGAAGTTTTGAATCATAGTGATTCGGAGATGGATACACTAGCTTTGCATGGCAGAGCACTGAGACCTACACTTTCATCTCAAAATAGATCAGGTAATGGAGCATCGTGAGCATAGTGTAAAATGTAACCGGAAGTAGTGACCAGCATCATAGGTTTAATCAAAGGTCTGCCTTTATGTAACAAGAAAGATCGTCTCTGAAAGGAATAGTTTGCACTCTTCTGAGTGTAAAATGTACGTGCCATCCACAATGAGTATCAAGTTATCATTGTTCACGTGGGAAATAAACAATCTTCTTGCTAAAGGCCTCATATGTTTTTCAATAACCTGTGCTCTTGTTATGCACTCTGTTCAATCTCTCAATCAAATCCTGGCGGGAACATTTCACAAAAGATGATATAAGTCTTTTTCTCATATTGAATAACGTGTAAAGAACGCTGTTAGAGATACCAGTTCTTTGTTTCACAAGTAATTCTGCCAAGCAAGTACGAAATGACCTTATTTTTGAGGAGCAAACTTAGGGCCTTACGAGCTCAAAAGTGTAGTTGAAACTTGACATAGATATACCCATGAGAGTACAATAGTTGGAATCAAAAAGCTGTCCTGTGGGTCAAAATCGAGACCTCCCTTCTTTACCAAATTCTTGATACTGTTCAAAATACTTTCAATATCTTTTTTACATATTGATATATTGGCACTTACTGACCGTAAAGCTTGCAGAGTCAATCCACTGAATATAGACCCGGTGATATGAGTTTTGCAGCATCTTTTCCCTGAGGAAATGTAGATTCCAGTTTCTATAAAGTCTTGAGTACGGGCTGCTTTTGATATAGTAACGAGGCGTCCTTACATTTGCACACTATACAGCACATAATTGAGTTGTGAAAACGAGGTATTGATAAACGTATCTCAGGCTTTTTTGTGGTTTTGTCGGCAGAACTTGTCTTAGCAGGAACTGCAGCCATTGAAGAATTCAACGTTGAAGTATTACGATTTTGAGACCGAGCTACAGGAAATGCATATGGCCTGCATTTAGAACATAACTTACAACCATTCTGTAGTTCACCGTTTTTAGAATTTCTAAATATAGATAGAATTTTGCTATAAGCACAGATACGAAAATAACTTTTTGTTTTTCGCCATGTCTTACAACAGTCACACTGGCACTATAAATTATTAAGGTTTCCAACAAAAAATTGCGACAATGGCTTCGAAATACAATTTTGATCGCTACACAACAAATGCTGTTTTTAGCACGGCAAAAAATGTCCAAACACGTTCCGATTGCAGTGCAACTGATACTCATGGGCAAAATAATTTTTGTGTGTGGGATGGAAGTGCACAATGAACCAAAATAAATAAGTATTCACAAACAAATTTATAAAGAGGAGTAACTTTGAGAGTCAAAATGAATATAGTTCATAGAGCACTTCTTTGAGAAGAAAATGACAAAATTTTAAAATAATTGTGTAATACAAGGCGGGTTTCAAAATAAACGAGACTTTTGTCATAAAAAGTGAGTTTTAATGACGCCATCTGTGAATGAGATAGTGCATTGGAAAGTTGCATCTCTCCCTAACTTCCAGTTTGGTGAAATTTGGTTCAGTAGAAGCGAAGTTATTGTGTCTGAAGTGACAGTGTGTTTGTGTCATCGGTACAAAAATGAGTTTCGAACAAAAAGCTTATATCCAATTTTGTTTTAAAATCGGTAATACGTTTACCGAAACATTTGAATTGGTTAAAAAAGTTTATGGCGATGATTGTCTATCTCGTGCCAGAGTTCATGAGTAGCTTACACGTTTCAGAGATGGTCGTGAGGACATAAATGACGATGAACATACGGGCCGCCCAAAATTAGTGATTACCGAAAACTCCATCGGAATCGTGTGTGAATCTATCAAAAATGAGCCAAATTGGAGTTGAATATCTCAAAAACATCAATTTATCGCATTTTAAATGATCATTTGGGCTTACGAAAGGTCTGCACACGTTTTGTTCCGCACAAGTTAACTGATGACCAAAAATTGCACAGAATTCAACATTTGAAACGCATCATTAAAGAGGCGAGACAAGACGGAAACTTCCTTAACAACATTTTAACTGGTTATGAAACGTGGTGTTTCCAATATGAACGCAAAAGCAAGCGTCAAAGTGCCGAATGATAGGCCCCAGATGATTCACCACGCAAAAAATTGTGGTGTCGTTGAATTCAAAAATCAAGTCAATACTCATCTGTTTTTACGATTCCAAGGGAATTGTCCGCAAGGAGTTCATGCCAACGGGCCAAACCGTCAATAAAATTTTCTATCTTGGCGCTTTGAGGCACTTGTAGCATCACATTCGTCGGGTTCGGCCTGAACGCCGCGAAGGAGGAAGCTGGCGATTATTGCATGATAATGAACATCATCGATCCACTCTTGTGACTGATTTTTTGACTAGAAATCGCATTTTAACCATCAATCACTATCCGTATCCGCCTGATATGACTCTCTGTGACTTCTACCTATTCAGAAAGTTGCATTTGGACATGAAATGAAAACGCTTTGCGTCCGTAGAGGGCATCCAAAAGGCTTGTACTGAGATCCTGAAGGACATTCTGGTCAATGACCTGAAAGACTCTTTCGAAAAGCTTTTGGATCGCGCAAAACAGTGTATCGAGACCGAAGGAGACTATTTTGAATAAATAAACTCGAATTTATCAGAATAAAGCTCCTGTCGTTTCTATTTTAGCTCAGTCTCGTTTATTTTGGAAAGCACCACAAGTTTTTGCCATACGTATCTATTTGTCTTAAAAAGAGTAGGCAATTCAAGTGGACAGACAATTGTGCACAAGTACTCCAAGAGCTGTAGGAAGGTGGCACAAGTGTGACAACGCTTTCCCCTATAATTTGGACTTGCCACTCACTCTTGTAACCGATGAATCTCCATATGGGTTATGTGCGGAGTGACACATTTCATTGCATTTGCCTCCAGGTCACAAGCTGAAAGCAATTGGCTAGACGAGGAGACTTCAGTGATTTACTGGGGTCTTACCAAATTTTTTAAATATTGTTATGGATGAAAAATAACACTAAACCGCGAAACAGAGTTTTCTCTGCTGAAGATAACTTACCATCATCATCCACGTCTAGATAACTTTGATATGCAAACTACATGGTGGACTTCGATTATGATATAAAATACAGCAATGCAAAAAATCACTGAAACGCTGACTTTTTTCAAGATTTTCATTACAGTCGTTAATAGGTTCAAGTGTAACCAGAAAAGAAATTAAGTGATAGCACTGAAAGACGAGGAATACCGTAGACGTTACAACGCCCTACAAAGAGGCGAAAATTTGCCATCTAATTAACCCCTATCCAGCTATTTAATAGGAGACGGATGTATATTCAAAGGGACTCGAGTAATGATACCTAAAATCTTGCAGGCTCACATATTGGAAGAACTAGACAAAGCCAACATCGGAATCGTACGTATAAAGGCTCTTGATTGTAGCTACGTTTGGTGACGAGGAGTAGACAGCGACATCAATTAGCTGATGCGAGGATGTCGCAGATGCTGCGATATCAAAACAAACCCAAGGAAATCCGTACTTCGCCCATGGGAGTGAAGTTGAGTTGCACATTGACTTTGCTGACTCATCTTTAAAACCTACATGCTAATAATCGTGGATACTTATACCAAGTAGTTCGAAGCGGCCCCCACAAAGAATATGACATCCGGGATCACCATCAAGATTCCACAGGAAAGCTACGCATTTAGGGCTTTACGAGCCGATTACGGTCGATACAATGGACCTACACGGCAAACAATTTCGAACACAGTGAGAAAATTTGAAGCGACTGGATCGATTATTGATATTGCAAGGCCTGTGCATCATCGCAACATTCGTTCTGCTGAAAATATCGCTGTGGTTGCTCAAAGTGTAGAGAAAGACCCGAATTTGTCGATTCCTCGACGTGCTCAACATTTTGGCTTGTCTTACGGCTCATTGTGGCAGATTTTGCATTTGGATTTGCATTTCCATCCATACAAAATCCAACTCACTCAAGAACTTAAGCCTCAAGACCATACACAGTGCAGAATGTATACGAATTGGGTGATTGAACAACAAGCCATAGATAACGATTTTTCGAACAAAATTTTCTCTAGTGATGAGGCTAATTTTTTCTCAGTGCTTAGGTAAATAAACAGAATTGCCGCATATGGGTGTGACGGATACAACAGAAGGGCACCAGTATTACTGCACCCCGAAGACTATCGTAGCATTCACGTGACTTGGTATATTCAGAAAGCTAAGCCGCACTCGACTAGGGTTTGTTTGCCACTCCAAATTGTGTTCATAATAGCAGTTTAAATACGATTATTTGTAGTTTTAAGCAAACATAATTGTCATCGAGCGAAGGGCAGAATCAACGCATGGTTGAAAATGGAATGTTATCGTTTAGTGCTGTGAGGTAATTTCAAGGTTGATTAGCGGCTGTTAAATGGCATTGGAAAGGTGCGAAAATGAATGCCCAAGTGGAAAGCATGGTTCCGAATGTAAACAAGTATGCAACTGCCAGAATGATGGTACATGTAATTCTGTAAGTGGAAAGTGTTACTGCCAACCGGGTTGGATAGGCTCAGTATGTGCTAATCGCTGTCCTGCTAATACGTATGGTTTGGGCTGCAACCAAACTTGTGACTGCTCAAATGGAAACTGTGATCATATAACTGTTGAATGTGAATGTTTCCCTGGTTTCACTGGAGAAACGTGTGCGATTCCTTGCCCGCCAAATACATTTGGCCAAAACTGTTCCCAAAAGTGTAAATGTAAAATTAATTTGAAATGCAATCCTTCTACTGGCGAATGTTTATGCTCAGCGGGCTGGGAAGGACGACTATGCGAAAAGAGAAAATGTGATATCAACAAATACGGATTGAATTGTAGCAAAATATGTGATTGTAACATGCATAACACCAAACTTTGCGATCCTTGGACTGGTTTGTGTCATTGTAAACCTGGTTGGAGTGGCGAGCAGTGCAATCGACCGTGCACTTTCCTGAAATATGGAAAGAATTGTGATCTAGCTTGCGAATGTATTGCGCTGCTGGGTTCCGCGGTAAATACTGCACGGAATCATGTCCGGAAGGAACGTTTGGAGTCGAATGCAATCAAAAGTGTGATTGTAAAAATGGAGCTAAATGTTCGCCGGAAACTGGTCAATGTTTCTGTACTCCTAGTTGGAAGAATTTAAAATGCGATCGACCTCGCGATGAACAACATTATGGAAAAGATTGTAAAGAAAAATTTCAATGTCTCCATGGAACCCGGAAAATGGTTCATGCTCGTGCAAAGCCGGATGGATGGGTGAAAAATGTGATCAAGTTTGCCCAGATGCATTCTTTGGAAATCATTGTATGGAAGCATGTGCTTGTCCATCTCAAAATTTCGTATGTCATGCTGCCCTAGGATGCATATGTCGTCAAGGGAAAACTGGAGGTAACTGTGACATTTGGTATTGTAACGGCTTTGGTACTGATTGGAATATTTGCTGCCGTGCTTTTCTACTACCGGCGTAGAGTATCGAACTTAAAAACCGAAATAGCTTATGTTGCTTATATGGCTAATCCGCAATCATATCCAGAACGGGATAATTTCGATAATCCTGGCTACGGAATGCAACCATCAGCAGACAACACACGACTGCTAAATAACTTACATCCAAAGATGAACAATCTGAATGGACAACCATCACTTTCAAACTATGATGACGATTCAAACGCTAACAATTGTACTGATACGTATTCAATAAACTTTAACACAGCAACTAGTATGAAGAATTATAATGCAGATTTAACTAATCCAAACGTGTATCACAGTATAGACGAAATGGCCAAAGAAGAGCACGTATACGACGAAATAAAGCAAAAGGAAGGTTTAAGAGAACCAGGCGAGTACTATCACTTAAACTATTCGGGACCAGGCACATCGCTGAAGCCACAGTATCACCGAATGAATGACATGCAATTAAATATTAAGGCCGAAGTTCAAGATAAAACATTTTTCAAACCGACGAATACAGACCCTAACGTTGATGATTCAAAAAATGATTCAAATGAAGGCTGAATATTTTATCCAAATCTCAAAAGTAATCAAATACCGCTGACAGGTCAAACTGTCAGTGAAATATGTTCAGCTAATTCAGCCGCACTTGGAGTGATCACCACCAGAGGGGAGCGGAAACCAAGTGGCGGCAGAAAGAAATTACCACTCTGAAGAGGTGGATGACCGGAGACAATGACATTCGGTCGAAGAGCGGAACATTGGCCGTTAGGAGGAGGCTATAAAAGCGCGCGAAGAATGACGCGCCTCCTCTCTTTTCCTTTCTTATTGTGTGCGGCAAACCAGAAGTTCAGGAGAAGCAGCAAGTGCGGAGGAAATTCGAAGTGCGGAGGAAATTCGAAGTGCGAAGCGACGAGAAGCAGCAAATGCGGAAGGAAGCAATATTAAAGTCGAAGTGACAAGCAAAGCCCAGACGTGGAACAAATAATAATAAAGTGCACCAACGAATGCAACCATCGAAGGGGCCCCTTGTAGGTATTCAGTAGAAGTAAGTTCTTTTTAGTGTGAATCAAATTGTTTGTGTATATAGAATTTGAGAGTTATATTATATGTTATTGAAACTTCATTGATATTTCATTTATAAAATTTATGCTTTGAGGAAAAAAAGTGAAAAAAAACAGGTAAAGACTTCTTGCAAATTACAGATTGTGACGATGTAAAAGTGCAATACAACAAAGTGAAATTAGAGACATATAGAATCAAAGTGTTCGGGGTTGGTGTGGTGGTCCCGGCGAGGGTTAGTGCAGGTGTAAGGTTTGAGTGGTAGTGCAAGTGTAAGGCTTGAGTGGTAGTCCGTGTGTAGGTAGGGTTCGGCCGAATTGCGACGGTGGTTATTCCTGCAAGCCACATTCTCGCTTAGCGGCTTATTGGGGCCTTGAGGGACAAGCGAGTGGCGTCCCACGCTCGTCTCCGGATGAGCTAAACCGGGTCCATAAGCCCCGCCGGAGCACCCCAATTTCCCTGAGGGCCATAGTGGCTCCCGTGGAATAAAAAGTGGGTGTAACATGGGGCTCTCAAAATCCTCAAGTGATCGCAAAAAGGCCTTTGCATCCGGAAAAAGTGACCGTTTGTTGTGCATTATGGTCTGGTGGTGTTATTGGCCCGTATTTTGTTGAAAACGATCAAGCAAAAGCAATTACAGTCAATTGCGACCGCTATGGACGGATGTTAAGCGATAATTTTTGGAGAGAAATTGAAGATTATGACCTGGAGATCATGTGGTTCCAACAGGATGGAGCCACAAGCCACACAACACAGGCTAATCGAGCACTTTTGCAAGAGAAATATCCAGGACGCGTAATTTCGAGATTGAGTGATGTCAACTGGCCCGCAAGATCCTGTGACCTAACACCTTTGGATTTCTTTTTATGGGGCTATGCGAAAGATCGTATTTACGCAAACAATCCTCAAAATCTTGAGCAATTGAAAACCAATATTCGTGACGTTATGGCCGAAATATTGCCGGAAATATGCCGAAAAGTCATTGAAAATTATCTCAAAAGGATTGAGGCCTATAAAAGGTCCCATGGAGAACATTTAAATGATGTTGTATTGCACGTATAATGACAAGGTTCTGTAATGCTTTTATGTCTACGTCCGAACGAGGAACCGACCTCTCATCGGTTCTAGACATTAAGTCTGAGTAGTGCCAAAGGATGGTACCAACCGGTCAACCAATCCGTGCACCGTAACCCATTCACGCGGTGGCTGCTTGTCGGCCAGCTAGATCGGAGAGGATTTCGGTGGCGGGTCTCCGAATGGGTTACGCTTATTTACAATATTCAGCCACCAATACTTGCCCGTTTTTAAACGCGTTACAAAACAAAACCATACGGAGAGGAAACCTACTTTACGTTACTCCGTATTTCTTCCTATAACCAGTCAAAAGACAAAGATCTAATCTTTACTTCGCGTTCCCGAATTTTCGACGTAGTACCGAAAAAAACAACTCCGAAAAAAGCTACGCTAAAGAAAAATCAAAATCAACTAAGGTACCGCGTACCGCGCACGACGCGAAACCGACCTCAGCGGATTTTCTCAAACCCTACCCTCGCGACGGCATACCTACGCTGCACCTCATTTTCCGCTGAAAAGAAGAACCACTGGAAAGGAAAGTCGTTGTTACGGTTAGCACTTCATTTTGTTATTTAATTTCATTATCTTTTACCACATAAAATAAATGACTTATAATAAATAAATTTTTAACTTGTCCAAAACCTAATGATGTATTTTTTTCCATTTACTAAATTGGTAAACAGTTTTTCAAATATTTCTTTTGTAATTAACAATATTCATTAACTAATTTGATTGATAAACTTAAATGTTGTTTTCAAATGAATTATATTGCGAATCAAACCTTAAATCTGAGTAAAATAATATACTACAAATCATTTGAAATGATGATTTAACATTGCAGCGTCGAAATTAATCCAGAATACTTTAAATATTTGTTAGACCAATATTAATTATGAACATACAAAATTAATTATGAAAGAATCAATGTAAAAATATTTTCAGTTAGTTTTTTTCTGGTTGAGGCAATTCCATTTTAAAATGAAACAATTTGCATATTACATATTAGATGAATTAAAATTTGAAAAAGCAAGTTTCATTTTATATCACAGAAAAATTGCCACTTAAAAATCTGATCTGGATTATAAATTGTATGCGGGAAAACGTATTGAAATCTCGATTAATCGTTTTTTTTGTGGTAGATTGTTTGCAATTTTAAACTCATTATTTGAATTACAAACATATTTTATAAGTGGTACGAGAAAACAAAAGCGATCAAAGAAAAGCAAATTCGTCGTGAGAATAAATGCTATTCTTTTTATTTCAAAAGTTGTTTCATTATTCAACAAATAAACGAGCAACAGTATCCGAGAAGAGAAACAAAACAAATAAAATATTCAGAATCACAGCCAAAATCGTAAAATTCATACATGTTAGGGTGGGCAATAAAATTTTTTCTCTCAAATCCATCTAGAATAGTGAAATTATTTTGCCTTATAAGGTCAATTGCAAGCCTCCAAAATATTATTCATTTATTTATTTACTTTATTTTTGTTAATTTTGCTTTGCTTATTTATTGTTTGGTAATTTTTAAGATATTCTAAAGAGGCAAGAGCCCGTAGACTATCATGTACTCCAAGTGAAGTACTTGACTAATTGGATATATCAATGTAGTTTGGGTAAAGGTTCTTTCAGTTCCAAAATTCAGCAAATTTTTTTTATATGAGGTGTGCACAACTCATAAATACCCAATAAGGCTCATTATTTAAAAAAAAAAACAATCAAGAAAAGAAGAAGAGAAATAAAATACGGAGTACATATTACTTCATTCAAACTTATAGGTGACTGACTCCCAATTCATCTGGTATGTTAGGCTTATATTTTTGACTGTTTTAGGATGGTTAATTAACTTTAGGTAGATAGTGAATATTATTTTATTGACTTCCGCTTACGGCTAACTAAACTCTGCTATAAACGAATTTCAACTAATTCAATATCTAATGATAACAACTTTAAACCTGCATAACCCAATAACGAGATTCCAACCGAAAGTTTTCGTGTGTCGTTTGAAGGCATTTTAAGACAATATCTTTCTGTTTTCGGCGCACTCAACAAAGTAAATAGAAATTTTCATGCAGCAAACATTTAGAAATAAAATGGAGTATGTTGAAAAGCACTAAAAAGTATAAAGCGCGCTTTTTATACAGTATTGGATTCTGGCATATGAGTATAACAAATTTTTAACACCGACAATTCCTTCAAACCACGTCCTACCTCGTTGCAACAACCCGAACATAATTTAATTCTAGACCGCTATGTCGACGGCTTTTAATGAATATCTTTGATTAGTTTTAATATGCACGCCTATGCAGAAAATGCTTAATCGCGAAGTAAAACCATAAACGACTCAAGCTGCAATCGACTTCACCTTGTGCGCTTTGGCGAAGTTTTTTCTTTTTTTTTTTTAATTATGTTTCGTTATGAACTCTCTAAGACAGTTTCGACCGTCACCGTAATAATGTTAAGAAGTTTGTAATCATAATTCATTGTCCGTACAAATTTCAAACTCTCGCCTAAACAAATCACTCTTACAGACTAAATGTTTGATCATGCAATCAATGGGAAAGTACGAAGAAAACGATAAACAACAATTAACCGAATATGAAAACTTATAAAATTGTTATGAGATGTTCAATCACTAACGATAAAAATACTGGTTCCGAAACCCCGCACCGCTTCTGAATAGCAGACTATTTGCAGTAAAAAGATAGACTCTTTGAACCCATCCGTCTTGATACAGGATAAAAGAAATATATCCACACTAATTTTCATGATATGACCTTTGGTTACTTGTGCGAGCACAGGCCGATGGCTGACGAGTGAATAAAAGAGTCATAATTTTCAATTTTTCCAAAATACTTGGAACTAAAGATAATTTGGCATTTTTGCTCAACTCAAGTTTCTGCTTCATTCTTCGATTTCTCCTAAGCATACACTGTATCACTCGTAACAGATCAGGTGCAATTATCTTTGTGTTAGCTTTAAAACTGACCTTTGCTTTGCCTCTTATTAGGACTTTTTAATAGACGACTGAATGGTGCTCCACACCTGGGGGGGGAGGCGTTGCAACTGAATTGATGCCCTCGTTATTGTTGTAGGGTCGCCAGCTTGTATAATGGCAATGGGAACTGTTTAGGTCGGATCTCCAGGATTATGTTGTCGTTGCGGCTGTTGTGGAGGAGGCTGTTGTTGATGTTGCTGCTGGTGCTGCTGCTGTTGTTGTTGCTGCTGCTGCAAACTGATCAATAGCCCGTTGCCCATCGGTGCCGGTGGAGTAGCGCATAATAAACGGCACCATTCGTAGCACACACAGTCCGTTCCTAAATAGCAGGAGGAATCCGGAAAAACAGACTATTAGAGCGGTGAAACGAAAACTCACTAATGGGATCGTATTTAAAATGCTACTTTTTATGATTACCTTTTTTGTTTTGCACTCAAGTTTTGTTACCTTTTTCCACTGGGAGTCACAATCCCTTAGTTGGGTGCTCCGGTTGAGACCTTGGGGTCCCGGCTAACCCGTGGAGATGGGGTAGGTGAGCGCCACTCGCCAACCCGTTAAATTGTCTCAGGAGCCAATTGGCGAGGTTAGGCTCCCCGGACCAACCCACACTACTTCCGAATTTCGGCGACGAAACCTAACCCTATCCACAAAGCCCTGCGACCATGCTTCCACGTTCTCAGGGGACACTTTCACTTGGTGGTCTTGAGCCACCCCGATTTTTCACCACGGTTGATTTACCTGGACCCGCGAGCCAGGCTCCACACTATTTCCTTTAATTGAATAGACCGGCTGAATTTAGTACAATACATATATATTCAGAGTATTAAAAATTCAATTCAATTGAAATAAAATAAAATTACAATAAAAATGTGTATATGTGTTACTGTTCTTTTGACCAATTACCTATTAACAATCACCTAACCAATATGATTGGGGGCCCCACTTTTCTCGATGGCGCGCTTCGACGTTACCTCGATTCTTCGCGTGATCTCCGCATCAGCTTTCCTATTCGCCTTTCCTCCTTCCTCGTCCTTCACACTGCTTCCTCATTTCTCCTTTTTCGCCCGCTCCCAACCTGTTTTCCAAAACTCCAGCTTTTTTCCCGCCGTATTTGGACCTCGTTCCTTTTATCTAACCTCCAACTCCAGATGTTCCACCCAAAAATAAAAAAAAGAGAGCTTTTTCTCCCAATTCTAGGCCATTTATAGCCTCGGTGCAACGAGCTTTCGATGTTTCAATTGGCGATGTGGCACTGCCGTTCTGCATTATGACTCCACAGCTTCCATGGGGCATCACCGAAGCTCTTTGCGATCCCCATGTTTTGGACAGTTTACTCATGTCATTTGGTGCATTCGACACGACGGGTACTAATATTGTTTTTCTTATTATTTTAGGCTTTTGGCAAACATAAAATAAATACACCATGTGAGTTCTCTACCGTTGTCTACGCAACAGGAATATATCAACTATGCATTTATATCATGTATGAAGGAGTTGTAGATTGATTTAATAAGTCTCATATTTCTGTTCGTTCAGTGTTTCAAAGTTAGCTTTTTATCATCATTTTCTATTATCATGATGATTATCATAAATAGGGGCCTACTATTCTATTTAGTTAAGCAGCCAATATAAGAAATAGCGATTATGAAACGGGTCCGTTGTTTGTGTTGGGATTCTGGGGCGGTTTGGCCGATGCTGTTTGCATTGTTGCCGAAAGTTGTGATAATGTTTCCTGTGATACGTTAGCTTTTAGAATAGTATTTTCCAATTTCAATTGATTTATTCGATCCATCAGTTCAGCGATCTTTTCTTTCAGGACTTCTACTTCCTCTCGGACAGCAATCATTAAGTGAGATTTCACAAGATCCATAGCTTGTTCGATTTTATTATCGATAGCCACCGCATTTGTTCCAGATGCACTTTCACTATCTGCTTCAATAGCTGTCGCTTGCTCTTCGTCATTTGATTGCTGTGGCGGAATCGTTGCAGCCGTGGCCTGTGATTGCTGCGGTGTTGAAACTGTAGATGATCCATCGCTCATTATTGTCATTTGTGGTGCACCTTCTTGTTGAGTCATGGAAGGAATACTTTGAAGAGGAACCTGGTTTGGCGATATTTGCTGCACAATGGTATCAACCCCTGGTGAAATAGTTTGGGGAACAACGTTCGGTGCCATTCCCATAACACCTACAACTCCGGGCTGTTGAAGCACATTTACATCAGCGTGATGCATCTCCATCGGCATCCCACTGGTGCTCGTAACAGGAATTGTTCCTGGGTATGCTTGACTTGTGGGTGGTGGTGCCATTTGCATTTGCGCTTGTTGCATACTTTGCGCTTGCTGCATGCTTTGCGCTTGCTGCATGCTTTGCGCTTGTTGCATGCTTTGCGGCATGCTTTGTGGCATGCTTTGTGGCATGGCCTGCGGCATGCTGTGGTGTATCTTTTGCGACATGGCTTGGACCATAGTGGCCGGCTGCGACATGACAGCTGGCTGAGCCGTACTACTGTTCGGAATTGAGGTTACTATGTTAGCTGCATTCATATCCGGGACTCCAGCAACCATTCCTAGATTTACAGCCGGCATCGATTGCGCTGGTGCCTGAGGCTGTTGTGGCACTTGTCCAACGAAATTCGACGGAACGCCGTTCTGAATCTGCATATTGGAAGGAAGGGTAGCTCCATGCAAATTCGGAATTTGTTGATTCGGTTGATTGTTTTGGTAGAAATGTGCCGGTTGTGATTGCCCTTGCATATGAGTAGCTTGTTGATGTTGTTGGTATTGTTGGTTTGGAAGCGTTGGTTTGGAAGCGTTTGATGCATTTGCTGTTGTGAATAATTTACAATATTGGCTCGAGGAGCACTAGTGACTACGGTGTTCGGCATAGAAGCAGACACCTGAGGAAGCATTCCAGATGGCACAGCCGAAATATTATTTGTCATCGGTTGCGACTGAGTTTCCATTAACGGCTTCTGCAACGTTGATGACCATAAAAGTGCACTTCTCATCGTAAATAATTATATTTGCGGATGTCTAGCAAGACTTAATCTTGGATAACAATTGTATATCTTGTTGGATTCCATTCGATAGGGTAATCAATGCCTTTAATTTTTGTAATTTCCACGCTCGGTTCAAGTTCCGCTTCAATTCGGAATTCCTCTGCATTCTCGATTGAGGAAGTTCCGCAAATGGACTGCTCACTCCAACTTAACCTAACCCTTACAAGGGATTTACAAATTCTAAAACTCTATTCCTTTTCTTACAAAATTTATTTAAATCTTTAATTCAGCCTGGCTGGCGCGGTGCATAATAACTTTAGATCGCGGGTCTTGCTTATAAAGTCGCGTGTGAAAGTGTCCCGTGACAGTTTCCAACGCTGTTTCGAGAGGATTGAAACAGTTTTCGGGACGAATTGACCGTGGAGCAAGTTCTGAGTACTGAACACGAACAGCTGTTAGCGCTACAAAATCGAAATATTACACAAATCTCCGAAAATTTAAAGAAAACTCCGTGATTATACAGAAATGCGACCACTTCGTATTTGTGCACCGTTCGTTGCTGTTTAATCGTTCGCTGTCGGCCAAAACTCCTTGAAACTCCTTATGCGTGGCGGCCACTACCTACACAATTCACTACCATGTGGCTGTCAATCTCTTGACATCCCACGATAAAATTGACGTGGGATGTGCGCGCGTCGCAACCAACGTGAAATGACAAGCCACCTAGCAGCAAAGTGTGTTGGTAGTGGTCACCAGCGGCGTCGCATGATTCATTACAGTTCAATCTTTATATTAAATAAAAAATTTTGTTTCCATCTGAATATTTTATGTGTTTTTTTTAGCTTTACTTTCCCAAGCGTAAAATGGATAACCCTATATATAGAGGTGACAGATTTTTACGGAATATCGATCCGTGGGATCGAGGATATCACACATCTGATCCAATTTGCGCTCACCGGGGCCATGAAAATCTTTATATTGATTGCACCGATAGTGCATGGCGCAACTGGCAGCCAAGTAGCGAAATCGTTGGCACCTGTAACACTGGTTTACGTCATTTGTTTGAAGATGCCTCATCTTCCATCTCTTAAGTTCAAGTAACTTATCTTTTAGAGGCAGAAATTGTGTCTTAATATAGTAATAATGCATCTGTTTAAAAAAAAGAAAGGCTTACTAATTCATTAGTGCTTTAAATCTCCGAAATATGCAATACGTCTTGTAAGCTACGCAACCGGTACCGTTACAAATAACTACGTGGCGACTTGAAGACAAAAAATATTATTTTAAGGCTCATGTGCTAGTTTGATTCTCTACTTTTCAGTATCTGAATGAAATATGGCTCGAAGTTTTTATCAAACGATGGATTAAACGACGAGCTGATTACTTACGCTTAGTAAGCTCAGAATAATTTAACTAAAACATTTCACTGAAGACGACTTGATGACTCACCACAAATTGACGATTATTCTCACTACAAGGACACCAAGTAAAATTTCCTTGTCACGTATTTCTGCCATTTGGAAAAAAGCTGTAGCCATTCATTCACACGACATTCTCAGCAATGACAAATTTACAGGGTATAGTACACGCATTATGTGCTTCTCATGTTATGACATACTCAAACGCTACGACATGTCTTCCGCTTGTCTGACGACATCCTACACATGAACACTCGTACAAGTCGAGTATGACAAACGCACTATCGTGACATATTCGTGAAATTTCCCTGAATCGATTGAGCACAGAAATAGTCGCTTCATACGTGACATAGTCAATTTAGACGATTATCACTAATATAATTCCGGCAGGACAATGAATATTAAATGCAATTAGATATTGACTGATGAATTACGCAATTAATCAAATGAATGTATGATTTCACTAAGTGACCTGCGTCCTGATTATTGGAGGAACTGAACCGGAAGAGACTTTAATGTAGAAAAGGACTACTTTGCTGATTATATTATATAAGAAAGGCATAATTGGTTTTTCGCTGATACATCATCATTTAATGAATTGAAGCAATCCTGGACTACCAAAGGAATATTTAGCTCCTACGCATCCGCTCACGCACGCAAGATTTATGTTTAACAATAAAGGTCAAATGTAAATTGAATTTGTCGAGGCATGATACTTGGAAAAATCTTCAGTGGTTCTGTTTGCTTCGGTCACCTGTAGACATATTGCAAATATTTGGAAGACCTTTCTGCATAATTCATGGGATTAAGCCTACTCTCCCTCAGAAGCGAGTCTACATATCATCCAATTTACCCAACTCAAAATAAAGCACACACACGATAAATTGTTGGAAAGCTCAAAATATCAAGGAGAATGCCTTGAGCCATTAAATTAAAAAGGAAACTTTTCATGTTAACTGCGAATATTTTCAGAATTTTCATGGCATTAAGCAACATGTCTTCGCAAGCTGCTAAATGTCAGGCATGCTTACGATGGCTTATATTTAAAATTAAAGAGAAAGATCAAAAAGTTCATCAAAATTATTGTTTATATTTCAAACTACCTTGAAATATTCTTCATATATTATTCACATTGAATTTCTGCATAAATAGCAGGCAAAATCCTTTCCTCCGAAATTCTCATTGATCCTTCATCAGTCCTAGCATGTTTTTTTAAGTAGCAATTTCTCAAACCAGCTAAGCCTGCAAATCCAGGACGATTATCAAGTCAATAATTAAGTCATTGAGATATTTAGTTTCACCCTTGTCTCTGTTTTTACGACTAGCAAACACATGTCCTGCACATCAGGATTTAAAAGCTTTTGATTTGGATCGAGTTATGGCCTAAGTGGTACCATTTGTGACGATAGGAGACAATGTTCACATAGCATTACCTGCTCTTTTATCTCCGCTGTCATGGAATATTAAAATTTGTTTTCATTGGTCATTAGCATTCTATTTATTCGCTTTCATCATTATATTTCATCCCCTCGTCACAGTTTAAGTAATTCGCAAATTCGTCAGATTTCCCATCACATTCAGACAACCGCCAACCATGGATTGAATTAATCAAAATCATGAAAATGTTTTTTTTTTCGCCAAGTCTATTCATCAATCTAATGAATATTAATTACCTTTAGAAGCTGTTTATCTCATTTTTACTCATTATTACTTAATTTCACTTTGAGTTTACGGCGGCGGGGCCAAACATGCCAACCAACACTTCACAAACAAACATTGACTCAAAGGTAATCCAACATGCCGTTCAAGTGTCTGCTGAGAATATTTGTAGCAGAGTGGGAAGGATAAAATGGTCAGGATTTTGTTGATGATGCCAACAACGGTATCAACTTTGGTTTACCCTATTTGCCCTCCTCAAACATTTTCAATTGTTTCCAAGAAACGTTCATTGGATGTTTTGATGATTGATAGACACGATTTTACGATGAAAAAATAAAGTTTTATTTTCAATCCTTTCAAAGATGAAAAGGATAACGAAAGAAGTTTAAGTGAATAGGAATTTAATGAGGAATTGGGTAAATGGTTTGGTTTTGAAAAGTTTGAATTTGCTGAAAATAAATTGTTAAAGTTTTAATTCTGGAGGTGAGATACGATGGAAGATGATTAGGATTGCTTATAGGTAATAAAGGAAGGAAAGTAGGCTCAGATGCTTTCATCATTTAATTACATTTCATATCATTACCCAAAGTAGCATGGTGAATTTGGATGAAATGCGAAGCTTATCTTCTTTGCATATCCATACTATATGTTTATTCATCAAATAAAAAGTTCACCATTAACGACATAACAATTTTATCTATTAATAAAACACAGTAATATTTAAGGTATGGAGTTCAAATTTATTGTGGGTATAGTGGGAGCATTAAATTTTATAAATCAAATTAGATTTTGGTCATATAACCACCGTGAGCCCGTTTATAGCGGCCGATTCTTTGGACCCAATTTTCCACCACTCTGGCACGTTGGCAATTTCGCGTTGGATTTTGTCTTTGAGCTTATTTAAAGTTGCTGGCTTATTGGCATGGAATTCAATGGCATTAGATCGCATGAACGAAGCGGCCATTTGGCTGGACCATTTCTCTAGATAACACGTATAGTGAATTAGCGGATTTAAATGTCCATAAGCGAGTGCAGCGATGGTCTGCTGCCTCGGTGAGCGCCCCCAGGGTGAAACTGATCTGGTAATTGAAAAGAGTGCAACTGCTACTGTTGGGTTGTCGTCTCCAATTCCAGTAAAGCTGACGGGGACTGGCGTTCCCGGGGTACCCGAATTGCTTAGTAAAAATACTAGGGCAGGAAATTGACCCGAAACATAGTGGCTTTGTGATTGTTCGATAACAAGATCAACTCATTGCTGCGAACCTCAACCCTGGAGGTATATTCAGGTACCACGGGCAGCTGACAAGCCTCCATCTTCAGATGGTCAGCTGATTGGTTGCGGCCCTTTGTGGAGTATTGTGGTGGCTGATAGTTAAAAACAAAGGTTAGCGTTGACCTTTTTGCGTCAGATATAGCTAGGTCTCGGATCTACCAGAATGAAAGTTGCGAAATCCCTCAATGTAAACGGGTATGGAACATGGGGTCGAATGATTGGCACTTAAACCAATCGCAGTCTAATGGTGACCGTGGGGTTAGGCCTACAAAAGGCAGGTACACGTTAATCACGCGACACATGCCTCGGCGATCGAAGATATTAGTACTCGCTGGAATTGGCGTTATCTCAGGATGCGTGAATGCCCTAGCAGGCTAGCATTGCGGTGGCCCAATAGCTCCACCTCCAGCTGTGGTTTGGTTATCTCCATTCTTTCCTTTCAACAGATATTCCACGGCCACTGTCCTCTTCAATTTGGTGCTTCGCTCGCCGCTAAGTAAGCACCACGGAAGTTTTCTAAAGTTCCTGATTGTGGAATTATTGATCCTTTCTTTCTTTCTGCTTCTCGCGCGCTGAGTTGTTTTCTTGCTCTGAAGCCAATTGTTAGAACCCTTAGGTCCATTTGATGTGCCCCCCTCTCTAGACTGCAATTCAAAAAAATTGCCATCCTGACGCCAGGCCGTACACACCAGAAACATTTGAGTGGCTCCGAACACTCTACGAAAGTGAGACATCTTCGCTTACAATTCTAGCAATGCATCTTCCTTCTGTTTATTGACGCTACCCTCAATGTTCCGCTTCTCCCCTTGTATGCCAAATCAGGTTCTAGAAATCCCTGGCTATCCTTGGGAGGTAGAAACCTGTACAGACACTCGCGTTATTTCATAGTTCAACCCTAATTTTACAAGCTCAGCTACCGTTTTGATATCTTTCAACGATAGATGCGGTTGGTAATATAACGTGGTGGAATGAAGGTAGTCCTGGAAGATATAGGCGATCATCGTAATTGCAATATGGGACTTTGTACTTGTGAAAAAGAGTGCGGGAAAACGTACGCTGAATATACGAGTATTCAACTGCCATGATGATGATGAAGGGAATAGATCTGACATGCATACTCAAGGATTGAACAACCAAGTATAATGAAAAGCCACATGTTTGGATGTTAAAGCTTTCAAAAGAGCAACAAAAAACAAAGGCCGCAAAATTAGCTCAGAGGTCGTTTATACAGAGATTTAACAGCAGAGGGTTTAAAATTGATACCAGGATACCCCCAAGGTAGAAAAAGGGGTGTAAGATCTTGAACCGTTCCAGATATTGATGCAGGAACGTTGAAAAAGAAAAGAGGTGGTCGACGCTAGTAATTTTCCCTGAATACCAAATTAGAAGAGCGACATTGGTGTAAATTACATAAACTTAGTCACCTAAGTCAAGCGTGTGGGCAATCAGGTTGATTAATTCACCCAGGCTAGGAACAGTAGACCCTCTTTTTAGAAAATCCTGTTGAAAGGTCAAACTGCAACAATCAATAATTTTGCCACAGTATGATAAGAGTAAAACGGGTCTATAATTCGATGCAATCGAGTGGTTAGCAATTTTATGGATAGCAAGTACATTGATGTACGTCCACACATCTGAAAAAGTACCAGTTGCTAAACTAGAATTGAGGGGAACACAAAGGGATTCAGATATTGATTTGATAAATAAGACCAACTGTACTACTAGAATCTAAAGGTTGAATAATCTCAGCCATTTCTGCAGGGCTCGTAGATAGGTTGACTAGTGAAGTTGGAGAGGATTGATAGGATTGACAAATTTCTGTAGGAGTAGGGGGCTGTGAACTACGGGGGACGGCGTATGAAGTAAGTGGTCCGTGTATGAAGTGGAATGATCTCATTTAGAGCTGAGGACAATTGGTGTGTAGTAAATTCAGGATCATCTGGATCTAGAAAAGCATGCAAATTGATAACCGCAAGCGCAGACGCTGAACCCTCGTAGTTTGCCTCGAAAAAGTTAAAACGGGGTACTTTAACTTTTGTGTTCACCTGGTTTGGTAAGTGGAGCTGCTGCAAAACGCAGAGGATCCACTGCCTCATATTTTTTGGAGATGATAAGGTCAAGAATGCGGTTGGAAGAATTCATTACATAGTTCAGTTGAGTAAGGCTGTAGCCAGACAAATGAGGATGCCGTTTCCCTTGAAAAAGGGGCCCCAGCTGGTTTGCGGCTCAAGTCTCAGAAGCCCTTTATTTGAAGGATCAGGGACGTAGAAAATTTCAGTATTCCAACTCTGACACTGACCTCGCCAACTACTGACTGCTTCGCAAAAAGTCAAACAGCGTTTAAAAATGCAATGCGATCTAGTAGTCTAAAGCCTTTCTGGTAATACATCGGTTCCCTGAAAACAACATCCCATAATCCTAATATCTTCTCATGGCGTAACTTTCAAGCTTCTAATGGGCAAGCTACTTATGACCTTTTTGCTAATTTTTTTTTTGTTTGCATATGAACAACATGGCTTCATTAAAAGTGGGTCGACAATATCTAATTTGCTAGAACTTACGAATACCATCTCTCTGGCTTTTGACAGGAGCCAATAAGCTGCTAAAGCCTTTGACAGTGTTGATCATGGCCTTCTGGCTAACAAGCTCCGATCGTTCCGCGTTTCCGTGTCAACCCTCTCATCTTATTCTTCTTATCCCATCGCTCTTGCACCGATGCATGGATTTATTTTTCGTCGGCCTCATTCAGTCCAAAATTTGGTGTTCGGTATTCCTCGATATCCTCTCATTAATGACCTTCTCCAATGCATGTCCCCTAATTGTCTTCTTTACGCTGATGATTTAAAAATTTATCGTTCCATTAACTCCAGCAAAGACTTCTCAGACCTTCAAGATAATCCTGACAATTTCCAAAACTGGCGTCTCCTTTTAATATTTCAAAATGTAGTCATATGAGAGTGACCACCAAAGTTCATGCAGTATTATATAAATACAGGGTTAATGGACTGTTGCTTGCACTTGTGGAAAAATTTAAGTATTGGAAAGTAAAATGTGACCCAGGTTTGAAATTTGACATCCATATTTCATACATAACCACTAGAGCTTAACATGTCGCTGGTTTTATTTAACGATCCCCCTTCAAGTCCTTTAACATTCAAACCAGCCTCCATCTATTTTCACTTTTTTCTCAGCCAATCCTTTAGTATACATCCCAAATATGGTCTCCTCACTATACCAATCTATCGGATGCTGTAAACTCACACGTTCTCTATTTTACATACATAATCTCCCTTACAGCTCCTACGATGAGCGCTTACAGATCCTTAACACCCCATCACTCAAAAACTGGAGAAAATTCTTGGACTTGTGTTGCTTATTGAAAATACATCACGGTATTCTTTCATCCAACCTTCGGCAAAGGCTTTACCAGTATACTCGTATACGTCCCACGTCAACAACGCGTTCTGCTGACATACTCATTGTACCGTTAACTCATCCCGATATTTATTTTTATTCGTTAGATGCAATCCTTAGTGCTCCTTTTCTCTATATCTGCGCCAAGCATTTTCGGTATACCTCCTTACTGAGAACGTTGCCCCATATTTCTCTACGTGAGTGGTCATCCAATCTCTCACTCGGCACTTTGGCCTACCTAGCCTAAGTTGCGCTTGTTAAGTGATCAGAGCCGCAACATCATCCACATAGGCGATAAAGCGTGAAATGTCTTACATCTTCAGTCTCAGTAGTCTATCGTAAGGCATGCTCCACAGGTCTGGACCAAGGACAGATCCCTGCGCAACACCCGATGTAACTTCCAACGTGTGATAAAGGTGGTTCTTAGGTTGACAGGGGAGGTGTTTAGTGGGTAGTCCAGTCACGTATGGGAGTCCCACACTCTATGCATAAATGGCATTCACCTCCCTACCACCAAAAAAAAGGTCCTTCAGGCAGTCCCTCTGTAACTTGAAAAGGGGTTTCCAGCCTATCCAGAATATTCACCCATCTAGCGGAATCGAAGACGTTCCTAACTTTGAGTGTCACCGACAGGATGATCCGTAGCTTGCGACGGCTATATGCCTCTGCCTTTTGGACCGCGCTTATTACCTCTGCAATGGTATCTATGGTAGAACATCTTACTCTAAGGCCGTACCATCAAGGAGATAGGTCCCTGGCTACACGAATTGCGTCAGAGAGTCTTCTCTTGATAGGTCTTTCTAGCACTTTCCCAGCAGTGTCTAGCATGCATAACGGGCGGTATGCAGACGACGATCCGGGATTTAACTTCCCCTTGCCGCCTAGAACGAGTTTCGTTACTTTCGGTTGTACCGGGAAGCTCGGTCCCATAAGTAAGACAATAGTGATAGACAAATTGTAAAGACTCAGCTGTAATACAACCTGGATCTGGACCCTTCCTCTTTTTCACTAAAAAACTACTTCTTCCAGTTTCGGCTGTTTGGAGAATTGACATTTGCCTGCTGTTGTACGATGGACAGCGTCAACACGGGTGGGACGGGTGTGGAAGAATGACCCCACTATCTTGTCCATCTTTTCCGCATCATGGATGCAATGTTTTCGTAGGGCATCAAGCTTCGGCATAACTAGCTTAAAGCCAAGGCCCCAAGGATCCTTGTTCACATTGTCCACTAGATCTTGCCAGTATCGAGCATTGCTGACGTTAATCAATTTGCGAAGGTATTTCCTGACCAACTTATATGCTGATACCCGGTTTCATGGTTCACCACGGATCCTTGACTGTTGAGAATTACGCCGATGCTTGTGACACTCTCTTCGCTTTTCAACAATTTTAGTCGGCCACCAGTATACTTGGTGTTCATCGTGCCGGGGTTTGCGACGAAGAATAGAAGCGTTGCAAGCAGTCGTGCAGATGCTCATAGTTGAGTTCACCACATCTTGCGCTGCCAGTTCTTCTGTCCCCTGTGAGTCTCTCTGGAGCGGTGCACCCACTGTAAGTACCACGACAAATCTCTCAACGTCCATCCTTCCGATGTTCTATCCAATTGTTGAAAACCAAGAGCACGGACGTTGGGAGACAACTGATGATCACTGGTTGAGTAGTCCTCTAATACTCTCCAATTGTATATCCTCCGTACTTAGGACTCTGAGGTGAATGTCATGTCCGGTATGGTCCCTTCACAGCCAATACGGTGGAAAGTCGGCGTATTGCCGGTGTTTAGTACAACGAGCACCGTCCTGGCTTTCATTTCTAGGTGTCATTTTCCCCGTGGATCCTTTTGAGGCATGCCCCATTCGATTGCTTTAGCGTTGAAGTCTCCCCTTGTGAGCACATTACAGCGTTCAAGACAACACCCTCCAGAGCATTAAGTTTGACTTGGAAAGATGATATCGATTCGTTTGGCGTTGGGTACACACTTACGAAGGTGGTCCCTGAGCACTGAACCCACAGAGGACCATTCCCACCTCCACAGCTCTCCACCTGGAAATCACTATTTCGAACTCAGATGATGGCAGTACCAGTTTCATCAGGATACCACGATGCTGATCTTTTATCATGGTGTTGCCTACTCAGCAACAAAAAGTCGGCTTTTATGTCCCTCGCAAACTGCTCAAGCAGGTTTTGGGCGGTTGAACTATGGTGTAGATTTAGCTGCAGGATGCGGGTGAATTAAGTTCTAATTTTGTCTCGCTAGGGCTTCCTGGAAAACCCGGCATTTTCCTGATCCCAAGACGTATCCAAAATCATGCCTTGGATCAGCGTTCTTGCAAAGAATACAGTGTGCCACCTTCGTACACTCTTTTCTTTTATATCCCATTTCACCGCATAGGGAACTCTCATTGGGCCCTTTGCATACTTGTGTGGTAAAGCCAAGGCATTTGAAACATTGAAGTGGTGCTGCTATTCGTACTATGCCCTTATTCAGAAATTGTTCGGGGTCCTTTTCGGACAATTCAATTATGGCCATACGTTGTCTCCTATGGTTTTCTGGTGTCGCGCTAGTGAAGTCCTTTCTGATGGCCTCTTCTACCTCTGCCAGATCTGTGACGCGATCGATGCCTCTTATTTCGATCGTTGCCATCGGTTTGAGCGAGGCTATAGTTGCGCTTTTGCCGAGGACTTTCTTTATTGCGTCACAGAATGCTTCCCTATTCTTGGCCTCCGCGCCAAATTCGACCTGTATGTGGCCCAACTGCGTTGGTCATACTGCTCTAATGGCAGTGTTAGTGTCCTCGTGCCTTACGTTTCCCCTGATGTGCCGCAGCACCTCCGCGTGTGATCGCCCATCTTGGGATTTTACGAGCAGGGTCTGCTGCCGGGTCTTTGTCGGGGCTTCTTTCCCTCGTGTTTTGCATCGGGTCTTTTTTCTTGTTGGGCGTCAGTAGGAACTTTACTTTCTGGCACTTTTTGAAGAAGTTTCTTAGCGGCTTTCTTCGCTCCTTTTGTAAGTACTGTCTGGAGCCCCTGATCTGATGTTCCGCGCCAATTAAGTGCCTTTTCCTTCCTTATCCCGATCTCCTTCGATTGGGCTAGATGCCATGCTTATATTGATTTTTGATTGTAGAGCTATCCGCACTTGCTCTTTAGATTTTGGCCCAAGCGCTTCTTTAGCCTTTTGCTCTTCTTTGGACTGCTGGTCCTCTTCGGCCTTTAAACAGCTCCTCCGATGATGCTCTATGCGGTCTATGAGCTCCTCTAGTTCGAAAAGCCCATTCTTTACTGCTTTGGTATTTTGGCGAGTCGCATGCAGATTGTATTCTTATTAGAACAACACCGACTTTGGTTTTCTTTTTTTGGGGGGTTTTTTACCCTTTTTGATTATCCTTTAGCTTGAACTGAGGTGTTTTAACAGTTTTCACATGAAAATAGAAATTTGTTAAATCCTAAACGATAAATAGAATTACGTAATTAATATATTGTATAGAATTATTTGTATACTCAAGAATCGAAAAATGGGAACTAAATAAAATGTTTGATAATTGAATTGAAGATTCGTTCTTGCCCTTTCGTTAAAACTGGCTGGGTATGGGACCCACCACGTTGGCTGGCCTCTCCACTAAATTGAGCTAGCCATCGGGTGAGCCCACCCCTTTACTTTTGTCGTTGCAGGTGCTCTCACAGGGTAGAGTGGCCTTCCGCTCGCGAGCCTATCTATGGTATAAGGTTATATGATTCTATCGTGTAATACTATAACATAAATTTGCCACGTTCATATTTTTCATTTAAGGAAAAAATTCAGGCATATGATGTTTGTATGAGTTTTTCACTTAAATGGATACTATGTGGCCATGTCTACATTGGATTTTGATCCGTTTGGGAGGGTGCGACAGGGCACCGCTTCCACCTGGATGCTCCACTCTTATTTGGGGGCCATAAGTATCCTCAGTGACGACGAAGTCGTCTCAAGTCCGTCTATTTTCTCCCGCCCCGGTTTGTCATTTGCATTAGCAATTTTTAACTCTAGTAGGTTACCTGATGCTTGACTCCGGTTGATATGTTTTCGTACCTTTAAATTCGTGGATGCGAATTTTTTTTTGTAGTGGATCCTTGTGCTGAGGAAAAGAACCCGCCCCATGACACCGCAATGCTAGCCTGCCAGCGCATTTACGCGTCCCCAGGCAAGGCCAATCTCGGCGAATTACGCCACTTTCTCTTGCCGAGCCAGTAGACCATCGCTGCAGTCTTTCACGGACCTTTACCTACACCTGTTTCACTACAAATTGTATAAACAATAAAAAAATGATATTGCAAAAGAAGATCAATGTTATAACCTTTGTAAATTTTAGTAGTTGCCCCGTTCCCCTTCCAGTTGCAGAGCGCTCCACAGCAATACAAAGGATGAGTAATGTCAAATTGTTTTTTTTTTCTCTTTCTTTATTTCTTCTACTATTTCTGCTGTTAGTCTTGAATTAATTTTTTTTTTTTGTAAATTATTTGCTTCAAAGTTGATTGTAGATTAATTTCAATTTTTAATAATGACAGTCTTGAATTTGAGTAAAATTTGTTTTACAAACTTTATTTATTTGAATTATTGCACCTTAGTTATCTTCATTGAACAGTTATGTAGAAATTAAGCTTAGTAAAAATATAAGATCATGAATTCCTAAATATATAAATTTTTAATTTGTCATTATCAGCTCAGTACAAGCAGAGGGTGTCCCGAAAGACCCGTGACACGACTGAGCACTAGCCGGCCTCAGAATGCCACCCCGGGCTACGCGCCTCTCTGCTTATACTTAATGGCCGCAACTGCGGTGACTTCCGTGATTGCTACAACAATCAACTTAATATTTACAAAATTTGATTTAAAAACGTTAAACCTATACAATATTTGAGTAGATTTTTGAGACGATTGCCAAATGGTGAAAGACAAAAGTTGATGCAGAGTCAAATTGACACAGAGTGATGCCCTTGATCGAAAAAATAGGTGTGACCTTCGAGGGTTAAACTTGCCGCCGTTTCATATTCAGTGTGTTGACCTCGTTGTTCGAGTTCTTATGATAACATATTAATGATACAAATCATTACTGAAATTTTCGTCAAAATTCCTACATATCTGTCGTGTTTTGATCCGTAGGAAACGGACCTAGAGTAAATCCCTCAGTATCACGTGTTCTTGCTATTGTTGTAAATGTTCGATATTTAATCGATTGTAAGTTTGCCGTTTATGACGCGATTATTGTAAAATTTTTCGGGCATGTATACCTACTATCAAAACCCCTAGATTTTGGTAAATTTAAGGATCCCCTAATAATTTTATAGGCACCCCTTGAAATGAAGAGACATTTTTGGACTTTTTTTGAAAAGTTATTTTATCATTTAATTTGATACCCATATTGGTTATCTTTGGTGAAAAAATTGTTTAATGGTCACTCCTCTATATGGGGCGACCTCCTTTAAACACTCTAAACAATTCTTTTAATAATGAAGCTTAAAAGAAGGTACTTCTTCTGGCCTACTTGCGAAATCTCATACCTGTAGCTTATGTGATTTGTGAGAAAACTTGCTGTCACCAAGTACGGACAGACAGACAAGTCGTGAGTTAGTATGATTCTATAAATTTATTCAATAAAATGAGATTTGGTATCCATACTTACTTCATGGTAGAAATACTACGTATACTCCATTAAATTATAGCGGTTTTTGTGCCCCAGGCCTTCACTTTTCATCTCATTATATGCCATCCAATGTAGGATATTCTTATTATCTGCCACATTCCAATTATTTTGTAATTATGAAAACAATAAATATTTTCGAAATGCGAAACACATTCCGACAAATGATTTAATCCTTTGTGAAACTAATTCGGCGTAAAGTTCAATCCCAAAAGTTCAAATGAGCGTTAAGTGGACAAAATAATGTTATTTATGTTGGCACATTTTATATGCATGTTCCCAACACCCGCTCTCTTGAATATTCATCAATAGAAATTCATTCGCCATGCTTTATGCTCGATAAACTCGAAAATTCCCTCGTAATCCACGTTTCATCAATTAGCCACATTGGCATTTGCTACAATTATATTGTTAATATGCGGTTGACTTCATTGGCCTAACTATTCCAGTTATGAGTTCATATAAATTGTTCGAGTTGTACATGCCAACAATTGGCCATTGTACCAAATTTAGATCTGCGTGATTAAGCAGAAAGTGTGGGAATTTTGTCCAATGGATGTTGGATGGGGTGAAATAAATAACTACAAGTTTTATAATATTCAGATACAGATAATAGTGCGATACATTCGAGTTTAATTTCTTTTATAATGATTTGAATATTACAATTTGCTTTCGCATATTTAATCTTGGAGAAATCATGAAAAGATTTTCGAAATTAGCAAGTCAAGTGTGAATTCATTTGAAATTTCACGGATCGCAAACAAAGGGCATATCTACATACAATACTATAATTATGAATGGACTGGTCTTTTACAAATGACTCGTAAAAGATTTTCTTCTCTTCACCACGAATCCATAAGTACCTTACTTCCACAAAATGTCCTTTCAATTTGCATTGGATTCAAACCTGATCAAGTATTCAAAGATAGGCATCGTGAATACTTAATGTCCTCGGTTGAATCAAGTACAATAAATTCTTTGTGACTATTTACTCGACAAACTCAGCTGGTTGCTAATGTACACTTCAGTGGCAATTTGTCTCGGCTAACACCGACAAAAGGGTGTGAAAGTCACTTAATCTTTTCAATATTCTTATCAATAAGTTCTTTTCTTGGTATTTACTTATTCTTGTTAAGGGAATTGAAGTATGTTTTATTCGTTTTTACCATACACGATTACGCAAAAGAGGATTATGTATTTTTGCTTCGTGCCTTAGCGGAAAATTCTAACGAAAAGCTGACTAAATTTGTTTGAATATGTTGTCTAGGTTTTGTAAAGGATAAAAGGATTGTGCGAAGGATATTTTCGGGAAGGATTGGTGGATACTTGAGAATTGCTGTTGGAATATTTTGCATATAATAAAGGGATATCGACCATTTGGTTTATCACACATTTTTGATTATTTGATGAGATAAACCAATTTTAAGAAACGGTTAGGGTAGAAAGGACCTACAGCGTTTTTGAATTTATTTGTTCAATATTTTATTCAACACCTTCAAAAGGGTAGCTCGTCGATGTTTCTATTTTTACTTTTATTTTATCAAATTGGTGCCACTTGCAGGTCTCAGAGAGATCCACTGTTGATATCGATTGATGCAACCTGGAATGCATTCGAAGAAACAAATATCAATACTCGATTACGAAATAATTTGCTTAAAACACTGAAGTTCACTTTGAATAGATGGTATGAGACAAATCTCTGAAATTTCTTTAAATTCAAATACATTTCATGGAGAGATTGCTGAATTTATGGCAACAGAGTTCGGACATTAAATGGTGAACTAAATTCGGGACAGGTTTGAATTGGAGCTGAAGTTAATTTCAAATTACACTAGTTCATGGCTAATTCACACTCAGGAGACCATTTAGACTTTTTATCTTTCAGCAGAAGCTCCGTTAGGGGTGCTACCAATGATGCATGGTATGGTATAAAATGGCGGTACCAAGATACCATAGAATCGAGTTAACAAATTGCGGGCGATGGGTATTCAGGACGCTCTCTGCCTTTTCCGGATCTTCACTCAGCCCATTCTAATTGACTACGAAGCCCAAATTATTTTAACAGCGACTAACAGAAAAAGTATTTGTCCCAAGAGAGTTTTAGGCCCGCTTCCCTCAAACATATGAAAATCTCCTCGAGTATCTCAGAATGCTTTTTGAAGGTCTGTGTGACAATGATGATGTTACCGAGATACGTAAAGACATGGGGCTCTAACCCTGGACCTAAAACCTGGTCACTTAATTGCTACCACACTGCCGAGACGCTTGACAGTTCGAAAGGCATTCGTTGAAATTGATATAATCCCTTTCCAAGTATGGTCAAAGCAGTGACCTGGTGGGACTCCGTTTGTACTGTTACCTGCCAATACGCAGACAATGTCCAATGTGATAGATACTATGCGTCTCGAAGCTTATCCGAAGTAACTGAAATGTAGGGTAGGGAGTAGATATCCTTTTCCGTGACTTAATTGACTTTGCAAAATTCTACATAATACTTGTAGCTTCCATCTTTTTTACTTCATTCACCATTCATACAGGCAAAGGCCACTGGACAAAGGCTCAAAAACACCTAGTCTCAACATTTCTCCAATTTAGTGTTGATGTGCTTTTGGAGTGCTGGTGAGACTGGGTACTATTTTTAATTGATGAACCCGCCTTGCGCCACATCCTCCAAATGTATCTCGTCTGCCTGAGCCAAAATAGAACGGCTATGAAGATGAATTACCATTGCGGTGACTTTAATGACAAAGTACCAGCGCTAAAACTTAAGATTAAGTGTGATTCCGAATTCCTTTGAAAAATCAACCGCCAAAACCAAACCATGAGATAAAGAAGGAACCACTAGCTACTTCAGCCACCTTGTCTTACCATGCAACTTAATTGGCCCTAGAATATTTCCCAAGACCTTACATTGTGCGTCGTCCACCTTATAAACTGCCTCTTGCATTTTACCATTTGATTTCTCTAGCGTTGAAGTCTCCCTCAACAAGCACTTTGCACATCTTCGTTCGAGACAGTGCCCTCCAAAGCATCAAACTTGGCTTAGAAAAAGGATATCAGCTAGTTTGGTGTTAAGTACACACTAAAAATGGTGGTCCCTGAGTACCGAACCCACCCAAAATCATCCCTTCATATGCAGTCTTCTGCCTGAAAATTACAATTCTGAATCCCAAGTGCAGCAGTACCAGTTTCGTCAGGATACCATGATGAAGAACTTTTATCGTAGTTTTTCTCATTCCACAGCATTAAAAATCCAACTTTCTTGTCCCGTGCAAGTTGCCGAAGCAAGTTTTTGGGCTGTTGAACTGCTGTACGTTTACCAGCATGATATGCGTCATTCAATTCCTGATTTTGCCTTGGCTAGGGCTTTCTGGAAAACCCAACATTTTCCTGATCACAAGACGTGCCCAAGATCGGTCTTTGATCAGCATCCGTGCAAAGGATACAGTGTGCTTCTTTCATACACATATTTTTTATGTCCCATCCCACCACATTTGTTGCATAGGGAAGTCTTATTGGGGCTTTTGCATACTTGTGTGGTGTGAACATAGTCCAGGCCTTTGAAGCATTCAAGAGGCTTTGCATTTTACAATATCTTGCAAACAACCCACCCTTTTATTTTGTCCTTGTGCAGAGATTGTTCGGTGTCCTTTTCTGTCAAGCCGATTATGGCCATGCCATGTCCCCTATTGTTTTCTGGTGTCAGCCTCGCTTTGATCGTGCTCACGCCAGGGAGCTCCCTTATGATGACCTCTTCTAGCTTGACCAGGTCCATGACGTAGTATATGTCTCTTGTCTCGATTATTTCTATTGGGTTGAGTGAGGCTACAGTTGCGATTTTGCCTAGGAATTTCTTTACTGCGTTGAGGAATGCTTCTTTATTATTGGGTTCTGCTCAGAATTTGACCAGCATGTGGTCCGACTGCGTTAGTCGTACTGCTTTAATAGCATTGTTGGTGTCTTTGAGCCTTACATTTATCCTCGTATCTCGCAGCACTCCTGCGTGGGATCAGGCATCTGCCAAGGGCTTTGTCGTGGCTTTTTGCTCTCCGGTCTTGCGTCAGCTTTTTTTTATTAGCAGGCGATTTTGGCAATTTTGAATGAGTTTCTTTGCAACTTTCTTCGCTCCTTTCATTAGCACTCTCTGGAACCCCCGATCTAGCATTTCACACCCAATAAGTGCCTCTTCCTTCCTTCTCTACTCAATAAAACAATGGCTAGATACCTGTGGTTTATTGGCTAGATACCATTGTTTTATTGATGTTTGATGTTGGAACTATCTGCGTATAACCTCAGTGTTTCTTTGACCTTCTATTTTTGGCATTCTGGTCCTTTTCGGCAATTAACCAGCTCCACTGGTATTCCTCTAGGAGTTTCTCCAGTTCAAGGAGCCCATTTTTTACACATTTGCTGATTTTTTGCGAGTTGAATGCAGATATTATTCTTTTTAGAGCGCCTCCCGCTTTTTAAATAAGCCTTTCTTCTTGATGTCATTGTTTGGTGATTATACTTGGCGACTTCTTGTTCTTGGGATAGGTGATAGGCTTCCGTTCCCGACGGTTTTGACGGTGGTAGTAAAACTATCAGTCTTTACTCTTTCTGCCGTGATCAATTTACGGAATTCAGGATGGTTCGTTATTATTTCAGTATTAAAGACCCTTGTTTCGGTCACTCCAGTAGCGATCGCAGCAACAACCACCGAATTTTCAATGTCCTGTACATTTCCCCCTATCGCGCGAACAACTGGCGCATCCTGCAGAATTTACTGCTCTTCCAATTTAGAACACTCTGGTGTTCCCACCATTTTTTGCTGCGCCCAAGCGCTGCAGAAATCTCAGTCTGAACAAGACTGTCCGTTGTTCTCTCTTTTTTGTTCGTCTTTACTGACATTGTCTTTGTCGTCATTTCGTCGTCATTGGTACCGCTCCCGATGTGGTGTTGATATCATGGCTGCAGCCACTGGTTTATTTATTTATTTCTATTTGACAGAAAAAATTCCAATAACAAAATAGATAAAATAATAGTAGAACAAAATAAATTAAATAATAGCACAGCATGCAAAACGAAAGATAAAAGTAATAAAAAATGCAAAAACTAGGAGAAAATATATAAGAAAAATTACTGAGAGCTGAGAAGAACACGGTTGACAAATCTTTTATAAACTAAATACGAAAGCGGGACGGGCCCAAGCTGAAGGTTATCATGATTATGAGGTAATCTGAGCAAGGGTGAGTGATAATACACCAAACTACGTGCAATCAAAGATATTAGACGATCTTGTAGAACGCATGACGTGCCTCACAGGAACCTGGTTAACAAGGCGAGTATCGAGCAAACCACGGCAAAGCCTGTAAAAGAAACATTCACCAAGGTAGAGTCGACGCGTTTCCAGCAAAGGAATATTGAGGATAGCTAAGTGTGATTCATAAAATATATAGGGAATCTGGACTTCAACAAAACGATCCTGGTAAATCTTTTTTGTACAGCTTGTAGCGTGAACTTCAAACACTTCAAATGAGGCGACCAAACTGGTGAACAGTACTTAAGGATGGAACGAACTAACTAGAATATAATTTAACACATGATGAAGGATCGGAAAAAATATAGGAATTTCTTAACATCATGCTAGAAATGCGAGAGGCTTTAGAAGTAATTTCAGAAATATGAACATCGAACTTTAGTTTAGAGTCGAAAGTGACACCCAAGTCCTTAAAGTATGTCACCGTACATAGGTACGAATTGTTTAGCGTAAATTGAAAGCTAATAGGGCAAGGGTTGTTAAAAAATGAAATATGGAAGTACTTAGAAACATTTAGTGTAAGTTGGTTATAAGAACTCCAAGATAAAATGGCATTCAAATCATCTTGAAGCAAAGCACAGTCATCGATTGACGACACTACTTTGAAAACTTTAACGTCATCTGTATAAAGAAGGCAGGAGGAGTTGATGACAACAGATGGAAAGTCATTTATAAACAGAGTGAACAATAGTGGGCCCAGAATGGATCCTTAAGGAACACCAGAAGATGGATGGAAGGGAGTAGAAAGGTAGCCCTTAAAAGATACCTGACTGACACGATTGGATAAGTAAGAAGATAACCAGTGGAGCAAATAATCAGGAACATGGTTGCGTCATCGTCGTAGATATTTTATGTTGCTTTTTTGGATTTTTAATAACAAGTTTAGGGTTTTTCATTTAAAACTAGCCCAGTTTGATTATTTCTCCCTTTGAAGCCATATCTCCGTTCATGTTGGGATTTGTCTTGTTGGTCCCATGGTTATCTTTGCAGAGCAAGCAGATCATGCTAGGGTTAACACAAGCCCTATGGGAACAAGTCCTCAGAACCAGATAAGTGCTAATTAGGAGTACGTCTCAACCAAACGTAAACCACCAACCCAATGGTGCAGACTTTGAGCGTACTCCGAGCGCTGTGAAGGTTTTACTGGAATGGAGACGGTATAATAGTTAAATTGGACCCGTTCATGCACGAGTGTCACCTTGGTGCAACCGTGCAAAGCAACTAGGTCCAGACCATCATATCCGCCATTGCAATGCATCAATTCTAGTTCATTGTACAAAGCGTGGTCCCGAGTCAGTCAGGGTCATTACCTGTCATCACAGGAGGAACCTCATGGTGACCTCTATATCCTCGTGTCCATGGGGGGTTGAAGTCTCTAAAGAATGCTTCCTTCTATGAGTATTACTATCAGCCAGCATCCCTCCTGTGTGGAACAGTATCCCTTTTTTAGGGTTTTGTAAAATAATTTTACAAAACGCTACTAAAATCGCGTCCTGTCTGTCCATCTGTCTGTCCGTTCATCCGTGTATCACAGCACTTTTTCTCGCAAACTACTTTAGCTAGAAACATAAAATTTTGTATGTTGGTGTAAAGTGATGCTCTCTTCAAAGTTCAGCTACAAACTCTTATAAGGTATTTAAGGAGGGTCTCCCCATAGAGGGGAGTGGCCTCTGAAAAAAAAATTTCATCAAAGGCAGTCGATATGAGTATCAAATGAAAGGTGTTGATGAGAACTTTCCAAAACAGATCTTAAACTGACAATTTTTCCTTCGAGCGGCGCACGGAGAGGAAAAAAATTAAACCAATTTAACATAACTTAACCCAGCAATGATGAACATAACCAAACAAAAACTAAATCCAAAACAAAAATGAGATTTCGATGTCATTTAAATCTCATCACTCAGCCACCAATATTGAGATAACCGAGTCTACGCTCCATAATTTTCAAAAAAATCTTGCAATAGAATACCTCCATCACTTATGCTGGACCCTAGCTCCAAACCCCCGAGGGTAGTGTATCTTCTTGTCAGTGGCTGGATATGATATATAATCAAAGAACAAATTCGTATCTAGACTCAAAAATGTTTCGGGTTGAATGAAGCCAGTTGTGAGACATGTCTCAATTTACCCGTCTAAGGGGCGGAATGGCTGCAAAATCCAGGGATTTTCACACACAGTTACAGAACTTACTATGAAATTTAGAATAAGCTCCAATAGGAATGCATCGATTCTCGGTACCTTTGGGGTTTGACAAACTCTTCGGTTAGATATGTAGTACTTCCTATTAGTTTTAGGCTTTCTATAGAAATCAGTTCAAGTACGAGAATATTTCCTTCCAAAAGCGTTTGGCTTTTCATCATACTAGCACTCAAATTGGTCTCCGTACAATTTGTGATTCCGTCTATAATTTTTCCACTGTAACTTGTCACCTTTTTTTGTGGATAGGAAATGTAATTGATTAGCTCCACTCTTTCGGCATATGTTCTTGTTGCCAAATGTGCTAGATGACTTTGTGAGTAGCGTTGTGTACACAACTGCCACCATATTTGATGAGCACCACCGGAATCTCATCGATGCCGGAGCTTTATAATTCTTTTCGGCTTTGATGATGGAACACACTTCATCAAGGAAAAACATATATAGAGTCCAATGTTCTGGACCTGTGTGGAGGATTATGAAGAAACTTGAAATATGATGCGCATGTCGCCTTAATTTTCGTTTCATCAGCGATGATATTGCCGCTGTCATCACGACAAAGTGTGGCTTTGATCTGACCACCACGTTTCAGGCTTTTCGCTGCTTTGTATGCTTTTCTTGTGTTGTTGCTTGCTAGCCTTGCATCTATACTTCTCAATTGGTCGTCATAGTATTTACTTTTCTTGATTCTAACTATCTTATTCACTTCTCTTCTGAGATTTTAATAGTGTCCTCTCTTTGTCCTGGTTTTTCGACCTATATATTGCTTGTACGCCTGATTCTTCTAACGCATTCTAGCACGCATCATCGAACCAATCATTTCTCTTGCACCGGGCTTGATGTCCGATTGTGTGTTCTGCCACAATCTTAATAGCCACTTTCACTTCCATCCAGTGCTCGTTGCTTGTCTTTATGGATGCGTCTGATAAGACGGGAACCAGCTGGTTGTCGTGGGTCTCCGTGAAATTTTTGGCCACAGACGCTGTTTAGAGCCTTCCGGCTATTTAAGAACCACACATATTTTCTGCGACTCCTGCGATGATTAAAAATGTTGCGCACTCTTAGAGTTGTATGTTGCGTACTCATAGAATTTGTTTTCTTAAGATTACGCAATTTTTCTTTTTTATGAAAATTACAATTTATTTGTTATATAGAGCAGGAAGTAGCATTTATTTAATTTTCAATTGGACTTAAGTATTAATATTTGAAAATAAAACTATTTCAAACTATTTTTACTCTTTTATTGAGCAATGTATGTTAAGTGCGTACTGTTAGGGGATCCTACCCTACATTTGCTCCCGTTTTATGGCTGTACGAATGTACCCGTGATTCTTTCATAACCTAAAATTAGTCACACGGCTCGAAAAGCATAATTGATGGATTGTTTTCAATTAAAGTATAGTTCATTTACCTATCAAACAATGTAAATGTATCATTGAAAAGCAATCCATAATAATTGCACCACGACTTCAAAATATAATAAAGGAGATACTTAGCAAGCGCGTAAACAAACGTGAAGTGGCTGCTAGGCAGTTGACGTTTCCACTGCCTTGGCGAGTCGCTCAACAAACTTGGCTGATATAAGGTTCTCCCCACGCGATCAATTATCATATACTGTTAGATAGTTTTTATTGAATTCCAAGCGCACGAATCTTAACACCGTATGAAAGGTGCCAATATTCCCCTAGTATATTTATAATCAAAGAATGAGAGAAATCACAGTTATTTCAGTTTTGGTGAGTATATTCGTAACTAGCGCGAATATTTCCAATAAATCAACGCTTGGTTCGTTTTATTTCCTGGTAGAAGCCCCCTATTTCGCCAAAACTGTAAAATTATATCCTATAGTTTCAACACTTAAATAGGGTGCACATCTCCTAATCCCTAAGTAAATAAATATGCGATTCTACCATCACCAGCGCTTTTACCGTTGTTGATAGTAGCAATGTTGGGTTCCTGTCGACTTTGAGGATGAAGGACTCTGAAAATAATTTGGTCACATGTTTTTGATTACCCCCATCTTTTGCACACGAAATATTTTTGAGGCGCTTTTCACTTCCGTGCGAAATGACCCGTTCGTCAATCAATCAATCAATCAAAAGCGCTTTATTTAATACTAATCGTTATAAATTTTAAAAGAATATAAAGCAAATCCCAAACAATAACAATAAAAAACTTAATGGCCCAAATGGCTCTCTAAATTTGTACGTTATCATTACACATTTAAAAAAAAAAACTATAGCAAATTCAAATCAATGAAGATTATTACATATTTTTTAAATTTAATTGGAAAAAGGAGAAAAAACCAACCAACACTATTCTAAAATTATTTATAATCTTAACACTACAGTGAACTTTGATCCTACACCTAATATGTTTTAACTTAATTCTAATTGACCCGTTCGTTTACATATCGTACAAATACCAGACTACGTTGTATTAGAAGAAGCTACCGCATCCAATAGATAGACCTCAATATCTCTGGAAACGATCCTGTAAAGGATGCGCTCTTACACAGGTGAACGGTTTTCAATCATTACCCACTATACAATTTCTAATGGCAGGTAAACTACTCAGGGGAGGAGAACTGCTTAGTAGTACTAGTGAATAATATGCCGGTATCGTTGCAAAAATCCTTTATTTCTTCAAGATGGTTTGGCATCTACTAACAAGACCCTAACTTAGCCGATAAGGCATGAGACAGCTTCATCGAGTGTGTCCATAGGGCAGGCCAGGAGGTCGACAAAATTTGGTTTCCAAGTGGTTCCAGCTACACTGCCATGGGTGGTCGGGAATTCATGTCCAACTAAGTGATCCCACAACTTAAAATTCAAATTTTTGAAAACTAGGTCTCAGAAAAGTAGCAAATAAGATCATTGAAATTAAGAAAAGAAAATACAACGACGAAAAATTGAGAACAATTGATGTAATTCTAGCGAGCAACAACACAATTCAAGCATAGTTAAAAAAATGAAACGAGTTTTTCAGCCCGAGACCCGCTCTGCTGCCATAGCGTCGACAACATCTTGGCTGATGAAACCAGCATAAAAGAAATATGGGCATCATATTTAAAGAACCTCCTTAACCCTCCGCACAGCTCTAGAGTATCAGAGCTTCTAGATTCCCCACTAAGTCTGGATGAAGTTTTTTCCACCAATGAAGCACAAAAGAATAATAAATCAACGGGCATCAATGAGATTCCTGTGGAGTTTATAGAATATGGTGAAAGTGGTGTTCTTCATAGACGTACATCAAATATTCGTCAAAATAAAGCAAGCATACGAGAGTATTTATTGTAACCACTGTGCCAAATAATGCTTTGCTTTGGTATCTCAGCCAAAGTAGCCCATATTACTAAAATGACAATGACGTCAACAACCTCCCAAGTCCGCATCAATATCGAACTCACCGATACCTTTGACCCAAATATCGGTCTAAAACAGGGAGATGAGCGAGAATATGTCATGAGAAAGCTACCTATCGATAAATGAAGAACATTATAATACAGTGGTAGCCTATGCGGATGACATCAACATTTTGTCACGGTCGTTTACAACCATAAAAGACATCTTCCTGAAGTTCGAAAGCGAAGCAAAACTAGTAGGACTATAAATCAATGAAAATTGAAAGGACTGGCCGAAAATAACAATAGTTTAAATTGGTATACTGAGATTTATTTATAGTCGGAAAAACGGAAAAACACTTGACACAAGAGCGAGTATTATTCGACCGAACAGAATGACATAATCAAGGCATTGACAGTAGCTCCAACTAGTGAGCTTTTTAGATAACTATGACAATTTACATTGTTTGGTTTATACTAGTTTTAATACCTGCCCTTAAACTAAACAATCTGTAATCCAAGAATTATTACACAATTAAAATGTTTATCTTTACTTAAACATTTAGTTTTGGCATCTGCTGGCATATTTTCAGTAGATACGTATTTTAACATTATAATTTTATTTTCTACAATTTATCGTACAAAATGATGTTTAATATCAATGTGTTTACTACGGCTATGATTAACATGACTTTTAAAAATGTTTTGTGCTGACTGACTGTCATTGAACAAAGTTACTGATAAATGTTCACCTAAACATTCATAAAGAAAGCTTCTAAGAAATTTAGCCTCCTTGCTCCTTCACACAATACCATATAATCAGCTTCGGTGCTTGATAGTTTTTGGCTTTTCGATGACACTGCTGAATTTCCCAATTTAAATACATAACCAGTATATGAGCGACGGTTTAGCTGATTGGAAGCCCAATCCGCATCTACACATCTTGTAACACTTAATGAGGATTTTTCATATACTATGTCATAATTAATAGTCCCTTTTAAATATTACATTACACGTTTGGCTGCTTTCCAGTGTGTATCAGAATGCCAATTATTAAATTTGCTAAGTAGGCTTGCTGCATGCATAATATCTGGTCTAGTACAAACGGCTATGTACATAATACATCCCACTAGACTTCTACACTTGGAATCCAAATCAGTTTGGTCTCATTTCTCAAGCTTTATGCCACATTCCAGAGGTGTACTTACAGGCTTACAATCAGTCATATTAAAATGATCTAATACCACCTGTATTTAGTTTTTCTGATCCAATGTCATTTGATTTTGTCTTTGATTTAATCTCATTCCTAATACATGTGTAGCTCGGCCAATATCTTTTGTTTCAAACGTTTTCATCAGTTTCTCCTTGAGCGCTTTCTTTTCTGGTGTATCTTTACTTATAATTAAAATGTCATCGACATACAAGGCTAATATAATTATATTCCCTGAGTTGTCTGATTTAATGTAAACCAAGGCTCACTGAGTGTTTTTCTAAACTGAAGATCGGTCAAGGCATTATCTATCTTGTCAAAGCATGCCTTTGAGGCTTGCCTAAGCCCATAAAGCTATATATGGGCTTAAGCAAGCAAGTTTAAATACATGATTTTCTTTACCATTTATCTTGTATCCATTTGACTGCTCCATGTAAACAGTCTCTTCCAAATCACCGTTTAAGAATGCTGTCTTTACATCTATGTGATCAATGTGTAAGTTTAGATTTACTGCCAGGCAATCAATGTACGTATAGTAGTATATCGTACCACAGGTGAGTAGGTTTCCTTGTAATCAATCCCGTATTTCTGGGTATAACCTTTTGCTACAAGGCCTGCTTTATACCGAAGCAACTGACCTTCTGGTCCTAGTTTCTTCTTGAAAACCCACTTACAGCGCAGAGCCTTCTTTCCTTCAGGCAGTAATGTTAAACTCCAAGCCTCATTTTTCTCAAATGATTTATATTCATCTTCAATAGCTTCCCTCCAGTGTTCCTTTTCAGGTCCGGATAATGCTTCCTCAATGGTCTATGGTTCTCCATCAAGAGTTGTTGCTGTCATTGCTATTGCAGCATTCACACTCTCATAAATGTCTTCATAATAACTAGAATACTGATCTTGAGTCATGTCTGGATTCCATGTGACATCATTGGGGTCATCCACAGAGCTGGAGTCAGAAACAGTTGAATTAGTTGTGATCGATTCAGATAACTCTCTAGTAGGCGAGGGATTGACATTGTTATCATCATTTGTTCTCACAATATTTTCTATTCAATCATTAAAATTTATTTGACAATCAGTAGTAGTTTTATTCTGATTTATTTTTAAGTCTTTATACATCATTCCTTCCAAGAAGCACACATCTCTAGATTTAATGCATTTGGAGAGATTTTGAGGATCAATTAGTCGGTATCCTTTTGACTCATCACAATATCCTACAAAAATGTATTGTTTACTCTTTGCATGTAGTTTCTCACGCCTCTCATCAGGGATCATTGCAGGAGCAACACAGCCAAATATTCTCAAAATTGATAAATCAACTTTACAACCAGACCATTTTTCTTCTGGTGTGGTTCCTCTTACGGCTTTGCTTGGTGATTTATTCTTGATAAAGATTGCTCTATTCAAAACCTCAAAGCAGAATCTTTGGTCCATGCCTGCATCTTGTAGCGTATATCGTCCGGTCTCCATAATCGTGGAATTTGCCCTTTCCGCAACTCCGTTCTGTTGTGGAGAGTAGGGTACAGTCGTCTGGTGCACGATGCCATGCTCTTCAACTGGAAATGTTTATTCACATATTCACGACCATTGTCTGTTCTTATCATCTTTATTTTCAAATTAGTTTGTTTTTCCACAAAACTTTTAAAGATCTTGAATACAGATAGAACTTCATCTATACTTTTAATAAAATAACCAAATGTCATCCTAGTATAGTCATCTATAAATGTTAATAGATACTTGGCACCACTAAATGAGGAAACTGACATAGGCCCACAGAAATCAGAATGAATGAAACCTAATGTCCTAGTGGCTCGACTATAGGATTGTTTTGGGAATGGTATTCTGCTCTGGTTCCTTTCAATACATGCCGCACTGGGATTATTTTTACTATAAGTGTAATTAATTTCACTTGCCATGCCTTGTTTCAGTAAATCCATACTTCGCTTGTTCAGGTGTCCGAGTCTCCGACGCCGAATCTCCTGTGATTGATTCGCTTCACACAAATTCACAGCTTTTACACGTTTCCCATCCATGGACTGGATCTGTGGCTCCACCATAGCCACTGTTTGACATGTCGCAGCCAGATCATGACCATTTGTTGATTGTTGACCCACTGTGTCCAGTTCATAGACACCATTCACCTTTGTAGCACTTGCAACGGGCATTTTTCCGCAATACACATTACACTTTTCAATGTCAAAATGAGCTTCAAGTCCCTTAGAAGCCATTTTGCATGCGGAAATAAGGTTTATTGACAGTCCTGGCCCAATAATAACCTTATTTAATTTTGTAACTTGAGATTGTCCTTTCAACAATAATTCCACGTCACCATGACCTTCACTATGCATTTTCTGATTACTAGCAACTGTAACTAACCGCGGAGTGTCCACAACATAATTTTTCAATAGATTTTTGTTATTTGTCATGTGACAAGTAGCGCCGGAGTCGACAAACCAGGCATTCGAGTCAATGTTCACAGCTAGTGGTGTCAATAATGTTCCGTTCCACGCTTTCTCATACTTTTCACTTTCACCCCGTTTATTAATATTTTTATTGTTCGTTTTAGTTGGACAGTTTTTAGCAAAGTGATTTGGTTTTTTGCAAATGAAGCACTTTGGATGTTTGTTGACTCTTTTTGTGGAAGACTTGTTTGTAAACATCGCACCTTCACTCTTGTCGAAGTCTCTACTTAAATTTTCTTGTAATAATTTACTTTTCACTGTTTCACTGCACAATTTAATGTTCAAATTTTCTAAAGCCATGATAAGCGGATCATATTCTGGAGGTAAACCGCTTAGCATTAACATTGACAGAAAATCATCTTCTAATGGGGCGTTTATGTCTCGTAGTTGTTGATTCAAGACCGTGATTCTCAAGATATACGCTTCCATGTCACTAAATTGTTTCAATTTCAATCCAAATAACGTGCGTAAAAGGGTCCCTAGATATCCAACCACCAACACAACACGCGAACAAAATCCGGTTTTTAGTTGGTTAGCAACCGAGTTGTAAACACGTCTATAGCGATGTTTGAGTTGGAAATTAAGTTGGTGGTTGAGTTGGACCGAAATCAAAATTTTTGATGAGATTTAATAGGTTTTTGCTTGGTTGGCAACCGAGTTGTAAACACGTATGAAATGGTGTATGTGTTTGAAATTCGGTTGGTGGTTGAGTTGGACCGAAATCAAAATTTTTTGATTTTTGTGGGTGGAGTCAATTAGTTGTTGGCTGTGTTTTCCTGGCTGGGTGAGAGTTGGCAATCATTCATTTATTCTGAATAGTTGATACTGGACGGACATATAGTGAAAATGTCGACGATTCCAAATAATAGTAAATGCCAGGAGTTTTTTGATTTATTTAAAGAATTGCCGGAATTGTGGCAAGTTAAAAGTAATTGTTTCAAAAATAAGACAATGAAAGATACCGCGTGGAAAAATTTAGTCTCAAAGTATCAGGAAATTGAAAAAGACGCGAATATTGATACTTTGAAAAGGCGTGTGATGAACATTCGTACGTGTTTTCGACGCGAATTAAAAAAAGTTTTGAATTCCGAAAAGTCTGGAGCTGGCACTGACGACATTTCTACTCCGAACTTATGGTGTTTTGATACCCTGGGATTTTTGCGAGATCAGGAAGCACAGGGTCCCAGTGTATGTACTTTAGATTTGGAGAATGATCCTGAAATCGAGGTAGCCGAAGTAAGTAAGTAAGATAGATTATTTGAGCATTAAGCGGATTTTACTGATTTTTTTCGATCTTTTACAGGAGGCCGTGGAAATGGAGGTATCAAATCGCTGCAAAAAAGGAAGTCAGAAAGCCAGTATCTAGCCGAGAAAAATGCAATCCGGAAGGATACATTGGCTCTCATTTAAAGAAGAAGGACGAAGGCGTATATGCTGATCCTTGGGCGACATCGTTCCGGCAGCTATCCTCTACGCAAAAAAATTTATGCCAAGCGTGTAATAGTTCTTATTATGGGGCAACTTGAGCAATTGACAATCAACACCGTTAACATGTCGTCTATATCCTCGTCGCATAGATCTTCACCACCGCTGATGGCGTATTCGTCCTCACCTAGTGAAAGTGGTATTTTCATTACGTTTGCGTAGATGGGAGTCGCCATTAGTGGTAACACCAGTTTTGGAAATTCCAAGTGAAAACACTACCTGGTCAAGGAATCCTGCGCCAGTTTACGAAAATATTCAGTAGCTGCTAGCGGATAATGAGTTTATTTAATATAGACAAAATATGTATTCTTTTAGTATTATTTTATTTTTTAATAAACATTTTTGCTTAAATTTTGAAAAATAACACGACATTTTATTTTGATTTTTGCCAAGGAACAGATCCAATTCCATTGAAAAAGATTTTGAGGTCATTTCTGATTGTCTTCGCAGCATCTTTTGAATTTCTTGCTCGCGTTGGTTATAAAGGTAACATTTGCCTTTGTTCTGATCTCCAAGCTCCATATTGAATTGTACCAATCTCAATATTTTAAATGTCTACACTTCCACGCAAATAAACATCTGAATTTTTCCTTCGCAGGTAGTTGTGGAGATAGCAGGTGGCTAACGTTATAATTGTTGCTTTCTATGGCCGCAAATTTATTTTGTTCAGTAGACTCCTAAAACGGGAAGACAGAATCCCAAAAGCATTTTCGACTATCCTTCTTGCTCTAGAAAGACGATAATTGAATATTATTTCACTATCATCAATATTTTCTCCTCCAAAAGGCTTCATTAAGTGCATCCCAAGAGGAAAAGCATCATCACCAACAAACACATACGGCACTTTTATTGTAGTGTTCGGCAGCAGACAGGAGTCTGGAATTCCCAGCATATTTTCGGAAAGTTTTTCGAGAAATTTACAACTTGAAAAAACCCCTGCATCGGATACGCGTCCATTTGTACCTGCCTCTACCATAATGAATTCGTAGTTTGCGTTCACTATCGCTAACAAAACGATGCTGAAGGTTTTTTATAGTTGAAATAATATGATCCTGAATTAGGTGGTTTCTTTATTTCAATGTGTTTCCCGTCGATTGCTCCGATACAGTTTGGGAAATTCCATCTTCTTCCGAATTCTTCTGCTGTTTCCCTCCAATCATTTTCTGTTTTTGGTATCTGGAAAAGAGCACAATATATATTTGAATACTTAATATCACTATTTTAAATATTACCTTGATATATCCTTTTAAAGCTTTTATAATTGCAGAGTACGTCTCCATAATAATTATTCCAAGGCTTTGAGGAGATATTGCAGTCAGAAATTTCAAATCTTCAAAGCTTTGTCCACTGGCAAGAAAACGGAGAGTGGCAGAAAGTCTTTCATTGGTCGTTATCGCGTCCCTCATTAATGTGTCTTTTTTTTTCTATAAACGGTTTCACTGCCTTTAGTAGGTCTTTATAAGTTTTATGATCCATTCTTAAAAAGTTTCGTAAGTCATCCGGAGCACTTACACATAGTTCACTCAATAAATTAGTATGCGAAAACTTTTGCCGGTTTTTATACCACTCTTTACACCATAATCTTTTCTTTTTTACTTTAATATCATCCAAGCATTCACTTATCAGATTATATGATAACACCATGTCTTCACTCATGTTCACATTAAATCTGAATATATCTCACTGCTGAACGTTCTTTTTCAAGAAGCTTCCTAATACTGATGTTTATTTCCTGGTTGAAGAAAATATTTGCGTGTCTGTGGCCATTGTGTTGACAACCTGGTTGTCAACACGTGTTGTCTTTCTGTACTATATTTAAGAGTCAAAGACGACGACACAGCCCCCTGTCTTCATAGGCTGTCTTCAGGTTGTTCCATGCCTCGTAACCAGTGGCAGAATTTCTAACGTGGGGAAAAACACGAAGGTTGAACCATCAAACATATTGTTAAAACTAGAACCTAAGAATCATTTCGTTTAACATTAAACACCATAGCATAACAATTTCAGTCAACAATTAAAATTCATTCACCTTTGCATATAATCGCATTCGCAGCATAAACAACTTAAACTCATTTCGACCTAATTAATTTGCACAAATCAAGCTAATGACCTTTGTAGAGTAAGCAAAATAATGTAAATACATTGAACACCTATTTGTAGTAGCTTAAGTTAATGAACTTTGTATGCTAAGCAATTTCCATCAAGTAATTGAACTGTAAATTCCAATGAAAATAATGAACTTTAGAAGTAAGCAATTTTGTAAATTTGTAATATTAGCAATAATTTGTAATATAAAGGAAAAATCACTGAATAAATCATCAATTGGTGATCAAGAACGATTATTGGAGTTTCATTCATCTACATCTAATTCTCATTCCAGAACATTGGTCCGTCGAGCCGGATTTTAGCAGGAATTTCAGACAAGGAGTTAGTATACGCAACAACAGGATAAACCAATCATGGCAAATCTCATCGCAGGACAAAAACTGTGCTTCGACAGTATAAACAGGATCATCTCGAACGTGAAGAAGGATAGTCAAAGCCGTCACTCTCTAGCCTATTTCGAGACTCGGCTAGAGCGAATCGAAGAGCAATGGAAAGCCTGTGAGGAAAACCATCTCCAAACTTACGCACGCTTACAAGAAGAGGGAGATAAAGCACTGATGAAAAATTATATGGAGGACTATGGAAACATAGAAGATCTCGTCTTGGAGTATAAGACGATTTTTAAGGACGGAATCCACAGATTTCGTGCTGGAACTTTAGCTCAATCATCGCAGATAGCAACAAGTTCAGGAGAGAGTCTTCAGCTTGAGCGAATCAAGATCCCTGCGTTTAACGGGGATTATGCAAAGTGGATAGCGTTTTGTGACCTCTATAAAAGTATGGTGCATGAAAGTACAACACTGTCCAACGTGCAGAAAATGCAGTACCTCCGCAGCAATTTAAAGGGAGAAGCCGAACAAATCATTAGTCACTTGAACATAATGAGTGACAATTATGAAGCCGCATGGAAATTATTATGTGAACGTTATGACAATGAAAAACTCATAGCGCAAGAGTTAATGCAACGTTGGTGGAGCGCTAGCCAATGCCAGCCGAACGATGCACATAGTTTGAAGGACATAGTCAACACAACCAACCAGCTCACCACAAGTCTGAAGACATTGAAGATCGATGGTTTCGATCTTATATGACCTTCATGTTGAGCAGCAAGCTCGATAAAGAATCAAGGGCGGAGTGGCAAAGAACGACAAGTGGAAGCAAAGACATGCCGAAACTCGAAAAATTCATACTGTTCTTAACCGAGCGATTCACAATGTTAGAATCACTAACATTGTCCAATCCAGGGGAAGTTACAAAGTCATCTAAGAGGACTCTAACGCACACTGCTCAAGCTCAAGCGAGCCGTGCAATGGTCATCATCGTTTGTTTGAGTGCGAGCAATTCAGAAGCGTGCCAGTGGATGCACGTCGACAATTGGTGAGAAACAAGAAAGTCTGTCTCAACTGCCTCTCCGACCAGCATGCCGTTAAACAATGTCCATCTAAAAGGACCTGTAAACTCTGCCCAAACGCCACAACACGCTTCTGCATGAAATAGACAATGGGGATATAAAACCTAAAGCTAACACTCAGACACAAGCACACAACGCACTGCTCTCCAATACGCAAGTACTACTCGCTACAGCACTTATTCCAATTCAAGCCAACGATGGGACAATGATCAACCTTCGAGCATTGCTGGACATTGGCTCGCAAAAATCTTTCATAACAGAATCAGCTGTTCAAAGGTTGAGACTAACACAACGACACTGTAAGATTGCCATTAGAGGAATTGGATGCTCAGAAGCGGTAACATCAAAAGGAGTAACAGAAGTCACAGCAAACTTGGGAAAAAATGGGAGAGACAATCTACTTCAGTTCTCGGCGCTAATCATTTCAAAAATTACCGCCGTGTTACCAACTACTAATATTACCATCGACTTACCAGCTCATTTGGTAAAACTAAAATTGGCAGATCCAGATTTCAACCTTCCGTCACAAATTGACTTGCTTCTCGGAGCGGACATATACGGAAACATTTTGGATCATGGTTTTATTCAAGGACAGCCATGTGCGCAAAAAACAAAACTTGGTTGGGTTTTGTTTGGATAAACAGCTAGCACGAACATCGAACCAGGCTCAATCTCTTTTGTAGCATACGAAGAGTTAGAACAGAGCCTAAGAAGATTTTGGGAAATTGAAGAACCATCAACAGCACTCGAACAAACCGTAGAAGACCTTGAAGTCGAAAACCACTATAGCGAAAACACGACAAGAGGTTCAGATGGAAGATATACCGTTAGATTGCCATTCAAGTCAAACGTCAACCAGGGTCAAGATCTAAAAGAATCAGTCCGGATGGCATACATTCGATTCCGACAATTGGAAAAGCGGCTCTCAAGTCACCCTGATCGAGAGAAAGAGTATCGTGCTTTCATGGAGGAATATCTGCAACTCGGCCATATGGAGAAGATTCCAACCAACATGATACAAAACACTGAGTGTTATTATTTACCGCATCATGAAGTGATCAGGGAGACAAGCTCCACTACAAAGCTGCGTGTGGTCTTCAATGCATCGCAGAAATCACTCAGTGGGAAATCATTGAATGACTTACTCCAAGTAGGCCCCACGATACAACCGAACCTTATACAACTGCTAATGAGATGGCGGAGCTATCAACATGTCATCACTGCCGACGTCGAAAAAATGTACCGTCAAATAAAAGTTCACGAAGAGGATCGTGAATATCAACGAATCTTGTGGAAATTCAATGCCACGGAACCTATCGGGCATTATAGACTTAAAACTGTGACATACGGTACATCTTGCGCACCTTTCTTGGCAATTCGTACACTTCAACAACTGGCGATTGATGAGCAGGATGCATACCCTGACGTCGCTAAAATAATTCTTCAGGATTTCTACGTAGACGATCTCCTCACTGGCTCAGATGACTTAACTCAGCTAAAACGCATACAACTGCAGCTCAAGGAAGTGCTAAGCAAGGGTGGCTTGCATCTCCAAAAATGGTCAGCAAACAATCAGGCTCTTTTAAAACAAATCCCAGAAAGTGATTGGGAAAATCAAAAGCCATTGGAAATAGCGCTTTCGGACGAAGTCAAAACTCTCGGATTGCAATGGCATCCAGCGCAAGACAGCTTTTCGTTCAAAGTGAAATATTCTGAAGAATCAAAATTAACCAAACGATCAATTTTATCGGAGGTAGCAAAGCTGTTCGATCCACTCGGTTGGCTGCAACCTTGTATTGTCACCAGAAAAATTACGATGCAAAACCTCTGGCGGCTCAAGTTAGGTTGGGATGATGAAGTTCCTCCAGCTGTGGTCAAGGATTGGATTGAAACTCGCAGACACCTACCACTCATCGAAAAACTGCGAATTCCTAGATGGAATCGAATCTCCAGAACCACCAACTTAGAGTTACATGGATTTTGCGACGCATCTACTACAGCTTATGCATCAGCAATTTACTTGCGGGTCATAACATTAGAAGGTCAGATATCATCATGTTTATTAACCGCAAAATCCAAGGTCGCTCCAATAGCTAAGTGTCAATTGCACGACTTGAGCTTTGCGGTGCCGTTTTGATGCTGGAAACAATGGAGCAGTTAAAACAAGCGTGCCAGTGGATGAATGTCAAGACTTGTTTTTGGACGGATTCCACAATTGTTCTAGCCTAGATTCAGAAACCTTCAGCAACATGGAAGGTATTTGTAGCAAACCGCGTAAGTCGAATCCAAGAAAGCTCAAAATGTGACCAGTGGCACTATGTACGCACCACCGAAAATCCGGCGGATCTCGCTTCAATAGGAATCTTGCCAGACAAACTCATACAATCATCCTTATGGTGGAAAGGCCCACAGTGGCTCTCAACTCACGATATATCAACACCGTCAAGCATAGCACTGTCAGCAGCAGAGCACGAGGGTATGCAAGACGAAATGCGCATTGTTGGAGCAACTGCCATTGAACCTACTGAAGAGCCAGAAATATTTCGTCGATACTCGGCTCTGCCAAAACTTTTCAGAGTCCTTGCGTACATACGTCGCTTCAAATACAACGCGTCCCATAAAACCGACAAACGAATCGGATCTTTGGCATTTGAAGAGCTTCAGGAAGCAAAACTGGCCTGCGTGCGCCTTTCTCAGCAGCATGCATTTGCTAAGGAATTATTGGCACTACGAAGCGGTTCACAAATATCTAAAAACAGCAGCCTTAAGTATCTATCCCCACATATTGATTCTGATGGCGTTCTCAGGACTACCGGAAGACTGCAGTTCGCACCAATATCTGAAACTGCAAAACGTCCTGCCATCCTTCCGAGAAATGCGTTTGCAAAACTCATTGTCCGACAGAATCATCTAAAAACGCTATACGGAGGGTTGCAGTTAGTGTTAGCAACAATTCAACAAGAATTTTGGATTACTAATGCTCAATCATTTGTCAAACAAATACTGCACGAATGCGTTACATGCTTCAAAACCACAGCCCGTCCAGACAACCAACTAATGGGGCAATTACCTCCGCCAAGATTTCAAATGGAGAAACCTTTTGCGCAAACAGGCTTGGACTACGCAGGTCCAATTACAATCAAATGGAATGGTGGACGCGGAGCTAAGACGACGAAAGCTTATATAGCTGTCTTTGTGTGCCTTTCTACAAAAGCTTTCCATCTAGAAGCTGTAAGTGAACTATCCACACCAGCATGCATCGCGGCGATTCGGAGATTCGTCGCGCGCAGAGGAAAATGTCACACCATTTATAGCGACTGCGGTACAAATTTTGTAGGCAGTGACCGACAGTTAAGGAAAGCATTTTTCGAGGCGTCGAAGCAGTGTAAGGATAATCTTGTCAACGAAGAGATTCGATGGAAATTTATTCCTCCTGGAAGTCCCCATTTTGGGGGACTCTGGGAAGCTGGAGTGAAGTCCATGAAGTGCCATTTGATAAAATCCATCGGACAACAATTGTTAAACATTGAAGAAATCTACACTCTTCTAGCACAAGTTGAAGCATGTTTAAACTCAAGACATCTGTGCGAAGCAAGTAACGATCCAAACGATCATATAGCAATCACTCCTGGACACTTTTTGACAGGAAGTAATTTGTTTGAACTACCACCAATCCCCGACAACAAGCCCATCAATAAAAAGTGGGAAGCAGCACAACAGATCAAAAAACATTTTTGGAACCGTTGCAAGCTCGAATACCTCAGCAGACTACAGCAACGACCAAAATGGATGACAACTCGACCCAATTTACAAATTGGCGACATCGTACTCGTTAAAACTGAAAATTTCCCATCAACTCATTGGCCACTCGCAAGAGTGCTAGAAGTGCATCCGGGTGCTGATGGTATGGTTCGAGTTGTATCCGTCAAATTACACGGTAGAGTTACTAAACGCCCCGTAACCAAGATCTGCCGTCTACCGTTTGAAAATACCAATCCAGAACCTGAACATCCAGTGAAAGCTCCTACACAACCACCTCCAACAAGAACACCAGTAGTACCATCTACCATACGCCGAAGTAAACGAACTAAAATTGCCCCCATTGGGGACACCTGGACTGACCACTTAGCGGAACACAACAAAACAAAAAGGCAACGAAGAGAATCTCCGAAACCTATGCCAAATCTTACATTAAACAAGCGAGCACGATCGACGAAGCTTACCAGTCAACATCCTGGTCCACCGTTCGACAGCATGGTACCAGTATCTTTCTCTCTGTCATTATCTGTTTAAGTATCGTATCCGGATGCGTCTTCCTGATTCGACGACGTTTTACAACAAGATCTATCACGACAAAATCACATCGATCAACCTGGTATGACACTAATTAAGAACCTCGGAAAGTTCTTGGTGGGCGGCAATGTTAAAACTAGAACCTAAGAATCATTTCGTTTAACATTAAACACCATAGCATAACCATTTCAGTCAACAATTAAAATTCATTCACCTTTGCATATAATCGCATTCGCAGCATAAACAACTTAAACTCATTTCGACCTAATTAATTTGCACAAATCAAGCTAATGACCTTTGTAGAGTAAGCAAAATAATGTAAATGCATTGAACACCTATTTGTAGTAGCTTAAGTTAATGAACTTTGTATGCTAAGCAATTTCCATCAAGTAATTGAACTGTAAATTCCAATGAAAATAATGAACTTTAGAAGTAAGCAATTTTGTAAATTTGTAATATTAGCAATAATTTGTAATATAAGGGAAAAAATCACTGAGTAAATCATCACTTGGTGATCAAGAACGGTTATTGGCGTTTCATTCATCTACATCTAATTCTCATTCCAGAACACATATCTTTGCGAGTGCCCGTAGTTGTTTGCGGTTGTCATTGACCTTGGAAACACCCGGTACAGATTCTTCGATGAAATCCCATAAATCTTCACGGACTAAATACATCCGCATCATAAACTTCCAGTTTCCATAGTTAGATATTCCACTAAGCTTTTCGAAATTTACTGTAATTCCGGGACTTGTTGCTGTTGAAGATAATGGCGCCGGCACCTCGTCCCATGTGATACCGCGTCTTCCTTGAATGTTGCGATTTTAGAAAATAAATTTTTAAGCACACTTATTTATCGCGTATCCTGGGCCCATAACCTGATAGGATTGGGCGAAAATAACAATAGATTAAATTGGTATACTGAGATTTATTTATAATCTAATTAGCACAGAAAAACAGTTGACACAAGAGTGAGTATTATTCGACCGAACAAAATGACATAATCAAGGCATTGAAGATCGTTTATCCTTCCTTGGCCTTCCGTACTTAAATGCCCGTAGATCTTTTTTGGATCAGTGCTTTCTATATCGAATCTGCTACTATCAGACTCCGTCGTATATTTTTGCTGAGTTACGATTTCACCATTCATTGCGTCCCGCTCGTGTTTCTTCCCTTTTTAGGGTTTTGGACTAAAATACAAAACCCTATTGCAATCACGACCTGTGTCCGTCTGTCCATCCGTCCGTCTGTATGTCACACCACTTTTTCTCCGAAACTATAGAGTCTACAGCCATGAAACTTTGTGGAAAGGTCAAAAGTGGTGACCTCTTGAAAGTTCAAGGGTGAAAAAATTTTTCAAAGGGGTTTAAGGGGGTCTCCCCATATAGGGAGTTGACCCCTCAAAAAAAAAATTTCACCATTGGTAGTCGAGTAGGGTGTCATTGGAAAGGTCTCAATGAGATCTTTCCAAAACAGGTCTTAAAATTGCCTTATGAGTACCGAGGGGGGCAGGGGAAGGGGAAATGTACGAACTTTTCGCGTACCCCCCCCCCCCCCCCCCCTCGCGATTGGACACCTTCCATCCGAAAAATCTGAAAAAATCATGAATGTAGGCCTTAATGAGTACAACAACAACAAATATATGAGAAGTCGAAATTCACTCAACGTTGTTAGTAATAGTCTGATTTATCGATTTTATGTTTTCTCGAATAAAATCTAAATGGTACCCTTAAATTCAATAAAAAGCAAAAAGATGATTGTTTATAAGATTGATCTTTTCTGAAAGTTTCATAAAGATCGAATAGTATTTAACGAAGTTATAGCGATTTGAATTTTCCCGTATTACTATGGAACAATGTGCCCTGTATTGCTATGGAAACATATGGCTATGGAGCCATATGCGCTTTTTACCGACTTAGACACTACAGCTTTGCTAGGATTTGCATGAAAATTTCAGGAATGATAGATATCATGAGGATGACTACATACAATTGAAACAAGTCGAAGAGGCAGGAGAGAGCTCCTAGCAAAAGGGCTTTGTAGCCATTCTAGGATTCGAAAAAATAGACCATGAATCGATGATTACAGTACAAAGGAGTGGCCCCTGAAAAAAATTTCATGAAAGGTAGCCGATATGAGTATCAAATGAAAGTTCTCTATGAGAGCATTTCAAAACAGTTCTTAAACTGACAGTTTTTGCTTCAGTGGGGGCACAGAGAGGGGGGGGAAATACATGAAAAATGTGTTTTCTCCCTCGCGAATGGACACCCGTGATCTAAAAAAATCTGAAAAAATTATCAAGCGAAATATTTATGGGTATAATTTTAACAAATACCTCAGAATTAAAAAATTCCTTCAACTTAGTTAATAATAGTATGATCATCGAACATGACGTGTTTCTTAATTTTATTCGTTGCTGGTTACTGCATTTTGTAAGTTGAGTACAAAACCCTTCTGACATGAGCATAGGTCTGTCTACCCAACTTGTTATAATTCCAAGCTCGTACAGAGCTGTATTTTCACTCACCCATAAAATCATAACACTCTACAGCTTGGTCCTTTTCCCTCATCGATCGCGGCTTTCAAACGAATTTTGCAGAATGTAATTTTAGATGCTTTGTAAAATGTTAACTGTTTGTACTTTTTTTCCCATTGTTCTATTCCTTCTTGTTATTGGATTTGTTATCTGTAAGATAGAATCTGATTTCAATGAAAGTAACAGTCTTCACGTTCGTGGATATAAGATGACGGGCCACACATCCGAAATACTCAATTATATTTTTATACTCGTGTTTATTTATTTATTCATTGCTATTTTTACAGATATAATCCAATTACAAAAATAGTAATAATAGTAAAAGATACGGAGACATAGAAAACATATAAGAACAAGTTGGGTAAACAGACCTACGCTCATGTCAGAAGGGTTTTGTATTCAATTTTCAAAATGCAGTCACCAGATTGAATAAAGTCGAGAAGCATGTCAATGACGATTTTATTGGAGAAAATATGAAATTCGAAGATCATACTATTATTAAGAAAGTTGAACGAATTTCGACTTCTGAGGTTTTTGTTATTGTTATACTCATAAATATCTCCCTTGATAATTATTTCAGATGTCCATTCGTGAGGGAGGAAACCACATTTTTCATATATTTCCCCCCTGTGCCCCACTGAAGCAAAAACTGACAGTTTAAGAACTGTTTTGAAAAGCTCCCATGAAAGCTATCATTTCAGACTCATATCGGCTACGTTTGATGAATTTTTTTTTCAGGGGCCACTCTCCTGTATTGTTATCATCGATTAATGGCCAATTTTTTCGAATCCTAGAGTTGTTACAAAGCCCTTTTGCTAGGAGCTCTCTCGCGCCTCCTTGACTTGTTTCACTTATGAGTATTAATTGTAGGTACTCATCTTCAGTCATTCATTAAATTGAATCAAGTGTTCAAAGCATGCACCTTGAACGTTGAAGTTGGGAAAAAATAACTCAAAATTATTCAATCTTCGCATTAAACACAGCAACTATTTTGTTTACGATTACTGATACCACTAGCTGAACCGATTTTCAAAGATATTCATGACACCTATCATTCCTGAAATTTCCATGCAAATCCTAGCAAAACTGTAGTGTCTGAGTCGGTAAAAAGCGCATGTTGTTACATAGCCATATGTTGCCATAGTAATACATGCAGCGCATATTGTTCCATAGTAATACAGGAAAATTCAAACCGCTATAACTTCGCTAAATATGATTCAATCTTTATGAAGCTTGCAGGGTTAATCAATCTTATAAATAGTCATCTGTTTCATTGAATTTAAGGGTACCGTTAAGATTTTATTCAAGAAAACATAAAATCGATAAATCATACTATTACTAACAAAGTTGAGTGAATTGCGACTTCTCACGTATTTGTTTTTTTCAGATTTTTCGGATCACAGGTGTCCAATCGCGAGGGGGGGGACACAAATTTTTCGTGTATTTCCCCTCCCTGTGCGTCCCTTGAAGCAAATTTTGCCAAACTAAGACCCGTTTTGAAAAGACCTTTCATTTGATACCCATATCGGCTACCTTCAATGAAATTTTTTTTTCGGGGGGTCACTCCCTGACATGTGGAGACCCCCTTTAAATACCTTATACAATTTTTTTGTAGTTGAACTTTGAAGAGAACACCACTTTACACCTACATACAAAATTTGATGTTTCTAGCTTAAGTAGTTTCCGAGAAAAACTGCTGTGACACACGGACGGACGGACGGACGGACGGACGGACGGACGGGCAGACAGACGGACAGACAGACAGACAGGACGCGATTTTAGAAGGGTTTTGTAAAATTATTTTACAAAACCCTAAAAAATTCAAAGCTTAGCGAGTGCAGAAGTTACTCTATTTTTAAAAAGGAGAAAAGAAGTTGAGAAAGATCCAAGCTGAAGATCATCGTGTTTACGCGTAATCCTTAGTAGAGGACAGTGAAAATAAGTCACGCTCCTGGCAAACGGAACATCAAAGATTTTGGAACTTCTGGTAGGACGGACAGCATTTCTGACCGGGCGTTCAGCTACCAACTTCGTGTTAAGGTAACCAAGAGGGACGATAAAGGAAACACTCATCCAGATAAATATGGCGGTGTTCTAAAGAAGGGATAGCAAGGATAGGCAAACGAACATGATAATAACAATAAGGAATACGAAATTTTAACAGTAAAATTCTCGTAAGCTTACGCTGAACAGATTCGATCGAGGATTTAAGGTAAACGAAATGAGGAGACCAGACTGGGGAGCAGTATTCAAGGATAGAATGAACTAAACTTACAAATAACTTAATACAATTAAAGGGATCAGAAAATATGATGGAGTGACGTAGAATAAATCCAGTTACACGTGATGCTCTAGAAACAATATCATAGACGTGAAGATCGAATTTTAGTTTGGAGTCAAAGGTGACTCCAAGATCTTTGATATGAGTCACAGTGCTAAGACGTTTATTTTTTATGAAGAAATGACCAATGAATGGAGAAGGTTTGGAGAAAAAGGATACATGTACGAAGTGTGTTCAAAAAGTATCACGAATTTTGAATTTTCGTGGGTTTACGTATATTCAAATTTCGATTTTCTTGTGGCGGTATGTTGGTACTCATTTCTGTCACTTATGCCAACAAGCTCGGCCATTTTGAATGTTCACTTAATTGGTGATAGCTGCTTTACTTGCACGTGTTTTCAATCGTCTTCGATTTTTACTTATTCAAAAAAATGGATCAAAGAACGTGTATCAAATTTTGTGTGAAAAACGAAATTAAGTGCGCGGATGCATTCCGAATGTTGACTGTGACATACGGAGAAGCTACCTTGGACCGAAGCAACGTTTATCGGTGGTACAAAATGTTTTTAGAAGGCCGAGAAGATGTGAACGACGAAGAGCGTGCCGGGCGCCCGAGCACTTCAACAACAGACGAAAAAATTAATGAAGTGGAGAAAATGGTATTGGCCAATCGTCGAATCACCGTTAGAGAAATTGCTGAGGACCTAAACATATCGATTGGCTCGTAACATTCGATTTTTATCAACGATTTGGGCATGAGACGGGTCGCCGCGAAATTCGTACCAAAATCGCTCAATTGCGACCAAAAACAGCAACGCATGAACATTGCTAATGAGATGTTAAACTCTGTCCGCGACGAACCAAATTTGCTCCAGAGGGTCATAACTGGTGACGAATCGTGGGTTTATGGTTATGACGTGGAAACCAAAGCTCAATCATCACAATGGAAGCTGCCGCATGAACCAAGACCGAAAAAAGCGCGCCAAGTTCGGTCGAATGTGAAAGTTTCGCTGACAGTTTTCTTCGATTGCAGGGGCGTGGTGCATCATGAGTTCTTGCCACAGGGAAGAACGGTCAATAAGGAATATTACCTGCAAGTTATGCGCAATTTGCGCGAAGCAATCCGCCAGAAACGCCCGGATTTGTGGGAGAACAAAAATTGGCTTTTGCACCACGATAACGCCCCTGCTCACACATCGTTGCTTGTGCGCGACTTTTTGGCCAAAAACAACACACTAATGATGCTGCAGCCACCGTATTCCCCAGATCTGGCCCCCTGTGACTTTTTCTTGTTTCCTAAACTGAAGAGGCCCATGAACGGACGACGTTACGCTACGCTTGACGAGATAAAGACGGCATCGAAGGAGGAGCTGAACAAGATTAAAAAAAATGATTTTTTGAAGTGCTTCGAAGATTGGAAAAACCGTTGGCACAAGTGTATAATATCTCATGGGGATTACTTTGAAGGGGACAAAATAGATATTCATGAATAAATAAATAATTTTTGAAAAAAAAACAAAATTCGCGATATTTTTTGAACACACCTCTTATACATTTAGAAACGTTAAGAGGAAGCTGATTAGATTGACACCAAAGGTCCAAGAAATTTAGATCAGCTTGCAGTATGTCAAGGTCATTTAGAGAGGATACGACCTTGAATAATTTCACATCGTCTGCATAAAGAAGGCAGGAGGAGTTAATGACTGAAGGCAGATCGTTGATAAAGATGACAAATAAAAGCGGACCGAGGGGAACGTCGCTAGACGGGACAAAAGGAGAAGAGGTAAAACCATTGAAAGTAACATGACATATTCGATTCGAAAGGTAGGAGGAGAGCCACTTGAACAAATTGCCAACGACACCAAGTGCATGAATTTTTTGTAGCAAAATATGGTGATTGACCGAATCAAAGGCCTTAGAAAAATCAAGATACAGGATTTCTACCTGAAATCGATTCTCAAAGGCTCCAGCAACAACCGTAGTAAATTCCATAAGGTTGGTCATAGTAGAACGACCTTTGACGAAACCATGCTGTTCAGGATATGTTTCAAAGGTGTACCTTATTTGGTACATAAAAATGCATCTGAACCATTAGTAACTCCCTAGATAAATGATCCTTGAAGCAGAGTACAAAACATATTCGTCATTTGTATCCTCGTGTACCTACTTATCACAAACATGACTCAGACAAATTCTATGCAAAAGTAATTCATCCTAATGGTATTTCTTTCAAGTACCGTTTAGCATCCTTCCAAAAGATTTCGCGATAACAAAAAAAAGCTCAAATAATTCCCGTGTCTTCCTACGTATCACGAGAAGTACTAAAAGAAAACCTATATCACTCTCATAAAATCGCAACAAACACATACGCCCACGCTACAAAACATATCACGAAGAAAAACCTGCAGATAGCACATGAGAAAAAAATCCGCGAAATTCAAGATACACATTCACCTCGCGCATTATCATTCATGGAGAGAAAAAGCGGAAAATTCTTGCAATAACTGTTCTCGCATGAAAATGCTGCCGTGCAAAGTTTAACATTCAATTTCGCCAATGCTGGAGGGCATCAACGGAGCGTGGTTTCACTAAACAAACCTGGTATCCTTTTTTCAATACATCCATCTCCCGAGCGTCCTCATCATCGTCCTAGTCCTTGTTGTTATCGTCGTAGTCGTTATGCTATCAACTCGGGGACAAACCGTGGCATAATACAACACCAACAATGCCTCAAGTATTCAATTTGCTCAAATTATTCTTTTTCTGATATTGATGCCGCGCGCTTGCCGTTATGCTGCTCTTTCTAACAGTCGTTGGGAGTCCTGTAATTGGGAGGATTTCGTTTCCAGTTTTTCTTTTTCATCTCGTTTTTCGGATAATCTACGAAATGTTTTGCGTGTAGAGTTTTAATTGGAAATTGAAAGAGGGGCAGATAAATGCGAAGATAACAATGAAAATTGAAGGAAATATTCCTGCCCGCGGTGGAATTAGGAGAATGAAAAATTAATATGGATGTGATGGGAATTAATAGGAACGTGGCGGGATGAAATGTTTAATTAAAAAAGTCTTTGCGAAAGGAATTTGCTTTTAACGATCGTGAATTGGATGATTATTGAGTTTACGTGAGTTGAATTAATATTGATTTTCAAAGAGCCATTGGGATTTGGAGTTAATTTTATATATGTGTATACATATATTTCAGGGACAGCCGAAAAGCGTACTTTCATATCGGATTTCAAATCATAATTGAACATTTCAATTTCCTCTTGATATATTCTCAAGGATATTCATCTCATTTCAAATATATGATCATCATTACCGTTCAAGCTTAGCAGCTCATCATTTTGATCCTGTGAAATTCCTTTTCGAATACGTGCCCTTCCCGTCACGGTGAATACCAACGGCAAAGGCTGAACAGCATGGTAATGGAATCGTTCTGCTTCTATTTCCATTATCAACAAGAGCCCTATCACAATTTTCCACACCGCTCGCAGCCATCGGAGAAATCTTTAGCGATATTTTAAGGACTCCATAATGACGCAACTTGGGATGTATTTGGTGAGAACTTTTGATAATGGTAGCAATTAAGATGAGATTAGAACCGGATGCAAACCAAAGACGCTGCCATTTGTTCTCGCAGGACATGCTGCGTAACAGGAGCTTTCGGAACGATTAAAATTAATTGGAGTTTTGTTCGAATCGGATTTGTAACAAATCAAAAGTACGTTTCGGAGAGAAGTTCTAGCGATCCTACCAATTTGTTTTTAATTATCGTTGCTCGGTTGTTGGCCACTGAAACTCAATACAATACATTGCTCTCTGGAAAAACGATTCCGAATAATAGAGTTCATGGGGCTGGAAAGTTATTTCTAGTTGTTTGTAGTATGAACTTCAATCTTGAAGTGATTGTGAGAGGAAAACGGAAATTAACCGAATTGAAAACCAATTGCTCAAAGTTTTGATTTTATTGTTGAATATGAAAGGTGAACGAAGCGTTTTAAAGCAAGGCTGATAATTTTCAATCTTTTCGGAACTTTTAAACTTAAAGGATGATCTGAATCAAATAAAATCTTTTAACGAAATATGAAGAATAATTTTTTAAGTAAAGTACGCCCTCGTTAAAACAAACACGCGATAAACGCAATACCTAAGTTAAAGCAGAACCCAATTTTTCTACATTAGTGACTCAGTCATTGCAACTTTTCAAAAAATTGTGACTCAGTCAACGCAACCTATCCCCCATGATTTATTATTGTTCATCATGATTGCTTATAGTTTAGTGTTTGTTTTCATTGTAATTGGCAGTTATTGAACAGCTTCTTCTTCTTCTTAGCATTACAGCCCCTCTCGGGCCTTCGCTTCCTGCAAATAGCGCCTCCAACTGTCTCGGTCCATTGACCGCTTCCTCCAATTTCAAAATCCGAGCAGCGATGAGCTGTCTTCGTCAACCGAGTCAGACCAGCATTTTCACGGTTTCCCCACTGATTTCCAGCCTTCAGTTCTTCCAACGACTACTTTTTGGGTATCCGTTTTTCGTCCATAAGATTCATTCCAGCCCATTGCAGCTTCTGCAGTCTTACAATCGTTGAGACCTCCGGCTCGCCAAAAAATTCATATAGCTCATGTGTTTGAAATGAAACGAAAGAACCACTTTTGTACAAAAATAACTTATCACAGATTTCAAAATGATTTGTAATGCCTCTTATACAAAGTCTCAATTTGCCATGAGATTTTTTCGATTTTTCATGAAATGTAAAATTATTGATTTTTGACAGTTTATAAAAAGCAATTGATTTTATTTTTTCATGTCTAAAAAAAATTTCTCGATTTTCATGGGAATCTAATATTTGGTCCGTCTAGCCAGATTGTTGAGTTTGTAGATTGTTCTTTGAGCAAAGTTATTAAATTTCATGAATACCAGTTTTTGTGCATATTGTTCAAGTACAATTATAGTGGTGTGAATCTTTGTAAATTGACTTTGAAAGTATTTCGGTACTTTATACAGCAGTTATTACGGTCTGTAACTTTCTGAATTTACTTTAAAAGTGCGTCGGTACTGAGCCATACAGTTACTCTGGTTTGTAACTTCGTAAATTCACTCCTGCAAGTGCGTCGGTACTTTATCATACAGTTTCTTTGATTTATAACTTTATAAATACACCTCTGAAAGTAGGTCGGTACATGTTAAAAATTCCCATAAAGACTCGATAAAGCAAAGTGAACATGGATGGACACATATGCAATCAATTGCTGTTGCTTGGGCAGCTTGTTAAAGTGCTAGTGAATTTCCGCAAGGAAGCAAAGGCAAGGAGGACCGTGTTGACGGTTAAAAATTGGTTGCATAGGCTCACGAGGAGTTGTGACGCCTTCAAGTAAGGACACAGCGCCATCATTTCATTGATAGATGGAAGCTCAGACAAACTTAAACAGCAATACTTTGCTGAAAGCACTGATCAGGACGAGGAGGTTTTCGTCGAGACTCCACTAGAAATGCAAGGAGTGCTGAAAGAATTGACTGCCAAGGCAGCACCACAAAAACATAAACATGAAGTTGCGGCGAAACTGCAAAATTAATCAAATAGTTCCCATTCATTGACTCTAATCACGCGCGACTCTTTGCCGTTACTTATGCACAGGAAACGTTTTCGGCTGTGCGAGTGCTACTAGACAAAACAACCGAGTGCATCCAGTTTTGTGGAAGTGGGTAGTAGTAAACATGACTGTGCAAAAATTACCTCATGAAACTCGGCAGATATGGGAACAAGAACATGCCGCTAAGCCGGATTTCCCTACAATCAAGGATGTTAAAGTACTCCTGCAGACGCGATGTTGGGCTTTGGAAGCGTCAGGGAAGAATCGCATCAAGGTGCAGTCGACTACAGCATTTAATCGTAGCATTCAAGCCTACCATATAGAAGCATCACAGGCATGTACAATATGCAAAGAGTTTCATCCACTTTGGTAGTGTTCGCAATTTAACCAGATAAAACACCAAAGCAAATTGGACATCGTTAGAAATGAAGATCTGTGTATCAATTGTTTACGATATGGGCAGTTTGCAACCAGTTGTCCAAGTAAAAATTCATGCCAAAAGTGCATTAAATGCCACCATGCCGAGCTTCAGTGAGAATTGAATGTAAATTCAGCAGAATTTCTTTTGACACAGTTTCTATAGCGCAAGAATGTAGCGATGTACATGCTCACCGTGCATCAGCCGAAGCTGACGTCTTGCTGGCAACCGTCATGGTCAACTTAGGAGCTCCCAACGGACGTCTGTATACACGCGCTTAGCTATATCAAGGATCTCAAGGATCTTTGTTGACTCACACCCTGATCCAACGATTGTGTTTTAAGTATAGAAAATGCCACACCTACGTCAAAGGTATTGGAGGTTCACAGGCAGATGCAAAAGTTGGCGTCACTATCGAAATGGATACACGACAAAGAGATTTCATCCCATTTAATGGTTTTGCGTTGAATAATATCATAAGTATGACAACAAGCAACGTTTCATCGACAATATGCGCCCAACTGAAGGGGTTGTCATAAGCTGACCCGAACTTTGACCAGCCGGGGAGGATTCAGTTGTTGCTTGGAGCAAACGTATATGGGAAGATCATTCTTGATGACATCCGGAAGTTACCTGAAGGATCGACAGCTCAGGACTCTAAAATGGAGTGGATATTAGCAGGAGACATTGGTACAACACTATGCACGTCTTTTAAGTCGTTTAAAGTCGAAGTGAAGCGCAACAAAAACATTGATGATGCATTACGAGCATTCTGGGAGTTGTAGAAGGTGGAAATTCAAAGGATGACATCGGAAGACGAGGAAGCTTATGAGCTCTTGTTTAAGAGCTCAACTCATCAAGAGTCAAATGGGAGATACCAAATTCGACTGCCTTTTAAAATGGAGTCAATTAGGAACTTGCTAAGTGATTCACGAACCGCCACGATTGCAAATTCATGCCAATTAGAGAACCATTTTGAAAAGAACTCAGCTCTAGCTAGAGTACCAAACATGCCTGCAAGATTATTTGGAACAAGGTCACATGCAGGCGGTTGAAGACGTGAAGGAAAGTTATAATGACAAAACAGGCTGTCTGACGTATTATTTATCGCACCACGTGGTGTTCAAAGACAGTTCTATAACCAAACTAAACTTTGACGCGTCTTGAAAGACAGGTTTGGGAGTTTTCTTGAATGACACTCTTCTGACTGGTCCAGCTCTCCAAAATGATTCGATCGTCGTTCTTCAAAATTGGCGCCTTCATAAATTAACTTTTGTTGCCGACATCACTCAGATGTATCGGTAAACAAACATTCATCCATCAATGGTATAAAGTTCTAATTCCCTTATGGACCACAAATATTGATTAAGAATAAAAACCAAGAGTTTAATGATAAAAACGATTTTTTTATTCTACAACACACACGGATGCATTTCGGTCGGTAGTGCCGACCATCTTTAGCGCTATGCGCGACACTACTAATGAAACTCCTGCATAAAATTGAAGTAAATTAACATTTAACGGCTTATTTGTTCTATATAATTTAGTCGGATTAAATAAAATGAAAAAATCTGTTATCAGACTATCGTCAATACAAAATTACTGTCCTGTTATGTGTTAACCACATACATGTTAATATATAGATAATAATAGATGCAAAATAAAAGTAACCGTTAACATATTATTTAGCCAATTGGAGTAAACTTGAATTTATTGGGCTATCGTCGATATTAATTAAATTATCCGTTGTATGCATGAATAACGATTTATTCGCGTCGAGTGTTTGCGGATTAGTTACTGTTTTTAGTAATTTAAAATTATTTATAAGCGATCCCGTGTACTGTCTTCATGTGTTGTTTAAATCCAATACATTTGCAGTAACCCCTTTGTTAAGGCCTTTGTTTTTGATGTATCGTTCATGTTCCTTCAGGCGAACTTCAACAGCACGTTTGGTTTGTCCAATATACTTTTATTCACATTCTGTGCAATTGACTTGATAAATTCCGCATTTTTATTTTGGCAAAGAAGGGTCTATCGTAGAACCAAGTAATGAGCAAAGCTTGTGGATGTTGTTATATGCAATCTTCAGATTCGCTTTGCTGAATTCCTTTTTTAGAGGGTTGGAAATCATAGGGACATATGCCAAGGTTACACGCGATTCGTTATAGTTTGCTGTACGGTTTTGGTTGAAAAGAGTTGAAGCTCTTTCTCTTTGCATTTTTTGCATGCATTTGGCAACTAATTTGTCCATTAGTGCTTTATCGTATCCATTCATTTTAGCTAAATGTACGATATGCTCAGATTCGTTCCTATAGTCTGCCAGTGATTAAGGCAATCGGCACAAACGATATATCATCGATCTAAACGTTCGATCTTGTTCTGATGTGAACAAAATGAGTCTTTGGTGATATATCTATCTGTTGTTGTAAATTTTCTGTGCATCAAAAATTTAATTTTTCTGCCATCACGCGTAATATTAAGATCCAGAAAGGGCAGCGTTTGTTCTTCATTTTTGGGTTCGATGGTAAAGTTTGTGGTTGGGTAACGACTATTGAGCAAATCTAAGAGATGATTTACTCTTGATTCCTTAACAACGGCGAAGACATCATCTGCATAGCGCCACCAAATTCTTGGTAAGATGCCTTCAGATTTCAATTCTTTTTCTAATCTGGACATGAAGGCTTCGGCTATAAATGGTGACAAACTGTTCCCCATACTACATCCAAAGTCACTCGAATAATATTTTCCTCTAAATTCAAAGCAATTATATTTCATACATGCCTCGATGCAGTGTATATATGCGTCTATATGTTCGGTTGAGATGTTGCTTTTTTGGAGGTGATCTCTTATCGCTCGATGGCCAAATGAACCGGTACGCTGGGGGAAAGAGCTATGACGTCAAAAGAAACTAGCCACGCGCCTTCCTCGATATCTACGTCTCTCACGGTGTCGATAAAATCATAAGAGTTCTTAACGGAGAACCCTTCAAGGTTACCAAATTGTTTCATTTCATTGACTATACATTTTGTCAATTTAGATAAGGGTGAGTTGACACAAAACGATTTTCCTCATTTTATCTCCTGTCTCATGGATCTTCGGGAGGCCATACATCAATGGAACTTGTGGATGGCTGAAATTTATTTCAATTGGCTAAATAATGTGGTAACGGTTACTTTTGTTTTGCATCTATTATTATATGTGGTTAACACATAATAGGACAGTAATTTTGTATTGATAACAGAATTTTTCATTTTATTTAATCCGACTAAATTATATAGAACCAATAAGCCGCTAATTGTTAATGTACTTAAATTTTATTCAGTAGTTTCATTACTAGTTTCGCGCACAGCACTGAAGATGGTCGGCAATACCGATCGAAATGCATTCGTGTGTGTTGTAGAATGAAAAAATCGTTTTACCATCAAACTCTTGATTTTCATTCTAAATCAATATTTGTGGTCCATAAGGGAATTGTAACTTTATTTCATGAATATTTCACACTATAGTTTGTCACCCTTTTTGTGGATAGGGAATATAATTGATTGGCTCCACTCTTTCGGCATATGTTCTTGTTGCCACATGTGCTGGATGACATTTTGAATACCTTTATGAACACTAGTGCCTCCATCTTTGATGAGTTCCACTGGAATCTTATCGATGCCCGCCGCGTTATTATTCTATCGAATGGTGGGGCCAACAGAACCTCTCCGCAGACATCTATAGGCTCTCATCTTCTGAAGCTGTGCGGAGGATTAAGAAGGTTCTTGAAATATGTTGCCCATATTTCCTTAATCTTGTTTTCATCAGTGTTGATATTGCCGATATCATCACGAGAGCGCACGGTTTTTGGCTGATAGCCACGTTTCAGGCTTTTCCCTACTTTACACGCTTGCCTTGTGTTGTTACTCGCTAGATGTACATCTATACTTCTCAATTGGTCATCAAAACATTTTCTTTTCTTAATTTTAATGATCTTATTCACTACTCTTCTGAAATTCTCAGAGTGTTCTCTCTTCGCCCTGGTTTTCCTACCAACGCATCCTTTGTACGCATGTTTATTTTTGTCTAACGGATTTTGGCACATATCATCGAACCAATCAATCCTTTTGCACTGGGCTTGCTTTTTGGTCATCTGTTCCGCCACGGTCTTAACAGCCACTTTCACTTCCATTCAGAGCTCGTTGCTTGTCTTTAACGATACGTCTGATAAGATGGGAAATGCTGCTTGTTGAGGGTCTCTCGGAAATTTTTGACCACAGACGCTGTTTGGAGCCCTTTGGTGTCAAATTTTTGTAGAGGGCTTGTCTTTGCCGAATATGCCTTTGACATACGACATCGATAGGTTAATTTGATCAAGTAATGATCTGAGTTACAATTGGCTCCTCGGTGTTGGATCAGAACATGTTTGATCTGGTTTTGTATGTTGCCGTCTGATGATACCCAGATAATTTATTGTATGCGTCGATGAAAGAAGCAAGTCGAAAGTATGACTAGATTTCTTCTACATGGAAAGTCCATCAGACGCTGGCTGTTGTCATTTGTTTCATCATGAAGGCTATATGCTCCAGTTTTTCCCCGATTTGATAGCTCATTGCCAATCTTAGCGTTGCAATCACCCAGAATTATTTTTGTGTCGTTTGTAGGTAATGAGTCGACTAGTCTTGCTAGGTGATCGTAGAATGTTTCCTTCGTTTCTTCATCCTTTTCGTCGGTCGGGGCACATACGTTGATAAGCCAGGGTTTGAAGAATTTCACTTTTATGCGGATGCCACAGAAATATGCCTACACTGCCTCAAAGTCAATGACGTACTATTTGAACTCCCTATTTACAATGAAGGCCACTCCGAATTCTCGTTTTCCAGTAGGCTTCCCACTTTTGAATAGTGTGCGATCTCATATCTTGAATATCATTTCTAAACCAGTTCGTTTCCTGGATTGCCCGTATTTTTGATTTACATTAATTGGCCTGTTGTAAAAGGTCCTTAAAAGCACCAGGGTAATTGCGTGATCTGATATTCCAGGATCCAATGTCATTGTCCTTTTTCCATTTGTGAGGTCGTGGCTGTGAGTCCAATCTATTCCGAGGCCCGTCTGCAGATTTTGAAACATTTTAGGGGACGGGAAGTGAGCCCGTCGCCCAACCTCCATTCCGGTGGCATGGTGATTACTTCGATTCCCTTAGCAGGTGCGGAATATTCGCTTTCACCCTGTTACGTCCCCACAAAGGAGGTATAAGTAGGATTTAGTAGCAGACTTGTAGATGTATTTACAGTTATTAGCATTTCTCGACATTTAATGTCTCATTATTGGGGAACCAGTAAACCCAATGTGCGACCCCGGGAACATTTGCTACCATTTAATTGCGGAGTTTGGGATGAGGAATCGTGGAAGTTGTGGGTTAGGGAACCAAGGGTGTTCTCTCCCCCTTTCTCAAACGGGTTTGGGACTGTTTACGCCGGGGTTTAACAAGTGTCATATCTGTCAGCTAAATCAACACAGCGACACGCGGCAGCCTATTCACGAAATACCGGCACTAGATTTTTCTTTTCAAATTGTATCGTCCGGCCTGTTCATCTATTAATTGCTGAATATAATTACTTGCAGTTTATCGATTTAAAACAATTGAAAATCGCAACTCCAGCGAAACTCATAAATCAGTTTAAAAAGTTGTTCTCAAATCACGGTATACCCGAAACACCCGATGGTGACAATGGCACGCAGCATACATCAAGTGAACTCGCCGAATTCAACAAAACCTGGAATCACAACCACATCACGTCAAGTCCACACTTCACACGCTCAAAAATGCACAGTGGGTGTTTTGTACAAACAGCAAAAAAATGTCTCAAGGACCGTTCCGATGTTCATTTGGCGTTACTGCTATAAGGGAACACACCAGAAAAGAAACGCTTAAATTATGCATAGAACGATTGATGTATCGTACCAGATGATCAACTTTGACAGTGCCAAAGGACTGTTTAGAACCAGCAATCATTCTAGATATTCCTACCAAACTACGCAAGCTATGCATCAGACAAAACTAAAGCAAGCAAAACTTGGAAATTGTCACTAAAATTCAAATACAAATTGGGCATCGCACTTGGTTCAACGACAAAGTGATTGAAGCAACTCCATTCGCAGGATCAGTGGTAGTTGAAACCGATTATGGAGCTACTTATCGTCGAAATCGTCATCAATAAAGAAAATCCCGAGTGAGCTTACCAAGAGATATCAGGTTCAGAATAAATCAAGGGGTAAATGCAACACCTATTTTGTATCATGGATTTTTAATATACCATGAATAAATAAAGAAGAAAAACACCAAATCAAAATTCATTCATTGTTCAACCATCATTACCTGTAATTCCATCAACAGAAGTGTCATCGAATTCAGGCCAGACAGTCTCACTGATCATAAGTCAAGCAGGATCACCAAACAAAAACGAAACAGCATCACATGCAGTCACTACCATATACGGAAGAGTAGTCAACCCTACAATAAGATATATGTAGATCAAGATTATTTAAAGCGAGTACTTGAAATTTTGACATTTACTCTTTAAAGTTTTCTTATATTTTCCATAATTTAACGCAAAGGTGGATTAAATAATTTTTAACGCTTAAATTTCAATTTACAAATAATCTTCTTTTTCTACTTAGCACTATAGCCCCTTTTGAGCCTTTGCTTCCTGCAAATAGCGCCTCCAACTGTCTTGGTCCATTGACCGCATCCTCCGATTCCTTAATCCGAGCAGCGATGGACTGTCTTCGTCGACCGAGTCAGACCAGCGTTTCCTCGGTTTCCCCAATGGCCGCCGGCCTTCAGTTCTCCCAACGAATACCTTCCTGGGTATCCGTTGTTCGCCCATACGATTCATGTGTTCAGCCCATTGCAGCTTCTGCAGTCTTACAATCCTTGACACCTCCGGCCCGTCAAAAATTTCATACAGCTCATGGTTGTATCGAATTCGCCATTGGTCACCGTAAAGCTTCGCTCCGATTATTCGCCTCAGGACCCGTCGCTCAAAGGCGTTCAATATATTTGCGGATGCTTGGCTAAGGGTCCATGTTTCACACCCATAGCATAACACAGGTCTTATCACAGATTTGTATACTTAGAGCTTTGTTTTCCTGTGTATGCAGCTGGTCTTCAAGATCGTCAAAACTGAATAAAATATTTTATTTGCAAGATGAATTTTTCAGCGTATTTCGTCTCTTTCATTACTGACTTGCGTTATTTTGGCACCCAAACACACAAATTTGCTCACATTTTTGATACTGTGTGATATTTTGTCTAATTGAGGTATTTTTTCTTGACTTTGTCATGAGCTTTGTTCTATTTTCATTGATTTGTAGCTAGTTTTGCTTCGTTGTCGAGTTTGAGGAAATTTCTTTGGCAGTTAATAATGACCGTAACAAAATATTTATGTCGTCCGCATAGGCTATTACTTGGCCCAACTTTTATAGTAACGTACCTCGCGTATCGACAGGTAGCTTCCTTATGACGTACTCTAGAGCCAAATTGAATAACAATGGGGCCACCCCATCTCCCTGCTATAGTCTGATATTTGTGTCAAAGGAATCGGTGAGTTTGTTATCGATGTGGACTTGGGAGGTCGTCGACATCATTTTCATTTTTTGCAAATGATACTGAATAAGAAGTAGTGAATATCTAGAAAGGTTAGTAGGTTGATAATTGATTGAACATTACTCATGGAATCTTCTAATTTTTTATAAATTAATTTTACAATTTATCTTCCAAAAAGGGAGATATCATGGCAACACAAATGTCACTGTACAATTGCGACACAAATGTCACCATAAAATCATGAAAACCGTGCGTCCAGCTTGACATGCAAAAAGCCGCCCCCAGTTCCAGCAGGTTGAGAGGTTCCCCACCGCGGCTACCGTAAACTTGTCCGGCTCCCAGGTGGTATCTTCCAGATCGGGAGTGCTTATCTCCCACACCACTTCCGAAATTGTGCGCCACGGACCAAGTCTCGTCAATAAGTATAGTCGTTCCCCCAAGTCCTCTTCAACTCCCTCCTGTCAGTTGACGGCCTTTAAAAGCGACGCCATGTCATGAGCGTCAGAGTTCACAACGTGGTGGCAAAACTCAGGCCGTAAATTGCGCTTTAATACCCGCAACAATTGGGCTTAGCTCAATGGCTCCGTCAGTTGGTCATTGAGCTGTAAAATGTCGGCTCTAAATTTGCTGAATGGTTCATCCGGGCGTTGCCATCTGGCTTGGATTTTATCCAGTATCCTCTCATCCATATTGACGGTAGAATACTCCATACGTAATACTTACTTCAACCGTGACCAGCGGTGGGGTGGAGGAGCGGCATGTATGTGCCAGTTAGTTCTTAGCGGTGCTCCTCGCAACAACATGGATAAGTCGCCAACCAGAGCCGTGTGGTCTCCTGCCAGCATCTGATCAATCAATGATTCTACTCAAGCAATAAAGAACTCGACTGTGATGGACGGTGGTTCTCCGCTAAAATGGAGATTCCAGTCATGTATGGTGCTGAGGATTTGATTTGGCTTCGATCTACATAATAGGTGTTGATGTCCACATTGCTTTGGAGGAGCCACCGGACTTAATGGCGGTTGTTGAGCCTGGTTGAGCCTTGGCTGGTATACTGGGGCCATCAGGTTCATAGAAGAGCTAGGTACGTTACGCTCGGGCTTGAGTCTCTGACCTACCGGGAAATCCGAAGGATTTAGGTCCAAGTCCCACATTGTAGGCATTCCGGGACATGTTTGGGGAGGGCTCTCCTTCTTACCCTCTAGAGCGACTACCTGGGTGGTCAAGCCCTGCAATAGTGCCATCATGTCTTGCAAGACTATCATATCTACGAATACATTAAGCCTCTGCCCTCCAGCAAACGATACTGCTCCAGCTCCTTCTCTGTCAACAAGGTCACTACGTAGTGGGGAACCTCGGTCTCTGCACTCATTACGCCTAGGTATTGTCCCTTGTATGGCTGGTGTCTCGTCAAATCAAGTTGGTGGTATGGTAGAAGTTGTAGGTTGTCGGCAAAGTGGACAAGTACCATGCTAGTCATTCAATGGTGGTAGACCACCAATGTATAAATCAAAAGCAAATCCAAACGAAATTGATGTCCGAGGACAACACAAAGTCGGGAAGTTGTTAAGGATTCTGGGGCATGTTTTGTGCAATATTCCTCAGTAGTTACCTGCCCGCCGAAAATTTGGACACCTCGCAAGGTAACCTAGAGACAATGGTCTGTCTCAGGCTCTAGACTACTGATGCAATCCGGCTTTTCAAGCCCCATGTTAGGCGCCATTTTATAGCGAATTGAAGGAATATACATTCCTGTAAAGGACTGCAGCGATAGTCTGCTGCCTCCATGAGCAAAGATGTTGGTGCGCGCCGAATTTAGCCTTGTCTGTAGACACATGTGTTTGTTTCCCCAGTGCAAGAAAACACTACAAAAAAATTTCGCATACACAAATTCAGGGATCGGAGGACTCGGGTCGATGGTGTCGAAGCCGAAGTAACCTACCGAAGGAATGGATTGCCAAAGCAAAACGACAGACTGAGCCTGGCAAGCGCATGCGAGACTCGAGAGGATCTCGTCTTGGCTGTTTATGCTCACGAACCCCAAATAAGAGTGGAGCATCCAGGTGGAAGTGGTGCCCCTTTGCCGCCCCCCATCCACATCTAGATCGATTGGTGACGTGGCCATATATTTTTCATTTAAATAAAAAATTCATACAATCATAGCTCGCATGAATTTTTCCTATTAAATGAAAAATATGAGCATTTCAAATTTATGTTAAAGTCTTATATGATGGAATTACACAACACTTTCGCACAAATAGAAAACTCAAGCGGAAGGCCACTCTACCCTGCGAGAGTACCTGCAACGACAAAGAAAAAGGGGTGAGCTCACCCGATGGCTAGCTCATGAGTGGAGGGGCCAGCCAACCTGGTGGGTCCCATACCTGGCCAGGGTTTCATATACATGAAAATACCTAGTTGTTCATTTTCATTTTTTTCTCATATTTACAAAATATAAATTGTTCTTAGAGAATTCCTACTTTTTTTTATTATGCCTTTCATTCTAGAATAGAAATAATATGTAAAATATTTGATCAATTCAACCGGCTTCAATGATTTATGTCCCAATTTTAATAAAACTAAATGGCGTATCACGCCAAAAATAAACCTTAATTGTACGTGAATGAAAATGATGTAGGAATGAAAAAAACAATTTAGGGGGAATAATAATTGGGCAAGTCATAATTTATCAATTAATAAAATAGTCTAATTTGCGTAGTCAGAGCTTTAAAAGCACATTTTTAAGAGTGATGGTGCATAAAACATTTCCGTCAAATGTGAGTGTTGAGCAAAACAAGTTGGGTAAACAGGCCGACACTCATGTCAGAAGGGTTTTGTATTTAATTTACAAAATACAGTCACCAGATCTTATAAAATCAAGAAACATGTCAATGACGATTTTATTGGAGAAAATATGAAATTCGAAGAACATACTATTATTGACAAAGTTGAACGAATTTCGACTTCTGAGGCTTTTGTTATTGTTATACTCATAAATATCTCCCTTGATAATTATTTCAGATGTCCCTTCGCAAGGGAGGAAACACATTTTTCATGTATTTCCCCCCTGTGCCCCAACTGAAGCAAAAACTGACAGTTTAAGAACTGTTTTGAAAAGCTCCCATGAAAACTTTCATATCATACTCATATCGGCTACCTTTGATGAAACTTTTTTCAGGGGCCATTACCCTGTATTGTTATCATCAATTCATGGCCTATATTTTTCGAGCCCTAGAACGGTTGCAAAGCCATCTTGTCAAGAGCGTTGAAGTTGGGGAAAAATAACGTTGAAGTTGGGGAAAAACAACTCAAAATTATTCAATCCTCGCATTTAAAATAGCCACCATTTTGTTTTACGATTACTGATACCACTAACTGAACCGATTCTCAAAGATATTCATGATACCTCCCATTCCTGAAATTTTCATGCAAATCCTAGCAAAGCTGTAGTGTCTAAGTCGGTAAAAAGCGCATATTGTTCCACAGCCATATGTTTTCATAGTAATACAGCGCATATTGCTCCATAGTAATACGGGAAAATTCAAATCACTATAACTTCGTTAAATACCATTCGATCTTTATGAAAATTTCAGGAAAGATCAATCTTATAAATAGTCATCTGTATGTTTATTGAATTTAAGGGTATCGTCAAGATTTTATTCAAGAGAACATAAAATCGATAAATCATACTATTACTAACAAAGTTGAGTGAATTGCGACTTCTCACGTATTTTTTGTTGTTGTACTCATCAAGACCTACATTCTTGATTTTTTTTCAGATTTTTCGGATCACAGGCGTCCAATCGCGAGGGGAGGGGCCAACATTTTTCGTGTATTTCCCCTCCCTTTGCACCCCTTGAAGCAAACTTTGCTAAGCTAAGACCTGTTTTGAAAAGTTCTCATCAAGACCTTTCATTTGCCACCCATATCAGCTACCTTCAATTCAATTTTTTAAAGTTGAACTTTGAAGAGAGCACCACTTTACACCTAAATACGAAATTTGATGTTTGTAGCCTAAGTAGTTTCCGAGAAATACTGCTGTGACACACGGATGGACGGACGGACAGACTGGACGCGATTTTAGTAGGTTTTTGTAAAATTATTTTACAAAACCTTAAAAAGACCCCTTTAAAATTTTTTGTGCAGAAAAAAACAACAATCATATAAAAATTTTTTTAATATACAAGAAAACACAAAAAAAGAACTTAATAATGTGAATCCACAGTAATAAATAGAAAAAAAACAAATAGGTACGCACTCTTTCCTCGTTGATCTCCGAGAACTTGGCTGAGACAAAAAATAGGGACCACTGTAAATTAAGTTTTAAATTAATTTGAAAATGTAACCAAACAAAATCAATAAGCATGCGAAGACCACTTATCACACTCTCCGATTCGTCGTTTAGCTTACTCGCAGAAAAACTTAATGCACAGCATCTGCCCCTCTCCACAACCCAATAAAAATATTTTTTTTTAAATGAAGAATTAATCTCGGTACTTTATTTTATTTCAGTTAATACGTTGGACCAAAACTTGCAGGCCGAAAACAAAAATTCCCTTCCTTCACTCGTATTTAAGCACAAATGTTACTTTATCCCACAACTAATGTAGGTTCTCGTTTCTTTTACACTTTCTCACACCAAAACTTCCGCCACTAAACTTCGCAATCAATTCAATCACTTTCTTCTATCGTCACCGAGAAAATCAATCCCGTATAATTCCAATTCCAGACTTCTTTTCTCGCCAAATTAAAATATAACACACTGCATCAAAATTTCTACTCCAATTCACAAATTGAAATTCAGTTCACCACACTTTCTACTCAAATTTCCCAAATCGAAATTCGCTTCACCATACTTTCTACTCAAATTCAAAATTATAAATGTCTTATTTTCCACACCGCCAAAGAACTTTTTCCTCTTCTTATCCAACCCAAAAACCGAATCTTTGCTCCCCGAACTAACAGTTCACGCACCGCCAAAAGTAGTCCTTCTTCTTTTAAAGTCAAATACTGACTGCCTTCAACTCCCAAAAAACCAATCCCATAATCCTTTCATTCGCAATTACCGCTGCCTCATCCAAGCAACGTAATTGAAGTTTAATGCACAACAATTTCCATTTTGCATATATGGCGATTTGCATAACCATGATAGCGTTTGGTTGTATGCTAATTGTCATGTACGAGTATACGGAAACAATTTTTTTTGCCGTTATCCCAGAAATTATATTTTCCTGCACTCGGGGGAACTTGAACCCAGGGTCCCAGCGGACCTCTAGTCGAGTATCCACGACGCTACCAACGGAGCCACCTTCTACTGATTTCCCATTCATTCAACTATGCACCTTTCTTAATGGGCATGGAAATGAAATTGGTTAGTAGGGAAGCGTGGATTAATTTTGTTAGTGTAACAAATAAAATTTTCTTTTGTGACCTTGTGAATAAAATTAGTTAGTATGAAGGACGGAATAAGGTTTTTTTAGCGAAAAGGTATCGAAATTTTGTTAATAGGAAGTAAAGAATGAAGTGTGGTTAGTGGGAAAATTAAGATTATTATTATATTACTATTTTTTTGTAATTAAAAATAGGGTAAGAGGGTAGGATTGAGATGATGGGGAAGTAAAAATCATAGGGAAATTGGTAAAATGTTCATAAAAATAAATAAATATACAGAGGAAAAGGTATAAGTGCACAAAAGAAGGTAGAGATGTTACGGCCGCAATTCGAAGTTACGAGTGAGAAAATGCCGGAACGCCGAAATTCGCAACAGAGCGCTCGTTGATGAGGCGGGTAAGGGGCATGCAAACGCTAAAATTTGATATCTTGTCGTTGTTTAATAGTGGTTTTTTAATTTCCTCTAACAAATTCATTCTAATGGGATTCACAACAACTAACCATGTCAAAATCAACTTGACTGAATTATTTCCTATGGTTCTGATTTGATTGGCTCGAATTTCATTTCATCTTCATTGTAATGCACTTTACAAAGGTATAAATCATATTGGGCAGCTACAGTTGCTCTGGAACTCTACATGTACTTGAAAGAATCGTTAGCATTTCATACACAGCTTTTCTTTTCCAGTCATTTTTTCCTATTGCAGCAACTACGATCTGGCTCAATGTTGAAACTTTCTATTATTTTTATGCCGAAAGTGCGCCTTCCCTACTTATAATTCTTTTTATTTGCACTGAAAAAAGTACAAAAATCATGGTGTCCAACAAGTGTTTGCGCAGTATCTTTAAAAGCCTGTATATTGAACTCATCATTTTGTAAAAGCAAACATCGTTCATATTTTTATATTGGGATGAATAATATATAATGTTCATCTAAACTTTCTGACAATTTGGTGAATTTTTGTCTTTGGTTACTGCCAAACGGTATGGAAACGAGCGATTTTTAGCATTGTAGCGCATTATGTATCACATATAAACCCAAATCGGCTAGACAAAAACACTTCTACTTCATTCACTCTTGAACCCGATCACACAGAGAAATAATGCATATTTTTGTGCAACTTTTTCGTAGACAGAAACGTACGCAAATGTCCGACTTTCAGAACATAACTTCAACTATAAATTTCCAAAATGAATTCACACCATGTAATGCGCTCCTTAATTATTTATCAAACGCGGAATAGTTTTAACGCACGAGAAGTAATCATAATCTCCACAAATTGAAAAATTTGACTCGTTCACATAAGTCATAAAACAAAGATCCGGAAAGTCGTTTTTTCCCATATTCAAAATGAAACCCATAGCACTACTGATACGGCATCTATCCCACTCATCGTTTAAGCTGCGAGTCGCACTTCGTATCAATCTTTCTACTTATCTCGACGAGCCTCTTCATGGCGGTAACGGAAGTTTTTCTCCTCGCAACAATCTAGCAATTGTTTCGCTAGATTTCGTCGCAAAGAGGATTTTTTAATGGTTTTATTTAACTTTTTTCATTCGTTTCTTTGGGAAAACTATGTCTGATAATGGTAGCGATGGTAGTGGCAGGGTTAAGTGTGGGTCGGAAATTAAAAATATTAATAAGTTGGGTATCAAATTCTCCCGCAGATATTGATATTCTTTGGAAAGTGTTTGAAAGGCAAGCGTAGGGTATTTTTTACGTTTCAGAAATACTCTTGTTTCCTTGAGTTAAAAGAAATTCTTTTCCTGCTCCGGTGAGTTGATTTCTTGCTTGTCAACTTACTTGGGGCCAATGCACAAGCAAGTGGTGTCCAATGACCGTCACTGACGAGTAAACTCGGTCCGTAGCCCCAACCATTGTCTTTCCGGTAAAATAAGTAGCAAAAGTCATTAATTTGAGTCATTTACCTGAGTGTTTTGTATAAAATAAGTTGCCTCAACTTTTTTTAAGCGATTTTTCATAGATTTTTCGTGGACCAAATAATACCAAGAAACTTATGTGGAATTCAAATAATTTTTGTGTAATTTTACACATGTTTTTAGCTCAGTCTAGAAAGATGATGATTTCAAACGTGGAGTCAAATTGCATGGTGCATTATGTCCTGCGCTAAAAAGAGTATGTGTGATCAAAATTGGAGCTTATTGGTGTAGAGGAAATCGAAACAAATTTCTCGGTAATCTCCTTTTCCATTATTCTATCAAACTGAAAAAAGCATGTCCTCGGCATTCAAGTACCATCTTGTGAGCAAAAAGAAGCCTAGTTTGAAGAAATACAATAAAAAGTTCAAGATTTGGGTCTCCATGTAACATTTGAGACTTTCTTCTAGAGCTAGCAAAACGGTGTTGTGTTGCTGAGAGCCCCACTATCATAATCAAGACATTTATAACCCACCAATAAAAAAAAATATTGACAAGTACTTCGATAAATTTGAAAAATTTCCAGCTAAGCATTTGAGATGAAAAGCATTTTGCAAGCTCATTTTCATCGGAAAAACTCTGAATTATGACTTAAGTTTACAAAGTAAATTCAATAATATGTCAAATTTTATAAAAAAAAACTTTGTAATTTCATTCGAATTCATCACCACCCCTCATCACCATCAATGTCAATCGATAGAAAAGAAAAAAAAAACTTTCTGTACAAAACGTTTCAGCAATTTTCCAATTGAATGATTGATAAATGCAAATCACAAGTCAGACTCCATTTTTCCATGTCGTTGTTCATCGTAAATTTTTCTTTCTCCATTTTTTTCCTTCAGCCAACAATGTATGCGTGCGTACATGCAAATAAATTTTCACCCACTGAGCGGATTTCAACCCCTGGATTTGTTTCCCTCGTAACTCATCACTTTTGTGTGCGTAGGCATGGCCCATTGTACTTTCGAGGATGATGATATCTATTCTCCTTCTAATCCTGAGCCTTCTTTTCATCCTGAATTATCATGATGTTTCCAAACGAAAATACCAAGAAAAATATTCATGCTTATCAGGATATACAAGCTCAAGCTTGAAAGAATTGACGAGTATTCCATGTTTTCCGAGCCTGTACAAGGAACAGGATTAGCATTGCCATTTTGCTTTGTAATGCTAAAATATGAGTGGTGTACATTGAATCTGAATGTACTACGTGGCATTTATTATTTATCGCAATCGGCCGTTAGATCCTTGTATCCTTCCGAGCAAAGGGATTGGATCTTTTTTATTTTTATTCCATCAGGCAATATTGCTTATGGGGTGTTGTGCACTGGATCGTTTGTGAATGGCAAAGTTGAAGAATGATTTACATATCAAATTAAATTTGCATAAGTTTGAAGGCTTTGAAGAATTTGGTCAGGAATGGAATGACATTTTCACAAACTTGCGACCATCGAAGATTTGATTTTCAATATTGTTTTAGCAAATTTTTGGAGTTACATCTGTATTTGCCTCAAAAAATTGATGCTGACATTTTTGATTAAATCGACTTATTTTATTAAATGATTTTCATACCCAGAAAATAACAATTCTTGGAAAAATATTTAACAATTAACTGTAGTTGTTCTGATATTTATGGGGTAAGGCCAGAAGATCTTAAAAACTTAGCCAAACTTATCCCAGACCAGAGTAATCTTTTTGTGAGGCGAAAAAATTTCAAAGGTCCAATCAGCCGCATTCCTACTCCCTTTGACATAGAATAACATCACCACCGTATGCACCGACTCTTGCCCCCAAAAACGCTGGACATTTCCGTAAGAAATGTTGGGTGCCCTGATCATTTTAAGGCAAGGAATATAGGTGGCCTCAGGGATGATACCTTTGGGTCCAACGGTTTGACCACAAAGACCCTTATCCATTGATGCCACATTCCATTTTTCAGATCCTGAGCAAGACGCCACTGCTTTGGCAAATTCATAAATGTTGGTTCACACTTCGTTGGTGTTTATGTAGAACTTGTACAGCAAACCAAGAAATGGTTCGGGGGGTGAGTAAGTGGCCGAGCATTGAATGCGGTTTCAGCCTCGATCAAGAAGCTTTACAGCGTTTCCAGGTGTGGTGATTGTTCAGCCAACATTACCGTTAACGCCTTTTTCATTGACTTAACGATTCTTTCCCATATTCCACCTTCACCCGAATTAGAGGGGGTATTGAATTCCCATTCGATTCCGAGTGGACTATGCTCAGCTTTCATACGGTCGCCGTCGAGTAAACCCTAAACACCTTGTAAGTCCTTGCTTATTCCAACAAAGTGAGTTCCATTGTCACTGCGAATTCGAACCGGAACACCTCTTCTATTCATAAAATTTCTTATGCAAACAAGACAAGCGACGCTTGAGAAATCAGCCGCAATTTCTAAATGGATAGCACGAATGGTTAGACAGGTAAATATTGCAACTCACCTTTTTTTCAACTTGTCGAATTGTCACATTTATAGGGCCAAAATATACAGCCCCGTATACAAAAACGGTCGAACGTATGGAGCCAGCCGCTCCACAGGAAGTTCACCCATTTGTGGCTGCTTAGGTTTCGCCTTACGAATTTTGCAGAATATACACTGTAATTGCAAAGTATTCACCAAGCTCCTCAATGCAGGAACCCAAAAACGTTGTCTAATCTCATTGACTACTGTTGCATTGTAGATGTGATGAAGTTTAGTATGAAAATATTGTACAATCAGGAAAGTCATCGCATGATTTTTAAGCTAAGTTGATCGGCTGCCTTGCATCTTCTGGTAACACTAGAGCCTGACCTATTCTTCCATTTACGCGAAGGATATTATCCTTGTCAATGCGCGGATTCAATTGCAATAATGGGCTGCTCTTAGAAATTGGTTCACCACGTTGTGAGCACACACGTTCGCTTCCAAAAGATTGCATCTGTGCCCAATGACATAAATATTTTTCGGCTGCAAATTCCATCGGAAGATGTCAGCTCTCCATTGACTCTTGGTGCTTGTCGTATTTTACTACGCAGATTATCAAAATACGGGAATATCCAAGCCATGGCTCTTTTAAATCTTTTATATTTGGAAAGTCTTTTAATATCTGGTACAATCAAATTTATTTGCCAGGCTGCCAAAAGATAATGTTTGACCCTTAATTCTTCGTCACTTTTATAGTTGATGTAGCCTGTCGAAAATTCTTGTGGCCACCACTCTTCCTCATTTTTCCACTTTTTGTTCGAGATTTTTCCTCTTTAGCACAATGAGAAAAGATACCAATTCTGTTGCTATTCATAAAACAAGAACTTCTGTCAGTCTGCACAATGAGAGATTTTCCCACAGATGTGCATGTTTTAAACGCAAGCACTCGTCTATGGTCTGATCGATGATTGCCTTTGATATACAAAGGCCCAGCAAAAGCAGAAGATGAGCCATGTATTGCAATGGCGCGGCAAGTTCATTATCCAAGGTTTCAGAGTGGCCCAGCACACGGGTAAGCTGAAACTGGTTCTGCCTCACAATAGGGATAGGGCATAATCGAGAGATTTGGATAATCGAATGATTAGTAATCGAGTGAATGTAATAGTCGAATGATTTAATAATCAAATGATCATTTGATCCGCGTCAATTTCTTCTACTTCTCTATTGCAACTATATTCCTGTTTTCTGTTTTATTGAGAGTAATTTTTTTGTTCTATGGACCAGTAAGTCGGCTTAGGTTTTTTCTTATGATACTTTAGTATAAACGAATTAAAAATTTGAAAACAAAACAAATTCAAACCCATCTCACTGTTTTATTGAACAAGGTAAGTTAAGTGTGTACTCTTGGGCGAGACTACCCTACACAAGGTCACCGTTTTTCCCCTGGATGTCAGTCGTTTCCGTTTTATCTTTGAAAGATTGTCGTGTAGGTCTAAGTCACAGTTCAAGTGTTAGCTATTGCAATATTACATTGTTTAGTCTATTCATGGTGTTAACTGTTGAATTGTGTTCGATTTTGCCATATTGAAGCGACGTGTAAAACGGTCTCTAGTCTGGGATTATTTTCAAAAAAGAGGGCATGGCTAATTTATATGCAGTAAATATCAGAAAATTTTAAAATTTTTGTGGCAACACAACCAATCTTAGTGAGCATCTGAAAAGATTGCAACCTACGTTTTTGATAAAACCTTCAGACCTTCACGAAAGCCAAACCGTATCAAACAATGATGCTGATAGTCCACGTGAAGCAATTCATGTGTCTGTATCATTGCCATGGACGTCTGCGTCATCCACCAGAAATAATGCTTGTGCTCCTTCAGAAACAGCACCGGCAATAAAACGAAAGCACCAGCTTAAACTGTATGGGAGTACAAAAGGTACCAGTATTTCTAAATCAGAACATGCTGAGATTGATGAATTTTTAATCGAAATGATAGAAAGTGATTTTCAGCCAATATCTTTAGTTGAGAACAAAGGATTCTTAAAATACTTGAAAAAATTAAACCCGCTTTACAAACCCCCCAACCGGCGGGAAATTATGAATTCCTTTATTCTAACCATGTACCATACCATATTGGCCAGAATTCAAGCCGAGTTAACTGAACCTGCGCACTTGGCGATAACAACAGACATATGAATATGCTGTCCCATGAAGTCATTTTTAGCTATTATTGACCATCACATAAAAGGATGTGAAAAGAAAAGCACGTTGTTGGAAACCAAAAAAACTAACTGATCGACAGTCAGGGGAAAACTCAACAGAGTAGTCAATGTCATCACCGATAACGCTTCAAACATGAAAAATGCGGTAAGCGACCACCTTAAAAAGCATCATCACTTATGTGTGGCACATACATTTAATCTGAGTGTCGTAGACTTATTGAGGGTGATAAGGAAAACTACGGCAAAAGAAGCAACCAAACTATCGCCCAGGAGGTGGTCAAGAAATATAAAAGTATCCCGATTCACTTTAAATGGAGTACAACAGCGTCGGATAAATTGACGAGCATGCAGCAACAAACAAACCTGCTTTCGCTGAAAGTTAAGCAAGAAGTTCCAACTAGATGGAATTTTGGTCTTTCAATGATGGATAGATAACAAAAGATTCAGCTTCTGTCAACTGGCAACACTATAGCGTGAAACGCGAGCAACAAGATGCGGGAGATAGTTAGTTGATTATAATCGTTCAATGGGGACGCCTCGTACTCAATAAATAAGATTGAAGAGCTCCCTAATATTGTTATAGAAGTCATCTCACTACTTTTTAAGCTGGCAAAAAACGATATTCAAGTGTTGTCAACCTCTCTCGTATGAATACACCGTTGGAGGAGCATCATTCAATAGTCCTCTGCGGTTAGTACTGAAAACATACATGTCCACTCAACAGCTGCAACGCGTCAGTCGTACCATGCATTTAATTGGGTTACAGACTAAGGTCAGGGATCAGATACGCTGTCTCACTTCCCTTCACATTGGTCTACAAAGATTGTTGTTAATCGCTGAATTAAAGTTTCTCGTGAACAATCATCTCCATTTCTAGATAGGTAGACATTTCTTTATCTTCCAGCAAAGATGGCGATAGGTATAACCCATGCTATCAACAGCATACTTGTATACGTTCAATATTTGAATGCCCTTGAAGATGCTCCTCACTCCTGCAACTTATTACTCAGACCATTGCCCTAGAGCTCTGATATGAACAGTAGTATAGACTGTATGTTGCTCATAAAGTGGGTCCCCTTTGTGGGCCATCAGTTGGGCAGTATACTCACTGTAGCCTAACCAGCTGCTGCTCTATCGTCGGTAGCTTATCATACAAGATATTTTAATATAAAATGGAAATAATTTTGCAGCAATTCAAGAACGTCCACTTACCTAGCGAGATAAAAGCATCTCAAAGACTAGCAGGCAAATCCGCGGTGTGGAACTATTGTTTGCTCATTAAATTGCATTTACTATTTCTGCAATTACATCGATGGTGTAGCGACCAGCTTTGAAGCCATACTAACGAGAAGAAAAGTTCTGAGCAGCAAGGACTACATCAGTGAGATTTCCCTTAATGTATTTTTTGAGCACGTTTTCATCTAAGTCTAGCATATATAACTGGTTCTATGGGAATGGCGGATCTTCTTTCTCTTTATTGATTGGCAGAGGCCTTGCAATCTTCCAGCAGTCTGAGTACACCCCTTGTCACAGACATGCATTAAACGCACTGAGCAGCAAGTAAGAGCAAAAGTGAAAGACCAGCTCAGCTGGAATCTGGCCTAGTCCTGCAGCCTTTCTTAACGTTTTAGATAGGATTGCTTGTATCTTTGCGAAAAGCGACTAATCCCTTGGTTATCGTGCATGGGGTATATTGTGAAAATAACTCACTCAATTTCGTCCATCTTATCTGCCTCATGTAAGCACCCATTGGGCACCAGCATTCCATGCGATGGGCTGAAGGAAAGTTCCCACCCTATCTTGGCCGTCTTTTCTAACTCGTTTGAGCATACCACCTGATGGGCACCTAGTTTCTACAAAAAAAAGTTCATATTCTAGGTACCACGGGTCCTATTATTCGCTTCAAGACCCGTCGCTCAAAGGTGTTCAATATATTTGCAGATGCTTGGGTTAGAGTCCATGTCTCAGACCCATAGCATAAAACAGGTCTTATCACAGATTTGTATACTAGAGCTTTTTTTCTGTGTGTGCAGCTGGTCTTCAAGATCGTCGGGTCATAGCTTACGTTGTCCACCAGATCCTGCTTACGACCAGCTTTAGTGGTGCTGATAAATTGGCGATGCCATTTTCTGGTCCATTTACGAGTAAATGTTTCTAGCCTAATGAAAGCGCCATCTCGAATCGGGCCCCATCAGGCCTCTCATTGAAATTTGTTATACTCACTCTTCTACTCAGCGATTTCAGATGATCGCCATTACACTCGCGGCTAGCCGTTCTGCTTCTCCAATGAAATAAAAAAGACCTTACGGCAGAAGTTATGGTGCTCACAGTTGAATTCACCACATCTTCAGCTATAAGTTTTCTGCTCACCGAGTGAATGTCCCAACTCCTGCCATGAGCATGTTGCTGAGCCTCTCAATATTCGTTCTTCTAACATTCCATGTAAAAGTGAATAACCTGAACATGGGCGTTAGGCGGCATATTATCAAATCCCAAACAAAATATAGCAGCAGCCACTGACTGACTAATCATCTGTTTTTTGTTTGTTTATTGTTTTTTAACACAATAAATAATTAATTTTACTATCTTGATCATATGTATTGGCAGTCAAGAAGGTTATAAGGTCAGTGCTATGCTTTGGCCGTGTGTCAGTCCATCCAGCTCTGATACGAATTGATTTTGAACCAGTATGTATCATAACTGGGGTTCATCTAAAAATTTACTCGAAACGAATATTGTTGTCACCAAAGGGACTTGAATCAGGGACCTTTTATCTACAGGGTAAGCATTCTCACCACTACACCATGCGGACTCCGTGGTAGTTTTTTTTTTTTTTTTTTTTTTTTTGTGGTAGGGAGGTGAAGGCATTTATGCCCGCCGAGTCTGGCAGTGTGGGACTCCCATGGAGGATACCTTTGGACTACCCACTAAACACCTCCCCTGTCAATCTGAGAACCTAGCCTGGAACCGTTTGACACATTACTTCGGGCCAGGTCTCGTTTTGTTACGCCGTGGGGCGCCTTCAAGCTGGGGAGTCCCTTTCCTAGCGGGAGGGGAGGGGGGAAGAGGAATTGCCAGAAGAGCGATCCCCCAGCCCCAGCGCCTCCGGCTGCTGTGAGTCCCTTTTATATTTTAGGACTGCCCGAGCATAATGTGCCACCTGGTTCCATTTGTCAACCGATTCGAGCATCACCGCAACTATATTATCCGGGGTGAGCTCTCCCGTCTCCCTGTAGAGTTCCCTTCGCAGCCTGGCCCATTTGGTACACGCAAAAAATGTGTGACAGGCATTGTCCTCCTCTCCTGGGCAAAACCGACAATCGGGAGACCGTGACTTGCCGATCTTGTGCAGGTAAGACTGAAAACACCCGTGCCCGCTCAAAAGCTGGGTCAGATAGAAGTCAGTCTCACCATGCTTTCGATTTAGCCACGGTCTCACATCCGGGATGAGGCGCGCAGTCCACCTTCCCTTCGTGCAATTCCTCCAAGACTGCTGCCAATCGTTGAGCGAGCGTTGTCTCTCCTCGCGGACAACCATCTCCAGTGCTAGACTGAGCCCGCGAGTAGGCATCCAGTCCCTCACTCGGCGCATTAGCATACCTAGCCTAAGTTGCGCTTGTTCAACGGTGCGTCCGGCGACCAGAGCCGCAACATCATCCGCATAGCCGACCAAGCGCGACTCATCTGGCATCTCAAGTCTCAGTAGCCCGTCGTAAGACACGTTCCACAGGTCCGGACCAAGGATAGATCCCTGGGCAACACCCGATGTAATTTCCATCCTTCGTTGGCCCTGTGTCGTGTCGTAGAGCAAGCTTCGGTCCTTTAGGTAGTTCCTCAAAAGCCGCATTAGATATTCTGGAACTTGAAAAGAGTTTTCCAGCGTATCCAGAATATCCACCCATCTAGCGGAGTTGAAGGCATTCCTGACGTCGAGTGTCACCAACAGGACGATCCGTCGCTTGGTGCGACTATATGCCTCTGCCTTTTGGACCGCGTTCACCACCTCTGCAATCGCATCAATGGTAGGACGTCCTGCTCTAAAGCCGTACTGCCGAGGAGATAGGTCCCCAGCAGCACGAATCGCGTCAGTGAGTCTTCCCTTGATGAGTTTCTCTAGCACTTTCCCAGCCGTGTCTAGCATGCATAACGGGCGGTATGCAGACGGCGATTCGGGATTTCCCTTCCCCTTGCTGACCAGCACGAGCCTCGCCACCTTCCATCGTACCGGGAAAACCCCGTCCCGTAGGCAAGCGTTGAATGTGCTGAGCAGCAAGTCAGGACAATGGTGATAAACGAGCTGCAAAACCTCAGCTGGAACACCATCTGGACCTGGAGCCTTCCTTGCCTTCAGGGAGAGGACTGCCTCCTCCAGTTCCAGCTGTGTTAAGAGTGGGCACTCGACTGCTGTTTCACCATGGACAGCGTCAACACGGACGAGATGGGCGGGGAAGAGTCCCCGCACTATCGCGTCCATCTTTTCCGCGTCATGTATACAAGGCTTCCGTAGGGCACCAAGTTTCCCCATGACCAGCTTGTAGCCAAGGCCCCACGGATCCCTATTTACATCGTCCACGAGGTCTTGCCAGCATCGGGCCTTGCTCTTGTTAATAAGCCTGCGAAGATATTTCCTGCCGGACCTGTATGCTGCTAGCCTAGTGTCTGCCTCCTCCCGTGTTCGCGCCCGCTGGGCCTCTCGCCGAAGTTTGTGACACTCGCTTCTTTGTTCGGCGATCTCGTTTGACCACCAGTATACTGGAGGCTTACGATGTCGGGGTCTCCGGCGGGGCATGGAAGACTCGCAAGCAGCTATGATTTGTACTCATAGTTGAGTTCACCAAGTCCTTGGCTGTAGGCCCTCCACTCCCTGGCGGAGCTCCCAGCAACGGTGCGCCTGCCGTAAGCGCGTCAGTGAACTTCTCGACGTCCATCCTCCCAGTCCTCCATCCGAGGATTGAAGTTTGGGCATATGCACGCAGAGTGGCACCGTCGTGAATCTCAACAGCTATATACTGGTGATCACTAGCCGAGTAGTCCTCTAGTACTCGCCAGTTGTGCACTCTAGGTACCAGGGACTCCGAAGCGAGTGTCACATCGGGTATGGTTCCTACGCAACCCCAGCGGCGGAAAGTAGAGGTGTTACCAGTATTTAGGACAAAAAGCGCTGTTCTGGCCGCCATGTCCAATATTTGCTTTCCCCTTGGGTCGGATTGTGGCATACCCCATTCGATGGCTCTAGCGTTGAAGTCTCCCCCGACCAGCATGTGGCCCTCTGTGTTCGAGACAGCGTCCTCCAGGGCATCGAGTTTGGTTCGAAAGGATCGTATTGCCTCGTTAGGCGTCAGATAAACACTGAAATATGTTATCCCTGAACACCGCACCCACACAAAACCATCCCCGCGTCCATGGCCCTGCACCTGAAGGCGGGCGCTGTCTCGAACCCAGATGGCCGAGGTACCAGTTTTGTCAGCCACGCTTGCGAGTCCTTGTTATGATGTTGCTCGCTCAGCAACAGGAGGTCAGCTTTCTTATCCCTTGCAAACTGCTCAAGTAGGTCCTGGGCGTTTGTGCTTCGGTGCAAATTGACCTGCAGGATACGGATCATTTGAGTATCGATTTGGCTTTAGTTAGGGCCTCCTTGAAAACCCGGCATCTCCCTGTCCCCGGCTCATGTTTGAGGTCGCCGGGTGCTAGCTTAGCGTCCTTGCAAAGAATGCATTTTGCCTCGTTCGTGCACTCCTTCCTTTTGTGCCCCGTTTCACCACATTTGTAGCACAGAGATCTCCTGTCGGGTCCCCTACAGCCATACGCGGTGTGCCCGTATTCGAGGCATCTGAAGCAGCGGATAGGGATCGCTCTTCTCCGTATCCTGCAGATCACCCAACCTGTCTTAATTTTGCCCTTCGCCAGGATTTGCTGGGCGTCTTTATCAGCTAGTTCGACAATAGCCATGCGTTGCCCCCTTGTGTTTTCACGCGTCAATCTTGCCTTGACTTCACTGAAACTGGGGAACTCCCTCCTAATGGCATCCTCTACTTCAGCTTTGTCCGTGACTCCGTGGTAGTAGTCGTCTAGTATTTGTCAAGTGTATAGTCTAAGTACTAAGGACTTTGAAGGAAATATCTCCTCCAGTATGGCTTTTACACTGCCCCAACAGCATTATTTTGACATTAAAATAACATTTGACACAACAAATCCAATTTTGGGCACCACCTCCAGAACTCGTTTTTCTTTGGAGTCTATTTGAGGTATGTCACACTTAATGGGCTAAGATATTTTTTTTTGTTTTTGCATCCGTTGCACATCCATACAATTCAGCCGGCCAATTGCAGTTTTTGCAGTCATACAATCCTTGAGACCTTCGGCTCGTCAAAAATTGCATACAGATCATCGTTGTATCGAATTCGCTATTGTTCTCCGTCTAGCATCGTTTCGATTATTCACTTCAAGACCCGTCCCTCAAAGTTGGTCAATATATTTGTGGATGCTTGGGTTACAGTACATGTTTCTGACCCATACCATAACGCAGGTCTTATCACAGATTTGTATACTGGAGCTTTTTTCTATGTGTACAGCTCGTCAAGATTGTGGAAGCTGAATAAAGTATTTTATTTGCAAGCTGTATTCTACAGCGTATTTCATCTCTTTCATCTCCGGTTCTCGTTTTTTTGGCGCCTAAATACACAAATTTGCCGACCAACGGTCTTCAGGATAGGGCATTATCTGCCGATACATCTTTTCGATGTCGGCAGTGAATACGAAATAAGGCATTCTGAAACGCAGGAGAATCGAAAAAAGATCATCCTGGATAGTAGGACCTGTATGAAGGACATCACTCAGCGAAACGTTTGTGGTCATCTTAGTGGTTGTACTGCTGTTGGGCTTCAGAACACAATGATTTGGAAGGAAGTATCGTAATTCCTCTCGCTGCTGCGACGTCACCTCCTCCATATGCCCAAGCCGTATACACTCCTCCATGAAGTCCTCGTATGGAAGTCTTAGATCAGGCTTCCTCTCCAGTCGACGCTCTAAGGCAGCAAATCTGCGAGTGGCCACCGCTTGGGAATCACTTAACGTCTCAGGATCTTTGCTGAATGGCAGCTTAACCAAGAAACAGCCGTCGAGACGTCTTATCATTGTCTGATAGAAATGTTCTTCGCAAGCCCTTTCAATTAACGTAATCTTGTGTTGCTGATCCTGTACTTTCTCGATCTCCCAAAATCGCTTGACGAGCTGATTAAGCTGGTTATCTTCTGCCAGGATGCCACATGTCACGAAAGATACTTGAGGTGTGATCACTCTTCCGGCTACCATCCACCCTAGAAGCGTGCTCTGGAGCACTGAGAGCTGTGGGCCTAACTTTATTTGTCCAATGGCTAGAACCTCGTAGAAATGTTCGGCACTCAGCAGTATGTCGATGCGCTCCATTCGGTGGAAGTCTGGATCTGCCAACCTTATGTTTTTGGGAATGCGCCATCCCGATGTGTTCAAGTTCTGAGACGGTTGTGGTGATATTATTTTGTCCATGACGTAGACTTCCAACTGTGTGGCATATCCTGATAATCTGGATCTTAGGCTGAGGTTCACCTTGTGATATGTCTTCTCGGCACTACCGCCTAAACTTTTAATGAGGGCAAGGTGTGGTGTCGATGATAAACCCAATTTTTTTATGATTCATTTGGTGACTAGGTTTATTTGTGAGCTCGGATGAAGCACAGCTTGACAATCATCGTCTTCCCATTGTTGGTGACCAGCCTGACGATGGCTGTGCCCAGAAGTACCTGTCCTTGGGGACGGAGTTCCATCAGAGCCGTTAAAGTGAGCGATGGCGGTTCTGCATTTGTTTGCGGGTTCGAATCTTGTTTCGGCGTTGTTGTGCTCGAGGATATCGTCTTGGTCTGTTTGGGCTTGTTGTCTCCAGGCAGATGCAGTAGGGTGTTGTGATTCTTGGAACACTGCTTGCAACTTCTCGCCACGCAGCTGGAAGCCTGATGTCCTTCTCGAAGGCAATTCACGCACAGCTTCTCAGCACGCACGAAACTTAGTGTCTTTGCAGCAGTGATCCTGAGGAAATCCGGGTAGCAGTAAAGCGGGTGATCCTGCTCACACATTAAGCACCGGGAAGCTGTCGTGGCGGCCATGGTCAACTTGGTGGCTTTCCTACAATTGATCTCCGGTTCTTCTGTTTTATGGCCGAGTGTCTCGAGGGCCTGGAAACGCGTTTCAAAGAAGTCCAACAAACTCTTCAAGAGTGGTAGTTCGTGCAGGTTGGATAAAGATTGATCGTATGATGCGTGAGTCGCTGGATCCAATTTTCAGATTAGCACATGTAGCAGCAACCGATCCCAGTCCCTTGTGGACACTTGCAGGTTCTCAAGGCCTCTGAGACACTCTTGTGTGGTGTCATGTAGAGCCTTCTTTGCTGCCACTGATGGCCTTTCATTGGCATGAGATGGCTTTCTCATCAATTCGTTGATGAGCGTCGCTACCAATAATCGCCGGCTATCGTACCTTTCCTGCAAGATTTTCCAAAACGCCTCGTAGTAGACATCCGACAATGTAAAATTTCGAATCAAAAGCTCCGCTTCTCCGGAGAGACTGGCCTTGAGGTACCATAGCTTTTGGCACTTGGACATCGGTTGGCTATGCTCCATTTGCATGAACAAATCGTGGAATTGTTGCCAATATAAATAGTTCCCATCGAAGGTGAGAGTTATATTTTCGGCAGAGGCATGATCAGATGAGTCAGAGTCGCTGAGTCAGGGGTGGTGCTGAGTTCATCCATTTTCGATTTCAGACGCATGAACCAATCTTGGGTAAGCTCTACCAAATGAATGTGCTGTTGCACGTTAAAACCATACGCTTCAGGATAATCAAGGAGCTCGCCGATATGCTGGTTGTATTCATCCAGCTGTTACCGACCTCGTTGGAGGGTCATGAGTTAACTCCTGCACAGGGTCCGAGTGACCTCCTTCTAGTCCAAACGGTCGATGATCCTTCTCAACGAGCCTGCCATGACCTTGTAGCGACGCAGCATCCTGACCACACTGACATCGCTTGGTGCTGAGGCTTCTGCAGTGTGGTCCTTGCTCTCGCTATCTTGATTTTTGAGCCGTTTTGGCAGCTGTTCCCCGGTTGGCGTGTTCACATATGTTTTGGAACGTATTTGATCGTGAAAGTGCTGCTGGTAACGGAGGTAGTTGCCTATGGTAGTGTCGTATATATGTTGGGTAAAATACTCGTGCGTCGGAGCGACCCCCGGTAGGGATAGGATGTGACTTCCCACGAGGCTTCCAATCACCGCAGTCGCTCCGCATAATACCCGGCTTCCTGCTTCCTTTCGGGCGAATCCTTTTTATAATTGGAAATAACATCTTCGACGATTCAAGTGTAGTGTTGTGGTATATCCTCGATTAGGCGATCCACATTCGGGATCGCATAGAAAATCGAAAAACGATAAACCATAACACTACACCAAAACACCACACAGCACTTCACGACGTGTTCACCGGGGAAAATAATTATTTAAATAGGTACCGCAAATAAATACCAAATATCTCGCCGGGGCCTCCAAATGTTGAGCTGGGAGTCTTTTGTCCCGACCCGTAATTTTTGTATCCTTTTGAATATTGTCGATACTTCTTTACACCTTTATTTCGAATATCCTGTTTAAACGAGTTTCTCGAAATTTCTATCCAAAACAACTTAGATTCACATTAAATTGTCAGCAATTTTGTAATTTAACCATAAACATTAATTATGCACCAAGCTACTCAATTGACACCTTTCTGTCAAGTTGTAGACTGACTCGCCTTCCTTCAACGACTGAGCCAGCCGAGCATTTCACCCGCGTTCAATTTCTAACGCGATTTGCTGACCAGACAAACGCGCCAGAAAAAGAACACTGAGTTTGCGTCTTTTTGCTGGCACGTTTGCTTTTGTCCATGAAATGTAAACCAATCTCTTCAATTATGGATCCATTGCATGGACAAATCCACTAGATGATTGTGCATGGTCAGCGATTTGGCTGGGAATGAAAAATAGTGTGTGGCAAAATTTAGTATTCATGAATATTGAGTTGAATTAAAATATTTGAATTGAATAAAATTATTGAATTTGGGTGAAACGCTGGCTGGTGAAAGGCAAATTCAATTGTTCTTAAAGGGAACAGTGAATGATTGATCGATCGATCCGCGAATTGAGTTAAAATGATCGATCAGTTGATAAATCAATCGAATTGATTACAAATGAGCTAATTACTACGGTGAATTAACCTTAAATAACTAAGCGTTGATTTTGCCGGATCAGGCCGTAGTGGGCGCTCAGGAGTGTCAGAAACTCAACAAATGTAATGAATTTTTTTTTCTAAAAATCAGTGTTAGACACGAGTGCCGTTTTTCCGGCACAAGTTTCAGCAAGCTATAAACAAGACCGAGCTCAGCTGACTAGCTTCGCTTAACGACCGCGTACGCATGCTTGTCGACTAGCTATTTGCGGGATTGAGGCGAGTTCTTATCAAGCCATGAAGCTACACTACAAAATATTCATCACACGTACTTTACTCTACAAGACGTATCGATCAATTTATATCTTTAGAAATGTTCTATTATGTGTCAATTAAGCTACTCTACAGTAATTCAAAATGTTTTTGTCTCGTTAAAGTAAGCGGACACAGAGGCTTGAGACAAACGCAAACATTGTACAAAAGGCAACCGCTACTGTCTCCGAAGAAGGTCGTTGCATTACATGTTAAAGTGGCTGAAGTGTACCACTTTTCTCTGCCTAAAGGATGGAAACTTGACGGATGTAATTAACTTTAATGTAGTAAAGCAACAAACTAAGCAGTTATGATGGGGTGATGACAGTGTCTCTTCAGGAGCAGCTACTCCTGATCACCACGGGGCTGCTCCACTTCTTAGATTTATTAGATATGACCACGTCATCTCATTTCTAAGAGCCCAAAATGCCAAATAAATTTCATTAGTCCAATTTTGGTTCAGATTTTAGCAAGGTTAAAGTCTGCTAGGCCATTTAGCATAAACCGAGATGTACCATAAGCAGTTGACCTCGATTAAACCCCCACCTTTGGACGCACATTATCACTAAAGTCTAAGCCTTCCCGCTCCTTCATAAATAAGAATGACTGCAAATGCAACTAAATTACTGTCACTTGTCTCCAGTTAACCAGCCAAACTGCAAATTGCATCCATCTCTTCTCAATGAATTCAGAAAGTTTGCCCTTTTATCTTTCAGTCAAACATAAAGCCAAATCTCTTTGAAGTGCTAAATACTGATAATGAACATCTCCAATAGCCACTGCCACATGCACACTCTCAGCACTTAACCCTTACGTGACAAGTAAGGATCTCATGTAAATTATGTCCTTTTGGCAATCATTTCAAACGATTTCCTTTAAATAACAATTTCTTCACCCAACAATCATTCTTCATTCGGTTTCTTCTACTCCCACTCGGTCAGTTGTCAAGAAAATTGACCAGTCCGATTTATCCTAGTATGTCCACAGCATTTACTTACCCTTTCGCTTCAAACGATAATATCATGTGGTTTCATCAACACTCATACATTCATCGTCAGCAGTGGTTTCATTCAACTAAAATAAATTGACTATTGTTGGTATCTTGACAACTTGAAATCAAAATCACTCCTCCCGATTACAATTGACTTGATGTCTTGGGACGAGGATAAGAACAATAAGAGCCTACGACCATGTCACGAACAGGCGAGCAGTGAAAGCGAAGACGTCAAGTCCTGCTGGCCACAAGTTGCTCGGCTATCAGCAAGCAACGATTGCGAAAGCTTCAATCTGCGAAGGGTTTGATTGTTGTATAGTACAACTCCACGGAGAGCTAAATGTCTGGAGAGCCAATTGTCCTGAAATACGACAACTTCACACTCTGGTCGTGGTATCGATTATTTCCTTGAAGACTTGGGACTGTGATAAATTAGCAGGAAAATTCTTGGAAATATGTTCGGGAGAGTTAAGTGACTACTAAATCTAATTTTAATGCTAAAACCAGACATGTTTTTGGTAGAACAGTCTAATTGGAGGACAGAGGAACGTTGAAGCAGAGGATTTATAAAGAATGTTAATTTTAGCATACTTAAATAGCATTTAATGAGAACATACTTGTTTCAGAAATCATGTGAGATATTTCGCTGGATTTATTCGATCAATTAGCTTCGCAAATATTTGGTTGATGTATGTATATTTCATAAAATTCATTAAATTGCTTACCAAATCAAAGCCTCATTTAAGTTACAAGTAATTTCTGTGTGCTGCTGAAATTCACTTTGATACATTGCAACAATATGCAAATATTTTGAACTGATAATTATGTATCTACTTCCCACACACTCATTCACTGTAACCAAATTCAATTTACGATGAATCCTTTGAAAGCATTCTCCAAAACATTTTCACATCAAAACGTTTGATCCATCGAGAAATTTCATTCTCACTATTAAATTCGATATCCGTTTCACAAACGATTCAACTCCATATCAATAAGGACATTGTCCATCTGTAGACATGCATGCAAATGTCCGCATAAATTTCACATTCGCATCATTTACGCTGAAGCATGCAAGCATTTGCCGAACCATTTCTAAAACTGTGACCCAGTTCAAGCGTTCATGCAAAATGTCCTTCGGTTGATCGCAGTGGGCGAGCGAAACCGACCTCTAAATTCTATTTAATCTTCACGGAAATTGCACATCGATGTATCTATCGATGGAATTGCTAAACGTTCTCCATATCCGATGCAATCTATTGAATAATTCGAGATAGGCGCATAGATGCATCGAAAGATACGAAAATGCATGAAGCCAAAGTGTAGGTGTTACACCTCGAAATTCTCTCAGGACATACATGGCCTGGCCATTACGGATTGTAAACATTGGAAATCAACTTAAAGCGTTCAATTAAAATTTCATTTGTTAGCGGGCAAATGGGTGCATCTGCCAACTAACAATTCTGGGGCACAACGAGCCAAAATGCATTTTGATTTAGTGCCAGACTGACGCTTAATGCATTTTAAATCATTTTGTGCTACACGATGTGTTACAGTGGGTGTTGAAAAAGTATTGACAAATACTCTAAATACATTATAATTAGAGTAGCAAACTATTTCAAATCAAAGATTAGCACTACTGAATTTCTAATAAAGCTTTATTCAAATTAATTTGCAACACTGGAGAGAAAAAAAAAACTTTTTCACTTTTGTATCCCAGACAGTTTTATAACAAATTGTTAAGGTTATGCGTAATGTCAAAACAGCGAGAGATATTAAAAGAACAAAACTCTCATTTCAGCAACACCATTGAGGCCACTATACAATCAAACAATCTTTCTGGACGTACGTCAACTACCTCAAATCCACTTCAAATATATCTAGCTCTATAAGCCTGCATGGAAAACAAGCGTCTGATGGTCAGGCCATATGTGATATATTTGCAGGCTATTTCGGTTCTGTTTTCCAACCAGCTTCGTCACCCTTACCTATTCCTCCAATTAACCCTTCCTCGCATGTGAGCACCATTTAGACAACACCTTCCGAAGTCGAAAGTATAATCTCGGATCTTTTTGTGAAAACGCTGTCCTCATCCCTAAGCTTATCCTTGTCAATTTAATTTAATACCAGCCTGACTGTAGAGACATTCCCACCAATTTGGAAATGCGCCAACATCTTCCCAATTCACAAATCAGGGGACTATAGCTCAGCACTTAATTACAAGCCTATATCCTTATTATAGTGTTTCTGAAAACTTTTTGAGAGAATTTTTCATAACCGGATATATGATGCAATCTACAATGACTTTGCTAGACAGCAGCATGGTTTCGTTAAGGGGTGGTCAACGGTAACCAATTTTGCTGAATTTATCAGTGCAATCGCCCTATCACGTGATGAAGGTCAGCAAATGGACGTGGTTTACACGGACTTCGCCAAAGCCTTTGATATGGTAGACCATAGTCTATTACTGAAGAAACGAGGTTTTTGGCCTCTCTAGCCTTCTTCTTGTATGGCTAGCTTCCTTTCTGACAAATCGTTCTTCATCGGTTACTTGGTGTGGTTTCTCGTCGTACGTTTTTTTCCTTCTTCTGGAGTACCTCAAGGCTCGATCATCAGCCCTCAAGTATTCAATATTTTCATAAATGATCTATCAACTGCTTTGACGTCTGATTGTCTGGTCTACACAGATGATTTAAAAATCTTTAAAGCGTCTATTCACAAATTGACTGTAGTGACCTTCAACCTGACTAAGACTCCCTCTTTCGATGGTGCTCTATGAATAGCCTTTTTTGCAAAGTATCCAAATGTCTGCAGATTTGTGTCACCAATAAGCGTACGCCTTTAGTCAATGATGCGTATTCAATTAATGGATTGCTGCTATCTACGGTGGATCATTATAAAGACCAAGGTGTTATCCTGGATACACATTTAAAATTTGATGTACATATAGCTGACAAAACCTCCAAAGCATCGCAAATCACTGGTTTTTTACTACGATGCTCTCACAGAACATTCAGTATTCATACCTGTGTTTACCTTTTCATCCTGTTGGTTTGCTCCGTTCTCAAATGTGCCTGTCATTTACCTATCGGAAGCTGATGAATCAAAGCAGCGCAAATTCACACGCCCTCTTTTATACAAATATAATCTTTCCTACTGCTCCTACTGTGAGCGTCTAAATTTCCTTCCTCAGAAGAGAATTTTTAGATTTGTGCTTCCTTTTAAAGCTCTCCAGAGGCCTCTTAGCATCCGGCCTATGCAATGCATTACAGACACGTGCACCATTGAGGACACGGTCGTCCGATCAATTTATCATTCCATTTGCAAAAACCGACACGTATCTACACTCGCCTTTGGTGCGATCTGTAAGGGACTACAATAATCTTCAGCTTGGTCCTCCAGCGCATTCTTTACGAAATTTTAAATCTGCAGTACGAAGTGCTCTCAATATAAATAAGTAGCGTTTTTCTTTTTGATTTTATTTTTGTATCTTCTTAATTTTTGCCTATTTTCTAATTGGATTAACTAAATCTGTAAATAGAATTTTCTTATAAATAAATAAATAAATAATCCCGAAAAGGCTACTCCATAATTCTACCGCTAAATAGCATAATGGACCACGTTCTCATAGAAAAATAAGCTGCCTCCAGCATTCTCGACATACGCTCATTCCGTGGCGCACACAGAGGATTGAACCATTACTTATCCAAAGTAAAATTCCGGTGTCGCTTCTCCAAATATATCAAAAACAATTAAAGCCACTGATACCAAATACGATCTACGAAAGTAACAGTCATGCTTAAATTCAAAATAATCAATGTCATAAAAACAATTTTTATGATATGCATTTTGGAGGTAAGCTCTTAGGCTATTCTTCTACATAGTTGCTACTTAAATTTAGGCATCTATCATAACGTGTTACAAGGTTTTCAATGCCCTGCGCTCTCTGCGGGAATCCGCCGCCTGCAAGTTCAACCATTGTTTTACACCAGCATGCAGTTTCGCGTCAGTGTCGAAACGTTGCATAGCGAGTAACGTTCTCATCACTGGGAACAGGTTCTAATCTTTCAACGCCAAATCCGAGCTGTATGGTAGATGATTGAAAACTTCCCATCAAAAACCGCCCAAGAGCTCTTAGGTACGATTTGCCGTCTGTACACAGGCGTTGTCGGGAAACAACAAAACCTTTGTTACGGATAAAACCGAAAGGCACCAGTATTACCTCACTCCGAACACTATCGTAACATTCGCGTGACTCTGTATAGTCAGAAAGCTAAGCCGCACTCGACTAGGGTTTGTTTGCCATTCCAAATTGTAATCATAAAAGTAGTTTAAGTCCGATTAGTTTTAGTTTTAAGCAAACATAATTGTCATCGAGCGAAGGTCAGCATCAACGCATGTTTGAAATTGGAATGTTCCCCAGAAATATTTCGGTAAAATCAAAACCTAACAATGATATCAGTCGCCCAGTGCATGACTCATCCCGACATACAGGACACGGAAACCGTTTGGTCCTCCATGGGATAGTCCCACATTTATTGACCCTGTTTGTTTGGATGCGAATATTGAAGTGAAAGGAAATACATTGGACAATAAGGCCCTAGATAGACGAAGAAATTACGGGAGTTTTTCACAATTCCGATAGATTCATTTGAAATTCACAGTTGAACTAAAGATTTGACAGGAACTATGCAAACATGGACTTGCACATAATTATCGTTATCGATTGTGTGTTTTTAGCATCGCTGATTTTACAACTTCTTATCCATAAGTTTTTCCGTGGCAAAACGTTTGAAGAAATGGCAACTGAAAAGCGTCTTCGGGCAGGAAAACTTTATGGAACTAAGTCGAAACGTGCCGGATCAAGTTCGAAACGATTATATGCTCACCACGGAACGAAAACTAGTAAGCGAAAAAAATAGTAACCCCAAATCATCATCCAATAATGCAAGTGCTACTAACAAGATCGAGCCAGATGTTGTCAAGCAGTATTCAGATGATGAATCACTCAGCCCAGTAGAAGACGCCCAAGCACAGATTGTTCAAGAGGTTGTTGTTAACAAAAGGCATGTGAAAGAAGTGAAGGAAGTGAAGGAGGACGCAGTTGAACTTGCAAGGCCTCAAACTCCTAAGAATCCGTCAAAAGATCGAAAGAAGTCGAAACATTGTGTCCCGACGTGCTGCTTCACAGATTTCCTGGGAATAAGGAAAAGGCAATCAGGCCTTCTTTTTACTTGATTTACACGTTGGAAATTTAAGGTTCGTTGTCGAATTTTGCGCTTCTGGAATAGTTCGATTAACATCAACGAACAAGGTTAATCTTAACAATGGAAAGATTAGAGGCGGCCTTGCAAGAGGCTTTGGCTCGGAATGATGATGAAACAAAGCGATGGACAATATATAAAGAAGAGCAAGAAAGCGCTATATCCAACTTGAAACTATTTAGAGATAAGTTTTCAGTAGATATCATGGTGCCTGTTGGATCTAAAGCTTTTATGCCGGGATACTTATATCATACAAATGAAATATTAGTCAGTCATAGTTCTGAAATATTTTCACAAGTTAGATCTCAACAAGCTCAAAATATAGCTAAACTACGCATAAAAAGAGCAGAAGAACGACTAAATTTTTTGGAGAAGGAACGTGAAATGTATCAAAATAAATTAAATAAACCACACACTGAAGGAGTACTTCCAAGAGGTAAAGAGCGCGAAATCATCGAAGAATATGATGAAGAACAAGAGAAATTATGGAGAATACAACACCGGCGTCGAATACGAGAGGAAAAAGCGAAAGAATCACAAAATCACGTTGCATCTGATGCTACAAAGTCCCATGATGATATCATGGAATTACTTGACACTTTAGAAATGATGGAAGAGTTAGAGGGTGAACTAAATAAGTTCAAAGTAGAAGATGATGATATGCTAGAGAAACTCATGTTAGGAGAAATTAACCCACCAGAAGGAAAGAAGCGTATATCTCGTTTGAATGGAAAAATTTTGTTACTGGGAGTGCGACTAAGGATGATGAAAATCCAGCAGGTGAAAAAATAGTTAATTGAGCATACAGTTGACAAAGCGGAAATGTTCAACCCCAAAGAAAATCAAGAGAAGATAGACTTTACAAATAATAATACAGTTCCAAATACAGGAGACTATGAATCGGATGACGATACACCAAGCAACTCAACAGAAGATATACCTGAAGCTGTTTTAAAAATTGAGGCTGAAGCAAAACATCTTTCAGTGGCCGAAAAAAATAAAATACCGCAAGAAAAAAACTTAAAGAAGTTGAAAAAGAATTACTAGAAATCAAAGTAAAGTCTGTCGAGGATATTGCTGTAAAGATAAGTAAAATGGAAGTCAGGGAGTTTCTATGTGATTATATAGAACTTTTGCAAGATGAACTCGAATATGAATCACAGAATCAGCGCGTTGAATCTGTAAGTACTAAATCTGAATTAGTAGAGCCGCAAAAGAAGAAACGAATAACTTCTGCCGATAAAGATGAAGTGCAGCTGATAGATAAAAATAAAGCAGCAAATGCTGTAACAAGATCCAAAATAGAACTCTCTGAAGAGTCGTACAAAGCATTAAATTTAAAACCACCAAGCAGTATATCCAAAGAGTCGGATATACCAAGTAAAGTTCCATTTGTCACCTCAAGTTGACAAGAAAAGGAAATACTTGATAAGGTGGAAAAAAGTTTTAAATCCGTTTCGGAGCACCTGACCCAACAAGATTTTAATCTTATTGATAAAATAATTGCTACATCTGAATCAAAGTGTCGAACATTGTATATAAACTTTAAACATTCAAATTCCCTTTTTACATATCCGGGTTATGTGACAGATGCCATAAATAAGGAAAATGTGATTGCAAGTCCAGCAGATATATATGAAAGGTTTAGAGAACATTTTTCTACTGAAGTACAAGATAAATTTTCACGTACAATGACAGTAAACAAACATCACTGATAGGCCAAACTGTCAGTGAATTATGTTCAGCTGATTCAGCCGCACTTGGAGTGCTCGCCACCAGAGGAGAGCGGAGACCAAGTGGCGGCAGAAAGGAACTACCCCGCTGAAGAGGTGGATGACCGAAGAGCGGAACCATAGCCGTTAGGAGGAGGCTATAAAAGCGCGCGAAAAATGACGCGCCTCCTCTTTTTTCTTTTCGAACGTGTGCGACGAAGCAGCTGAGCAAGAAAAACAAGGGTGGAGGTAATTTGAAGCGCAGCGGCAATATTCAGTGTACAACAGCGGAATAAGCAATTGCGGAAGAAAAGGGAGATTGAGATCCAAGCGAAGGGAAAATGACGATCAAAACGACGAGCAAAGCCCAGGCATTGGAGGAAAGACTACCAAGTGTAACAGCGGATACAATCGTCGAAGGGGCCCCTTTGTAGGTATATAATAGAAGTAAGTTTTCTTATTGAATACTGTGTATCACATGTTAAAATTACATGGAAGTTCCGATTTGTAGTATATGTTTTGAAAATTTTAAATAATCGTATTTTCTTTGAGATGTATTAACACTTGGAGGAAGAAATTTACGTCTTTAGGACAAGATCAGATAAAATCTATGTTTTCAGATTACGGGTTGTAACGAGTGCGGCTTGGAAGGACAAGTCAAAGTGAAAGTGTCGTAAAATTAAGTGAAACTCGTGATATCGGAAAACAGAGTGTTCGGGGATGGTATAGTGGTCCACGCAAAGATTAGTGCTAGGAAGAAGTAGAGGAGTACAGTTGTGTAGGTGTAGAATTGGAGTGAAGGTCATAGTGTGATTATTAGCTAGGGTTTCGGCCGAATAGCGTCGCGTTTAATCCGGTTAGCCGCATTCTCGCTTGGCGGCTATCTGGAGCTTTGAGGGACAAGCGAGTGGCGCCCCACGCCCGTCTCCGGACGAGCTAACCGGGTCCATAAGCCCCGCCGGAGCACTCCAGTTTCCCTGAGGGCCATAGTGGCTCTCGTGAAGTAAAAAGTGGGTGTAGCACCTTGTTACTGAGTTTTCTCAGACACTTGTTTATTTCTCCCAACTTAATTTTTTCGATAAAAACATTATCACAGCTCGCACTTCACAACTGGCGAGGTTTTAGCACTCTACTGTATATAAAGTATGATAGGCACGATGCGCTAGCTAACAGAGCTGATTACGTACTGGGTGTAGAAACACTCTGTCATCAAAACAGCGGCGTTAGCCTCACCCACTGCCACGCCAGGCAAAATGTCTATTACTTTCTGGACAGTTCGTGTACCTAAGTTAAATCGCATGTCGATGAGGTCTACATGTACATCGTCACCAGAAGACACACTGAAAACGATCAAGCATGCAGGAGAAATTTGCTACAATATCAAAATGAAGTGGAAAATTGTCAAAAATGCGATCACAGACATAGTGAAAAAGGTCTTAGGACACCGACCAAACTTATCAGAATTTTTGGTTCGGCGAAGAATGTCAAGATACAGTTGATAAAAGAAATCAAGTTAACAAACTGTACGTCCATAGAGTAATACATCATCCACCGTAAGCAAGCAAAAGTTCTGTGCCAATGGAAGAAACGCAAACCATTAAATGGAAGATAGAGTAAATTTTTCTTTTTTATTAAATACCTTCATTCCCTACCAATCTCTCCATCACTTTTTCATCGTCAGACAACGCTCTTGCGATCTGCACCTCACACGTCGTCGATTCCTACGTGTGCCTCCAGACAATGCTAAAACTTCGGTATAAGGGGCACACCAAATGCTGTGAAGGAATCCTTTCCTGCTAGTCTACTCCGATTCGTGAATAGTTCTCAGAGTTAAAAAAAATATTATAATAGGACGCAGTAAAAAACTCCCTGTGTTTGTAAAAACTAGCTGTCTTTAAGTATCTCGACGTTAGTGTCTAAAATGCCCTAAGATACTGCATTTTCAATCCTCTGGACTAATCATTAATTTGAATTTATTATATGTTCCTTAAGTCTTGTCTTAAAAACCAATAATGAGTTTACGTTTTTCACCATTTCCGGAAGATTTTTGTATATACGCAGAGCATCATTCGTTGCATCATTCTTTAGTCGATCAGTTCTAGCGTGAGGTATTACAAACTTCTTGGCATTTCTTGAATTATATGGATTTATTTGTGATACTTTTATAAAGGGGCTTCGTTCCTATTCACTGGAAATAAGACATTTGAAGATAAACTTAGCTTTCTCCATAGTAATGATTTGACTGAAGGTGAGTGCATTGAGCCGTTGATACACTAGTCTTGTTGGAGTGAGAATTGGAATGTTTAGAATATTTTTATAGACTTAGGTTAGTATCCTGGATGTAATATTAAGGTTTTGCTTTGACGATTGACTCTAAATGACCACCGCATAATGTAGCTTCGTCAGTACAAATGCATTTACTACAAGTTTCTCTATAAGCATTGGAAAATCTCCATATCTTCTTAACATTCCTATCATTGGTGCTAGTTGTCTCCTCAATTATTTATGTGTGGCAACCATGTCAAACGGTGATCTATGGTAAGACCGAGATGTTTAATTTCATACACGATTTTTCTACTACATGGGCTTTTCATCCAACCAGATACTACAATTTCATATAAAATGAATAACAAAAAAAAATTGAGATTCAGGTCAGTCAACAATCTTAATATTGGAACAAAATGTTGGCTGGTTGAAAAGAGTTCTTTTAAAGCAAGAATATATGTGTTGTGCGTATCATAAAAGTTTTTTTTTGAATTAAATCATTCTATTTATCAACATATTGTAGATTAAGTACAAAACCCTTTTTGACATGAGCGTACCCAACTTGTTTACAATTAATTCACTATCGGTGTTATCATATCTTATGAATACAAAACCCGTCTGATAGGAGCGTATATCTGTCGACTTCTGGAGAATTTCACTGCTGATTTTTCTACTAATTATCGTGGTGGGAGCTATCATAGTTTTCGAGAAAAACTACGGTGACAGAAAGGTGGACAGACAACCAAACAGGCAGCTCGCGACTCAATAGGGTTACAAGATAGTATAGACATCAAAAAATATGTTGCATACAATTATTTTTCTCGCTACTGTATTTACTCACCCACCCATTTGCCGCGATGATGCGAAAAGTATATTAGAATTGTGATGCATTAGTACGGCTGAGTTTGTAATAATTCAAACACTTTTCTCCATGCTTTTTTCTTCCGCTCAGCTGATGGAGCGCAAGCAATGTTTGAGCAATATACGAGTTTGTACATAGCCTTCTTTTATACAAGCTTGTATACAAACTACAGGTACGCTGAGCATACATATGTATGTACATATTCTGAGCGTTTGTGAAAGAGAACAAAACACACATCCTCGTATGTCTGCCAGCATGCATAGAATGTTATTCCTACCATCATACATGTCTGTCCGAGTTTGTTCTTTCTATTTCGCAAAAATGTAAATATTTCACCTGTGATGTATTAGCTTAGGTCTGGCAAACGAGGGACTCTGCGTGAGTGATTCACGGATGTGCAAGTATTTTTGGAATGGAATGGAGTGGAATGGCTAAAGTACTGCAAGTCAGTCTAGTATGATTCCGTAATTATTCTTCTGGGTAACTGGATGCTAAGCTATCGAATAGTATGGGGAATTGTTGATTAATTAGTAAAAGGAATTCAAATATGTTATCATTCTCAAATCAATATTGTCGCGTGTTATTGGTTCGCGGCCAATAATTTTAATGTTCCGGGAAAGTGAAAACGCAATGTCTTTTAATTTAAGTTAAAAGAATTTATTTAATTACAAAAATGCACAATAAACAATTTAACAATTTAACACTTTCACTAATTTTAATTTTCACTATGAAAAAAAAATCTAACACTTGTCCCTAAATTTCTTATCGCAATTGTCTTCTAAATCACTTCGCACTCAAACAATCAATCGTCTTTACTTCGCGTTCCACTATGTCGCAGTTTTCTATCGCGGTTGTAATGAATGAACATCCCCCCATTCATTCAGCTCGCCTTTATATAGGGTCTCTACCTATTCACCCATTTCTCGTACATTATCGAATGTTCTACCGAGAGGTACCTGGTAGATTCGAGCAAATTAATGAATGGAGTGACGTCCCTTGCAGATGTTGATCATGCTTGTTGGTTTCTCGTGGGTTCGAGTAAATTCATTTGTTGACGTTGATTATGAAAACAATTGCGACAGCAGCTCGCAGAATTATTTGTACATGTAATTATTTGTACATGTAACAATATTTTTCCGAATTTTTGTATACTCTCTGACAAAAAATATCTCTTAGCTGACAAATAGCATGCAAGAAAATAAAATTTTCATCCAGAAAAACCCCATCACGACTAAATTTTCGAGTTTGCAAGCCATCACTCAAAGTAAAAAAAAATTTAATCGATCCAAGGTCGATTCCTGCCTTCCATTTTAATTAAAATCATTATATTTCTGTATATTTTCACCTCAATAATTTAACATGAAAAAGAAAGCTGTCGTAGACAAATTTTCACCGGTTTATTTTATTTCAGGTATGTACAGCTGACTAATTGATTTCATATTCACCAACTGATGTCAAAATGATGGATAATCAAGGTATATTTTGCCGTTATGATGACTTTTTGGGATCAATTAAAACATTTGTTGTCCAAAGTTGCGAAAATGTTTTGATCCTGTGTTATTACATATAATTGAATTTCTTTAACAGCTTACTACTAATTTTAGCACTTTACTCTATTTTTGACAGCCGAGTTGTTTGACAAATAGATTTTGACAACGGGATTGTTTTCTTACGTACATATTACAATTGCACGTGTACCTTAAATGTAAATTATTCAAAAGTTACTACATAATATAAGATTTATGGCGAGGGTTTTTGAGCTACATTAGTCCTCTAGAATAGTGAAGGCACTCCGCACTATCTGGATCCAATTAAAACCGGATTGGCTCGAGTATCTTTAGATGGTGAGAATATTTTCCAATCATTTGTTTTGGTTTCTTCTTCTTCTTCGTAGCACTACAGCCCCTCTCGAGCACTCGCTTCTGGCTAAAAATACCATCAACTGTCTCGGTCTATTGACCGCGTCCTCCAATCTCCAAATCTGAGCAGTGATGAACTGACTTCGTAGACCGAGTTTCCATACTGGTCTCCCTCCTCCAGTTCTCCCAACGAATATATTTTTGGGTAGCCATTGTTCGTCCATACGATCCACGTGGCCAGCCCATTGCAGTTTCCACAGTCTTACAATCATTGAGCATATAGCTCATGATTATACCAAATCCGGCATCAATCTCCATCTAGCTTCGCTCCGATTATTCACCGCAGGAACAGTCTCTCAAATGTGTTCAATACACTTGGCTTTGTGAATACTTCGGTTAAGGGCTATATTGTACTTAAAGCTTTGTTTTTCTGTGTATGCAGCTGGTATTAAAGATCGTCAAAATTAAATAAAATATTTTATTTACGAGCTACATTAATCGGCGTATCTCATCTCTTTCATTACCAGTTCTCGCTATTTTGGCACCTAAATATAGAAGTTCATAACCACTATCACCCGAACCACAAGAGAAATTTGATGTCATGTTACGAATACAAACCCTTCAACTGACTGTACTACGGCCACTTCGATGAAAAGAAGTTAATTGTAAATCGCAGGTTTTAAAGAATTCAAACAGGAGTTCATTAAATATTGTAATTTGTAGTCAAAATTAATTTAAAGTGAGACTTTGAAATAGCTAGGAACTGCGAGAGGCCATGAACCAGCACGATTTACCAGGAACTCGACTTTATGGCTCGGTTCATAACTATAGCCTCAGTAAACTAGAATCAAATCTGTAAACAACGTCACATTTCACAATGTTCATCAATCAATAATGAAATTAAAGTCGGGTGCACATCAAATCAATCTACCGAATTCAATCACACCGTGTCATATGTTAATCAGATCAAGAACCGATTCTAAACTCACAAAAATATGGGTACAAAGAAATAATAATGGACCAAAGTTTGAACTCGTAGCAAGCGCAACTTTAACCTTAGCTGAAGCATCTAGTGACGTGCGTACTTATGATCTTGTTTTACAGCCAAACGTAAATCTGAACAACAAGTTGCAACTTTTTGGTCACTTTTGCTGTCGTCTGGTAGTCTAACTGGACTGCTTTGAACAAAGTTCACAGACAGGCCACTTGTCAATACTCCCAAAAGGATCATTCCGACAAGTCGACAGGTACGCATGACTTCAAGCACTCTGACTTGAGCTAGTGGAAGATGAGAAAGTGTTCCCTACAAACTGCCGATTGACGCACTGCATCAACGTTACCAGAGATACCAAATTGAAATTTAAGATGGAGACTGATATAGTTTTAAGGAGTATGGAGGAAGGCATTGTAGAGGAATATGGTTTCCAAGCATTATTAAACGAATTACACCAATGGTGTCCGTTCCCTAAGAAAACAATCAAGGAATAAACCGAATACAACTCCAGGACTCAACATTGATGTCAAAATCACATTACATGCCTCCAAAGCTGTTATATATTCGAGTGGTCACATAACTAGCAGGAGTTCTTAGGAGAACAAACAATACCATCCCACATGTCATCAAGGTACCATGGTCAGCTGGGGACAAAAATCTAAGACAAGTAAAAACCATGGTACAGGTGACATGCAAAACACTTGCACACTTGACTCTAATAAAACTGATAACAGCATTCTCTTGCGTGGTGCACGGAATATATCACCATGAACATGTTCCAATCGAAGTTTTTGTTGCGTTCTCACCACATTTAATTAAACTGTAACATGCTATGTCCTTATGAAGTGATCGCAGCATAATCATCGCTACCTCTCCTAACAAGGAAAGGACAATCACTAAAGAATCGAGAATAAAAAACGACTGAACATTTGTGCGACGCATAGATTCCAAAATTTGACTTTTTTACGCTATTATTCATGTTAAAATGTACAGGATCCTTGAAGTAGGTTATTTGGTAGAATTTCAATAGGCTCGGGGGGGTGTGCAGTCGTGTTGATCAGAGAAACTTTGGTGGTCATAATTCTTCCTCCATTATTATTTAATCGTACACCATAGTCTTTAATTGCACCACAAATGGATATTATACACTCCGTTTAATGTAGCTTGGATTTATTGGGCGATTCTCGACTCCTTCATAGGAGAATCAGGTACTACAATATAGTTTATCGTTTCCAAGTAGATAGTACCATGTAGCTGGCATATTATCTATTATCCAATAATCCTGGTAGCTCCTACTTACGCCTTTCTTCAAGACCATCAAACGTTGATTGCTGTCTGGATTGTCTCCAATATATAATTTTGTATATACCTTTCTGTAGTATATTTAGGGAGACAATAAGTGACACAACTGCTCTCTAGTATAGTTTAGAGTAGAATGAATTTATTATCCAGTATTCAAAGTATAATACATCGACATGTAAGAAACTATATGGCCTATGCTACAATGTGATGCTAAAGTATGATGCCACAGTATGCTCAAGCAGACATATTTATTGCTTATACACTACACTTCCCACCGTTAATGTCCTTAAAAAATTCTATTTTATACGGCCCTGGTTGAATTCATTCGCCAAAACCAACTAGCCCTAGATTTTCTACAGGTAAATTTTCTACTTGTGTGTGACAAAAATCAAAGTGTGTGTATATTTACAACTTGCCGTTTTTCTCTGGGTCTAATGTTGAACAATAATTGACCAGTGCCAGAACAGGTAAATAGAATTCGGTGCTGAATGTGATCAAAAGGAAGATAATCGTCGTTATGAGTAAACAACATTTAAGCGAGAACATTTCCTCAGATGATCTTAACTGGCTGGTAATGAATGCTGTAAGATTTCAACAGTTTGAGTGCGTTTTTTCATTTTAGTTATCACAAAGAGACATATCAATTTTAGCACTTTTCAATTGGAAGCTTTAAAAACAAAATGAATTCAGAGAGGATTACCGCACTCCGGCTTCCGCTTATCAATCAAACAATCACGACGTACTTTTATGACATATTCCAGAGCCAAATTAAATAGCGATATGGCCAGCCTATCTTCCAGCTTTAGTCCGAAACTTGTCATCAGTCATTGTCATTTTGGTAAGACGGACTAATTTGGCTGGTATATCGAAAACAAAGTATTATTTGGTACAGTACGTAGTGTAATCTCGAAATATGGTCCGATTTCTTTGCTGTTTTGTTTTGGCAAACTCCTTGAGAGAATTGTGCTTAACAGAATATACGATGCCATAAGTATCCTGTTCGCAAATGAACAACATGGCTTCATCAAAGGTCGTTCGACATTAACTAATTTGTTGGAACTTACGAGTACCATCTCTCTTGCTTTTTCAAGGCCCAACAAGTTGATGTCATATACACTGATTTCTCTACAGCCTTTGACAATGTTGCTCATGGCCTTCTAACTCACGAAATCTGATCTATCCGCGCTTCCCACTCAATCCTCTCTTGGATCTGGTCTTTCTTATCCCATCATCCTTGCACCGTTGTATGGAATAATTTTTTTTTTTCATTGGCCTCATTTAGTCCGAATTCCGATGTTCCTCGAGGACCAATTTTAAACTCCTTGTTATTTAACATTTCCATTAATGACCTTCTCCAACGCTCGTCCTCTAATTGTCTTCTTTACGCTGATTATTTAAACATGTATCGTTCCATTAACTCCAGCAAAGACTGTTCATACCTTCAAAATGATCTTGACATTGCTCTCAAAATCTGGTGTCAAGGTAATTTACTTCCTCTTAATATTTCAAAATGTGATCACATGCGATTCACCAGCAAAATTCATCCAGTATCATATGAATACTAGATTGATGGACCGTTGCCCGCTCTTGTCAACGAATTAAAAGTTTTGGGAGTGATATTTGACCCACGTTTGAAATTTGACATCCATATTTCATGCATAACCACTAAAGTTTCTGGTATCACTGGTTTTATTTTACAATACTTCTGCAAGTCCCTTAACATCTAAACCAGCATCCATTTTTTTGTAGTCTTGGCCCAGTAAATCCTGGAGTATGCCTCCCAAGTATGGTCTTCTCACTATATTGTCGCGTGTTATGGTTCACAGCCAATAATTTTAATATTCCAGGAAAGTGAAAACGCACTATCTTTTAAATTAAGTTAAAAGAGTTTATTTACTAAAAAAAATGCACAATTTATAATTTCACTACTTTACAAGTCGTCTATCAATTTTTACTTCAACTGTCTACCACTTCAATATCGCTTTTTAATTCGCACTCCTCACTATCGCAGTTTTACTATATCGCGGTTGTGATAGTCCCCCATTCTTTCAGCTCGCCTTTATATAGGGTCTCTAGTCATTCAATCGATTTCTCGTACATTGGCGAACTAACTGGAATATTCGAGCAATACTGAATGGGCAGTGACGTCACTTCAGATGTTGATCATGCTTGGCGGGTTTTCGAGTGCATTCATGAGTTGATCATGATGGTTGTGAAAACAATTGCGACAGTAGCTCGCAGAATTGTTTGGACATGTAACACTGCCCCAACTCAGTTCTTTTCGCCCCAAAAAGATGTGTCGCCAGTTGTAGTCAATTCTCCCTGGATGTAATATGGGGCAAGACGGTCCAGGTGCACGATTTTCAGTTTGGTTCTTGGCTTACGTTATTCCTGTATGCGGTATCCGACGTCGTTGATTCGCTTTGTAACTCGGCATGGTCCCTCCCAATTATGCTGCAACTTTGAAGACCTACCCTTACGCCGTTGTGGGTTACATAGCCACACCAAGTTATCTTGCTGGAAGCCAGTAGAATTTGCCTTTCGATCGTACCTGGTCTTCATGCGGTCAGTAGCCGGTTCGAGGTGTTTTCGCACTGTCCGATGTATCTGGTTCAACCGTTGTCTTAGCTCACTTGCGTACTCCGAGATCGTTTAGGGTTTCTCAGGGGATGTTCCGAACTTTATATCGGCTGGCAGACGGATAGTCTTTCCAAAAATGACTTTGGCTGGGGCTTGGCCCGTCGATGCAGGTTCGGCAGCTCTGTACGCCATCAAAAATAGTGGGATATGCCGATCCTAGTCCCTTTGTTTCTCGTCAACCATCTTGGCCAGGTGTTTATTGAGCGTGCCGTTGGAACGTTCGACCATTTCATTGGATCGGGGATGCAGCGGTGTTGTCCTCGTTTTCCGTATTTCCAGTAGTTCGCACATTACGCCAAAAACTAGTGACTCAAAGTTTCACCCTTGATCCGAATGTAGTTTACAAGGTACGCCGTACCTACTGACCCAATTTAACACTAGCTGTTCGGCTACAGTAGTTGCTTCCTGGTTGGGAATGGTGTAGACCTCGGGCCACTTGCTGAAATAATCGGCCACAACCAGCGTGTATCAATTTCCCCATTCGGATTCACGAAAAGGTCCAGCGATGTCAACAGCAATCGTTTCAAATGTCTCGCCCGCTTTATAGGTTTGCATTTGTCCTCTCAGTTGTCGCTTTTCACCTTTGACGGAAGCGCAAATTGTGCATCTGCGACACCAGTCCTCTACGTCTTCTCGAGCGTGGAGCCAGTAGAATCTTTCCCGCAATTTCGCTAAGGTCTTGTTAACACCAAGGTGGCCTCCCGAGGATCCTTCATGCATTTCCTTTATCACATCGTGGATTCGGCTTTTGGGTAGTATAGTTTGCATCCTATAGGAGCTGCCATCCGCCGTTTCCCATTTCCGCTTGAGTACACCACCCTCCACCTGAAGGGAGTTCCATTGTGCCCAATAGCTTTTCAGGGTTGCGCCATGCATTGAAACGTCTTTCCACTCAGGTCGCCCAGTTGTCTCCTTCCATACGAGCAATGGTCCAATGTCTTCATCGGCTAGCTGGGCATTTCGAATCTCCTCCGATGACCAACCTTCATCGGATTCGGCCGTTATCAGTCGCAGATCAACGGGCGGTTCCTTTTCCTCAATCCGTTGGCAATGCTTGCAGTTAGCTGGACATGGGCGACGAGATAGAGCATCAGCATTTCCATGAACTCCGCCCTTTCGATGAACAATTTCGAAGTCGTATGACTGCAATCTTTCGATCCATCTCGCAACTTGTGCCTCGGGGTTTTTGAATTTAAGTAGCCATCTCAGCGATGCATGGTCCGTTCGAAGAACAAATTTCTGGCCATATAGGTACTTGTGGAACTGCTTGGTGGCCTCTATTATAGCCAATAGCCCCTTCCTGGTCACACAGTAGTTCCTCTCACTTTTTGAAAGGACTCGACTGTAATACGAGAGGACTCTTTCTTCGCCATTGATCTGCTGGGAGAGTACAGCTCCAATACCACCGTTGCTTGCATCGGTGTCAACTACAAACATTTTTCCGGGTTTCGAATACGCCAGCATGGGTGATTCACACAGCTTTTCCTTCAGGGTCTCAAAGGCTGTCTGACATTGTTCATTCCAGACATACGGACGATTTTCTCGGTTAGCTGATGGAGACACTTAGCTATTTTGGCAAAGTCTTTTACGAATCTTCGATAGTAGGTTGCCAGACCCAGGAAACTTCGTAGTTGGCGCTTGTTGTTTGGTGTTGGCCAGCTTTTCACGGCTTCAATCTTCTCAGAGTCTGTTTTGACCCCTTCTGCTGATACGAGGTGTCACAGGTATTTTACTTCAGCGGCGGAAAGGGTACACTTGTTGGCCTAAACTTCAAATTCGCCATTTGCAGTCGGGAGAACACCTCTTCTAAGTTCCACACATGCTCTTCGAACGTTCTTCCGATAACAATGATGTCATCTAGGTACACCAAGCAGGTCTTGCAGGTTGGACCTCCCAGCACGTATACCATCAGGCGTTCGAAGGTGGCTGGAGCATTGCAAAGCCCAAATGGCATCACCATGAATCGCCACGATCCAGTTCCAACTGAAAATGCGGTCTTCTCTCGGTCCTTCTTGTCGATTTCTACCTGCCAGTAGCCACTCTTGAGATCGAGTGTAGAAAACCATTTTGCGTCGGCTAAAGTGTCCATGATGTCATCGATGGGTGGAGCGGGTAACTATCTTTCTTAGTGACGTCGTTAAGCTGCCTATAGTCGACACAAAAACGAGTGCTACCATCCTTTTTCTTTACTAGAACTACAGGCGCGGCCCATGGACTGACAGAAGGTTCAATAACGCCTTGTTTTTCCATGTCCGAGATCAGCGCGCTCACTTCTCCTTGTTTGGCTATAGGGAGACGTCTCGGTGCTTGTCGAATCAGCTTGGCTCCCTGTGTATCTTTGACGTGAGTTACCAGACTCGTTCGGCCTTGGTCATCCGGGCTTGTTGAGAAGATTTCACTGTACTTGGTGACCAGATCAAAAGCTCGTTTGAATAGCTGCACTGGCAATTTGACTTGCTTGAATATTGCAGACGTGGACTCCCTCCTTTTGCAATGATGGTCGTGAGTAGCTTCCAAAGAGGTGATGGTGGAAACAGGCTGGCAGCTGCCGATGACTTCTCCCGCTTTGATGCTCGTGGTTGAGTCTGCGGTGTTAAGGACTCTCACCGGCACATATCCGTTCCTTAAATATCTTACAAGGCTTTGTCCTACAATCAAACTGCGCAATGCGGACGTCTTGGTTGGCTCTATCAGATAAGATCAGTGGTCTCCAGAATCACCATCAAGCTTGGCCCATACAATGCTTTCGGAAGAATTCGGTACATCAGTGTCAGTACATACCACTTCATTCATCTTGGGAATTGGGACGCTGGGATCCTCCATCAGTACTTCGACATTCTGCCATTTCAATACACGTTTGCCCAAATCCAAAGTGATTCCATGTGGTCGCAGAAAATCCATTCCAAGAATGCAATCATCCATAATATTCGCAACCAGAAAATTGTGTCGGAACACAAGGTCTTCCAACTGTATCTGGAGGTTGACCCCTCCATGAACAGGTGCAGTTACTCCCGTAGCTGTCCGTAGTGAGAAAATTCTGCCCTTGTGAAGTTGTTGCTGTCTAACTAGGTCTGGTCGGATAATCGATCGGGTTGCACCAGTGTCGATTGTTATGGTGCAGTGTTCTCCGTCAACTTGACCCGGAAGGCATAAGTCCGTTTCTCCACGATGTAGTCTTGACACGGTGATGGTGTACTGGGGACGTCGATCCTCTTAGCCAACCTCTGCCCCAAGAAGTTGGCTCTTACATGTTTCCCGACCCCTCTGTTTGAATGGCTTCCATTCTGGGCTCCTGACTCGGTCTGGATCTCCTTCTAGCTGCACACCCTGGACAATAGCTCGGTTTTCTTCGCTTCTTGCAGTATCTTTGCAGGTACCCCTTCTCTCCGCAATTCAAGCATCTAGGCGCACCATTTACATGCGGGTCTCGCTCAATTTCGACGCGCTCACACCTGCACTCGTCTGTCACTACCTCACGAACCCGGGCAGTGGTACGAGTCACATTTTTTGCTGCCTCAAAGTTCAGACTGTAAGCCAATGCGTCCTTAACCGTTTGCTTTTGAGCTAAATGCACGGCTTGTTGCAATTCCGGGTCATTTAGTGCGCTGATGAATGCTTCCGTCGCTGCATCATCTCGATGTTCTGGGTCGTACGCTGGGTAAGCCAAAAGTGCTAGTCGCTCAATGTCTTGGGCTAGCTGCTGTAGGGTTTCACCAGACTTCTGCATCCGATGCCTTAGCTGTGACCGATAAATCTGCTTTAGATGATCGTCTCCATAACGCATGTCGAGCGCATTCATTATAGCATTCGGGTTTGAGTGCAATTCATCGGGGATCGTCTGCAAAAGCTCGGCAGCTGGGCCTCTTAGAGCAAGAATTAATGAAGTTGCTCGTTCCTGCTCGTTCCAGTGATTTGCCCTTGCGGCAGCTTTAAGCTGGGTCTTGTAAATACTCCAGACCGTTTGCCCATCGAATATTGGTGCTTGCACATTTCTGGATGTGCTTTGCGCTGCGGTTATAAGCGGGGCTGGTGAAGTGGTTACTACTGCCTTCGCTGCTTCCAATTCTTTTTTCACTTTTTCCATCTCATGGTTCATTCTCTCTTCGACCTGGCTGACCTTTTCCTCGACCTGGTAAACCTTTTCCTCGACGCCTTTAATTTGTTTGTTCAGGCTGCCAAGCTCCGCTTTTATTTCGGTGGACTGTTTTTGAAAATCTGCCTTGATTTTGATCGCTTGTTGATCCAGCTTTGCTGTTAAATTGGATGACTGTTCATTGAGCTCCGCAGTTAAATCGGATGACTGTTGTCACTGCTCTTGCTGCATCAGCATCAACATTTGCATCAGTGCATTTTCTGGGTCCTTTGGTTTTAGTGTTTCTGCTTCACCACCTTCTGCACCATTTTCGGCATCTGAGAGCTCACCCGAATCCAGATTAACGCCTTCCGATTCAATCGCGTCGCGCAAGCGTGCAATCAGTGTGGCCTTTGTACCTTGCGTAGCCAGATTTCGCTGCTCTGACTCTTCCTTGAGTTCCGACATGGTCAATTCATTAATTCTTAGATGCAAGTTTCGTGGCATTTTATTGTTTAGGCTTTTCGTTTTTTTTCAACAGTTTTTACCTTAGATTTCACAACTGTGCAGTTTAAAAATGTTTAAATGTTTTCACTTTTCGAAATTTTCTTTCTCACTTCTCGACACCACTGTCGCGTGTTTTTGGTTCGCGGCCAATAATTTAAATGTTCCGGGAAAGTGAAAACGCAATGTCTTTTAAATTAAATTAAAGGAGTTTATTAATTACAAAAATGCACAATAATCTGTTTAACACTTTCACTAATTTTAATTTTCACTTTCAAAATTACAACTTCCACTTGTCCAAAAATTCCTATCGCAATTGTCTTTTAAAATTACTTCACTATTACTTGATCGCTATTCACACTCCACACACTATCGCCGTGTTAACTCTCGCGGTTGAAAATGATGATTCCCCCATTCGTTCAGCTCGCCTTTATATAGGGTCTCTAATCATTCAACTCAGTTCTCGTACATTGGTGAATTAGCGGGAACATTCCAGCAGGTAATGAATGGGCAGTGACTCACTTTCAGATGTTGATAATGCTTGTTGGGTTCTCGTGATTTCGAGTAAATTTAGTTGTTGACGCTCTTAATGGTTGTGAAAACAGTGGCGACAGTAGCTCGCAGAATTATTTGTACATGTAACAATATAGTGATAGTTTTGTTTCAACCATCTTTTAGAATACTCCTTCTCTCAAGATATTTTTAACTTAACAGTTTGTTGAAATCATTCAAAGTTTATATCATAACTTTCAAGCTTAAGATCTTTCCTTCTAAATTTATTACACGAAAATGATCAATAACATTCATTATAACACACTTAACGTTTCTATAATTAATAAAGAAAACAAAAAAGTCTTCGATTTATCAATAATCTGCAGCTATTTACACATCATTAAAAGACAGAGCGGTATAATTCAAATAAAGTTCCCTTTGTACTATCTCATATGAATACACGAGTGTGCAATAGACAATTTCAACCAATCAAATAGCAATTAAATGCATATATCTTAAAAGCTTCCGGTACATGCCTGTATACATAAAGTATGCTGGTAATGTAACAGGGCTACAATATTACATTAGTGCAAAAGTCTAGTCTAGTGCAGCTCGCTATTGCTTTGATTAAAATGTTGCAAGACCTCACATGGTAGTGTTTCGAGCGAGCAAAACTAATTAAGCCCGAAGTTCATCCGTGACAACTAAGTCATCATAAAAGTTTCTTGGTTTAACGAGTGCTTCTTCCAGCTTACAAAAATTAAGCTTTTTCTACAAACACAACTAGAACTCAGAACAGGACAAAAAATATACCGACTGCTATTCATCACGTAACAACCTGATAAGTAAGCTAAGTAAACGCATGTTGAGATTCTTTTGTACACATATGTGACCTGGAAATATCCTGATATCAATTACTTAATTAATTCTTGCCGGCAATTTGGCTAATGAAGTCGAAATCAGCTTAGTCTGTTATTTCCACGCAAAGACCACACAATCCAGGATGACTTGTCATTCTCGGGTGGATACATTTCAATCTACTTACAACAGGATTAATTCTACAAGCTCACTAATTACTCGAGCATTACAACATTTTTCTTGCGGGCGAACCGCTTGTGATTGTGCCTTATATGCGAGTAAAAGAAAACGCATCACAATGGCCAAAGCTCTATGGATGGCATTTGTTGATCCTTTTTGGTCGGAATCGTGTCCTGTGTTAAAATTATGTTAGTGCGAATTAAGTTAGGTCGTGACTGAGGCCATCGTTAGATACGATTCAACAGGATCAATTATTTGGGGTTATTATTTCCACAATGTAGGTTGATTTCCCCGGAGGGATTTTCCGGCGAAATTTTTTCCATTCCATTACTCAATTATTGCGTCGGGTAAGAGCTCAAGGAACTTTTCGGTTGGAGAGTGAACAAAAGAGACTCTCGACCTTAAGTGCTTTCACTTCCTCATCGCTGTGCTTTATGGAATTTCCCGCCGAAGCACCATTCGTCTTCGTGGGAGCAATAATGTGAAGTGATTGGGGATGATTAGAGTTTTTCATCGAGTGGCAATATCGATCGTTGCCCGAGAAGTTGATTTTGAGGAGGCGTGAAAGTCACCTTATGAAATATTAAATCACATTACGACATCGTCAATGGTACCATCAACTCGTAAAATCGAAGTGCAAACAATTCCGAAAAGGTTAATTAATTTTCCAACAGCTCTTGCCAAAATTTTCCCAACAGGTTCTTCTTAATTAGCTTTTTCAGCTGCACAAACTCCCACGCCAAACTTACTCTCAAGAATAAAACAATTCCACTAAAAGCCATCTCAGCCCTGGACACGACGCGTCTTGTGCTTTCGATTGCAACACAAAAGGATCTCATTTGTAATTGTTCTTAACTAGACAAAGCAATGTCCTAACGAAATTTGTTATCTGTTTCCACTTGGAGCCAGGAATCAAGAGAAGAAAATGAAGAGTGTAAACACTGTTCGGTACGTATAAAGACAGAAATTAATGAGTAAAATTCCTTGTATCCTGTAGTGCTTTTCCATTTCTTTTTTTCGCTCGTCGTGTCGTTGAGCGGTTGTCCTGTCGTACTGTTGTGCTTCGTTGGATTGAAATAAGGCAGAGGAAATAAAACATAAGAGAAAAGTCTTGTTTAAGGTTCACTTATTCAGGATATTTATTTTTTTCCTTCCCCATCCTCCTTCGTCTCTATTGTGCTTTTTGTATTTATTCTTTATGGACTGTTTTCCTTACTGAAGAACTCTAATCTGGATGAATGGAGCATTGCTAATTCGAAATTAGATTACTTGGACTTTGCAAAGAGCTTTTGTGTCCAATTATTTCTAATAAATGAGAAAAATTTGGAAGTATGGAATAGAGATAGGTAATAATTGACATCGTATAGAATTATTATTGTTAAATAGAATACAATAGCTCAACTTGGTAAAATTAGAAATGAATAAACTAAAAAGTTTTTTTGGGGGCAATTAAGACACTATTAAACTTTTGTATTTTCCCGCAGGGGGAATGCCGGTCGACAAGAGCAGTCTTGGAGGCTAGCATTCTTTGGGGAGCGCCACCCCCATGGACCCGAGGATATGGGGGGGTGCCGTGAGGTTCGCTCCTGGGATGACAGGTAACGACTCTGATTGGATCTGGACCACGCTTTGGACAACGAACTGGAATTGACGGTTTGGGCTGGCGGATGTGATGATTTGGACCTAGTTGCACAGTAGCGCCGAGGTGAAACTCGTGTGTGAACGGCTCCAATTCAACTATCATACCGTCTCCGTACCGGTAAAACCTTGGCAGGCCTCGGAGTACGTTCGAAGTTTGCACCATTGGGTTGGTGGTATAGGTTCGGTTGAGACGGACTCCCGATTAGCGCTGGTCTGGCTCTGAGCATTTGTCCCCATAAAGGCTTGTGCCAGCCCTCGCATGGCCTCCCTGCTTTGCAAAGTTAAGCATGGGACCAACAAGACGACAACACACGCGAAGGGAGATAGCGGCTCCGAGGGGGGACCCAATAAAACTGGAGCAACCGAAATCCAAAGATCAAAAAAATCCGAAAAAAGAAATAAACAAGTTGGGAAACAGATCCACGCTCATGTCAGAAGGGTTTTGTATCAAACTTCTCAGAAATGCAGTCACTAGCAATGAAAAACGTCAAGAAATATGTCAAAGAGATGTGCACTTTCAAAAGAAAATCCATTGTTTTTCTACTTTCAACGGTCGCCATTTTGTTGTAAACCAACAAAAATCACTCAAATCATGAATTTTCAAAAATATTAATGTTATTGACCTTATTGAAAAATTCCAAGAAGATCAAGTCGAAACTGCAGTGACTGATTCGATGAAAAGTCCATAAATATCAAAAATCATGTGTTAATGTTGTTGTAATTGGAGAAATTTCAAACGGCTATAACTTCCGTGTATAACATTCCATTTTCATCAAACTTACAAAGTTAAAGAGCCCTTAGTAGGACTACGTAAATATTGAATTTCGTTTAGTTGAAGGGTACCGATGCAATTTTATTGCGGAAAATGTGAAATTCGAATATCATACTATTACTAACAAAGTTGAGCGAATTTTGACTTCTAAGATATTTGTGTTTCTTGTACTCAAACGCATCTACCACCAAAATTTCTTTCAGACTTTTCGGATCACAGGTGTCCAATCGCAAGGAGGGGGCACACATTTTTCGTGTATGTCCCCTCCCTGTACCCCCTCGAGCCAAAAAGTGTCAAGTTAAGATCTGTTTTGGAAAGTTCTCATCAAGACCTTTCATTTGATACCCATATCGGCTACCTTACATGAACTGCCCTATATGGGGAGAGACCCCTCCTTAAATACCTTATACAATTTTTTGCATTTCCACTTTGAAGAGAACATCACTTTACACCTGCATACAAAATTTGATGTTACTAGCTGAAGTAGTTTGCGAGAAGAAGTGCTGTGACACACGCACGGACGGACAGACGGACAGACAGGTCGCGAAACTAGTAAAGTTTTGTAAAATTATTTTACAAAACCCCTAAAAATAATAACAACGACGATGCAACCAGTGGTAGCAGCCACGATGTTAACAGTACATCGAGAACGGTACTAACCATGACAAAAATTACGAATAACACAATGACAGTGAAGGCAGACGAAAAACGGAGATGAGCGGACAGACTGGTTCAGACAGAGATTCCTGCAGCGTTCCGGCGCAGCAAAAAAATGATGCGAACGCCAGAGCGTCCTATTAAGGAAAAGCAGGAAACTCTGTAGGATGCTTCAGGTGTTCGAGCTGTAGAAGATAATACAAAGAGCATCGAAAATTCGATTGTCACTGCAGTGATCGATGCAAGGGTCGCAAATCCCGACATAGTAAAGAAACACCCTGAAACCAACGAGGAGATTACGGCAGAAAAAGCAACGAGTGATCAGACGAATAAAGCGACGTTGTGCGATTGCACCGTCAACGTCGAAAATATGGCAGAAGTACTGCATTCGGAGATGGAACACGATAACCTCTTCCAAGGAGGGTTGCAAAGTACAATTGCCGCCCAGCGATACGAAGAAGAAAAGCTTTTCCGAAAAGCGGGAGATGTTCTGAAAAGAATACAATCTGCATGCGACGCCCCAAAAATCAGCAAAGCAGTAAAGGTTGGGCACCTCGAACAAGAGGAGATCCTAGATCGCATAAGGCACTATTGGAGGAGCTGGTTAAGGGCCAAGGACGAACAGAAGGCTAAAGAGGCGCTTGGGGCGAAGTCTAAAGGCGAAACGCAGATAGCTCCAAACTTAAAAGACAATAAAAGAATGGCGTCTAGCCCAATCGAAGGAGATCGGGATAAAAGGAGGAAGGAAGAGGCACTTGATGGGCATGGAGCACCAGATCACGGGTCTTCAAAAAGTGCCAGAAAGTAAAGTTCACACGGAGCCCAATCAGAAAAAAGACCTGATGCAAACCAGGAAAGGCAGAAGTCCTGGCGAAGACCCCAGCAGCAGGCACTGCTCGTAAAGCCCCAAGATGGCCGATTCTACGCGGAGGTACTGCGGGACATCAGGGCAAACGTTAGGCCCGAAGACACCAATACTACCATTAAAGTAGTACGACCAACGTGGTCGGGCCACATACTGGTCAGATCCGGAGCAAAGACCGGTAATAAGGAAGCATTCTGCGGCGCAGTAAAGAAAGTCCTCGGCAAAAGCGCAACTATAGCCTCGCTCGAACTTATGGCAACGACCGAAATATGAGACATTGACTGGCCGAGGTAGAAGAAGCCATCAAAAGGAAGTTCCGTAGCGTGAGAAGGATCAAAGTGAGACTGACACCAGAAAAAAACAGGGGACAACCCATGGCCATAGTTGACTTGACCAAAAAGGACGCCAAACAAGGGCAAAGTACGAATAAGGTGGGTTATCTGTAGGATACGGTGTGGAGCAACGCCTCTTCAATGTTTCAAATGCCTTGGTTATGGTTGCACCACACAAGTATGCAAAGGACTCGATAGTTGTTCCCTATGCTGCAAAAAAGAAAAGAATGTACGAAGGAGGCACACTGTATTCTTTGCAAGGATGCTGATCCAAAACCTGATTTTGGACATGTCCCTAGTCCTAGCCAAGGCAAAATCAGAACTCCGATGACCCGCACCCTGCAGCTAAACCTACACCGCAGTTCAACCACCCAAAATCTGCTTGAGCAGTTTGCGAGGGACATGAAAGCCGACTTCTTACTGCTGAGTGAGCAACACCATAATAAAAGTCCTGCATTATGGTATTCTGACGAAACTGGTACTGCCGCCATCTGGGTTCGGAACAGTGACTTTCAAGCGGAGAGTTGTGGACGGGGGGATGGTTTCGTGTGGGCTCGGTGCTCAGAGACTACCTTCCCTAGTGTGTAACTAACGCCTAACGAATCGGTACCATCTTTCCAAGCCAAGCTTCAGGCTTTGGAGGGCACTGTCGCGAACGCAGAGGGCAAAATGCTCGTTGGGGGTTACTTCAACGCTAAAGCAATCGGATGGGGCATGCCTCAGATGGATCCGCGGGGAAAACGAATCCTGGAGGTGGCGGCCAGGACAGCCCTCGTCGTACTAGATATCGAAAATCCGCCAACTTTCCGCCATATTGGCCGTGAGGGAACCATACCGAACGTGAAAATCACCTCGGAGTCCTTAGTATGGAGGATGCACAATTGGAGAATATTAGAGGACTACTCAGCCAGTCATCATCAGTGCATTCTGCTTGAGAAAAGTGATGTCTCCCGACGTCCGCGCTCTCGGATTTCTACAACTGGATGGAACATCGGAAGAATGGATGTTGAGAGGTTCGTCGGGGTGCTCACAGCAGGTGAGCCGCTGCAGGGAGCTTCGGAGGGGACGGAAGAACTGGCAGCTCAAGATGTGGTAAACTCTACTATGAGCATCATTACGACTGCTTGCTGCGCTTCAATGCCCCGTCGTAGACCCCGGCACGGCAAGCCCCCAGTGTACTAGTCGTCAACTAAAATGACTGAAAAGCGAAGGGAGTGTCACAAGCTTCGACGTTAGGCTCAACGGGCGCGGAACGGTGACGAGGCATGCAACCGGGTGGCAGCAAATAAGTTGGCCAGGAAATGCTTTCGTAAATTGATCAACAGTAGCAAGGCTCGCTGCTGGCAAGGCTTAGTGGACAATGCGAACAAGGATCCGTGGGGCCTTGGTTACAAGCTAGTTATGCGGAAGCTTGGTGCCCTACGGAAGCCTTGTATACATGACGCGAAAAAGATGGACGCGATAGTGCGGGGATTCTTCCCCGCCCATCCCGTCTATGTTGACGCTGTCCACAGTGAAACAGCACTTTTCACACAGCTAGAACTTGAGGAGGCAGTCCTCTCATTGAAAGCGGGAAGGCTCCAGGACCAGATGGTGTTCAAGCTGAGGGGTTACGGCTTGTCTATCACCATTGTCCTGACTTGCTGCTCAGCACATTCAACGCTTGCTTACGGGATGGGTTTTTCCCGGAACGATGGAAGGTGTTGAGGCTCGTGCTGATCAGCAAGGAGAAGGGAAATCCCAAGGAGAAGGGAAATCCCAAATCACCGTCCACCGGCCGTTATGCATGCTAGACACGGCTGGGAAGTGCTAGAGAATCTCACCAAGGGAAGACTCACTGACGCTGACTTCGTGCTGCTGGGCACCTATCTCCTCGGCAGTACGGCTTTAGAGCAGGATGTTCTACCATTGATGCGATTGCAGAGGGGGCGAACGCAGTCCAAAAAGCAGAGGCATATAGTCGCACCAAGCGACGGGTCGTCCTATTGGTGACACTCGACATCAGGAACACCTTCAACTCCGCTAGATGGGTGGATATTCTGGATACACTGGAAAACTCTTTTCAAGTTCCAGAATATCTAATGCGGCTTTTGAGGAACTACCTAAAGGACCGAAGCCTGCTCTACGACACGACACAGGGCCAACGAATGATGGAAATTACATCGGGTGTTGCCCAGGGATCTATCCTTGGTCTGGACCTGTGGAACGTGTCTTACGACGGGCTACTGAGACTTTAGATGCCAGATGAGTCGCGCTTGGTCGGCTATGCGGATGATGTTGCGGCTCTGGTCGCCAACCCAAGTGGTCATCTTGACAAAAAAGATAAACCCTAGAGTAAGGATGATCAGTATTGGAGACATTCAAATTGAATCGAAAACAAGCGGTGAAGTACCTGGGGCTACTGATCGACTCGAAGATGAATTTCTCAGAGCAAATCAGGGCGACGGCTGAGAAGGCTGCTTCGGGAATATCGGCTCTGAGTCAACTTATGACCAACGTAGGGGACCCAGCCCGTCAAGAGCACGCCTCTTGATGAGTGCTGTAGGGTCAGTGCTACTATACGGGGCAGAGGTATGGGGCAACGCTCTCAGCAAGGTGGTATACCGAAAACGTTTGGCCCAGGTACAGAGAAGAGGAGCCCTGAGAATTGCATCTTCGTATCCGACAGTCTGTGACTCAGCCGTGAGAGTTATTGCAGGCGACATACCTGTCACCCTCCTTGCTAGAGAGCGCCGTGCTATTTACCTGCGCCGAAACAAGAATGCAAGGAAGATGGTTATCCGCGAGGAGAGATAGTGCTCACTTAACGATTGGCAGCAGTCTTGGGTGAATTGGACGAAGGGAAAGTGGACTGCGCGCCTCATTCCAGATGTGAGACCGTCGCTTAATCGGAGGCATGGTGAGACTGACTTCTATCTGACCCAGCTTTTGAGCGGGCACGGGTGTTTTCAGTCTTACCTGCACAAGGTTGGTAAGTCCCGGTCCCCCGATTATCAGTTCTGCCCAGGAGAGGAGGACAATGCTTGCCACACATTTTTTGCGTGCACAAAATGGGTCAATCTGTGAAGGGAACTCTACAGGGAGACTGGAGAGCTCACCCCGGATAACATAGTCGTGGTGATGCTTGAATCGGTTGACAAATGGAACCAAGTTGCACATTATGCTCAGGCATTCCTAAAATATCAAAGGGACTCAAAGCAGCCGGGGGCGCTGGGGCTGGAGGATCGCTTTTCTGGCCCTTCCTCTACACCTCTCCCCTCTTGCTAGGAAAGGGATCCCGCAGCTTGAAGGCACCTCACAGCGTAACAAAACGAGACCTGGCTCGAAGTAATGTCTCAAACGGTTCCAAGCTAGGTTCTCAGGTTGACAAGGGAAGTGTTTAGTGGGTAGTCAAGTCACGCATTGGAGTCCCACACTCTGTGTTTAAATGGCATTCACCTCCCTACCACAAAAAAAAACTTTTTTATTCGATCTCCAAGTTTTTCACGCTTACAGGTTGTTCAGAGCTATATTTTGATCAGAAAACTTAGCGACGAACACAAATGGTACAGACGTTCCCAGATTGGTCTTCTAATTGAAGAATGGAAAAGCAGAATAAGAAGTCTTCTGGCAAAAAAATCGTTTTCCTGATAAGAAAATTTTATTTTTACAGTGAATATTTAACCGTAAATACATCGGTTGATAAGTATTCAGAATGTTCAAAGAATTAAATTCAGCGCTTAACAACACCGCCACTGCATTAAATCAGCATTGCATACTTTTTTCAAATGAATTGACAGCTTTTTCGGCATCTTTGACTGCATGCATTGCTAATTTTCCAGGCAGCAAAAGATGAGCCGCTGTTTGGATATCTCGTGGTGTAAGCGTTATATGCTTTCCATAGGACACTAATCTACTGGCTTGATCAGCAAAACGGTAGAAAAGGTCATTCACCAGACTATTTGCCACATCAACAGCTTCATTTGTGATTTGGTAATCAGGATGTATATCTTGCAATAGGCGACGAATACAGAACCCATAATTTTCTTCAGATTTTGTCTGGAAGTCGTCCTTACTTCTTGGACGAACGCAAGATTTATTTAAAGATTTTCTGGCCTTCTTTCGCATTTGTTCACACTTTTATTCGAAAATAAAACGAATTTCAAGTAAAACAAAATTAACTAGGAAATTTTTAAGTTTTTTAAGTGACAACACGAGTATAACTGACAACTTTTCTGAAATTTAAATGGCATGTGATGAGCTATGTAAATATAATGCAGTAAACCAAAAATAAGAACTGAGAGGTATTCGCCCACAGGACCTAGATGGCGTTTTCACGAAAGTGAATAGTTTTTTCCGTAAGAAATCTCAAGAGCAAGTATCGAATCTTGAAGTTGTTAGTGATGAGATTGATCTTCTCGATATGGCTGGTATCGAAATTGATAGTACAACTCTGAATAAAAAAACAGAATAATATGTGATGGATTGCATGAACTTGCTCTGATTGGAACTCATTTTCAGTTGGTTCATCTACCAAGCCCTGAAAGAGGAAATCAAATACTTTCAGAGTTCGTTGAAGCAAAAGTTTCCGACTTCAAATCAAGCCTGAACGGTGAATCAATTCTTCATTTCAATAAATCATTGACATCTGACCTCATATCGAGATTAAATCTTGTTGATTAATTTCTACGCTATGAAGACATGTGTTTCATATTTGACAAGACAAACAACGAGAAACCATGTCGTATTAACGGTATTCCGACATTTCCCTGAGCTTGCACTTAGAAATTATCACATATTGTTCAACAACATGTTGAGCAATTCATATTTCCAAAATGAGCGGAAAAGGCCCAGATATTTTCGATCTTGAAGAAAGGAATAGAACCTTCGAGCCCTAAAAGTTATTGCCCAATCAGCTTGCTGCCAAACATCAGCAAGGTGTTTTAAGTGGTACTAAATAAGGCATTAAACGCCCACATTGAGAAATATAAGTTGATGCCGAATTGCCAATTTGGTTTTTGTGCCAGGCATTCCACTATACATGCGATAACGAAAGTAACATCAAACATCTGTTGGAAACTAAACAACAGAGGATGTGTTGGAGCGTGTCTCATTGATATGGAGAAAGCCTTTGATACGGTGCAGTTAGATGAACTAGTTTTTAAACTTCTTCAGGACAGGCCCCGCAGATAATTTATCACCATGATGTGCAATATGTTGTACGGGAAATCATTTGTCGTAGGCCTTGAATGGTCTACAGCAGAGAACTGTTACTGCGCCTCTGCTCTTCTCAATCTTCATTCGCAAGCTATTGAACGGCTTTGATTTGAACGCCTATCCAACGCGATCATTGGTAGCGTTTGCTGATGATCATCAAAACAGCCGACCGAAAACTACAATATTTCAGAGCAATCTTCAAAAAATATTCAATGATGTGCAGCGGTACACAAACAATTGGTGAATGAAAACCAATGCGCAGAAGTGCGAAACAATCTTGTTTTGGACAACACCAGAGGGGGTCAGTCAAGACCTGAAACTTAATTGGAAAGATTTCCAAATTATCGATGCTGAGGGTAGTTCAGAACGGGATCCATATAAATTCTGTGTTCGATACCCCAGTGTTCATGTCGATCAGTATCTGTACTATACTGAACATGTCAAAATCATGCTCAGTAAGGCACAAAAAGAAGTCATGGCTCTTCGATGACTCTTTTATTCCAGAAACATTGATCAAAAGGTTAACGTTATCAGTTGCAAGACCCTGGTTAAGCCAGTTTTGACATATGGATGCCAGATCTGATACAACCAGAGTGCTAATGCTATGGAAAGATTAAAAGTTTTGAAAGGAAATGTCTTCGTGCATGTGCTGGTTCGTACAGAAAGCTTGAGGCGGATTGGAAACACTTTATATCGAAAAGAAGAATCTATCAAACTGCGAAAGTGACGAGAGTCGGTATCTTTAGATTGAATCTTCTTTGGAATCATATCGCAAAATCTGTAACTTTGAATGAAAACCCCTGAATTTCACAGCAGCTCTACCCTACAATCGGGTATATTGCGACTTGCCTCGCCACTGGCTTCGTTTCTCCGGAAGCATTCCTGTATTTGGATATGAAACGATATGTTTTTCATTCTGACGGCGTTTTAAATATGTATCACATAGATAGAATTGGTGGCTGAATGATAATGCCTAAATTATTCGTGTTTATTTTCTGTTTTTAAGGGTTTTGTAAAAGAATTTTACAAAACCCTACCAAAATCGCGACCTGTCTGTCCGTCCGTCCGTGTGTCACAGCACTTTTTCTCGTAAACGACTTAAGCTAGTAACGTCAAATTTTTTATGTAGGTGTAAAGTGGTGCTCTCTTTTCTTCTGTTATATGGTATTTAAGGGGGTCTACCCATCGAGCGGAGTGGCCTTTGAAAAAGATTTTTTTCGCAAATAGAAAATTTTCTCATCAAACTCTACAACGAAGCAAAACTACAAGGGCTACAAACCAATGAGAATAACACAAAGCTCATGGCGCAGTCAAGGTAAAATTCCTTAAATATCCAGAAAATCACACTTGTCGAATAGAAATCGAAAGTGTGGGCAAATTTGTGTATTTAAGTAGCAACAAAACGAGAGCCTGTAATGAAAGAGACGAAATATGCAGAAAAATACATGCCGTAAATAAAAGATTCAATATTCACGATCTTTATTGGGTAATTTTTTCCTAATTTTTGCATATATGTATACGCTCCACTAATTTTATTTTGCCCCATTTTGCTTTTGGAACTTCAATCCATATCATCACCGCATATGTGACGATCGGACGAATCAAGGTTTTATAGGCCAAAACCTTGACTCGCTTGCTCGCTGTTGACTAGTTCCTGAAAAGAGGTATAAGACGATGGTACGCATGTCGCTTTCTCAAAAAATAGTCAACGTGAACACTGAAGGTAGCCTTCCGATCGAAAACTACTCCCATGTACTCCGTTTGCCTAGAGCAGTGCACCATCTACCCATTCAACTTAATCCTGGATGCCTCTTGCACGATGACCGTAGTTTTCGTGGGGGTCTTTGAACACAATTAATTTCTTTTTCATTGTATTCACCTTGTTTCTTCATTTACGGTTATATGCAGTAAGAGATTTCAAATATTTTGGGGGCCTTTTCTTAGCAAAGTGCGGATTGGGCTCAGATGACCACACTCACAAGTCGTAAGCGAAGAGGTTCACCTACATTTCGGGCTCTTATATACATATATGTTAAAAAGGAATGGGTTTAAAATAGACCCCCTGTGGGACCCCCGAGTCAATACAAAATGAGTCTAACCTAGCTTCACGAGCCACCCCAAAGGCAATTCCTCCCATCACGAAGCCGCCTATAGTTTTCACAATATGAGCCGTAAAGCCAAAATTTATCATTTCGTAGAGAAGCCCATTGATCCATACAGAACCCTTGACCTTTGGGCTTTCTCCACATTGATCAGACTAGCTGCAGCAAGCTTATTATTGTGCCAACTTTTCGTTATATTGGCTTGGAACGTGGGCATAGCATCCACCGTAGAGTAGGAGAATTGTCTTTCTGGCACAATTTTTGCCCCCACAGAAAATTGTATGATGCCTGCAAGTATTACGTTTTCAAGCAGCTTACCAATACTTGAAAGTGGAAGGGAAGTAGCAATGCAATTCTTCAGAACGATCCTGAGGAGAACAAAGAAAACATGGGGAAACCATTTAAGCATATAATTGAATATTCCATCAACCCCTGCAGATTTTTTTGAAATTTTGTTCCATTGAGTCTCTCAGGACCGACAAATAGATCATGGCCAGTAGGTGCGTCAGAAGGATTTGAATCAGAGAACCTAGTCAAGAACAGTCCCTCTCGAAATTCTTTGTGGTGTTTCTCACTAACAAAATAATGGAAGAGTCACCCTTCCTTTCTCTCATTGAAGAGCTTTCGCAAAATGTTTTGCGATATAGTCAGCCATGAGCATAGACACATCATAAGTAAGGACCCCAGGCAACCTTTTTCTTCCACTTATCCTATTGATATGAAGAAACATACAAGGACCTGGTTTGATATTATCCAGGATCTGTTCAAATTGCTCTTTAGCAAAGGTCGTGTGTCTCCTTGAGATCATTCGCTTGGGAGACATAATCGGTAAGTGAATACGCTCGTACTACTTGACAATATTGAAATTGTGGTGGTTAGTTTTTGCGAGTAGCTTTCGAAGCCGACTACGTCTACGGTGAAGCTTCAAGATGTCTTCTGGTAAATCTCGAAAAGGTAATTTGTAGAGGATTTCTTAATGGAGATCTTGAGACAACCATATTCAGGGTTGAATTAATACATGTGACTCCCTCATTGATTTCTGGAATAGAAAGATTTTTCAATTTATCGATCGAAATTCCCTTCGATTTTCCGTTAAGGTCAGATTTAACGATTCACTTATATTGAATGAAAAGGTGAGAATCTGGAAACTCAAGTTTCACACCCTTTTTTACTCTGAAGGTTAGCATGATCAACTCTGAAGGTTAGCATGATCGACTCGGCATCGAGAACAGCACAATCAAAATTCCTCCAGCTGTGGTAGGGATTTACGAGATTGGCAGACACGGTAAAGAAGTCAAAAATAGACGAGCTTCAACGGAAGGTGGGCTGTTTTAGGGCAATCAATACGAGATTCACATTTGATTGAACCCAGTTAGAGAAAGCTGTTCAGTAGCCATTAGATGCAATATTTCCCTATGAAGGATGCCTGGCATTGAAATCCTCTCCCATGGCACAGAAATCAAATATTTTGCAGAGTAAGCGCTGTTTTCAAGTCGTCATTGAGTGCGCTCATCGGATATCCATTTCAAACATAGATCCCAAAAACGCAAAGGTGCAACCTCCCCAACATGCAGCTTATTAGCTCTGCTTCAATACATTTCTTTGCTAGCTAGAGTACGAGACCCCTTCTCGTCCAATATTTTTTTATCGGTGATGAAGCCCTTTCTTTGCTCTTTTTTCTTCTGGAGATTCTTCCTCCTCTCTGCAACTTTTTTTGCGTTAGAAAAACCTCTGAAACTCACAGGGTGTCCCTTAGTATTGCAATTCACATAGGATATCTCTTCTTTTTGCTCGTCCTTCGATATTGGGCATTAAATGGACTTATGTTGCTTGTCGAATTTTACGCATCTAACTTCAAGTCCGCGGTTAGAAGCCACACGACCACGTCTTTGGCAATTGAAGCACTGGGATGTGCTACTTTTCTGTAGACGTTCACATTGTATCTTTTGATACAGTAGGAACCTTATGTTCATCGCTTCCTTCACTTTAAAGTCCAGTTTGAACTGAATTTAGAAAGAAGAAAGCATCCTTTTTCCCCCTTAGAGGCTATGGTGGAAACCTTTTTGCTGATAGGATATCTTCTCCAAGATGTTCCTTCAGCTCAGCCATGACATCGTTCTCGTCGTATAAACTGTGCACGGCTTTGAGAAGGGGTATCAACTTTCTCTCTCTAGGAAGAGTGTAGATGTAGCAAGCCATCTTTGCACACCTCAGAAAATTAAATAGGCAGGTATGACCCTCAGCCGGTTTGAGGTGGAGCAAAGCTCGTGAAAAGCTGTTGACCGTCACGTTGAACTCTGTCTCCTCTCCATAATTAGAATCAGAATCAGTGTGCATGCCCCTTTAACACTACACCTGAAAGTCTTCGGGTCAAGCCTATAGCACACTGCAGGAAGCACCCTATCTTTTTCTGTAGTAGCCACGCTTGGCTTCTGGGGCTTAGATTTCCTTTTGCTACTTTCAGACCCGGCCTTCCAGCCAGCTCGGGTATGGTCCCTGAGAAACTGTTGGAAGCTTTTTTTTGCTACCTTTTTGAGCTGAGGAAAGTCCCGCTCGCTCACTTCAAGGGTCTTCGATAACTTGGAAGTAGGCTCCTGAGTCGGAGACCCTATCGACCTCTTTCTTACTTCTGGCTTACGTTAGCCTCCTCCGTGTCTCCACTGTCTGTGAAGCTTCCTTCCTCATGCATGTCCATGTCACTTGAAACCTCAAGCACTTGCAGTTGCATCTTGCAACTAGCAAGTAATTCCAGAATCAATTCTTCCTTTATGCCCCCCCCCCCCCCCCTCCCCCAAACTTCTCACAGAAAGGCTGTAAGTTTTTCCGCGTGAAGCTTAATTTTGCAGGCGAAAGCTCCGCATACTCATTATTTTCCTCACATACCCATAAAGTCTAGGACAGAACTTGAAATACTGTCGCGGAAAAATGAAAGAAACCAAAAGAAACTGCAACCCTTATAATCAAGTGGTTAAAAGACCAGAAAACCACATAATTGTATTGTAAAGAAAAAAATAATAATAACGCTTAACAAAGCCTTAATAATAATTTTTCCACAATATTCCAAGGCGAATTGAACTCTTCCTGTCTACTCCTATCATTTCACTTGTCCTCCTCCTCGTGTTCGCTCTACGCACCTTACCCACGTGGTTTGCCTAAATTTCCTTTCCAACAATTTTCAAAACTCCGTAATTCTACCAAAATTTCGTAATTCCTCCAAAACTCCGCAATTCCTCAAAATTCCAATTTTCAAAGAAACCCTTTGAAAATCTTATGCTGCTTGGTCGGTGCTGCCTCGATAACTGCTCTTTACCGCCGGCAAAAAAAGACTGCAAACACAGAAAAGCAAAGTTCCAAGTGCACAAGTCTGTGATAAGCCCTGTGCAAGGCTATGTGTGTGAAACATGGCATATAACTCGATTATTTGGAAAAATATTGAAGAGACGGGTCCTGAGGCAAATAACCGGAGTAAAGCTTGACAGAGACCAATGACAAATTCGGTACAACCATGAGCTGTGTGCTACGAGTGTTCACTCAGTGGTGATATATAATGATTTAATCAGATCATATCATAGCTGAGAAGGCACACGAGAGCATGGTACTGATTAAACCAACTTCCGAAGAAATCAATACGGTCATGAAAATGAGATACTCTAACTATCTCTAAGCGAACGCCCGAGAGGGGCTGTAGTGCTACAAAGAAGAAGAAAAAGAAGAAGATGAGCTGTGTACAATTTTCGATGAACCTAGGTCTCGACGATTGTAAGCCTGTGGAAGCTTTAAGGGGCTGGCCATGTGAACCGTATGGGCGAACCACGGATACCCAAGAACATATTCGTTGGGGGAACTGAAGGGCGAAACCCAGTAAGGATCCAAGGAAACGCTGATCTGACTCGGCCGACGAAGGCAGTTCATCACTGCGTAAATTTCAAAATTAGAAGACGTTGTCTTCTAATTTGCAGGTGCTTTTTGTAAGCAGCAAGGGCTCGAGAAGAGCTGCAGTGATACAAAGAAGAAGAATATATTACCTAGAGCTTTGAAAGGATAACCCATTCGATTACATTAGATGAAAAACTATGTTTGCAGGGTACTCTTTCCATAGAGAAACCACCTTAAAGCTTTTAAAAATTGTTGTCTTCTTCAAAACGTTCATGAATTCATCATTTCTAATCTTTCCTTAAAGTTTGTTGATTGCAGCTTCTATTATTTCAAACAATAACTGCTATCATAAAAACAAACAGAGGGACGGATACAGATTGTGGTTTTCATGATTGAGGTGGTCAGCAAATTAATGAAAGGCTATACCAAGTGCAATCTATGGATGTGAATGGTATTTCCATCGTAGGAAGCACTTTTTAATTTTAACATTATACTGGATAGTCTGAAAAGCATTGAGATTTTTTTTCACTAGATGGTGTTTGTTGTCATATATCGGGCAATACTAATCAGATTAAGTCAACCTAAAATGCATTTGAAAGGTGAAATTCCAGTCTACAATTTTCATATGGACAGTTTGTATTTCGTCATTCGTGTCAAAAGCTGTATTTATTTAAAAATGAGTGAAATTTCTGAAAAAATTCGTTATATTTTGCAATATCACTACGATCGAGGTGAGAATGCATCACAGGCTCTTGAAAAAAAATGGTTTCCACGGTTAAGATACTTTCTCAAAAGCTGCAGCCAAGAGATGGTTCGCTCGCTTTCATTCTGGAAGTTTTGATGTAAAAGATGCACCTCGGTCAGGTCGACCAATCACTGAAAAAGTCGATGAAATTTTAAAAAAATTGAAGAAGACCTACACATAAGCCACCATGACATTGCCAAAAACTGAATATCCATCACCAAACAGTTTTGAACCATTTGCGTAAGGCTAGATACATAAAGAAGCTCGACGTTTGGACGCCGCATGAATTAACACATAAAAATTTGATCGACCGAATTTCCATTTGTGGAATGCTAATAAAAAGCAAAGAAATCGAGCCATTTTTGAAGCGAATCATTAAATAACATTAAACATGGGTAAGATACGAGAATGTCGTTCGAAAAAGATCATGGGGAAAAAAGGTGAGTCATCACAAACGACTTCAAAGCCAGGATTGACACCAAATATGGTTATGCTGTGTGTATGGTGGGATTGGAAGGGAATTGTTTATCATGAGGTACTAGCACCTGGCCAAACACTCAATTTAGCTCTGTACTGTCAGCAATTAACCAGATTGTAGCAAGTAATTAAAAAAAACCAGGCAGAATTGATCAATAAAAAGAGCGTTGTCTTCCATCATGACAATGCCAGGCGACACACATCTTTGATGATCCGGCAAAAATTGACAGTGCTTTCATGGAAGTTTTGTAGCATCCACCATATAGTCCAGACCTTGCACCATCAGATTACTATTTGTTTCGATCTCTAAAAAACTTCCTAAATGAAAAGAAATTGACTTCAAAAATTTAAAAAATTTTTCCTCCGATAAACCACAGAAGTTCTACACAGATGGAATCATGGCTCTATCCGAAAAATAGCAAAATGTCATAGATAATAATGGACAATACGTACTTAAATAAGATCCATTTTAAATAAAGAAAATATTCAATTGAAAATGACAAAAAAGGCTCAATACTTTTCAGACTTACCAATATTTATTTATATAAAGATTAGGGAAACCAATTGCGAAAATTTTTCATGAGAAAATAATTACAGCCTTCTAAATTTTAAAACGTTTATAAAAGTAGAAAATTGTACTTGTGAAACTTTTAGAAAAAAGAATATGCGCTGAAAAGGTTGAAATAAATTTTATAGAAGCGGTGTCGTATCAGTTTTGTCCCGGTTTCTCCTTATTTTTTTTCTGATGATACACACAATGGAAGTTTTGAGGCTGAAATTAATTTGGCACCGTTTCTATTAAATTGATTTTATCCTTTTTAGGGTATTCAAAAGTCTGTTTTTTTTTTAATAAATGTTTTTTATTTCCCACTTTGGTGGTAAATTTTTTCGTTTGAAATTTAAAAATTCAGTTTCTTGAAAACATTGTACCATGCACTTGCCACCATTTTGTTTCAAATAGTTCGACTCAGCATATTTTTATTGTGAGCTTCACGACAAAGTTGAATAGTCCTTTACGACGATTCTCGCCCTCATCGAAGCTATGTCTTTTTTGTGGTTGGGAGGTGAATGTCATTTATGAATAGAGTGTGAAACTCCTTAGCTCACACATGGATGGACTATCCAATAAACACCTCCCCTGTCAACTCGAGAACCCAGCCTGGAACCGTTTGACACATTACTTCGGGAAAGGTCTCGTTTTGTTACGCCGTAAGTTGCCTTCAAACTGGGGGATTCTTCTTCTAGCGGGAGGGGAGAGAGGAAAAAAATCGCCAGACAAGCTATCCCCCAGCCCCAACGCCTCCGGCTGCTGTGATTCCCATTTATCTTTTAGGATTTACCGAACGTAATGTGCCATCTGGTTCCATTTGTCAACCTATTCGAGCATCACTGTGACTATACTATCCAGGATGAACTCTTCCGTCTCCCTGTAGTGTTCCCTTCACAGCTTGCAGCAATATGTGGCAGGCATTGTCTTCTTCTCCTGGGCAATACCGACAATTGGGGGACCATGACTTACCAATCTCGTGCAGGTAAAACTGAAAACAACCAGGTTCACTCAAAAGCTGAGTCAGATAGATTTCGCCACGGCCTCATATCCGGGATAAGGCGTGCAGTCCATCTTCCCTTCGTCCAATTCACCCAAGACTACTGCCAGTTATTAAGTGAGTGCTATCTCTCCTCGCGGACGACTATCTCCCCCGCGTCCTCATTTCAACGCAAATAAAAAACGCGGCGTTCCCTAGCAAGGAGGGCAACGGGTATCATACCTGCAATAATTTTTACCGCCGAATCAGAGACCGTCAAATACGAAGATACAATCCTCAGTGCTCCTCTTCTCTGTACCTGTGCCAAGCGTTTTCAGGATGCTTCATTACTTAGAGCATCACCCCATATTTCTGCTCCATACAGTAGCACTGACCCAACAGCACTCATCAAGAGGCGTCTTCCTTATGGCCTGGGTCCCCCTACATTGGCTATAATACAACTCAGAGCCGATACCCCCGAAGCAGCCTTCTCAGCCGTTGCCCTGATTTATTCAGCAGCCCCAGGTTCTTCACCACTGGCTTCGATTCGAGTAGTATGTCTCCAGTACTGATCGTATTTACTGTAGAGATTCTTGTTCTTGCCAACATGACCACTTCGGTTTTCTCCAGTGCTAAACTGAGCCCGCGAGCAATCATTCATTCTCTCACTCTGCGCACTAGGCATACCTAGCTTAAGTTGCGGTTGTTCAAAGATGCGTCCAGTGACCAGAGCCACAACATCATCCGCATTGCTGATCAAGTGCGACTCAACTGGCAACTCCAGTCTCAGTAGCACATTGCTTGGACCAAGGATTGATCCTTGGGAAACACCCATCCTTGTTGGCGGTACGTCGTATCGTAAAGCAGGTTTTGGTTCTTCAGGTAGACCCTAAAAAGTTGCATTCAATATTCTGTAACTTGAAGAGAGGTTTCTAGCGTATCCAAAATATCTATCCGTCTAGTGGAGTTGGAGATCTAGTGGTGCGGCTAAATGCCTCTGCCCTTTGGACCACGCTCATCACCTCTGCAATCGCATCAATGGTTAAGCGTCCTGCTCTAAAACCGTACTGCCAAGGAGATATGTCCCCAGCAGCGAAAAAAGCGTCTGTGAGTCTTCCCTTGATGAGTTTCTCCAGCACTTTCCCAGCACTGTCTAGAATGCATAACGGGTGGTATGTAGATGGCAATCTGGGATTTCCCTTCCCCTTGCTGATCAACGCGAGCCTCGCCACCTTCCATCGTACCGGGGAAGCCCCGTCCCGTAGGCAAGCGTTGAATGTACTGAGCAGCAAGTTAGGACAATAGTGATAGACAGGCTCCGTAGGGTACCAAGCTTTCGCATAACTAACTATACTTTTGACCGAACAGAAATCACGGATCTTCATCTAAAATAGCCGCTAGGGTGCTTTCTGTTAGACTATTGGGCTGATGTTTTTATTATTTATTAATTTATTGGCTATTTCCGATAGAAATAACGGACTGATGTGAACCGTTTAGTGAGAAAATTAAAGATACTTACTTTTTTCCTCATGCATCACCAAAAGATTCTGTGTTCTCAATCAAATCCTTGAAGAGTCGCAAAATAATTGGCAGATTTCGTAGGAAAGTACATTAAAATTCAATTTTTTGACCTTGATGTACTATATTCAACTGTTAGTTCCTACAGATTCCTTCCAAAGATTCAAATCCTGTACCAAAACGGTTTAGTGCAATATCTTGTTCTTTATTTAAAGCCCCAGAAATTAAAATCCTGATAAGCGTCGATAAGTTATGCTGAAATATCGGGGTAAAATATCAGTTAATAAAGGTCCTTTACTGTTATTTGATTTTCATGCCCCTTAAATTGAACCTAATAGAAAGTAGGTTGTATCATTTGTCCAACTCAAAACTCTTCTATTTATCCCCATTCAAAAATTACGAGTGAATATGCATAAAATAAGTAACAAAAAAAATACATATGTATACGAGTCAAACTGATAACCTTCTTTCCTTTGAAAGTCGATTCAAAAATTCACATATAAAAATGCAGGTTTAAGAGTAAGTATTTCATTAATTTAAAAAAAAGCATTCATAAGCATAGCCAAAAATTTCACCCTTATCATTCAAATCCTAGTTTATTTCCATCAAATTCCTTGAAGCAGAGAAACGAATTCTCATAGGAATTATAAATCATTGACAAATATTTTCCATTGGATATATGTACTATATGTTTGACAATGAGAAATAACGTCAATTTGTTTGTTGTACCCTTGTCTTGGTTAGAACATGTGTAGGAATCGAAATAGAAACGGTATGCAATCGACCGAATGTGAAATAGAATGGAACGACTGCAAAACTATTTTGGAACATTGAATTATTCCAACCAATTTGTTCGAGGCTAATTCTCATGCGAATACAATACCTGACTACAAATCACATTTAATGAAGTGTGTTCCGGAACCGAAATTTCTAATTCATAACAAATGTCCTCATCCCAATGGTGCTTGGATGTAGGTGGATAGAATTGTCTTGCTGATTTAGAAAAGGTTTTTATGTAGGTTGTATTCCTTGTGGCAGAATATTATCATTGCTTGGCATTTGTAGTGAATGGAGTATTGTTGTTCGGTCTAAAACTTTAGGCGCATGTAAATTTATTTTTAATATAAAACTCAATTCTAAACTATTATTCCCGACAATCATATTAAGTCTAATGGATAAAGGAAGCCTTCTTCGCTTTTTAAAAATTTTTTTTGAAGTCTCACACCGAATTTATAAAAAAATATTTAAAAAACTCCAAATCAATTCAATACACTATACATGTTATACTCGTACAACTTATAGCTCTATTTTTCTCCAAGTTCGATTGTAAAAAATTAAGTTGCTTCCAATTGCGTCGATTGTTTTATGTTCTACATTTTCCAGCCTCCTATTTCACCTTCACCATATATCCACTGACATTTATGAGTATAATACTTTTATGCAATACGCAAGCCCCAAAAATCCACAGGAATGTCTTTTTTGGGACTAATCGAATCAAGCAAGGTCTTCACTATAACGTGACTTGACTTCAAAAATGAAATATTTCAATTACTCTAGAAGGAGAAACAACATCTTAAATTTATGAATCATATTTTCTTTCACTTGATCTTACTTACACCGAATCCATTTGCCCGGGAGAAAAAGGACTCTTACAAGAAATCACGATTGAAATCAACAAACTCTATGGTGCCACGTGGGTGGCTTTGAATTTGTTTTATTCTATTAAAAATATCAAAAACAAAATTCGTAGTGATTTTTTTTAAACCATTCCTGAATTTTTGGTAGCGAAAAACGGAATTTGATTCGTAAGTGCAATTTTAAATGGGAAACTTCTTAACTGGCGGTGTGGAAATATTCAAATCTATTGAAAAAGGAGAGCCATTTATGTACCAGTCCAACACGGAGACGACCCTCACGTGACAAAATGTTTGCGAGTCAAAATTTCCTCATGCTACAGTACGCTCTACGCTCGGTAAATTATTTTTGTATAAGAATGTTGGCTCTAGGTGTCAAACACGCAGAAGTTACTTTAACAATTCATTTTCTATGTTTGCCTTCAGCGACGCGCACATGCACGAACTAATGTAATTCAATTCGAGCTAACTACACACTTGGTTTCCAGTTAAAACTGTTCCTTTATGCACAGCTTATTTACTTCTCGAAGTCAGAATTTGGAAACTCAAACGTCATCGTTGAAAACAAGAAACCATGTTATTTGATCTCTCAGCATTGCAGCATAAGTGACTGGCTGATGGAGAGTGAATTATGGCATATCATAACAGGAGATCAACGATGCGGGGAAAAGAGTGATAGCGCTGGCGGAAAGTGAGACAAAGAAAGAAAAAGTGAATGCCGTGCATCATTGCGGGCATAAAAAAAACCTTATAGTGAAAGTGAATGTGGTACGAAACCGTGAGAAGGAAGAAGATGTGACTTCAGAAGACACAAGTGGAAAGTGTGAGAATCTAGAAGAACGGATGTGTTCTAACTATATACTTCTGGGTATGGGTTTTCCTGCTCAACTGGTATATTTTAAATTTCAAAATAGTACAACCAGAGACTGACGACGTTGACTTATAATTTCTTGATATTTCAATATTTGTTCGGAGTACTTAAAAACCCAACTTGGCGTCTTAGTGTTTCCACTAAGGGATGGACGAAAAGCATTGACAGATCGTGCTCCTGATTGAGCAAGTCAATCAGGCAAACACGATCCAAAAGCAATTGGAGGAAGTCCTCACTGAGCTGCGAAAAATACATTAACAGCTCAGAGAAACCCAAAATGAGTTGAAATAGTAACGTCAAAAGAATGACGAGCTCATGGCTAAGCTCTTGGTCAATAGTTTAGATTCACCAAGATCAAAATCCTTCAGAAAGAGGACTAAATCGTCTACGGAAGAAGTTACAGAGTCTGATCAGGATATGGTGGACTCAAACAAAAATTCGCAAGATTTTTCGGCTCTGCCACCTCCAAAAACGAACGTTTCATTCTCAAAAAAGTTAACCAAAAACCTTCACAAGTTTTCCTCCCCACACCATCGACATTGGTCTCAACTCCCAAATAGAGTAAACCACAAAAACACTCGGATGTTCCCGATGAGACATGTCCTAAAATACTCTTGGAGGCTGACATTTTTTGGGGAGTTCCGCCCCCATGTACCCAAGAAAATTTCCGCAGGAGAATGCCGGTCGACAAAAGCACTCCTAAAGGCTAGCATTCTTTGGAGATCGCCGCCCCCATGGCCCCGAGGATATGAGGGGCGCCGTGAGGCTTCTTCCTGGGATGACAGGTAACGGCCCTGACTAGATCTGGACTATGCTTTGGACAACGAACTGAAATTAATGCTGTGGGCTGGCGGATATGATGGTTTCGACCTGGTTTCTCTGCACGGTCGCGCCGAGGTGACACTCGTGTGTGAACGGCTCCAATTTAACTCTCGTACTGTATCCGTCTCGGTAAAACCTTAGCAGGCCTCGGAGTACGTTTAAAGTTCGCACCATTGGGTTGGTGGTGTAAGCTCAGTTGAGACGGACTCCCGATTAGCGCTGGTCTTGCTCTGAGCACTTGTCCCCATAAGGACTTGTGCCAACCTTTGCATAGCCTCCCATAGGACCAAAAAGGCGACTACACACACGAACGGAGATAGAGGCTCCGAGGGGGATCCAATAAAACTGGAACAACCAAAACCCTTAAAAAAGATAAAAAGAGCTCAAAAAAAGAATGCAAATATAACGACAATGACAAAGCAACCACCGGCTGCAGCCACGATATTAACAGCACATCGGGAGCGGTTCTAACGATGACAAAAACGATGAATAATACAATGACAGTGAAGACGAACAAAAAACGGAGACTAATAGACAGTCTGGTCCAGACCGAGATTCTTGTGGCGTTCGGGCGATGTAAAAAAAATGATTCAAACGCCAGAGCGTCCTATGAAGGAAAAGCGGGAAACTCTGCAGGACGCGCCGGATGTTCGAGCGGTGGAGAAAAATATAAAGAAATTCTAGAATTTGATAGTGCCTACTGCGATCGCCAACAAAACGATTAAAGCAAGGATCGTAAGTCCCGAATTAATAATGAACCATCCTGAAGTCAACGAGGAGATTACGGCAGGAAAACAAACGAGTGAGCAAGCAAATAAAGCGACGATCTGTGATTTCATCGCCAATGTCGAAAAGGTGGCAGAATTATTGTATTCGGAAATAGAAGCCGACAACCTCTTCCAAGGACAATGGTCGCAAAGTACGATTGCCGCCCAGCGATATGAAGAAGAAAGGCTATTCCGAAAAGTATGCGACTCGCCAAAAATCACCAAAGCAGTAGAGATTGGGCTCCTTGAACTAAAGGAGCTCGTAAACCGCATCGGGCATTACCGGAGGAGTCAGTTAAAAGCCGAAGAGGACCCAGAAGGCCAAAGAAGAGCAAAAGGCTAAAGAAATGCTGGGGGCGAAATCTAGAGCGCACTTGCAAATAGCTCCCACAATCAAAAATCAATAAAAGAATGGCGTCTAGCCCAATCGAAGGAGACCGAGATAAAAGAATAAACCAAAAGGCACTTGATTCGTTCGGAACGCCAGTTCAGGGGTTTCAGACAGTGCTTACAAACGAAGCGAAGAAAGCCGCAAAGAGACTCCTTCGAAAAGTGTCAGAAAGTAAAGTTCGCAAGAAAAGAGTGTACGAAAAAGGCACACTATATTCTTTGCAAGGAAGCTGATCTAAGACCTGATTTTGGACACGTCTTGGGATTAAGAAAATACCGGGGTTTCTAGGAAACTCTAGCCAAGACAAAATCAGAACTTCAACTATCGTCATCCTGCAGCCAAACCTACAACGCAGTTCAACCGCCTAAAATCTGTTTGAGCAGCTTGCGAGGGACATGAAAGCCAACTTTTTGCTGCTGAGGGAGCGTGATAAAAGTTCAGCATCATGGTATCCTGATGAAACTAGCACTGCCGCCATCTGGGTTCAAAATAGTGTTTTCCTGAGAGCTATGGACGTGGGGATGGTTTTGTGTGGGTTTGACGATCAGAGACCACCTCCTCTAGTGTGTAACTAACGCCGAACGAACCAATATCATTTTTCCATGTCAAGCTTCAGACTTTGAAGGGCGCTGTCTCGAACGTAGTTTGGAACGTGCTCGATGGGGGAGACTCCAACGCAATCGCGATCGAATGGGGCATGCCTCAAACAGATCCGTGGGGAAAACGAGTCCTAGAAATGGCAGCCAAGACGACCCTCGTTGTACTAGATACCGAAAATACGCCGACTTTCCGCCGTATTGGCTGTCAAGGAACCATGCCGCTGCACTCCTAGTTTATTAATTCTGCTTGTACCTATTGCCTCTGGTTGGTGTTTCTTCAGTACAGGTGCCAATGTCTTAAACATTCTTGAATACTAACCAACGTAAAGGATATTAAAACTAAGGAAGAAAAATGCGGAGTGTACGAGGTGACATGTCCAGAATGTGGTATGATTTAAATTGGTCAAACGAAACGTTTAGTGGTAGTTCGATGCGACGAACACTTCAAAGAACCTGTGGCAACGAAGAATACAATTAGAACAAATTTTAAATCATCAGTGGCAGAGCATTTAGTTAAAAATGGCCACGAAATAACAATGAACGACGTCAAAGTAGTCAAAGATATCGATAAATGGCAAAAACTTGATTGCAGCGAAAGCATACAGATTAGGAAAGTACCGGCAAATTTAAGAATGAACACTGACCTAGGTAATAATAATTCAACTCATTAATTTAATTGGTGTTCCGAAAACCCTCTAGTATATAAAGGTAGGTTAAGATAAGTAGGAAGTAGTGTACTGAGGATAACCGTAAGTTGCGATCAAAATGCGCATAAACAGAAAATAAAAATAAATATAGTCGAAAAAGGAAGCTTTTGGAATTTTTATTCTTATTTAAAAATTGATCAACGACTATATAGCCTGGAAAAACAAATATTGAATTGTAAATCTTGCCATATTATCAATTGAGTACAAAAAAAGTATAGATCTAGAGAAAACAATACAACAATCGGCCTCGGAAAAAGGCATAAAGTAAATTTTTAATTTACCATGAATTAAAAAATATTAATAAAAAATTGTGGTTGTGCTTTTTTTGAACTTCTTCTTTTTCTTCTTAGCACTACACCCCCTCTCGGGTCCTCGCTTCCTGCAAACAGCGCCTCTAATTGTCTTACTCCATTGACCGCATCTTCCAATTCTGAAACCCATCGACCGAGCCAGACCAGCGTTTCATCGGTTTCCCCATTGGCCTCCGCCTTTCAGTTCTTCCAACGAATACCTTCTTAGGTATCCGTTGTTCGTCCATACGATTCATGTGTCCAGCTCATTGCAGCTTCAGCGGTCTTATAATCGTTGAGACCTCCGATTCGTCAAAAATTTCGTACAGCTCATGGTTGTACCGAATTCGCCATTGGTCCCCATCTAACTGCGCTCCGATTATTCGCCTCAGGACGCGTTGCTTAAACGCGTTCAACATATGTATTTGTTGATGCTTGGGTAAGGGTCCATGTTTCACACCCATAGCCTAACACAGATCTTATCACAGATTTGTATACTTGGAGCTTTGTTCTCCTGTGTATGCAGCTGGTCTTCAAAATCATCAATACTGAATAAAATATTTTATCTGTAACCTGTATTCTTCGGCGTATTTCGTCTCTTTCATTGCCCGTTTTCGTTATTTTGGCGCCTATGTACACAAATTCGCTAACATTTTCGATATTGTATTCGCCAAATGTGATATTTTGTGTATTTGAGGTATTTTTCCTCGACTGCGTTATGAGCTTTGTTCAATTTACATTGCTTTGTAGCCCTTCTGTTGGGTTTTAGGAAGATTTCTTTAGCAGCTGTTCAAGACCGTGACAAAATGTTGATGTCATCCGCATAGGCTACTACTTGGCTCGAATTGTATAGTAATACAACTCTCGTCCCGACAAGTAGCTTCCTTATAACGTACTCCAGAGACATATTGAATAGCAATGGCGCCAAGCCTTCTCCCTGCTTTAGCGCGATATTTGTGTCAAAGGCATCAGTGAGTTGGTTATTGATGTGGACCTCGGAGGTCGTCGACGTCAATGTCATTTTGGTAAGACGGACTCATTTGGCTGGGATGCCAAAGCAAGGCTTTATTTGGTACAGTACGTTACGATCAATACTGTGGTATGCTTGCTTGAAGTCAACGAAAATTTGGTGTACGTCTATGTTGAACTCCCAGCATTTTTCAAGTACCTGCTTGAATGTGAACAATTGGTCTGTTGCTGATCTACCTGCCCTGAAACCACCTTGATACTCCCCAATAATACTGTTGGTGTATGATCCGATTTTATTTTCTAAGAGTTTAGAAAATGTTTTGTACATCGTACAAAGTAGTGACATGCCTCTATAGCAGGGGTGCTCAAACGGTCGGTCACGATCGATTGGTCGATCGCGAGTGTTTTTTGGGTAGATCTCGAGAGGAAAAAAAATTTTAACAAAAATGTATTACGTAATAAAATAACACTGCTTGCGGCAAAAGGTGGCTTTATCAAAGGAACGCGCGGCACTTTTCAAAGAAAAGCCGTGTTGTTTCTAGACTAGACAGTACACTGTACAGTCTAGAAACAACGAGAGACAGTACAGTCTAGTTTCGGGCGGCGCGTTTGACGGGAACATTCGAGACTTTCGTTCACGCCGATATAAATGTTGCGCCTGCAGGAATTGGAGTCATTCTGAATTGTGACTTGATGGCGATCCTACGTCGATACAAAGTTTATTATTAAATAGTGGAAAATGTGTGCAATGAAGAAATCTAAAACGTATCATTTTCACAAGGCTTGGGAGGAAGAATTTTTCTTTTGTATGGTGAAGGATAAGTGGATTTGTGTTATTTGTCGTGCGTCAGTTGCAACACCTAAGCGTGGTAGCTTAGAGAGGCATAATTAAACAGTTCATAAAAACTATGAAAAGGATTTTCCGCCACAGAGTGAATTAAGAAAATGAAAAGTAAGTGATTTGATATCTTGCTTGAAAAAAGAACAATCCATGTTCACAAGACCAGCCAAACAATCAAAAGCTGCTACGATCACGTCATTTAAAATATCTCATATATTGGCGAAACACAAGAAACCATTCGAAGATGGATCGGTGGTGAAGGAAGCATTTATTGAAGTGGGTGAGACTTTATTTGGAGATTTTAAAAATAAAACAGAAATCATGTCTGCTATTAGAGAACTTCAGTTATCTCGTCCGACTGTCACAAGGCGTATTGAAGTCATGAGTTAGGACATCGCAGATAAACTTAAACATGATATCATGGAATGTACATAGTTTTCTTTACAGTTCGACGAATCCAGACATTGCCCAGCTGTGTATTTTTATTCGGATGGTATTCAATGACATGTTGGCTAAGGAAGAATTTTTGACAATCAATCCTCTGAAGGGGAAGACCCGTGGCGAAGATATATATGACGTTTTCTTCAATTTTGTAAAAAACTACGAGCTACCAATATATAAATTCGTGTGCATTACAACCGATGGAGCACCAGCAATGACTGGAAACAAAAACGGTTTTGTGGCATTGTGTCGAGCTAATGAAAAATTCCCTTCATTTTTTTCATTCCATTGCATTATACATCAACAAGTTTTGTGTTCAAAAGTTTTAGACACGGAGGAAATTATGGGCATTGCAACAAAAATTGTGAATTCCATCCGTGCACGTAGCTTGCAACGGTGGCTCTTTCAGTTGCAGTTGGAAGATAGGGAGTCAGTTGAACACACTGATTAAGTTCTTCACACGGACGTCAGGTGGTTGAGTCGCGGAAAATTCCTAGAAAGATTTCAAGAATTATTGCCCGAAATAACAGCTTTTCTAGACGAAAGAGGTGATGACACTCAGATTTTGAAAAACGAAAAATGGCTAAATGATTTGGCATTTTTGACTGACATCACAATGCAGTTAAACACCGTTAACTTGGAGCTTCAAGGTAAAGGAAAAACTATTATTGAGATGATTAGCGCATTAAACGTATTCAAAAGTAAATTGCAACTTATGAAAGATCAACTGAAAAGAAAGGATCTGAAACATTTTCCGTCTTTAAAAGCAAGGATTCCTCAGTTAAATTATGATACGTATGAGGCTGAATTATCAAATATTTTGGGACAACTCGAAATGCGTTTTTGTGATTGCAGTAAATTGGAAAATATAGCATCATTTATGACCAAAAATATAAAAAAATTATTATTTCCCCTTATTATTCGTTGTAAATATTTATTTGCCCACACGCCGACGTTTCGAAGCACACACTTGCTTCTTCATCAGTGGTACAATAACTAAACTTACATTTTGCTTAAAGCTACTTATATACCTACTACTTTTACTATTTTACCCGTTACCCTAATTACTTCCTTAATTGGTTATTACGGCTAATTACTCTCATAAGGGGTGAGAAATTATTACCTAGATCGGTGTTTAATAGTATCTCCTGTGGTTGTCTTGTTCGTTGAAGCATCCGACATAATTTAATAGATCATTTATGAGTTATCCTTTTTCATGTGAAAACATTGAGGAATCAGCTACTGAAATAGCAAGTCAGTTTAATATGAACTCATGTTCTGTTGAAAATGAGTTGGTGCAGATTATATCAGATATACATCTCAAAGCTACAGCATCTGATACAAATTTCTGGTGTTTTGTATCTGAAGATAAATATCCAAATGTAAGGCAAATCGCCCTTCAACTGACGGCATTTTTTGGGTCAACTTACTTGTGCGAGTCTGCATTTTCTGAAGTGAAGATAATTAAGTCAAAATATCGCAATCGACTAACTGACGATCATATGTCATCATGCTTGCGATTAGCACTCAGTGGTTACGTACCTTCTTATGAAAAGTATGCTGAGGACATGCAGTGCCACGCTCCAACATCCAAAGCCACTCTTTAGTTAAGTTTAACACCATATGTAACTCTTTTGTTTTGTAACAACCAATAAACTTGCAATTTTGAATAACTATGAGTTTTTTCATTGATATTGTAGAGAAGAACCTAACTAAAACTAACCCAAACCTTGACTAAAATAATTTACCCATATTGTGCAGAAAGCTAATATCTATATATGCTACGGTACGCCCTACCTAGGTAGGTAGGGTGTATCGTGTATGTACGACAACCCTGCATCACACTCACTTGCAGTCTCTCAGAGTCGATCGTAAGTTGTCTAAAAATATTGAGGTAGATCGCCAGCAGTTCAAGTTTGAGCATCCCTGCTCTATAGTTTTCGCACTATAGCTTGTCATTTTTTTTGTGGATAGGAAATATAATTGACTGATTCCACTCATTCGGCATATGTTCTTGTTGCCAAATGTACTGGATGACTTTGTGAATAGCTTGATGAACACTACTACCACCATATTTGATGAGCTCCACGTGAATCTCATGAATTCCCGGCGCTTTATTATTCTTTTGGGCTTTGATGATGGAACATACTTCATCCAGAAATCGTGGGGCCAATAGAAGCTCTCCACAGACATCTATCGGCTTCGATGTTCTGGAGCTGTGCGGAGGATCAAGGAGGTTCTTAAAATATGATGCCCATCTTTCGTTAATCTTGATTTCATCAGCAATGACATTGCCGATGTCGTCACGACAGAACTTGGTTTTGGGCTGATAACCACGTTTCAGGCTTTTCACTACTTTGTATGCTTGTCTTGTGTTGTTGCTCGCCAAACTTACATCTATACTTCTCAATAGGTCGTCATAGTATTTTCTTTTTTTAATCCTAATTATCTTATTCGCTACTCTTCTGAGATTTTCGTAGTGTTCTCTCTTCGTCGTAGGAAACTACATATTCTTTGTAAGATGGGAGCCAACTGGTTGTCAAGGGTCTCCGAGCAATTTTTGGCCACAGACGTTGTTTGGAGCCTTTCGATGTCACATTTTTGTAGCGGGCTGATCTTCGCTGAATATGCCTTTGACATACGACCACGATAGTTTAATTTGATCAAGTAATGATCTGAGTTACAACTGGCTCCTCAGTATGTACGGACGTCAAGTATGCCCGACGCCCAACGTTGTTGGGTATGAACATGATCGATCCGGTTTTGTGTGTTGCCATCCGGTAATACCCAGAACATTTTATGAATGCGTCGATGTGGGAAGCAAGTCGAACGTAGGACTAGATTTCCGCTACATGCAAAGTCAATCAGGCGCTGGCCGTTGTCATTTGTTTCATCGTGGAGGCTATATCCTCCAGTCGTTCCCCGATGAGATAGCTCATTGCCAACCTTAGCGTTGAAGTTACCCAGAATTATTTTTGTGTCGTTTGTAGGGAATGAGTCGACTAGCCTTTCCAGGTGATTGTTAAACGTTTCCTTCGTTTCTTCGTCCTTTTCTTCAATCGGGGCGTGAACATTTATCAGCCATATTTTGAAGAATTTTACTTTTATACGGATCGCACACAACCGTCTATTGACTGCCTTAAAATCAATAACGTGCGATTTGAACTCCGTACCCATAATGAAGGCCACTCCGAATTCTCTTTTTCCAATAGGCTTTCCACTTTTGAATATTGTGTGCGATCTCATGTCTCGAATTTCGTTTTGAGTCCAATTTTTTTTTTTTTTTTTTTTTTATACCTCCATTCCCTTCCACTCTCTCCATCACACTTTCTTCGTCGCACTACGCTCGTGCGATCTGCACTTCACATTTCGTCGTTTCCTCAGGTGTGCCACCCAGGCAATGTATAACACATCGGTATAAGGGGGCACACAAAAATATGTGAAGTCCTCCGGTTAATCTTGTCTTGTCCATATCGTGATCAGCTCTCAGAGATAAAAAAAAATTATAAATTCGACGCAGTAAAAAAAAAACTCTGAGTTAAAAGAATAGCTGTCTCTTCAAGCATCTCGACGATAGGGTCAACAATGCCCTAAGATGCTATGTTGAAATTACTGGACTGATATTATAATAATAGTAGGTGTTTCTCGAGGCATCTCGAAGATAGGATCAATAATTGACCTAAGATGCTATGTTGAAAGTTTCTGCACTGAGATTCAATTGTTATTCATTAAATAGTTCCTAAGTCTTTTCTTGAAAACCATAAGAGAATTCGCTTCTTTAACTGATTTTGGAAGATTGTTGTATATACGAAGGGCGTCATTTGTAGCATCGTTCTTCAGGCGATCTGTCCTTGCAAAAGGAATTACAAATTGGTTTGCGTTCCTAGTACTGTATTTGTTTCCTGGACCGCCAGAATTTTTAATTGATACTGACTGGCCTGTTGTAAAAGGCCCTTAATAGTGTCAGGGTAATTGAGTGATCTTACATTCTAGGATCCAATGCCATAGTCCTTTTTTCGTTTACGAGGTTGTTGCTTATCTGCAGGTGTCGGAACATTTAAAGGTTTTCCAGGGACGGGAAGTTAGCCCGTCACCCAACCTCCATTTCGGCGGCATGGTTATTATGTCGATTCCGTTATCAGGCGCGGAAGATTCGCCTTCACCCTCTTACGTCCTCACAAAGGAGGTGTAAGTAGGATTTAGTAGTAGAGCTGTAGATGTATTTAGAGTTATTAGCATTTCTCGGCATTTAATGTTACATTATTAGGGAAACAGTAAACCCAATGTGCATCCCGAGAGAATTTACTATCATTTAATTGGGGCGTTTGGGATGAGGAATCATGGAAGCTGTGGGTTGGGGAAACAAAGGGTTCCTTTCTCAAATGGGCTTGGGACCGTCTATGGTGGAGTTGCTATTTTTGATCTGTACTTGTTTATTTCTTTTCTTATAAAATATTAAATAAGGCTTCCAAAGTTGTATTGTCGTTTTTCTTCTCCCATTAGAAAATAAGTATTGGAGGGTGGAAAATTCAAATCTTTTGCCAGGGGCGCTTAAGACGCCAGCTAGACACTGGCCATGTCAGCAAAAGTTTACTTTCGGTGATTGTTCATGTAGAGTGTTCTCTACACATTGGAGGAGAAAACAAAGAGAATCTTGTGAATGAATTAACCATTCGAAATATTTTATAATAGTACTTAAAAACTTTTATGTTCAATATAAACATTTAAAGTATATGCTCTGTAATAAGAATTCTATGATCTAGAGTGCATGTATGAATATGCAGTCAAATTGGCTTATATTTATTGTAACTCAGACAAAATTTATTATAAATTTTGCCAGAGTCATTTAAGAAAGAGTACACCAGTTTTCATGACAGATTGCGTCTTTATCCACAAACATTCCCCATGAAATCATTAGAGACTCCAAGCTCTGGAGATCTACAACTATAATACAAATCCTCGTATTTATTATTCAGGACCAATTTATCTTTTGTCAATTGTCTGTATCTTTTGTGCTGCAACAATTTTTCTCTCTGCCATCATCCTTGATAGCATTTTCTCGTTAACTTGTTGATTCTTCTGCATGACTTGAGATAGCTTTCTCCACTCAACTCTAAATGGGAAATTCCTATTTGGTTCTGGGTACTATAATTAATTCCAGGACTAACATTAATAAAAGTTGTATACGAGTACCCTGTTGGCAATAATGGAAATAAATGAGCAAGCTGATGTCGGATCAATAAATGTTTGGTCAAAATCTTGTCTGATTTATTTACGAGAATAATTCTGATACAGATTATTCTTTTATCGATTTTTCCAATTGTTTTCACGTGACTCTGTGATTGGTTGAAATGCACTGAAGACTCAATTGGGCGTGAAAATATAATTTTAAGAGCAAACGTAATGCAAATAAGCAACATTTTGTAAATTGATTTCATAGTTGCGGTTTTTCTGTTAACATTTGCATTAAATTCGAATTTTCAGTCTTCTGCGAATTCAACTTACCATTCAATATGCCCGGCTGAATTTTCTCTTAAATATGCAAAATTATCATTGCCACGACGGCAGCTCTTGGTCTTTTACTCAACGTAAATATTTATTTATTTCGATTGTCCCAATGAATACTATCAACTTTTGCTCATACTTGTAGTATCATTTTACCGATACCTGAAGGCAAATTAATTTCACATGACGCATTCCAGGCCGGTCCTTGTTTTTCCACTTCAGGGAAAGTTTCACATCGTAGCATGTGTAAATATTGAATTTTCATATTAATAATGAATTTTGAATTGAACGTAAAATGCTTTCAACGTTTTTCCTCATATAGTAGGAAATACGTTGGGTGATATGAGTCGGGTCTGGTGCTGTGGAGTTTGTCAAAGAATTTCAATTTCAATCGAATTTTGTTTAAAATTATTATCATTAATTAAACATTTCGCGGAATTTTCCCAAGATTTATTTATTTTTGCAAATTTAATTAAATATTTACTTAGAGTTTGATATTTATCAATATAGATTACAGTTTACCCAAAATGAATTGTTTTTGTCCACAAAGCATTCTCGCTCTACGCTAAATAAACAAATTTCGAACCAAACTCCTGAAAGTATCCTTACTAACAGCGTAACGCTCGTTGTGTCTACAGAAAGTCTGGAAATCTTCAGCTAACGATCCATTGCTATACATTTATTTTTAGGCTTCCATTCTAGCCAAAAAAATATTCAAGCGAAAACTAAGGAGTATATTTTCTGTAAATAATCCAACCCCTAAAATTTCCTCCAGTTTCCAAATTTTTTCCCATTCTTTTTCTATTCCTTTCGATGCAAACATAGGATAAATAACTGAAAACTTCCCTCACCCTCAGTTCCTGACACACGTAAAGCTGTCGTTAAGCTACTTTCCTAGTATGTAAGCACGTTTAGATGTTTGCCCATAATCTACAGTGAATGTCCTTGATTTTTCTTTTGTGAACGAAAATTCAAGTGAACGCTCGAATGAGTGGCACCTCAAGAGCTCTCACGAAATAATTGATGAGATGTTTACCCCAAAACATTTGGCTTTTTTGTGCTGTAACAAAACGTTTTCTTTGATTATTTTCATGCAAGGCTGAGGAGGGAGGGAACAACAGAGTGAGTCAATACTAAGAACTTAAGTATAAGTCACGTGACTAAGTCAAGGAGTAAACAAACTGCGGTTAGTTAAGGAGTAAGTGGTACTAATGAGCTAATCAGGGGCGAGGAGAAAGGCATGATTTAGATTTGAAAACATAATGTGCGTGTTTGGTTCATACAAGCAACAAAAATAAAGTGAGCCGTAATTCGGCCAGTGTTGAATATGAAATGATAACGCGTGGCCATTTCGGTATCAACTAAAACTCGTTTATTGGATTGACAAAATGTTCTTCTTGGATTGAGAAATACGAGTATGTTCAGCTTGACCCATTTACATGCATAAAATTAGAGCTTAATAAGAAGAAAGGAAATAGTGTATCGGTTTAAGTAGTTTTGATTTATGTAGCATAAAAGTTAATAAGAATTCGGTTAATTACTTGAAAAAAATAAAATGAAGGGCTGGTGCCCAATCCTGATTCGTACGAGTCTAATTAACAACTGCATAATCTACAAAGCCTACAAAACCTTCGAAAGACAAATCCTGAGGCGAATAATGGGAGCGAAGCTAGACAGGGACGCATGGCGAATCCGATAAAACCATGAGCTGTGTGAAATTTTTGACGGGCCTGAGGTCTCAACGATTGTAAGACTACGGAAGCTACAATGGGCTGGACACATTAATCGTATGGACGAACAACGGATAACCAAAAAGGTATTCGTTGGGAGAACTTAAGGCCGAAGACAAGTGAGGAAACCAAGGAAACGTTGGTCTGACTCGGTCGACGATGACAGTTCTTCGCTGCTCGGCTTTCGAAATTGGAGGACGCGGTCAATGGACCGCAGTAGTTGGAGGCGCTATTTGCGGGAAGCGTAAAGTGCGGGACTCCCTTACTTGCAAGTGACTGGACTACCAACTAAACATCTCCCCTGTCAACCCAAAAACCCAGCTTGGAACCGTTTGACACATTACTTCGAGCCAGGCCTCGTTTCGCTATGCCGTGAGCTGCCTTAAAGCTGGGAGATCCCTCTTCTAGCGGGAGGGGAGAGGGAAAGATAAATTGCCAGACAAGCGATCCCCAGCGTCCCTGGTCACTGTGAGTCCCTTTCATATTTTAGAACTGCCCGAACATAATGTGAAATCTGGTTCCATTTGTCAACCGATTCGAGCATCACCGCGTCTATACTATCCGGAGTGAGATCTCCCGTCTCCCTGTAGAGGTAACTTTGCAACCTGTCCCGTTTTGTGCACGCAACAATTTTGTGTAGCAGGCATTATCTTCCTCTCCTGGGCAAAACTGACAATCGGGGGATCGTGACTTGCCAATCTTGTGCAGGTAAGACTAAAAAGACCAATGCCCACTCAAAAACTGGGTCAGACAGAAGTCAGTTTCACCATGCCTTCGATTTCGCTACGGTCTCACATCTCGAATGAGGCGTGCAATCCACCTTACCTTCGTATAATTCACCCAAGACTGCTGTGAATCTTTGAGTGAGCGCTGTCTCTACACGGACAACCATCTCCCTCGCGTCCTCGTTCCAGCGCAGGTAAATAGCGCGGTGCTCTCTAGCAAGGAGAGCAACAGGTATCACGCATGCAATAACTCTCACCGCCGAATCAGAGACTGTCAGGTATGAAGATGCAATCTTCAGTGCTTTTCTTCTCGGTACCTTTGCCAAGGGTTTTCGGTATACCTCTTTCCTGAGAGCGTGCCCCCATATTGCTACTCCGTATGGAAGTAGTGACCCTACGGAACTCATCAAGAGACCTTGGCTATAAGCCGACTCAAAGCCGATACTCTCGAAGCAGCCTTCTCAGCCATTGCCCTGAGTTGCTCAAAGAAACTCAAATGCGAGTCAATCAGCAGCCTTAGGTACGTCACCGCTGGCTTTGATTCGATTGGTACGTCTTCAATACTGATCATTCTTACTAAAGGGACTCTCTTTTTTGTCAAGATGACCACTTCAGTTGTCTCCAGTACTAAACTGAACTCACGAACAGTCAACTAGTCCCTCACTCGACACATTAGCCTACCTAGCCTTTGTTGCGCTAATTCAACGGTACGTCCTGTGACCAGAGCCACAACATCATCCACACAGCTGATCAAGCGCAACTGTTAGGCATCTTCAGTCTCAGTATAGCATCGCAAGATACGTTCCACAGGTCTCGACCAAGGATAGATCATCGTCGGGCGCCCGCTGATAATGTGGTGGAATGTTCTTAAGAAGGAGTAATTTAAAGCACTTCAATCATTGATTTCTTAATCAAAACTAAAAATTATGCAGTGGGTGGAAATATAACGTAACTCTAACTAAAATCACACTCTAACAGCCTTAGGTTGATTGACTTACACTTTTCCCAATTCGAAGATTCTTGCTATAGTTCACAACGGTGTAAAATTGCCCAAACTCGTATCACCACATCCGTGCACGCCCTTAATTACACTCCTGGTACGCAATCCCACTCCAGAAGGCTGGATCTTCGGCATAATTTTGTTTGAGGGACTTGCAAGCAGATCAATGAAAATGTTTCTGTACAAATGAAAATATGACAAAGCCCTCCCACAAATAATAAATATTTTTTTCACTTTTCTTAAATACTCGTAAGCCGATCAATATTATTGTAAAAATATTCAAAAGGGTGCCATATAAATTAGAATGATTTAATGTTTGAACTCGTTTTAATGATAAAATCAATATCGACCGTTGTTACGTGGAGAAATTGGAAAGATAGTTCAACATTAAAAATTTCTCAACGCACGGGCGACGTTTGTGCATTTTAATCATTTCAGAGGGAATTCGAAATTACGGCAATAACAGCAACATTCGCCTAACACGTGCTTAAAAGGAACGTACTGCACACGAACAAATAATCAATACACTTTTGTTCTACGATCGTTAATGTACATAATTGAAAAAGTACCAAAATTAAATATTGAAAAAATCCAAGTCGAGCATTATCTAATTTATAATTGCGAGGAATTAAGAGTTGGCCTGGAACCGTTCGTTTTATAAGATAATCTATACACTACTGCAGTAGTTTGAAATTCCAATCCATGCAAATACCGCTTGAATTCGACGCACAGTATCACTTGCAATGCTCACATTCCCGGCCGCCGTGCTTGCCTTTACGATTTTTCGACTTACCTCCTTGGCGATTTCAAGCGGACTCCCCGATCCGTAAGCAACTTGTCTTTTCTTTTTTTTTCCCATGTCGCTACCGGTAAAATCTTATCAGCTGCCCACTCAACTGAGCTCGAATGCATTTTTATGTAATGCACCGTTGCCTTGCACTAAATCAGTGTTGCCACATCCTAAATTATAATGGGCAGATTTAAATTTTTAAAGACCAAAATTGACTGAGGTAGGGAAATTTTAATTGAACTAAAGAAATTAGAAATGAAGTAAAGAAATTTAAATAAAGTGTAGGAAATTTACATGAAGTAAAGAAATGAAAATTTTAGATAGTAATGAAAATTAAATTTCATGGAAAATATAATTAAAGGAAAACATTTAAATTCTGATATGAAGGCAAATTTGATATAAAGTCACATTTAATATAAAACAAGTTGGGTAAACAGACCTACGCTCATGTCAGAAGGGTTTTGTATTCAATTTACAAAATGCAGTCACCAGATTGAATCAAATCAAGAAAAATGTCAAAGACGATTTTATTGGAGAAAATATGAAATTCGAAGATCATACTATTATTAAGAAAGTTGAACGAATTTCGACTTCTGAGGTTTTTGGTATTTTTATACTCATAAATATCTCCCTTGATAATTATTTCAGATGTCCATCCGCAACGGAGGAAACACATTTTTCATTTATTTCCCCCCTGTGCCCCACTGAAGCAAAAACTGACAGTTTAAGAACTGTTTTGAAAAGCTCCTATGAAAACTTTCATTTCATACTCAAATCAGCTACGTTTGATGAATTTTTTTTCAGGGCCCACTCTGCTGTACTGTTATCATCGATTCATGGCCAATTTTTTCGAATCCTAGAATGGTTACAAAACCCTTTTGCTAAGAGCTCTCTCCCACCTCCATGACTTGTTTCACTTATGAGCATTAATTGTCGGTACTCATCTTCAGTCATTCATTCAAAGCATGCACCTTAAACGTTGAAGTTGGGAAAAACTAACTCAAAATTATTCAATCTTCGCATTTAAAACAGCCACTATATTGTTTTACGATTACTGATACCACTAGCTGAACCGATTCTCAAAGATATTCATGACAACTATCATTCCTGAAATTTTCATGCAAATCCTAGTAAAACTGTAGTGTCTGAGTCGGTAAAAAGTGCATGTTGTTCCATAGCCATATGTTGCCATAGTAATAAATGCAGCGCATATTGTTCCATAGTAATACAGGAAAATTCAAACCGCTATAACTTCGCTAAATATGATTTAATTTTACAAATAGACATCTTTTACAAATAGACATCAATTTTACAAATAGACATCTACGTGCTGAATTTCATTGAGTTTAAGGGTACTGTTAAGATTTTATTCAAGAAAACATAAAATCGATAAATCATACTATTACTAACAAAGTTGAGTGAATTGCGACTTCTAGCGTATTTGTTGTTGTTGTAGTACTCACCAAGGCCTACATTCCTGATTTTTTTCAGATTTTTCGGATCACAGGTGTCCAATCGCGAGGGGGGGGGGGGGGACACAAATTTTTCGTGTATTTCCCCTCCCTGTACGCCCCTCGAAGCAAATTTCGCCAAACTAAGACCTGTTTTGATAAGTTCTCATCAAGACCTTTCATTTGATACCCATATCGGCTATCTTCATTGAAATTTTTTTTCGGGGGTCACTCTCCTAGATGGGGAGACTCCCCTTAAATACCTTATAAAATTTTTGATAGTTGAACTTTGAAGAGACCACCACTTTTCACCTACACAAAAAATTTGATGTTTCTAGCTTAAGTAGTTTTCGAGAAAAGCTGCTGTGACACACGGACGGACGGACGGACGGACAGACGGACAGACTGGTCGCGAAACTAGTAGGGTTCTGTTAAATTATTTTACAAAACCCCTTAAAAAAGAAAAGTAAAATTATTCTACGAATAACAATGGAAATAATTACATATTTTTTTTAAATCTGCCATTACAATGTTGGATAGGAGATAGGAAGGTTTTCGAGCAGTTTGCTTGTGTGACTGCTCGATTACTACAGTGGGCTAGAGTGGAAGTTTTTTTGCTCTTGAGGCAATATCGACAAAATACTGCACAGAATGCCACATTCACTAAGCGTGGCATTAAAAACAGCCATCTTAGGTGGCAGAATTTTGTTGTAAGTTGAAAAACTTGAATGTGCCTAAACTTTCATTTGAACTATGTTGTAACAATTTTCCCAAAAAGTCTTTAACTTTGCATTCTACCGACTTTTTCGCCGATATGCACCTAAATCGCGGTATTCCAAAGGGTGTCACCTCATTAAAACTTTTAAGTGCTTAAAGAGAGGCTCTCAAGCCTACCATAGACCACCCGAAGTCCATTTGAGAGAAACGAGGGCTCCCCATGACTTCTTGAACCACAAATCCTTAGACTCTATTAGTTGAGGATCTCTCTTAGCTTTGGATGGTTAGACACAATTTTTTGACAACCCACTGCTTGAGAATATATGATGCAAGCCCGGAATGCTGCAAATGAAATATGGAAATGGTAGCTCATTAAACTCGTTGGCTAGGTCTCCATTTACGATGACTTTGAAAAGTGCAAAAACTTTCAGCAGTACCGATTGGACTCTACAATATTATCAAAAATATTTTGTCCAGTTTTGACGATCAGTTTTGACGAACTTGAAGACTTGCTGCATACACAGGAAAACAAAGTTCCAAGAGCTGTATCATGCTATGGGTGTAAAATATGGAAATATGGATGAGCGATGGGTGCTGAGGCGAATAATTGGAGTGAAGCTAGAGAGGGATCAATGGCAAATTCGATACAACCATGAGCTGTATGAAATTTTTGGCGAACTGGAGGTCTCAACGATTATAGTCTTATAAGGCTGCGGAAGCTGCAATAGGCTACACACATGAATCATATGGACGAACAGCGGATACCCAGAATAGTATTCGTTTGGAGAACTGAAGGCCGGAGACCAGTGAGTAAACCGAGGAAACGCTGGTCTGACTCGGTCGACAGAAACATTTCATCGCTGCTCAGATTTCAAAACTCGATGGCGTGGTCAATGAACTGAGACAGTTGGAGGTCCTATTTACATGAAGCGAAGGCCCGAGGGGGCTGTAGTATCTTATCCGGGTTTCACATATACCCGTTGTAAATAACAGGAAACATATGTCCATCGATGATGAAAGGAAAACTTTCAGGCAGTATATAGCCTGTCTTCCAACATGATCATAGTACAAACGATCCGATAGTATGAAAGAAGCTGCGCCACAGATTATGATGTTAATTCTGATACATCTTAAATTGCAAGAATTTTCTTTGCAGTTAAATTTTTCCAGGTTTCAATAAAGTTTTTTTGTTAAAAGCTGTAATTTTTTTCTTTATAAAAATTTATATTTTCCCCACTTATCCCACAATAGTCGCGCCACAATCCCATCAAAACTCAATACAAACCTCTCAGTCAATATATTTGATGCTCTTTTAATATCCGTCCTCACATTACAGCAACCACTAACGAAATCATAACTTTAACAGAATAATAATAAAGTTTACAACCTTCTTGCCTGTTTGTAATTAACAGAGAAAACCTTAAATCTTGACAAGTTTACAAGCTGCTCCAGTCTACTGCGCTTGGTTACCACCAAAGTACCATAAAATAATAAAACAATCACTCTAAGCTTTCGCCCATGTTCCAGATAAATATGCTGTGGGTAGCCAAAAAGCTAATAAGATTCTACAAATTCGAACGTGTGGATGCTAGATAATGATTGAAAAGAGTTTCTCCAAAACGGATCTATGACGCTTATTTGACTTTTTAGTTTATACATTTATCGTCTTTTCCCTATTCCGTCTTCATTTCTGCCGTTCTTGGCTTTACAGCATTTTGAGTCCTTAAAAGTCAAAGAAGATTTCAAGTTATGTCCTTAATGAAAAAGACATGAAAAGGGAAAGGTAAAAGAGTCAAGTGAATGTTTTGCCATAACAGTTGAATGTTTTATATCTTTTCATGTAAAATGTATACTTTTGATGGTTGGCATCTGTAATTCATACGGAGCTGAGCAATCGATACAAGTTTGAGTTGGGTTAAATTACAGGACATAAATGTGAAGAACGGAAGAATAAGATATGCTTGGTTGGAAATAAAGTTTATTAATCTAACGCATAGGGATTTTATCTAAGCTTTGAAAGTAATAAAATGATTCTGAGCATGTAGGGCGACTTGATATAAGATGAAAAATAGAAAAAAAACCAAAGTTAAGTGTATTTTTGGTTCAGCTGGTTGAGTTGGTTTTTTCATTCTACTTAGGAGAAGTTTTTTTGTGTCGTTTTTTCATAGCAGCAATAAAACCTTTAGCACCCAGCGGTTATATCTTATCAAGGTTAGCGAATACAGGAGTCGAGAATCAATAAATATTCTGCATTAAGGACTTTTGACGGATTATCAATTAATTCAGCTGATGTAAAATTGGGTCACTAATTTTTCATGCTTTTTGTCTACGCCGAGGCTCTGTGATGCACACATTGATGTTTGATTCAGATTCTAACAGTTCTTATTAAACCCTTTCACTTCCCCCTTGGATTCGTTTTCCTTGGAGCTGGTACGATTTAGCACCCTAGGTTCAATTCTGAGGTCCTTTTTTATGTCAGTATTTCTAACATACCATGGAACTCCGAAGATTTGTCTAATGCTTTTGTTTTGCATGGACTCTAGTGCCTTTTTGTTGGTCCCTATGGTCTGGTAGATGGCTGTACTACCATATAGTAGCGTCGGTCGTATTATTTGTTTGTAGATCAGCAGCCGGTTCTTGATATTGAGTTTCTTGGCCTTAAGGAGTGGAGAGAGTTGGGATAGCACATCGTAGCAATGTCCTTGTTTGCTACGTATGTGGTCGGTCCAGGAGAGTTTGTTGTCGAAGGTCAGTCCTAAGTATTCGGCTGTTCTTGACCAGGCAATATTTTCGTTTTCAACAGTCAGAGTTTTCGGTTGTTGCTGTCTTTTTCTAGTTATAAATAATGCCTGGGTCTTGTGTGTGTTTAACATGATCTTCCACTTGCGAAAATACTTCAAAAGTATGCCTATGGAGAGTTGCAGTTTGGTGGTGATGACTCTTGCTTGTCTGGATGAGTATAGAACACTGGTATCTTCGGCATGTAGGGACTTGTGGACATTCAAAGGCAGCCAAGGTAGGTCTGCAGTAAAGATGTTGTATAGTATGGGGGAGATGGGTGATCCTTGTGAGACTCCAGCTTGAATTTGCCGCATGGTTGAGAGGTGGTTGTCAATTTTGACACGAAATGATCTGCCTTTTGGAAATTTGCCAATGATTTGGATGGGCTGCAGTGGCATTTGGGATTCATGCATTTTTTAAATAAATTCTGCATGCCAGACTTTATCGAAGTAAAGTAAATAGCCAAAGCTATTTCAAACATAACTAAACCCGTTGATTTCCTGCGGTTTCGCCGTGTGCTGGCTTGAAGCCAAATTGTTCTTTTGGAACCTTTTCTTTTTCGGTAACAACCTCAGTCGATTTAGTAGCACCCGCTCTACTATTTTTGACAGAGAGGATAATAGGCTAATAGGTCACCAGTTTTGTGGGAACATGAGGCTTTTACCAGGTTTTGGAAGAACAATAAATATTGCCGATTTCCATATTTTGGGGTATTTTCGCAAGCGGAAAATTGCATTTATAATCGCTGTTATTGCATCGTGAATGTTATCCGGGAGCCATTCTACCATGATGTTTGATATTACATCAAATCTCGGTGCTTTCCGTCTGTTCAGTACTTGTATGATGTCTTTAATCTCTTGAAGACAGGTGCTTTGTATTAGATCGGAGTCTGTAATGTCTGACCTCACGAGCCTGTTGGTCAACCGATTGACGTGATTTTCGTGTTCGTCAAGGTCCCCTCATCAGATGAATTTTCATAGAACTGTTGTTCTAGAGTATCTGCGAAGGCCTCCGCCTTACCAGAACTGTCAAATTTGATACCGTAGGTATCAAATTTGACAGTTCTGGTATTTGGAAACCCTTCAGAAAGCGTCGCTCTCAGGCTCCAGATAGCAAGAAGCTCTCCCATTGTTTACTGCGAAATTTCGATATCCGAGCACGAATTTTGTTTGTAACTCGATTCCTCCTCCTTATTAAGTTTTTGATGTCGTTAGGGAGTTCATAGGGGTTTGTCACCCTTGTCAGAGTTGTCCTCTTTTGCCTGTTTTATTTTGTCTGTGATTTCTTCTATCATTTTTTCAGTGTCACTGGCTGTTTCAGGTGTTTAAATAATGGTTTCTTTAGCCAGTGCGACTTGGAAAGCTTCCCAATCAGTTTTCTTCTTTACTTGTAGGGGTTCGTCTATGTATATTCCTCCTATTAAGAAGAGCACCCGTTTGTGATCGGATGAGAGTTCGTCGAGGACTTCGATCCGTACATCGTGTTCAAATGTACGTAATATACCAATATCGAGAGGATAACTATTTCGGTAGCCGCAATATGTTGGTTCGTTGGAGATATGCAAGCTTAATGGATTGTCTGTGATGAATCGATTTAACCCAGTCTCAGCACGATTGCGTCTCACAGCTCCCCAACTTCGGTGATATGCATTGAAGTCTCCGGCAAGAAGTATAGGACCCTGAAAGTTTAGAAGTTTTTTAATGTGCTCAATGGGCATAGCTGCCTGAAGGCGGCTGTATACCGAGACTAGTATGAATTCAAAAGAATCCGTCCCCACTTGAATTGCAGTAGCTTCTAGCGTTTGTAAGGAAGGTGTCAATACGAGATTATGGTTCACATTCCTTCTTACAAGAATGGCTGTTCCGCCTCCTCTGCCTGTTGTTCTGTATTCTCTTTACAGAAAATAGTTAGGGAAGCGTAGGCAATTTCCAGGCTTCAGAAAGATTTCCTGGATGAGAATGATGTGAAACTTATAATCGAATATAATTTGAGTCAACTCACCAGTCTTATGAAGCAGGGAATTTGCATTCCATGTGAGAATGGTTAAATGATCTATAAAGCTCATTATTGTTTCTTTGTCAGTGTGCTACTGATGCTATTTTTTTATGCAAACATTCCCTGAAGCATTTTCCTCATCATGTCTTGCATCATGGTTTGGAACTGTGCTTGCATGGTGGCAAAGAGTCTGTCTATGTTGTTGTATGTGTTTAGTAGAGTGTTTGCTTGTTTTTGTGTGTTTTTATTTTGTTGTTGTGTAGATGTTGTGGTGGTTTTATTGCTTTTTGCAGCTGGAACTTGTGCGAACAATTTCCTGACATTCACTGCATTTCAAGGACATCCATCATTGTTGGCTGGATGTTTTCCGTCACAGTTTACACATTTTGGCTTTTCCTCTGCTTTTTTAACGCATTTTCCCATCGCATTTAATACAACGGGCCTGTGCGTGACAGTTTTTGGAGGAGTGCCCAAACTGCTGATAGTTTTGGCACATACACTACCTGTCAAAAGTTTGAGACCACTATGAAAAAAATATGAGAAAACAAATAAAAGTCAAGATATTTAAAACTTTATGGAAAACTGGATTTATTATCATTTTACACACAAGATTTAAAACTAAAAAAAAGAAGAAGTCTTGACGAATACAGTGTTCTTAATAAAATACACACAAGAGAGTTTAAACAGATTTTTCGTCGAAATATCCTCCTTTGCACTTTATGACTTCTTTTACTAATCTAGGCATGCGAGCAATTAATTTAACTATAGTCTCTTGCGAGATATTATTCCAGCTCTCCTCCAATGCATTCCACATGGCCTGCTGTGAAGATGGACACTGTTCCCGAACGTTTCGATCGAGCTCTTCCCACAAAAGTTCAATGGGATTAAGATCGGGGCTTTGAGGTGGCCAGGTCATGTTTTCTAATACTTTTTCCGACTGTTTTTTGTCTAAATAGCTTCTACACAATTTCGAACTATGTTTTGGATCATTGTCCTGTTGGAAAATAAATACACGGCCGATTAACTTTATTTCGGAGGGAATGGCGTTTTTCTCCAAATTTTTTTATGTTGCTCCTTTTTCATTATGCCTTTGATTTGGACTAGATTTCCAATCCCATAGCCAGAGAAACAACCCCAGACCATAACAGATCCGCCACCATGCTTGAGAGTCGGCACTATACACTGCGGCATCATCTCTTCTGCGGCGGAGCGTCGGACGAAAATTCTTCTTTTTGACCCGAACACTTCAAATTTTGATTCGTCACTCCAAAGAACTTTTCTGAAGTCTTCTTCGCTCCAGTCTCGATGGGTTAGGGCCCATTGCATCCGTTTCTTTTTATTCTGCAGTTTTAACAGAGGTTTACGCACAGCAACGCGGCCAAACAACTTGGCGTCTCGCAATCGTCTTTACACTGTAGACACCGACACAGGTTTTTCCCGAGATTTGTTGATATCTACACGAATTTTTGGGGCTGTCAGACGTCTATTCCGCTTGCTGGTCACCACAATAAATTTGTCTTCACTAGAAGTTGTAGCTCTTGGTCTCCCAGAGCGCGGACGATCTTGATTACTGCCGGTTTGTTTGTAGCGCCCAATAGTGCGATGAACACAAGTCTTCGATAACTTGAGTTGACTCGCTATCTGACGTTCAGATTTGCCTTCGTTGTGGAGAACAACGATGGCAGATCGCGTTTCAACACTAATTTCCGGAACTTTTCCCATTTTAGAGATGTCTTGACTGTCGGAACCACAAGATCAGACTAACTGTGGATAACTGTAAATAACCAGACAAACGCAAGGTTAAAATAATAATTAAAAATATTTTGAGAATTTAGAACAATTGTATTGTAAGTTGATGTAAAAAAAAAGAAGCGCCAGCTGCGGTAATGAGGTAATAAATTTTTAACAATTGATCTGTCGGCCTACCTCTTCCGCGGCTAACATTGATGTTTGGATACAATGCTTGTTTATTGCCCTTTCCTTGGCTTCTATACAAAAGAATTAACTTTTAGGCAATCTTTATGAACAATAGAATATGCAGGTGTGCAGATTACTATTTATCGTCAATATTTTCTAAAATATTTACTAATAACAAAAGTTTTTATAAGTGGTCTCAAACTTTTCACCGGTAGTGTAACTTGTCCTGTACGGGGGCGTTGCGCTTCGGTAGTGCATATGAGGTGACATATTGCCCTTCTGTTGTATATGCCAGTCTCAGATTTGGGAAGGAGGACCTTCACCAACCTGGATGGCCCATCTCTTAACTTTATGTAGTGGATTTCGATGGGATGAAATCCTTAGCTTTCCCTCAATTGCTCCATGAGCTCTTTATTGACTCGGCGTTGTTCTGCCAACTCCAAGTTTACCCCAATAAGTTGCTGTTGAGTTGCTTCATTAAACTGTGCCAGTTTGCGAAGCTTTCAATTGGCCAATAAGCAGAGTGATCTGCTGATCTTTGTCCATAGTGGATATATCTGTCATATCCACAACCCATCCAAACCAAACTCAAACACTATAAAATTTATCCAACTATTTAAAGAATTACTATATAATCAAAATAATACGCTCTCGCAACCAAGGAAAGCAAAAATCACTCACCCATAAGACTCCGTGCCTTTTTGCCAGCTTCTTATTTCTTCTTCTCGTTAAGGTTCTTCCCTCCTGCTCGCACTTTTCACTTTTCAATCACTAACTATATTCACTGACTATATTCACTCACTAATTGACGACTTCTACAAGACTCCTTTCATTTGATACTCCACTCAACTAAATAGAGGAAACGTTGTTGTCATTCCTCTCATTTTCTGCAACTTGCAAAAGACTACGCCCAATGGATGGCAATATGCACACCACTACTTAGGACACGAGAGTATGCCCTTCGTGGTAAGCCCCACGTAGGTGAAATAATATTGTTAGAACAAGAGGCGCCGTCTTTGGCTATCTTTAAAGAAGCTAGCTTCGTTTCGTCTAGCCAATTGCATGCTACACTCCTCAGGTGCAAGTTCGGTAGCATACAGAAACCAAGTCAGCCTTTTTTAAAGGTAGCCAAAAAAGAAACTTCTTGTTCTAAGAACAATCCACTCAACTAACTTGATAAAACTTTTTTCCAGGATAGTTTCAGTATACCTCCTTTAGTGTATACCAATTTTGCAAAGAGCGTCGAGAATTCCATGACCAGACACAGAAAAGGAACGACCTTTACTGGCTCCATGTATCCAAGATCCTTCCCAGTATGTCTCCACGTAATGCCAGAAGATGGTCTGGTATTTGTTTGAAAGATTGTACAAGTGGATTCAACCAATTTTGAAAACAACACCTATTAACCTGTACAGGAATAAAAATTTAGACGCCCTTTTAATATTTCATCTTCTATATCAACACCCACAAAAGTTTATCTCTATCTGTCAGTTCATTCTTTGCTTACAAGCCATTTGAAGTTAATGTGCCAGAGAATTTTTGAACAATGGATAGAACCGAATATCATGCAGTGATAAAGTTTTTTGCTTTGGAAAGTCTATCAGCAACAGAAATTCATATAAAAATGTTCAAACTGTTATCAAAATCTGCTCCTTCATTTTAAACTGTGCATCGAAATCGATAGTTTTTCGAGTTTAAACGTGGTCGTACAACCATTAAAAATGAGCCACACAGTAGACATCTAAAAAGTGCAACAACACCAGAAATTATTGAGCAAGTCTATGATATTATTTGTAAAGATCCAAGTGCGACTAAGCGTAAACTTGCCGATACCATCGATATCTCAAGTGAATGAGCACTCTATATTTTGCTCGAAAATTTACGTTTAAAAAAGCTATTAAGAAAGAAGTGCCATATTTGTTCGCAATTCTACAAAAGCTGAATTGAAAATAAATTTGTAAGCCTAATTTGGAGCGTTTGAAGCAGAATCAAACCAATTTTGTGCGTCGTTTTCTAACTGTAAATGTAACTTGGACTTAGTGTCATAATTTCTAAAGTAAAACAAGAATATTCTAAGTAGACTAAAGCAGGTTGTTCAGCTTCAAAACATGTCAAATAAGAACGATCGGCAAAAAAGTTATGGCATCAGTTTTCTGGGATTCAAAAGAGATTTTGTTGATTAATTAACTTTAAAAAGATAAAATATTCAACTTTGAGTATGATTGCAATCTCTTCGACTAGCTGAATAAAAAAGTTTGTGAAAAAAACCAGGCTCACAGAAAAAAAATCATCTTTCATCAAGACAATGCACGTCTCCACACAAGTTCTTTGACGATGACTAAATTGAAAGAATTAAAATACAAAATGCTTGAATTCCCACAATATTCACCAGACTTGGCTGTCTACCACTATTACCCCTTCAAGAATTCGAAATGATTTCTTCGTGAAAAAAGTTTTTCATCATATGAAAAAGCTATTGCAGCCACAAAGCAGCCTTTTGCAAACCTCCTGAAAATCATTACAAAGATGGTATTAACTTATTGGAGTATCGTTAGATTTTCTCTTTATGGTTGGGGTGTGAATACTGTTTACGCACTAAGTTTGAGGTTTGCATGCTTACAAGCGGCCGGAGCACCCACTAAAAACTTCCCGTGACAACCCGAGAACCTAGCCTGGAACCGTTTGACACATTACTTTGGGCCAGGCCTCGTTTTCTTACGCTGCGAGGCACCTTCAAGCTGAGGGGTCCCTCTTCTGGTGGGAGGGGAGACGGAAAGAGGAATAACCAGAAAAGGGATCCGCCAGTCCCGACTTCCCTGGCTGCTGTGAGTCCCTTTTATCTTCATCACTCGAGCATAATGTGCCACATGGTTCTATTTGCCAACCAATCCCAGCAGCTTTGTGGCTATCCTATCCAGGGGGAGCTCTCCCGTATCCCTGTAGAGGTCTTGTCACAGCTTAAACCATTTCCCACATGCAATAAATATGGTGTACGCACCGTCTACCTCTCCTGGGCAATAATGACAATCGGTGTACCGTGACTTCCAATCTTGTGCAGGTGAGACTGAAAACTCCCATCCTCGCTCAAAAGCTGGGTTAGATAGACGTCAAGGTTACCACGCTTTCGATTTAACCACGATCTCACATCCCCGAATGAGGTTCACAGGCCACGTTCACTTCGTAAAAATCACCCAAGACTGCTGCCAATCGTTGAGTGAGTGCTGTCTCTCTTCGCAGGCAACCGTCTCCTTTGCGCCCTCGCGCCTGCAATAACTCTCACTGTTAAATCAGGGGCTGTTGGATATGAATACGCAATCCTCATTGTTCCTCTTCTCTGTTCCTGTACCAAGCGTTTTCGGTATACCTCCTTACTAAGAGCATTGCCCATATTTCGACTTCATATTGTGGCACCGACCCTTTAGCACTCATCAAGAGGCGTCTTCTTAATGGGCTGGGCCGTCCTACGTTGGCATAAGTCCACCCAGAGCTGATACGCACGAAGCGAGCTTCTCAGCCGTTGCCCTGATTTGCTCAGAAAAACTCATCTTTAAGTCGATCAGTAGCTCCATGTACTTCATCACTGGTTTCCATTGAATTAGTGTGTCTCCGAAACAGACCATCTTTACTCTAGAAATCAAGTCAAGAAAACCACTTCACTTTTCGGTAGACTGAAGACACGAAAAGTCATTCAGTCTCTCATTTGGCACAATAGCACACCTAGCCTAAGTTGCCCTAGTTCAACGATGCGTTCAGTTACTAGAGTCACAATATTACCCACATAACCCATCAAACGTGACTCATCTGGCATCTCCAGTCTCAGTAGACTGCCGTAAGACACATTCTGCAGGTGAAGATCAAGGATAAATCCCCGTGCGGCACCTAATGTGACTTTCATACTTCATTAGCCCTGTCTCCTGCCATTAAGCAGGCTTCGGTCTTTCAGGTAGTCCCTAAAAAGCCGCATCTAATATTTTGGAACTTGAAAAGGGATTTTCAGCGTATCCAGAATATTAATCCCTTTTGCGGGGCCGTTGTTTCCTTGGAATTAAGAGTTTCTATTACGGGATTCGATGAGCTTAGAATGGAATTAGCAATGTATTCTCCATCAACTTGGTCCATGCCAGTGCACAGCATGTCCTGCTTGATGCTTACCGGCAACTTGATGAGGCTTTGCGTTCAGGGTTGTAGGGTAACACTTTCCTTCCAGATCACTTGGTGTTCTTCGTCATCGTGTTTGTCACGCTCAATTTCAACATTCCTGTTGGGGGTATCATACTTTGGACCATACGCCTGTGTTCTCCAATGTCTGAGGTTGGCGTTGATGTTGTGGTGTATTCTTCGTTCTTACCTCGACTGTACCCGTAGAAGCCTGGACAGGTATAAGAACTCTGACCTCGGTTTGTGCTGATACGGGCTCTGCACTTAGAGATGACCTTCTTGGACTATGCTTGATGTCGTCTCAGTCTCGCTCTGTGGTTGTTGAGTCTTTCCTGTTGTGACCCCCAGTGGAATCGCAAATTCCTCTGGACTTAGCCTAGTTTGAGGAAAGGTTAGTTGCCTCCTTGATCCCTCAACAATACAGTTGTGGGATAGGAAGTCAACTAAAAGTCCATTATTATGTTTGCCAGCATTCGTGTCCACTACTCGAAACATACATGGCAGTGAGTTTGGGAGTTTGAAATTATCTTGTGTTGAACCAAGTGTTTCCCCTTCATCAAAGGGCTTATTAGTATCAGCATATTTTGTTCGTCAATCAGTCAGTCGCCCTTTAGTACCTCTGTCTTGATCAGGCTTATTTTTGGGCCTATATCGGGAGTGGATTGTACTTGTTTCTTTTTACTTATATCTAGTGGTAAGGTTGCTGATATTAGATTCAACTTGATTGCTTGTTAAGTTTGTTTGTTCTTGTGGAATTTGTGGTGAGGCCCGCTTTTATTTGGTGTCCTCTTTTCAGTGACCTCTGTCTTGCTTATTATTGTCGAGCCGGGGATTTTCGGCTTGACTGTCCCCCGTCCCCCTGAGTTTTGGATTCCTATCTTGTTTTTTGTCTGCAATCGTTTAACCACGTGCGTTCTTCATCCACAGAAGTCACACACTACTTGGATATGGCAAACACTGGGGGACTCTATTTTTGCAAGCTTTCTGGTCGTGTCCATATTCTTTGCACGTCGCGCAAAAGGGAGTGTTTTTGTGACCAAGCATTCAGAATATGTGTGAACTTTCTTGTTGCAGAAACTATACGTTATTCTCTTGGTGATGTTAGCTGTTTTATTTTGGTTGATAGTGTTTGCTGGGCCAACAGTTTGCTATTGCTGGTTTTTCGTGTTTGCCAGTTGTGGCAGACAAAAATTGGGGAGTTATTCATGTAGCCCTGTGTTGGAATCCATGGATTGTTTTGACCTATTAGTGGTTGTAACTGCGGGTGCAACTGGGATGTGCCGAGGAAAGTGCTTGCTGAGGTAGAAGCTGTGTATATAATGTCCCCTGTTGCAGCTTCTCCATGTTTAAACCTTTGGCTACTAGTCCCTCAAACGTTTTGGTTTATTGTGCCAGGAGATACTGGCAAAGGTACGGATTTGTTACTCCACTCTTGAAAGTGCCTGCCGCAAAATCTTCCAGTTGTTTTTTGGCAAACTTGCACGCTTCCGCAGAATATTTTACGGAAGTGGGTTCCTGGCAGCGTGCGAGTAAGTGCCTTATCCATGATGTATATGATAGGAGTGATTCTGTGGGATTTGGTTGTGTTGTAATTAGGGTTTTGACCAGTTCCTGGTAAGTTCCCCGCGGTAGATAAACCGTTGACAGAAGCTCTTCTGTGACTTCAATATTAGTGAGGGAGCTTGCGGCAATAAGTTGGTAAGCTTCACCGTGGATTCACGTGGGAAAAATTTGCATAAACACTACGCGTTCCTGTACTTCTAGACATGCCCGCACTTGCTTACTGCAACCTAAAAATGTTGGACTTGGGGCGCCAGAGAAAATTCGGATCATTTTTAACATTAATTTTGCTACTTTTGCGTAGTCAGCCATTGTGCTAATTTTATTTTTCCTGTTTGGACTTTCACTAAGCATAAGGAGTGCATGTGACAGATTCTGTGACTTATTCCAAATTGGACTTGTATCTAAGGTTAGCTTCTAGTCTTGGAAAGTTATTAACACAGGGAAAGATTGTGATAGGTCGAGACTATTAGTCCGGTCCTACGCAAATCCACCAAAAGCTTTGATTTCCTCTTGGAATAATCTTGCTTCTTCTTTAAAGTCTTTGATTCATTTTAAACGCTCTTGGTGAGCTTGTTCGATGCTGTCTGTATACAAGTGTGCTTGTTTGACGTGGTAATGGTAGGAGTCTCGTTGTACCTTGTATTCTTGGGAAGGGTTTGACTTACTTGTTGATGTGTATATTTTCCCGACCCTTAAGACAATTCCTGATGTACCCGCTTAGGATTCCTGCCCAAGTCCAAGTCCAATAATTTATCTGAAATTCGGTTTTAGTTTTACCGAATGTATGTATGTTTTATTTGATTCTCGGTATTCTTACAGTGTCAGGGGCCGAGATGCAGCACGGGGATTTTGGCGAAGTGCTTCCTCCAGTACAGCTTTGGGGAGAAGAGTCCTCACTTCTGCTGGTCTAGTCAGTCCGATGGGGTGGGCTGCATACAGAGCCTCCGAGCATTCCCGGGGGTTCTTGCTGGTAGATGTGGCCTGTAAAGAGTTCAAGAGATAGTAAGGAAAATTTCAGGATTCTAAAACTTATAGCAGGACTTTTGCTCAAAGGCTCGTTACCATCAGCGGGCTTGTTAAAAGTCTAAGGGCCACTTGGGCCAGCGTCATTGAGGTCTACCTGGAGGGCTGAGACAGCCTAAGTTCCACTCGGAAAGACCACTGTTGACCTGCTCTAGAGGGCGTTAAGCGGCTCAAGTTTCACTTAAGCAGGGTTTCCTGTTGAGGGATCTCGTAACCCTGGAAGGCATGCGAGAAGCTTGTGTTCACCTAGGTCGTAAGCATCCTGTTATTCAACCTTGGAAAGTGCTTAAGCAGCCTAAATTCCACTAGAGTTGATCTTCAGATGTTCCTGGAAGGCCTGCTAAAGCCTGAGTTCCACTCTTCTTTTTGAATGTGCATTTTTCAAGGTATTTGTGAGCTCTGGTGCCAAATTGAAAGAGGTACCAACAAAATGCCTACGTTTCAGAACATTTTTTCGAAGGAGCACGAGAACGAGATCCTCTAAACCAACTTGGACTACGCCTAAATATATTTAATTTTACAAATGCTCGCATTAATTCAGCAACTTGAAGTGTCACCTCTGAAACCTGTTTTTGTATGGCCGGATTGCTTGTCACTTCGGAGATTTTATTTGCACATGGGGCCAGATCCGTAAAAGAACTTATAAGAGTTGCATGCAGAAATCGCCTGCATGTTTTCTGGTAATCCATAAAGTTCTGAGCAAATCGATACTGATTTTGCCCCTCCAAATTATTGCATTTGTGTAGAGCAATGGATTAGGGTACACTCTGCTTTCACAGCGACTCCGAAGCTTTAACCTCGGTGGCGGCATCGAGTATGAGCTTCTGATGCTTCTGTCGGGACGATCAGTCCACTGAGCTTTGAAGGGTGCTAATTTAAAAATTAGGTGATAACCACAGAGTTGAGCGTAATGTTGAATATATCGCCTCAAATTCCGTTACGGTCATGAAATGTGATGCTCTAGCGAAAAATTTCAAAGCCAAAGTTTGGTTTTAGTTTCTTCTGCGGTGGATGAGATTTATCAGCAATTGACTAAGCTTTGGATTCTCACTTGCAAGTAATCTTGAAATTAATGGTTCTTTTAACACTGTATACGAGTCGAGATTTGCGCTAGCAGAACTATTAACCAGATCCGAAACAATACGAATCACTTCTGCGTCCAGAGCTACCATAAAATATGGCAAAATTTTGTTTGCTCTGTGGTGATTCCTGCCAGAGCAAACTAAACTATATCGGGTTATCCCTTCCAAAAAGAAGGTAGCTTAACAGTAACTGCTCCAATACCAGAAGTGGTACCTAAAAATTCGTCATTATTCTAGGTCGCGGTTGAAAACAACAAAATTAGATGGTAAGTCAAAAAAAACCAGTGAGTACAAATTCTTATTAAAAATATATTTAGGCCCTAAAGGTTTGAGGTTTCATTTGGCAGGTATACTCCTCCTGTCTCAGGATAAACCCTTCCTCTTTAGACGAGCTAATCTACACAATAAAATTTTATTTTTAAATATGAAACTTAAATTTGAGTTTTAAATTCAATAAGATATAATTTAATTAATTGAAAAGAAGATAAAATTTAATGATAAGATTATTGGCTCAACAATCACTACCGTTAAATGGCTATACCGGTAATAGAGACTAACTGTTTTTTTTTTACGTTGATTGAGTGTCGTGCGCAGTCCCAGTAGACCGGTTGGTAGGATTTCAATCCATTAAGGTATATGCAACCTGTGGCCTTTAAAGACCAGTGCCAACGTTCAATTATCTCGTTTGTCGCAGTATGATATGCCGTCGTTTGGGTTTTTCTGTAGCCGACTAAGCGTTTTAGTGATTGAAATAGGATGGATTCAAACTGGGAACCCAGATCCGACGTAAAAATGCTCAAGACTCCATCGCGTGCAATCCAGTTGGAATTTCATACGCCGAGATAGTTTTCATAGAAATCGCTTCAGGCCATCTTGTAAATCGATCAATCATCGCTAAGACATACGAATATCCTTTTGACGGGCTCAGTGGTCCAAAGATGTTAATATGCACGTGACTAAACCTTGTATCAAGCATATCTATTGGACCTTGCGCAGGCTTTTCATGTCGTCCAATTTTACTTCGCTGACATGGGAGACAAATCCACTGTAAATTGCCTGCAGCTCCCGATCATAAACACTGTTTTTGCGCTGCGCTTCGCTAAGCTTCTTGAAGAAGAGTCCAAGCAGTTCCCAAACGATACTGTTCAATTGCTCGAGAACTGCTCCTATTGTAGTGTCAGAAACGTTGCATTTGACTGCCAGCGTAGCATTTTCGATTAGGTGTCGGAGCAAAGTTGCGTTGGCAATTTGGTGCTTGCCTTCGTCAAAGGCTGCATCTTCTTGTGGGGTCCAACCGATGGCACGGTTATCTTTTCTCCTTGCTCATTGAGTGGTGCTTGAATGGCTGCTGAATTTCTAAGAGATTTTCGATAGAAATTTATCGCACCTAGAAGTCTGCGCAAGTCCATGATAGTTGCTGGGTTTTTAAAGTTTGCGATTGTTTCAACTCTTGTTGGAATAGGCCTTATACCGTGATGTTCGACGAGATATCTAAGATATTCAATAGTCAGTTTTTCAAATGTACATTTCTCTATATTTAAAGAAAGGCCATAGTCATACAGTCTGTCCAGGATGATTATTAAATACTCATGCTGTTCTTCGTGTGCCTTAGAGGCAATTAACATATCGTCAATGTACGAATACGTAGAGCGTCGTCAATTTAACGCTGAAAGGTTTGCGTAGCGTTGGACAAACCAAACGTTATCACCTTAAGCTCGAATAATCTGAATGGCGTTATAATCTCAGTCTTCGGAACAGCCTCAAGAGCGGGCGGAATTCGATGGTATGCCCACATCAGGTCGAGCGCAGAAAAAACCGTGCATCCACTGAGTCTGCGAGCAAATTTACTAAGATGAGCAATCGGATATTTATCCGGGATGGTGATTGCATTCAAACGACGATAGTCACCACAAAGTCTCCACTGGCCAGTTTACTTTTGGACTAGGTGTAGTGAACTTGCCCACTGACTGCTTGATGGGTGACAAATTGTTTGTTGTAGCATGAATTCAAATTTCACTTTGGTACATTCAGCTTCTCACGTATTAGGCATCTTACCTTTTCTGCAACAAGAGGGTCTTTTGTTACAATGTGATGGTAAATGCCATAACCTTCCAGGTATCAGATGGTACAGTTAAATTGACATAATCTTTCAGCAGATCGTAGTGCTCCGAGTTTCTTTTATCGTAGTAATGATAGCATTGGCTTGGTTGGTAAATTTAGCATTAGCTTCTAATTGAGTTTCGCTGTCAACCAACTTCTTCTGACGTAAATCTGCCATAAGGCCAAAGTGTAACAATAAATCTGCTCCGAGTATTGGTTGCCTTACATTTGCAGCTACAATTCTCCAAGCAAACAGTCAACGAAGCCCAAATTATTCACGGCGTATAGCTCCAATTTCCCTGGAGTAATGTGACTTTTGTCTCATAGCAGGACTAAAATATCGGCTCCAGTACCAATGAGGAAGCGAGTTCCGCTTTTCCGATCATGGATTATTAGTCGACGATTGTTACCATGAAGTTGGTCGTCCTCGGCCACCGTAATTCGGGACGACGAATTTAGTTTGCCGAATCCGCTTTATCATTGGCAGTCCACTGGCATGGCGGACGACAACTCCGGCCACGCTTTCCAAAACGCTTATGGAACAAACAAAAACCGTCATTGGCGTGTGAATTTGATTGGCCTCTTCACTAGTTAGTTAAAATATCATTCCTTGACTCTCTGTGGACTGCCGCAACACCGGAAGGCTGCTGAAGTTTAATGATCAAATCCACCATTCTCGATGTCAGGCTCGCTCATTATTACAAGTGCAACATGAAAATTTAGCGTTTATTCTCCACTCGATCACGTCGGGGTCACCAAATGTGGGCACTTAGTCTATAATGTAAACACAAACAATTTCAAACATAACTATGACTTATTACCCATACAAAATACATAAAACGGGTGAAATAATTTAGCCACGTCTAAATACGCCGGCTGCAGCAGGAAGAAGGAAATCTCGTACTCTTGCCGCTTTCAGCGCTGCTAACGGTGAACACCGTAACTTTAGCCAGTAGTAGATGTGTTAATCACTACAACGTTACTGCCTATCATGACACCTGGCTGTCAGAGTGTAGCGGATGTCGGTGGCGGTCGATGTTTATTTTATAAATGAAATACTATATTTATAACAACAAACAATAATTTTATTTTAACAAAACTTTAGAATATTGCGCGCGTGAACGAGTGCTCGCCGTATCGTGACGTGAAGCGTTCTGTTTCTTCTCTGCATTTCCATCCTTTATATATCCGCGGCAATGATAGCGTTGTGAGAGATTTGGGATGCTCGCGGTTTTTCCCGGACTAATTGCACACGGCGTTTCGTCATAACTTTGCGTGTGTATCGTTGCCGCCGCATCATCCCCTTGCCAGTGATGAAGTCACGTTGAAGATGAGTGCATTACGATTTACTGGGATCCGGCTTGGTAGCGTTGTACGAAGCGAACCCGTCGTTCTGATCGTCGAAGTTTCTGTTGCTGCTGCTCTTGTAGCTGCAACCTTGATCTTTCTGCGACAGGGTTGTTGGTAGGATCTAGTTGGGTTTCCGTCTGTTGATTTGTCTCGTTGCTGATAATGATTTCATGGTCTTTTGGAGTCATCTCGTTCAAGGTGTACGCGGGTTTTACTCGGTAGATTGATACCGTGATATCTTTTCCTCTAATCCTTATGATAAAAGTCTTTTCGCCACGTTTGATTACCTCATATGGGCCATCGTATGGCATTTGCAAAGCGGTTTTAACAGCATTATGTCGTAAGAAAATGTGTGTTGTTGTAGCGAGGTCCTTGAAAATAAACGGTGTGCGTGCACCATGTCAGCTTATTGGCACTGATTTTATTTGCTCGAAGTGTCGTCGTAACTCCTTGATGAATTGTGCTGGTTCGTTGTCTGCGCATGCAGGTTCGAAGAATTCTCCTGGAAGGCGCATGGGTTGTCCACATAACATCTCAAAGTGAGATGCACCTAAGTCTTCGTGGATAGTTGCTCTGATGCCCATGATGACAGTGGGTATGATTTTAGCCCACTGTTCGTGCTGGTGGCATCAAATCGCTGCTTTTAATTGGCGATGAAAACGCTCTACCAACCCGTTGGCTTGGGGATGGTATGAGGCTGTTCGCAAATGGTTGGTGCCCGAAAGACGATTGAGAGAACCAAATAAATTCGATTCAAACTGGCACCCTTGGTCAGTTGTGACTCGCAGTGGGGTTCCGAAATGGCTTATCCATCCTTCCCAGAAGGCTCTAGCGACTGTTTCAGCTTCCTGGTCGTGAATCGGTATGGCCTCTGGCCAACGTGAGAGACGGTCCACGCAGGTGAGACAATATCTTATTCCCTCTGATATCGGCATGATTATAATATCTATATGCACATGTTCGAGTCTCGTGGAAGGTGGTGCCCATTCGCGGCAGTCCTTCTTAACAGCTGGCCAGATGAATCGTTGTGCGACGAGCTTCGCAGTTGCATTTCTGCCTGGGTGAGAGTGGCGATGTATGGATTCGAATGCGGCTCTCCTGAAAACTGGTGTGATATACGGTCGGGCTTTTGCTGTTGAAGTGTCGCAGAAAATTTGAGCGTCCGTTCCTGGGACATGTATTTGCTTGAGTTGCAAAGACGTTTTCGAACGTAAAAGAGCTTTTAGTTCCTCGTCGTTCTCTTTTGATTTTGCCAACTCAGCGTAATTGATGGGTGCTTCAATTGCCTCGATTCGCAACAGAGCATCGGCAACGATGTTATCTCTTCCCGAAATGAGCCGAATATCGGTCGTAAACTGGCCAATGAAGTCAAGGTGCCAAGCTTGACGAGGTGACGTCTTGTCGGGTTTCTGCCGGATGGCGAATGTCAGCGGCTTATGGTCTGTGTAGACCGTGAAAATCCTTGCTTCTATCATGTGCCGAAAGTGCTTGATAGCGAGATAGATTGCCAATAATTCTCGGTCAAAAGCGCTGTATCGGCACTTGGTTGGGCTGAGTTTTTTTGAGAAGAAAGCGAGTGGTTCCCAATGTCCATCAACTCGTTGTTGCAGAGCTGCACCTACGGCAATGTCAGAAGCGTCACAAAATACTCCCATTTCTGCATCGACTTTGGGGTATGCAAGGAGCGTTGCTCGCGCTGTCTCGTTTCGTTTTTTCGAACGCTTCTTCGGCTGCTGGTGTCCACTGGAGCAGGGCGTTCCCTTTTATTTTATCGTGCAGCATGTTGTTTAACGGTGCCTGTGTGTTTGCGCAACTTGGCATGCCAATTCTGTAAAAATTGATCATGCCCAGATACCGACGAAGTTGCTTGGCGGTTGTTGGCTGAGGGAAGCTGAGAATCGTTTTAACCTTTTCCGGTACTGGTTTGATGCCATCATTGGAGATGAGATAGCCAAGAAAGGGTAATTCTTTGGTGCCGAACTTGCATTTTGACACGTTGATAATTATGCCGTATTTTGCCAACCGTGTGAAAACTTCTCTTAAATGCTCCAGGTGTTCCTCCGAGGTCTCGGATGCCGCTAAAATACCGTCCAAATATGCGAAGACAAAGTCCAGACCTCGAAGTCCTTCATCCATGAACCGTTGGAAGGTCTGTGCAGCGTTTCGGAGTCCGAAGGTCATGAATGGAAATTCGTGAAGGCCAAAGGGCGTTGTTATTGCCGTTTTATGGATGTCCTCTTCAGCCACGGGTATTTGATGATACGCTCTCACCAGATCAATTTTCGAGTATACCTGCTTGCCGTGAAGTGCCTGTTTGTACCTATCAGGGACTGTGCGTGCATTGAGTGCATGATAATCTCCGCAAGGTCGCCAACCTCCATCCTGTTTTGTTGCCATGTGTAAAGGTGCTGCCCAGCTGCTAGATGATGGACGTGCAGTGCCGAGTTTAACCATGGCGTCGAATTCCCTGCGTGCAGCGGTGAGTCTTTCAGGATCTAATCGACGAGGTTTGCTCGTTGTTGGAGGCCCAGGCGTCGATTGGATGTAATGCCTGGTATTATGACGTCTCTCTGGAGCGCGGCCATCGGGGCGCGAGATATCCGGGAATTCTGCAAGAATCGCGTCATATAAGGTATCACCAGAAACGACCTTGATAGTAGGTGTATTGGTGCGAAAAACACGACCTTTTGAGGTTAGTTGCGTTGCCTTGTCGATGAGTTGGCTTTCTTGAATATCGATCAGCAGTCCAAAGTGTGCCAAGAAGTCAGCTCCGATGATCGGTTTGGTGACGTCAGCCATGACGAAGTTCCATGGAAATGTGCGCCGCAGGCCAAGGTCGAGTGATAACGCTGTCATTCCGTAGGTAGCTATCGTGGATCCGTTAGCGACTGCAAGTTCATACGAAGTCTTCTTGAGTGGGCTTTTGATTGCTAATCGAGGGAACATGCAAAGATCGGCGCCCGTATCGATTAGGAAGTGTTTCTGACTTCCCCGGTCCACAATAAATAGGCGGCGTGTTTTTTGGCTAGAATCGCTGGCCGCCATTAGCGATTGCCGTTTGCGTTTCCCGACGGTTTACATGGTGATCTGCATTTCTTTGCTTCGTAGCCAAATCTAGAATGGTACCAGCGCAAGCCCTCTGCATCCTGGTGATTCCGTGCTCTTGAATTACTACGATTACGTGAGTTCGATCGTCTGTAATCTTGGCGGGAAGGGCGACTCGTCGATCGCAGTATTTCTACTTCTTGCTGCAATTTTTCCATCTGCTGATTTAGGCTCAGTGTGAGCTGTGCGAATCTCGCTCCAAGCTCAGCTACGAATAGTGATGTTGCTGGCGTGATCTGAGCTACGTGGGATACACCGCTCCTAGTCAGTAATATGATCACGTCTGCAAGTTCGGCTGCTTTGTCGAGAGGCTGGTCCTTCTGCGTGGCCATAATGGCTTGCGTCTGCACCGGCAAGCGGCTGGTCCAGATTGTCCGTATGATTTCCTCGTTGAACGCATTGCCACCAAAAGAACGCAGATCTCTTAAAAATTGCGTTGGTTTTCTATCGCCTAATGTTTCGCCTTCTAATAGTTGTCGCGTCTTCTCTTCCTGCGATGTACTCAGACGTTTAATTAGCTCTCCTTTTAGCTTGCTATATGACTCTTGTGCTGGTGGGTTTAGCACAATGTCTTTCGCTTCGGCCGCGTAGCGAGTGTCGAGAGCAGAAAGCGTTGCGTTGAACTTCGACTCCTCTGTTGTGATGCCCACCACCACGAAATTCCCCTCAATTATCGCAAACCAGAGCGCTGGTTCAGCGGGGGTAAAGGGGGGCAATCGCATAGATATATAGCTTGCGGCTCCTTGTATAACGTCGTTCGGCATTCTGATTACGTCGGGGTCACCAATTATGTAGCGGATATCGGTGGCGGTCGATGTTTATTTTATAAATAAAATACTATATTTATAACAACAAACAATAATTTTATTTTAACAAAACTTTAGAATATTGCGCGCGTGAACGAGTGCTCGCCGTATCGTGACGTGAAGCGTTCTGTTTCTTCTCTGCATTTCCTATCGCGGTTTTTCCCGGACTAATTGCACACGGCGTTTCGTCATAACTTTGCATGTGCAAAGGATTTCCAGGGTTTGAGGATGATGCAAGGACGTTATATGTGGCGACGTGTGTTTATTGCCGTCTGGGTTTATGTTGTTGTTTTTTTTTTTTTTATTGCCGGAAATTTTGTGTATCGTTGCCGCCACAAGAGTATAAAATGACGACAAGTATGCTGCAACATTGAACTGCGTCGTCATATTATCATTACCAAAACTGAATGTCATCTAAAATAGAAAACTCCTTGTAGTAGGCAAAAAATATAAACTTTTCTAGATAAAGATGTACCTAACAGCTTTATCGTTGCAAATTACTCTGAAAATTACCTATATCTGCACACTCAAAGATAATATCCTTGTTTCAATAACAAGTCCCTTATCACATCTACTCAAACTGCAAAATACATTTTCCATTGCCTTGATTTCGCTTTTACGATACCTTAATAAAACCTTTTCCGCAAATTATACATAATATTATCTCAAAGTACACATTTACCTCTTACAAGCCTCCAACATATCCTCACTCCTTTGTAGGAATGCGAAAAAAACATAATCTCCACCTGAATCTTTTTGGCACAAAGTTGAAACCTAATAAAAAATTTTCTTTACTTTTCTCTTGCAGGGGTTTCGGCAAACAAGGATTCCAGTGTAACAGTAAGTATCACATGAATCTATCTTAACTTGTGGCGCACATACATACCTAAAAGTGCACGATAATATGTATATGTGTCCTACATTAACATCCAAAAGCAAAAGTCGAATGATTAGACGACAGAGTTGAACTTTCGTATCTACCAAAAAGGACCTTAAGAAAATATTACTCGTATATGAGTAGAAGCGAAATATGTATGGAAGGAATTTAATTCTGTCATGTCTTCTTTCTTTTTCCAGTTTGTTCGTTTGTCGTACACAAACGTTGCCACGAATATGTCACATTCAAATGTCCTGGCAAGGATAAGGGCGTTGATTCCGTAAGTAGTTATTATCTCATAGAATTAGTATTTTGTTCAATTTTTTCTTGGTTTTATTCATTTAGTAGTACACTATGGGGGGTGGATGAGCAAATGGGAGTGCACTGCAGTGAAGGAAGATTAGAGAATATTTCTAGGAAACTTGTCTTTCGAGGGATGTTAGTGAAATATTTAATTAATCTGAAAGACCGTCAGAGCTTTTCTGCGAAAGAAGGTCATTAATGAAGAATTTTGGCAGCGGAACTTTAACCCTTAATCAAAATTATAATAGAATCCCAGCGTTTTAAAGAAGCAAACGGATGTCAGAGAGTCGTTGAATGCTCGTTCAACTCTTCCTTCCCCCGGTGCGTTCTCTTTACTCATTTATGCATGTTTACACGTGTAGCGCGTCTAATCCATTAAGCCGATGAGCTTTCTTGCTCCGAAGGACCCTTAACATACATAAATGAATGTATATTTTAATAACAACATCAAATAAAGTAAAATAACAATTTTCGGGAAGGACGCTACACATGTATTCATGATTTCTTGTCCCGTTTTTCTTAGAAACGGATTAGAACAAGAAATGAACATCGCATTCACTTATCCACACTTTTGTTATGTTAAGAGCTTTTTGTTATGGTCTTGTCCTTCGTCAGCCAAGAAGAAAGAACGTAACCGACAAAACGTTCCCGCAAGTGAAAGTTTTGTCATTTTCCTTGTCCTCGTTGTCAACGTTATACAATAATATCAAACATACTCGTCCTTAGCATATGCATATTCTGCTGCTCGTTGTCGTAAACCATCACTTTGAGATGACAATGTTTTAAAACATTTTCTGAATTGTATGAGAAGTTGTAAATGATCTTATGTAAGATGTTTGTGAGTGTGTGCAAGCAAATTCAGAATGTCCTGCGTTATTTTTGTTTTTTTTTTTTTCTGAAAGAATATATGGCACATATGCATGAGTCGTATGTTATTTTACACATGTAACATCAAAAAATGTTGTGGATGTCTATAAAATGTTATGAAGTGGAGTAATGACCGTGTCTCTGCCGTGAAGGGATTTTTCTACGATTTCGCTTAGTCCTTGAACGCAGAGTATGAGAAAGGAAGACATTTAGGCATTTTAGCATCTATTAACTGTGATAACGTGGTGTTTATTGTTTCGCGATGTATTTTACGAACTTGTTTATTGCTTCTCAGCACTTCCGCTGATTCCAAATTCATAGAAATACTGTTTTACGATCCCGTCTACTTTGCTACAATTTGTAACACGTGTAAGTATATCCTTTTCCGCAATAAATGTCTTCATTTGCATTGAATCAACTTTGTTCATGTTTCTTTGTGCTTGTAAGGCCACAGATAAAAACTGATACGCTTAAATTTATGGAACAGATTTTGTATTTAAAAGATAGCTTACCAAATCTGCGTTCACAAACAAGGCTGATTTAGAATAAATATATGTATAAGGAAACTCATGAAATATGTAATACGTTCTCAAAATATTAGAGATTTCGAGCTTCGACAGCTTTGAAACACTGTTTTCATGGAAAAAATTGTTTAGCTGGGTGACTGTCAGATTCTTTGGGGAGGACACCACTGCTCGTACTTAGTGACTCACATAAGAACCATTTGCACAAAAAATGAAAGCCGTATTTAATTTTGAAAAATGCCCGATTTGATGCCAGTGTACCTTGGTAACATCAGCAAGAACTGAGACCATGAGTTGATGTATATGTATATTCGAGCAGCCACCAAGGCAGAATATATCGAGCAGCTCTAGTTCCATCAAATATTAGTTCCATCAAATATGGATCCCATATTGACTGGCCCGCCAGAGCCTACATTCCGTCAGAACTCGTCCATTATTGACTTCTTCATCGTGTCTGCCAATGTGGCAAATCTCTCTCATAGTTGGAAGAGTTTCAAGTGTGAAGTATGTGACGCTGAGCCTGGCCATCTCACCTTTTTTTGTGGTTGGGAGGTGAATGCCATTTAGGCACTGGCTGTGGGACTCCCATGCTCGTAAGTGACTGCACCACCCACTAAATACCTCTCCTGTTAACCACCTTACTTTCGTGCAATTCACCCAAGATTGCTGCCAATCGTTGAATGAGTGCGTTCTCTCTTTCCGGGCAATGGTCTCACTCACGTCCTCATTTCAACGCAAGTAAATAGTGCAGTACTCTCTAGCAAGGAGGGCAACAGGTATCATGCCTGCAATGACTCTCACCACTGAATCAGGGGCTATCGGATATGAAGATGCAATCCTCATTACTCTTTTTCTATTTACCTGAGCCAACCGTACGGTATACTTTCTTAATATAAGCGTTGCCCCATATTTTTACTTCTTACAGTAGCACTGACCCTACAGCACTCATCAAAAGGCATCTTCTTGATAGGTTTGCTCCCCTCATGTTGACCGTAAGTCAATTCAAAGCTGATACTGTCGAAGCAGCCTCCTCAGCCATTTCCCTGATTTGCGCAGAGAAACTCATTTTCTATTCGATCAGTAGCCCCAGGTGGAGTGATGGCTTTGATTCGATTAGCATGTCTCCAATACTGATCATCCTTACTCTAGGGATTTTCTTTTCTGTCAAGATGAACACTTCGATTTTCTCCAGTGCTAAATTGAACACTTGAGCAGTCAAAACTCACTCTCTCACTCGGTGCATTAGTATGCCCAGCCTATGTTGCACTTGAATAACGGTGCATTCAACGAACAAAGCCGCATCGTCATTCGCGTGACTCATCTGGCATCTCTGGAACTTGAAAGGGGTTTCCAGCGTATCCAGAATATTCACCCATCTAGTGGAATTGAAGGCGTTCCTTACGTGGAGTGTCACCAACAGGGCAATCCGCTGCATGGTGCGGCTATATGTCTCTGCCTTTAAGACTACGCTCCTTATTTCTGCAATTGCATGACTGGTGGAACTATCTGCTCTAAAGCCGTACTGTCGAGGAGATAGGTCACCAGCAACACAAATCGCACTTTCCCAACCATTTCTAGCATGCATAAAGGGCTGTATATAGACAGCTATTTGGAATTACCCTTCCCCTTGCTAATCAAAGAGTGATTTGCCACCTCCCACCGTACCGGGAAAACCCCATTCTATAAGCAATCGCTGAATGTGTTGAGTTGCAAGTCAGCACAATGGTGAAAGACAAATTGCAACACCTCAGCTAGAGCACCATCTGGACCTGAAGACTTCGTCGTTTTCGGTGAATGCACTGCCTCTTCCAGTTCCGGCCATTGAAGAGTGAACCCACGCTTGCTATTTCACCGTGAAAAGTATCAACATGGATGGGATGGGCAAGGAAAAGTGTCCGCACTATCTCGTCCATATTTTCCGTAGCATGTATGTAAGGGTCCGTAGGGCACCAAGCTTCCGCATAACTAGTTTGTAGTCAAGGCCCTATGAATTCTTGCTCATATTATCCACTAGATCTTGCCAATAGTGAGCCTTGCTGTTGTTAATCAATTTGCGAAGGCATTTTCTGGCCGAATTATATGCTGCTAACCGGTTGCATGCCTCATCGTGGTTTTGCACCCATTGAGCTCACGCCGAGCTTGTGAAACTACCTTCATTTTTAAGCTATTTCAGTCAACTGCCACTGGGAGCTTGCTGTGCCAGGATTTCGGACGGGGAATACAAGCGTTGCAAGCAGTCATGGTGATACTCATACTTGAGCTTACCATGTCTTGAGTTGCCAGTTCTTCCGTTCCTTGTGAAATTCCCGTTGATTAACATCTCAACGTCCATTCTTCCGATGTTCGACCCACTTTTGGAAAGTCGAGAGCATGGATGTCAGGAGACACCATCGTTGATTTCAAGCAGAACGCACTAATAATCACTGGCTGTGTAGTCCTCTAAAACTCTCCAATTGTATATCATCCATACTAAGGACTTCCAGGCAAATGTGGCGTCCAGTATAGTTCTTTCACAGGCAACAAGGTGCAAAGTTGGCGTATTTCCAGTGTCTGCTACAACAAGCGGCATCCTAGCCACCATTTCTTGGGGTTGCTTTCCCCGCAAATCATGCTCCATCAGATTGTTTTAGCAGTGTAGTCTCCCCCAAAGAGCACGTTGTCATCTACGTTCGAGACAGTGTCCTCCAAAAAATTAAGCTTGGCATGGAAGGATGATATCGATTCGTTCGTTGTTAGATACATACTGAAGATAGTGGTCCCTGAGCACTGAAGCTACATGAAACCGCCTGGAAATCACTGCTCTGAACTCAGATGGTAGCAGCACCAGTCTCATCAGGATACCAAGATGCTGCAAAAAGTCAGCTTTTATGTCCTCGTGAAACACCGAAACAGGTTTTGAGTGGTTGAACTGTGGTGTGGGCTTAGCTACAGGACACAAGTCACCAAAGCTCCTAGAAAACCCGACATTTTTCCGATCCCAAGACATGCCCAAGATCCGGCCTTGGATCAGCATCCTTGCAAAGAATACAGTGTGCCTCCTTTGTACACTCTTTTCTTTTATGTCTCATTTCGCCGTATTTGTGACATAGGGAACTCCTATCAGGTTCATTGCTTACTTGTGTGTCCTCACCATAGCTAAGGCATTTGAAATATTGTAGAGGCACAGCTCTCCACCATACTCGTATACTGCGGACAACCCAACATATTCTTACTTTGCCCTTATTCAGAAATTTTCGGTCACTTCAATGATGGCCATGCGGTGTCCCCTATGGTTTTCTGGGGCCAGCCTTGCTTTGATCCTGCCCATGCTGGGGAACTCCGTTTTGATGGCCTTTTCTGCCTCGGTGGGGTCCGTGGCGCAGTCAATAGTCCCTATTTCGATCATTTTTAGTGGCTTGAGAGAGGCTACAGTTACGTTTTTGTCGAAGAATTTCTGCACTGCATCGCAGAATGGTTTTTTATTGTCAGCCTCTGCTCCGAACTCAACCAGTATGTTTCTATCATAACTGCGTTGGTCATACTACTTTCATGGTGGTGTTTGTATATTTGAGCCTTACATTTCCTCTAATATTGCGCAGCTTTTGTGTGAAGGATCGGCCATCTTGGAGTTTTACGAGCAGTGCAGGCTGCTGGGATGCTCATCTTGCCTTCATTCTCTCCTGTAGCCCATCAGGTCTTTTTTCTTGTAGGGCATCCGTGCAAACTTTATATTCTGGATTTTTTTGACGAAGTTCCTTTGCAGCTTTCGCTCCATTTGTCAGCATTGTCTTAAAACCTTGATCTGGTGTTTGACGTGTATCAAGTGCTTCTTTCTTCCTTCTCGTATCCTGATGTCCTTCGATTAGGCTAGACGCTATTCTTTTATCGGTGTTTGATGGTGGAGGTATCTGCGTGTTCCCTTTAGGCTTAGCCCTCAACGCAGCCTTAGCTCTCTGGACATCCTCGGGCTTAAGCCAGCTCCTTTGGTGGTGCCCTATGCAGTCTAGGAGCTCCTCTAAATCAAAGAGCCCAATCTTTACACCTTCGCTGATTTTCGGCAAGTCGTATGCAGTTTTATTTTTTTTTAACATCTCCCGTTTGCTGGGCGGCAATGGTATTTTGTGACCATCTTTCTTGGGAGAAGTACAGTACTTCATCAACATTTTCGACTGTAGTGATGAGATCATACGACGGCGTTTTATTTGTTTGGTCATTCCTTTCGTTTCCTGTCGTGTTTCTTTGTGGACTTCAGAATCGGCCGTTATTATTTTGGGATTTAAAATCACTTTGGAAATAATTGCAGCAGTAACCACTATTCACAATGTTCATTATATTTTCCCCACTGCTCAAACATCTGGCACTCTTCCTTTTAAGGATGCTCCGATGTCCGCATCATTTTTTTGCTGTAGCTGAACGTCACATTAATCTAAGCCTGGACAAGACCGTCTGTTAATCTCCGTTTTGCATCCGTTTTGCATCCGTCGTCGTTTTTGTCATCTTTAGTACTACTCCTGATGTGCTGCAAACATCGTGTCTGCAGCCGCTCATTACCTCGTCATCGTTGTTATTTTTACTTTCTTTTTGTGGATTTTTTTCAATCTATTTTTATGCCAGAGATGGCACTAGCCTTTATGAGGACAGATGCTCAGAGCCAAACCAGTGAGAATCAGGAGTCTATCTCAACCAAACCTACACCACCAACTTCGAAATTTATCTGAGGTCTGACAAGATTTTACCAGTACGGAGATAACATGATGGATTGAAGCCGTACATGCATGAGTGTCATCTCGACATCACCACTTCACTTCCTCGGCCATGTGAGGCGGCACTACATAAAGAGTACCAGTGTCTAAAAATACTCTTATCAAACAGCACTCTACCTGTAGGGGTATGCTGACCTTAATCAGCTACCATGTACTCCCTGAAAAGTCATTGTTATTAAGATTAATGACTAAACTGAACTTATTTTTGCCATGTCCAATATACCGGAAATGATTTACATCGTCCACGATACCACAAATAATTCAAAGCTGGAGGGTATCAAAAGATATGTTAAATTGTATATTAGTGCATAGATAAAGCTGGAAAAACTTTTTAAAAACCTTGAAAAACCAGAATGGAAAGCATATGAGTTGAGAAGGGAAGCGGAGTTGTGTTCACCACTTAAACATAAAACTACACAAATGGACAAACATCTGAACTGATATTGAGAGCCCGCTACGGGTCTGCTAATCGAAGCTCAAACAGAGCAAGAGTTCCGTTTTTTGTAGGGGGGTTTTGAGATAAATGCCATTTACCCACTGAGTGTAGGGTTCCCATGTATGCAATTTACTGGACCACCCACTATATGTCTCCACTGTCAACCTGAGACCTTAGCCTGTAACCGTGTAATACATTATTTTGGTCCAGGCCTGGTTTTGTTATGCCGTGAGGCACTTTCAAGCTGGGGTTTTCTCCAGTAGGAGCAGCAAGAGGAAAAAGAATCGCTACATAAGTGATACCCTAGCCACGACGTCTCCAGATGCTGTGAGTTTTTTTTCTCTTTTAGAACTGCCCAAACATAACATCCCACAAAGCTTTGGTAGCTAAAGCTCACTTGCTTTAGAATTTCGCTAGAAGGTTGCTGATTGGCAATATACGTTACTGTACAAGTCGTAGCTCATGCGGATAATATGAACATTTTGTCACGGTCGTCAAAAAATGCCAAACAACTTTTGCTGAAACACGACCCTGAAGATGACTCAAAGGAGCTCAAATGTGCCTGCTCACTCAAAAAGGTAAGGCCCGAAGGCTTTTCGAGAAAAAAATTTTCTGTGGATATCAAATAAACAAAATAATTGACAACAAAACTAGTAGGACTACAAATCAATGAAAACAAGTTGGGTAAACAGACCTACGCTCATGTCAGAAGGGTTTTGTATTCAATTTACAAAATGCAGTCACCAGATCGAATCAAATCAAGATACATGTCAAAGACGATTTTATTGGAGAAAATATGAAATACGAAGATCATACTATTATTAACAAAGTTGAACGAATTTCGACTTCTGAGGTTTTTGTTATTGTTATACTCATAAATATCTCCCTTGATAATTATTTCAGATGTCCATTCGCGACGGAAGAAACACATTTTTCATGTATTTCCCCCCTGTGCCCCCACGGAAGCAAAAACTGACAGTTTAAGAACTGTTTTGAAATGCTCCCATGAAAACGTTCACCTCATACTCATATCGGCTACGTTTGATGAATTTTTTTTCAGGGGCTATTCTCCTGTACGGTTATCATCGATTCATGGCCAATTTTTTCGAATCCTAGAGTTGTTACAAAGCCCTTTTGCTAGGAGCTCTCTCCCGCCTCCTTGACTTGTTTCACTTATGAGCATTAATTGTTAGTACTTATCTTCAGTCATTTATTAAATTGAATCAAGTGTTCAAAGCACGCACCTTAAAGGTTGAAGTTGTGAAAAAATAACTCAAAATTATCCAATCTTCGCATTTAAAACAGCCACTATTTTGATTTACGATTACTGATACCACTAGCTGAATCGATTCTCAAAGATCTACATGACACCTATCATTCCTGAAATTTTCATGCAAATCCTAGCAAAACTGTAGTGTCTGAGTCGGTAAAAAACGCATGTTGTTCCATAGCCATATGTTGCCATAGTAATAAATGCAGCGCATATTGTTCCATAGTAATACAGGAAAATTCAAACCGCTATAACTTCGCTAAATATGATTCAATCTTTATGAAACTTACAGGATAGATCAACCCTATAAATAGTCATCTGTGTACTGAATTTCATAGAATTTGAGGATACCATTAAGATTCTATTCAAGAAAACATAAAATCGATAAATCATACTATTACTAACGAAGTTGAGCGAATTGCGACTTCTAACGTATTTGTTGTTGTTGTACTCACCAAGGCCTACAGTCCTGATTTTTTTCAGATTTTTCGGATCACAGGTGTCCAATCGCGAGGGGGGGGGGGACACAAATTTTTCGTGTATTTCCCCTCCCTGTGCGCCCCTCGAAGCAAACTTTGCCAAAATAAGACCTGTTTTGAAAAGTTCTCATCAAGACCTTTCATTTGATACCCATATCGGCTACTTTCAATGAAAATTTTTTTTCGGGGGGTCACTCCCCTATACGGGGAGACCCCCTTAACTACCTTATAAAATTTTTTTGTAATTGAACTTTGAAGAGAACACCACTTTACACCTACATACAAAATTTGATGTTTCTAGCTTAAGTAGTTACGGAGAAAAACTGCTGTGACACACGGACGGACGGACAGACAGACGGACAGACAGGACGCGATTTTAGTAGGGTTTTGTAAAATTATTTTACAAAACCCTAAAAAACAAAGCTCATGACGGACTTGATTAAAAATACCTCAAATAACCAAAATATCACAATTGGTGAATACAATATCAAAACTTTGGATAAATTTGTGTAATTAGGTGTCAAAATAACGAGAATCAGTAGTAAAAGCGACGAAATACGCCGAAGACTACTGCTTGAAAATAAAATATTTTATTCAGTTTTGATAACCCTGAAGTCCAACTGCATGCATGGGAAAAATGCCCGCAAGATTACAAATCTGTGTAAGACCTGTGTTATGCTATACGTCTAAAATATGAACCCTAACCCAAGCATCCACAAACATATTGAATGCCTTCAAGAAATGGCACAGAAACTAGATGGAGATCAATGATGAACTCGATACTACCGTGAGCTGCATAACGTTTCTGAAGAGCTGGATTTCTCAACCAATAACTGGAATAATCTGGACAAGGAATTTGTATGGAGGATATCCAAAAAGGTATTCGCTGTAGGGCGGAGACCAGTGGGAAAACTGTGGAAAACCTGGTTTAACCCGGTTGACCAAGACAGTTTATTGGTGCGTGGATTTTGAAATTAGAGGACACGATCGATGGACCGAGACAGTTGAACGCACTTTTTGCTGGAAGCGAAGATCCTTGAGGAGCTGTATGCTAATATGAAGTAGGTTGCTGAAAAGGGCACTGCAGATAAACAAAGAGGCAACTCTACTCTTTTTTCTATTCTGCACTATACAACAAGCATAGCAAAGAAGGAAATACAGTGAAACTAATCTTCATTCCCTAGTGGCAAAATCGAGGAAGCGGTGGAAGGCAAGCGATATGCGTTAGGAGTGCTTATTCACATTGAGGATCTCACACTGTATCTTGTGTGAAGCAGCAAGAGCTCATAGAATTGAACCAGAAATTCTTACCTGGATAAGCAACATGCTTGAGCACTCACTGCTCTTTGCAACGACAGACGGTGGTCAATGTGTTATAGCCAAATTGAAGAAAGGATGTCGTCAAGGTGGTATTCTTTCAACACTGTTATGGAGCATATTGGTAAACACTTTATTATTTGGTGTAAAAAAGCATGAAGTTCATTCACAAGCATAAGCGAATGACATACAATAGTTCTGCTTGCCACAGGCAAGCATCTTAAGGTTCTTTGTAAAAATATGGAAAATTCTCTAGGCACGCTGCAGCAGTGGTGTCAGGACAACAGGCTGTTACGTTATCTGCACTATACCATTGTAGTTCTCTTCACGAGGAAAAGAAAAACTGAAGGTCAAATTCCACCCCACTTGGATGCATTACCAGCAAAAGCCGAATATCGTACGGTATCCTTAGAAAGAAAACTTCTTGGGAAGCAGCAAATTCTTGCAAGAGTCAAGAGATTAGCAAATTGTTCAGACAATGGAGTTCTACCTTTGATAACACTATCTACAAGTTATTGGTGAGCCTTACGACAGTTATGACAACTGGCAAGATGAGTGCTGTTCCAGTCTTTTACAGGAGAATCCATGTCGAATTTCCCGATAGGACTAAGTGTCAGATTTCAGGTCGCTATTTAGTGCGGTAGACTGGATATATACAGGTAGCTCTACAAACAAAGAGGGAACAGTAGCTGAGTGGTTTTCGAACTAAGAATAGTTCTACAACCAAATTATGCTTAAGAAACATTCTTGCTTTAAGAACCATTCTGCTCCTGAATGAATGATTCTTAAACCCTTTTTGAATGATTCTAAAACCAAGATATGCAGAAATCAATACCACTAGGAATGCTGAACTTTGTGTTACAGACCGGAACGTTTTCTATACTTGTCGTGGGAGGCATGGATTTTGGACAATAGGCAGAAAGGAAGGCAAATCAATATCTGCATTGACAGCCAGATGGCACTGTTTGCCTTCTTAAGACAAAAATTAACATCGAAAATTGTCCATGAACGCCTGAACAATTTGTTCAGTCTTTTTTGGGTTTCAGTGCATAGGGAATAGTGGGAGAAAGTAGAATTTGATGCTTTAATAAAGGAAGGCTCACAGATCTTATCTTCAAGCCCAGAATCCTATATAAGAGTCCTTTTGGGTAAAGACTCAGTCGTCAGAATCCTGCCGGGGATTTAATGGCTGTAAAATTAGCAAGCCCCTATTAAAAGAGCCAAACTAGAATCAGGAAGTTGTGTAGAACTCTGGTTGAACCATAATTTCCTTCATGCTCATTTGCAACGTGGAGATATTGCTGGAGACCCTATTTTCTAACTACTTTTGCTGTTACTATTTCTTGTACTGGTGTGATGATACAAGCAAATTGTCATCCTCCTCCTGTACTTTTCAATTTGCAATTTTTGCAGTTTTATCCACCATTTAATATTACCGGCAGTGTGATTAGTAGCTAAGAGCAGGAATCTCGTAGTATTTGTCTTCGCGACTAATTCATAGATTAAAGATTGCTGGCTAAATTTCATTTGTGTTGTATAGTAGTGCTACTATTAAAAATATGTTTTCTAGTAATTGAGAAATGTTCATAATTTTGTGGTGTGGAGTAATTTATGGGCGTTGCCATTTTCGATACCATTTCTTACGCCTTTTATCAGTATTCGATTCAGCCAATCTTCCACACGCTGCGGCAATTACTGAAAATTTAAAATCACACTAAACACTGATGGGTAGAAAAGTTGCTTAGAAACTTATTCACAACCTCGTTACTACACGGATTTTAAACTCTATAATTTGGTAGTAATAACATGTGTGCCCTAATTCAAGCATCTGCAAACAAGAAGGCTTCCAGATCTTGTCCTGACACGGGTCCTGAGGCAAATAATTGAAGCGAAGCTAGACGGGAACTGAGTGTATGAAATTTTTGACGAGCCGGAGGTCTCAACAATTGTAAGACTGCGGAAGCCGCAATGGGCTAGAAACATGAATGGATACCCAAAATGGTATTCGTTTGGAGAACTGAAGGCCGGAGACCAGTGGGGAAACTTCGGAAACGCTGATCTGAATCGGTCGATAGAGACAGTTTATCACCACTCCGACTTCGGAGGACGCGGTCATTGGACCGAAACAGTTGGAGGAACTATTTGCAGAAACGAACGCCCGAAAGGGACTGTAGTGCTACGAAGAAGAACACATGTGCCCTTGGCCATGATTTTTAATAAATTCAGAATATTCCCTCTATTTCAACTTTATAAAATTCTTTTAGCAAAACAATCAAAACAAAACTTCAAAATATCAGTTGACTTTCAAGCTCAAAATTAATTTAAAATTTCGTTGTTTTGCTCGAAGCTACAATTTTTCATCTTTAACACGATCAAAAATTTAGGTGTATATTAAGCTTTGCAATTAAATTAGAAAAAAAGCTTGCAAGCTTCTATCATGCTGCCTAAATGATAATTGAATTGAGTATTATCGATAAAGAAAATCATTCTCAGAAGTACAATAATCTCTATTGAAAAGCTTTTTTTATTCAAGCTCTCTGAATAATTTAGCAATATGATTATTATTTCAAATCAGAGTTAGTAATTTAACAATGCATTTGTAACACAATTTTAGTTGGAAATCGACTATAAATATCAATGAATATGCAAAAATTCCTCAGATTAACTACCAACAAACCTTTCAAAGGAAAGAAAATCTTTTCCATGCTGCATACATTCAATCATTTAGAAGCAAAAAATAATTTCCCTGCTGACCTCTTTCTCTCCAGAGCTCATTCCAACTCCCTAAAAACAAAATATTCATTCATATTCAAATAAAATTGTAGGAGTCCTAGGGCAAATAAAAGCACACAAAAATATTTACCCTATATGTACAAATATGGCTAACTACGTAAAACCAAATCAAAATTCACATAATAAGCTCTGGGGGATGCAGTTCAAGGAAGACTTTATTTCATCTTTTCCATCTTTATCAAATAGACCGACAACTTTTCCAAACAAACTTCGTAGATTGTTGTACAATATTTAACTTGGAAGTCGTTGTTGATGTTTACAATTGTTTTTGCGGAAAAAATTTATAACTAAAGTAATAAAAATTTCATGAACTAATCGAAAAGCTCAGGTGAATAAATTTATGTTTAAGTTGTTGCAGAGACTTCCTCCTTTTTCGTCTTGTTAGTATTTACATGGGTGTAACGAGTGGATCATAACAAAAATAAAGTTTGAGAACAATTTTGAATGGAATGATATACTCGTAGGATTGAATTAGTTGAAAGCAAGAATGTGGGAGTTTCAATAGATGATGTTTTGCATTACCAAGGATAAGTGTAGTCTAAGATATTTTTAGGCCTCTCAAAAAATTGAAATCTGTAAGTTTATATTTTTTTGATTCAAAAATAGAAAATTCATTTTTAATTCCCGTCGGGACTTACATGTTTTAAAAACGCGTTTCGATTATTTAAAGTCATCTTCAGTTCTGAAGAATAGATGGAGAAAAGCTTCTTTTTATAGGGATGCGAAGAGCTTAGCAGACACTAAACGAAAACATTTTGAGCCAATATAAAAGGTCTGTCCAAAAGACATAAATAAATGGACGGAGCAACGAGAATATGTGCATTCGTCCATGCGGGAAGCAAATTTAACACATAAATGACTTATAAATGACTTACGCTCTCGAAACTAAATGATTCCCTCTGCTTCTCCTTCCACTTTGTTTCCAGACAGGTTTTTCTTTCCTCTCTTCAGAAGTATCACTTCCCCCACTGACACCCGCGCACACCTACAAAATTTCAATTCACCTGCACACGATCGCGCCTTCGTTGAACAGTTTGAGTACAACACAAAAACGTTCTCTCACAGAAAACTTGAACGTCAAAGCTGATAAAATTCGCAGAGGCGAGAAAACACATGTGTCAAAGCCGATGGAAAATTCGTATGATTTAATAAAAAAAAAGAGATTTCAAACCAAAAAGTTTCAAAAGCTTCAAAGCCAAAAAGTTTATAAACGTGAACGTGTTTCAGAGTGAATTAAATGCAAAAATATATCACTTCAATATGGGTGCTGAAATTGCTATGATACCATGTCTCAAAACATGATTTATAACTGATGTGCAATATTCAAGGACACCCACCATCAGCCGATAACGATGAAAAGGTAAAAAAAATCCCCGTTGGCAGCACCCGCCGGAAAGGTAAATTTCTCGTATGTTGCGTAAGGTTTCGGAAAAGAATTTGGCTTGCCTACTACTTAACTTCTTACTGCAATTTATGTAGCACTACATGGGTTTTTATTAACAAAAAGGATCTTCCACCGTTCATATTTGGAGACCCTTCATAGAGGCGCAAATATTTTGCTAATTAAATTGAGTTACACCCGTATGGATCAAATATTGAAAATCGGCGGGTAATAAATTGTTATAAACATATTTATACTCGTTTCGCCCTTCTCACATTTGCTATTTATACATTTCACAGTGGCTACCACACAAACGTGATAACTTGTCGGCTTAAATAGCTCAAATAGTTCATTTCAAAAGATTTCCATGAAAGTTTAATCAGCACTTGCATTGCCATTAATATATACATTTTCGATTCTTTTCTGAACTACCAGGGGCCGTCATTTTGAATTTTTATAGAAAACGGCTGCTAAAAATATTAACCTGTAAATTTACGAATTTTTTATTTGTCATCCGATTTGCATAGTTAAATTAAATTAGCTTGCCTTGATAACTTAAAATTTCAAGTTTTGTTGGAATCTGTTGAGAAACTTGGCTGCTAGAGGGCTACAGAAATAAAAAAATATTAAGTCGCCCCCCTGTATGGGGAGGCCCCCCTTAAACACTTTAAAATATTTTCTTACACTGCAAATTTCAAGAGGCACCACTTTTGACCTACGTAGAAAATTTCCTTATTCTAGCTTATGTGGTTTGCTGTGACGGACGAACGGACGGACAGACAGACAAGTCCTGATTTTATAATTTTAAAGGGGATTGTTGAAAATATTTTACAATATTTCAAAAATAGTTTGATTTATAAATACTTTCAAGAAAAGTCATTTAAAACGTTTCCATGAAGAGAAAATCATTATTTCAGTTGCTACTAATATAACGAATTGTGCTTGCATTCTGACCTTTGCCGGCCACCATTTTGAATGCATGCAATGCATTTGTGGGCTAGAACCTCATCAATGAATGTGCCTAATATCGTTCAAATCGGAGGTTAACGCTAGACAGGGCAAAATAATTCAATTTTTATTGAAAATGGCAGCTAAAAATATTGGGTTTTAAATTTTCGACTTGTTTATTTTTCATTCAATTTTAATAATTTTCTGCATAATTCAAGAACATATTACAGAGATCCATAATCTCAAGTTTCAATAAAATCCGCTGGAAAATGTGACCGCTAGAGCGCCACAAAAACCTGAAAAAAAACGTATATTTAAACCACCGCCATTTTGAAATTTGCACATGCATGATCATCAAAATATCTAAATCTGTAGATCTAAAAAATGTCTATCTTGAAATCAAGTTTCATATATGTCGAATCAAAATTGCCACTTTTAGAAGCCTTTGAAGTTTTGAGTTTCAACTGGCCGCCATTTTGTTTTTTGTGACCTGAACTCCAGTTTTTTCACCTAATTCTTTAGATACTTATAATTTCTATCTAACTGCCGAATTGCTTGAAAATCTGTTGAAAGCTTTGACCAGTATTACAACAACAAAATTTTGCACGTTTTTCGACCTTTGAGCGGCCGCCATTTTGTTTCTGCCGTACCGACTTTGGATTTTTTAATTGTGAGATTCAGCACATACATCAGTTAACCTTTGTACCAAATTTCAGCCAAATCGGAGCTATACTTTGATAAGAACAGAAATCACGATTTTTCGTCTAAAATGGCCGCCATTTTGTTTTTGCGCAGCCGATATAGCTGGTTCACGAACTTGACCGAGATAATTACCCAATACACCTTTCCTGAAAATTTGGTGAAAATCGGAGCGAAATTGCAACCTCTAGCGTGGTCACGAATTTCGTTACATCCCATATATATATATATATATATATATATATATATATATATATATATATATATATATATATATATATATATTTATATATATATATATAGATATATATATATATATATATATATATATATATATATATATATATATATATATATATATATATATATATATATATATGATGCTCTCCGCAAAAGGTAAATTTCTCTCGAGAAATTTACCTGAAAGTGAATGACGCACTCAACTCAGATCGTCGCTTGTTCGTTAGAATGTTATCAAAGAAGTGTGCTTTTCCCGAAAGCACCATGCATCGTATTATTACTTGGAATCTGGGTATGCGCAAGATCTGCTTAAAGATGGTGCCCAAGGTCCTCTCCGATACCCAGAAGGCTTCTCAGGCAAGAATCTCTCGTGAACTCTTGGAGCGGTGTGAATATGCTCCGGACTTCTTCTTATTCTCAAGGATCAAGAGGAAACTCTGCAGTCATGATTTTGGTACTGTAAAAGCGATCCAAAAGGCTCCAATGAGGTGTTTGAAAGAGATCTACAACGTTGCCTTCTAAGACGCGTACCACAAGTAGAAGGAACGCTGGCAGCTTACTTCGAAGAATTTTAACTACCTGCAGCTACGTCTACTTTAAATGTTTTTTCATGAACACAGCCCACTTCATTTTGGAAAAGACCCTCTATGATTCTACAACAACAAATTTGTATAAAAAGCTTTTTGAAATTTCAACATAAATTATCACTTCATAACATTAAAACGTAATCTATCAGAAATCTGTGACAACTTTTATCTATAATATGGTAGGCCTTGAATTATATGAAAGGTTATGCTTTGAACAGGATCACCTTCATCTCACAACCATATTTGTCAATCTAGAAAGAAATGAGAAAAAAATATGAGCTTTATTTTACACTTATCACCATTAAAGACTTTTGAATACTTACAGTAAACTCCCACTGGCTTATAAAATAGCATCAAGTCTACTTCGTCCACAGAAAATACTGACATAACTCGTATATAAAGTGTGATTCATTATGAGATTCCATTTTCAATGGGCTTTTTCTGACAGATCACGCGTGACTCCTGTCAAACTTTAATGTAATTTTTATCCAATATTATTTGTGTAAGTCTTTCTATTATGACTTACACCGCAACAACTTATCCAAATTGTTCAGCCCTAATACGAAAATTAGTGTTCTGTGAGAAATCTTTTTCGTGCTCTTAGAGCAACTTATGGTGTGTATTGTTGACCTACCGAAACTACTATAGCCAATATCATACCCAAATTCGAAACCCAGCATATATTATTGGATGATGCTCGACTGATAAGACCACATTCAGCAAGTAGTGAAGAGAATATAGCGGCTGTAGCTGAGAGTGTGGTTGAAGACCGTGACCGATTTGGTGTCGTTTTCAACAGCTTGGTTTGTCGTAAGCAACAACATGGCATATTTCACGTAAAGACCTTGGTTTTAAGGCATACAAAGTTCAACTTGTGCAGGAATTGAAGTCGGGCGAAATAGGTTTGCGTCATGTTTTTGGTGAATGGCCTCTGAATTAGCTCGATGAAAATGCGCTGATTTATCACGAAATTTCGTTCAGTGGTGATGCGCATTTTTGGCTAACAAATAGAATTGCAATATTTAGGCTGATGAACAGCCTGAAGAGCTTCAACAGCTACCATTACAGCCAAAGAAATGCACACTTTAGTGTGGTTTATGGGCCGATGGAATCATCGGTCTTTATCATGGTACTATTGCACCATGATAACGGATTTTTTGTTAGCTGAAATTGAAGCTCGTGATATTCATGAACTTTGGTTTCAACAAGACGGTGCTACTTTGCATACAGCGAGAGAAACAATGGACTTAATAAGAAATCATTTTGGTGAGAACCTGATTTCATTTAGATTATTTTCTTAAGGACTACACAAAGTCTCTTATCTTTAGGGATAACCCAGCTTCGATTGACCCTTCCAACCGCAATTGGACCGTCAGGATGGACCATTTACAGTGTAGTTGCGGTCAACATTTAAACAAAATAATCTATGAAAAGTAAGTGTCATAGATTGGTCTTTTGACGCACACTAAAATTTTGACTATAGAATTCAACTTTACGCCTTTTGTTTGAGCTTAAAAACCAAACTTCGTGATCAATTACCCTTAACATCTGAATTTTGATACAAAGAAAAATTTCATTGCAATAATGAACGTATTCATCAGAACAATGGATACGTATATCATATTTGTTGGCCAAGCAAGTTTAAATGCGTGTTAGTATATACAGACAGCGTCAAAGTGTTAGCAAGTTTTCACTGCCTTGATGATCTGTTCATCAATTGCTAAAATATTTTGATGAAAAATTTCATTAGATGTATGAATTCTTCACTATAATAACGGTACCCTGTCGATGATCGTAGAGCTTTGATATTAAAAACTAAATTTTTTTTAGCATTAGTAGGATCGGGAAAAATTAAGTCCTTTGCGCTTTTGTTTAATAAATTGTCGGTCTGGTTTTCGTCCTTTTTGTAGGGCGTGGACTGGTACGGTAGAGATTGCATCATAATTGGTCACCTAGACATATATGTTTCAAGACGCTCCAGCCTTGGTCCTGTGTTTTGTCTGTGCAATCGTGTCATTGAATTGGCCACGGTGACTGGTTCGTGTGTGCGATTCTGTTCATAAGCCACGTAGTTGGAATCTGCTTTGTTTTATATGTTTGAGCACGTGTGTACGATGTTGATGTTGCAGCAGTTCAGAGCTTCTATATTTTAATTAAGTTAAAAATATCTCAGACTTTTTATGAAAATGTGTTAGTGTGATCGACTACTTAATTATTAATAACATGCATTTCAAAAAAAAAAAATCTATGCAAAACAACCAACCTAACAGTTACAATTTTTAATATACTTCACGAAGTGAAAAATGGGCACAAAGTTGACGCAATCTATACTGACTTTTGTTAACATCGTCGGTTATACCATCTAGTTCCTTAAGCAACAAAATTTATTATATATTTTTATACTGAACCATTTTGTAGCGTTATTCCATACATTAATCTGCAAGAATACCAAAAGTGCTCATTTTGCTACAAGGCAGAGTGTGGTCCAACAACAACTACAATTTTTCCTGAATCTCAAAAAACGCCTGGATATCATTTTCATAGAACGAATTATGTTCTTAATAACACAAATGTTCAAAATTTGATAGCATAGTTAATTTTGGTGTTCTGTTGAAAAAAAAACGCAGTTTCCATTTCCTCAACGAGGTTCCTCATGAAATTAAAATGTAAACTGCTGGGTGACCGAAAAATCAAAATAAATATTCGTATAAGATAGGGTTTATGAACATTGAGGATTGATTAAATGGTGCGCTTAAAAATTTATAGGTAACTAAAACATTACACTATTAGTGTTCTCCGTTCTTGAATATGCATATGTCAATTTTTTTTTGTTTTGGTAGGGAGTAGAAGGCCACTTATCCCCAGAGTAAGATGCATGTCTTGACTACCCACTCAACACTTCCCTTGTCAAACTAAGAACCCAGTCTAGTGCTATTTGACGCATAATTTTCGGCCATACCTCTTTTTTATGTCTAAATGTGGCATTTGGATATAGAGGTCTCTCTAGCTTAGGGCCAATGTATTGCACCCATAGCATGACACAAGTCTTATCACAGATTTGTATACTTGGAGCCTTCCTTCAAGAGGAATGCCGGTCGACAGGAGTATTCCCGGGGGCTAGCATTCTTTCCGGAGCGGCACTCCACGGACCCGAGAATATGGAGGTTGCCGTGCGGTTCCTCCAGGGATGACAGGTAACTACCCTGACTGAATCTGGACTACGCCTAAGACAACGAATTGGAATTGATGCTTTGGGCTGGCGGACATTACAGTTTGGACTTAGTTGCTTTGCAAGTTAGCGCCGAGGTGACACTCGTGCGTAAATAGCTCAAATTCAACTATCATACTAACTCCTTGGAAGGCGTCGGAGTACGTTCGAAGTTCGCACCATTGGGTTAGTGTTGTAGTTTTGGTTAAACCGACTCCTGATTAGCGCTAGTCTGGCTCTGATCACTTGTCCCCATACGGGCTTGTGCCAACCGTCACATGGCCTACCTGCTCTCCCAAGATGGCCATGAGACCAGAAAGGTGGCTATACACACAAACAGAGCTAGCGGCTCCGAGGGAGGACCCGATAAAGCTAGAGCAACGAAAAACCCTAAATTCAGATTTAAACAAGTTGGGTAAACAGACCTACGCTCATGTCTGAAGGGTTTTGCATTCAATTTACAAAATGCAGTCACCAATCAAATCAAGAAACATGTCAAAGACGATTTTATTGGAGAAAATATGAAATACGAAGATCATACTATTATTAACAAAGTCGAACGAATTTCGACTTCTGAGGTTTTTGTTATTGTTATACTCATATATATCTCCCTTGATAATTATTTCACAGGAGGAAATACATTTTTCATGTATTTCCCCCTGTGCCCCCACTGAAACAAAAACTGACAGTTTAAGAACTGTTTTGAAAAGCTCCCATGAAAACTTTCATTTCATACTCATATTGGCTACGTTTGATGAATTTTTTTTCAGGGACTATTCTCCTGTACTGTTCTCATCGATTCATGGCCAATTTGTTCGAATCCTAGAATGGTTACAAAGCCCTTTTGCTAGGAGCTCTCTCCCGCCTCCTTGACTTGTTTCACTTATGAGCATTAATTGTAGGTACTCATCTTCAGTCATTCATTAAATTGAATCAATTGTTCAAAGCATGCACCTTAAACGTTAAAGTTGGGAAAAAATAACTCAAAATTATCCAATCTTCGCATTTAAAACAGCCACTATCTTGTTTTACGATTACTGATACCACTAGCTGAACCGATTCTCAAAGATCTACATGATACCTATCATTCCTGAAATTTTCATGCAAATCCTAGCAAAACTGTAGTGTCTGAGTCGGTAAAAAGCACATGTTGTTCCATAGTAATACAGGAAAATTCAAACCGCTATAACTTCGCTAAATATGATTCAATATTTATGAAACTTTCAGAATAGATCAATATTATAAATAGTCACTTAAAGGGTACCATTAAGATTTTATTCAAGAAAACATAAAATCGATAAATCATACTATTACTAACAAAGTTGAGTGAATTGCGACTTCTAAGATATTTGTTGTTGTTTGTTTGTTTACACTTACATACAAAATTTGATGTTTCTAGCTTAAGTAGTTTACGAGAAAAACTGCTGTGACACACAGACGGACGGACAGACAGGACGCGATTTTAGTAAGGTTTTGTAAAATTATTTTACAAAACCCTAAAAACCCAAAGAAGCAAAAATAAGAACAATGATGACGCACCGAACGGCTCCAGCCTCGATTTTTAAAGCGCATCGGGAGCGGTACTAACAATGACAAAAAGGACAATGAATGCAATGACAGAAAAGATGGACAAAAAAGGAGATAAACAGACAGCCTTGTCCAGACAGAGGTTCCTGCGGCGTTCGGGCACGGCAGAAAAATGAGCGACAAATTCTGCAAGACGCGCTAGATATTCGAGCGGTAAGATAAAATATAAAGAACATTGAGAATAGTTGCTACTGATCGAAGCAAGGGTCTTAAGTCCCGAAATAATGACCAACCGTACTGAAGTCCACAAAATGATCACGGCAGGAAAAGAAAGAAATAAGCAGACATATTAAGCGCCGTTGTGTGATTTCACCGCCACCGTCAAAAATATGGCAAAAGCACTGTACTCGGGAACAGAAGCCGATAACCTCTCCCATAAAAGGTGGTCACAAAGCACAATTGCTGCTAAGTGATGTGAAGAAGAAAGGCCACTCTGAAAAGCGGGAGGTGTTCTAAAAAGAAAACAATATGCATGCGACTTGCAAAGAATCAGCAAAGGTGTAAAGAATGGGCTCCTTGAACTAGAGGAGCTCCCAAACTGCATAGGAGCTGGCCAAAGACCGAAGAGGACCAAAAGACGAAAAAAGAGCAGAATACTAACGAATTGTTGAGGGCTGAGCCTAAAGGACTCGCACAGATAACTCCACCATCAAAAATTAATAAGAGAATAGTGCCAATAGAAAGTGATCGAGATAAAATAAGAAAGAAAGAGGCACTTGATGGGCGTGAAATGCCAAATCAGGGGTTCTCGATAGTGCTGACACAGAAATAAAGACACCTGCAAAAAACTTTTTCAAAAAGTGTCAGAAAATAAAGTTCACATGGACGCCCAGCAGGAAAAAAGACCTGATGCGAAACGGGAGAAAAAGAAACCCTGACGAAGACCTGCAGCAGACACTGCTTGTAAAACCCAAGATCACCGATCCTACGTTAGTATGTTGCGGAATACCAGGAAATATGTAAGGCCCGAAGATACCAATCCTGCCATTAAAGCTGTAGGATCAACGCTGTTGGGCCACATACTGGCTGAACTCAAAGCAGGGGCTGACGATAAAGGAGCATTCTGCGACGCAGTAAAGAACGTCTTCACCTTCTTTAATAGGTACCTAACACCGAACGAATCGATATAATCTTTCCCAGCCTGCTTTGGGGGTGCTTTCTTAAACGTAGACAGCAACGGGCTTGTTGGGGGAGACTTCAACAATAAAGCAATTGAATGGGGTATGCCTCAAACAGATCAGTGAGGAAAATGGATCCTATAAATGGTAGCCAGGATGGCAAACATACCGTATGTGAAATGCACCTCGGAGTCCTTGGTACGAAGGATACAAAATTCGAAAGTTAGAGCACTACTCAGCCAGTGATCATCAGTACATTCTGCTTAAGATCAGTGAAGTTATCTCCCGAAGTCCATGCTCTCGATTTTCTACAATCGGGTGGAACATCAGAAGGATGTGCGCTGAGCAGTTAATCGAGGTGCTCATAGCAGATGCTCCGCTGCTGCATAATCACTACTGCTTGCAACGCTTCTATGCCCCATCAAAAACCCCGGCACGGCAAGCTCCAGTGTACTAGTGGTGGACTGAAATCGCTGAAAATAAAGTCACAAGCATCGGCGTGAAGCTCAACGGGTACAGAATCGTGACAAGACATACAACCGGGTAGCAGCATATAAGCTAGCCAGGAAATGCCTTCGCAAATCGGTTGACAACAGTAAAGCTCGCTGCTAACAAGATCTAGTGGACAATGTAAAAAGGAATCCGTGTGGCACTGGTTGCAAGATAGTTATCCGGAAGCTTGGTAAGCTACAGACGCCCTGCATACATGAAGCGAAGAAATGACCGAAAAAGTGTGGGCACTCTTCCTCGCCCACCCCGTCTATGTTGACGCTGCCCATGGTGAAACAGCAATCGAGTGCCCACTCTACACACAACTGAAACTCAAATGGGCAGTTCTTTCATTGAAAGCGAAGAAGGCTCCAAGTCCAGATGGTTTCCCAACTGAAGTGTTGCAACTTGTCTATCATTATTGTTCTTTCTTATTGCTCAGCACATTCTGTGCTTGCTCACTGGACGGGAGTTTCTCGGTACGATGGAAGGTGGCGAGTCTCGTATTGTTCAGCAAGGTGAAAGGAAATCGCGGATCGGTGTCTGCACACCGCCCGTTGTACATGCTAGACACTGCTGGGAAATTGCTAGAGAAACTCATCAAGGGAAGACTCACTGACGTGATTTGTGCTACAGTCAACCCATCTCCTCGGCAGCACGGCTTTAGAGCAGGTTCCGCCATTGATACGATTGCAGAGGTGGTTAGTGCGGTCCATAAGGCAGAGGCAGGGCAGCACCAATCGACAGACCATCCTGTTGACGACACCCGACGTTAGGAATGCCTTTAACTCCGCTTGATGGGCGAATATTCTGAATACGCTGTAAAACCCCTCGCAAGTTCCACAATATTTCATGTGGCTTCTGAGAGACCACCTGAAGAATCAAAGCCTGCTTCACAATACAACACAAGGCCAATGAAGGATGGAAGTTACATCGGGTGCTGCCCAGGGATCTATGCCTGGTCAACACCTGTAGAATGTGTCGTAGGATGGGCTACTGGAACTGGGGATACCAGATGAGCTGCGCTTGATCAGCTATACAGATGCTGTTGCGGCTCTTTTTGCTGGTCACGCAATTTAGGCTAGGTACGCTGATACGCTGAGTGAGAGACTGGATGACTGCTCGTGGGTTGAGTCCAGCACTGGAGAAAACCAAAGATGTCTTCTTGAAAAAAAGGAAATCTCTATAGTAAGGACGATTAGTATTGGAGTCATACTAATCGAATCGAAGCCAGCAGTGAAGTACCTGGGGCAACTGATCGACTCAAAGACGAGTTTCTCTGTGCAAATCAGGGCTGCTTCAGGAGTATCGGCTCTGAGTTGACTTTTAGCTATCAAGAAGAAACTTCTTGATGCGTATTGTAGGGTTAGTGCTACTGTATGGAGCAGAAATATGGGGCAATGCTCTCAGTAAGGAGGTATACCGAAAACGCTTGGCACAGGTCAAAGAGGAGGAGCTGTGATGATTACATCTTCATTCCTGATAGTCTCTGACTCAGCGGTGAGAGTTACTGCAGGCATGAAACCTGTCACCCTCCTTGCTAGAGAGCGCTGCGCTACTTACTCTCGTCGAAGCGAGGATGCAAGGGAGATGGATGCCCGTGAGGAGAGACAGCGCTCACTCAACGATTGGCAGTAGGCTTGAGTAAATTTCACGAAGGGAAAGTGGATTGTGTGCCTAATTCCGGATGTCGCTAAATCGAAGCCATAGCGAGACAGACTTCTACTTGGCCCAGTTTTTGAGTGGACAAAGGTATTTTTAGTCTTATCTGCACAATATTGGTAAGTAACTGTCCTCCGATTTTCGATTTTGACCAGGAGAGGAAAACGATGCTTGCCACACATTTCATGCACACAAAGAATGAGACCGACAGTGATAGAACCTCTATATGGAGACGGAAGAGCTCACCCCGGATAGTACAGTTGCGGTGATGCTTTGATCGGTTGACAAATGGAACCAGGCAGCATTTATATTCGGGGAGTCGTAAAAGATGAAAGGGACTCATAGCAGTCAAGGCTGGGGGATCGCTTGTCTGGCGATTCTTTTTTCCTCCTACTTGAGGAGGGATCCTCTAGCATGAATTTGCCTCACAGCATAGCAAAATGAGACCTGGCCCCAAAGTAATGTGTCAAAAGGTTCCAGGCTAGATTCTCGGTTTGGTAGGGGAGGTCTTTAATGGATAGTCTAGTCAATCGTGAGCATGGGAGTCCCGCACTCAGTGCTTAAATAGCATTCACCTCCCAACTACAAAAGAATACTTGGAGCTTTGTATTCTGGTGTATTCTGCGGGTCTTCAGGATTGTCAAAATTGAATAAAAAAAATTATTCTTCGACGTCTTTCGTCTCTTTCATTATTGATTCTTATTATTTTGGCACCTTTATACACTAATTTCACCAGATTTTCAAAATTTTAATCGCAAAGTGTGATATTTTGTATATTTGAGGTAAATTTTTCAACTGCGTCATGAGCTTTGTTCTATTCATTGATTTGCAGCCCTACTAGTTTTGCTTCAATGTCGAGTTTCAGGAAAAGTTCTTGTGCGGTTGTTAACAACCATGACAAAATATTAATTTCATCCGTATTTCTTAAGTGTCTTGACTATGAACAATTAGTCTATCGTCGATCTACCTGCTCTTGAACCACCTTGATACTCTCCAATAATACTTTTCGCGTATGCTTTTATTGCATTTTTAATGATCTGTGAAAAATGTTGTACGCCGTACAAAGAAGTGATATGCCCTTATAGTTTTTGCACTGTAATTTGTCACCTTTTTTGTGAAAAGGGAATATAAGTAATTGTTTTAACTCACTCAACGCTATTTGTTGTTCCAAAATTTGCTGGATAACTATGTGGATAGCTTCCTGAACACCGCTGCTACCATATTTTCTGAGGTCTACTGGAATCTCATTGGTACCCGGATTATATACATACGAGTATCATTTTTTTGAGCTTCTCCGCTCTTGGAAGCTTCATCCAGTTTGGTGGGGTCCATGGAAGTTCTCCCTAGATATTTAAAGAATTGAATGCTTTGTAGCTATGAATAGTGTTTGAATTACAATGCCCATCTATACTTATTCAAGTCTTGATTAGTAGTAGTGTTGTCAATATTATCGAGGCATAGCATGATCTTGCTTTGTGTTGTTTCTTGCTAGACCTACATCAATGCTTCATTATTTTCCTTTCTTAATTTTAATAATCTTATTCGCTACTCTTCTGATTTTTTCACAATCTTCTCTCTTTGTCTAGGTTTTCTTGCCTTAATATTGTTTGTCCGCTTAATTTTTTTTTCATTTTTTGTCTCACGCATCCTGGCAATTTTCATCAAACCAACCATTATTTTTGTGCAGAGCTTCATGTTCAATCGGCCATTCTGCCATGGTCTAAATTACTGCTTACACTTCACACACAGCTTGTTGCTTATTTTCAGCGACGTATCTGATAGGATGGGACCCAGCTGATTGTCATGAGCCTAATGATGTCAACTTTTTGGAGGGGCCTGGCCTTCGCTGAACACGCCTTAGCAGTACAACATCGATATGTTTATTCTATCAAGTTGTAATCCGAGTTGCAGCAGTTGGCTCGTCAGTACTCGTATGTACTGACGTCAAGTTTGCTCGAGGGCCATCTTTGTTGGTTGAGAACATGGTCGACCTAATCTTGAATATTGCCATCCTGTGATATACAGGACATGGTATGCACGCGTCGATATAGGAAGCAAATCGAACATATGTCGAAATTTCCAGATTGCTTACAAACTTTCCCCTACCTAAAACAGTAGTCTGTAGAATATACAAAATATGGAGGCACGTGTAAATTATCGATAAGCTTGCAATTTATGTTTAAAAAATAAATGACAAATCGCTTTTGCAAATGAATTTGTGGTTCCAATCCAAATTAATGCAACTTGCGTCATTTGATTCCCTTAATCTTGAGCTTATGCTATTAAATCATCCATTTAAAGTGCACCTTTCATTAGTACAATCGTCCTTATTGACCATGCTCCGATTATCTATAAAACAACAAACATACTGGTATATGTTTTGACTGCAGTGATTCAAATTAAATATTTTGATAAAAAAAATACACAAGGTCTACGAAATTCTATTTACGTTGGGTTATTCCAAATTAAATCTCTATCAATTCGAAATCGTCAATAGCAAAGTCCTCTTTATACAATCAGGGAGAGCTGATAAAAAATCCGACTCCAGCAATTTAATGCTGAATTAAGTCTACCATGCATTTTGCAAGAAACAAAGGGGTACATAATTACCCCCCAGATTTTCTGATAGACCATATACAAATCTTTAAGGATTAATCGATCATTATAATACAATAAATAAATCATGCATCATTTCTTCTTTTTTGTGGAATTCAATTTCAAATCACCTGGCAGTCGCGTGAACACTGGTAATCAATCATTCAAGATTCTTACTACATGTTATGAAACATGTATTGATACGATAAAATGCATTTATTCAATGATTTGCATTGAATGGATTTTTTTGTAAACCAGTTAATTCGAGTTGAATCCAGGTGAAATTTACTGCGCAATTACCCCAAACAGATGGGAAAAAAGGAATTTCTTCAATTGAAGCAATTTTAAGCTTCTTAATCTCATTTAAGCCAGCTGAAGTGCAGAGTTTATTTGAAAAAATTCAGTGAAGATTTTATGGTACTTAGCATGCGCCATTATTTTGGGAATAATGAATCATTATTGTATAAGGATTTTTTTACGAAACTTTCATCGTTATTGCTGTTGGAAAGTAAATAAATGTACTCAGTTAAATATTCGAATATTGAATTTAAATTTTGTAAAACGTCTGACATACGAGTACTCGTATGCATAAAAAACTTGGAATTCAATAAATTTTCATTTAACACTTTTTTCATTTTTAGTTTATTTTAGTATTTTTTTGCCCTTGTACACTTAAAATTATTTCCTTAACCATTATATGCATGCATCGCAAAAACAAGCACTAAGCAACCAAATAATATTAAATTTCTTCCATAACTGGAGAAAACATGATAATTAAAGATTGGCCGGAGTTAGATCATCGTATTCTAAAAATTTTTGTCCATGGTCAAAGTCACAGTAAGCAAAAACCTTCTCACAAAATATTCAGATGTTTAGACAAGGATCTTTTCAAATCGAAATTTCAACAGTTGCTAACAAACCGAAAACCTTATGGAACTCAAAAATATCATTACAGATTCCAAGCATGATTCTACCATTGATGAAAAAATCAGATGTCGACAATATACATCTACAACAAAGAAAGTTATTGAGGCTAGAGTTAAAAAAAGGAAGGCTTATAAAAAATACAAAAAGATTGCTGAAGATCACGCCCTTAAATATCTGTACAACCAAGCCCTAAAAGAATCAAAACGTCTCATAAAAAAAAGCTGAATTTTCATATTACTCCAGAAGATTGCAAACAGCGGTGGACAACTCACACAAAATATGAAAAATAATTAATGGATTAAAAGATAATTCATCACCCTGGACCATGTCATCAAATGCGGAATTTTCCGGCATGGACTCTAACAATGCAGCACAACCATGTGGAACAGCAAACTCGCTAAACCACTTTTTTCAACGATTGGTGAAAAAATTACCAGGGAACTTGGTGAAAAGTCAACCATGTGTTTCAATAGCATAAATAACCCACGTAAGTCCATCTTTCACATTCATCAAACGACTTAAAGAGAAGTATTGAATGCAATCGAAAATTTGAAAAAAATTGCACCAGGTATTGACAACATCGCCATACATGAAATTATTCTAGTCAAAGGGGAGGTAGCTGAGCCACTGGAAAATTTTACAAACGAGCATATTAGAAATGGAACATTTCCGGACGAGAAGAATCTGGCAAAAATAATTCCAATATTCAAAGGAGGAGATCATCTGGACCCGAATAATTACGGCTCTGTTGCACTTTTGACAGCCTTCAGTATAATATTCGAAAAACTTGTAAATAATCATTTAAAATTTTTCTTAATGGACAGTTCCATCATAAATCCGAAGCAGTTTGGCTTTCAAAAGAACAAGAGTACTTTCAATGCTTTACTTTCTGTCTCTCGTCACACCAATGAAAGTCTTGATGAAGGAGATTATGTTATTGAAATTTTTGTGGACCTGAAGAAAGCTTTTGATACGGTTGATCATGACCTGTTACTTCAAAAACTTGAATCGTGTGGTATACAAGGAAAACCAAAACAGCTTTTTAAAAGTTATTTGGAAGGAAGATTCCAAAAAACATCAGTTAATAATGTCTTTGGCAACCTAGCACCAATGAAATTGGGGGTTCCTCAAGGTTCCATACTTGGACCAACCTTGCTTCTGCTTAACACTAACAATATGAATATTTGTAAACTGAAAGCTCACCACACATTATATGCTGATAATACTGTACTTCTTTATTCAGGACATGATAAAGTTGCCACGGAGAATATCGTTAACGAGGATCTAGATAAATACCATTCATGGCTTATCGAAAATAAGCTAGCATTGAATACTACAAAAACAAAATACATTATTTTTAAACAGAAGAATAAGGAAGACATCGAAGTTGAACTAAAAATTAACGGCGGAAACTTGCAAAGAGTGTTTGGAATATCTCGGTCTTAACATAGATCATCGTTTGACATGGTTACCAGACATAAATAATATGAGGAGACAACTACATCAATGATAGGAATGTTGAGAAGATATGGAGATTTTCCAATGCATATAAAGAAACTTGTATTAAATGCATTTGTACTGACAAAGCTACATTATGCAGTGGTCATTTGGAGTCAATCGTCAAAGCAAAACCTTAATTTTATATCCAGAATACTAACTAAAGCCTATAAAAATATTCTAAACCTTCCAATTCTCACTCCAACATGACTAGTGTATCAACGGACCAATGCACTCACCTTCAGTCAAATCATTACAATTCTATGGAGAAAGCGAAGTTTATCTTCAAATGCCTTATTTCCAGTGAATCGGAACGAAGTCCCTTTGAAAAAGAATTACAAATAAATCAATATAATTCAAGAGCCAACAATTTTGTAGTACCTTACGCTAGAACTGATCAACTAAAGAACGATGCAACGAATGGTGCTCGGCCTATATACAGGAATCTTCTAGAAACAGTGGAAACCGCAAACTCATTATTGGCTTCTAATGAAAGGCTTAAGGAACATCTACTCGTAATAAATTCAAATTAATGATTAGTCCAGAGGATTGAAAATGCAGTATCTTAGGGCATTTTAGACCCTAACGTCGAGATACTTAAAGACAGCTAGTTTTTATAAACTCAGAGTTTTATTTTACTGCCCCGTATTAGAATATTTTTTAATCTCTAAGGACTGTTCACGAATCGGACTAGACTAGCAGGAAAGGAGTACTTCAGAGCATTTTGTGTGCTCCTTATACCGATGTTTTAGCATTGCCAGGAGGCACACGTAGGAATCGACGTCGTGTGAAGTGAAGATCGCACGAGCGTTGGGCGACAATGAAAGAGTGATGGAGAGACTGGTAGGGAACGGAGGTATTTTATGGAATCTGGAAAACCATTAAGAGAATTCTTATATTCTGGGTCGTAGGTCCTGGGTCTCAGTCGTTCCGTCGAAACAAAAGGCCGTAGGATACCATTCATCCACTCGCAAACTTTGCCCTGAGCGTCGAAACGAGCTTAATTCGAGCCGAGGCTTTCACTTTTTTGTGAATTCCGGCGTATCGACTTTCTCCCATTCGCAACTTCCAATTGCCGCCGTGACATTTCCACCTTCCTTTGGGCATTCTTACCTTTTCCTCTGTAAATTTAGTTATTTTATCAACATTTTTCCATTTTCCCTTTAATTTTTACTTCCCCATCATCACAATCCTACCCTTTTCCCTTATTTCCAACTACAAAAAGAATAATACATACTAATAATTTCTATTTTCCCACTAACAACATTCCATTTATTAATTCTCACTAACAAAACTTCATTTAATACCTTTTCCCTAACAAAACCGAATTCCTTTCCTTCAAACTAACTTATTCTATTCCCACTAACAAATTTTATTTTTTTTACTAACAAAAAGTAATTCACGTTCCCCTACTAACAAAACTTAATCTCATGCCCAAATGCATCGTTGAAGTTGCTTATGAAATGAATGGGAGATCGACAATCCATGGCACCATTAGCTGCGTCGTGAGATCTCGATCGAGGGTCTGCTGGAACCCTGGGTTCAAGTTCCCCCGGGCGCACGGAAGCACTTTTTTGGGGTATCGGCAAAACCAATAGCTTCCGTAATGTATATGTGACACTTTGTAGTCAATCAAGCGCTTCTTGGATTGTGCAAAGTGCCATATGTAAAACAATGGATACTATTGAGTTTGTCGATATGGAACAAAAGATGTGTGGGTAGCGGAATCGAAGTGTAATGAACTTCGATTACGTTACCCAGAGGCGGCAGCGGTAATTTGAAAATAAAAAGGATGGCGGGATCGGAGTGGATGAAGGTGAAATGTGGAATTAAGTGGTTAGGATTGGGCAGTTAGTATTTCACTGGTAAATGGAAAGCAATTTGTGTTTCGCGGTGCGGAATGGTGAATTCGAAAAAATTGAGTATTTGGTGTTGTAAAGAAGAAGGAGTTTTTTTTCGGTTTTGGTTGAGTGGTTTTGTTAATGATGTGCTTGAAGAGAAGAAAAGTACAATAGAGTATTGAAAGAAATAGTGTTAATATACACTCGGGGAAGAAAAAGTTTTAGTATAAACGCGGGTAAGAAAAAGTATTCATATAAACTCGGGGAAGAATTTTGAATATAATTTCGGGAAAGATAGTTCAAAGTGGACCATTTAAATTTCAAGTTGAGGTGCACAATCAGGTTATACAGTAAATCTACAGTGTCATGAAGCAAATTGTGCGACGTTAATAAACCAATCAATGAAATAAAATTTATAAAAAACTGAAGTAAAGTAATTGTCATAACATATAGGACAGTTTAGAGTGCAGAGACATAAGTTTAAATTTTCAGAAAATAAAAATGTATAAAGTAAAATTTGGTGCAATAACATTAACTGGAGTCAAGCCAATGTCAGAAATAATAAAGTGAAAAAAAGATAACAAACAAACCATAAAAAAAACAAAGAAGAGTAGTGGCAGGTCGATCCTGCATTAGTCAGAACTGGCAGTTAATTACAATTCAATTAACTTTTTTTTAAATTCCCCCCCCCCCTTTTCAGTTGCAGAGCGCTCGGCAGCAATAAAAGGGTGAGTAACTTTTTACTTATCTTTTTGGTTCCTTTCAATTTAATTTTATTTGTACTTAAAGTTTCCTTTATGTGCAATTTTATTTATTTTTGCTCGCTGGATTTGTTATTTGCAAAAATATATTTAGCTCATTTTTAATTAGGAAAGGGGGTCACTGTACTGATAAAATTTGTTTTACTAAACTGCTGTGCTAATTTTTATTTATATTTTTCAATTTGAATTCTTGGATTAAAATTTTTAAACTAAATAATGTAAATAAAAACCATATTTTTCTTTCTTCCCTTCCGTTTCCTTTTTTGTTAGGATTTATATGTAAGGTGGCTCAGCACGAGCAGAGGGTGTCCCGGAAAACCCACGACACGACTGAACGCTAGCCGGCCTAAGTATGCCACCCCGGGCTACACACCCCTCTGCCAGAACTTAATGTCTGCAACTGCGGTGACTTCCGTGGTTGCTACAACTTTATTCACAATTATCACTGACCACAGAAAGAAAATTTATTTCTACCCTGGAAACTACGATTTTTGACACTAGTAATTAATCAGTTAGAAGAAAAAAAACGACAAGTTATATCATTTCCACTAAACTCAACCACAACTGCTAAATTTTAAAATCCACTTCTAGAACTTTCTTTTCTTTCGGCGAAACTAAGCTGAGTTCCGCGTACAAGTCTCGCTACTAAATATGACCACTGCTAGGAAAATTTAATGATCACCAATATATAATTAAAAACATTAATTGTTACCTACCAATATCTGAAATCAAGCATTCCCAATATTCAATAATTACTTACAATTATTAAATCATGCAATATTCTTACGAGAACTAATTTAACTAGCAAAAAATACCTACCTCATTTATGACTCAATACTCAATTCCTCACTTGCATTTTCTTCTTTTCCGCATTCTCAAAAGTAAACATAAACATGTGTCATCATTCCTATGTGCATTCTACGTTCAATTTGCACTTAAGACCATGAATTTATGACGTAGAAAAATGGTTAAACAATGCACATATGCACTTGTGCGTTCCATTGATTGTATCGATGGATCAAATTACAAATGCATATGAATGAAAACAAATGCGTTATTTGATTTAAGTGTCACAAGACCACACAAATTAAGTATTGAGTAATGAGAACATATTTTTCTTGTTGCGAATACGAAGTGTGACAATTAAGTAATGAGACTGATTTTATTACCGCGCTTTTGGTAAGCCTGCGACTTTGAAACTCCCTCCTTTACCATCGCTCTAGCTTGTTGAGTTCGCCTGTTGTGTCGTGTTGAGTGGACGTGTGTTGGTGGTGCTGATCACAAAAATGGTAAAACGAAATCAAGAGCAACAAGTCGCGTTAAAATTTTGCGCCGGATGGGGCGAAACAACTTCGAAAACGTATGCTTAAATTGTAAAAGTGCATGGTGATAGTGTTCTTAGTCATGCCCAGGTGTTTCGATGGCATAAAGAGTTTAAGGAGAGGCGTGAAAGCGGGAAAGACGAGGCGCGGAGCGGGCAACCAGTCGAGTTGCGGACAGACGCGAATGCGCAGCATGTGCGTCCTCTAATCCGTAAAGATCAGCGTTGAACAGTTCGTAAATCAAGTCTTCTATCGCTAAGTACTCGAAAGATTGCGAAAACAAGTCAACAGAATGCTCCCAGACATCGCTCGTAACTGGATGCTTCATCACGACAACGCGCCATGCCATGCCACTCTCAGTGTGCCCCAGTATTTGGCCTCTAAAAGGATCGCCGTGTTGCAAAGGCCGCCTTATTCGCCCGATACATCACCCTGTGACTTTTTTTATTCCCTAGAACAAAATCGGTGGTCAAAGGAAACCATTTTGAGCCGATTAAGGAGGTCCAGGCAACCATGACGACGGTACTCGCGGACATTCCAGTCGACGCGTTCCAGAAATGTTACAAAGCATAGAACACACACTGGAATTGTTGTATAACTGCCCAAGGGAACTACTTTGAAGGGGATGGCAGAGTTGTAGAATAATTTTATAATATACAATCAATCAGTCTCATTACTTAATTGTCACACCTCGTAAGTAGTAAGTAGATTTTAGGTATAAGGAGAATTCTAAATTGCGAACTCAGGATCAGAAGGTTCTGACCCATAACCAAATAAAAATTCAACCATTAAATTCATTTTGGCTGGTAATATTTGTGTTCCGTAAAGGACTTTTCTATGTACAACACTTTGGCTGGATTATTCGGCCAAACTTAGGCCTCTTAGTGCTGCATAGAAGCTCTGCTTTTGTGCATGTCACATTTTGGTCAGATTATACTAGATTAGATGACATAGGTAATAACCCCGATATTTTGAATTAAAAATAACTAAAGGACTAACTTGACAAAAATAACAATTGTAGATAGGTTTCTATAATTTGTAATGATGTTCCTTTCAAATCAAATTTGAACCCATCAAACAAGATCTATGTCAGATTGATCTACTTTACTATTTGGTCTCATTACTGTTGAGGGCCCTGTTTTCGTCTTGCTGAATCCCCCAACACTGATCTTGACTTTTTATTTATGCCTATATTCCGGCAAATGTTTCTTCTTTCCTTCCACTTTTCGTCCTAGAAATTCTTAGTAGCATAAATAGCGTTTCTGATCCATCAGTTGTGGCGCAATCTTGGTTGCAAGAAAAAGCGCAAAATACACTAAAACTAAGCCTTTTATCACTGTTCTTGGAATGGCTTCGTACTCGCTTGCCTTACACTTATTAGCCGGCCTCTGCACTGTAAATAGAAAAAGACAACATTGCATCTGATACTTCTCGCTTCTGACAGTCTTCGCTGACAAGCGCAGGTTGTATATATTTTTGCGGAGCAGCTTAATTATGTCTTTGCGGAGATGGTTTGTGTGGAAATATTTAATAGAGAATCACGTTTAAAGCAAGTTTCCGCAAAAATATTGTGGTACATATCGGTACTTGATTGATGCAAGTGTAGCCACTTTCTATGTTTGTCCATGAGTTTGACAGTGCACGGAATCGATAGACTATCCTCGGGGATTCAGACATTGAAAGAAGCAAGTTTCATATCCTTGCGTTCCATTTTATTTCGAATAATGTTCTTCTACGCTGATTGCACGATGCCACTTGCAGTGTAGTCTTCTTCTTTGTAGCACTGAAGCCCTCTTGGGCCTTCGTTTTCTGCAACTAGCGTCTCAAACTTTCTCTGTCCACTGACTGTGTCCTCCGATTTCGAAATTCAAGCAGCGATGAACTGTCTCCGTCGACCGAGTCAGATCAGTGTTCTCTCGATTTGCTCACTGGTCTCCGGCCATCAGTTCTTCCAACGAATACCTTTTTGGGTATCGGTTGTTCGTCGATACGATTTATGTGTCCAGCCCATTGCAGCTTCCGCAGTCTGACAATCGTTAAGACCTCCAGTTCGTCGAAATATTTCATACAGCTCATGGTTGTATTGAATTCGCCATTGGTCGCCGTCCAGCTTCGCTCTGATTATTCGCCTCACGACCCAATGCTCAAAGTGGTTCAATATACTTGCGGATGCTTGGGTTAGGGTCCATGTTTCACACCCATAGCATAACACACGTCCTATCACAGATTTGTATACTTGGAGGTTTGTTTTCTTGTGTATCCAGCTGGTCTTCAAGATCGTCAAAGCTGAATAAAATATTTTATTTGCGGGATATATTCTTTGGGGTATTTCATCTCTTCCATTACCGGTTTTCCTTATTTTGGCACCTAAATACAGAAACTCGCTAATATTTTCGATAATGTGTTCGCCAAATGTGATATTTTTGCATTTGAAGTATTTTTGCTCAACTGCATCACGAGCTTTGTTTTATTTACTTTGATTTGTAGCCCTACTGGTTTTGCTTTGCTGTCGAGTTTCAACAAGAGTTCTTTGGCAGTCATTAATGACCGTGACAAAATGTTGATGTCATCCGCATAAACTACTACTTGGCTCGGCTTGTATAGTAATGCACCTCGCGTATGGGCGGGTAGCTTCCTTATGACATTTTCTAGAGCCAAATTGAATAGCAATGGGACCAGCCCATTTCACTGCTTTAGTCCGATATTTGTGTCAAAGGCGTCGATGAGTTGGTTATTGATGCGGACTTGGGAGATCGTCGACATCATTGTCATGTTGGTAAGACGGTCTAATTTGGCTGCGATGCCAAAGCAAAGCATTATTTGGTACAGTACGTTACGATCAATACTGATGTATGCTTACTTAAAGTCAACGAACATTTGATGTATGGGTATGTTGAACGCCCAGCATTTTCCAAGTACCTGCTTAACCGTGAACAGTTGGTCCATTGTCAAACAATCTGCTCTAAAACTACCTTCGTACTCCCCAATATTACTGTTGGCGTATGATTCAATTTTATTTTCTAAGATTTTATAAATATTTTGTACGCCATACAAGGTAGTGATATGCTTCTATAATTTTTGCACTGTAACTTGCCACTTTTTTTTCAGAACGGGAATATAAGTAATTGGCTCCTCTCTTTCGGCAATTGTTTTTGTTGCCAAATATGCTGAATGGCTTTATGAATAACTTTATGACCACTGCTGCTACCATATTTGATGAGCTCCACTGGAATTTCATCAATGCCCGGCGCTTTATTATTCTTTTGGGGTTTGATGCTGGAACAAAATTCATCCAGAGTTGGTGGGGCCAATAAAAGGTCTCCACAGACATCTATAGGCTCCGATGTTCCGGATCTGTGCAGAGGATTAAGGAGGTTCTTGAAATATGATGCCCATTTTTACTTATTCTTGGTTTCATCAGCGATGATATTGCCAATGTCATCATGACAGAGCGTAGTTTTGGATTGATAACCACGTTTCAGGTTGTTCACTGCTTTGAATGTCTTGTATGTCTTGTGTTGTTGCTTGCTAAACTTAAATCTATACTTCGCAATTGGTCGTCATAGTATTTTCTTTTCTTAATTCTAATTATCTTATTCGCTACTCTTCTGAGATTTTCATGGTGTTCTTTTTTAGGGTTTTGTAAAATAATTTTACAAAACCCTACTAGTTTCGCGACCAGTCTGTCCGTCTGTCCGTCTGTCCGTCCGTCCGTCCGTCCGTCCGTCCGTGTGTCACAGCAGTTTTTCTCGGAAACTACTTAAGCTAGAAACATCAAATTCTGTGTGTAGGTGTAAAGTGGTGATCTCTTCAAAGTTCAGCTACAAAAAAAATTTATAAGGTATTTAAGGGGGGTCTCCCCATATAGGAGAGTGACCCCCCAAAAAAAAATTTCATTGAAGGTAGCCGATATGGGTATCAAATGAAAGGTCTTGATAAGAACTTTTCAAAACAGGTCTTAGTTTGGCAAAACTTGCTTCGAGGGGCACACAGGGAGGGGAAATACACGAAAAATTTGTGTCCCCCCCCCTCGCGATTGGACACCTGTGATCCGAAAAATCTGAAAAAAATCAGGAATGTAGGCCTTGGTGAGTACAATAACAACAAATACGTGAGAAGTCGCAATTCACTCAACTTTGTTAGTAATAGTATGATTTATCGATTTTATGTTTTCTTGAATAAAATCTTAACGGTACCCTCAAATTCAATGAAATTCAGTACGTGAATGTTTGTTTATAAGGTTGATCTCTCCTGAAAGTTTCATAAAGATTGAAATATATTTAGCGAAGTTATAGCGGTTTAAATTTTCCCGTATTACTATGGAACAATATGCGCTGCATTTATTACTATGGCAACATACTCGTATGGCTATGGAACAACATGCGCTTTTTACCGACTCAGACACTACAGTTTTGATAGGATTTGCATGAAAATTTCAGGAATGATAGGTGTCATGAATATCTTTGAGAATCGGTTCAGCTAGTGGTATCAGTAATTCCCAACTTCAACGTTTAAGGTGCATGCTTTGAACACTTAGTTCAATTTCATGAATGACTGAAGATGAGTACCTACAATTAATGCTCATAAGTGAAAAAAGTCAAGGAGGTGGGAGAGAGCTCCTCGCAAAAGGGTTTTGTAACCATTCTAGGATTCGAAAAAATTGGCCATTAATCGATGATAACAGTACAGGAGAGTGGCTCCTGAAAAAAAAATTCATCAAACGTAGCCGATATGAGTATGAAATAAAAGTTCTCATGGGAGCTTTTCAAAACAGTTGTTAAACTGTCAGTTTTTGCTTCAGTGGGGGCACAGGGGGGAAATACATGAAAAATGTGTTTCCTCCGTCGCGGATGGACATCTGAAATAATTATCAAGGGAGATATTTATGAGTTTACAATACCGAAAACCTCAGAAGTCGAAATTCGTTCAACTTTGTTAATAATAGTATGATCTCCGTATTTCATATTTTCTCCAATAAAATCGTCGTTGACATGTTTCTTGATTTGATTGGTTCTGCTGACTGCATTATGTAAATTGAATACGAAACCCTTCTGACAAGACGTAGGTCTGTTTACCCAACTTATTTGTCCTGGTTTTCTTATCTACGTATTCTTTGTACGCCTGATTCTTACTGTCTGACGCATTCTGGTACTCACCATCGAACCAATCATTTCTCTTGCACCGGGCTTGATGTCCGATCGTCTGTTTTGCCATAGTCTTAATAGCCGCTTTCACTTCCATCCAGAGCTCGTTGCTTTTCTTCAACGATGCCGTCTGGTAAGATGGGAGCCAGCTGGTTGTTGAGGGTCTTCGTGCAATTTTCGGCCACAGAAACCATTTGGAGCCTTTCGATGTCAAATTTTTATAGCGGGCTGGTCTTCGCCGAATACGCCTTTTACATGGGACATCAATACGTCAATTTAATCAAGTAATGATCTGAGTTACAACTGGCTCCTCGGTATGTACGGACGTCAAGTATGCTTGAGACTCAATATTGTTGGATCAGAACTTGATCGATCTGGTTTTGTATGTTGCCATCCGGTGATACCCAGGTCATTTTATGAATGCGTCGATGTGGGAAGCAAGCCAAAAGTATAACTACATTTCTGCTACATGCAAAGTCAATCAGGCGCTGGCCGTTATCATTTGTTTCCTCGTGGAGGCCACATCCTCCAGTCATTCCCCAATGAGATGTCTTATTGCCAATCTTAGCTTTGAAATCACCCAGAATTATTTTTGTATCGTTCAAAGGCAATGGGTCAACTAGGCTTTCCAGGCGATTGTGGAATGTTTTCTTCGTCCTTTTGTTCGGTCGCGGTGTGAACATTGATTAGCCTGATTTTGAAGAATTTCGCTTGTGTACGGATCAGACACAATCGTTCGTATATTTCCTTGAAATCAAAAACGTGCGATTTGAACTCCCTATCCACAATGAAGGCAACTCCGAATTCTCGTTTTTCAGTAGGCTTCCCACTTTTGAATATTGTGTGCGATCTCATGTCTTGAATATCATTTTCAGTCCAACTCGTTTCCTGGGTTGCTGCTATTTTTAATTTATATTGACTGGCCTGTTGTAAAAGCTCCTTAGCAGTGCCAGGGTAATTGAGTGATCTGACATTCCAGGATCCAGTGCCATATTTTTTTTCCCAATGGTGAGGTCGTTGCCATGAGTCAAATCCATTCCGAAGCCCGTCTGCAGGTTTGGAAATGTTGTTTGATATCCCAGGGACGGGAAGTTAGCCCGTCACCCAACGTCCAGTCCTGTTGCATGGTTATTACATCGATTGCATTATCAGGCGTGGAAGTTTCGCCTTCAACTTCTTACGCCTCCTTCAAGAAGTGCCAGAAAAAAAATTTCGCACGAATGCCCAATAAGCAAAAAGACCTGATGCAAAATAGGAGAGAAAGAATCCCGACGAATACCTCGACAGCAGGAACTGCTCATAAAGCCTCAAGGTGGCCGATCCTACGCGTAGGTACTGCGGGGTATTAGGAGAACTCTAAAGCCCGAAGACATCAAAATCTCCATTAAAGCACTACAACCAACGCGGTCAGGCCACATACTAGTCGAATTCGGAGCAGAGGCCGGCAATAGGTAAGCATTCTGTGACGCAGTAAAGAAAGTCGTCGGCAAAAGCGCAACTATAACCTCGCTCGAACCGATGGCAACGATAAAATAAGAGATATTGACTGCGATACGGGTTGGGCTTAGGTAGAAAAAGCTATCAAAAGGAGCTTCCCTAGTGTGGGTAGAATGAAAGTGAGGCTGACACCAGAAAATCATAGAGGACAACGCATGACCATCCCTGACATGACCGGAAAGGATGCCGAACAATTGGTAAATACAGACAAAGTAATAATAGGGTGGGTTGTCTGCAAGATACGGTAAAAAGTAGCGCCTCTTCAATGTTTCAAATGCCTTGGCTATAGTCATACCACATAAGTATGCAAAGGACCCAATAGGAGTTCCGTATGTTACAAATGCGGTGAAATCCGACACAAAAGAAAACAGTGTGCAAAGGAAGCACACTGTATTCTTTGCAAGGACGTAGATTCAAGACCGGATCTTGGGCACGTCTTAGGATCAGGGCAATGTCAGGTTTCCCAGGAAGGCTTAGCCAAGGCAAAATCATAACTTCGGTAACCCACATCCTGCAGCTAAATCCACACCGCAGTTCAACCGCCCAAAATCTGCTTGAGCAGTTTGCGAGGGACAATAAAGGCAATGTTTTGCTGCTGAGTGAGCAACACCATCATACAAGCTTGGCATCATGGTATACAAATGAATCTGGTACTGCTGCCATCTGGGTTTGGAACAGTGATTTTAAGGTGGATAACTGTGGACGGGGGGATAGTTTCGTGTGGGTTGGGTGCTCAGAGACCACCTTCGTTATAATCTTTCAAAGCCAAACTTCATGCTTTGAAGGGCGCTGTTTTGAACGCAGATGGCAACATATTTGTCGGAGGAGATTCCATCGCTAAAGCAATCAAATAGAGCATGCCTCAAAAATATTCGCGAGGAACACATATCCTAGAAATGATGGCCAGAGTAGCGCTCGTCATGCTAAACACCGGTAATATGCCGACTTTCCACCGTATTGGCGGGTGTGAAGGAACCATACCTAACGTGAAATTCGCCTTAGAGTGACATTCACCTTAGAGTATGGCGGATACACAATCAGAGAGTATTAGGGGACTACTCAGCCAGTGATAGTCAGTACATTCTGCTTGAGATCAGTGATATTTTCTCCCAATATTCGTGCTCTCGACTTTCTACAATTGAATCGACGTTGAGAAATTTATCGAGGTGCTCATAGCAATTGCCCCCTGCAGGTAGATTCGCAGGGGATGGAAGAACTGGCAGCTTTAGATATAGTGAACTTTACTACCAGCATCATCACGACTGTTTCTAACACTCCTATACCCCATCGAAAATCCCGGCACAGCAAGCCTGTAATGTGACGCCTACGCCCGGGAATCGAAGTGATTCCGATCCCGAACCCTTGCAACTGGCCAGATGGGTATGTCCTCGAAGTGCCAGCGGACTTCATCTGTCGTGCGGATATCGTTGCGCAGAAAATATTTCTTTTCTGTCCAAATATTTAGATCTGTGGATATAAATATTCGAAATATAAAATTACTCCAAACCCCGACACATTTCGAGACATATCCATCTGGAAATGCCCCTCCACCGTGGCCATCGAAAAACTATGCCACTGGCGACGAATGGAGAGGCACATTGCCGCCATGTGGCGTGCCATTCCACACACATCTGTTTTGTCCGATGTGACAACCGGTCGAATTTGACAGCCACAGGGAGTGGAAGGAGGTTTGGCTGCAGTAAAAAGGAAGGTGGCGGTAGCAGCATGTTGGCGCGGTACTAAAGGGGAATAAAACTAATTAAGAGAGAATCGCTCCATAAATTGCTGACCCAACCTTCAAAGTGGAGAATCGCGGGAAAACTCGACGACTGTGGAAGCAAATGCACCTAATCTACCGTTGTAGGAGGCTGTGGAGGTAAATCGAACGAAAATTGCATAGTGGCGTTGCGGTGGTGTAAATTGTCGCGTGAAAATTGCAATTTACATTCATGCGATGGCAAGCTAAGTTCAGGCAAATAGTTTGGCGCACTGTTGTGCACTAAATCATTGAGAGGAATTTGTACTTTTTCAATAATGGTAGTACCAAAGAAATAAATTTCTATTTGAACAACATTGAAGAGGAAGTGGAACATGAAGAGGATGTAAATAATAGTGGTAGTGAAGCTAATTGTAAAATAAACGGTTTTGATTGCTCGACATATATAAATTGTAACGAAATGAATGATGAAGCAAGTTACAAAAATGATAGTTCAGGTGTGAACGACTTAATTGTTATGAAATACAGTAAAGTAGGCAACTCGTTAGGATTTGAAAGAGATATGAATGGTGTTAATACTGATTGTAATATTCCACAAAAGATAACTACAAAACGCATTGAATTTTTCGAGGAAAACATACAAGCGAACAATGGGAAGTTAGGAATAAATGTTAAGGCCGGTAGTAGCCTGATTAGCAAGAAATCGTGTGATTCTGAGAAGTTGATTTCTCATAACTCTAAGATTCTTAGTATTATTTTATCTTGCACTTTATTGTAACGTTTCTTTTGCTAATTTTCTCCCCATTGTCTAATTAGATACGAAATTAATAATTAGTCATTTCGGTTGAGAACCAATTTATGATAGTAGGCTGAGTAGAATAAGTGAATTCGATTCAGATTACATAAAAAAATTCGCAATCTACTATAAAATAGAAAAGACCAAAAATCATTTCAAAATGTTGGCTATGAAACAATTATTCAGACTGATAAATGCCGTCTAATTTTATTTAGATTCGGTTGCAAAAGATATATTCGACTACTTCATTTTATCGACGAATCTTGTCATTGAAATCTGAATCGAAAAGCAGTATCGAAATCAAACAAACTGATGAGACTTGAATCTTAGAGGCTTAATTTTAGTAGCTTTATTAAGCGAAAAACGTTTGAAACCAATTAATGAGATAGAATTGTAGGTTTTTTATGTTTTTATACAAATCCAACAAGACACCTTGGGATCGAACAGTAAAAGTAAGAAACACAAAATTGCAAGGTACAGAAAAACGCTCTTAGTTTCATCTTTCATAAACAGCCGGAACAGATACATTCGATTTTGTAATTGATTCTGTGTTTTCTAGATTCTGAAGATTAATTAGATACAGATTTCACATAAAAATACGAGAATTAACCTTGAAAAGCTAAATCGTGTAATTCTCCTTGCTTACCTATTCTAAAATCTTCCATACGAACGTTTTTCACGTAGAAATACTTCATTTCATTAATCCTTCAATTTTTACATGGATATTTTAAATTACATTCACTAGTTCATATTCAAAGGAAAGTAAAAATTGTAAATGTATTCAGTGATTTAAATATAAGTATATAACTGTGATTAAGTTAAAGATGATATGATGAAACACTGAAACAAATGATGTTAAAATGAAGCATAATCTTTTCCTATATTCCTTGTCCGTGTGTGCAATAAGTGTCTAATTCAGAGAAAAACTGCTTCCTTACTTTTTTTACTTTTTTTATCTGCTCATTTTCAATATAACACAGTACAGTAGTTTACAAGTTTTTTTGATCAAATGGGATTAATGAAAATATAAAAATGAATTGCTAACCGTAAACACGACTTTCCTTTTCAGTGGGTCTTCTTTTTTTTCAGTGGGAAAGGTGAGTGCAGAGTAAGTATGCCGTCGCGAGGGTAGGGTTTCGACAAATCCGCTGAGGTCGGTTTCGCGTCGCGCGCGGTACGCGGTACCTTTGATTGTTTCGTTATTTTATTTAGAGTAGTCTTCGTCGGGTTGAGTTAGAGTAGTATACTTTTCGGTACCGCGTCGAGACTTCGGGAACGCGAAAGAAAAATTAGATCTTGAATTCTTGACTGGTTATAAGAAGAAATACGGAGTAACGTAAAGTAGGTTTCCTCTCCGTATGGTTTGTTTTGATAACGCGTTTTGGAAAACGGGCATGTTCAGGTGGCTGAAATATTGTAATTGAGCGTAACCCATTCGGAGACCCGCGACCGCAATCCTCTCCGAACTAGCTGGCCGACAAGCAGCCACCGCGTGAATGGGTTACGGTGCACGGATTGGTTGACCTGTTGGTACCATCCGTTGGCACTACTCAGACTTAACGTCTAGAACCGATGAGAGGTCGGTTCCGCGTTTTGAACCTTGAAAGGTTGAAAATCATTACAAGCCCCCACTGTACTTGAGGTCGTCTAAAATCGCTGGAAAGCGAAGGGAGCGTCACAAGCTTCGGCGTGGGGCTCATGGAACCGTGATGAGGCATGCAATCCGGTAGCAGCATATAAGTCGGCCAGGAAATGCCTTTGCAAATTGATTAACAAGAGAAAAGCTCCCTGCTAGCAGGAACTAGTGGACAATGTGAATAAGGATCCGTAGGGCCTTGGCTACAAGCTGGTTGTGCGGAAGCTTAGTGGATACATGAAGCAAAAATCGTGAAACAGCAGTTGAGTGTCCACTCTTCCCACAGCTGAACATAAAAGAGGCAGTCCTTTCAATGAAAGCGAGGAAGATTCCAGGTCCAGATGGCGTTCCAGCTGAAGTGTTGCACCTTGCCTATCACCATCGTTGTGACTTGCTGCTCAGCACATTTAACACTTGACTGCCGGACGAAGTTTTCCCGGTACGATAGAAGATGGCAAGGCTCGTGCTGATGAGCAAGGGGAAGGAAAATCCCTGCTTTGGACCTATTTACTCTGCAGTACGGACTTAGCGTAGGATATTCCACCATTGATAACAGAAGCATATAGTCGCGCCAAGCGACGGATCGTCCTTTTGGTGACACATGACGTTAGAAATGCGTTCAACTCCGCTGGATGGGTGGATATTTCGGATACGCTGGAAAACCCTTTTCAAGTTCCAGAATATCTAATGTAGCTTTTGAGGAACTACCTGAAGGACACGACACAGGCCCAACGAAGGATGGAAGTTACATCAGGTGTTGCCCAGGGGTCTATCCTTAGTCGGGACCTGTGAAACGTATCTTACGACGGGCTAATGAAATTGGAGATGCCAGACGAATGGCGCATGATCGGCTATGCGGGTGATGTTGTGGCTGTGCGTTGGATAAGCGCAACTTAGGCTAGATAGGCTAATGTGCCGCGTGAGGGGCTGGATGACTACTCGCGGATTCAGTTTAGCACTGGAGAAAACTGAAGTGGTCATCTTGACAAAAAAGAGAATCCATAGAGTAAGGATGATCAGTATTGGAGACATACGAATCGAATCGAAGCCAGCAGTGCGGAACATGACGCTGCTGATCGACTCAACGGTGAGTTTCTCTGAGCAAATCAGGGCAACGGCTGAGGAGGCTGCTTTAAGAATACCGGATCTGAGTCAACTTTTGCTAACGTACCCAACATATCAAGAAGGCGCCTCTTGATGAGTGCTTTAAGATCAGTGTGACTGTACGGAGCAGAAATATGGGGCGAAGCTCTCAGTGAGGAAGTAAACCGAAAACCCTTGGCACAGATATACAGAAGAGAAGCACTGAGATTGGATCTTCGTAACCGACAGTCTCTGATTCGGCGGTGAGAGTCATTGCAGGCGTGGTATCTGTTGCCCTCCTTGCTAGAGAGCGTTGCGCTATTTATCTGCGTCGAAGAGAGGATGCAAGGCAAATAGTTGTCCACGAGGAGAGACAGCGCTCACTCAACGATTGGGAATAGTCTTGAGTGAATTGCACAAGGGAAAGTGGACTGCTCACCTCATTCCGGATGTGAAACCATGGCTTGATCAAAGGCATGGTGAGACTGACTTCTATCTGACGAAGCTTTTGAGTGAGCATGGATGCTTTCAGTTGTACCTGCACAAGATTCGTCGGACACGGTCCCCCGATTGTCGATTTTGCTCAGTAGAGGAAGACATTGCCTGCCACATATTTTTGCGTACACAAATGAGACCGGCTCCAAAGGGACATCTACAGGGAGATGAGAGAGCCCAACCCGCATAATATACTTGCGATGATTCTCGAATTGGTTGACAAATTTAACCAGATGGCACATTATGCTCGGGCCGTCCTTAAAAATAAAAGGGACTCACAGCAGCTGGTAAGTCGCTTGTCTGGCAATTTCTCTTCCCCTCTCCCCTCGCGCTAGAAGAGGGATCCCCCAGCGTGAAGGCTCCACATGGCACAGCAAAATGAGACCTGGCCCGAAATAATGAGTCAAACTGAGTTCTCAGGTTAGCAGGGGAAGTGTTTAGTGGATAGTCCAGTCGCGATCTAGTGAGCATGGGAGTCCCACTTTCTGTGCGTAAATAACAATCACCTCCCAACGACAAAAAAACGGTCAGTTTTTGCACAGAGGGCGTCATCTACATACGTTCGGTTTCTCCTAAATTGAATATTTAGATCAATGTTAATATGATCTGATGATGCTACGCCTTTAAATATGATCTACGCAATACATTGATATTTAGCTTCTTAACCTTGTGTATCTATATCAGATAATTGAGAATTTATACTTCGATTTAACAGCTCATATTTCTCTAACATAAAAATAAAATAGATTGACGATAAAACACTTAACAAAAAACAAAACATAGATTCTGATTCATTTGCTTCATGGGATAGTTTTGCAAGCAATTATAAAACTTCACGTCTATGAGACTTAGTCATGAAAACTCATCTCCCATTGATTTTCTGATAAAATTAAATTAAATCAACCTCTTCGTAAAACAATTATAGATGGTGCATATGTCAGCGATATTATCCTATAATTCCTTTTCTAATCTTATTAGCGATTGTGGGTAACAATATTCAAATTGTTATGAATGGAAAATTACGGCTTAAGTAAAGCTTAAGATTGCGCTATCTTTTCTGCGAAACATTCTTTGGGTATATAAAGACCCACTGGGGACCACAACGAACAAATCGGCCAGTACAATGAAAGGCTTCTTAGTTTTCACCCTCGTCGCGCTCTCGGCGGGTGTCTATTGCCAGTATGACACCCACCAATGGAGCAATCGTAATACCATGGTCCATCTTTTTGAATGGAAGTGGGACGATATTGCCGACGAGTGTGAACGTTTCCTGGCCCCCAAAGGATACGCAGGTGTTCAGGTAACTTAAAAACAAAATACTCCTAAGTAACTTTTTATAAATAAACTAACAATATTGAAATCATCCCAAAGGTCTCACCTCCAAATGAAAACATCGTTGTAAATGGCCGTCCCTGGTGGGAACGTTATCAACCAATCTCCTACAAACTTGTCACCCGTTCCGGTAACGAACAACAATTCGCTAACATGGTTCGTCGTTGCAACGCTGTAGGCGTCAGGATCTACGTTGATGTTGTCTTCAACCACATGGCCGCTGATAACCCCAACCCAATTGGTACCGGTGGATCCACTGCCAACCCATTGGCCAAGAGCTATCCAGGAGTTCCATACAGCTCACTTGATTTCAACCCAAGCTGTGCCATCAACAACTACAGAGACAAGTACAATGTCAGGAACTGTGAACTGGTTGGACTCAAGGACTTGGATCAAAGCAAATCATACGTCCGTGACAGGATTGTTGATTTCCTCAATCACTTGATTGACTTGGGCGTAGCCGGTTTCCGTGTTGACGCTTGCAAGCACATGTGGCCAGGAGATTTGCAGGCCATCTACTCAAGGATGAAGAACTTGAACACCAACCACGGCTTTGCAGCCAACTCACGCCCATTCATCGTCCAAGAAGTCATCGATCTTGGTGGTGAAGCCATCACTAAATACGAATACACCGACCTTGGAGCCGTCACTGAATTCAAATTCTCCGAAGAAATCGGCAAGGCCTTCCGTGGAAACAACGCTTTGAAATGGTTGGCCAACTGGGGACCACAATGGGGACTCTTGCCATCACACCAATCTTTGGTCTTCGTCGACAATCACGACAACCAACGTGACGGAGGTCACATTTTGACCTACAAGAACTCAAAACAATACAAAATGGCTACCGCTTTCACTTTGGCTCACCCATATGGTATCACCCGTGTCATGAGCTCATTCGCCTTCTCCAACAAGGATCAAGCTCCACCAACCGCTGATGGCGGCAGGACCATCTTGTCACCATCAATCAACGCTGATGACTCATGCGGAAACGGATGGGTGTGTGAACATCGTTGGCGCCAAATCTACAACATGGTCGGTTTCAGAAATGCCGTGAGTGGTACTGGCTTGAACGACTGGTGGGACAATGGAAACAACCAAATCGCTTTCTGCCGTGGAGGTGCCGGTTTCGTCGCTTTCAACAACGAAGGATCCGATTTGAACAGGCAATTCCAAACTTGCTTGCCAGCTGGTACTTACTGTGATGTCATCTCTGGATCAAAGGTTAACGGCCAATGTACTGGCAAGAGCGTGACTGTTGGATCTAACGGCATGGCCAACATTTTCATCGGCAGAAGCGAAGATGATGGTGTTTTGGCCATCCACAAGGATGCTAAATTGTAAATACTCATATGAAGAATAAATCTGATAACTGAAAAGATCTATAAGTTTAAATTTGGCCTAATTCATACCTTTCTAGGCTCAGCATTCAATTATTTATTCAATTCAATCATAGTCATTAGTGACCTCTACTTTATTAATTCTCAAGGGGTTTGTTATTCAAGCATAGGTTCAATAGGATGAATATTTTTTTGAGTTTTGATGATTGGGGGCAAGTTTCTTTGATGTGAATATAACGAGCAGCAAGCGACAGGAGAGTTATAATTTTAGTCAATGTAAAGAATTCGTGGTGTATGTTGGTGTCGCGAGTTATTTATTTTGAAATTTTAACTTTTTCAAACAGCAGCATCAACGTTGTTGAAGAGTAAACTTTTGTACTTACTAATAGACATTTGGTCCATATTGTAGCTGCATAATAAGTGTTATTACTTAGAAAACAAAATAATGTCATTAGGAAGTCTTCAAGAATTTATTCAAGATTTGGATGTACACTACGTATTTTGATGGTGTCTTAAGGACTCTCTGAAATATAGCTCCCTAAAAAATTATTTCTCTATCTTATTTATATTCATCTACAAAATAACCGTGATTCAGCGGAATGGTTTGAAAGTATTTGGAATTTAAATAACTCAACATGATTTTCTTAATCAGTGAGCATCTAAATAAAACAGAAAACTTGAAGGAAAACTCAAACAACCTGAGATTATTTGTTTTTAAATGGTATTTTGATGACGATTTGTTTATCTTTCCAAAATATTCTATTTTGGTTTTAGTTACCATATCATGGACATTATTAGTTTATAATAAATATACATCAGACTTGCATTCATTTTTACTTATAAAATATATTCATAATATGTTGCTTGTGGATGGTAATAATGAATTTAAAGTTAGTAAAACCTTTTGAAAAATAGTGCCTTTTTGAACATATATTTCTGAATGCTTAAGCTGTCAGAAAAATTACTCCTTTAGAATTAATGTTTTTTATTTCTTCAGAAGCTACGGAAAAATGTTCTTCAAGAGCTTTCTTGAAATCAAAAGTATATAGTAAATACTACTATATCTTCTGGAGAAGGTTTTTTTGAAAAGAATCCAATTGAAATCTTTTTAGCCTCTGCGTTGTCCGAGTGTTTCGAAATGAGAATTTTTGTTTTTAGAATTCTGGAAATAATTCTTTCCACTAACTATCTGCCTAGCTTAATACATATGTATATGCTCAAAAAATGTTTCTTTGATAGCTCACTATGTCGAAAAGAATAGTATTTTTTTCAGAAAAACTGCAGGGCCACTACAAAATGTTTAAATCTGGGAAAGATCCATGGGACGCAAAATGTGTTATTTGCAACCGAACCATTTCAATTGTTAATAAGGGAAACTCTGGTTTATGTAAAGTCAAAGCAATGCCGACACTGTAATGTAAGTCGGATGGCTTTTAACGTGTGCTGTGCGAATGAAATTTGCTTAAAACACAAGAATTTAGAATGCTATGATGGGTTTCCATCTGTAAAGGCATGAGAGCTGTTTATCTTATAAATGCATGAAAGTTGTTTATCTTATAAGCCCATGAGAATTACGTATTCGTTGTTTAGGGACGCATCAGACTCCGACTATAAAGTCGCACTTCTGTCGCAACTTACACATGGTTAGATGGAAGCCCACACACTGCGATTTTCGACAATTTCGTTCAGGTTGGCAGTCGCAGGAATTTGAGATTTTTCCTAAAACCTGTTTAAGAGGTAGTTTTCTTGATACTGGCGCAGGCGCACATCATTTGGACATTTGACGCTGACGTGCACGGAAGTTTCTTGCATTGCGCACAAATGAGTTTTCGCATGTGTTCCTGGCAAAGACATACCTTCAAATGAGCATATTAGTTCTGCGCATGCCTGAAGTTGCTTTGCAAATCTTGTCGCAGTGTGTTCGTATTTGCGTTTCGAAATCGCTGATTACGACAGGAAAATCGCAATGTGGCTGAACCCTTATGTTATGGATATCTTTGGTGACATGTATGAGGAGATGTAGTTCCCGGAGGAATGAAATATTTTGGGTTGCATAGAAATGCGATTAGCATTATCAGTTGAGTTTTTGAAGTGAACAGGTGGTGATTAATTAAAAAGTTTGTTAAGTGAGTGTTTTCACTGAGTGTTGTGTAATGTAGCGTAGGTTGAAGTGAGTACACAAGGTGGAGGATAGTCATCGTCTCGTCTAGTTTCGCGTTGTTCATATTTTTTTTTAAAGTTAGTAAAGGCACAATACGTGAAAACGTGAGGAAGGATGTTTCCTCCTCATTGATTTGAGAGTGTAGGTTTTCCTCTTCATCAGCCCTGATGGCTAGAGGACGCCTTTTCCTCCCCGCTCTAAGAAACGGTTGTGCCTCTCTAAGCCGCGATGATGTTGCTGAGCGGTTTTCCCAGCAAATCCTTTAAATAACGTTTTAATAGCATTCGCATGAAACGATCGCCACCTCCCACTTTTTGATAGTAGTTTCTCCATTCACATACTCAAGGGTTTCCCCTTTGTTTTTCAGGACGGTGCAGTTCAGTCATTCGCACGGGAAGTTTTAGCGGCATAAATGTTTTCGTTCGTTTAAAATGCCATGTCATGACCTTTATATGTATAAATAAAGTTTTCCGTTCAATTTCTTTTCTTTGTCTTTCAAGTAGTTTTGTTTTATCTTAGTTTATTTTTACACTTAAATACCGAAAAAAAAATGAAAATACGCAGTGTAGCAGCAACATCAAAAATATACATTTTCAAGGAATCAAACTTTAGTGTATCACACCGTCAAACACCACAAATTATTGGTGTCACTAAATTGCACAGCACCACTTTGTAAGTCTATCTATCCAGATTCGAAAAGAGCGATAGCAGTTACCCGTTCACGAACAAAAACTGGAGCTACTCTTCAAAAGGTTTTAGGCCCACTTGCGCAGGATAAATGACTCAAGATCTGTCGAAAATCCGAAAACATATCTAATTACATTCACAATATTTTAAATGGCAAAAACCTAATAGACTTAAAAGCATTTTCAGCGGATAATACAAATAGCAACTTTGGTAGCAGAAAGTGGCATGGCGCGAACAATGTGTAAAATAAATTGAAATTAGTTTACAAATGAGAATATTATTGGAGTTGGGTGTATTGTGCGTATACTCAATAATTCTGTACATCACGCTGTTGAATCCTTACCGATATGTGTAGAAAGTCTTATCATTAAAATCTTCTTCTTCTTTTCCTTCTTCTTAGCACTACAGCCCCTCTCGGGCCTTGGCTTCCTGCGAAAAGCGCCTCTCGGTCCATTGACCACGCCCTCCAATTTCAAAATCTAAGCAGCGACGAACTGTGTTCGTTGACCAAGTCAGAATAGCGTTTCCTCGGTTTTCCCACTGGTCTCCGACCTTCAGTTCTCCCAACGAATATCTTTTTGGGTATCAGATGTCCGTCCATACGATTCATGTGGCCAGCGCATTGTAGTCTTATAATCGTTGAGACCTCCGGGTCATCAAAATTTCATACAGCTCATGGTTGCATCGAATTCGCCATTGGTCCCCATCTAGCTTTGCTCTGATTATACGCCTCAGGACCCGTCGCTCAAAAGCGTTCAATATATTTGCGGATGCTTGAGTTAGGGTCCATGTTTCACACCCATAGCATAACACAGGTCTTATTGCAGATTTGTTTACTTGGAGCTTTGATTTCCTGTGTACGCAGCTGGTCCTCAAAGTCGTGAAACTGAATCTTTCATTACCTGTCTTCGTTATTTTGGCGCCTAAATACACAAATTAACTAACCTTTTTGATAATGTATTCGCCAAGGGTGCTACAGTCATAAAGCTTGGAAGAAATATCGGAAATTATGACCTTTAGAAAGTTTTGGGGTGAATAAGAATTTACGGCGCTCAGTAACAGATCTGCATCATACTCTTCAAACTAGCAAAGTCGTTCAAAGTAACGAATAAAATACCTTTCAACGCAGCAATGCATATCTGCAGCAAAGCATTCTATTGAATTAATTCCCCACGATTGTGTTAGACGGTGTTATTTGTAATTTTTGGCCACTTGAAGTGACGGATCCCTTAGAACCGGTTTGTGTTGTTCGCGCATAATTCTCGTTGTTTTTTTTGAGTGGATATATTAGAAATATTGACGTGAAATTACTGCACAGTAAAGGTTAGTTATTGGTTTTTGCTAAGAACATGCAATTCAAATGTTTAGATTGTTGTTAGAGAGATACTCTCAAGTTTTGTTTTGATGCAGTAATGCAACACTGCGCTAAACTGTTATATTTCATTTCTTTTTTCGTGAGAGAAATATTTTCTCTTTTCAGGCTCAATATGAGTTTGAGGTTTCCGCGTTCAGGCTCTAGGCCTTTGTCAACTGTCGAATTAGAAACTATTCTAAGCCAATGGCAAGATAGTGAGGATGGCTTAGACTTTTCAGATGATGACGATGTAGGCGATCCATCATACATGTTGGAAAATCGAAATTTACGCCAAGATTCGGATGAGGAACCAGAAATACGCTTCCTAGAACATCAGGAAGATGACATCTTGCTACCGAGCTCTGAGACCAGTACAAGCACTATAGTTCAACCAAGTGAGATACCGCCTGCTGTTTCAGTACTCAGTACTAGCTCCAAAGTCAACACAACTTCACGAAGCGCATGAACTAAATGAAGACCAGATGAGGTTTTGGGGATCTTTCAAGTCATCAAATGAAATACTGGAATTACAGACGCCTCACCAGGTATTTTCTTACTCATTTACTGACAACATTGTGGATCTCATAAGAGACGAAACAAACCTGTACAGCGTGCAAAAAGATGCCAGTAAACCTATAAATGTTACAAGCCAGGAAATAAGGCAGTTTATTGGAATTATTTACTACATGTCCATAATTGCCCTGCCCAATGTTCGAATGTACTGGTCACAGAAATATGGCTATGCCAACATACGTGAGATAATGATGTCAAAACGGTTCGAGTTTCTGAGGCAAGTACTACACTTCAATGATAACTCTAAAATGTTACCGTGTAGTCAGCCAAATTCTGATCGACTTTATAAAATCAGGCCAATAATTGAAAAGCTGAATCATAACTTTAGAAAAGTGCCAATAGAACGACATTTGTCTGTTGATAAACAAATGTGTTCAACCAAAGCACGAAGTGCTCTAAAGCAATATTTGCCAGACAAACCCCACAATTGGGGCTTCAAACTGTTCGTTATTTGTGGTGCAAGTGGATATGGCTACAAATTTGAAGTTTACAGTGGCCAAGAGAATATATGCGCAGATGACGAGCCTCATCTAATGTAGTGGTCCGACTTGCCAGAGAGATTCCTGCCAACCAAAACTATAGACTGTTTTTTGATAACTATTATACATCGCTACCCTTGATTGAATTTTTGTCACACCGTGGTATATTAGCTTTGGGCACCGCTCGGAGAAACCGGATCCCGAACTGTAAACTCCCAGAAGAAAAACAGCCGGAAAAACAGCCTAGAGGCATATCGATTGAACAGGTTGCAAGCTTTAATGGTATTGACATATCGGTGGTGGCCTGGAGAGATAATAAAATTGTGAATCTAGCATCCAACTTTGCTGGCAAAAATCCCACATCGATCGTAAGTAGATTCAATGGGTCGCAAAAGAAACAAATCAATGTTGAACGACCCTTTATTGTGGCAGAATATAATCGTCACATGGGAGGTGTAGACCTCATGGACTCCGTAATGGGTCATTGTAAAGTTAGACTTCGGAGCAAACGTTGGTTTATAAGGCTCTTAAACCATTTCTTGGACATGACCACGACTAATTCTTGGTTATTGTATAGAAGAATTCATGCTGACACGGGAAATAGTGTCAAGGTGCTAAATTCTGCTGATTTCCGACTAGAAGTTGTTGAAACTTTAGCCAAATATAAAAGTACGAACCGGCTGAAGCGTACTAGCGATGTAGAAGCACTCATCCAGGACAAAAAGAAAAAAGGGCCTTGTTACCACATCCCGCCAAAAGATATCAGATTGGATCAGTTAGGGCACTGGCCTGTTTGGACCGACAAAAGGTTTCGGTGTTAATATCCAGGATGTACTAGAACAGCCCAAACGGAATGTGAAAAGTGTGGCGTAGCCTTATGTTTTAATAAAAACAATAACTGTTTCCGTTCTTTCCACAGTTCATGAATATTAATATGTTTTTACACCATGATGCACATCTGCATCTCTTTGTTTTTTTTTCAAAAATAAATACCATTTCTTGCATATGATTTTTTTTCACTATTTTTAGCGTTATTATATAGCTCATCATAACATATTTTCAATTAAAAAAACAAAAACACGTTCTTGCGCCGTAAAGCGTTAAGAGGGTCCCCCCATATGTCATTCTCAATGAGATCTTTTTAAAAAATGTCTTAAAATTACTTTATCAGTTTCGAGGGATGCAGGCGAAGGGGAAATACACGAAATTTAGGCGCACTCACCCCTCGTGGTTGGAAACCTTTCATCCGTAAAATTTAAAAAAAATCATTAATGTAGACTTTTATGAGCACTACAACATCAAATATGGTAGAAGTCGAAATGCACTCAATTTTGTTAGTGATAGTATGATTTAGCAATTACATTTACAAATTTCAAGAAAGATTGAATCGTACTGTTCAAAGTTGTGGGTGTTTACATTTTCCTATGTTGCAATACTCGTACATGGCTATGGGACAATATGCACTTCCAATCAACTCAGACAATACAGATTTGCTAGGATTCGCATAAACGTTTCAGGAATTATATTCATGATAAATATCTATGAGAATTAGTTCAACGGGTAACATGCATAATCATACAAGAAAATGGCGGCCATTTCAAATGAGAATATCACTCGTGCAACGATCCTTGAATGGCGCAGTTGAATTCAAAATGATCGCTAGTGACTTTATTGTGAATAATCTATTAACTTTTGACTTCTATTATTTTTGTTTTCTGTGCAAGTAAAATTTAAATGTGGGTGTTAGACCAATTGATAGTGCCAGTCCTGTTAATAACAGGAAAAGAAACCGGGAACCTTCCCCGGTAGGAATGCTCCTTAGAGACCATTTCAAAATGGCTCAAAATACCGTGACATCATCCAAACGCTAACAGGACAGCAATGAAAATTTTAGTGAACCAGCTGCTAAAAACGGAAAAACAAAGATGAGTACTCCTACAATTACTTTTCCTGGATTGCCGTGCAACACAATTGGAGCGATTATGAAAGAATTACAGATCTCTTCATATCCCATTAAGATTATGCCAATTGGAAGACGTCTCTTCCTCACAAATATTGAAGATTTCGAAAATGTTCAAAAGCACTTAAACTCTTAAAAAAGTCAATTACTTCATTTTTCAACGTGCAGATAGGCTGAAAATTGTGCTTTCAGGACTCCTGAAATGCGCATAAAAAATCTCAAGAAAATACAAAAACTTGAACATAGTAAAGGGTTTTCTAATAAGAGGTGTTATTTTGAATAGCCCGTTATTTCGGTAGATGTCACTTTCGAAGCTGTCATTTTTTGACATTTGACAGGTAAAAACTACTTTATCAATAAAAATGGAACAATACACGCTTCAACAATGCATTGAAATTATTAAAATTCACTATAAAAATGGTGAAAATTTGACAGAGACGGTTCGTAAAACTCGAACATGTTTGGGTCGTCGTGAAGCACATTGTCGGACCGCAATACAGAAATTGTTGAAAAAATTAAAGCTGTTGGGATGACTTGGGATGTAAAGAATAAAACCCGTGCACGTCAACCAAGAACAGCCGAGAATATTGCTGCTGTAGCCGAAAGTGTTGAAGAAAACCCAGGTTTGTCCATTCCTCGTCGTTCTTTGGAATCAGGCATTCCACAAACGTCATTACACCGTATTTTGCATAAAGATTTGGGTCTTAAGGCTTATAAAGTTGAGTTAACGCAAGAACTCAAGCCAGTCGATCATCAATAACGTGGTGCCTTTGCTAATTGGGTTCTTGAAATACATGAAAATGATCCAGTAAAAAAAAAATCATCTTGAGTGATGAAGCCCGTTTCTACCTCGGTGGCTTCATCAAGAAGCAAAATCGTCGCATCTGGGGCTCAGAAAATCCAAGAGTTATTGTTGAAAAGCCTCTCTATCCTCAACACGTGACTATTTGGTGCGTTTATGGTCCGGCGGAGTCATTGGCTCTTACTTTTTCGAAAATGAGGCTGGAGCAACAGTTACGGTGAATAGATTGCGCTATCGAGAGATGATTCACGTGCCACACAAGCAACGAAACCATTGATCTTCTACGGGAAAAATTTCCGGACCGTGTTGTCTCTCGAAGAGGTGATCACAATTGGCCACCGATATCTTGTGATTTAACACCTTGCGACTTCTTCTTTTGGGACCACGTGGAAAAGAAGGTCTACGCCAATAGCCCAGCGTCGATTCCAGACCTCAAAGATGGAATTCGTGAGTTTATCGAGGAAATAGGGCAGCCACTTAGCGACATGGTTATGGAAAATTTCATGAAAAGGATATGGTTCTGTAAGCGTGTTCGTGGTGCTCATTTGCCTGATGTTGTTTTAACGGCATACCTTCTTCTTTATAATGAAATAAACATTTGATCACTTATATTAAAAAATGGCATTTTTCTTTTAATATCAGAGTAACACCTTTTATTGGAATACCCTGTATTGAAACTATACAGGGTGCTTTCCAAAATAAACGAGACTGAGCTAACATAAAAACGACAGGAGCTTTTTTCTGATAGTTTATTTATTCAAAATAGTCTCCTTCGGCCTCGATGCACGGTTTTGCGCGATGTAAAAGCTTTTCGAAAGAGTATTTCAGGTCATTGATTGGAATTTCCTTCAGAATGTTGGTACAAGCCTTTTGGATCCCCTCTACGGACGCAAAGCGTTTTTCTTTCATAGCCAAATGCAATTTTTCGAATAGATAGAAGTCACAGGGAGCCATATCAGGTGAGTACGGTGAGTAATTGATGGTTAAAATGCGATTTGTTGTCAAAAAATCAGTCACAAGATGGGATCTTTATGACAAAAGTCTCGTTTATTTTGGAAAAACCTTGTGGATATAAAAATGTTTAAGTCAAGTGCTCAGTATCAGGACAGTGTGTACCATCTACTATATCTGCAACGCGGCACCAAATTCTACGAGCCACGCAAAATGAAAGCAATAGCACATACAATCGTAAGCTGAAATTATTAAAGCAACAAAAATAATGGACCAACCCAATACCGTAATTTTTTGCGCTATGGACATGGGTCATCGAACTGCCGCTTCCCTACAAAGTGCTTAATTTCTAGTGGTGAACATAACTAAACTGCATGCACTCTCACTGACGCTCAGTGTGATAAAATGAAATGTTGCAATTGTTATCGCGATCACTTCTCTAACGCGACTACGTGCAAAACAAAAAGCGCCAAGCAAAATTTCAAATAGTAAACATCCAAAACAGCTTATTTAATTACGATCAAAATTTTTCACCTTTATCATTGTGTTTCTATACATAGTGGTGTCATCGTAGCGAACATTTTAACTCCACATTGGGGGAACCCATGTTTCTGGTGGCGCACGTATCGCTGGTAAATGTCTGAGTTAGAATATCTTTAGTGAAAATCCAATCCAAGTACAGAAACTTTTAAAGCTGCTTTGAAAGTGGTTATGAGTTTTGAGATATATGATGTACATATATCAACATATTGGCAAATCCCAGCGAATAAATTATGTAGGATGGATGTATGTTCGCTATGCGTTTTGTGTGAAGATTCACCACCATGTAGGGCTAAAGCTAGTCGTAAGATTATTTCATTCTTCGCGATTATAGAAGATTGTAAATAAATGCACATGTTTTCGATTTTGTGTGTCCATTCATAAATTTGGGGTGTGTTCATTTTATGAATGGAAGTGCACAATTTTATTGTGTGAAATATAAGAATTTATACTTTTAAAGAATTTGAAAGATTATAAATCCATTATATACGAATCGATTTTCTTTATCGCTAAGTGTTCTTTTTATGTGTTTTTCTAAACAATAATAAATATGAAACTAGATTGTTGAGTGTAATCATATTTGTAAACGTTGAATATCTAACTAAGCAAGTATACATATTAGAGTTAGAAATAGTGATGTTAATAAAATTACAACCATAGGTTTTATTCTTGTCGATTTTAAAGTTATCATTGAATAAATTGCAATGAAAAGACTTTTTGACTCTGACAAACACTTGGAAATAAAAAATAAACACTCAAGTACGATCAGTGAGAAATTCATTTAAATATTTTTCCTAAATTATTGTTACATCAATGTATGTCTTTGCTTTATATGGTATGTCAAGGGATATCAGCTGAATGCTGATTCATGGTTGCAAGGGCTGAAATATAATTGCTTTTATTTTAATGTATAATAATGGTACGTCGATTTTTGCACGAAAAATGGATAACTTGGTATCAAAAAATTTTGTTGCAGCATTAACCAATTAAACTTTTTAAAGTGTTTTGTCTTATTTAACTTTCAAAATAAAAATCATGTTTTCTTTTCGTGACTTTATTTGATTAATTTTTAGCATCTACGGGTTTCGCTGGTACCACCTGTCTCGTGAATATAATAAACTAATTTACTTAAGAACAAATCATAGTCGTCAAATACGTACACACTGAAAGTTAATTAGAAATGAATTTTTAGTTTCATAAAAGTTATAAAATTAATTCTGAGAAGAGTGATTTTCGCTTAGTCTTCTTCTTTTTAGCCCAACAGCCCCTCTCGGGCCTTCGCTTCCTGCAAATAGCGCCTCCAACTGTCTCAGTCCGTTGACGGCGTCTTCCAATTCCGAAATTTGAGCAGCGATGAACTGTCTTGTTTCCTCCGTTTCCCCACTGGCCTCCGGCGTTCAGTTCTCCCAACGAATACCTTTTAGGGTATCCGTTGTTCGTCCATACGATTCATGTGGCCAGCCCATTGCAGCTTCTGCAGTCTTACAATCTTTGAGACCTCCGGTTTGTCAAAAATTTCATACAGCTCATGGTTGTATCAAATTCACCATTGGTCCCCGTCAAGCTTCATTCCAATTATTCGCCTCAAGACCCGTCGCTCGAAGGAGTTCAATATATTTGCGAATGCTTGGGTTAGGGTCCATGTTTCACACCCATAGCATAACACAGGTCTCATCACAGATTTGTATACTTGGAGCTTTGTTCTCCTGTGTATGCAGCTGGTCTTCAAGATCGTCAATACTGAATAAAATATTTGATTTGCGAGCTGTATTCTTCGACGTATTTCGTCTCTTTAATTACCCGTTAAGTTTTACTTGTGTTTATTTTCAAGCAATGGTAAATATAATTATTCGTCGAGCATAACTATATTTTGCAATCAGTAAATTGCAAAAAATTAATGATAAAGTCAAATCGATAATAATTGTTACTATGCATTAATTTCAAGCTTGTAATTTCGATGTCAGGAAGGTTTCGAAAATTGTTCTTTCGATGATCTTGTTTTGTAGGGGGCTTATAAAAATTATTTTTTCAACAAAATTGAGAATATCAGTTTGCTCATCCGTGTGCCCATTTTTGCATTACAGCAAGTTTCTCGAGCAACTACAAACGATATAATCGACCTTTCGGACTCGTTTATAAGCAATAAGCTAATGAAAGTTTTTAATAAAAAAAACAACCTCAGAGGCATTTCGGGAGGCCTGAGTATATAAAATACTTTAAAGGGCTCTACGTAAAAAAAGCACGTTTTCCCATACCACTAGGAATAAAGTGCAAGACGTTTTTTTAATGTGGTATCCTCTGTATGCTTTATCCATTTCACAGAACATGCGCTTAAAACTTGTGAGAATCATGGCAAAGTGCAAGACGTGTTTTTAATGTGGTATCCTCTGTAGGCCTTATCCATTTCACAGAACATGCGTTTAAAACTTGTGAGAATCGTAGTCCCTCCGATGGGCTGATCACAATAAAAAGTTTTGGGTTTAATAAGGCAACTAACATGATCTTCACGCAGGTTTTAACTGTGTCAAAGGAAATACAAGCACAAACTATGAAAGCATTGATAAGGTGTTGCGCGATGAGAAAAAGGAAGAGGTATATGTAGTATGTAGCTAATAATTTCTGGAGCTGAAACTCAACTATCACGCGAAGTACGCTGGGGTGCATGGTTGCGTGACAAAAGCTATAAGCATGATGCAACTCAAAAAATTAGCCCCAATGCCAAAAATCTGCGCTCGATAAATGAAAAAATAGTACACATCAGTAGAAATTAGGTGGCAAACTGATTAAATCATAGAAAACAAAGCTTCAGGTTTGAACTAGAGCTTTGGAATGCTTTGGCTTTGAAACATCACCGATTACTTAACTATCATTTAAATCTTGATCTGAGGTGGTTAGTTGCAGTGCATATGGAATAGGTGGATAACATACAACCATAAGTGATGTGGAATATTTAACAGACATTACTGTTGGAATATGAAAAGACTACTTGAATAAATATTCGGCCGTACAACTAGTACAGATGTGCAACTAGCACAACCCTCTTGATCGTCATTACGTTTGGAATATCCCGATTCAACAGCGGCTGAAATCGTTGCAAATACGGAATTGCTAAGGGCTTGCATTTCTAGTTTTACTGGCATTTTATCGAAGTTACATGGTTTTATATGCATGTCCGTGAATTTACAAATAGTGGTGATAACATTATTATCCAATTCACGCACCTTTCGAATAATTCTCCATGAAAAGATTTTACTATATTAATTGATGTCATTTTTCAGATGGATATTCCTTAAATTTTTAAGATATTGAAACATGTCAAAACAGTTGTATGTTCCTCTACCTTCTCTCGCAAAGTATGAATTTCAGTTAGGACCTAGGTAAGTATAAGAATCGTCGATTTATTGCGGTCTGATCACAAACCGTTCCTAATACATCGAAGCCGACACTGAGAATATAATTTATGGTTGTTATTATAATAAAAACCAGTAAATTTCCATTTTGGGAGCCAACAATGTACCCAATTCCTTGCTTCAAAATTAGAAGCAGAGTGTTTTATGCTGCGTTGTTAAGCCGCCCAAATCACAAAAATCATCAATAATGTCTTCTGCGCAATTCTTATTGATATCTCGTCAAAAAGTAAAACATACTGCCCATCTAAACTAGACATTCCTTTGATTTTTTCTCAAGCAGGTCTTTTATAGAATCAACAAAACCAGTTTTTAAGCGAAGATTTGAATACCAGTGCAGAATAGTCCTGACTGAACGAACACTGAATTCCATGTTTAGAAATTCCCTGTAAAGGGAAGGGGGCCTATAGTAGTATTTCAAGTAAAAAATTTGCGCATTGATCCATAGGGGCATTAGGCTTGTGGGAAAGCTGGGAACGTATTAAAAGCTGAGCCTCTTGGCTTTTATCCTTCAACAAATTTCTTGCTTGTTTTTCAACATCCGATTTATTTTTCCTTATTCGGTAATACTTTAGAGAAACAAAACATGCTTTTGGAATTGATTGTTTTTCCTCAGTGATTTTTGTTGGGCGGCGGTCTGGGGATGGAAACTGAGATGGGTGTACGTTTAGTATGCTAGGTGTTGAATGAAGGTTAACATTCCGAAGATGGCTTTCATCCTTCGGATCTTTTCGCACTTCAAGTGGAGGAAACAACTGAGATGACAGGTTATTTAAATTTAAATCGGCTAAAGTTGGATGAATGAAGCTTTGTTTGGGCTTTTCTCTAAAATGAATGGGATGAGGTTTCTCAAAATATTGTTCTTTGCAATTTCCAACTCAAAACTACACTAAGGATCCATAACATACTCACTATTTGAAAAAACGCTACGAATGACAGGTGTTAGCAATGCATTTTACTTCAATACCCTTCTATGGCCATATTTTCTAATGCAGGGCTTTAAAAATGATCCTCACCCAGAAAATGGGATTTTTTTCAAGATGTTTGAGTGCGAAATGCCTATACGTTTTAATTAGACATTGGTTCTCTTGTCCTGAGATATTCCAAAATAACTCAAGGAAAAACCAAACGTATAGCCGTGAAGGTGATTCTATATATGAATTTCTATATAAAAAATCTACATGAAAATTTCAAAATAAAATACAATTAAAATTTGATAATTAAGCCTTTCCTTTAATGAATTCACAGTTAAACACTTTCTCACTTCAAATTTAAAGATGTAATGACCCATTTCAGTACATTGCATTTATTCAAAACTTTCTAACGGTGAAGCCTATGAAACATTAGACACCATGAATTTTCCCCACATTTAGACGCTTTTCATTTAGGCATCTTGATTGTGGAAAGCGATTTCGAAGGTAGCCAAAATCGTTAGGGTGCTTTATTTTTCTGATTGTGGGTTGTTAAAAATTTGCCATAAATAAGTCTTTCATAGTGCGCGATCGGTTCAACCAGGGGGTGTGGGCTCGATACCCGGTCTGTGTACCAATTTTAGTTTTGTTTTTCCCTTTTATTAGTTGATTGTTTACTTATTTAGAATACATTTTTATGCTTTTGTGTTACAATGGTAGAATTTTCTAAAATGCATCGCAGGATGACATCCATTATAATCAACCATTTTTGTGCTTGTAACTAGGTTCTCAAAGAAGATTTGATTGTGGAATATATTCCAAAATATCTCGTGAAAACTTAATGGTTATTCGTAGAATTTAGAATTGGATAGCTCTACTCACTAGATAATGTGTACCCATGATGTCTCGGTCATTTTATTGAATATCGATTATCGGTTGTTTTTAAAAGAATTCTTCGCAGGTCATCAATGGCAAAAACATATCACACTGTACTACGAATGTGAAAAAGTTTTTAAAAAATCAGTGGTTTCAAAAAATGCAGTAAAACGTCCAAAAGTTTCATCACAATCATCATTACTCAAAATAAAGAAACTGACACAAAGTCAGGTATATCTTTTTTATTAAATGTGTGTTTACATTTCGAAATTAATTCGCAAAAGCTTACTATCTATGTAAGGTATGGAATTCTTCAAATCAAAATCATAAGAGGAATTATTAAGCATTCGTAATCATAACCTGAAAATCACATATCTAGATTGAATTACACGCAATGCAAAATTCATTTACTCGCGTATCGTAAAACTTCTATTAACAGCTGCAAAATTTATATTACAAGTTATATCTTCCTACGAATACTCACAAAATATCTTTAAATTTACTTTTCACTTGCCATGTCGCCTCTAACAATGATAATTTTCTCAGCTTCTCATAAGATAATGATAACCAGGCAACTTTGCATCGACGCTACCTTCGAGTTCAATCCCGATATTGTGAACTTTTCGCATTTGAAAGTCACTTGATCACACCTTTTCTCCAATAACTCAACAAAAATACAAGTATCGCATATTTCCTAGATGTTTCAAATAAGGAATTGCTATAATGAAGCGATACAAAGCAAACTCTTTTCACTAATTGATACATGAGATTACGGGTCTCCCTCTTAGTATTAAAAGATGTGCTTTGCATTACTGGAAAATAACTATAGAATACAATGTAAAAATTGTACATGAAAAATTATATAATTTATTTCTTTTACATCATGCAACTGTTGGCATGCTTAAAAAGATATTAAAATTTACTTTCAAATATTTTGATTTAAATTATAATATGAATTCATTACTTCATTCATAATGGGTTAGTTATTTCCAACTGACAAGCAAATTGTCCTTATTTGGAAATTATAATTGATTTACTTTTTTTAAAGCAACTCCATTCATTCATTCAACATTCCTATCGCAAATATTATGTTCCTCAAGAGAGCCCACGAACATCATTTGCAACGTTGCAATTAACTACGATAAAATTCATTTCCTTCCATAGCAGATTTGATCATTAGCCAACGATGCATTGAAGCTCGCCAAAGCGACATGCATCTATCTAAGACACATCGGCGGAAAGAAACTTTTGCTCGAAATGCTAAAATCGACATCGCAGCGCCATCTATCCTGCCAATTGGCGTGCACCGTGACACCACTATGTATAGAAACACAATGCCTTTATCAATCCGATCAGTAAAAACAAGAACCCACATAAATGAGAAAGCTCCACAAAATCCACCTAACAGTCAATTCTATAATTCTATTATGAAGTCCAGACAACAACCGAGCTCATCTTTGGGATGAGCTCAGTTATTGTCTCATCGCATTTGACGGACAATTTATTCTCTTCAGCTTATCTTGCAAATTGCAAATCCAAGCCTGATCAGTTTAATATTATCGTCAGTTTAGCAGTTAAGTTCCTTTATGAATAATAATCTTAAAATTTTATACTGGAATGCACAGCGAATTAAAAATAAATCATTAAAAGCATTCAATATTAGCACTAAAAACAATATAGATGCTTTTGCTATTGCAGAAACCTGGCTAAGAACACACAACAAGCTCTCTCATCCTAATTATGCAATTTATAGAAATGATAGATCAGGAAAAATTGGGGGTGGCGCAGAACTTGCCAGCAAGGAAACTCTTCAACCTTGCATTTTACCTGCCTTTAACTCAGTTCTGATCCAAGACATAAATGTAAAAATTAATTTTGTCTATTTTGCAGGCACTAAGATGACCATTGAAAAACTAGAACAATTCAAAAGAGTTCTGAAAAGGTTTATTTTTATCAAAATAGATATCTCATTTGCAGCGCCTTGAATGCTTTGCATCAGCAATGGAACTGTGTGCGTTTGAACACGACAGGTCGAACGCTTTATAACCTAATGACTGAACATGACATCTTTATGCATTTACCAAGTGAGCCAACATATTACTCTTATTGAGGAGCTAGTTCAACTTTGGACGGCGTGCTCAGCGATTAAAGCTCTAATACGAGTATATCCGACATTTGTGTCTTGCAGGCATTTCCCTGTAGGCTTTTCAATGAAAAGTGGCGAATGTATTGAAAGGCAATATCAAACGGCTCTTTTATATAAAAAAAAAAAATGAATTGGCTTAGGTTCAATGAGTTCATAAACGATAGCATTTCTTTGACTCCACGCAGTGCAACTTCCATGAAAACTGTGGCCGAAATAGATACACAAATATCTAAACTTAACAAAATTATTTGGGAAGCAATCGAAGTTAGCACACCTATGAAGGTAATTTGCTACAAATCCATAGAATTGTATACAGAAACATATGAGCTGATAAGACAAATGAATTCTCTCAGATGACAGTGGCAATGAACAAGAGATCCATACATTAAGCAAGGTCTTAACAGTTTAACGATAGCCATAAGATTAAAAATATCCAACTTACGGAACGAAAGCTGGAATTCAATGCTTGGTATGCTTAAATATAATGCTCAAAATATTTGGAGGCTGACCCAAACCATTAAGAGGCGCCGTAATCGACTTCCACATCAACTTGTAATAAGTAATGGTATTTGTGAATACTCTAACGTAGGAAAAACTGAGCGCCTTGCTCATACATTGCATTCAAACCACAACATCACCAAAGATGTACATAGCATTGTCACAGAGATTGTGGTCGCTAATAGTTTGAAATCTTTACCTCTATCGAGCTCTCTTCCGGCCTCTGAAATTATTAATATGTTAATATGCCACATTTTTAATGCCTGTCTCAACAAAAGCTACTTTCCTTCGCCATGGAAACAGGCAATAGTAATCCCCATTCACAAACCAGACAAGAATCAGTTACTCCGTATGAGTTATAGACGCATTAGCTTATTACCATCCATACTCGTAGGTAAACTGTTCGAAAAACCAAAACTGAAGCGGATTAATAAATTTATTCAAATGAGCAACATAATATCAAACTTCCAATTTGGCTTCAGGCATAAGCATTTGACCAAACTACAGCTCTGTCATGTCACCCAAGATGTACATCGGGCACTAAGACAAAAACTCTGCGTAGGAATTGTTTCCCTTGACATTGAAAAAGCGTTTGACACTGTTTGGCATGATGGACGTCTTTTCAAATTGATTGACCTAAAATTCCCGCCATGCCTAATTAATATCGCCCTGCCTTTTTTAAAGGATAGGCAGTTTTCAGTCAAAATGACAGAGACCCATTCCAAAAAGTATCACCTAACAGCTGGAGTCCCTCAAGGTTCTTGCCTCATTCCACTGCTCTTTAATATATTTACCCACGACATGCCTATGCCTGCCAACTGTAAGATGGCTATGTTTGCAGATGATATCTGCTTTTATACAGAGTGAACAGACCCCACAGAAATAATAAACAAATTGGGTAAACAAACCTACGCTCATGTCAGAAGGGTTTTGTACTCAACCTCTCAGAAATGCAGTCACCAGCAACTAATAAAGTCAAGAAATATGTCAAAGAGATGTGTATGTTTAAAAAAAATCCATTGTTTTTCTATTTTCAACGGGCGCCATTTTGTTGCAAACCAACAAAAATCACTCAAATCATGTACTCCTAAAAATATTAATGTTATTGCCCTTATTTGAAAATTTCAAGCAGATCAAATCAAAACTGCAGTGACTGATTCGATGGAAAGTTTGTAAAATACCAAAATCATGTGTTATTGTTGTTGTAATTGGAGAAATTTCAAATGGGTATAACTTCCGTGTATATCATTCGATTCTCATCAAACTTACACAGTTTAAGAAACTTTTGCAGGACTACCTAAATATCAAATTACGTTCAGTTTAAGGGTACGTATACGATTTTATTGGGGAAAATGCGAAATTTGAATATAATACTGTTATTAACAAAGTTGAGCGAATTCGGACTTCTAAGGTATTTGCTGTTGTACTACTCATAAACATCTCCACCCATAATTTTTTTCAGATTTTTCGGATCACAGGTGTCCAATCGCGAGAGGGGGACACCAATTTTTCGTGTTTTCCCCCTATCTGTGCGCCCCTCGAAGCAAACTTTGCCAAACTAAGACCTGTTTTGAAAAGTTCTCATCAAGAACTTTCATTTAATACCCATATCGACTACCTTTGATGAAATTTTTTTCGGGGGGTCACTCCCCTATAAATACCATATAACATTTTTTTGTAGTTTAACTCTACACATACATACAAAATTTGATGTTTCTAGCTTAAGTAGTTTCCGAGAAAACGGACGGACTGACGGATGGACGGACTGACGGATGGACGGACAGACTGACGGACAGACGGACGTACAGGACGCGATTTGAGTAGAGTTTTGTAAAATTATTTTACAAAACCCTAAAAAGGTGTAAAACACATTGGATAGCCTATACCAATATTTTGACCGTTGGAAAATTCAAATCAATCTGTCCAAAACGAAAGCCCTATATTTCACTAAGAAAAGGAAGCCTTGTCTGCTTCCTAACTGAAGTTTAAATTTTTTAGGGCAAGCAATTCCTTCTCCTTAATAAATATCAACATTTAAAGACCAAATTGAACACACTTGTAATAAGGTTTCAAAGGCAATATTAACCCTGTGTCCCCTACTAAATCGCAAACACTCCTGAATACTAAAAACAAAGTTCTTTTCTACAAAATGGTGATTCAACCCATCATGCTCTATGAAGCTCCTGCATGGAACTCATTTGGAAACTTCCTGAAAACAAAGCTTCAAGTCATGCAGAATAAATGTTTAAAACTTGCTCCTAATAAAGCTTTTTATTTCTCGACTGAAAAATTAAATAGCCGAAAAAATAGGATAGCCGGAACTCGCAAAATAATAAAACTCGCACAAATACGCCGAGGAAAATTGATGGCCCGATCAGCTATTTCATCCAACCCCCTAATTGCATCACTCTCGGGTAGAAATATTGCTTTGGTATCATGCATTCTTAGTCTAGTTAGCACATTTACGAGGGCGGTCCCAAAAGTACCCGACCCGACAAAGAAAACAGTGAAAAAATTGCGAAAATGTTTTTATTTTTCAACATATTCTCCTTTTAGCTTGATACACATTTTCCAACGATGTTCAAAAGCGATACCCGCTTTATAATATAGTAGGAACCGTCAAGCTCCTCCAAATAGCTACTAACCGCAGAATCTACCTCTTCATTGTTGGCAAATCTTTTGCCGCCGAGCCATTTTTTTCAAATTCGGCAAAAGAAAATAGTCCGATGGAGCCAGACCTGGCAAATAGGATGCGAGAGGAAGCAATCGAACTTCAACTCATTGATTTTAGCCATCGCAATGACGTACGTGTGGACTGTTGCGTTGTTGTGATGAAACAATACTTTCTTTTCCTCAGATGTGGCCGTTTTTTCTTGATTTCATCACTCGAATGCTGCAATAAGGCTGCATAATATGCGCCGTTGATCGTTTTTCCTTTTTCGAGATAATCAATAAATATTATTCCACTCGCACCCCAGAAAACGGATGCAATGACCTTGTCTTTGCTTTCTTTGGAACCGGTTCTCCCTTTTCAGTCAACTGCTTTGACTGCTCCTGGGTCTTAGGTGTAAAACGATGGACCCATGTTTCGTCCATGGTTATGAATCGATGCAAAAACTCGGCTTTATTGCTGCGAAACATTGTCGAACACTCGATGGAAACATCCTCACATTTCTGTTTATGCTCCGTTTTGAGCAAACGAGGCTCCCATCTTGCGCACAGCTTCCTCATGTCCAAATTTTCGGTCAAAATGCGATGCACAGCACCTTTTGAAATGCCTGCCATGTCTGCTATCTCACTCACTTTTAGTCGAAGGTCATCCAATACTATTTTGTGGATTATCTTCACATTTTCTGACGTAGTGACCTCACTTCATCTTGGCAGCTCGTACGACCTCGCTTAAACTCAGCTATCCAATATTTGACCATTGTAAACGAAGAAGCAGATTTTCCCAGAGTAGAATCCAACTCGGCTTTGATATCGGCTGGACTTAGACCTTTGAAACGAAAGTATTGTATCACATAAAGATGCCCGATTTTTCACCATATTTACAATTTTCTTAGAGCGTTCAATGTGATGTCTGTAAAAAACTAATAATGAACGTACCATTATGAATTTTACACATTAAGTTGTTGAAAGGTGTTACTATCAATCGCAGTAATTGTTTTTTTAAAACTACCTGTATTCATAATTTTGAAACTACCGTCTGCATTTCGTATGTTAAGTACAAAACCCTTCTGACCCAAGCATAACTCTGTCTACCCAATTTGTTAAAATATAAAACGATTTTTCACCAACTCTGAGATACTGCAAGAACTTAAAAAACTTCACGTCCATGAGACTTATTTTCAGATAAAATTAAATCAAATCAACCCCTTCATAAACAATTATATATGATGCATATGTCAGCCGAATTATACTGTAATTCCTTTTCTAATCTTATTAGCGATTGTGGGTAACAATATTCAAATCGTTATGAATGGAAAATTACGGCTTAAGTAAAGCTTAAGATTGCGCTATCTTTTCTGCGAAACATTCTTTGGGTATATAAAGACCCACTGGGGACCACAACGAACAAATCGGCCAGTACAATGAAAGGCTTCTTAGTTTTCACTCTCGTCGCGCTCTCGGCGGGTGTCTATTGCCAGTATGACACCCACCAATGGAGCAATCGTAATACCATGGTCCATCTTTTTGAATGGAAGTGGGACGATATTGCCGACGAGTGTGAACGTTTCCTGGCCCCCAAAGGATACGCAGGTGTTCAGGTAACTTAAAAACAAAAAAAAATGACCATGAGTAACATTTTTATAAATAAACTAACAATATTGAAACCCTCCCAAAGGTCTCACCTCCAAATGAAAACATCGTTGTAAATGGCCGTCCCTGGTGGGAACGTTACCAACCAATCTCCTACAAACTTGTCACCCGTTCCGGTAACGAACAACAGTTCGCTAACATGGTTCGTCGTTGCAACGCTGTAGGCGTCAGGATCTACGTTGATGTTGTCTTCAACCACATGGCCGCTGATAACCCCAACCCAATTGGTACCGGTGGATCCACTGCCAACCCATTGGCCAAGAGCTATCCAGGAGTTCCATACAGCTCACTCGATTTCAACCCAAGCTGTGCCATCAACAACTACAGAGACAAGTACAATGTCAGGAACTGCGAATTGGTTGGACTTAAGGATTTAGATCAAAGCAAATCATACGTCCGTGACAGGATTGTTGATTTCCTCAACCACTTGATTGACTTGGGCGTAGCCGGTTTCCGTGTTGACGCTTGCAAGCACATGTGGCCAGGAGATTTGCAGGCCATCTACTCAAGGATGAAGAACTTGAACACCAACCACGGCTTCGCAGCCAACTCACGCCCATTCATCGTCCAAGAAGTCATCGATCTTGGTGGTGAAGCCATCACTAAATACGAATACACCGACCTTGGAGCCGTCACTGAATTCAAATTCTCCGAAGAAATCGGCAAGGCCTTCCGTGGAAACAACGCTTTGAAATGGTTGGCCAACTGGGGACCACAATGGGGACTCTTGCCATCACACCAATCTTTGGTCTTCGTCGACAATCACGACAACCAACGTGACGGAGGTCACATTTTGACCTACAAGAACTCAAAACAATACAAAATGGCTACCGCTTTCACTTTGGCTCACCCATATGGTATCACCCGTGTCATGAGCTCATTCGCCTTCTCCAACAAGGATCAAGCTCCACCAACCGCTGATGGCGGCAGGACCATCTTGTCACCATCAATCAACGCCGATGACTCATGTGGAAACGGATGGGTGTGCGAACATCGTTGGCGCCAAATTTACAACATGGTCGGTTTCAGAAATGCCGTGAGGGGTACTGGCTTGAACGACTGGTGGGACAATGGAAACAACCAAATCGCTTTCTGCCGTGGAGGTGCAGGTTTCGTCGCTTTCAACAACGAAGGGTCCGATTTGAACAGGCAATTCCAAACTTGCTTGCCAGCTGGTACTTACTGTGATGTCATCTCTGGATCAAAGGTTAACGGACAATGTACCGGCAAGAGCGTGACTGTCGGATCAAACGGCATGGCCAACATTTTCATCGGCAGAAGCGAAGATGATGGTGTTTTGGCCATCCACAAGGATGCTAAATTGTAAATACTCATATGATGAATAAATCTGATAACTGAAAATATCTTACAGTTTAAATACAGCCTTATTCATACCTTTCTAGGCTCAGCATTTAATTAATAATTCATTTCAATCAAATTCATTCACAGAGGTTTTGTGAGTTAAGCATGAACTCAATTCGGATATTTAAATGATGAGAATCGTCAATTATTTATCGAGTTTCATGTATCTTAATGTAAATTTTTCAGTTTGATTAAGAAGAGAATCAAGTAGAACATTCCATTTTTTTTTCTGAAATACGTCTCGTTTTTCGTTTTCCAAAAGCTTCGTTATATAGGGTTATCCATTTTACGTTTGCAAAAGTAAAGCTAAGTAAAACACATAAAATATTCAGATGGAAACAACATTTTTTATTCAGTATAAAAATTGAACCTTGTCATTATACGTGAAACACAACATCATTCAAATGTCTTTCACGGGACCTCTTACAGGCCTCAATCCTTTTGAGGTAATTTTCAATGACTTTTCGGCACATTTCCGGCAATATGTCGGCCATAACTTCACGAATATTGGTTTTCAATTGTTCAAGATTTTGAGGATTGTTCGCGTAAACACGATCTTTCGTATAGCCCCATAAAAAGAAATCCAAAGGTGTTAGGCCGCAGGATCTTGCGGGCCAATTGACATCACTCAAATTACGGGTCCTGGAAATTTCTCTTGCAAAAGTGCTCGATTAGCCTGTGCTGTGTGGCTTTTGGCTCCGTCCTGTTTGAACCACATGTTCTCCAGATCAAAATTTCAATTTCTCTCCCAAAATAACCGGTTAAAAACCGTCCGTAGCGGTCGGAATCGACTGTAATGGCTTTTCCTTAATCGTTTTCAAAAAATACGGGCCAATAACACCACCAGACCATAATGCACACCAAACGGTCACTTCTCCGGATACAAAAGCCTTTCTGCGATCATCTGAGGATTTTGAGAGCCCCATATGCGGCAATTCTGTTTATTTACGTAACCACTGAGTGAAAAATGAGCCTCATCACTAGAGAACATTTTGTTCGAAAAATCGTTATCAATGGCTTGTTGTTCAATCACCCAATTCGCATACATTCTGCGTTGTGTATGGTCTTGAGGCTTAAGTTCTTGAGTGAGTTGGATTTTGTATGGATGGAGATGCAAATCCAAATGATAAATCCACCGCAATGAGCCATAAGACCTGCCCAAGTGTTGAGCACGTCAAGGAATCGACAAATTCGGGTCTTTCTCCACACTTTGAGCAATGACAGCGATATTTTCAGCAGAACGAATGTTGCGATGATGCACAAGCCTTGCAATATCAATAACTGATCCAGTCTCTTCAAATTGTTTGCTGTGTAGGTCGATTATGTCGACTGTAATCGGCTCGTAAAGTCCTAAATGTTGATACAGCAGAATCACCATTTTTATAATAAAATTCAATAATTTTAACGCGTTTTTCGACTGTTAAACGATCCATATTTCTAAATGCCAAACCTCTAACTAAAAAACAGGCTTTGAATGACATTTCATTATGGCAGATGTCAAATGGCAGGGTTATACTTTCCCAACCATGAAATGGATAACCCTGTATAAAAGAGAGAGTCGTTCAAGAACTGAGCCTGAATACATACGATACGGTAAAGTTGAAAATTTTCTCATTCGGAGGTGCAAAACATTTCCAACGGAAAATATTTAATCGGGTCAAGGTGCCATTACGTAGTTTACATGACGAACGGTTCATCGACGTTCTCGCGGTAGTGGTACCGGACATTTGCCTGGCTAGTATTGATTCGGAAATCTTTGGTGACATCGTGATGCTACTAGGGGCTAATATTTAATGGTCCATCTTAACCGAGAAATTCAAACGGATTAAAGAAAAATTGGTCGTCATTATCACCTTATTTAGGTAGATCTGACAAGATCCAATATCGGCAAATTTTGTTCCAGGTGCTCCCTGTGAAGCCTTTACAAATCTCTCACTCAATCTACAAGTAGTGAAGGATCAAATCGAAAACCTTTGGAAGCTGGATTGTATTCCATCTGGTGAAACGTAGATGCAGACCGATTTTGTCAGCCTGATCGACGAACATATTTGCAAAAGCGAAACTCGGTATAAAGCCTCTTTATTATTGTGCTCTTAACGATAATCGTCATCCAGTTCACCGTTTTTTGTGATTCGACACGTTAGGGAAAAACTGTTATCTTGGAGATGGTGCGTGTGACCTTTGGCGTTAAGTGCAGCCCGTTTGCTCTTTGTGCGTCGTTGAAGCAGCATATAAGGGTAGAGTCCATAAATTTTCCAAAAACTTGTGCTATACTTTCTTCTGCCTTTTATATGGGGGACTTAATAGTCAGTTTGAACGAATTTGAGGATGCACTGCGCTTACTTTATGAAACATGCAAAATGTTGAACCATGCCTCTATGCATATTCCCAAATGGCGATCGAATGACAGACAATTGAACGAAATCTTGAATTTACGGCCTGAAGTTAACGCTAAACAAAAGGCACTAGGCCTTTCGTGGTATTTGGAAACGGATGAATTAGCGGTTGATTCAGAGAAGACCTGCAGTTCACTAACGATCAACGTCACTAAATGAGAGGTATTACAAGTACTTGCAACTATCTACGACCCCATGGAATTGCTTTCGCCCTATATGGTAAAAAGAGAGACTTGGTGAATGAAGTTACCATGGGGTCAACCTCTTCCTCCTGAATTGCAGAGCGAATGGTGTAAACACACTACCGATCTCCACTTATTACAAGAGCTATCAATTCAACGCTATATCTTGGACTCCGAGTCACCAGTGGAACGACAACTACATATCTTCGCAGACGCAAGTCCGAAGGCTTATGATACTGGTGCATATATTCGAAGTACAAATCCTGATGGGAACACTTTTGTCTCTTTTCTATGTGCCGGAAATCGAATTGCTCCTCTCAGAAGTAGAGAATCCACGATTATTACTCGTCCGAGGCTTGAGCCTACTGCTGCCTTACAATCAGCTAAACTGTTGAACTATTTGAAGGGTACTATCAAATAAAGTGCGACGCGGGGTATGTCTAGACAGATTCTATGATAACTTTGCACTGCATTCGAAATGAAAAACGTCAACGCGACGTTTTCGTCAACGATCGTGTGCGAGAAATAAAACGAACAACGGAAGGTAATAATTGGCAGCATAGTCCAGGATCTGTAAATCCAGCAGACTTTCTAACTCGAGGAATCAACGTTACTGCACTACCCAAGGCAACGAATTGGTTTAATAGACCCAGTTGGCTGTTAAACAAATTAAATTAGCCACGTGGTGAAGGCGACATATTAGACGTAGAGTTGTTTAATTGTTGTTTTCTGTCAGCGGTAGGAAACGAAATTCCTGATAAATTGTTATGATTAACTGCTTAGATGTTTCGTTTTATTAATGGTCTTCGTAAAATTCCTCAACCCAGCAAATATTTAACTGCTTCCAAAGTTCGACGAGCGGAAATCTACTGGTTGAAACTTAACGCATATATGAGATAGGTGACTGCATTGTCTAGCAATCAAACCTCCCCTAAAAGTTCTCGAATATTATCGCTAAGCCTCTTTATTGACGAGGATGGGGTTTTAAGAGTTGGAAGCCGACTTCGAGAATTAGGGTTCAATTTTGACGAGATTTATCCAATTTTAATGCTAAAAAATCACATTTAACAAATTTCCTTATTATGTACGCATGCGAAAAGGCACTACATGGGGGAACAAATATTACTCTAGCCTTGCTTCTTAAACGATTTTGGGTCATCAGTGCTCGTCAAGTGTTGAAATTTATGTTAAATCGATGTGTCGTTTGCAGACATCTCAAAGGAAAACCCGCGGACCAGCCCTTTGTGCCAATATCTAAGGAGCGATTACTTGTAACACGACCATTCGAAACAGTGAAGTTTGATTTTGCTGGTCCCTTGTACGTTCGATCAGGATCAAATTATCAAACGAATTGAAAAGTATATATTCTTCTCGCAACATCTGCAGTAATTTATTTACTTATTTGGCCAAGCAAGGCACTGGTACAAGAAATATAACAAAAATTAAATTTATAATAAAAAATTCACAATAAATTCTTAATAGTACAATTTAGAATTAATTTATAAATATGAAAATCGTGACAAATGCATTGTGCTATTACAATAAAATATGTTGTGAGGGTAGGGTGCGTGATGGACTTAACATGAAAGGACATTTGATAATAGAGCTTTAAAATGGGTTCTGGAAATGTTTGGGGAGTAATGTGCACTAAGTGAGTTAAACTTTTTGCAACACCTGTTAATCGGCTCATTATCTGCGAAGATTGTATTATGCCGCTCTTCAACTAATTGACGAGAATGCCTAGCGACTCGCAATGGCTCATGAACTTTTATTCAATCAGTTAAAAATGGTATTTTAATCGAGCCTCTGAGGACATCAAAAGCGAAACAACAAGTTATCATAGTTCTACGGGAAACAAGTGATGGTATATTGAGAATTTGCAGCCTAAGCTCATAGGAGGGTAGAACTTCAAAATTCCTCGGATCACATAGTGATCTCAATGCTAATAAGATAAACTGTTTTTGAACAGACTCGAGTCGGTCAATGTGAACGTTGAAAACAGGATCCCAAATAAGACATGCGTATTCAAGAATGGGACGTACTAAGGAGAGATATAATGTCTTCGATACCCAAATATTTTGAAATTCTTTGGATCGACGCTTGATGAAGCCGAGGAGCTTATTGGCTCTACCACGGACTTCTTCATAATGCAGATTGAAACGTAATTTACTGTCCAAAATAACACTGGGGTCTACAATGCTGTCCACTCTTTTAAGTTTGTTGTAGTCAAGATAATAATTGACGGCAAGGACAGAGTTTTTACGGGAAAAACTTATTATCTGACATTTTTCGAAATTCAGAGAGAGTAGATTTTTTCCTGACCACTCTAAAAGAGAGATTCACTTGTTGTGAAGGAATCCCGTATCCTTTGGAGACGTTACCACCTTAAATAGCTTGAGATCGTCAGCATAAAATAGATGCGAAATGTCCGACAAGATAACAGAGAGATCCGAAATGAAGATGTTAAAAAGTATGGGACCAAGATGGCTGCCATGAGGTACACCGGAGAAAACATTTATTTCTTTGGACAAAAATCCTTGAAATTTGACGATTTGCATCCTCTTTTGAGATACGAGTCGAGCCATTCTAACAAAGGGCCACAGATACCGAAATTTTTTAATGTTTTTCTCAAGATTTTGTAGTTGACACGATCAAACGCTTTACTGAAGTCAGTGTAAATTGCATCGATTTGATGGCCTTTTTCCATTTCACAAAGGACACTAGAAATCATCACCTAGGGATTTGTAACTGTTGAGCGGTTTTTTTCGGAAACCATACTGTTGGTCGTTCAGCCGAGGCTCAATAATGGGCGATATTTATGAAAAGCCTATTTTTTAAAAAGTTTCGGAATTGCTGATAGTATTGCGATGCCTCTGTAATTTTCAACTGACGCCTTGTTTTTATTTTTATAAATTGGAATCAAGTGGGATTTCTTCCAAATTGATGAGAAATTCCAGAAGTGAGGATTTGATTAAAAATGATATGCAAAGGTGGAATCAATTGTACTTTACAGTGGAACAAGAAGTGAGGAGGGAGTAAATTAGGACCAGGCCCTCAAGCGTCTCTATTGCATTGGATATATCATCTTCGGAAATGCCAAGTTCTTAGATGAGAGATGCTGAGTTTATGTCTGAAGAATATCTGTAGGATGAAGAGTTAGCTAGACAATATACGGATTGGAAATGGGTTGCAAAAAATTTGCAGATATCCTCGGGATTGCATGAGTTTGATTCTTGCTACACCATCGAATTGGGAAATCTTTGAGACTTACGTTTGATATTCACGAAGTTAAAGAACTTTTTTTGGTTGTGGATAATGTTTTCAACAATAATATTAACATACGAATTATATGCTTCTCGAGATTGGGCAGTTCATTTAGAACTGGTGCTCGACCTCACAACGGAATCGTGGATTTTGGCCCTTAGACGATTTTCTGGTAGACCCGGCGTACCTTGCCTTATCATTTCTGATAACGCCAAAACATTCAAGCAATCTGCTAAGGAATCCAAGGAGTTAGAAATTATCTTACAATCTGAAAGCTTCCGTAACTTTTTGACCAATGAGCACATTTCGTGGGAGTTTGTTGTTGAAAGAGCTGCCTGGTGGGGCAGCTTTTATGAGCGATTAGTAAAAACGTCAAGAAAATCCTTAGAATTTCGATTTAACGAACTACACTAACATTTGACCAGCTAAATACTTACATCATAGAAGTAAAATTTGTTATCAACACTCGTCCTTTGACGTATGCAGGCGACGGTCTTCAGGATCTATCGGCTCTAACACCAGCTCATTTTATAATCGGAGCCTTTCCTTCGAGTTTGTCTCCATCATCTTTACGAGGAGCCGATCAACAGATACGCGCTAAGTGGCAGTCAAGGTTTCAATGCGCAAACTTATTCTTCAAACGCTTCCGAACCGAATACGTATAATCATTCAGATCAGCCCACCATTATCCGAAACAATTTTCACGTCAATTAAAAGTAGGCGGTGTCGTAATTGCTCATGATCCTGCTACTCCTCGTCTTTTCTGGAAGTTAGCTCTTGTACAAGAAACATTTCCTGGACGGGATCTTCGAATAAGGTCTTGTAATGTTAAACTGCATAATGGCACAATCCTCAAGATAGATCATAGTAGTCTTTGCGTATAGACGTCTTTTAAATCGCTCCTGTCAAAAGTTTTCAAAAATTAAATTAATTTTTTTTAAAAAACGTTAGTCCGAAGTTAATTTTTATCGGGAAAAACTTATATTGATGAAGTAATCGACTCAGGAATTTTCTATCGAATATTTGTTACTTCGATTGGTAACGAAAAACAAATTACCAAAGAAAACTTCGCCGCTGGTATGGAGGAGCCCGACGGCTTCCCACCGTTGGGGCAACCTGGGGAAACGACGAATACAAACCTGGAGATAATCACCCAGAGAAAACATACCGAAGAAAACTCCGCAGATGGAGGGTGCAAGCTGCAAATAATAGCGGACAATCAACAAATGGCCAAATCGCAAAAAAAATGATAAACTAAGGCTAGAGATACAGTCCCTCAAAGATCTCTTCAAGAAAGGGATGAAGTCTCAAAAGACGCAGCCGCAAAATCAATGGCAACAGGTAACAAAGCCGAAGAAAAGTGCAAAGCAAGCGATTCCAGAAGAAATTCTAAGTGCTGGTGGCACCAACGAGAGCCAAAACTATTTTGCAGCGCTGGAGGGATTAACCGAAGATATGGAAATTGAAGAAAACATAGAAGGTAATTTCAATCAAGATAATGACTTAAATTTTATTCAATATTTAAAGAACAAAAACAAGGAGAAAAAACCAGCCCGCAGTTCTGCTGGTTCCTCTTAAAAAGCTTCCAACAGGACAGAAAAAGTTCCGCCAATCAACGTGTTCGGACAAAGCGGAAAAGATATGGATCGTCTATTGGCAGCCGAAAATAAACTGGCCGATTTAGAAATCAAAAGAGTTAATGCCGAAAAATTGACTATAATGACGAAATCACTGGTTGATTTCAAGTCAGCCAAAGATGCGCTGATTTCTGGGGAGGCTCCACACTTCACCTATACCCCAAAAAGTGAAAAGAATCAGACCTTCTTGTTGAAGGATTTGGACTGCGGAGAGGATACGGTCGATCTTCTTCAGGTGCTCAAGGAAGCTGCACCAGATATTGATTTTGTTTCAGTCAAAGCCTTTGCGACAAGAAGGTCGACCATAGAAAGGAAGAATTTAAAACTTTACTTGGTACAAATTGCAAATAAGAGCAGTCCAAGTGCCCTTCAACAAATAAGGTACTTGAATTTCAGAGTGGTGAGGTGGGAACGCCTCCAGAAAAGAGAAGTCAACCAGTGTTACCGGTGTCAAAGATTTGGATATTCGGCTGCCAATTGTGCCATGCACTATCGGTGCATTAAATGCTCCCGGTGAGTGCGAATTGGCTCAGACGGAGACTAAAGAAAAATTATACTGCGTTAACTGCGGTATTTTTGGTCACCCAGCATCATATCGAGGATGCTCCCGATATCAAGATGCAAAAGTTAAATTTGCTCTAAAGCAAACACAAGTACACCGTAATATCATACCTTCCAACTTCGTCAAGCCCGGAGTATCCTTTGCACTCGCCGCTAGAGGACCAGCAGAAAAAGCTGGAAATAATGTAAATAATCTAATTGGCAATAATGAGCTGCTTCTCAAAATTTAGCAGCAACTTAATTCTTTATCAGAGACAATCGACAAACAAGATTCAAAAATTAACTTTGCTTTTCAGCGTTTAGGTCTTTCAAATGCCTAATAATAACTTGTCATCCAGTCATATTCCCATGGATAGGCTACGCCTCATATCGATCAACGTCAACACTATCGTTGCTATACATCGACGTGATTATCTCCTTGAATTTATTGTTCAGCAAAAGCCTGACATCATCCTTCTCACTGAAACCCACCTCAATTCATGGCATTCCATGGAATTCAAAGATTTTGAATCCGTAAGAAACGATAGGGTAATAGGTGATAGGGGAGGTGGCACCGGGATATTGGTTAGAAGACCCTATTGTTTCCAAAATATTGAAAAAGTCGAATTCAAAAACTTTGAGTTTCTTGAAGTGTCCGTTATCAAAATTTCACTGCCAGGTGGGGATGACTTTTTCGTTATCTCTGCCTATGCAACTTGTCAAAATGTTCTCAAGTTCAAGAAGGAACTCAATTCTTTGTTTGAAATACTCGAAGTGAACAGGCTGCATGGTTATTATATTTTTGCCGGTGACCTGAATGCCAAGCATACATCATGGCTGAACGCCACCTATAATCCAAGAGGTGTATTCCTGAAATCATGGATAACAGACCAGACCAGACATAACCAAATTGAATTCAGGTGCAACCTATATGGGTTGGAGTTCCCAACATACCCTAGGACAAACTCTTATTTGGACCTCTACATTGCTGACGCAAGACTTGAATTCAGTCCTCAACGGAAATTGCAGGTGCTTCCTTACGATAGCGACCATAACGCAATCGTAATGGAAATCAATCATCAAAGGGATGATGTCTTCCTCATTCCAGTTCAACATGAAAACCATCGGTTGAATTTCAAAAAACAGACTGGGGAAAGTTTCAAAAGAAGTTTAATCGGGAGTACCAGAAGCAATGTCGCTCTTCTGATGATGGCAACGCTTGCTCAATGGTTCCTGATAACAGAAATCTAACTAACGATGAAATAGATCTCTATTTGTCGAAGTTAGAGAAGCAGACGTTGGAAACGATTGAGAAAGTAGTTCCCAAGATTAAACATCGAAACAATATGGAAGAATATGAAACACCAACTATCGCAAGGTTTAAAAGATTGAAAAGCCTTCTTCTCACATGCGTCAACAATATTGGTCGGCAATTTTCGGACTTAAGCCCTCCCTCATTGGCTTTGTTGAAATTTCACCCGAAGAATGTTCGGGAATTAATCCGTTCATACTTCAGGAGTGGGGCCAGCAATCAATGGCCGGAAAAATTGCGGGTTTTTAGCCCACAAAATACAGATGGTGTTTTCGCGAAAATGAATAGCATATTCCGCAAGAAGTCTCGAGTGAAGGTATCGAATCTTGAAGTCGCTAGTGATGAGATAAATCTTCTCGATAGGGCTGGTATCGAAATAGATAGTACGACTCCGGATAGAAATGGAAACAGGATTGTATGTGATGGATTGCAGAAACTTGCCCTGATTGGAACAAATTTTGAACTGGTCCATCTGCCAAACCCAGAGAGAGGGAATGAAATATTTTCAGAGGTCGTAAAAGCAAAAATTTCCGACTTCAAAACAAGCCTGAACGGCCAATCAATTCTTCATTTCAATGAAACATTAACATCTGACCTCATCCCGAGCTTGAATCTTATTGATTATTTTGTCAGCTATGAAAACTTGTGTTTCATATTTCGCAGAATAAACAACAAAAAATCAAGTGGTACTAACGGTATTCCAAATAAAGTTCTCCGATATTTGCCTGAGGTTGCTATTAGGAATCATTGCATATTGTTCAACAACATATTGAACTATTCATATTTCCCAAATGAGTGGAAAAAGGCTAAGGTATTTCCGATCTTGAAGAAAGGAAAAAAATCTTCATGCCTTAAAAGCTATCGCCCAATCAGCTTGCTGCCTAACATTAGCTAGGTGTTTGAAGTGATACTCAACAGAGCATTAAACGCCCACATTGAGAAATATGAGTTGATGCCGAATTGCCAATTTGGTTTTCGTGCCAGGCATTCGACCATACATGCAATAACGAAAGTAACCTCAGACATCTGTTGGAAACTAAACAACAAAGAATGTGTTGGAGCATGTCTCATTGATATGGAGAAAGCCTTCGATACGGTGTGGTTACTGCGCCCCTATTTTTCTCAAAATTCATTCGCAAGCTATTGAACAGCTTTGGTTTTAACGTCTCGCCAACGCAATCATTGGTAGCGTTTGCTGATGATCTGATCATCTCTACGCCAGACCGAAAAGCTACAATAGTTCAGAGCAATCTTCAAAAAAAGTTCAACGATATGCAGCTCTACACCGACAATTGGCGAATGAAAATCAATGCGCAGAAGTGCGAAACAATTTTGTTTCGGACAACGCTGCAGGGGGCCAGTCAAGACCTGGAACGTAATTGGAAGGATTTCCACATTATGGCTGGTGAGGGTGGTTCAGAACGTGTTCCACACAAATCCTGTGTTCGATACCTCGGTGTTCATCTCGATCAGTATCTGTACTATACTCAACATGTCAAAATCATGCTCAGTAAAGCACTAAAAGTAGTCATGGCTCTACGAAAACTCTTTCATTCCACAAACCGTTACAAGACCCTGGCTAGACCAGTTTTGACATATGGATGACAGATCTGGTACAACCAGAGCGCTAGTACTATGGCAAAATTAAGAGTTTTTGAAAGGACATGTCAACGTGCACGTACTGGTTTATACAGAAAGCCTGAGATGGATTGGAAACATTATATATCGAATAGATGAAATTATCAAACTGCTAAAGTGACGAGAGTCGATATCTTCATATTGAAACTTCTTTGGAATCAGATCACAATATATGTAACTGTGAGCGAAAACCCTTGGATTTTACAGCCGTTCCAACTTACAGACGGGTATATTGTGACTTGCCTCACTACTGGCTTCGTTCCTCCAGAAGCATTCGTGTATTTGGACATAAATCGATATGTTTTTGATTCTGACGGCGCCCCAGTCAAATATCACATACGAGTATATAGACGGGCCACCGATAAGAAGATAAAATATCCTCCAAATCTGAGTTCCCGAGACCAACAATTCCAATGGAGATACTCATTTGCTAGATTCCTTGACGCTGGTCGAGCTGAGATGGAGCAATCTATGTATTGGTGGCTGAATGACAATGTCTAAATTATTCGTGTTTATTTTCTGTTTTTGTGTTTTTTTTTTCTCGTTACTTAGTTTTTAGTTTCATCTCATTATTGCTACATTTATTATTGTTGTTGATTTGTATTATAAATTAGGTATAGGTTTCAATATAAGGTTACTTTTTTATTTAACTTATTTAGAATTAGGTTGCAACATATTAGGTATAGGATATAAGTTCACTATTATGTTAGTAATATAAGTAATTTTTGAATAATGCTGGTTGTTTTTTTTTCTTAATTTATTTAAATTTGCTAGTGTTTTTTTTTCATTAAATGTGTTTCACTGATAACGTATAAATTTAGAGAGCCATTCGGGCCATTAAGTTTTTCATAGTTTTATTGTTTGGAATTTGCTTTATGTTGTTTTAAAAATTTTTAACGATTGGTATTAAATAAAGCGCTTTTGACTTTGACCTTGACTTTATGGCACAATCCTCAAGCTACCTGTGCAGCACTTGTATCCGTTGGAAATTTCTTAAATTTTTATTCTACGAATTCGGTGGCGGGAGAATTTTGAAACTATTTGGCCTATTTTTCTCTTGTATTATAATTGTTTGCTATATTGCTCTCTCATTATCGTTTTTCTTAACAATGAATTCATTTTATACGAAGCAGTCTAAAAGAAGAGTACGGACGGATCGATCAGACCGTGAACACCACCGTCACCATTTAATTATATTATCGATTTATTCTTATAATAAATAGTACTTATAGAATTGAACTCGGTGTTTATTTCTTATTTTCAAAATTGAGTAAGCTCCTTTAAGACTCCGTACATCGTTTTTTTTTTTTGGGTTTTGTTAAATAATTTTACAAAACCCTACTAGTTTCGCGACCAGCCTGTCCGTCTGTCCGTCTGTCCGTCCGTGTGTCACAGCAGTTTTTCTCGGAAACTACTTAAGCTAGAAACATCAAATTTCGTGTGTGGGTATAAAGTGGTGATCTCTTCAAAGTTCAACTACAAAAAAATTTTATAAGGTATTTAAGGGGGGTCTCCCCATATAGGAGAATGACCCCCCAAAAAAAAATTTCATTGAAGGTAGCTGATATGGATATCAAATGAAAGGTCTTGATGAAAACTTTTCAAAACAGGTTTCAGTTTGGCAAAATTTGCTTTGAGGGGCGCACAGGGAGGGGAAATACACGAAAAATTTGTGTCCCCCCCTCGCGATTGGACACCTGTGATCCGAAAAATCTGAAAAAAATCAGGAATGTACGCCTTGGTGAGTACAACAACAACAAGTACGTTAGAAGTCGCAATTCACTCAACTTTGTTAGTAATAGTATGATTTATCGATTTTATGTTTTCTCAAATAAAATCTTAACGGTACCCTTAAATTCAATGAAATTCAGTACGTAGATGTCTATTTATAAGATCGATCTATCCTGAAAGTTTCATAAAGATTGAATTATATTTAGCGAAGTTATAGCGGTTTGAATTTTCCTGTATTACTATGGAACAATATGCGCTCCATTTATTACTATGGCAACATATGGCTATGGAACAACATGCGCTTTTTACCGACTCAGACACTACAGTTTTGCTAGGATTTGCATGAAAATTTCAGGAATGATAGGTATCATGAATATCTTTGAGAATCGGTTTAGCTAGTGGTATGAGTAGTCGTAAAACAAAATAGTGGCTGTTTTAAATGCAAAGATTGAATAATTTTGAGTTATTTTTTCCCAACTTCAATGTTTAAGGTGCATGCTTTGAACACTTGATTCAATTTAATGAATGACTGGAGATGAGTACCTACAATTAATGCTCATAAGTGAAACAAGTCAAGGAGGTGGGAGAGCGCTCCTAGCAAAAGGGTTTTGTAACCATTCTAGGATTCGAAAAAATTGGCCATTAATCGATGATAACAGTACAGGAGAGTGGCCCCTGAAAAATAAAATTCATCAAACGTAGCCGATACGAGTATGAAATAAAAGTTTTCATGGGAGCTTTTCAAAACAGTTCTTAAACTGTCAGTTTTTGCTTCAGTGGGGGCACAGGGGGGAAATACATGAAAAATGTGTTTCCTCCGTCGCGGATGGACATCTGAAATAATTATGAAGGGAGATATTTATGAGTATAATAATACCAAATACCTCAGAAGTCGAAATTCGTTCAACTTTGTTAAAAATAGTATGATCTTCGTATTTCATATTTTCTCCGATAAAATCGCCTTTGACATGTTTCTTGATTTGATTCGATCTGGTGACGGCATTTTGTAAATTGAATACAAAACCCTTCTGACATGAGCGTAGGTCTGTTTATCCAACTTGTTTCACTTTTTGATAAGCCTACCGCAACGTAAAAGATAATCGTACCTTAAAATTAAAATAAGGCAATATGTTTTTAACATGATTCCTTGATACCAATTCTTCCCTACAACATTATGTATCCAACAAGCGATGTACCTAACAAATCATCTATCTTTCAAAAAATTCTACAATTTCACCGAAAACAAATTGTTGCTTTTCCTTTAAACTATTTAAAAATTTAAAGTAAACTTCTACAAAAGCCCAAGTCAAACATCACATAAAGCACGAAAGAAAGGAATTCAGCTTAGCCTTTTGTGCACTCTTCAATAAACTTTTTCGTTTTACTTATCTACTAGCATTGTGTCTCCGACATAAAACTACAAAAGGATACTAGCTCACCTTCTCCAACATAACCTTGTAGAGTTATTCAGCAGACGAGAACCCACTAGTTGCTCCTTGCATGTCTAAATTTCAATGTTTTCGTATGACTAGATATGTCAACCACGATATGACATACTGCACATGTGAGGACCCTAAATACCTGAACAACATTCCAGTCCTTATTCTTTTGTACATATACTGCAAGGACTACTAGCTTGACTACACAAACATTGGATCCGCTGACATATTTAGGATGAATCCTATTCACCGGTAAAGGACTTGCCATAATTTCTGATTTATTCTATCCTCACCTTGATAAATTCTATTCTATTCGGTTTATGTCCTTCGGAGGGTCACGATGAACTTTGAACATTTTTCGCAATACACCCTGGGGGATGAATTTTGGTAAATTCCATGAACAATGAGTGGGAGCGCAAGTGGTTCAATTCTCAAGTGTAATTAAAGTGAAAGTATCAAAGTGGGTTGGCTGCGGGTGCAGGGGAACAAGCAATTTAAGATTGAAAAGGTTAACGTGGAGGAGGCGCTGATAGGGAAAAAGAGAAAAGAAATTGTTTTGAGTGAAACTCCCGAGGGAAGCGCAGGAGCCCACTTTGATTTGTGCTCTGGTGACTGCCGTGGACTTTCAAGGAACAAAAGTAGAAGGAAATAATGTAATGAATAGAGAAAGGGTTGATAGCTTTTGTATCATGGTTGTCGGTTGTTTACAAGCTTGTTGATTTTCCTACTCGTAGAAAATTATTTTCCACGAACTCAATGGCACGTGTAGCGAAGAAGAAAAGCGTTTGTACTGTTATGATTGTTTGTACGAGTATATTTGACTGTGGTAAATTGAAAGTTCATCATGCAATGACTTCTTCAATGGACCATGAATGGGTGGCAACAAATACAAAAGAATTCGGAGAACTTGCTTCGGTTAAATAAATTTGAAGATAGGCTTGTTGTTTCGGTATAATTGAGCAGTATGCTTAGGGATGGCATTTTCAATTGGGCGAAAGAAAATTTTAATTAAAGATTTTCGGAATTGAGAGAAAGCTTTTTGAAAAGAAGTCTTGTTAAGTATCTCGATACTTCTTGAAATTTCAGAACGTACTATTTTGTTCTCTGAGTTTCATATGACGTAACGCCATCAGAAAAGAGTCTCACGAGAAATCTAAAATTAAATCACAGACTGAATTCTACGTTATTGACTTCTGACGTTATTTTTAGTTAAATTTAAATATCATAAGCCACAAAGCATTGATTCGTTTTGCAATTTGAGATAAGTAAATTAGATACTCGTAAAATTATGCGAATTAATTACACCTAATTTTCATCCTCGACAAAAAATCAATAATGATAATTTATGATTCGCTACTTACAATATTTTGGAATTATGGTGGCTTTATCACATTTCGCGAACTCTTTGAAGTATTTGCTTCGATTTGATTTAATGAATCTTATCGCTGGTGTGTGGCGTGTATGATCGATAATTGATTCACGTTGGATTATCAACTGATAAACGTTAATTCAATGCATGCAGTAGAAAGACTTTGTTAAGATATGAAGAAACGATTTTGAATTGGCTGATTTCATAATTTTTTTAACTCTGGAGGCATTGTTTGGGCACAGATTTCCAGCAAGAAAACTCAATTATTGAAAAAAGCTTTTTTAGTGTCGATATGAAATCTATGGGCTTTCTATATAATTAAATTGAATATATTTTAATGGCTTTTGGATAGGATTTGCAATCAATATATTGAGAACGTGCGTTGATAGAAGTTGCAGATATTACACTCATTTCTTTTCTGCACGTATCGCAACTCTTGCAAATAATGAAAGGATATTTTTCGTGTGTACTTTTGAGGGAATACAATGAAACCTGAGACTATATTTGATGACTTTGATATCAAAATTTCAGAAGTTACTTAGATGCCTTGCCACCCTAATTGGACTGGGGTTACTCCGGCTGTGGGTTCCGGTGCCGGGGTCGCTCGTCGAAGGGCTTGCGTGGGTGCCACTCACTCACAAAATACCCCCGTATGGCCGTCAAGCGACACTGCGGCACGCCGAAGTATGATTTCCACGCCTGAACCTGCACAGCACTTCTGGGAACTAAAATTCACCACCTGAAAAAGAAACTTTCTCTTCAGCAACTTTTAGTGAACTAACAGCTGAGCAACCCTACGGAAGACCTGTACTTGTTGAAAAAAAAGTTACTAATTCGCGAGAAGGCCTAAACGTCTGAGGCAACATGCATTCAACGCACTCGAGTATGCCGTTTCAATCTAGCCCGTAACCGCTCGACCCACGCGCACACTCCTTGGATCCAAATAAAGGAAAGACAATTTTCTATTTTATTTCACTAACAAACGTTAATATTGACATATATACTTCACGAAAATACTTATCGCTAAAACAGAATAGTACAAATAAACAGAATCAAGAAAAATACTGAGCTTAGATTTCTTATCGAAGCTGGGGGGCTCCCTTCCCTTTGCGCGTTGCTTTCGCCAGAAGTACAAGCTCCCTTTCACCTCCACTCCGCTGAAACGTTCACCTTGCTCCAATCTCCAGGCACTTTATAACACCGTTCCGACATCTCTTGTTTGCAGCGCGCTCCTACGTTCCGCTTAACATTGCCTCCTTGGTATCGCTGTTCTGGCCGCCTCCTGCTTCCTCCTAGGATTCACGTTGATGAAAAAATAGGCCGCTCCTTTGGCCACCCATCCTTAAATAAATTCTCCCTAATCGGTGCTCCGGTTTCATCTCGAGGTGAAATGGACGACGATTAATGCACTTGTCTTGGAAAAGTTGTTACGTTAAAAATGTTATATACACCATGCGATTCCGGTTGGGGGCCTTAGGGTCCCGGCTAGCCCGTGGAGACGAGGTAGGTAAGCGCCACTCGCCAACCCTAGTATTGCCCCCAGGAGCTAATTGGCCAGCTTGAGGCTCCCCGAAATGGTCCTTCCAATATAATGGCCGCTAGTGGCCTTTACCCGGCCCGTCGAGTCGCCTATCATCACTTTCGCCGAAAGAGAAAAACAGCAACTATGCAAATTTGGGATCCCCGACAGAGAGGGTTCTTACTTGCACTAACTTCCACTAAAAAAAAATCGACTGTGCAGATTGAAATCTCCAACGGGAAGGATTTTTATGCACTCCAGGCGTAATCTACGCCTTCCACCAACACTATGCGCTCCACATGCGAATACACTGGCTGAAACGCTTTCACAAAACACGAACAGTCCGTGTAAAAAATTAAATGGTACTTCAAAGATGATCGCAAGTATCATGCAATGTTATTATTTATAATCTCAAATTCTTTACACTTACAAAATTTTGCTTAATCCCTACGTTGGGGGCCCCGTCGATGGTCGTAATCCTCGCACTTCAACTCGCTCGCTGCCTGAATCAATTTCCCCTCGTTGCCTGTTGGCTTATTATGATCCGCACGTTCTACCTTCTCCGCTATTCAAGTATCCGTGAAAGATACCACTTCCACTGTCGCTGGCCCTTTTATCACCTTGTCGCAATTGAATTGAAGAGCCCAAGTTCAAGGTCACAACATTCACCACGGCTGCTCAACCTTGCAGCGTTTACCTTAGACGCGGTCTTTCTTTCACGCACAGTCGATAACAACCATATCGATTTGTTTTGGTTGAAGTGACATTTATTGTGTTAGTGCTTGTGCACGAATATTTACCTCCATCGCGAAATATTATAAAGTAAAGACGGTAGACATTGATGGTGGCGTATTTGGTTTGCCCTGTCGGGTCTCAGTGGTCCTCTTCGTTACCAGTGCCATAATTGTGTCCAGGAAGGGATGTTACGGCGTGTCAGACGATAAGTCCAAGGATTACGTAAGTACATATTAATTTAATTTGAAATTGTGTTCTAATAACTGGAAACTCGTCTATCGCCAAATACACTTATTTTCAGCAATGCTTCCATATTGTCGTCCATACCACCGTCAGTCTCCCGATAATACTTATAGCTTAACATGACGGGCGATATTTTCATCAAGATCTTCAAATTCATCGTCTTCAATCCAAAGACTTTGTCCCAAACTGAAGGCATTCCCCTTGCCCTTCTCACACACATCAATGTGTTGATAAATATCCTTGCACACCTACCACGTTACTGTTAAGTAATCTGCCCCTTTACTCGAAGGTCTTATGATGGCTTCACCTTGATCCATGCCCTCCATTATTTCGAGTACCTCCAAATAACACTTATTGTTGGAAGCCGGATGCACTATGACTCGCTTTACATATTGCTGTCGAGCCTTTGCTTTCTTGCCTTCATCATCTTTTCGATTGTCTTTATCCTCCTGATCTTGATGATAGCACGAATCTTTGCGCGGACGCCATTCATGATTCTTGTCAATGCAATTTCGTACGTCAATAATACATGGCCCAATACACCAACCGACCATACATCAGTTTACACTGACAATGGATCATATTGTAGTACTCCAGGTGCGACATAATTGGGTGTGCCAAGAATTTTACGAATTTTACTGTCATTCCTCGTCGTGAGCGGAGTTGAAGAAAAGCTGCTTCCATTTTTTTAATTTAAAACCTAGCCTTACTTAACGCTAATAATTTATATTGCTTATACTAACTTTACGTTAATCCTTCCCGCCAGGACTTCAGCGCGTGGAGTGTTTCCTTGGTAATATTCCGACTAAAATGTTGGAGTGCAAGCAATCCTTCCCTTGCGGGAGTGGCTCCGGGGTTTTTTTTTCTTTAAATTTATATTTCGTAACAAAGTTGTCAGCGACGAAAAGTCTTTTTTTTTTAAACTCGGGCTAAAACTTTTCCTATGGCACTTCTATGTTATCAATGTGGAGAGTCTTCATGATCCGCCATCTTTTGGCCATTGTCGTTTCACTGGAAAGTGCGACTTCCAAATGACAGTTGTTTGTTTGTTTACTCCGCGAAGTATTTTCATTTCGCGGACCAAGTTAAAGTTTTTGTAAAACAAAGCCCAGCAAGTGCATTTTAGCATTGGTAATTGGTAGTTTGGATGTGTTGTAATGCGGCGATGTGGGTAGCAGTTGTGGCCGGCAAAATTGGATCGTAGGAGCTTGATATCCCCTAAGGTAATGTATTGGTGTTATGCTTCGGTTAAATTGCTTTAATTTCATTTTGGGACTTTTATCTCGGCTAAATCATTTCCTTTTCAATATCTCGATTACGTTTTGCTTTTACTAGACTCATAACAACATTTATTGTCGTGGCTTTTTATCCTTTCTCGTCCACGGGACCCAACATTTATTGTCGTGGCTTTTTATCCTTTCCCGTCCACGGGACCCACGCTACCCAACGATAACTCTTTCTTTGTCGTGTTGATGTTTTATTGGTATTTTGATCAGGACGATACTTAGCGGTATAGGATTTACTCTTTTGATGGTTAACTGAGATTTTGTGAGCTTCCAATGATTGGTCATAGTTTGCATCAATGAAATCAATATCAGACCTAACGCTTTACGTAATTTTAATCTTCAACCTCCTGAAAGACCCTCATCTGGGTCCATACAGGCTGCTGTTATGATGAGTGTTCCTTTTGGATAGCACGATATGTCACAATCTGGAAGCTCATTGGGGTTCCTTTTTCATGGTAAATTTCTAATCCTGAAGAGAATACACTATCCATTTGCCCTTCCAAATACTTTGTAATGAATGTACCATAATCTACTTTTCGCGGACTAAGGACAACTGAATGTCTTCCTCCATCTCTTGAATCACTAATGAAGCTGAGTTGACGGAAATACGTTGTTACTTTTTATCGAAGTGATGGCATAATTTCAAAATATTATCCAGCTATTTGATTAAAACATGTTTTTTTGTCTTCCTGTGGCTTTTGTGCAAGATTTGTAGATGGTGTATGCTTCGCCGTGCTAATTAAAGTTTTCGTTAATGATCAGCGGGCTGATTCATTCCTCCTTATTTTTGAGCGTCCTGCACTACTTATATAAAACTCTCTGTTTGAAGTCTTTATCTAGTTCCTCCAATTAATCACAAAGTTGTTTGGATTTAACGAAACGTGCAACTACTGATTTTCGTTGTGGCTCGATTGGTTCTGGTGTCTTTTAATTAAATTCATTTCTTCTTAAAACAGGCTCATTTTTTTATTTACTCCTCGTGCTTGTAGTAGCAGGAGTTTCCCTAAGGGGAAAAAGAAAGACGATACCGGAACATATGGGTCGATCCGATTCAAGAGATTGCATTAAATTTAGATTAAGTTAAACCTGATCGAATTTTGACTCTTTGAATCTTTTGCCCTTACTGGCTTAGACTTATGAGTGCCTATTATCCCGGCTTTCCTATTTCTCTTTGTTATTCAAACTCTTTGCTATCAGAGTTTCAATCTCCTTACGACTTACCTTCTTGTACTAAGGTTCATTGCGTTACCTTACTAGCTAACCACTCTTTAGGAGGCCATACAGAAAAATCTACCTCCTAAAATTCCAAATTTGGTGATTCTACCTTTCGAAGCAGTTATAAATAAGAATGGAATAATTTAGAAGAAAGTGTAGCAAGCATTCTTTTTCTAGCTGAAAACCTGAGGTAATATTCAGTGTTCTGCTCTTTCGTTTAGCGTGCTGAACTAGTCGGCTATGAGCCTGTTAACTAGCTCACTTGGGTATTAACATCATTTCGTTAAATTGTGGCAACTTTTCTGTGGTAATGCTTGTCATACCCGTTCGTATTTATCTATTGTCAATGCGTATTGTAATATATACACATAGAATGGTCCAACCAAAACGCACGATGTTAATATTTTTTATTATAATAGAAGGATCTACGACAATTACGTGTAAAATAAAATATCGGCCAAATGCTCGCGACGGCTACGGTGGCATACTTCTATCCGATGGTCCATATTTTCAATGACTCTGAGACAGAATTGAGGTTCAATGTCGTTAATGTGCTGAATTATCTCATCCTTTAACTCTTGATTTGTTCTTGGCTTATTGGCGTACACTTTTTCTTTTGAATATCCCCAGAGAAATCCAACGGTGTAACATAACATGATCGTGGCGGCCAATTTAAATCGCTACAACGTGACAGAACACGCGCATTGAATTTCTTGCGCAAAAGAGCCATTGTTTCGTTGACTGTGTGGCAAGTGGTACCATCTTACTGTTCAGGTCCATACCCTCAATTTCTGGTAACAAGAAATCCGTTATCATCTCGAAATAGCGCACGACATTCACGGTAACTGCTTGGCCGTCCTCATTTTCAAAGAAGTACGGCCCGATAATGCCGCAAGCCCATAAACCGCAACAAACAGTCACTCTTTGTAGATGCATCGACTTTTCAACAATCACTCGTGAATTCTCATTTGCCCAAATGCGGCAATTCTGCTTGTTAACGAATCCACTGAAGTGAAAGTGAACCTCGTCGCTGAAGATGATTTTCTTTGTAAAGTCGCCATTCCCTTATATCTGTTCAACCAACCATTCGGCATATTGACGACGCTTGAAATGATCAGTAGGCTTCAGCTCTTGAGTCAATTGAACCCTTTAAGCGTGTAAACTCAAATCTTTATTCAAAATTCGTATGAGTGATGTTCGTGAGATGTTCAATTGTTAGGCATGACGACGAGTCGAGCTTGATGGCTCTTCTGAAACAAAGAAATGTCAAATTAAACCAGGCGAAAAACTTGACGCTAAGGTGTGACTCTCAACTAACATCGTGCATTATGGTTTTACCTCCCTTTACATGCAATGGTTCCTAATAGCAACCTCAGGCAAATTTTGGAGAACTGATTTCTTGTTTTTTATCCTGTGAAATATGAAATACAAGTCTTCATAGCTGACAAAGTAATCAATAAGATTCAAGCTTGGTATGAGGTCTGATGTTAATGTTGCATTGAAATGAAGAAGAAGTCAAATACTTTTGCTTCAACGACCTCTGAAAATATTTCATTCCCTCTCTCAGGGTTTGATAAATGAACCAATTCAAAATGAGTTTCATTCAGGGAAAGTTTCTGCAATCCATCACATATAATCCTGTTTCCATTTCTATAAGGAGTCGTGGTATCAATTTCAATACCAACTTTATTAAGAAGATTTATCTCATCACTTAAGATTAAGATTCGCTACCTGCACTCAAGATTTCTTACGGAATAAACTATTCACTTTTGTCAAAATGCCATTTGGGTCCTGTGGGCTAATACCTCTCAGTTTTCCACCCATTGACTGCTGACCCTACTCCTGAAGTGTGAACGAATTAAGTTCCGGACATTCTTCAAGTGTAATTTCAACAAAGACAACGAGGGACGGTTGTAGTCCAAAAATTGCCGATAAATATTGGTGACGCGTGTACGAAGAAAGCTTTTCAATTTTTTCAACCTTACGATGGTCGGTTTTTCATACCCTTGCATATTGTTTCGATGTTTAATCTTGGGAACTACTTTCTCAATCATTTCAAACGTCAGCTTCTCTAACTTTGACAAATAGAGATATATTTCATTGTAAGTTAGATTCCTGTCATTAGGAACCATTGAGCAAGCGTTGCCATCATCAGAGGAAGGACATTGCTTCTGGTAATCCCGATTAAACTTCTTTTGAAACTTTTCCCAGTTTGTTTTTTTGCAAATTCAACCGGTAATTTTCATGTTGAACTGGAATGAGGAAGAGGTTTTCCCTTTGATGATTGATTTCCATCACGATTGCGTTATGGTCACTATCATAAGGAATCACCTACAATTTTCATTGTGAAATTTTGAAACTGGATTCAAGTCTTGTGCCAGCAATGAAATGATTCAATTTGATTCCCTGTTATCCACAATTTCAGGAATACGCCTTTTGGATTTTTGGTAGCATTCAGCAATGATGTATGCATGGTATTCAGGTCACCGGCAAGGATATAATAGCTTTACAGCCATTCCAATTCAAGTATTTCAAACAAAGAATAGAGCTCCTACTTAAACTTGAGAGCATTTCGACCAGTTGCACAGGCAGAGATAACAAAGAGGTTATCCCCACCATGTCCTGAAATTTTGATATTGAAGAGTTTAAATAATTCAATATTTTTAAATTCGACTTTTTCAATATTTTGGAAACAACAGGGTGTTCTCACCAATATCCCGGTGCCACTTCTCCCATCACCATTTACCCTATCGTTTCTTATGAATTCAAAATCCTTAAATGTTGTGGAGTGCCATGAATTGAGGTGGATTTCAGTAAGAAGGATGATGTCAGACTTTTCCTTGACGAGGAATTCCAAGAGACAGTCACATCGATGTAGACTGACAACGTAGTTAACGTTGATCGAGATGAGATGAAATCTATCCATGGAAATGTGACTGGATGACAACTTATTTTGAGGCATTCGAAAGCCTTAAATTCTGAAAAACAAAGCTAATTCTTTAATCCTGTTTATCGATTCTTTCCGATAAAGAATTTAGTTGCTGGTACATCTTAAGAAGCTGCTCATTATTGCCACTCAGATTATTCACATTACTTACATTGTTGTCTGCTGGTCCTCTAAAAGCAAGGGCAAAAGACACCCCGAGCTTGATGAAGTTGGTAGGTATCACACATATAGTTTTTCTTTCGGCTCCGTCTGAGCCAATTCGCATTCGCCGGCGGCATGGATATTGTTACACTTTACACATCTGTATTTCATGGCACAATTGACAGCTGAATGATTGAATCTTTGGCATCTATAGCACTGGTTGACCGCGCCCTACTGGAGGCGTTTCTGCGTCACCACTCGGAAGTTTAAGTACCTTATATTTTGAAGGGCACGTGGACTGCTTTTTCTCGAAATGTGGACTAAGTAAAAAGGCAAACTTTTACGTTCAACAATCGATCTCATTGTTACGAAGTCTTTAACTGCAATGAATTCTATTTTTGGTGAAATTTTTTGAAGCACCTGAAGGAGATCGACTGTGTCCTCTCCGGAGTCCAGACCCTTCAACAAAATGGTCTGTCGCTCTTGAGGGTTTACGTAAAGTGTGGAACCTCTCCGGAATTCAATTTACTTTTTCCTGCCTGAAAGTCAACCAGTGACTTAGTTTTAGTCGTCAGTTTGTCAACATTCACTCCTTTGATCTCAAAATTATTTAATTTATTTTCGGCTGCCAAAAACCCAACCATATCTTTACCAGTTTGCCCAAATACATTGATTAGTGAGACTTTTTCTTGATGGTTTTTGGTTTTTATCTGGACCAGCAGACAAAACTTTTTTTTTTTTTTTTTTTTCTTAATTTTTGATTTCTAAATATTCGATGAATTTGTTATCAGGTTTGGTAAAACCATGTTGTGAATTTTCGTTACCTTTATCCTGTTAAATGTTCATGGAATCGTCTAGCCGAGCTAGCGCTGCAGAATAGTGTGTACTGACGTTTGCTCCGCCTGCTCCAAGGACATTTTCTTGATCAGATTCCTGTTGCGGTTTCTTTGATTATTGGGCTTCTTTTTCTTTATGGTTCTCGAATCTTCGTTTTAACTATTTCTCGCCCGTTATTGTTGGCGATGGACATGATCGTTCTATTTGATAGCTGAAGCCATCGGGCTCCTCCATTTCGTTGCTTTTGCAGCGAGATTAGGGGGAATATTCATAAAAAGGGACTGCCCTTGAATGTCTTGCGCTTTTTGAGACTTCAGAAGTGAACCTTCAGGTATTCGATAATTGTTCTAGACGTAGAATCTTTAAAAATACGTCTGTATGCAACGAATGCTGGACGTAGAATCGGTGAAACTCAAAGTTCTAGAACATTTTGTAATACATAAAATCATGATTTCATATTGTACCTATATTCAGTTGATTATTTCATCTTTATCAAAATATCTGTATAAATTTGCTCAATCATCTCCATTAAGCTAAATTTCCCTCAGTTCTATTGTATAAATTCACCTTCACTAAAATTTTTTTACAAAGAAAATATTTCAACTTTCCTCCACCTTATGGTTTTTCACCGTGCCAAAGTTGACATTCAGGAAATTTATTGTTAAACTGCACGGGAAGTGAAGCTTTTATTTGGGTAGAAAGGTAGAAAATATTTCCGGGCAAATGTCAGACAGGTAAGCGCCAACCTGATGCTTTTCAGCTGCGGTTATTCATTATTTCCGTTATTTTACTTATTTCTTCACACGCCATATTATTTTTCTCCCGACACTTTTGTCATCTGTGCGAGTAACTCAAGTTTAAATTTTCAGTGGAATAATAAGAATGAAAGAATGTCAGTTGGTGTGATATATGAACGCTTTAAAAAAAATAAGCTCGGAAATAATTTCTTGGAATTGTTGAGTTATTCCTGTACTTTGAGTTGGTGGAAGGAAATTATTAGTCCATTCAAAAGAACATTTAGTTTTATACAAGTAGCCTGAATCTTTTAAAGTGAGATTTTAACAGGATGATTGATAATAATAATAACAAGTTGGGTAAACAGACCTACGCTCATGTCAGAAGGGTTTTGTATTCAATTTTCAAAATGCAGTCACCAGATTGAATAAAGTCAAGAAGCATGTCAATTACGTTTTTATTGGAGAAAATATGAAATTCGAGGATCATACTATTATTAACAAAAGTTGAACGAATTTAGACTTCTGAGGTTTTTGTTATTTTTATACTCATAAATATCTCCCTAGATAATTATTTCAGATGTCCATTCGTGAGGGAGGAAACCACATTTTTCATGTATTTCCCCCCTGTGCCCTACTGAAGCAAAAACTGGCAGTTTAAGAACTGTTTTGAAAAGCTCCCATTAAAACTTTCATTTCATACTCATATCGGCCACGTTTGATGAATTTTTTTTTTCAGGGGCCACTCTCCTGTACTGTTATCATCGGTTAATGGCCAATTTTTTCGAATCCTAGAGTTATTACAAAGCCCTTTTGCTAGGAGCTCTCTCCCACCTCCTTGACTTGTTTCACTTATGAGTGTTAATTGTAGGTACTCATCTTCAGTCATTCATTCAATTGAATCAAGTGTTCAAAGCATGCACCTTAAACGTTGAAGTTGGGAAAAAATAACTCAAAATTATTCAATCTTCGCATTTAAAACAGCCACTATTTTGTTTTACGATTACTGATACCACTAGCTGAACCGATTCTCGAAGATAGTCATGACACCTATCATTCCTGAAATTTTCATGCAAATCCTAGCAAAACTGTAGTGTCTGAGTCGGTAAAAAGCGCATGTTGTTCCATAGCCATATGTTGCCATAGTAATACATGCAGCGCATATTGTTCCATAGTAATACAGGAAAATTCAAACCGCTATAACTTCGCTTAATATGATTCAATCTTTATGAAACTTGCAGGGTAAATTAATCTTATTAATAATCATCTGCGTATTGAATTTCATTGAATTTAATGGTACCGTTAAGATTTTATTCAAGAAAACATAAAATCGATAAATCATACTATTACTAACAAAGTTGAGTGAATTGCGACTTCTAACGTATTTGTTGTTGTTGTACTCACCAAGGCCTACATTCCTGATTTTTTTCAGATTTTTCGGATCACAGGTGTCCAATCGCGAGGGGGGGGGGGACACAAATTTTTCGTGAATTTCCCCTTCCTGAAGCAAACTATGCCAAACTAAGACCTGTTTTGAAAAGTTCTTATCAAGACCTTTCATTTGATACCCATATTGGTTACCTTCAATGAAATTTTTTTTTCCTTATAATTTTTTTTTTGTAGTTGAACTTTGAAGAGATCACCACTTTACACCTACATACAAAATTTGATGCGTCTAGCTTAAGTAGTTCCCGAGAAAAACTGCTGTGACACACGGACGGACGGACGGACGGACGGCCAGACAGACAGACGGACAGACAGGACGCGATTTTAGAAGGGTTTTGTAAAATTATTTAACAAAACCCTAAAAATTAAGTAATTTTTCATCATCTTGGCTATTTGAAAAGGATAAGACTATAACAAATCTCTAAGCATATACTTTTCAAGTAACACTAAATGTAGTCATTTATTTTGCTCGTTTGTTTCCCAGATGAAAAAACTTAAATGTTTTTTGTTTTATCCATACAGGATGCCGAAAAGAAACACGAATTTCACCTATTCACATATTCTAGTCCTACATTCTGTGATCACTGTGGTTCATTATTATATGGTGTCTACCACCAAGGATTGAAATGTTCAGGTAATTTATTTATCTATAGTATATTTTATGATTAAAATTAAATTAATTTGACTATAGTTAATTTTTATTAATACCGACAAGCTTTTGAAAATAAATTTAATTATGGAATTTATTAATGAGAAATATACTTTGTTTTAAATGGATTAGCGTATAGAACTAATGATTTGTGGAAAGTGTTATTCTTCATTAAAGCCAATATTTATTCGCTCTTTGTATATTCATATATATTTCATATGTTCAGCAATTTTCAATGAAATTGGTTCTAACTGGACCTCTAGTTCCCAAGCACTACGTTAATAACAGGTCGCGTGGACTACCAGTTCGCAAATAATGAATCCATATTGCCATAGACCTGTGAACAGTGCAGGTGTCACTCCACTCTATCGTCCCTAGACAAACCCAGAACTAGCTTTGTAGGTCTCTATGATATTGTTTCCTAAAGTGCGGTACGCATACCCCCAGGGGTATGGGAGCAGTTTGGTGGAGTTTGCGTTGCATTACAATTTGATGGGAATATGCACCGCAACCACTATTTGGACTGACTAAATATGCAGATATAGGCTATAGTGCAGCTAAGTGGTTGCCTTTAACGCAACGGTGCCTGACCTGAGTCCCCATTTCATGCAAATTTTGTTTATTTTCGCCCTCATCCAATACATAAACACAGATCATCTGATAGTGTCTAAGCGTAGGAAAACCTCATGGACTTTTAATTTTCCCAAAATTTTATGAAATCGTCTTGTGAGAGCTTATGAAAACATTGAATACCCCCTGTAAATCCAATCTCTGAGTTCTAAAACGCTTCGACCAAAAAGTTTTCAGACTATCGCATATGAAGATTCAATCGTCAGTGCTGCTCTTCTATGCATCTATGCCAACTCTCCTTATTGACAACGTTTCTGATCCGCACAGCCGCACTATCCCTACAGCACTCCTCAAGAGGTGTCTTCTTGATGGGTTGAGTCCCCCTTTACCTTCTCAGCTGTTGTCCTGATTTGCTCAGAGAAACTCATCTTCGAGTTGATGTATAGCCCCCCAGATACTTCACCGCTGGCTTCAATTTGATCAGTGTGTCTCCAATACTGGTCATCTGTACTCTCCTGGTTCTCTTCCTTGTAAAGATGACCACAATTGAGCAGCCATCAAATCTCTCATTTGGCATATTAGCATACTTAGCCTAAGTTACGCTCGTTCAATAGTACGTCTAGTAACACGAGCCGCAACATCATCCGCATAGCCGATCAAACACGGCTCATCTGGCATTTCCAGTCTCTATAGCCCATCGTAAGAAACGTTCTATAGATCTGGACCTAGGATAGATCAATGGGCAACATTCGATGTAACTTTCATCCTTTGTTGGCCTGGTCTCGTATCATAAAGCAGGCTTCGGTCTTCAAGTAGTCCCTTAGAAGTCATATGAGATATTTTGGAATTTGATAAAAGATTTTCAACGAATCCAGCTTTTGACAGGACATAGAAGCTCTGCAAGTTGTCCTCATTATGCTCATAGTTGAGTTCACCACGTCTTGAGCTGTCCCTCATGAATCCTTTTGGAGCGGAGCACATCAACAAATTTCCTGACGCCTATCCTTTCAACGTTCCAACCAATTGTAAAAAGTCGAAGGCACGAACGTGGGGAGAAACTTCCTGGATGTCAAGCAGAACGCACAGATGATTTCTGGCTGAGTAATCCTCTAATACACGCCAATTGTGTATCCTCCGTACTAACGACTCCACGTCCAGCATGGTATATTTCTGGTGTTTAGCGTGACAAGCTCCTAGCCGCTTTTTTCGGGACTCTTTTTTCCCCCAATGTTTTAAAAGCATGTCCCATTCGATTGTTTTAGCTTTGTAGTCTCCTTCAATGAGCACAATGCCATCTGCGTTCAAAACAGTGCCCTCCAAAGCATTAAGCTTGACCTGGGAAGATAACATCATCTCGTTCAGTGTTAGGCACACACTAAAAAAGTGGTTTCTAAGCACCGAACTTACGCGAATTCAACCCCCTGTTCACAGCCCTCCGCCTGGAAACCACACGAGAAAATCATAAAGGGACAACGCATGGCCATCATCAACTTTACAGGAAACTACGCCGAACGATTTCTGAATAAGGGCAAAGTAAGAATTGGGTGGGTTGCCTGTAGGATACGGCGAAGAGCAATGCCTCTTCAATGTTTCAAATGGCTTGCCTATAGTCACGCCACACAAGTATGCAAAGGTCACGATAGGAGTTCACTTTAAAACTAATGCGGTGAAATGGGACTAAAAGAAAAGAGTGTACGAAGAAGGCACACTGTATTCTTTGCGAGCATGCTGATAGAAGACCTGATTTTGACACGCCTTGGGATCATGAAAATGCCGGATTTCAAGAAAGCCCTTGCCAAGGCAAAATCAGAACTCTGATGACCCGCATCCTGCAGCTTAACCTACACCGCAGTTCAACTGCCCAAAATCTGCTTGAGCAGTTTGCGAGGGACATGAAAGTCAACGTTATGCTGCTGAGTGAGCAACACCATGATAAGAGTCCTGCATTATGGTATCCTGACGAAATCGGTACTGCCGCCATCTGGTTTCGGAACAGTGACTTTCCAAGTCGAGAGTTGTGCACGGGGGGATGGCTTCGTGTGGGTTCGGTGCTCAGGGACCACCTTCTTTAGTGTGTACCTAATGCCAAACGAACCCATATCATCTTTTCAAGCCAAGCTTAATGCTTTGGAGGGCGCTGTCTCGAACGGAGAGGGCAACGTGTTCGTTGGGGCAGACTTCAACGCTAAAGCAATCGAACGGGGCATACCTCAAACAGATCCGCGGGAAAAATGAATCCTGGAAATGGTGACCAGGACAGCGCTCATCGTACTAAACATCGGAAATATGCCGACTTTCCACCGTATTGGCTGTGAAGGAACCATACTCGACGTGACATTTGCCTCGGAGTCCTAGGTATGGAGGATACACAATTGGAAAGTATTGGAGAACTACTCAGCGAATGATCATCAGTGCATTCCGATTGAGATCATTGATGTTGTCTCCCGACGTCCATGCTCTCGGCTTTCTACAACTGGATGGAACATCGGAAGGATAGACGTCGACAGGTTCGTCGAGGTGCTCACAGCAGGTGAGCCACGGCAGGGAGCTTTGGAGAGGACCAAAGAACTGGCAGCTCAAGACTTGGTGAACTCAACTATGATCATCATCACGGCTGCTTGCTGCGCTTCTATGCTCTGTCGAAAACCCCAGCACGGCAAACTCCCAGTGTGCTGGTGGTCAACTGAAATCGCTGAAAATCGAAAGGAGTGTCACAAGCTTCGACGCGAGGCTCAACGGGCGCAAAACCGTGATGAGGCATACAACCGGGTGACAGCATATAAATCAGCCAGCAACCGCCTTCGCGAATGTATCAACTACAGCAAGGCTCGTTGCTGGCAAGACCCAGTGGACAATGTGAACAAGGATCTGTGGGGCCTTGGCTACAAGCTAGGAAGCTTGGTGCCCTACGGAAGCCTAGCATACATGATGCGGAAAAGATGGACAATATAGTGCGGACACTCTTGACTTATGGCCAACGTAGGGGGACCCAGCTCATCAAGAAAACGGCTCTAGATGAGTGCTGTAGGGTCAGTGCTACTGTACTGAGCAGAAGTATGGGTTGACGCTCTCAGTAACGAGGGTTGCCAAAAATGCCTGGCACAGATAGAGAGAAGAGAAGCTCTGAAGATTGCACTTTCGTATCCGAAAGTTTCTGACTCGGTGGTGAAAGTCATTGCAAGCGTGATACCTGTTGGCCTCCTAGCTAGAGAGCGCCACTCTATTTATCTGCACCGAAAAGAAGTTCTGAGGGTGATTATTGTCCGCAAAGAGAGACAGCGCTCACTCAACGATTGGTAGCAGTCTTGGGTGGACTGCTCATCTCATCCCGGATGTGAGACCGTGGCTAAATCGAAGGCATGATGAGACTGACTTCTATCGGTCTCACCTGCACAAGATTGGTAAGTCACGGTCCCCCGATTGTCGGTATTACCCAGGAGAGGAAGACAATTTCTGCCACATATTTTTTGCGTGCATAAAACGGGACAGACTGCAAAGGACCTTCTGCAAAGAGACGAGAGAGCTCGGCCCGGATAATATAGTCGCGCTGATGCTCGAATCGGTTGACAAATGGAACCAGGTGGCACATTGTGTGCGGGCAGTCCTTAAAGATAAAAGGGACTCACAGCAGCCGGAGGTGTTGGGGCTGGGGGATCACTTGTCTGGCAATTCCTCTTCCCGCTTCTCCTCCCGCTAGAATAGGGATCCCCCTGCTTGAAGGCACCTCATGGCGTAATAAAACGAAACCTAGCTCGAAGTAATGTGTCAAACGGTTCCAGGCTGGGTTCTCAGGTTGACAGGGGAGGTGTTCAGTGGGTAGTCCAATCACCTTCTTGCGAGCATGGGAGTCCCGCACTCTGTGCATAAATGGGCATTCATCTCCCTCCCACAAAAAAAAAACAGACTTTCAAGGATGCCACCGTAAAAATCAATCAGGACGAGTGTGAATTCTTCAAGAAGGAAGTTGAATTTTTAGGCTTTGTAATTAGTCCAGATGGCATCAAGACGAACTACAAGAAAGTCAAAGCAATCGCTTCAGTCACACTACCGAAAATACTCAAGGACTTACGCATCTTCCTAGGCATGTCCGGATACTATCAACGATTTATCCAAGAACATGCGAGGATTTCTAAACCCCTCACCTCTCTTCCAAAGAGGGAGGATGGACGAACCTCATAAAACTCATCCAAAAAACAAACCGATTTCCCTTGATAAGGAGGCAACAGTAGCGTAGGGCAAACTCAAAAACACTTTCATATCCCAAGATGTCGTAATTTTGCATCCGAACTTTACAAAACCATTTAAACTAACGACCGATGGATCTAAATATGCGCAACTGGTGCCGTGTTACCCTAAGACAACAAACCGATTTCATTCTTGTCAAGAACTCTCAGCAAAACTGAGGAGAACTATGCAACGAATGAAAAAAAAACTGTTAGCAATTTTTCGGCCACTAAACTCCCTCTAAAATCATCTATAGGAATTTTTACCGATCACCAGCCCCCCATATACGCACTCAGCTCAAAAAATACCAGCACGAAAATAAACGCTGGAGAGCCAACCTCGAGGAATGCGTTCATGAAACCGGAAAAGGTAAATGTTGTTGCCAATTACCTTTTTAAACCGCCTCAAATAACCAAAACAATGATGGCCTTGACACATGACACAAACAAAATAAACTCCATGATACCTACCCAACAAAGTTACAAATGCTCAGCCATAATTTAATCTTCTGTAGAATCACCAGTTTGTTCTTGAATACGTGTAATACAATGACCAATTAATTCTTAAAACAGGAGACGAGAACAGCTATAAGATCCTCAACTCAACACCCAAGTGACCGACGCAAATGTACAAAATCTTGATTTTACCAATTCACAGATCATTCCCATCTACATAAGGCAGACCAATATCAAAGACGGGAACTTCAAGGTAATCCACATAATCGATTAGACTAGTACGTACGATTGGTTACTAACGCTCACCTAACCCTAAATCTATCAATAGTTCAACACCACCGACTCTCAAAATACCTAATGCACGAATCCCACCGAATTGAGACCTTAATTCAGAAATTGAAACGCGATTTCCTAGGCTCGATATGGAAATGGATTGCCGGAAGTTCTGACCACGAGGATCTAATAACGATAAGAGAATACATAACCAAAGTCCTAACTAATAATAAGAAGCAGGTTATAATAAATGAATTATACAATCAGCAAATTAATAAGATTACGAAAATCACGAATGATATCATATTGTTACTTGTACAACTAATTCTGCGAGCTACTGTCGTAATTGTTTTCACAACATCATGATCAACAAAAGAATGTACTCGAAAACCCGCCAAGCATGATCAACATCTGAAAGTGAAGTCACTGCCCCATTCATTAAGCTGCTCAAATATTCCAGTTTGTTCGCCAATGTACGAGAAATGAATTGAATGACTAGAGACCCTATATAAAGCTGAGCTGAATGAATGGAGGGATTCATTACAACCGATATAGTAAAACCGCGATAGTAAAACTGCGACAGTGTGGAGTGCAAATCAAAAACGATATTGATTGTTAAGTAGACAGTTGTTAGAGAAATTTATTGACAAGTGGAAGTTAGATTTTAATTAATTTTTGTGCAATGGCCAAACAAAGGATTGTGCATTTTCAGTAAATAATCTCTTTTAACTTAATTTAAAAGACAGTGCGTTTCCACTTTCCCGGAACATTAAAATTATTGGCCGTGAACCATAACACGCGACAATATATAAAAACTGTTAAATGAAGAGAAAAACACAAATAATAGTATATTTTCCGAATTAAAATATCGAATCAAGATTTTTAACCCGTTCAGTACCAAATTATGACAACCTTGGGAGAAAAATTTTTTTGTTTGAAATATAGTGAATATTTTTTTTTTTTTAATTTTTGAAAATTATTGTATGATATCTGTTACGGTTACTGATGTTTAAGGTTGTACATTATAATGTACAAATGTACTCAAAGGCATATTACCGAAATCTAAATTTGTCAAAATAAATTACAAAAGAACTCAAATCCAATAAAAAGGACCAAAAGAACAACGATTTTCAATAAACAGGTTTTTATGTTAGTACTAAATTATTTTTCATGTCAAGTGTGGAAATAAAAACAAGACTAATTTTAAGAATGAAACTCGATACAACAATTTCTTTCTTTCTTCAAACACAAATGCACATTGCATTTTGTGCATAAGCAATGAGTTCTTCCGCCGCATCCTTTATTTTTACATCGGGTGGCCTCTCTGATTTTGTCCATGTCTGGGAAATGAGTGTAATGGTCCTTTGCTACTATCGCCATGAGTCGAACCTGTATTGCTGGCGAGGAAGAAGGTGACGGTGGGGGCGTAGAGGAGGGGGACCACTCAGCGGATAAAGGCCGTCCACGTTTTCTTTGAACGATCATTCCTGACTTTAGTAGAACTACAGCCACCCGTGTCTAAAATGTAGCAGGTCAAGTCGATGCTTCGGTTCACTTTAATATTTCTTGCAGTACATCAGCCAGTTATTGATAAGCACCAGGTCTACTGCATGAAATATCATACGTAGCGTCAATTTTTTAGATTTCAAAAAAATCCAATATAATGCAATCAAACAATCTACCTTGTCAACTCTCCCATGGACGTGTTATATTTTTTTTTTATTATTTCTGAACGGCTGATTTCGTCCTATTGTTTCATTATTTTGCTCCACCGCTTACAAAAATCGGGTTTTCCTCCGCCTACAAAATTTGAGGCCATTGACACAACTTTATTGTCTATCCGTTTAGTAACAACGACGTCCTGTTCTTTATTAACAAATTGTTTGAAATGGCCTTTTGTTTCTTTCTTCAGTAGAAAATCTACATCATTATGCAATCCTTTTCCTGAAAATCGGTTCATTCAATAACCGCAAAAGATAATAAGACGAAAAATAATTATCAACAAAAAACATGGGCCCAGTGGGTTGCAGTCTTTTGCTTAATTGAACCACAATTGCAGCACTTTGACCTAGTTCACTCACATATGGCGGACTGATTTCGGTTTTTGCTCCCTGGTACAGCAAGAAATCCAACATTAGGCCGTTAGACTCACTGAGAAAGAATAATTTGAATCCCCAAGGATTTGGCTTTCCATTCAAATATTGCTTACAATGATGATGCCCCTTGAATGGAGCAATTTGCTCGTCTTTACAAACGCATTGGTCGACTGATGTAATTTTCATGCACCTTTTCCTAATAGTTTCGTAACTTTTATGAACTTGTCTGTGTTGCCATTAGGAATTTGTAAATTATTCACCAGATGTAAATGGCTTCGCAAGCTGAAAAATCTGTTCATGGCCATTGTTTTTTTGGCCAATGGAACGCCAACAGAGCTGTCTCAATACATCCGTGCTATTGGATATTGTAGATTACCCATAAGAATGTGGAGGCCAATGAATTTTTTTATATCTTTGGGGTTGGTAGCCATAAAATTGGAGCCACTCTGGATCGCATAAATACTCGCCATTTTTGACATTGTATCAAATAATCTTCCAAAATATTTGTGGCTGAATAAACGAATGTTGGTTATTCCATTCTATTGGTGTTTTTTTTTTTAGTGATAATATTTTCAGAGGTTGATGACACTACCTCTTCCAGTTCCAGTATGGATTCCTCTTCAGCTTTATTATCTGATTTATTTGCATCGTCCATTTCTGCTCCAACTCGTCGCATCAAAATTGCTTCAGGACTGGACTCATTTAGCTCCTCCTCTCCAAGAAGGTCAATTTTGGACAAATTCCCATCTTCTAAGCAATCTAGAAGTTCTTGTTTTGTCCAATACCTGCAGTCAGGTTTTTGAAGACGTGCATCACGTAAAAAGTAAGCATCAATAATAAAATAAACGGAAATATAAAGCTTCAAATTCAAAAACTAAATTCACACCATATCTACTTCTGTGAGTAGTTTTGTACATTGTAATGAACACAAATATTTTCGCCTACAGATCACTATCATAGCAATAAAACTTAATTAAACATGACAAAAACTAAATAATGCATTCAGTTCAATGATAGCAAAAATTCTGAGGCGGAAATATGTGAAAATGTTGGCGTAAATAAAAACAAATAAACTCACCAATTTAACACGCCATGACAACCAAGGAAAACAGATACAAGACATTCGGCAATCTATTTTCAACAGGCTTGCCAACTGATGAATGAAATAGATTAAAAAAGCGCTAGAATAACTAATAGTAACAACTTATAATCGATAATTGCCTTAGTATCGACTACACAGGGTGATAAAAAGCATGTACATTATAATGTACAGCAGTACCGAAAGGGTTGAGGAAGAATTAATAAATATTAATTATGCCGTACATTGGGTAAAATGGGAGACATTAACTCTTTCATTCTATCAAAAGAAGAAATAATTCTAGCTACTGAAATATTAAATAAAGATCTGTTAGCCTTTTAAACTATAGAGGAATTACCAGAACTAACTGAGTTCAACCATGAAACTTTACTCTACATAATCAATATCACGAACACAAGGCCGGAAACATATAAAACCTTTACTAAAACCTATCGAAAAAAGAAACGTAATAACGGAAATAACCTTTAAAGAAAATATTAAGAAATATAGAAAAATTATATGGTATAAAAATGATAATTTTTAAAATTTCAAAAAATTGTTCATTTGTAAAGAATCAGATATAATAAATATTAGTTCAACCGATTCTTTACCAAACTTGTTGCAAAGCTCAAATGCCACCAGTAACATTGAACATCGATGAAATCTCACCTGGCAACCTAGTGCTACTCGCAAATGCGTTCCGCGGTCAACTGGAAGCAGAAGACACTACACACCATAGTACATTCACCTAGTACCCACCACTTCCATTTACCATGTGTTGCACACTTTCTGAATTTTCCCAGGGGCACGTCAGCTGATCCTGGGCACATCAGCTGAGCTCAGGCATGGTGCGTTCAAGAAACAAAGCAAAAAGCAAATAAAATTTCCGACGCACGTGTTCTTTTACGCATTTCAGAACATGGGAATGCTGCCAGATCCTAACAAAAAACTAAAAGGTTGCATGGAACGAATTTGTTTTTCTGCAAAGTTATTGATTTTTTGAGGTGTGGTAATCCTGAAATCTCTCATCGAAGCATATGTTTATATTCGCGCCAATCCTCGCGTCAGTATTTACCTACCTACCTGCTACCGAAGATTTATGGCTCGCTGTTCGGCTTGTATTCGGATTTTTCCGGAGGGTTGATTGAGTGTGGATACTATAAGAGTATACTATGCTACACACCTTCTGAACGGAGCGCGTCTCATAAAATTTCGCAATACCTCTATTGAAATAAGTGCGCAAAAATACGAGGCACAAAAAACGTCAACGATCAACGCATTGCCTGCAATAGTCTAGCCTACACCTGAGGGAAAACTAAATGGTGAACATTTATCTCTTGACACACTGAATGAAATTAAAATCATCAACAAATAGAAAATAAATATGCTGGAATCAAATCATGAGATCCACCAGTATGCGACCTATAGTTTAATTGCCCTCCTGATAACCGCAACATCAACCTTCTTCTTCTTCTTCTTCTTCGCAGCACTACAGCCCCTCACGTGCCTTCACTTTCTGGCAACTTTCGAAACATTTAAGGGCTCTCCAGGGACGGGGAGCTCGCCCGTCACCTAACCTCCTCAGGCGTGGTTATTACGTCGATTCCGCTATCAGGCCCGGAAGACTCGCCTTCACCCTCTTACATCCCCACGAAGGAGGTGTACTTGTAAGTAGGATTTAGTAGCAGAGCTGTTGATGTATTTACGGTTGTATAGCATTTCTCGGCATTTAATTTCCCATTATTGGGAAACCAGTAAACCCAATTTGCGACCCTGAGATCATTTACTACCAGTTAATTGGTGGGTTTAGGAAGAGGAGTCATGGAAGCTGTAGGTTGGGGAAACAAGGAACTCCCTCCTCCTTTCTCGAATGGGCTTGGGACCGTCTACGGTGGAGTTCATCAACCTACCTGATCTTAAAAATCTATCTCCAAAAAGACAACACCTCATCTGCAGCGACGTTACCTTTAACAGAGGTCAGAGTCTTACGATCTTTGACGCGATCAACTATCAGCTGATCATGGACAATAGCAGGTCAAACGCAGCCCAGGTTTAATAAAATTCCTAACTTATTACTATCGTGGACTATCGTTCTCAGAGAGGATAGACGTACCGACACGTTCCCGCAAAGTTAGCAAAACACGGGCCAGGTAAAAATGCATCGAACAATTTGGATTAATTGAAAACAACGCGGACGCTATATCAACAGAAACATCAAATAAGAACATAAATCGATATTAGAATAATCCTCGTTTTTGAATTGTAATTTTTGTGTGAACTTTAGGGATATGAAATGATACTTCATTAACACTAATAAATTTATTCGCGAACAGAAACTACAATTTATATTTCACAAGATACAAGTTAGGCTAGGATGAATGTAGAATGAAAGGCGCGTTTTGTTGCTCGAGCAAAAAACTACTACTTGCTGCGACACATGTATCGCAACCCTCTTTTCACTCGATGCTTGCTGCAAAGAATCCAAGTGTCGCCAAGGAACGAATGACAATCAAAAGGAATACGCGTCTATGATGCCTGAAACGACGTGTTCGTGGTATAATTCTTTGTTTACGCCGAGACTGTGGAAGCGGAGGCGCTACGGAATAAAGCTGGTTGAGCATTTTTTTAATTAAAACCGGAAAAACTTGTACGAGTCGTCCTGGAGGATGAAAAGACATACTTAAACGTCAGGAGACGTCAAGAGCAGGAGATCTCTTTTCTAATTTTTGGATCCCGAAAACGCCTCGATCTAAAGGAAAATGAGGCCTAGCCCAAAGTGATGTGCTAAACAATCCTAGGCTATGTACTCGGCTAACAGGGGAGGTGTCATGTCTCTATGCAACAAAATAAATATTCAATCAGAATTGAAATGATATATTATTCACAATACTTAAGATAAAAAAAAAATATGATTAAACTAATGAAGATTGATATATTGTACATTAAAAAAGAATATTTAAAATTACATTTTCATTTTTAACAGTGAGGGAAAAGTATGAATTAGAGGGTGCAGAAGGAGGCAAAATATACGGAAAACTTATGCTAAGCTAATGCTAAAACATAATTCTTGATAAATCGTCCTGCATACAGTTTGTAAGCCTTGTAGTCCACGCTGCACGTGAAGTAAAATTACCCACATATTTTCATCATACACACTAAGCCACTGTCATAAAAAGCTTTTGTAAATATTGAAATTTAAAACTGTTTCTGATACCTTATCCTTAATTGGTGCTTGCTTTTGACTTGACGACAAGCCAAGCACAACAAAACCTTCCATGTAATTGTCATCGAAAAGTTTTCAAGTACTCTAATGATATCACTTTTTAAGTAAATTCTTAAAAGTTTCTTCTTCCATATTAACTTTTACATGGAGTAACTTTCAGACCGAGCAAGTCAAAATAAAAGTTTCGGCGAAAAAAAGGTCTTCATCTTTTTCTTTTCTAACCATCTTCATTTCATTCTCAATCTTAAAATTCCAAGGCTGTGTAGCGAATCTCGAAGAAAGTTTTCTCTGTGTGTAAAGACGGTGAATAAGAAAGTAGGATAGAAGAACTGTTATAAAGTTATATTTGAGACTAACTAACATTCATTTCTTCAGGTTCCTCTACACTGACTTACGGAAGGCGATAGAGGAGTTCTCATATTCAAATGTTGACTTCCGTTTTACTTCCGGTGCTTCATATAAGGACTTAATTGTTCGTCTGAGTCTACTTAAACATATCAAACAAGGAGTCGTGCATATCATGAGTTCAAAAGTTGTTTTCTCCGTCTTAATTTTTTATTTTACCTAAATATAAACATGAATGTATTAAAGATAAAATAAGTTAATTTTCTTATTTCTACTCCGTATGCAATTGTTTGAGATTCCTTATCAAACAGAAGGTTTCGCAGACTTTTTGGATGAATGAGATGCCACTCGTTGATCTTATGCCAATATGGACAAAAAGTGAAAGGAAAGCTCATTAAATAGTTTTACTAATATAATACGATGCGTGTAGCTGCTTTTCAGGTTTTGAGATATATGGAATATCCAATGCTAAGATGACCCAAACATGAATTTTATTCCGAAATTTTTAATTTCTTCAAAAATGTTCTAACGCAAATTCAAAAGCGTGCCAAGCATGATCAAACTTTCAAAAGCCTTTAAATTTTCCATCCTCTTCAAAAACATCTTTCTCAGTAAAGAATAATTTAAAATTCATCCTCTACTCAACCAACGCCATAACATCTTTCCTTATTTTGTTTATCCAGGCTAACCATCCACCCTATTTATTGGAAAAGCTCTTTTTCAACAAGAAACTGCTGTTGACACCACATTGAGACAACTTTAATAATTTTCAGCACATCGATGAATTTATTTAGCATGTAATTAAGTCAGCTTTAATTAGTAATTAAAATGAGTATGATGAATACTTTGAAAGAGCAGACAATTAATTAATAAGTGGAGGTAAATTGATTAGGGGTTGAGTGGATAGTGTGGGAGGGAAACTTGGAAGGTTGATTTTTTGTGAGCTAAGAAAAATGTTCTAGCTATTGGGGGAAGATCAAGAAGTTATTTATCAATAAGTTTGATGATGAGATCGGTCAAAGCAAATTATATGGTTGCTATAAAAAGTATAAGTAAGGTCGTTTGGAATAGAACCAGAGAAGCTTCAAGCTTCATCAAATATACCGAGAAAAATACTGTGATACATAAAGGGTGTTCCAACCAAAACGCACGATGGTAATTGTAAATAAAACAAAAAGTTTTCAGACAATTATGTTATTTTTTTTTATTATAATAGAAGGATCTATGAAAATTATATGTGAAACAAAATATTGCCCATATGCTTGCCATGGCTACGGTGGCATACTTCTATCCGATGGTCCAAAAAATTTTTTTTTTTTTTTATTTATTACGACCAACTTACAGACTAAAGTCCAATTACAAGATTGGTTCAAACAATACAAATAGAAAAGTACAACAAAATATATCTACTAGGGTAGGTGTTTAAAATTAAATTCTTAAGTCTATGCTTATAAATTACTAAAAATAGAGGATACGGGCCAAACTTCATATCATTGTGGTTTCTTGGCAAATGCACCAGTGGTGAAATGTAAAATGTTTCCGTTCTTGCAAATGGAATTTAGTATGAACCTTCATTTCTACAGGGATAATAAGATGGTGTCAGTAACTCTCTTACATTTGTTTGCAACTGATGGTGGTGAAGCTTAAATACATTCATCAAGAAAGGTTCTACGGGATGATAACGATGGGATGTAGTAATCGAGCAGTTAGTTAAATTTACTATTTTCTTTTTCTTCCTTTTTTCTCTTTAAATTATTGGATAAATTCACATAGGATTCAAATTTTATTTATGTCAATTTATCGATTTTTTTCTCTTATTTTATTTTTTTTTTAAATATTTTTTCCGCACAACTAAAACTGCTCGATTATTCGGCGCCGGCAAAGGGTTAAAAGAAATTCAGGCATAATATGTCCCAGATCAACTAATCAAACGAAAAACCAGCTGCTTTGTGCAAATTGTATGGCACATCAATTTCCCTCCAATTTGATCACAACGAACGCAGCCCTTTAAGATTGATCTGGGACGATTCGAGATGTTTGACAGGGCGCAGGTGTGGTAATCAAGTGAGGGAGGAGGTTAAGTATTGGCGAGTGAAGAGGTTTTGTGACGTTCAGAACTCGTTCAAGTAAAAACAAGAGTGCGTTGAACAAGAGGAAGGAATAACGAATTGGTGTGATTGTCCTCTTCAGAGTGATTGCCTTCTGCGAAAGGATCCCGATCATGTTCAACATTTAAAGACAAAAACTAAAATTCCAGCGATGTGGGATATGGATCTGTCTGATGTATTCTGGGAGATGGATTTGGCCGGTCGGAAAGGAAATCGTAACTTTTAAAAAAACAAAAAAGGAATGAAAAGTTAAATTTTGGTGAGTCAAGTGCATGGTGAGAACGAGATCTCTCGAGCCTAGTCGTCGTACACGCGAGCAGTTGAATTTCAGAATCTGGATTTGACAAGTTGTGCCCGATATTCGATTGGCAGTTTTATTTCTTGCCTGTGTTTAATTTGTTTATCGTATGTCCATCCAGAATTTGCAAAAATTTGACCCCTTTGCTGATGCAATCAATTGTACTGATGATACTGTACAGGACGGACTTGTGCATATAAGAATTCAGCAGAGAAATGGTCGAAAAACACTAACTACGGTGCAGGGCCTTTCCTCGGAATATGACCTGAAGAAAATCGTGCGAGCATGTAAAAAGGAATTTGCGTGCAATGGCACAGTAATAGACCATCCCGAATACGGTGAAGTATTACAGCTTCAAGGTGATCAGCGAGAGAACATTTGCCAGTGGCTAACGAAATCTGGACTTGCGAAGCCAGATCAACTCAAGGTACACGGTTTTTTTTAAACTGAGACGAAGGCGCGTATGATCGAACAAAATTTTTGGACATACTGTAAAGAGAATTTATTCATCATTATCTTCATCCATCCCAAAGATAAATTCCCTGAAGCAACTATTGATTGCATTATTACGTTCGACCGTATACCGCTATTTGTTTGATCAGTTGTTATTACTGCCGTTTTATTACTTTTATCTCTTCCTGTATTAGCGGGGGCTATCACCATATTATTAACAGACCGAAACTGATTGCAGGAATGAAAGAAGTGAATCATTTCATAGTGATCCAATAGTATCCGACTTTGTTGGATCTGAAGATTGTTTGTTCCTTAACGTATGTGCTCCAAAATTGAAATCAGATAAGCCACTCTTTCCTATCTTTCTATGCGGTGAATATCTTGGTCGGAGTTTTGAATATGACAGTCAACGAAAAAACAAAGGAATTGCTTAGGCAAATCTGATTTTCATTCCGTGTCCATGAAGTGATCGGTTTATGATTGACGATTGGAAGTGAGTGGAACTATTTTCTGCGACGCAAAAACAGTCGACTGATTGTCTGCAACAAAAGTGTTGGGCCCTTATGTAAATACTATTGTTAAAATTTTGGAAGCCTGGATATGCAATGGATTTCCTACTCTAATACTTACTTTAAACAACTTGTCAAAATAATCGAGACGATTAATTTCTACAAACGACTTGTTTAAATAATCGATAGAATAGCATTTACCGTACAGCAAGAGCGCCAGGAAGTTATTAAGACGGATCAACTCGTAAAACCTGCAAAATAGGTAGCTGTTTTTCGAAAATAAGATTGAACAGCAGCGTCGGCTTGGACGCGAACAGGGTTAATCAGCTGTATTTTTTCTGGCATTCATTCAATGTTGTAAATGCCTGCTTTAGGACGCAGCCGACAGGCTTGCTATCTGTGTAGTAAAAAGTACCTATAACGGAAGAAAAATTTGAATGTCAGGACCATCCACATCATCAGCGGGCGCCCGACGAGGATGTTCAGGTGAGTACCCTTATATTTTATTATATATATTATATTTTATTAAATATTTATTTAATATTTAAAAAACTTTTTATACGTTAAATTACTCTTATATTTATATTATTTATAATTTAAATTCAATTATCTTTTTATAGATATGAAATAATAATTTTTCATAAATTATAAATAATCTTTTTTAAATAATGTTAAATATTATTTTAAATTTATCCATATATTTTTTGCACACTTTGTCATATCTTTATATTTTTTTGCACATTTTGATACATATATATTTGTTTTGCACACTTTATTATATCTATATATTTTTTTTGCACATTTAGATACATATATCTTTGCTTAAATTACATAAACGTTATTTGAAGTGTAACCAGTTAATTTGTGTCGGAAGAATATTATTTAATTTTCTTATCGGAATATTGACCACAGATTATATTTAAAAGAAGAAATAATTGTGAAGAAACATAAGCAAAAATGAAGTGCTAATTTAAAAAAAAAAAATCGGTCTTTCCTTTCCGATAACTTTTGCCCCGGTATAGGACCCGGTACGGCGGCAGGCTGCCCCCTAAAAACATGAGCCAGCCGCCGGGTACTTAACTAATCCTTCTTTGTTTCAGGTGACATCGCGGGTTGAGTGGCCCAAGCAGAGTGCCTCTTTATGGCATAGCGTTATGCAATCGAATCGTACAATTCTATGGCATAAATTGGTCACCGGGGTATTCCCCTTCTGATGGGAAAGTTTATACAAGTCAAGTTGTATGATTTTTCCACTCAGAAGAGGAAAACCTGGCCACTGCAACAAAATATGGATTTATTCCGGTTGGGTGGGTGCGAAGGGGCTGCATCACCACCCGGTTGCCCTTCTTTCATTTGTGGGCCATGAGCTTCGTCGGGTAATGACGAGGTTACCCCAAGTCCGTCTTTCTTTTCAGGTTCCACTTGTTCTCGGAACGAGTACTTTCTCCCTCGGTGTAGTTATCTACACTTTTTGCGACTTCGGTCGCCTCTTGATCAATTGACCACCATATTCGTGAGTGCGAAATTTTTTTGTAGTGGGTCCTCGTGCTGGGGAAATGAACCCGCCCCACAACACCACAATGCTAGCCTGCCAGCGCATTCACGCGTCTCCAGACGAGGGCATTCTCGGCAGATATTGTCATCTTCTTCTGCCGAGGCAGCAGAACATCGCTGCAGTCCTTTACGGACTTTTTGGAACATATTAAATTCACTACAGGGAGCTGCAGAAAAGAAAGTCTGTAATAATCGAGCAGTTACACTATTAAACTGCTCGAAAACATCTATCCGAACCACAAATACAACAAACCATCAAGAATGCGCTAAAGCGGGAGAGTCATGGACGTATGGAGAAGTGTAGATGACCCATCCGCAATAGCCTTAAAGCTGCCGTTTGCTCGCGGTAGTGCAAACACCCACACTTAGATGGTTGTTCCAAGTGAGAAATAGTTAAGCTGTTGGGTCATTCTGTGATGATTTAATAGACTTGGGTTCGGATCGCAATTTCTGCGCAATCTTCAAGCCCAACAAAGCAGAAGATCCAATACTTGTTCCACAAGATGCAGCTGTGTTTTCTAGTACCGGTCAAGAGAAGAGAACTAGCTTTGATAGTAATCCATTTGAAAGTGCTCTACGAAAAGCAACATTAAAAAATTATCCGTTCGAAATCGTAGCACGGCAAATCAAAGTATCAACGTCCTTCAGACGAATTTATCTTCTACAGAAAACACAGGACAGAATCCTACTTATATTGTGGTTATGGGTACCCCTAACGCTCTTATGCCCGCTACTCTAATTCGACAACATGCTCAAATTGTAATAAACAATCCAAGGTCTCTGGAGTTCGAGCAACTGCTACGAAATCGCTGCCAATCTGTAAGCTTGCATGATAAATCAGCAAAGAGAGGATCAATTAATACTCCCAGCTCGCCGAGTGTATTCACCACACCTACGCGACCTCAAACGCTCAAAAGGAGGAGTTCGATAAGCTTTTCGTCTGGACATTCCGCCGCAAACAAAAGAGGACCCCAAACGCCAGATATTCATAAGCAATCGAATTTACAAAGATGACAAAGTCTAAATTCTGATCGCAACGCCTTTTTACCGAAGATAACGGCTTAAAAATATGTCAAATATTGGCGTGGAACCAAATCCAAAAAGTCTCAAATTTAAGGCAAGTGAAATCATTCGTCGAACAGTTGGTCCACTCAAGGCAACTGTACCTGTAAAGAAAGTTCTACCAATGGCGACAACTCCATCAAATCTAACTTCCCGTAAAGAAGCGTTAGAGCCTAAACTACTTACTAGCACACCAATTGTAGTCACTTCCACTTCAAATTCTTCTACTAAGTCTCCTCCTCACAGATCCAATGTCACTGCCAAAAATAAATTCCACAGTCCTTCCTGATCGGCGTCTCCATATATAAAAGCAAGCACAAAGCCTTCCCTAAGCGGCTTACAGCGAAGACGGTCATTGATTGACTCTAAATTCACAATGTTAAGTAGTAATACTTCTTCTAGTAAGACCTCTGCAAATCCAACTCAATTTCTTCGAAGATTAACTTTTGGGCATTTCACGTAAAACTACAACACCAACGCAAACCCACGGAACGACAACCCCGGAACTCCACTATCCATCAAATCACTAAAAAGCTGCCAAACAGCCATATTTGTTTTGGTTGGTGTTCTGTTTTGGTACTAATTCGCACGCGAGCAGATGACAAGATGAATGAAGTTGGTCGGAGATGAGGAACGAATGACGGAAGGAGGGGGAAAAGAAAGATGGTGCGATTTTGCCGTGTGTTGAGGCAATTGCTCCCGAATTTCAGTTTTGGTTGACAATGCATATTCAATTGGTACCATTTCCGCCTACTCTATAAGCACCGCAGGAAATAAAATTTGTTATAATTACAGTGCTCTTTGGTAGAATTGCTCTAGTACTAGTTCCAGGCATGGATGCCCTGCAATTTCCTAAAAATTTGAACTTTTTATGTGAATACTCCCGTTTGATATTCGTGATCAGTTACTAAACGGCTTCGTTCATTTTCGCATTGTTTCCAGGGAACAAAATCAAAAATTGTTTTGTTTGTCCCCGAACTAAATAGTTCTGAATGGATGAAAAGCCACTGTTTAAAAAAAAAAGTTTTACCCTTGAATGTATCTACGGCAATACGAGGTGAACATCGCGGTTGTGGGAAGTGAAAGCGAGCCCGGTTGGGTGGGCCACGTCGTGGAGACGGTCGAGCGCTGGTCTGGTGGCGGCTGTTCGTGTGGATTCGGTGTGTTTTGCGACTTGGTGGCAATTCGCGGTGACTGTATTAATGGGAGCTAATGTTAATATATGACAGGAAAGAGTGTTTTATTAGCATCTTGAATGCTATTTTGCCCGTATTTCGATATTTGATTCGGTACATTAGGTGAATCATTCTCAGAAACGTTCTGAACTGTCAAGGAGATATTTATTAGAACATTTGCAGTTAGGGATGTTGTGATCAAAAGCCCTCGATCGTCATATTTCAGTTAATTAAAAAGTATATACGTGATAAAAAAAAAGGAAAAAAACAAAATATATCTATGCGCCTACAAAACAATGAACTTCGACTTGAAGAACTTCAGTGACTTCAGTGACTCAAAAACTTTCAAGGAAACCGAAGAAATTGTCAATTGTATTAAAAACCAACATCACAGCGACGAAGAAACTTTAAATTATGTCTCAAAACAAATAAAATCGGTTAAAGACGCATGGTATAAAGAATAATTATGAAGATCTGAAAGATAGTCGACAATTCAAGGAAGCACTCAAAGAAATTAGTCTGACAATAATTTTGAAATCGATACTTATTATAAATTTTTTTTAAGTGTCCCATGAGCAATATATTACATATTATACCGGCATATGCACGGATCAGCTTCCAGGACTGCCCACCCCATCAACGAGCGCGCATCGTGGAGGATGGGTAAGTACTACTTTGCATTAAATTACACAAATTTTAAATATCCAAATTTATTTTTGTTAAACCTTCAATTTATATAATTTTTTTTAAACATTCAAATTTTATTTTTTAAACACTGCACCTCTCAAAAAAAAACTGTTAGAAAGAATAGTAACAGTTTAAGTGATATGATTAAAACTTAACGTAATAATCGAACAGGGGCAGCACGTTTAACACTTGAACCATGTTAAATTTGAACATTGGAGAAAATTGTAAACGTTTAAGTACCATGAATACAATGAAGTAATTAAAGTTACGCTTCGGTCTTTTGATTTTGGTTCCTTCTGACCGGGTACAGTACCCAGCAAAGTGGAAGACTTTTTCCAGGGAAAAATGAGCTAGCTGATTTTAAGTTTCGGGGCCTCTTTCTGGGTTGGGTGGCCTCCAGCTTAAGTGCCCCTTTTGTGGCATATGGCTATGTGACCCGATGACATAACTCTCAGACACAAATTGGTCACCTTTGTATTTCTCTTTTGATGGGAAGGCTCATGCAAAGTGTGTTTGTATGGGTTTACCACTCAGAAGGCAAATATATAGCCACTACAATATTTTGGATCTTGATCCGGTTGGGCGGGTGCGAGGGGGCACCACAACCATCCGGTTGCCCCACGCTTGTTTGTAGGCCATGAGAATCGTCGGGCAACGACGAAGTCCCTCTAAGTCCGTCTGTTTTGGCTTGTTTTGACTTGTTCTTTGAACAAGCAAACCGTCCTTTGAAGTTACCTACAATTTTTTCGACTTTGATCGATCTTTTCTGTTGAGACCTAAGAATTCGTGAATGCGAAATTCTTTTGTAGAGGGTCCTTGTGCTAGGGGAACGAAACCGCCCCACGACACCCCAACGCTGGCCTGCCAGCACATTCACGCGTCCCCAGACAAGGCCTATCTCGGCTGACATTACCATCTTCTTTCGCCGAGGCACCAGACCATCGCTGCAGTCCTTTACGGAATTTCAATACAACCTAATGACTTCAAGTCTTTCTTCATAAGATTGGTACGGGACTTTAAATTTAAAGAATAATATTCGGGTGAACTCCCGTTGTATAGATTCCAGTAGCGAGTCTAAGTACTTATAATGCGCTGTCCAAATTTGGGAACAATACTCGAGGTAAGGCCGAACAGTTCTTATATAAAGATGAACTGGAGACAGGATATTTCCAAAGATGCAAGAGTGACGAAGAACAAATCCGGAAACCCGAGAAGCACATGACGTGATGTCCAGAATGTGCTCTTCGAATTTGAGTCGCGGGTCTAAGATCACCCCTAAGTCTTTGAACTTGGTTACTACAGATAGTGGCTCATTGTGTATGCTATACGGAAATGAGATTGGATTCAATTTCAAAGAGAAAGTCATTTCATGACATTTTTGAACATTAAGGGAAAGAAAATTTGATTCACTCCAGTTGCATAGGACGCCCAGGTCATTTTTGAGGGCATGCAATCATCAATACTTCTAATCACTTTAAAAATGTTTAGATCATCAGCATAGAGAAGACATGGAGCATCTATTAAAGAAGGCAAGTCGTTAATGTATATCAGGAATAACAGCGGCCCCAGGATGGATCCTTGAGGGACTCCAGTCTGTGGATAGAAGGAGTAAGATAACACTCCACAGAGACTTACTCTATATGAGCGATTGTTTACGTATGAGACAAGCAAAGAGAGCAAGCAACCAGAAATACTATGTTGTGTTAGCTTTTTACACAGTACGTTATGATTTACTATATCTAACGCCTTGGTAAAATCAATATAAACAACGTCAACCTGAAAGTACTTATCAAGGGCTTCACCTTCTTCATGTGAGTAAACTCAAGTAGGTTTTTAGTCGTCGACCGACCTGGAAGAAAGCCATGTTGAGCAGGAGATATCGAAGAGGATATTAGTTCATAAATGTGATTATGAACTGAACGTTCTAGGATCTTCGGGAAACATGATACAAGTGAGATTGGATGATAGCTGGAGACACACGACAGAGGACCAGATTTATGTATTGGGATGTTGTTGGCTGTCTTCCAGAAGCAAGAAAAAACTCCGGAGGACAAGCTGGTGTTAAAGATAAAACTCAGAGGAACACTTAATGAAGAGGACAGAGATTTGACGAATTCCGTCTGGCCCAGAACCAATGCTTGTGTCAAAAGTATTAATTATGCACTCAATATCTGCTGGCTAACTGCAGGAGCACCATCAGCCAGAGAAAAATGAAGAGGGAAATCATAAGAAAAATCGGATGCGGAAGAGGAAGTTATAGTGGAAAAGAAGACCGCGAACAAATTGAAAATGGATTCCAGTGTCGAATTGTGTTTATCATTCCAGTACATGGTGCTAGGAAAGTGCGGGGAGGACTTTAGATGAATAATATATGACCAGAATGGTTCTGACTGGTTGGACTGAAGTGACTGCCCTATATGCGTAAAGTAAGTAAACTCCTTGAGCTTTTAATTAATAATTTTGTAGACGCACGGGACCTAGAGTATTCATTATAAGAGTCAGAATCACCAGTCAATCTAAACTTTTCGTGAAGTTTGTTTTTAATTTTTAGAGCTTCTAAGATATCACGGTTGAGGCAAGGTGGCTCAGAGCTCTTTTTGGGCCTACATAGGGGTGTAAATTGACGGATAAGCGAGTCGAGGTGGGAATAAAATTTAGTAAGAGCTTCTTCGTAATCAAGGCAGTCAAAATATGAGAACCAATCTAGTGAATTCAAAGATTCCGACAATGTGCTGTAATTGGCTTTCCAGAAGTTGAACTGAGTGGCTAATGGCATTTAAGTGTTTTTGGAAAGCTCATGCTGGTGTCCAACAAAAGAGGGGTGATAGGGGTCAGGAGATACGTAGAAGTGAGGTGCAGCAGCTACGTGAATATGGCCAGTACCAATGTTCGACATTACAAGATCTAGCATCCGATTATTTATATTTAGAACGTAATTTAATTGGTTAAGGGAAGATTGGGAAAGAAAATTTGATAGTAATACAGACTGTCGATTGAAAGACAAGATATCAATAGATGATGTTAAATCGCACTCTACGAAAGGAAGATTGAAGTGGCCACAAATAATAATACGTGAAAAGGGATGATAGTGAGTCTAATAGTGAATCATAAAAGTCAAAAGAAGAGTTAGAGGGAAGATAGATGCAGAATATCAACAAAGAAGCGGAAAGAGTATTGATTTTTGCAAGTACGTGTTCGGTTAAGTCTGGAGGATGAAAATTATCGCAAAGCTCACTGGAAAATTTTCAGCAACAGCAATCAGTACTCCACCACCATCAGATTTCTTTGTCAGATTAAAATCATAGTCCCTCCAATAGACAATGTGATCTGGGAAAAATTCCGAGCTAAGTATATCACTTCTCAACCAAGTATCGGTTAAGCAAATAATATTATCATTCGCAAGAATGTATGAAACGCTAAGGCTATGTAATTTGGTCCGCAGGCCTCTTACATTTTGATAATATAAGCTAATATTACTATACGATGGACATATCATAAATATGCACAATAATGCACAAAATTTTTTTAATTTCATTTTTTATTTTTACAGAAATATCTCTCTACATTCCTTCAATATAGTCTCCCTGCTTCTTGATGACTGAGTGCCAACGAGTTGTAAGCCTTACTATACCATCGAGGGTATCACCTTTGTTGGCTCGGGTAACGACGGTAGAAAGCTCTTTCAGAGATGGAAATCGACGTCCACGCATAGGTTGTTTCAACTTTGGGAATAGGTCGAAGTCTGGTGGACTCATGTCCGGACTGTAGGGAGGATGAGCAAACAACTCTCAGTCGTATTCGCGTAGCTTTTCTGTTACGACATGTCCATTGGGTGGAAGAGCATTGTCATGGAGAATGAGTGGTCTAGCGTTGGGCAACTGAGGTCGGTTGTTGTGCGTTTTTCTACGCAGATTCTGCAGAAAATCACGATAATATGCTGCTGTGATACTTTTTCTATTCGCAACCCTGTCTGTCATGATGATTCCTTGGTTATCGTATGCAAAGATCATCATTTGTTTGACCTTTGGTAGTGTTCGTCAACATTTTTTTTGGCCGTGGGGAAGATGGACCTTTCCACTTATTGAACTGTGATTTCAACTCCGGCTCGAAGTCTCTAATCCATGTCTCATCAATCGCAACAATTCGATTCAAGAATGTTTGACCTTCAATACTGAATCTTTGTTTCAGCAAGGTTGCAATATCCAGGCGCTTTTGCTTCTGTTCACCAGTCAAGGTGTGCGGAACCCATCGCGCCGAAATTTTTCTTTTCTTTAATTCATTTGTAACAGCAGAAAGTTCCTCACAAGTCCCACGACGATCTTCTTCGAGAGCATCAGCCACAAGTTTCACACTTCGTTCTCTGGTCTTGAATCATCGTTTATGCTAACACGACCACCACGAAAATGTTTAGACCAACGAGAAACTGTACTATGGTCCACTGTTGACTCACAACAAACCTCACTTAAAGCACTGTGGATTTCTGTCGGGTTTTTTTCGACGTAAAGTTTCAATCTTAATGTATGCTTGTTGGTCTTCAATAGTCACAGTACCCGCATCACGTGAAGGCTCCATTTAAAAGTCGCGTAACTTGAAAATGCAATACACTACAAATGAAAGAAAATAACACACTTCTTCGTCAAGCTTTGAACTACAACTGATGAGTTGCTCATTGTTGCAGCGCTAAATATCTTTGACGGCGCTAACTATCTATAACTATAACAATATTTATGAAATGCCCCTCGTAAATTTTAGAGTCAATTATGTGTTGATTTTTCGATGTGAAGCTCTTAGAAAATTTCGCCTTCTGGGAGGATTGTAGCGCTTGACTAAACTTCCATCCGGCCACATATTTTGATTCAACAACGCGCTACATTCTGCTGATACACTAATTTTGAAGGAGGGAATCTGACGATGAGGAAGATTGTCTTTTGTTAACTTAACACAGTCTAAGATGGGAAAAGGTGAACCAAGTTTACGCTTCACGTGTTTAGTAAATATTTCGACAGTAGCTTTATATGCTAGCCTTGAAACAAATACCTGCAATGGAGGAGCGACAGCACGAAGAGCCTTCTCTTCATCAATAGCTACGTCAGGTTCATTTATTGAAGTTGCAGCATGTGAAGCGTACGTGATTGGCTGCAACTGTTGAGATGTTTGTTGGTAAGAGGGAAAATTAATGCCAGTTGTTGAAGACTGCTGAATTTGACGAGAAGGTATTTGAACTTGGCTTCTTGTGATGATTCGTGACCTCGCAGATGTCAATAGAGGAGAATTTTTGCTTGGTTGGTTACAGGGAGCTATTGGCGTATTCAGTATTGTAGTGAGCTCCTCCTTTTCGATATTTTCATTCATAATGATTTCAATGACTCTGAAACATAATTGAGGTTCAATGTCGTTAATGTGCTGTATTGTCTCATCCTTTAGCTCTTGAATTGTTCTTGGCTTATTGGCGTACACTTTTTCTTTTGAATATCCCCAAAGAAAGAAGCCCAACTGTGTCAAGTGACATGATCGTGGTGGCCAATTAATATTGCCACATCGTGACATAACACGGCCATCGAATTCCCCGCGAAAAGGATCCATTGTTTCGTTGGCTGTGTGGCAAGTGACACGATCGTGTTGAAACCACATATCGCACAAGAAGTGCGTTATCATCTCGCACAAGAAGTGCGTTATCATCTCGCAATAAAAAACACCATTCACGGTAACTGCTTGGCCGTCCCCATTTTCGAAGAAGTACGGCCCGATGACGCCGCCAGCCCAGAAACCGCACCAAACAGTAACTCTTTGCAGATGTATCGGCTTTTCAATAATCACTCATGAATTTCCATTTGCCCAAATGCTTCTTAACGAATCCACTGAGGTGATAGTGTGTCTCGTGGCTGAAGATGAGTTTCTTTGTAAGGTCACTATTCCCTTCTGTCTATTCAACCAATCATTCCGCATATTACCGACGCTTGAAATGGTCAGTAGGCTTCAGTTCTTGAGTCAATTGAACCTTGTAAGCGCGTAAATTCAAATCTTCATTCAAAATTCACATCAGTGATGTTCGTGAGATGTTCAATTGTTGGGCACGACGACGAGTCGAGGTTGACCGCTCTTCTGCCACACTATCGCGAACAACAGCAATCATTTCCGCAGAAAAAACTGGGCGAGCATACACAGGTGATTTCACATTTCCTACAGACCTGGTTTGCTGAAATTTGCGCAGAATTCTCCCAATTGTAAACACATATGGTCGATTATGCTGACCAAAAAAATCGCGAAGTGCACGAAATGCATTTTGATTTGAACTCCCATTTTCGTAAAAGCCTTCAACAACCTTAACGCGCTTCTCAATTGTGTACCTCTCCATGGTTGAGTTTTTCAAACACTGCAACAAAGAAATGTCAAATTAAATTGGGCGAAAACTTGACGTTAAAGTGTGACTTACAATTAACATCGTGCATTATGGCTGGACCACCCTTTATATTTAGGTACATTTTTTTTATATGAATATGAAAAAAGTAATGAAGAGTTAAACAATTTAAGTTGAATGATCTAAAAATATTAATTATGTTTACATTTGATGTTAAAGAGTTTTAACATACAAGTATTAGGGAGGCCGCAATAACTTGATGGAATCGTTCTGCTAGCGATAGCTCCCCTTCATCTGATTGAGCTGTATTTGATGTTGCTGTAGCTTCACGTAAATTGGATGGTTTCGTGGATGTTGACTGAACTCAATCATTACGGTTATTGGAGCTTCGTTTCTTAATTACAACGATAATTAGGATGATGAAGATGATGACAATGATAACCGGGGCGGCTTCCCATAAGGCCTGATGCTTAACCGTTTTCAGATGCGTAACCGTGAGAGTTGAACCCTTGAATGTGGGTTGAATGATTTGATTAGTCGCCTTGGCAATGGAAGGGTGGTTATTTTGATGAACCTCTACTGCACTCCACCTGACAGGCAAGACTTGTTTTGCTAAGGACCCGATTATTTTCTTTTCTTCATTGAAAGTAGCTCCTAGTGTTATGCCATTTGGTCGATTGATGCAATTTTCGGACATTCGTTTTGACTTCCTTGAGTCATCTTCAATGTCAGACACTGAAAATGAGATATTGAAGATGACCCAAAGCAGTCAAAACGCGTTTGCTCACACAACAAACCAAGGCCCGGTGGTTTTTCAAGAAAAACTAGTTAAAAAATGTGGAGCTTTAGAGTTGGGAATGAAGAACTATACCGATCAACTTACCAATGTTTACATTTTATTTGCATTGTATATCAAGGTATTACGTCTCACTGACATATAAAACCAGGATTTTCATATTAAGTAATTTCAATTTACTAATTACGCTGCAAAAAACCAAATTTTTCAGTAATAATTAAAACGTGTATCATTGTTATCAAAATTAACTTAATATTTGCTTCGATAAAGAATTTCTAGATTCAAGATAAAAAGTCCAGCACCTGTCACTATCAATTGTAACCATGATTATTAGATACTCATATTAAGAATTAGTAAATTTAATCAAAATAGATGTATGTTAAGCACCCAAAAATTTTATTTGGAAAAGAAACAACAAATTTCTTTCACAACCAATTTATTTCAACGTATTTACAATTTTGCATCCTTGTGAATAGCCAAAACACCATCATCTTCACTGGCACCGATGTAAATGTTGGCCATACCGTTGGATCCGACCGTTACGCTCTTGCCTGTGCAACGTCCGTTGATCTTTGATCCTGAGATGACATCGCAATAAGTACCGGCTGGCAAGCAAGTTTGGAATTGCCTGTTCAAATCGTAACCTTCGTTGTTGAAAGCGACGAAACCAGCGCCCCCTCGGCAGAAAGCGATTTGGTTGTTGCCGTTGTCCCACCAGTCGTTCAAACCGGTTCCACGAACGGCATTCCTGAATCCGACCATGTTGTAGATTTGGCGCCAACGATGTTCACACACCCATCCGTTTCCACAAGAGTCATCAGCGTTGATTGATGGTGACAAGATGGTCCTGCCACCATCAGCGCTTGGTGGAGCTTGATCCTTGTTGGAGAAGGCGAATGAGCTCATGACGCGGGTGATACCATATGGGTGAGCCAAAGTGAAAGCGGTAGCCATTTTGTATTGTTTTGAGGTCTTGTAAGTCAAAATGTTTCCTCCGTCACGTTGGTTGTCATGATTGTCGACAAAGACCAAAGATTGGTGTGATGGCAAGAGTCCCCATTGTGGTCCCCAGTTAACCAACCATTTTAAAGCGTTCCTTCCACGGAAAGCCTTGCCGATTTCTTCAGAGAATTTGAATTCAGTGACGGCTCCAAGATCAGTATATTCGTATTTGGAGATGGCTTCACCGCCGAGATCGATAACTTCTTGGACGATGAATGGGCGTGAGTTGGCAGCGAAGCCGTGGTTGGTGTTCAAGTTCTTAAGCCTTGAGTAGATGGCCTGCAAATCTCCTGGCCACATGTGCTTGCAAGCATCAACACGAAAACCAGCAACGCCCAAATCAATCAAGTGATTGAGGAAATCAACAATCCTGTCACGGACGTATGATTTGCTTTGATCCAAATCCTTGAGTCCAACCAATTCACAGTTCCTGACGTTGTACTTGTCTCTGTAGTTGGTAATGGCACAGCTTGGGTTGAAGTCAAGTGAGCTGTATGGAACTCCTGGGTAACTCTTGGCCAATGGGTTGGCAGTAGATCCGCCAGTACCAATTGGGTTGGGGTTATCAGCGGCCATATGGTTGAAAACGACATCAACGTAGATCCTAACACCTACAGCGTTACAACGGCGAACCATGTTAGCGAACTGTTGTTCGTTACCGGAACGTGTGACCAACTTGTAGGAAATTGGTTGGTAACGTTCCCACCATGGGCGGCCATTAACAACGATATTTTCGTTTGGTGGTGAAACCTGAAGAGAAAATTCAATTTTTTTAGTTTCTCACCCTTCAAAGAAACAGGGATGAAATCAACAATTTACCTGAACACCGGCGTATCCCTTGGGGGCAAGGAAACGTTCACATTCATCGGCGATGTCGTCCCACTTCCATTCAAAAAGATGGACCATGGTATTACGGTTGCTCCATTGGTGGGTATCGTATTGACAATAGACACCTGCCGATAGGGCAAGAAGAGCGAAAACTACGAGGCCTTTCATTGCGCTTGTCGAATTGTCTTTTTCAGGCCAAAGCACAGCTTTATATACTGTTTTAGCAAAGGAGGATTTTTTGCACGGTACCCAGCAGAGATTTAATTATCTTAATCCCTTTTTGAACCGCAATTTCTTTTTTGACCGATCCCATATCTTGATGTGCGAGTATTTATGAGATTATGGAGGGATTACAAGCTGGCCACCATTTGAGTATTTATTTACGACACAATATTTAATGCTGTGATACCATGATTTTGATAAAAAAATGAGTTAATTATCAGAGTTTGATTGAAAAGAATTGATTTTTCAATTGCAACGTTTTGTAGATAAATTTAAATTCTTCGTCAGTATATTTAAATTTATAATTAGTCTTGATAAATGAATTTAGCATGAAAGTTCTAGAAAAAAATTTAAACTGAGAGATTAGCTATATTCAATTTTCAATAATTATTAGAGCTTCAGACCTTTGCACTCCTCATCATAGCAAGATTTTTTTGCCAAATTTAATGCTACCTGCAGAATACTGTTATTGTGATTTGATAATATGCACTTGGCAACTTATTATCTGGGAATATCCATTTGTTTCTATACCTTTTTATCATCTATTGAAAAGTCAGTGCTATTATGTTTGCCGCGTATTCTCCCTATTATGGGTCTTTGTTTTTGCGAATCCATTGAAAAATGAAACTGAAAAATTGGGAAATTGCGTTACATTTGATTTTTTATGTATTTTAAAACTAAATTGCTCATTATTTTTATATTTATTTACTCATTGAATACTAGCAATTTTATTCGTTGAGTTTAATTTCTAGTTTTATAAATCTCTGCATTTTTGGTTTTTATGCTGAACATATTTTTTGAGCACTTTCAACTACTTAATTAAAATATTTAGCACTAATGAAATTGATACTAAAGCCTAGATTCATGATTATTAGAGCGGATAGCCTTTAAAATATGTTTCTATTAATGAAAAACAGAAAAAGGAAAAAATTCAGTCTAATTCACTTGATAACACAAGGGCCACTAGTTTTTTTTACGAAAGTAAGAAAATGTATTCGGTTTTTATCAAAAATGGTTTTATTGTTTTTCAAAATATTCTCCATGAGCAGCAGTGGCCACATGACCCATTCAGCCGAAGAAACAAGCGATCATTGGCTTCGCAATGCTTTGTGCGCGAACAACTTTGGTTGGATTTGGCTCGTTTTGGAACATCCACACAGCCGATTGCTGTTTTGTTTCCAGCTCATAGGCATAGATCCATGATTCCTCGATGATGCACTGCGATGCTATTTTCTGATCATTTCTTTGCACCAATCGAGACGAGCCTTTTTTGAGTGATTGTCAAATTATCCGGTATCCAACGTGAACAAACCTTTTTTTACAGCCAAATTTTCATCCAATATCAAATATCTGGCCAGGGAAAAAATAATCAATGATGCCTCTATCTCACGTCATATCAGATGACTATCTTGCATAATAGCATCACGCATGACATCGATGTATTCTGACACAATGACTGTTTTTGACGAGCTTCGAAAAATTCATCAGTGAGCAAATCACATCCACGTTTGAATTCGTTAAACCAGTTATAAATTGTCTGAATAGACCATGTTTTTAAACCAAAGGCCAAATGAAGTCAATCAAAATACTATCGTTGTGATAATCCAACTCAAAATCGTAAAATCATCGGACGAAAATGTTCACGAGTAAATTTCATTTTTGCCCAAATTTATATTTTTAACTCACTGTAAACAACAAAATTTCCGCTTGCACATCAAAAAGTTTTGAGTAAACTTATGTTTTTTTTTGTTTTTGCAAGGTGAATGCCATTTACGCGCAGAGTGTGGGACTCCTATGTCGCAAGAAGGCAACAGGACTACCCACTAAGCACCTCCTCTGTAAACCCGAGAGCCCAGCCTGGGGCCGTTTGAGACATAACTTCGGGCCAGATCTCGTTTTTTTACGCCGTGAGGTGCCTTCAAGCTGGGGGTCCTTCTTCTAGCGCGAGAGGAAGAGGAAGTGCCAAACAAGCAACCCCCAGCTTCAACGCTCCCTGCTGCTGTGAGTCCCTTTTATCTTTTCGGACTGCACGAACATAATGTGCCACGTGGTTCCATTTGTCAACCGATCAAAGCATCAACACGATTACATTATCTGGAATGATCTCCCCATTTCCTTATAGAGGTCCCCCCGTAGCCTGTCCCATTTTAGGCACGTAAAAATTGGTGACAGATATTGTCTTCCTCTTCTGGGCAAAACCAACAATCGGGGGACCGTGACTTACCAATCTTGTGTAGGTAAGATTGAAAGCACCCATGATCGCTCAAAAGCTGGCTCAGATAGAAGTCAGTCTCACCATGCCTTTAATTAAGCCACGGTCTCACATCCGGGATGAGGCGAGCAGTCCATCTTCCCTTGGTACAATTCACTCAAGACTACTGCTAATCGTTGAGTGAGCTCTGCCTCTCCTCGTGGACAACCGTATCCCTCGCATCCTCGTTTTGGTGCAGGTAAATAGCGCGGTGCTCTCTAGCAAGGAGGGCAACAGGTATCGCGCCTGCAATTACTCTCACCGCCGAATCAGAGATTATCCTCTTTTTTGTACCTATGCCAAGAGTTTTCAGTGTACTTCCTTACTGAGAGCGTCTCCCCATATTCCTGCTCCATATAGTAGCACTGATGCTACACCACTCATTAAGAGGTGCCTTCTTGATGGGCTGGGTCCCCTTCATTGAGCATAAGACTCAGAACCGATACTCCCGAGGCAGCCTTCTCAGCCGTTGCCACGAGTCACTCAGAGAAACTCATCTTTGAGTCGATCAGTAGCCCCATGTACTTCACTGCTGGCTTTAATTCGATTAGTATGTCTCCAATACTGATTATCCAGTCTCTATGAGTTCTCTTTTCTGTCAAGATGGCCACTTTGGTTTTCTCCAGCACTTAACTAAACCTGTGAGCCTAAGTTGCGCTGGCTCAACGGTACGTTCAGTGACCAGAGCCACAACATCATCCGCATAGCCGACCAAGCGCAACTCATCTGGCATCTCAAGTCTCACTAGCCCGTCGTGAGACACGTTCCACAGGTCTGGACTAAGGATAGATCTTTGGGCAACACCCGATGTAATTTCCATCCTTCGTTGGCCCTGCGTCGTATTGTAGAGAAGACTTCGGTCCTTTAAGTAGTTCCCCAAAAGCCACATTAGATATTCTGGAACTTGAAAAGGGGTTTTCAGTGTATTCAGAATATCCACCCATCTAGCGCAGTTGAAGGCGTTCCTGACGTCGAGTGTCACCAACAAACCGATTCATCATTTGGTGCGACTATGTGCCTCTGCCTTTTCGACCACGTTCATCACCTCTGCAATCCTTCAATGGTAGAACATCCTGCGCTAAAGCCGTACTGCCGAGGAAATAGGTCCCCAGTAGCATTAATCGTGAGTCTTCCCTTGATGAGTTTCTCTACCACTTTCCTAGCCATGTCTAGAATGCATAACGGGCGGTATGCAGACGGCTATTCGGGATTTCCCTTCTCTTTGCTGATCAGCACGAGCCTCGACACTTCCATCGTACCGGGAAAACCCCATCCCGTAGGCAAGGGTTAAATGTGCTGAGCAGCAAGTCAGGACAATGGTGATAGACAAACTGCAACGCCTTAACTGGAACACAATCTGAACCTGGAGCCTTCCTCGCTTTCAGTGAAACGGCTACCTCTTCCAGCTCCAACTGTCTGAAGAGTGGACACTCGACTGCTGTCCCACCATGGACAGCATCAATCCGGACGGGATGGGTGTTGAAGAGTGCCCACACTATCTCATCCATCTTTTCCGCATCAGGTATGCAAGGTTTCCGTAGGGTGCCAAGCTTCCGAATAACAAACTTGTAGTCAAGGCCCCATGGATCCTTATTCACGTTGTTCATTAGATCTAGCCAACAGTGAAGCTTGCTGTTGTGTATCAATTTGCGAAGGCATTTCCTGGCTGACTTATATGCTGGTTCTCGGTTGCATACCTCGTCATGGTTCCGTGCCCGTTGAGCCTCATGCCGAAGCTTGTGACACTCTCAAACTCGATTTCAATCGACAACCAGTACCCCTGGCACTTGCCGTGCCGGGATTTTGGACGGAGCATAGAACCTTTGCAAGCAGTTGTAATGATTCTCATAGTTGAGTTCACTTCGTCTTGAGCAATTTTAGAAATCCAAGAGCATGGACGTCGGGAGAGAACATCACTGATTTCAAGCAGAATACACTGATGATCACCTTCGTACTAAGAACTCCAAGGCGAATGTCACATCCGGTATGATTCCCTTACAGCCAATAAAATGGAAAGCCGGCGTATTTTCGATGTTTGATATGACGAGCACCATCTTGGCCCCCTTTTCTAGGATCTGTTAAAATTGCACCCCATTTGATTGCCCTCTGCATGCGAGGTAGTGCGCTCCAAAGCATTCAGTTTGGCTTGAAAATATGATATTGGTTCGTTCGGCATTAGGTACACGCTAAAGATGGTGGTCCCTTAGCACCGAACTTACACAACACCATCTCCCTATCCACATTTCTCCACACTCTTCTGAACCCAGATGTTGCGTTACCAGTTTCTTCAGGATACCATGATACAGAACTTTAATCGGTGTGCTACTCACTCAACGGCAAAACATCGGCTTTCATGTCTCTCGCAAACTACCTAACCCTCTGTAGGGCAACATCTTAAAATTTCAAAATAAGTAGTGAAAATCATTCATCCAAATAAATAAAAATACATGTGTTTTTCGAAATTCTGTTTTTTTTATAAATTTCGAAAAAAAAATTTTTAGGGAGTGTTAGAGAAATGTTACACTGCATCGACACGGTTACTTAACTCATATGAAATTGTCTAAAGCAATTATTTTGTTTATTATAGCATGAGAAACTCCTCACTCGCAAACTATTTGCGAGACCTCTGGGCACTTTGGGAATTTGCATCGAATTCTCTTTTCTGTCCAAACAGGCCACTGTCCTGTCTGGTCTTGCCTGACTGCCTCTGGAGGGGCATGTTGTGCGGAATCTTTGTGTCGTTTTGCTTGAATTTCATTTTCTATAAATCGAAGGGTATTCGATTGTGATGGCACTCCAAGCTTATATAAAGTTGTGGCAACTTCAAGTTGAAAATCTGCTGAGTTCAATAATTTGTCGTCCAAGCCCTTTGCTTTTTGAATTTTTTTGTGAAGAAGCCACGCGTTTGTCATACTCAAATCTCACCCATGGTAAAACATGCAAACCTGCCATCTCTTGCTGCGAAGTTCTATCTTGTAGAGCCCCATGGTGCTACCAATTAGATCTATAAAACCCATGTGGCGATTGTATTCTCCAACAATATATGGATGATCAATTGATATGTACTGCTTGTTCTTCATGTCATACCTCCTCGCCAGGGCTTTTGGCATTTCTCCCATAAAACTTGAAGCTAAATTTACTACTTTGTTACTTTTCCAGGATACAGTTGAAATATCCATTCCATTGACATCAGCAACATAATCAATAGAACACCCTCTAACTTTTTTAGACATTTCTTTGTTAGTAAGTAATTTGCAGTCAGGAATCCTGTTTCGACGTACAGTACGAAGACTTAGTATATCATTTTTTGACAAACATTCTATCAACGGCAGAGGTGTCAAGTAATTGTCAAAATAAGGTCTATAATTTTGATTGCGAGGTTTCCCTTGTGATAGACGCATGACAACATTTGAAGAGGCACCGAGATCAGGCTCATGGGTCAGTACCACATTTTCTGAGCCAGTTTCGGGTTCAATTTTTAATCGAACCCAGAGACTTCACAAAGAACGTAAATTTTGTAGCCCCATTTGTGAGGCTTTTTGTGTTACATATTTTCAAATTATTTCTGGCTTTTGTTGAACATATCTGTTCATCGACTCTTTGGCGAAAGTTTCGTTCAATTTTTGAACGATTGGTCGTATTTTGAATAATCTGTCGAATCCGGGATGCTCGCAGGGCAAGATTTGTAAATTGTCATTGAAATGAATACTTCTTCAAATCTTTTCAGACAAATTTACCGGCATAGCTTCTTGAATAATAGGAGTTCCAATTATGGAATTCCAATTAGTGGTGACGCGAGGAAGGTGATACAAAGACATCAGATATACTTTGCCAATAAATTGCTGAATGTTTGTTGCCGAAACGCAAGTTTGTGTTGCAACGAATTCAGTCGATTCCGTTTCCTAGAAAACGTAACTGCTCATCATTCAAAAGCAGATTTTTTTTTAATTTCACGTTTAGTTTTCGAGATTTATTTGCACATCCTTCCGGTTGAGCTGAGCGTGATCCAGCTGACACATCAGCAGTAGTAGATGAAGACGGTCGATTATCATCTAAATTATGAATTATCTCATCAAGATTTAATGTATCACCTTCATTTTCGTCGCTGGAAAACTCCTCTTGCCCCATTCAATTCTCACCATCAAAATCTGAATCTGCAACGCTTTCGTCATCATTTTCAAAGCTATCTTCACTGTCTTCGTATGCATTTACCAACTCAGCTATTTTGTCATCCTGAAGACGGCAAAGAGCCATTCTAAATAAGAAAAATAATATTTTTTATTAGTGCCCTCATACAATAACAAAGAATAATTTACCCAAGTTAGACAATGTTACATTTCTGATGCAAACATGTCAGAAAGTCAAACTCATCGAAATATTTCAATTACACAAAAACCTTATCTACAGCACAAATTTCATGTACTCACCCTATATACTCGTATTTTATAAAAACACACAGTTTTTATCACGTTTTTCTATTTTTGAAATATTTTTCAAAAGAACGTAGCTAGTTTGAACTGATCGGCCGGCGAACACTGGCTTGTACGCGGCACTAACGTCTTCTAAATTTTTTGTGTTACACTAAGTCGATACATCGGTTTGTTACGCAAATTTTACATTGACTCAAAGCGGGTAGAAAAATTATTTGAATTGTGGGTGGGCAAAGAATCATTTTGTAACAGAAATGTCACACCGCGCTACAGAGGGTTAAACAGGTTTTGGGCAGTTAAAATGCTGTGTAGATTTAGCTACAGGATACGGGTCATCGAAGTACTGATTTTGCCTTGGTTAAGGCTTCCTGGAAAATTCGACATTTTTCTGATCCCGAGACGTTCCCAGCATCCTTGTAATGGATACTGTGTGCCTCCTTTGCACACTTTTGGAAGTTTAACTTCCTTTACGGAGGTTCTAAAAAAGTGAGCGAGATGAGTGAGCCCAGACAAATAATAATTTTTCCGCCGCAATACACTTTCCACACCACTTTTCGCCGACGCTTTCCCAGCTCCTCCAATGCTGTTTTAGCTTCTCCAACGCTTCTTAGTTCGTCTTCCCAAACACTTAAACCATGATCCACCGCGCTGCCTCGGCCCAATGTCGCAATGCCTTAACACCACAAGAAGATTGCGCCAAAACAGGAGTTAGGCACGCTCGGAGTGTCCGGTGGGAAAGTTGTATATAAATAAATGCAGGAAAAATTTGTTAAAATTTCATTTCATTGTGGACAATATGTGGACAATATGTAGACAATATGTTGGACTTGCTATTATTCTTATCGGAGATTTACGACAGTAACCACCAGTGAAATTAACGCTAGACTTCAAACAAATTAGCTCTAAATTAACTGGTAAAATTCTTTGGCGTTCTTTAAAATTTTATGAACTCACGCAGGTAATGCGGTAAAATTACGTTCTATTTTTCAATACTCTAACCAAAATCGCTAATGGAGAAGTATTAGAACCAGATCAATCGTAGCTCATAGAAAACAGATTTTTCACGAAAAAAAGACTGAAAGATTATGTCCCGAAGGAGTCCGCGTGTTTCTGACAATAACAAACAACGTTGACAATATGTTGAAAGGAAAGGGCCAAAAATAATTAGTTATCGTAATTATGACAAAAATTATTGTACTGAGTATTTTGTCATATTGCATGCATCTTACCTTTTTGAATTTGTCACATAAAGTCTTGAATTTTCCTGCATTTATCTATACACAAGTTTTTAACCTTTGCATTATCATTTGCAAAACGAAGCTAAAACCACTCCCAGAGTGCCTCACTGCTGTTTTTTTCTTTTATGTCCCATTTCACCATATTTGTAGCATAAGGAAATCCTATCGGATCCTTTGTGTGGTGTACGCATAGACCAGGCACTGAGCGTTAAACAGGCACTGTATTTATCCGTATTGTTCAGATGACCGACCTGATTCTTAGTTTGCCCTTATTCACAATTGGTCGGCGTACTTTTCAATCAAATCGATGAAGGCCATGCGTTGTCCCATATGATTTTCAGCTATCAGCCCCGCTTTAATCGTACTCATCCTAAGGAGTCCCTTTTGATCGCTTCTTCTACCTCGGCTAGGTAAGTGACGCAGTAATTATTTCTTATTTGAATCGTTGCTATCGACTCGAGCGAGGCTGCAGTTGCGATTTTGCTGAAGATACTCTTTACTGTGTCATACTATGCTTCTTTATTCTTGGCCTCTGCTGCGAGTTCGGCTGGTATGTAGCCCGACCGAGTTATTGCATTAGCTTTATAGCAGTGATGATGTCTTCGCACCTTACATTTCCCCAGATATCATGCAAAACTTCTGCGTAGGATCAGCCATCTGTAGGGTTTACGAGCAGTACCCGCTGGTGGGGTCCACGTCGTGGCTTTTTAGGTCTTTGTAAACATTTTTTTACAAAGACCTACTAGTTTTGCGACCTGTCTGTCCGTCCATCCGTCTGGCTATCTGCCTGTGTGTCACAGCAAGTTTTCTCAGAAACTATACAAGCTAGGATACTCAAACTCAGACCTCACAAAAATTTAGATTTTACTAAAAAAATTTTATGGGGGTCCCCTTATAACGAAGTAGCCCTTAAAAACTTTTTTAATCATAGGTAGTCAAGTGGGGTATCAAATGAAGGGTCTTGACTAGAACTTTTAGAATCTGAAAGAAAAAAGTCATTTTATGCATCAGGGGGACCTGGGGAAGGGAAAATATACCAACATTTTGTGGCCCAACCCTTGCGAAAAATTTGAAAATAATCATGTAGTCAGGTCCTTAGGACTACCAGGGCAACAAATACCTCAGAAATCGACATTCACTCAACTTTTTTAATAATAGTATGATTTGCAGAATTTACATTTTCGCCCAAAGAATCAAAGTAGTTTCGTTAAATCTCTCCAAATTTTGAAAAAATATAGATTTATCTTTATGCCCACAAAATTTCGTGGAAATCGAACCTAAAATCAAGTCAGTTATCGCCATGTCAATGGTTCGGAATAACAACAACAATAACTCGACCTAGGCACTTGAACTCTTTTCCAAATTGCATGAAAGTTTAAGGAACAGAGTTTAATTTGAATATGTTCAATCGGCCGAACATTCAGAAAAATAATTTAGCTGGATCAAAATGGCGGCTGCACTTTTGCACAAATTTGAAGTTTGAAACTTTGCATCTTTTTCATAAATTTGATTTATCCAAGCATTGAATGAATTATTCAAGTTATCAAGTAACGCTATTAGAAAACTTGTTTTGAACCCTAGGATGGTTGCAAAGACCTGCTGGCAGAGCACTCTTGCTTACTTAACTTGTTTCTCTCCTTTTTCGCCTCAGGCCTTTCTTTTTATACTTGACATCCATGCGAAATTTATCTTCTGGCCCGTTTTAAAGGAGTTGCTTGGCGGTTTTCTTCACTCCTTTTATCATGACTGTCTAAAACTTCTGGTCTAGTGTTCCACGCCCATCATCCTTTTTCCTTTTATCCCGATCTCCTTCCTCCTTTTATACTGATCTCCTTCAATTGAGCTAGGCGCCAGTCTCTTATTGATGTCTGATGGTGAAGCTTTCTGTGCGTGCCCTTTAAAATAATATCTTGTGTGGTCTAGGAGGTTCTTTGGTTCGAAAGTCGTTTATCTTTCCTATCTCTTCCATCCCTAATATTCCGACGAACTTATTTAGACCAATGTTTTTTGTACAAACTCTGCTACCATCAAGTCCCGTTAAATATTTTTTCTGAGCTGCGTTTCCGACAAACATATCGTTCATCTCGGATGAATTCTTATTTCGTTATCCCTTATGCTAGAACTGATTTATATTTCTATTCACCAATCTTAGGAATCGTACGAAATCATAATAATCTCGAGCTTGGTCCTTTTCCCTCTTCTTACATAGCATTTAAGAAAAAACTAAGAGACTTACTACTAGTTTAACTTTTAACTATCGACGTTTTAGTATTCTTTTTCATTTAAATTTTGCTGTAATTGTTCTTTGCGTTCCATTTTGTTATTGGATTCTTTAGTCTGTAAGATGGAATAAATAAATAAAATAAATAATGAGCCCAGTCTTTAGACCTTTGCTGACTTTTTTTCGAGTCACATGCTGATTTTATTCTTCTTAGAACGTCTCCCACTTTTCAGATTAGCCTTTCTTCTTGAAGTCGCTGGACGGCAATTGTACTTTATGACCTCCTTTCTTGAAAGAGGTTATTTGCTCCCGTTTCCGAGTATAGTTCGGTGGCGTTGAAGTCACAGAACGAATCTTCGTTTGTCTGTTCACTTCTTTCTTTTCTGTCGTGATCAATTTGTGGACCAAAGAATGGTTCGTTATAATTGCTTGCTTTGGTGAGCTCAGTAGTGGTTTAGGCAGTAATTGTCAAAATCTCGATGTTCTTTATATTTTCATTCAAAACACGAGTATCTGGTGCGTCTTGCAGAATTCCTCGTGTCGCAAAAGGCAATGGGAATACCTCCGCCAGAATCTTTCCCAGGGGTATGTCTATCACGATCATACTGTGCTACTCGTAGCACGTGATTGGGAAATGATTCAAAATAATATATACTTTTTGTCAACCATGACTCAGAGAAACATATAAAGTCATCATAAAACATACGATAAAGTCCTGGACTTGAGCTTGGATCTTAAGCCCCTTTTGATTATAAGGAAATTTCTTAGTCATCGAGATTACCAGTATGTGGTTTAGTTATAATTGTTTTGAAATTGTATGATTGTGCAAATGTTTTCCTTAGGAGAAGAATTAAAATGCTTCACAAGAACACCAGAGTTCATTCTTTAGAACAAAGTCATACTCTTTAGCCAGAGGTAGCTTAAATAGAGCAATAGCATGGTTATTCAGGTTAGGCTACCTTGATTTGGTGAAAATAAATAAGCTAAGCATTGAACCGCATATGATGCCTTCCTCGATGATTGCATGTCATGTGACTTCGGCGCATGTGTTTGGTTTTTTTTTTGTTGGTTGGGAGATGAATGCCGTTTGCGTACAGAGTGTGGGACTCCCATGCTCGCAAGAAGGCGACTGAACTACCCACTAAACACCTCCCCTGTCAACCTGAGAACCTAGCCTGGGACCGTTTGACACATTACTTCGGGCCTCAAGTTGGGGATCTCTCTTCTAGCGGGAGTGCCAGACAAGCGATCCCCGAGCCCCAACACCCCCGGCTGCTGTGAGTCCCTTTTATCTTTTAGGACTGCCAGAACATAATGCGCCAGCTGGTTCCCTTTGTCAAACGATTCGAGCATTAAAGTAACTATATTATCCAGATTGAGCTCTCCTGACTCCCTGTAGAGGTCCCTTCGCAGCCTGTTCTATTTTATGCACGCGAAAAATGTGTGGCAGGCATTGTCTTCCTCTCTTGGGTAAAACAGAAGATTGGGGGACCGTGACTTACCAATCTAGTGTAGGCAAGACTGAAACCACCCATTCCTACTCAAAAGTTGGTTCAGATAGATATCAGTCTCACCATGCCCTCGATTTACCCACAATTTTACACCGGGGATGAGGCGCGCAGTCCACGTTCCCTTCGTACAACTAACCCAAGGCTGCTGCCAATCGTTGAGTGAGCGCTGTCTCTCTCAACCATCTCCTTTGGATCCTCGTTTCGGTGCAGATAAAAAGCGCGGCGGTCTCAAGCAAGGAGGGCAACAGGTATCACGCCGGCAATAGCTCTCACCACGAAATCAGAGACTGCCGGATACGAAGACGCAATCCTCAGTGCTCCTCTTCTCTTTACCTCTGCCAAGCGTTTTCGGTATATATCCTCACTGAGAGCATCGCCTCATATTTCTGCTCCGTACAGTAGTACTGAGCCTACAGCACTCAACAAGAGGTAACTTCTTGATAGGCTGGGTCCCCCTACGTTGGCCATGAGTGGACTCAGAGCCAATACTCCCGAAGCAGCCTTTTCAGCCGTTGCCCATAATTAGCTCAGAGAAACTCATCTTTGAGTCGATCAGTAGCCCCAGGTACTTCACCGCTGGCTTCGATTTGATTAACATATCTCTAATACTGATCATCTTTGCTCTAGGGATTCTTTCTTTCGTCAAGATGACCACTTCAGTTTTCTCCAGTGCTAAACTGAATCCTCGAGAAGTCATCTAGTCTCTCACTCGGCACATTAACATACTTAGCTTAAGCTGTGCTGTTTCAACGGTGCGTCCAGCTGCCAGAGCTGCAACATTATCCTCATAGTCGATCAAGCGCGACTCATCTAGCATCTCCAGTCTCAGTAGCCCATCGTAAGACGCATTCCATTGGTCCGGACCAAAGATAGATCCCTGGGCAATACTCGATGTAACTTCCATCCTTCGTTGGCCCTGTGTTGTGTCGTCGAGCAGGCTTCAGTCCTTCAGGTAGCCCCTCAAAAGCCGCATTTGATATTCTGGAACTTTTTTGTAATAACTGAGCCTTCAAATTTATAGTGATATACCATTCAATGCTTTTTGTTAATATGAACGATCAACGTTTGACTAATTATTCGCCAGTGAGAACAAACGTCTCACCCATCCACTCTAGAAATAAAAATAATTACGAGATGGTTGATTTCCGTGAGTTTTACTCACCGCGGCACAGCATCAAAATTTCATGGCAGTGGTGATGTACTAGGAGTCAATGCCTGCTTCAGGAACATCATTAAATTTGCTGTGATGACACAATAATGTATGAGCTCAACCACCACAGTTTTTATAGTTTGACTTCAACGGACAGACACAAGTTGAATGACCAAACAACAAAGCAGGACATATGCAAGTTAGTCAATTGTCGTAGACTGTCATAGGGATGCAGTCATTCTCCCCACGCAGCGTCGAATCTTTCCATATACAGATTCCAAACTAAGGTTTTGAGTGACTCGAAAACCCCGAGTACATTGTGTATTGTACATCCTTGAACATTTCATAAGAAACTATGGAATTTTGGAATGCAAATGGGTTCAAGCTTCACTTCTACTCGATCATGAGCCAACTAAGAGTCCTCATTCGTCGCGTTTGCATTGGTTTCCATTTCTAATGAAGCCATACAAGGATTTAATTTTACCACTTTTGAACCATAAAGGTCTTCAATCTCCTCATGCTATGCATTCAGTGCAGTATCGTTCACTGCCTTGCCAACTAATGCATCGAGACCAGTAGCAAATTGCTTGAAATGCGCTTGCACTTTAGTCAGGCATTACCGGTATTTGAAGAAATCTACAGCATGGTCCTCAGCTATGAATATCGATGATGCCATGGAAGCCGCGTACTTGTTCAGTTCCGCCATTTTATTTATTTGATACAGAACATCGAGCCAGCTAATGAACGATAAGCATTAATCCAATACCACACACAAAGGAGCTCCACACAACTTAGACAGTCTACTATCCCTAACGCGAGCTATATCGCCATGAAACACTTCCACAAAATTGTTAGCCTACAATAGTTCCTCGGAGGAGACACCAGCAAATGCAAAATTAAGCGCAATCTCAAACGTAAATAAATATTTTTGTATAAAAAAATATTTTTGTATATATATGTATATATATATATATATATATATATATATATATGTATATATTGTTACATGTACAAATAATTCTGCGAGCTACTGTCATAATTCTTTTCACAACCATCAAGAACATCAACAATCGAATGTACTCGAAAACTCGCCAAGCATGATCAACATCTGAAAATGACGTCATTGCCCATTAATTAAGCTGCTCGAATATTCCAGTTAATTCGCCAATGTACGAGAAATGAATTGAATGACTAGAGACACTAAATAAAGGCGAGCTGAATGAATGGGGGGATTCGTTACAACCGCGATAGTGAAAACTGCGCTAGAGTGGAGCGCGAGGTAAAGGCGATATTGATTGAGTGATTGTGAAGTGATTTTAGTGGACAGTTGAATTAAAAATGTATGGACTAAGTGAAAAATAAAATAGATGAAATCCTTAAATTAATTATTGTGCATTTTTAGTAAATAAACTCTTTTAACTTAATTTAAAAGACAGTGCGTTTTCACTTTCCCAAACATTAAAATTATTGGCCGCGAACCATAACACGAGACAATATTTTTTTTTGTCGCACATAGCGGCAGAGTGCTTAGCCAAAAACAAACTGAATACTATGCTTACACCAAATTGAAAACCACAACCACTTCAAATGCCAACCAACAGTTGAATGTCTGCCATAATAAAAAGGCCATGCCAAGCCAGCGAGTTAAGAGCCATCGAACTAAAAGCTATATGGAAATCAACAAACCAAGAGCCATCAAACTAAAAGTCATAAAGAAGCCAGCGAATGAGCTGTCACTCCATCAAATGCCCTCAAATTTGAGGCACATCACCATGCCAAATATTTTACACTTTTAGCTTTAAAGCTCAGATAATTTTATTCAAAGCACATCTGTTAAAAACCACAAATCCATGATTAAAGAAAAAATTGTCAATCACCCGTCAGCATATGCTACCATTGTATCAATCAAGTCAATCAGCGCTATTAATTAACTCCTTCTTAAACACATCCTAGTAATTATTAACAGTCGCAAACTTCTTCGTTTACGAAAGACGAAACTTGTATAGACTCAAACCTCCCCTCCGCTCAATCATTCCAACACTATAGTACACCGATTCATTTTCACACTTTGACTCATAAGACCACCACCGCCCACTCTTTCTCTCACCATTTAAGTCTTTTGCAAAATCATTTGCAGACTGCAAAGCTCTTAATACTGAAACGACAATATATTGAGATAAATTGCCTTAAAATAGGAGACCAATTAGTAATCTCCTTGCCTTGAGTCCCATTCATTCACGTGGTCTAGGGTGAGTGGGTGGTACTTGCCATCGCCGTGTAGTGAAACTCAACAGTTTTTCTTTTGAATTTATGTTTAGTGATTTTTATTATTTTTTTTTAATTTTTATGTTAAAGCGAGGAAATTTTCGTAATGTTAATAAAAATAGGGAGAAATATTGTAAGTGTTCACAGGGATTGCGAAAGATGATGAAAAATGTTTGAATTTGCTTTGCGAGGAATTTCAGGTGGATTAAATAAGAAATTATAAATCTGAATCTGGCAAGCTAGAGACTGTCAAATGTTTGAATTGAGATAAGTTGGCCGTAAAATGATGTCTACCACAAATCTTAGCCATTGTTTTTAGCTATATTTCATTTCCATTGAAAAATTTCATGTAAAAGATTAATATTCACTTTTATGTCCAAAGTTAACTTTTATCGGAAAAAGCATATATTGTTGAAATAGTCGACTCAGGAAACTTCTATCAAACATTATTTTATTTCGATTAGTAAAGAAAAAATCGAAGGTAATTCTAATAAAGATAATGATTTAAATTTTATTCAGTATTTACAAAATAAAAATGAGGAAAAGAAACCAGTCCGTGATCCTACTGGTTCGCCTGAAAAGCTTCCAAAAAGGCAGAAAAAGTTCCGCCAGTCAACGTGCTCGGACAACGCGGAAATGATATGGTTGAGCTATTGGTAGCCGAAAATGAACAAATGAATTTCGGCTTTCAAAGAGTTAATGCTGAAAAATGAACTATTATCACGAAATCATTGATTGATTTCAAGTCAGCCAAAGATGCCCTAAATTTTGGGGAGTTCCCACACTTCACCTTTACTCCAAAAAGTGAAAAAAAATCAAACCTTTTTGTTGAAGAGTTTGGGCTGCGGAGAGGCTACGTTCAATTTTCGTCAGGTGCTCAAGGAAGCTGCATCCGAAACTAAATTTATTTTCGTCTAACACTTTGTGATAAGAAGGTCGACTTTAGAAAGGAGAAATTTACCATTTTACCTGGTACAAATTACTAATAAAAGCAGTTCAGGTGCCCCTCAAAAAATAAGATACTTGAGTTTCAGAGTGGTGAGGTTGGAACGCCTCCAGAAAAGAGAAGTTAACTAATGTTATCGGTGTCAAAGATTTGGACATTTGGCTGCCAACCGGGCCATGCCCTATCGGTGCATCAAATGCAAAGACGTTCATGCTCCCGCTGAGTGCAAATTGGCTCATACAGATACTAAGCAACCAATCGTGCAGAGCCGTTTAGCTGCTAATTCGAAAGTGTGTGGGTACAAAGTTTTATGGTTCTTCCACCAAAAAAGAGGATTTTCAGTTCTGAATAAAATTGGCTCTCAAAGGTACTTCTCAAACTCACTGAGAATGTTGTCTTTTGCGCTGGATCTTCCGATAAAATTAAACATGTTTTGATCGAAATCATTCCAAATTTTAGAGATAAGAATGGGCTCCTTTACATATGAGTTCATATTTTCCACTGAATTCTGGGTTGCAGATTCAACACTCAATGCATCAGTAGTTTGTTTAATTTATGTTTTTTTTTGCCACTTCAAAGGAATCCTGGCTGAAAAAGCTGTGTCTTTTGAAGCGTGGGTTCTGCAAACATGGTATTATTTTCTGCATTTTCAAACCATACATTAAGTGAAGCTATTAATTCATTTGCTCATCGGTAAACATTTTGAGGCAAATTTATTTTGAAGACTAGATAATTGGAGCAATGTTTTTTTAATGCTGGGCTTAGCAAAATTATTTTTGAGGCAGTAACTTTGTTTTCACTACAAATTTCCTCGGTGAAATCTTTAAATACTTTTAGCAAATCGCAAGATTTTTGCAAAGCAAGAATATCGTCGTTTGTAAAGTTTTCAAGGTTTAGATAAAGAAAAGCAATGATCGAGATAAGCGAATCTTTTGTTTCTAAAATTCTTTTAAACATATCGAAGGTTGAGTTCGACCTTGTATTGGAATCTATCTTAAGATTAAGAATAGATTGTCCCATTTGCTTTTGAATTATTTTAAGCAGATTTTATGCTTTTGGGCTCCTTTTAAAAAACTCGATAGCTTTCTGGTCTTCTTTGAAATAAGCTGAATCTCTTTTAAGGCATCCTTTATCACCAAGTTAAGGGTATGTGCAAAGTATGGTACATGATTCCCAGATATTATTCGGACAGCAGCCACGATATTGTACGCATTGTCGGTAACGCCTGCTTGAATTTTATTATCGATTCTCCAAATACCTGCAATTTTCTGGAGTTCACTCCCTTAATTTTCTGTGGTATGATTGTCTGAATAATTATAGCATTCCAAAAGGAATTTTGCATTTTTGTAGTTTTCGTCAATAAAATGCGCTGTTATTCATTTACAAGATGCTTTCGAAAATAAACGAGACTTTTGTCATAACAATATTTTTGGTAGTGCTACCTGTGAATGAGATAGTGCGTTGGAAAGTTGCATCCCTTCCTGACTTCCAGTGAAAGTTTGGTGACATTCGGTTCAATGGAAGCGAAGTTATTGCGCCTAGAGTGACAGTATGTTTGTATCATCAGTACAAAAATGAGTATCGAACAAAGAGTTAATATCAAATTTTGTTTAAAATTCGGTAAAACGTTTACCGAAACATGTGAATTGATGAAAAAAAGTTTATGGGGATGATCTGTCTATCTCGTGCCAGAATCCATGAATTGTTTATATGTTTCAGAAATGGTCGTGAGGACATAAATGACGATGAACACACGGGCCGCCCAAAATCAGTGATCACCGAAAACTCCATCGGAATTGTGCGTGAATTTATCAAAAATGAGCCGAAACTCATGGAATCGGAGTTGAATATCTCCAAAACATCGATTTATTGCATTTTAACCGATCATATTGATCCAAAATAAATGAGACTTTTGTCATAAAAATCCACTCTTATGACTGATTTTTTGACTAGAAATCGCATTTTAACCATCAATTACTCACCGATTTCGCCTGATATGGCTCCCTGTGCTTCTACCTATTCGGAAAATTGCATTTGGCCATGAAAGGAAAACGCTTTGCGTCCGTAGACGACATCCAAAAGGCTAGTACCGAAGGACATTCCGGTCAATGACCTGAAACACTCTTTCGAAAAGCTTTTGGATCGCGCAAAACAGTGTATCGAGGCCGGAGGAGACTATTTGGAATGAAGAAAGACGAATTTACCATTTTAGCTCAGTTTCGTTTATTTTGGAAGGACGTCTTATAGCATTCGTTGGCTTTCGATGTGCAATTGTCGATAGTTAAGCAAACGATTGAAAGCAATCTAGAACTACCTCCTTTTTTTGATTTTACTGTTGAGGTATAAGGACTTTTGATACCGTTTTTCTGGATGGTAGCTGGTAAGTAGGATTTAATGCATAAATATAATTTCAAAAACTTGCGCTTTACATGATCTGAAAAAATAAGAAGTCTTTCACAATTATTTTAGCTAATAGACTGTTCAGATCGGCAACTTATTTTTGAGTCATTGGCTTGAGAAAGAAATTTGCTATTGAAGACGACTTCCTGGGTATTGCAAGTGAAGAAGATTTTTTGCAATTTCATTGCGCCGCGACAACAGAGAAGAAGGAAATTAAGCAAACGGTGATGGAGTTTGCAATATGGCAGCAGTAGGCGCAGGTCGCAACGAATTTGCATCGATATCGAATTGATTTTCTATCCTCTCAGCTTCAACGGGTCTAAATTCTGAGCAGCAAACATTGAAATGTATGCTTTTCAAATGGCAAGTGAGTAAACAATTTAATCCTCCTCTAACTGAGAGTATTTTGGAACAAAAATTGCATTTTATCATCTCTCTATCTTTTAACTCCTTGAAAAATTGCCAAAAAACCTTGTTCTCTTCAACGACGGTTTTTTTTGCCAGGATTCATTGCTGAGTTTCATTTTTAATCAATTAAAAAGTATGAATATTTTCATCAATTCATTTTTAAATAAAAATGAGAAGTCACAAGTGTGGAGCACTAATTAATAAGGAAAATACCATAGTTCAAATTTTTTTCCAGAAACAATCGAAATGTAACCTTCAAAGATTATTCTTCACACAATAATGCACACATTTGGACTAAAAAAGATCTGTAGTACACCTAACAACTCCGCACACTTATGTCCCTGTAATGCGTTTTGGTGTGGCAAGAAGATAAACAGCACAGTGTGCTTCTTTTATTCCTGTGATGCATTGTGTTGTGGTAAGAAGATTAACAGCACAGTGTGCTGCTCGCGCCGTGCCACAGACTTAAGTGTGCTGTCCAGAGCACAGCAGCACTGTAGATTGTGCTGCCTTAGGGATGCATCAGACCACGACTATTTAGCCGCACTTCTGTCGCAAAAGTTACACATGGTTAAATGGAAGCCCGCACACTGCGATTTCCGGCAATTTTGTCCAGGTCGGCAATCGCAGGAATTCGCGATTTTTCCTAAAACCAGTTTAGTAGGTAGTTTTTGTGATACTCGCGCAGGCGCACATCATTTGGGCATTTGACGCTGACGTGCACGGAAGTTTTTCGCATAGCGCACGGATGAGTTAGCGCATGTGTTCCTGGCAAAGACATACCTTCAAATGAGCATATTAGTTCTGCGCATACCTGAAGTTCCTTTGCAAATCTTGTCGCAGTGTGTTCGTATTTGCGTCTGAAAATCGCTGGTTACGACAGGAAAATCGCAATGTGGCCGAACCCTTAGTCCATCAAATGAAAGGTCTTGAAGAGAGCTTTTCATAACTGACTTTTTTGCTTCGAGGAAGGGAGGGAAAATGTGTGTCCCCCCTCGCAAACTATAGGAGCAGGTGTTTATGAGTGCAACAGCAACAAATACCTTAGAAATCAAAATATGCTCAACTTTGTTAATAATAGTATGATCTTCGAAATTCTCATTTTCCCCAATAAAATCGAATGGATACCCGTAAACTCAATGAAATTCGATATTTAAGTAGTCTTATAAAAAGTTCTAATGCTCTGTAAGTTTGATGAAAACCGAATCATATTCACAGAAGTTATAGCCATTTCGAATTTCTCCAATTACAGCAACAACAACCCACAATTTGGATTTTTTGTGGACTTTCCATCCAATCAGGCAATGCAGCTTTGATTTGATCTTCTTAAAATTTTCAAATAAGAATGATAACACACAAATTTTGGGGAATTCATGATTTAAGTGAGTTTTGTTTGTATGCAAGAAAATGGCGACTGTTGAAAATGCAGAAACAATTGATTTTCTTTTAATGTGCACATCACTTTGATATGTTTCTTAACTTTATTCGTTGTTGGTGGCTGCATTTCGTGCGTTGAGTACAATGACATGAGTATAGGTCTGCCTACTCAACTTGTTTAGTCCTAAAATTTGTTTAGGGGAGGCTCATGATTCTTCATATTCGTTTCAACTATAGTAAAGTTATCACATATTTTCCAGCCGGGCTACATTTCACATGAAGTCGAGGGCTCATGCCATTTTCCTGTATACTCTGCTTTTTAATTGCTTTTTGAGAATGTTTTTTAATGAGCAAAGAAATGTCGCCGAGAATATTTAAAATGCTTGAATGAATATAATAGCACCAAAAAGTGAGATTTGGGAAAATTATGACTCGTGCCTTATTTGAAATGACGGGTTCAATTCTGACAATTGGCAATCACACATCAATTCACAATAGAAATTTTAATAAATAAATATTTCAATTTGTTCAAGCGATTTCTAGTAAAGTATTCCATAACCTTCAAACGTAAAATACACGTAAGTTAGAATTAAATTCAAAGATGCCAAAAAATTGTATTTAAGAACAATTAATCTGTAAAACCCTCTCTCTTTTTCAGCAGGTGCCTTGGTCAAGAAAAATTGACAAACATTTACTTAAACATGTATAGGATCAGCTTATCACTTCGAGTAAAGAAAACGCTCAGGATAAGATCAAACTTTAAATGATTTAAGTTACGAATTATTAATTAGACATATAAAAGTTAACTGGCATCGACAAATAATGAATCTTGTCTTTTTTGCTGTACTGTATGGTTGCTTTGTTACTCCTTCCCTATAGTCGGCCCTCCTGCGATAACATACGTCCTTGGGTGTCTTCTTCGTCGTTGTGAACTTATAGTCGCCTTCACCCTAGTCGACTTCGGAGTTGCTACTATTTCCGTCGTACGCCCACAGCTTCATGTGATCGACGGCCGTTGACATTCGCAAATGTCCTTCATGTTTGCTGATTTTGCGAACTGTATATATGTCGTTCCGCAAAGCTCTCCCTACTTTGTATGGTCCCAAACACTTCGCTGCTCATTTCAAACCCAGTTCTTGCTGAGTCTGACGAATAGCTACCAAATCGCCTTCTCTAAAAACATTCACGTCTTTTCTTTTCTCGTAAAAAACACCTCGGTTCTCCTCTTAAATTTTCTTGATACTCTTCTTGGCTTGAAACCAAATTTCGTTGTGATTTTTGTCAAAGGCGTTGATCCATTCGTTTTCAACAAGCTCACGAATATTTAAATCTTCACAAACACGCGCATGGGTTCCGAAAAGAAAATGAAATGGCGTCGTATCGATGCTTTTGTGGAGAGTTGTGTTCAAGTACATCCTTCATACGGACTGCTTCGTAAGCCGATCCAACACCCCAGCCGTAGTTGTCGATTTGATTTAATTTTAAATTTTGAAAAGCTGTCAATAACGATAAAGACATGTCGGTAACTTTTCCTTGTTGTCACCAAAGCACTCAAATGATCGACGTGAAAAGTATACAAAGGGTTTCCATCCTTCTTGATGGGATTTAGATATTCCTCTTGTTGTTCTTGCTTCTTTTTTGCCATTAAGCAACTAACACAGTTGCGAACCACTTTCTCGACTTTGGCCTGAAGACTTGGCATCCTATAGTCTTTATTCAGGAGAGCTTCCGTTTTGCTCACTGAGGCATGACCTCTCTTGTGCGCAATTTTTTAAACTTTCGTCTGCATCCCTTTTGGAATTAGTCTAGTCGAAGATTCCCGTCGTTGTCCTGGAACAGCATGCCTCCGCGAACGATGTAGCCTCGAGCTTCCTCTTTGTCTGCCAGCTCGAATATTCTTCGGATTTCTGCACGTTTTGTCAATCTCGGCAACAATCCTTCGTCAATCTTCTTGATTAATATGCACATTGGCAGCGAGTTGTGGTTAAACGTGTGAACTTCAGCCATGCTTTTGCCTGGACGATGTTCTATGCCATATGCGAATTCCTCCAGCTGAAGCGCGAAATGCGGCGTTCACGATTTTTTTATAAACAGCTGGCGAGCTACGTAGACCGAATGGTAGTCTCATAAATTCGAAATGACCATCAGGTACTATGAAAGCCGTATACTTCCGACTCGACTTATCGACTGGCAAGTGGAAAAACTCGTTTTCCAAATCAAGAATGCTGAACACTCAAGCACCTTGCAGCCTGTCCAGCTGGTCTCCAATCCGCAGCAGCCAATACCTGTCTTTGATAATTTTTACATTCAGAAGTCGGTAGTCAACGCCAAGTCATTTTGATTCATCTGTTTTTGCTACTAGGACAACCGGACTCACATAATCCGAGATGGACTGTCATATATCCAATTGCTAATCTGAACATTGACCAGCTCTCACTCGTCCGGTGCCCATCGTCCGCTATTTGGTGCACAGGTTAGTTATCTTTCAATATAAATATTATTTTTACACCCATGTTGCGAGTCTTTACCGGCTTGTAATCATCTATGAGGGCTTGAATAGCTTCTCTATACTTTTCGTCCTCAATATTCGATAAATTTGTCGTATTCGGATCGCAGCATTCTACTACATTGTTTCGGAATATCCTTGGCTCTTTGTCGCACTCGAAAGAAATTTCGGCCGAAGAGCTGATTGTATCTTTACCGCGCTTTATCGCCAAATCCATCATCTGCAAAAAATCGCGACCAATTAACAATTTACGCCTCAGCAAACCATCAGAAATCACACGAATTAAAATCGGGCACGAGTTTCCATCAACCGTTACGTTAATCTCCTTTCCAATCTCTCAAAATGAGATTGACTTATTCTCAAAATGTAGAGAGCCTTATTTCACATACTCGTCTATTCGTATAATCGTCAAGTCACTTCCCTTATCGAGTACAGCTTCAATCAATCAAAACTGTTATTGTCCTCGCTCAATTGGGTTACCGCGCAGCTACTCTTTGTCGCATCTTTCCTTCTGTTCTCACATTTTTAGTGCGATATGCCCATATTTGCCCCATGCGAAACATTTCGTTCCTTTGTTTTTATGATCACGTTGACCCCCGTTCTTTAGTCCCCCACCCCTAAACGCGCCTCTTTCGTCGGATGAACCTTCCTCACCTGTCTCGCTCTTAGGCATCCCATTCACGTTCAATAATATTGCGCAGTATTTATGATTGCACAATATTATTGAACGTCTAGAGATAGTATTGACGGTTGCACAGTAATTGAACAAAATATTGAGCAAGCTTAAATTTTATTGCACAATATTTTTTTATTGCACCGTGTGTGTATGATATTACGCAATATTTTTCAGACTTCTTTTGGACACGGTCATGAAAGGTGACAAATAATGACAACCGAAAGTGTGGTGAGGGATAAAAAAGATTTTTAATTGAGTGTATTGGACTATATCGTGAGTTGCCTGCTTTAAAGTAAGTGAAAAGCAAACTTTATCACGACCAGGACAGAAAAAATGAGACTTATGATTTATTGTTAACGAAGTATAAGGAGATGTTTCCACAAGTGACAAAAGCAGACGTGAAAAAAAATTTAAAAGCTTAAGAACAAACTACCGCAAAGAACTAAAAAAAGTGAGTTCTATGAAATCTGGAGCCAGTTCAGATGCAACGTATGTACCAATATTAACGTACTACGGTCAAATGGATTTCTTGTATGATCAAGAATCACCACTAGATTCAGTATGTTGCTTCCCTCATAACCGTGTTCTTCACTAAGTGAAAAAATTCTTGAAACTTTCCAACATCTATTCGCACATAATTTTGAAAGTTTTTTTTCTGCAGTCAAGGTCAAGCCCGTTAAAAGCCTTTCGAGGGTACGGATTGGCCTTTTTTCTAACCATTTTTTAACCCAAAATCGTATTCTTTTACTTTTTTTTCATAAAATAACCAGTGTGGTCGTTGCAAAACCTTCGTCAAAAAATTCTCATTAACGAGTCGTCCAGTTTATATGCTTCTTTCAAAAACATAACCTGTCTCTCCCTTGTTTCAAGCTACAGCAGTTTCCGTCTTGGAAAACGATTTCTCACGCCTGTTTAACTCGATTTCACGATCGCAAGATAATGGACTCATTTTATCGCCCGTACTCCCGTGTGTTTCCTCAATTTCACTATCTTTTCCTTCGTTAAAATTGCCTAATCCAGTCATCCATTCCCTATTTGGAGTGGCAAACACGCGTCTGTCTATTAGTTTGCCTTTATTTCCCGACAAACTGAGCCCTTTATCCTTTAACATGCCTTTTAGGTCCGCAACCGTAACATTATACACATCACACGGTACGACACTCATCGTTAAATCAGACACTACATCATCTTCTGTTTTTTGCCCGCGAAAAGTCATCCGCCGTTCCGTCTTGTCGCCTTTGTTTTTTTCTAACGCGCCACCATTTCCTCATCTTCAGCACGGTTTGTCTTTGTATACACTCACTGCCTTTCCAGATCCCGGTTGAGCCCCCAATTCATAGGATCCCTTCGACTAAAGAAAACACTCAAGTTTAGATCAAGCTTAAAATGATTTAAGCTACGAATTATTAATTAGACATACAAAAGTCAACTGACAATGACGAATAATAAACTTGAAGTTTTCACTCTACTGTATGGCTGCTTTGTTTCTCGTTCCCTACACATAATCCCAATGTTGACTGTGCGATTGAGAAAAAAACACTAACATACTATTTATACTATTGACGATCAATCTGAGTTCAGGTGATCAAGCACAAACTGCTGCTCTCGGAAATTTGATTGATTTAATCCAACGTTTTAATATTTAACAACATTATGTACACCAAAAATACTTGTTCCAATAAAAATTACATTAAATATTGCTGTAAAATGCCTTTCGCACATTCTTCGAAGCCGCCTTATCAGTATCATGATAATCGCATATATTTCACGCGTGATTTATTACCTCCTTATAATACCATTATCCTGTTCCAACTACTATTTATGGCTGCTGTTATGACATTACCTGATAAGACACTTGGGTACTTAACGCAAGAACTGTATGCAAACAATCCCTCACCTCCATATTCCTTAACCTCCCGAGTTTCTTCTGACTTGCATTTTCCCCCGAAAAAACTCGTATCAGGAAGACTTAAGTTGACATATTTCCCCGTTGGTATTTATCAGTACGCTTCCAGTCAAGTAAGAAGATGACGATGAAAGGATTTTCCACATGTTTGGTACATGCGCGAATTTCAAATTTTTCTCTTTTGCTATCACCGGATGTTATCCGTTTGTGCATTCATATACACAAACATATACTCGCATGCATGGATATACCATATTACTTGTATATCCTGCAATACGTTGTGTGAAAGTGCTCCTGGTGGTGCTACCATTGCTGCTCAAATTGAACTTTATATCAACAGGACGCGGGTTTGCAAGTGCCAGGAAAGGAGACAACTGAGGTCAGGGTGGAATAAAATCAATATTGTTTATCATGCCATGCTGGGCGTTAAGCAAATGTGATAGATACATTGTGGAAAACAATTTAAGGTTCAGGTGAAGTGCACACCTGCTGGCTATCTGCCAACACAACCGCCAGCATCTACTCAAATTGATTGCGGAAATAAACCACATCTATCATATGCAAGACTTATGTAATCGATATTCAGGTACAATCAACATATAGTCCTTTTTGAAAGGAAGGAGGATGGTGCAATTGTAGTGTGCATTGAAAAAAGGTTTAAAAGAAGAAAAGTAGTTTATTGAAATATTTTGAAGGGGTTTGACTTTGGATTGAAAGGATTCATTGATCTTGAACTAGAAAATTAGAATAGAAGCGAGACAATGGTAGAGTGGCTTGAATCAGGCCACTGAAATTGACTTTTAAATTCAGAAGAACCATGAAAGGTCCATTGCGTAACTTGATGGATACAATCAAAATAGAAGAAATTCGTCACTAAAAGGCTTCTTTCTTGCTAGAATCAAAAATCAAATATTTAAACTACCACCACACAAACTTCTGAAACGATTAACCAACTGCGCCCGTCATTTCGTGATCAGAAAATAATTTAATGTACCTTCTAAATATCGGACTTCTCTCATCACAGCCCGACGAAGAGACTGAACCTTCCCTCCTCTCTGTGGCTTAAGATATGAATCTAATAGGCAGTTACGTTACCTTCTATATGAATTTTAAGGTTCCTTCCTGATTCCATTTTGGAATCGGTTTCATTCTTTGTGTACATCGTGGGTTGCAGAACCAAACCGAATTGTCCCCATTGAAATCGGTATCTTTTGTTTTCAGGTCATAAGTAATTCGGGAGAGGTTGTTGAATCCTAGATAGATCCTAGGGGTCGTGGATGCCACTTACCTCCTGGATTAATATTTCCAGTCACCGCCATTCCGCGACCTCGTTCGCTAGTTGATTACTCCGAGCAAGAATTTGCTGTCAGCTTCCCATTGAGTCCTAGATCTTTTCGGTTTACGTTTACCTTGTACTCTACTCTTTAATTTTCTTCTGGCTAGACGGTTTTCTTCTATTCTTTCGACATGACGCACCCACTGAAATTTATGTAACTTTACGCAAGTAAATACAGGTGGATCGTCAAAAAGTTCTTACAACTCATCAATGTAACGTAGTATATTCTGTTTTATCACTGGGCCATCGATTTATTGGAGTACTTTTATACGTTCATACTCGTATAGGTCCACTGGCTTGTTTGACTTCCTCTTCAAATTCCATGTTTCACTTCCATTTAACAGCACCAGCTTGACTAGTGATTTTTAAATAAAAAACTTATTTTGCTCGTGCACAACTTTTGATCTTGGAACGGGAAATACAGAGTAATAGGCTTTACTGGTGGCGTTTATGCAGGATCCAATTTCATCCTTTTTGGCACCTCTTCTGTTCAGGTTGGCAGGCAGCAGTCTCTTATGGTCAGTTTTTATCAGACAAGAGTGTGCTTCTTCCATATGCAATCCAATCCAATTGTGTGGACTTGAACATTAGTGTGCCAGAGGTTTCAGTGGTTGCGTTCCCGATGATGTGTTCCAGCGCAATATTAAAGAGCATTGGGGCAAGCCCATCTCGTTGTTTTAAGCCAGATTCCATAATAAACTTGCTGGTTAGTTCACCGTTCACCTCGACCTGGCACTCTGCGTCCAGTATTGTGACTTTGACCATGCAGCCTAGTTTTGTTAAGACGCCAAAGTCAAACGTTATCTTGTACAGTGTATTTCTGTTGGCACTGTTGTATACTAGGTAGAACTCACATCAATGGTGTATTCCCAATACTTTTTGAGTACCTGCTGTACTTAAAATACTTGGACCAGCCATTTTGAAAGCCTTCCTGATAGACTCCTATAATACTTTCATAGCACGGTTCAAAGTCAAGTGAAAAGTGCTTTATTCAATACTTATTGCTATAAATTTAAAAAGTATATAAAGATAATTTCAAGCAATAAAAAAATGATAAATTAATGGTGCAAGTGGCTTTTTAAATTTATGCGTTTTCAATGAAATACATTTCATAAGAAAAAACAATAGCGAATTCAAATTAATTGGAAAAAGGAGAAAAAACTAACCTACACTGTTCAAAAGTTATTTATAATATTTTCACAACAGTGAACTTTTATCCTAAACATAATATCTTATAGTCTAATTCTAATAAAATTCAATCAAAAACTTTATCTTATACTAAAAAATGCTATCACAATAATCCTAACTTAAACGTTAAACCATATCTCTAAACCTACTATGACAAACAAAACACATACCTATCCTAAATATTGAAGCTTATCCCAAATTTTCAACATAAATAAACAACACGAAGTGTAGCAATAATGAAATGAAACTCACAAACTAAGTAACGAAAAACACAAAAACAGAGAAGAAACACGAATAATTTCTCTCTCAGCTCAATCAGACTCAACAAAATCTAGCAAATGAGTATCTCCATTGGAATTTTTGATCTCGTGAACACAAGTTATATGTGATATATGATCTGGACGCCATCAGAATAAAAAACATATAGATTTCATGTCCAAATACATGAATGCTTCTGGCAAGTCTCAATATACCCGTCTGTAGGATGGAACGGCTGTGAAATTCAAGCGCTTTCACGTGTAGTTACAGATCTTGCGATATGATCCTGAAGAAGATTCAATATGAGGAAATCGACTCCCGTCACTTCAGCAGTATGATAATTTTTTCTACTCGATACATTTTGCTTCCGATCTGTCTCACGCTTTCTGTACATACCAGTACGAAGGCATTTCCTTTCGAAAACTCTTAATCTTTCCATAGTACTAGCACTCTGGTTGTAGCAGATTTGACATCCATATGTCAAAACTGGTCTAACCTGGGTGTTTAACACATAACTTTGACCTTTTGAACAATTTATCAGGAATGAAGGGGTCGAAGGGCCATGACTACTTTCTGTGCTTTACTGAGCATAATTTTGACATGTTTAGTATAGTACAGATACTGATCGAAATGAGCACCGAGGTATCGAATATATATAGAACCCGTCCTGAACTACCTCCACTTGCCATAATGTGGAAATGTTTCCAATTACGTTTCAGGTCTTGTAGTTTTGTCCGAAAAAAATTGTTTCGCACTTCTGCGCATTGATTTTCCATCGCCGATTGTCAGTGTACAGCTGCACATAATTGAAAGGTTTTTCAAGACAGCTCTGAACTATTTTAGCTTTTCGGTTTACTGAACTTTTTTAGCTTTTCGGTTCAGATCATCAGCAAAGTTTGTAGTGAAGTAAGTAGATGCAAAAGTCCATGAAGGACTGCGGCGATGGTCTGCTGCCCCGATGAAAGAGGATGGTGAGATCTACCGAGATTGGCCATGTTGGGGGACGCTTGAATGCGCTGGCAGACTAGCGTTGCGGTGTCGTGGGGCAGGTTCTTTTCCCCAGCACAAGACCCACTACAAAAAATACTTTTCCGCATCCACGAATTTCGAGGGCTCGAATAAATATCAAGAAGTAGGTAAACTACTAAGGGTCAAAAGGAATTGCTGATCCGCAGGACATACTGGGCCTGGAGAAAACAGACGGACTTAAAGGGACTTCGTCATTACTGGCGATACTCATGGCCCACAAATAAGAGTGGGGCATCCAGTTGGAAGCGGTGCCCTCTCGCACCCTCCCAACCAGATCAAGATCCAAATGTAGACGTGGCCATATATTTCCCATTTAAGAGATAAACTCAAACCAACATAATTTGCATGAATTTTTCCATTAACTAAAAACGTGGCCAATTTATGCTATGGTACTATGCGATGGAATCACGTAACACTGTACCATAAAAGGGCACGCGAGCGGAAAGCCACTCTATCCGGGTAAGAGCCTCTGTAACTCATAAAAAGGGGAGAGATCGCCCGATGGCTAGCTGATTATAGTGGAGGGGCCGGTCATCGTTGCGGATCCCATACCCGGTCAGCTGTTATGAAAGCCGAATGAAAAGAGCGAATTTTCAATTTTTACTTGTAAAATATTATTTTTTTTCATATGTTGAAATTTATTTCTCATTTGAGTGGCAATTATCTATACAACAACAAATTGTAAATCAGATTGACATATTAAAGCCTTACGAAATTCAATTGAAATTCATCTGTAGTGGACTATTTTCCCAACTAAACTTTAGAGATCTTTACGTTAAGCACGTCTATATCCAAAGTGAGTTAAATTTAATTCCACCTTTCTGTATAATTCAAGTAGTAAGTTTGTACATTAAACACCCAATATTGATTTAAAAAATATCATATACACTATATAATAAAGAATCAATAAGTACATAAAACAAGTTGGGTAGACAGACCTATGCTCATGTCAGAAGGGTTTTGTACTCAACTTACACAATGCAATAACCAGTAACGAATCAAATCAAGAAACATGTCATGTTCGAGGATCATACTATTATTAGCGAAGTTGAAAGAATTTTGACTTCTGAGGTATTTGTTATAGTTATACCCATAAATATCTCCTTGATAGTTATTTCAGATTTTTTAAGATCACGGGTGTCCATTCGCGAGGGAGGAAACACATTTTTATGTATTTCCCCCACCCCCGCTATGCCCCCACAGAAGCAAAAACTGTCAGTTTAAGAACTGTTTTGAAAAGCTCTCATAGAGAACTTTCAGTTGATACTCATATCGGCTACCTTTCATCAAATTTTTTTTCAGGGGCCACTCCTCTGTACTGTAATCATCGATTCATGGCCTGTTTTTTAGAATCTGAGAATGGTTAAAAAGCCCTTTTGCTAGGAGCTCTCTCCTGCCTTTCCGACTTGTTTCAATTGTATGTACTCATCTTCATGATACCTATCATTCCTGAAATTTTCATGCAAATCCTAGCAAAGCTGTAGTTTCTAAGTCGGTAAAAAGCGCATATGGCTCCATAGCCATATGTTTCCATAGTAATACAGGGCATATTGTTCCATAGTAATGCAGGAAAATTCAAATCGCTATAACTTCGTTAAATATTATTCGATCTTTATGAAACTTTCAGAAAAGATCAATCTTATAAATAGTCATCTGTGTGCTAAACATTATTGAATTTAAGGGTACCGTCTAGATTTTATTCAAGAAAACATAAAATCAATAAATCATACTATTACTAACAAAGTTGAGTGAATTTCGACTTCTCATGTATTTGTTGTTATTGTACTCATTAAGGCCTACATCCATGATTTTTTTCAGATTTTTCGGATGAAAGGTGTCCAATCGCGAGGGGGGGGGTACGCGAAAAGTTCGTACATTTCCCCTTCCCCTGCCCCCCTCGGTACTCATAAAGCAATTTTAAGACTTGTTTTGAAAAGATCTCATTGAGACCTTTCCAATGACACCCTACTCGACTACCAATGGTGAATTTTTTTTTTTTGGGGGTCACTTCCCTATATGGGGAGACCCCCCTTAAACCCCTTTGAAAATTTTTTTCACCATTGAACTTTCAAGAGGTCACCACTTCTGACCTTTCCACAAAGTTGCATGACCGTAGCTTCTATAGTTTCGGAGAAAAAGTGCTGTGACATACAGACGGACGGACGGACGGACAGACGGACACAGGTCGTGATTGCAATAGGGTTTTGTATTTTAGTACAAAACCCTAAAAATGATATGCAAAAAAATAAAAGGATCCAAGAGGGTACTTACCCAGCATCCCCGCCGGGCGCCCACTGCTGATGTGGGTGTACTCCCATGATGCCTGAAATTTGATGTATATTACGAATACTTGCACCGCAATTACTACGTTTTACAAATACTTGAGATGGGAAGAAAAATTCTAAATTAAACCTTTGCACTGTATATAAATTAATTTTCTTAATCATATATGATGTTGAGACAAGCTGCTTTGGGTTACTACATCAACAAGTGGTTCCGTGTAAGGTTTTGATTTTGAGCTTCGATATCTGTGGTATCTATTGGGGAGGACCGACACGGTATAGTGACAAGTTTCACTTCAATCTAAGCAAGACTGCAGCAATTGAAATGTAAAAAAATGTTTTGTTCGGAATCGGTGCCGTGCGGCAAAGCCAAGTCCAACAATAATAAATTTACACGTGGGCACACTCGCTCCACAGTGCACAGTTCAGCCAGCAAGCTTGGGAACACGTATCGTGGCTAAAAGTCAAAGTCATCGACCGGGCTCATACATTACTGGTTTTCTTCGAATCCACTCAGCAACTCGAAATCCGCGCTAAATGCTTGCGGACTCGCTACTTCAACAAAAGGTAATTTTTTGGTTTTTTGTTAGCCTTTTGAGTACGAGTTTTGTCGATTTTCCATTTTCCCCAACGCTATGACTCGCTGGGCCGGCTTATTTAAAGGTGAAAATGGTTGCAGCAATTGCAGCAAAATTGATGACTTCAATCGCAGCTCCGCGATTTCAATACACTTTGACGGAAACGGTGCCGACTTTTGCGAAGAAATTGCCAGAGTCACCACCCCTCCAATAGGTTGGGATTTCGTGTATTGCACAAATGAATGTCTTGTTGTGATTAATCTCTCATTCACTGTTTCAACTGTTAGTATTAACTACCTATACAACTTCGTTATATCCAAAAGATTTATCTCTTCTTCTTTTTAACACCTTCAACCTTGCAGCACTTTTAAATAAACTTCAAGGGACCACCACACATTATTTCACACATGGGAAGATCCCCCTTTATCATTTGCACCTACTACCCGCGCCATCTCTTATCTTCCTTCACTCCACATTCTTCGATCACACTTCGATTTTCGATTAGTGCACTCAACTATTCCGCTTATATATCGCTTGCAGGCGCGGTTCTCCCGATGTGTCTCTGTAACAATCAAAAGCAGACTTTTCCAATCTCGATCTCGGTAGGGGTTTACCTGTAATAGGCAAGTAGAAGACTACTTGGGCATTGCGGTGTATTTGCAGTGACGATTCATAACAGACTCTTCGCCTCCTCTCCAATTCCAGCCGGATCTGCATGCCACAATGGTGGTTTTCTAGCGCCCAAGCAGATGTTCCTCTTCGCTTGTCTGTCGTCTGCCGTATCGTCACGCCACTACGGTGGGTGAAGACGAGCCCTTTGCTCAGCCACTGTAGATTGCATTTGCAATGCAATCCGTGGAATCATGTATTATATCAGTGCTCTCATGGTAGAATTTTCAATTGCAGATTTGAGTTATTAAGTTAATAAAAAAAATAATAACATATAGAAAATTTAAATCATAATAAAAAGATAAATCTCATGAAGAATGTCAATGCAGAGAAAATTTACGTTTGAAAAAATAATGTAAATTTATATTCATAGTAAAAATTAAAAAAAAATTGTTTTTCTTTCTAAGTATTATGATTAACCAAAATTAACTTTGAGTAGTTAAATTTTTCAAATCGGCAATTGAAATCCCAGAACAGTGTTATGCCGGTTTTCGGGCAGTTTGCTTACGTGACTGCTCAATTACTACACGCTAGCATTGATTGCGTTGGCGAGTGGTTAAAATCAAAGCCATTCAATAGCTTGGGAATGAATATTAAGAAAAGCAGAGGCGCAGTAACTGTTCCCTGCTATAGACCATTCAAGACCTTGATGTCGCGCCATTTCCAACATAACATATTGCACATCATGGTGACAAGGTGCCTGGGGAAACTGTTCTGAAAGAGTTTAAAAACCATACCGAAAGGCTTTCCCCATATCAATGATACACGCTCCAACACATTCTCCATCATTTAGTTTCCAACATATTTTTGAAGTTACTTTCATTATCGCATGTATGGTCGAATGCCTGGCATGAAAACCAAGTTGGCAATTTGGCTTCAACTCATATTTCTCAATGTAGGCGTTAAATGCTTTACTGAATATCACTTCAAAAACCTTGCTGATGTTAGCCAGCAAGCTGATTGGGCGATAGCTTTTGGAGCACGAAGATTCTTTTCCTTTCTTCAAGATCGGAAATACCTTCGCCTTTTTCCACTCATTTGGGAAATATGAATTGCTCAACATGTTGTTAAACAATATGCAGTAATTGCAAATAGCAACCTCAGGCAAATGTCGGAGGACTATATTTGGAATACCGTCAATACCACATGATTTCTTGTTGCTTATCCTGTTATATATGAAACGCAAGTCTTCATAGCTGACAAAACAATCAACAAGATTTATGCTCAGTATAAGGTCAGATGTCAATGTTTCATTGAAATGAAAAACTGATCGCGGTTCAGGCTTGAATTGAAGTCGAAAATTTTTTCTTTAACGATCTCTGAAAATATTTAACTCCCTCTCTCAGTGTTTTGTAGATGAACCAATTCAAAATGAGTTCCAATCATGGCAAATTTATGCAATCCATCACATATAATCCTGTTTCCATTTCTAACCAGAGTCGTGCTATCAATTTCATGACCAGCCCTATCAAGAAGATTTATCTCATCACTAGCGACTTCTATATACGATACCTTGACTCGAGACTTCTTACGGAATAAGCTATTCACTTTCATAGTTCTTGTGGGCAAATACCCCTCAGTTTTTCCGCCCATTGATTGCTGACCCCACTCCTGAAGTATGAACAGATTAAGTTTCGGACATTCTTCAGGTGTAATTTCAACAAAGCCAACCAGGGATGGTTGTAGTCCAAAAATCGCCGATAAATATTGTTGACGCGTGTTAGAAGAAGGCTTTTCAATCTTTCCAACCTTGCGATGTTTGGTGTTTCATATCCTTCCATATTGTTTCGATGTTTAATCTTGAGAACTACTTTCTCAATCGTTTCCAACGTCAGCTTCTCAAACTTAGACAAATAGAGATCTATTTCATCGTTAGTTACATTCCTATCATTAGGAAGCATTGAGCAAGCGTTGCCATCATGCTTCTGGTAGCCTCAATTAAACTTCTTTTGAAACTTTCTCCAGTCTGTTTTTTGAAATTCAACCGATGATTTTCGTGTTGAACGGGAATGAGGAAGAGATCATCCCTTTGATGATTGATTTCCATTACGATTGCGTTATGGTCACTATCATAAGGAAACACCTGCAGTTTCCGTTGAGGACTATTAAAGCTGAATTCAAGTCTTACGTCAGCAATGCAGAGGTCCAAATATGAATTTGTCCTAGGGTATGTTGGGAACTCCGACCCATATAGATTGCACCTGTATTCAATTTGGTTCTGTGTTATCCACGATTTCAGGAAAAAACCTCTTGGGTTATTGGTGGCGTTCAGCCATGATGCATGTTCAGCGTTCAGGTCACCAGCAAGAATATACTGACTATGCAGCCTGTTCAATTCGAGTATTTCAAACAAGGAATTGAGCTTCTCCTTGAGCTTGAGAACAGTTCCGCCAGTTGTATAGGCAGAGATAATGAAGAGGTTATCCCCACCTGGCAGTGAGATTTTGATAATGAATACTTCAAAAGATGCATAGCTTTTAAATTCGACTTTTTCAATATTTTGGAAACAATAGGTTCTTCGAACTAATATCCCGGTACCACCTCCCCTATTACCTACTACCCCATCGTTTCTTACGAAGTCAAAATCCTTGAATGTCATGGGGTGCCATTAATTGGGGTTGGTTTCAGTGAGAAGCATGATGTCAGGCTTTTCTTAACAATGAATTCACGGAGATAATCACGCCGATGTATAGTAACAATGGAGTTGACGTTGCTCGAGATGAAATGAATCCTGTCCATGGGAATGTGACTGGATGACAAGTTATTTTGAGGCATTTGAAAGCCCTAAACGATTGAAAACAAGATTAATTTTCGTATATTGTTTATCGATTCTCTCCAATAGAGAATTCAGCAGCTGGTACATTTTAAGAAGCAGCTGATTATTGCCACTTATATTATTTACATTATTTGCCGCATTTTCTGCTGATCCTCTAGCGGCGAGTGCAAATTATACTTCGGGTTTGACGAAGTTCGGTGTAGTTGTATTTGCTTTGGAACAAATTTTACTCTCGCATCTTGGTATCGGGAACATCCTCCATATGATGCCGGGTGACCAAAAACACCACAGTTCTCACAGTATAATTTCTCTCTTGGCTCGGTCTGAGCCAATTTACACTCACCGGGAGCATGAACGTCCTTGCCATTGACGCATCGATACTGCATGGCGCAGTTGGCAGCCGAATGCCCATATCGTTGACACCGATAACACTGGTTGACTTCTCTTTTCTGGAGGCATTCCCACCTCACCACTCGGAAGTTAAAGTAACGTATTTGTTAAAGAGCACTGGGCCTGCTCTTATTTGAAATCTGCACTTAGTAAAGGGGTTAATTTTTTTCTACCGCCAACCTTCTTGTCGTGAATGTTTTAACGAAAAAAAAAAATCAATTTCTAGTGCTGCTTCCTTGAGCACCTGAAGAAGATCTACGGTATCTTTTTCGCTGTCCAAGCCCTTCAACAAAAAGGTCTGGTTCTTCTCACTTTTCGGGGTATATGTGAAGTGTGGAACCTCCCCAGGACTTAGAGCATTTTTAGCTGATTCAAAATCAACCAGTGATTTCGTTCTGATCGTTAATTTTTCGGATTGATTGTTTTGATCTCGAAATTAGTTAATTTATTTTCGGCTGCCAATAGCCGAACCATATCCTTTCCACTTTGACCGAACACATTAATTGGCGGTATTTCTCTGGCAAGTTTTTGAGGAGGCCTAGCAGAACTGCGAGCTGGTTTCTTCTCCTTATTTTTATTTTTTAAATAAAGAATGAAATTGTCATTGTTATCTTGGTTAACATTACCTTCAATACCTTGGTCAACGTCCATTTCTTGTTGGAGTCCGTCCAGCGCTGCATAGTAGTTTTGGCTGTCGTTAGCGCCTCCAGCACTTATGATTTCTGCTGGGATGACTTGTTTGACAGCTTTCTTCGCCTTAGTTTCCGTATTTATGGCCTTACCGGCTCTGCATCTTGAGTTTTCTTCCCTCTCTTGTACATATCTTCGAACGTTCCTAGTCGTAGTTTCAATTCCTGAATTTCAGCTTGAAGTCGACTAACTTCTTGTTTGTCTTCGACTACCTGAGTCTTACACCCGCCATCTGAGGAGTCCTGGTTACTCGTGTGTCTTTTCTTATTGACGGTTGCCGCCAATTTCGTATTGCTACTCTCCCCGGGGCCTCCCAACGGAGGGAAGCCGTCGGGCTCCTCCATACAGCAGTCCCGTGTTAGTCTTTGGTTTATTTGCTTTTATCGATTTATCGAAGTCAGATAATATTCGATATGATTCCGTGGCTCGATTCCTTCGACGATAAATACTCTTTCCAATAAAAATCAAAATTTGCTTTTGACTGACTTATAAAAAATTTATTTAATTTGTTGAAATTGACTTTTATGAAAAAATTAATCAATTTTTAAAATCAATGACAGGAGCGATTAAAACACGTCTACACGCTACGAGCGCTAGACGTAGAATTTCTTCAAAAACACGTCTGTTAGCAACGAATGCTATGTGTAGAATTTTGTAAATTACATGGTATCACTTTGATTCTGCAATCTGAAACAGGTTATGACAATTTTTTCAAGTAGTTTTGTTTTTTCGCACCCGCCAAAATTATTAAAGTTATTGCAAAATTAAATATACTCGCTCCAAGCAAAGTTAAAATCGGTTTTAAAATTTTCATTCCCGACTCAACCTCATATTTCGCCACAGATTGTAATACCCTCCCTGGGCAATACAACTTCATAAAGAGTATCAAGTACATTAAGATAATTCTGTCATCATTGTTAATATACCCAGAATATCCTTTTGCAGGAATATAGGTGCATACACAACACACAAATATTCAAATACGAGTAAAAGTATAGCCAAGCATACTCCTACATTTGGGTCAGCGAACATGAAAACCTGACCAAAGCCATTAGCAAGCTCTCTCCATTATTTTTGTTTGCAGTTGCTTTGCTCTGCATTGTTGTTGTTAAATACCTACAGGAATTGTTATGGACTTGTTGCGAGACAGACAGAAAGTTGGGAGGATATATTTAGAAGTTAGCAATACAAATTGGAATAATATATGAATATATTACAATTGTTAGTATGAAATCGCATATTGTTAATTGATGTTTTGTGTTTATGGCTTTTATGAATCTATTTACAAAGTTGTCTTTTTTCATATTTTTGCAAGCAATTATTTCTTTGATACATAGCGCTTGGATGCAAATAGAGTGCCTATTCTAAGGATACATATTTATCTGTTTTATAAAAATAGCATTCACAATAGATCCTCCACCAAATGTTGCTATATGATAAATTCATATTTGCACAGAATCACTTACCGGCTCCCTTGTGTATTTACCTATATAATATTCTATTATCTATGCAAATAACGTCTATTAATAAGATTCACAGAATCTCAGGCTTTTCATCTCCATTTTCTCCATCTAATTTCATCCTTGTGAACATCTGAAATTGTCTTCGTGTGCGTCTCACTCCACTGGTAATTTCTTTACGACCTTTAACAAACCATGTGCGTGCCGGAATAGAACTACGTTATTATTCATAAAACCTTGCTTTATTATATCCAGTGAATGGAATCATAAATGATAATATACATTCGCATCCATACTAGGAATCCCATAAAAATTCCTACACAAGCTATTGGTAGCGTGATATCAATTCTGCCAGGGCTCCTTCGTTTTGAGAGCCAGGAAGCTTCGGTTTAATATGAGAATCAAGAAAATATTCAAGATGAAATTGCTCTTAGCAATTGAAATTAAGATGCAATCTCCCAGATAAAATGAAGAGTATATAAATTTTATCAGGGCAGGAAGATTGCATTTCGAAATTATCAAAGACTCAAACCAAATGTCGTACAAGAGATAAGCTGAGGAGCTAAATCTCATTTAAGTTAAATTTAACTCTTCAAGAGTCATAAAAAGCCAATTCTCAAATGTACACTGGGAAAAATTAACCGAAATATTTCCACTGCATAAACTTTAAGTGCGCGTTAATCTCCTTCTTCTAGAAACCTAGTTTTTCCTGAAAATTAGATCGCAGTTCATTCGCTCTCGTCATTATTTGCGCTCATTATCATTATCCTTATTTTTCACATTTTTGTCTACATTTCCTGCCACAATCAGATGCTTCATATTTAAATTCCTTGAATTGTTCATTTTCAAGCCGCAAGCCATACTCCACTGAAAAAGAATAATTTCAGTCGTCCTTACTTCCTACAAACCCTCCGGAGTAAATTCTTTTCTCTCGACATTTGTGCGTTTGCCCTCATATTTTCTGTTTTTATAAGTATCAGGCGTCGGATACCTAACGCCTGATACCTTGGAAACAGAATCTCCTGTTATCTACCTACTACGAGTATCCACGCTTACTAGATTTCTGCTAGCCGGGTCGAGTATATAAAGAAAAATATCACATTCATAAATTTCTCTCATTCTCTCTTTTCATAGCTTTTGCACTGTTGAACTCGCTCATACATAATACAAGGGAGAGCCTTCATTTTATTCAGTCCAAAGTGAAAAAAAAATTCACTCGAATGAATAGACACCACAAGACCCTTTTTTCCTCGTAGACCGAAAGGCTTGAATATAACGCAATAGCGTCAAATTCTGAAAGCAACAAAAAAGTACAATTAATTAGATGGCTGGGAAAATTCGAAAGTATTACGTTACGCTTTAAAGTATAAAAATGTGGCGCCTCGAGTTTTCCAGGCACACGCTTAGTATTTGGCTTTTCGGTGGAGCAAATGAAAGATGATAACTTCTCAGATTTTGATTCTCGTAAAGAAATATACAGTCTTCCACAAAAGTCAAGGTACAGTGATAAATATCATGAAAATTGTTTGATATTTTTATTTAAAAAACCTATAGTGATAAAATTGTTTTTGGTATTACTTCAACTATAATCATTGCACTTTAAATTCATGTAAAACAAAACGAAAATTCTGTCGTATTAATATATTATTACATATGATGTGTTGGAAAGTCAATGAATGAAGTCCACAAAAGTCATGGTACACCTAAAGAAAAAAGATACAAATTGTAATTATAGTCTTGCATAGTTATTTGAATTATACTTTTCTTAATATTTTGTCGGATATCCTTTCATCTGAATTACTGACTTCAGTCTTTTAGGCATAGAATATACCAATTTTTTAGTAAATTCGCTGCTGATTCTGGCCCACTCCTCCAATATAACATCCATAAGCTGCGCCTTGCTGGATATCACTCTTTTTCGGATTTTTGTCTCAAGCTCATTCCAAAGATGCTCTATAGGATTCAAATCAGGGCTTTGAGGCGGTGTAGCAAGCATGCGAGTATTGTACAATAGCCACATTCGAACTTTATGCGCAGTGTGCTTAGGGTCATTGTCCTGTTGAAACAAGAAATCTTCTCGCATACTTAATTTGGCTGCACTTTGTTTCATGTTGTTTCGTAGAATCTCTAAATAAGAGTTCTGATCCATAGTATTTTCGATGAATGTCAGATTTCCAACTCCAGCAGCAGCCATGCAACCCCAAACCATAACACCACCGCCTCCATGTTTTACTATTTTAATAGTGTTCTTGGGATTAAATGCTTCTCCTACTTTTTGCCAGACCCTCTTATGCCCATTTACACCAAATATACAAAATTTAGACTCATCCGAAAATAAAACATTATCCCAAAACGTTATTGGTTTGTCAATATATGCTTTTGCAAATGTTATTCTTTTTTGTTTGTTTGTGGAACTTACAAGAGGTTTTCTTCTAGGCGTACGAGATGAAAATCCAGCTTCTACGACAGCTCTACGCACAGTTTCTGCGCTAACCTCCTTCTTATCATTAATTCCAAGAACATAGCAGATTTTTTTACAGCTTAGAAATGGATCTTGTTTTACCATTCGCGAAATTTTTCTCTTGTCCTTTGCACTTAGTTTAGATGGACGACCTGTTCGGGGCACATTTTCCACTCTATTTTCCTTCTTAAATCGATTTATCACTTTTTGAATGGTTGACCGACTTCGCAACACTAGTTCAGCTATTTCAGAATATGATTTGCTCTAATTTGAATGCAGATTAATAATTATTTCACGCTCCTTAATACTCAACTCCTTTCGACTCATTTTTTAAAAATTTTATTAAATAAAAGATACACCACGAATACGGACTTGATATTAAAGACAGCGGCCTACGGTTGTTAACTCACTCTGATAATATGTACTTGGGGGATTCCCCTTTTTACAAATAACAGGGCATTTTCTGCAACTGTACCAAGACTTTTGTGGAGTAGAAAAGAGACATTGCCAACAAAAAATTATTGTTTCCAATGATCATTATTGCCGAATCCCTTTAAATTTATGAAAACTTAAATTCAACAGAACTCGTATTATTACCATTTCATAACTTTTGGTTTTCAAATAAAAATATTGATTCAGTAATACAATTTTCAGTTACCGATTCTCTGTACCTTGACTTTTGTGGAAGACTGTATTATTCTACGCAGAAAATGTGAAGGTGGAAGAATTTTTCCCTATTCATTTGGTATAATTTTCATCAGTTTAATTAATAGCGGAGTGTTTTCAATGAGTATTTTGTCAATTCAATCTGTGATAGGAAATGGAATTCGCAATGGTACTGACTTTGCTTTCATCTATTCAATGTTTCTTAGGAGAGATTTTATATCATTCGTTTTGATATCATGCATGGTATTTCTTTGAAGCGCCAGATTCCCGGCACTTATAATGAAATTGAAACAAGCTGGGTAGACAGACCTACGCTCATGTCAGAAGGATTTTGTACCCAACTTCTCCGAAATGCAGTCACCAGCAATGAATAACGTCAAGAAATATGTCAAAGAGATGTGAACGTTTATAAGAAAATCCATTGTTTCTCTACTTTCAGCGGTCGCCATTTTGCTGCAAAATAATAAAAATCACTCAAATCATGAATTCCCAAGAATATTTATGTTATTGATCTCATTTGAAAATTTTAAGCAGATCAAATCAAAACTGCTGTGTTGGATTCGATGAAAAGTCCATAAAATACCAAAATTATGTTTTATTGTTGTTTTAATTAGAGAAATTGTTACGTTTCTCCAAGCGATCACGGTTGGGGGCCTTGGGATTCCAGCTAGCCCGTGGAGACGGGGTAGGAAGGCGCACTCGCCAACTCTTGAATTGCCCCCAGCCAATTGGTGAGGTTGACGCTCCCAGGAACGATAAGGACACTATAAGACACTGAGTTGTCTCACACACACCCTTTTTTACCAACCAATCAGTCAAGTTATCAAGGGCGGATCCAGGGAATAATTCTAGGGGGGGCCACGACCAGTTTCAGAGTTTTCTTGGGTGACAACTTCATTGAAATTTTGGGATATTAATTTTTAGCTTAGAATAATAGGCACCTAAAAGAATACTTATTAGAGGAACGCCACTTAATTTTCTAAAACTTATATTTTTAAACTGGATACGAGCTAATTCAAGATGAATTTATTGAATAAAAAACTGAAACAAAAAATGCATGAATTTGTAATCAATTTTATTTACATTTTACTTATATATTAGTCGATAAAATGAAGGAATGCTTATTTTAATTATAACATGTAAAAAAATTAAATTAAAAAATCCAAACGCCGGTTTTTTTGCTTAGCATATCGATCGATTACTTCATTAACATCGATTTCTATATCTTTATTAATATGAAGTAACGCTAATCCAGTAAGCCTTCTTTGGGTCATCGTTGTCCGTAACCACGTTTCAAGCCTTTTCAATGATGAAAAGGTTCTTTCAGGAGAGGCGTTACTAACAGGCAATGTAACCAAGATACGAAGAAAGAAATGAATACGTGGGTATATTATAGATTCGCACCTGTTTAACAGTTCATGAGCACTAATGGATGATAATCTCGAAGAGTTCATTTCTTCTTGCCACTTTAAACACCAACGTTCAAGTTCTGTTTGTAACTCTTTTACTACAAGTTCATTTGGACTGCTTAGAAAGTACGAATATTTACCAACCAACTTCTGTACACCTTCGATATCATTAAATCGATTGTTTTCGGGAAATAATACAGAACAAGTTGGGTAAACAGACCTACGCTCATGTCAGAAGGGTTTTGTATTCAATTTACAAAATGCAGTCACCAGATCGAATCAAATCAAGAAACATGTCAAAGACGATTTTATTGGAGAAAATATTAAATGCGAAGATCATACTATTTTTAACAAAGTACAATGAATTTCGACTTTTGAGGTTTTTGATATTGTTATGCTCATAAATATCTCCCTTGATAATTATTTCAGATGTCCATCCGCGACGGAGGAAACACATTTTTCATGTATTTCCCCCCTGTGCCCCCACTGAAACAAAAACTGACAGTTTAACAACTGTTTTGAAAAGCTCCCATGAAAACTTTTATTTCATACTCAAATTGGCTTGGTTTGATGAATTTTTTTTCAGGGGCCACTCTCCTGTGCTGAAATCATCGATTCATGGCCAATTTTTTCGAATCCTAGAATGGTTACAAAACCCTTTTGCTAGGAGCTCTCTCCCACCTTCTTGAAGTATTTCACTTATGAGCATTAATTGCAGGTATTCATCTTCAGTCATTCATTCAATTGAATCAAGTGTTCAAAGCATGCACCTTAAACGTTGAAGTTGGGAAAAAATAGCTCCAAATTATTCAATCTTCGCATTTAAAACAGCCATTATCTTGTTTTACGATTACTGATACTCTTAGCTGAACCAATTCTCAAAGATATACATGACACCTATCATTCCTGAAATTTTCATGCAAATCCTAGCAAAACTGTAGTGTCTGAGTCGGTAAAAAGCGCATGTTGTTCCATAGCCATATGTTGCCATAGTAATACATGCAGCGCATATTGTTCCATAGTAATACAGGAAAATTCAAACCGCTATAACTTCGCTAAACTTTCAGAACAGATCAATCTTATAAATAGTCATCTGTGTACTGAATTTCATAGAATTTAAGGGTACCGTTAAGATTTTATTCAAGAAAACATAAAATCGATAAATCATACTATTACTAACAAAGTTGAGTGAATTGCGACTTCTCAGGTATTTGTTGTTGTTGTACTCACCAAGGCCTACATTCCTGATTTTTTTCAGATTTTTCGGACCACAGGTGTCGAATCGCGAGGGGGGGACAAAAATTTTTCGTGTATTTCCCCTCCCTGTGCGCCCCTCGAAGCAAATTTTGGCAAACTAAGACCTGTTTTGAAAAGCTCTCATCAAGACCTTTCATTTGATACCCATATCGGCTACCTTCAACGAAATTTTTTTCGGGGGGTCACTCTCCTATATGGGGAGACCCCCCTTAAATACCTTATAAAAGTTTTTTGTAGCTGAACTTTGAAGAGATCACCACTTTACACCTACACACAAAATTCGATGTTTCTAGCTTAAGTAGTTTCCGAGAAAAACTGCTGTGACACACGGACGGACGGACGGACGGACAGACGGACAGACGGACAGACTGGTCGCGAAACTAGTAGGGTTTTGTAAAATTATTTTACAAAACCCTAAAAATTATATATTTCTAAATTATCCTTTGAAAATCTATATTCAAGATCATTTATCAGATTATCCAATGCCGGAACGTAGATAGATTGGCGAAAATACGTTTCTGGATCCGTCGTGGAATAGTTTTCTCGATGAACCTGTCTACTCGTAATGCGAGGAATTGTTATTTCCGTTAAACCTATTTCTTCAGCAATCCCACTTATTTCATTAAATATATTTTTGAAATACTGGTCACTTTCATCTCTTCTTCGGTGAAGCAGTTTCAAACATAAATTTAGCTCATTTCTTGCTGATTTGAGATCCACATTTTTTTGTTGAAGAAATGTACTTAATCCATGAGTACAAGTCAATAAATCTGACAAACATACAATAGCGACTATTGTTCCAGGATTCCTCAATTTTTTACATAGTCCATCAGCTTTCGTTGCTGCATCTCTATCTTTCCATTTCGAAATAGAGCCGCTATTATTTTGGGAAATAAATATCGAAATTGCAAAACGGCGTCATGCCTTTCCACCCACCTAGTTTCACATAATTTAATAAGTTTCTTATCCGTTTTCATCCTTAGTATTTCGGACCTTTTGGTGTACCGCATTTACGGCAATTGTATTCAAAGTTTTTACTGCCCCACATGCTTCTGACACCATTGTGGAACATCCATCAGTCGAAATTCCAACGCAGTTCTTCATGTCTAAATTTAAATTCTGAATTTTTTGTATAATAACTTTTCCAATTTTTTCCCCTGTAAGTTTTACTTTTTCTTCGTCTATTATTATATCATTCTCATTATCAATTAATTTCTCTGGGTCATCTTCTATTTCATTTCCTTCAGAATTCGTTTCCTTTCTCACATCAATAAACTCAATAAAATCTTCATAGACATTGCTATCGAACACATATCTTAAAACTAAAGTTAATTGAGCTTTGTTTGCCAAATCAGTAGTCTCGTCGAACATGGCACTGCAGAAACATGAAGCCTGTATTCGTGAAATTATTTTATTCAATATAACAGCTTTACAGCACTCTATAAGTTCATTTTGTGTTGTTTTGCTTATATATGTTGCTCGACTTGACGAAGATGCTAGTTGATCGCTTAAAACTGCATCATTTTTTGCACGATAATTTAAAATAGCCCTGAAGTTCCCTTCTTTTAATACGCTATAATCGTCAGGAATGCTTCCATCGTCACGATGTCCTCTCAATGGAATGTTCAATCGACCGAGAAGTACTATCGTTTCTACAATGGGTTTGAGTCGTTCCCTATTTTCTTTTATTTTTTCTACTCACGCATTAACCATTTGATTTTCAATATTAAGTTCAGGCCTATCATATCTTTCTAAGAAATCCTTCCAATCTTCAAAACCCTCCAAGTGATACCTATTACTACTATGCACTGTCAAAGCTCCATCCTTAGTACCAAAAAGTTTTGCAAATTTTTTTAATGGCTGCGTTACCAATGATTTTAAAGGAACATTTTTTTGATTTCCTCCAAGTCCGCAGCTCACAAAAAAGGGCAATATTTACAAAAATAACCCTTTTCTTTGTCGGAATATACAAGCCATTCAAATGACTGTAGATGTTTATGGCTTGCGAAACGTTTCCTCTCTACTCCATCTTTCACATGAAGAGAATATGGAAAAACATAGTTTACTGGAGGAATCCATGGGTTTAAAATTAAATTTTTTTTTGTAGCATTGTCAATTTTTTTACCGATATAGTTGCCAATATCATAAGCAACAGCCGACAGAGTGGAAGAACCTTTGAGGAACAAGATAAAACCGGAGTGGACATCCATGTGTACACGTTGTCGCAACTACCCCTGCGACCGCCTGCCTAACTACGTGTCTTTTTGCACCTACCCCTGCGACCGTGACTCTAAAGCTAGTTAAGGGGAACCCAATGGGTTGTCACAAGAAAGTAAACAAACGCTTATGCACTCGTAAATATGGTTTTATTGCAAATAACACTTCACAGAACAAGAAAATAGCATTGAATACAAATAAAGCATTATGGCCACTTAGGATATAAAACACTTTCGTATCGATAACCCATCGTTTTCTAGCAATAACGCACATTACACTTTTAATTAAGTTCCTCGCTCCGATTTACAATGTCACTCCTTAAAATGTTGTTATCCCTAAACCCTAAACCAAGATAAAACCGGAGTGGACATCCATGTGTACACGTTGTCGCAACTACCCCTGCGACCGCCTGCCTAACTACGTGTCTTTTTGCACCTACCCCTGCAACCGTGATTATAAAGCTAGTTAAGGGGAACCCAATGGGTTGTCACAAGAAAGTAAACAAACGCTTATGCACTCGTAAATATGGTTTTATTGCAAATAACACTTCACAGAACAAGAAAATAGCATTGAATACAAATAAAACATTATGGCCACTTAGGATAGAAAACACTGTCGTATCGTTTTCTAGCAATAACGCACATTACACTTTTAATTGAGTTCCTCGCTCCGATTTACAAATGACACTCCTTAAAATGTTGTTATCCCTAAACCAGGTGTAATATTACTTTCACTACAGTCAATATGTACCTCCGGACATGTTCTCGAACCGAAAAAACGACTAAATTCCGAATCGTATCTCACGCGCCAGGTAAATTTCGCGTCCATGTTTAGTCGTCAAATTGACAATCTGGCTCTCGAGAGGAGAAATTGTGGAAATTATTGGAAATGAAATGACAATCATGCTCAGAAGGTGGTCGTATCATTTTCTATGGAGCTTATATGAGCATAGCCTCTCCATTTGTTCCGTTCCTCAAAGGGAAGAACTTTCATTTTGTTGCAAATTAAAATGTGGTTTTTCTATCAAATTTTCAAAATCTGTTTCGAAATTGTGATGGGAAACATCATTGTTAACAGCATCATTCAATTGAGAGGTAGTGCCCTCAGAAGGTCGTGAGTCTGTTGCTGTGAGGCATATATTTTTTGGTGCCATAGCTTTAAAATATGAGCTGAGTTTAGTTTCCCCTTTCCTCTTGAAAGTTTTGTTTGATTTACCATCCTGAAAGTAAAATAATATTCATATTCAAGAAATCAAAATGCACTCTAAACTTTAATTGATAAAAGTTTGAGCAGTTTACTATAAAAACCGGCATTTTTATTGATTTGAAAATGAAGAAAATGACCATTTTGTAGTTTTGAAAATCATAACATTCTTAGGTTTTGATTATTTTTATTATTTTGAAAATCTTAGAAATAAGGGATTTAGTTCCGAACGTAAGAGAGTGCCCATCTAGCTATGAATTGGATTAGAATTATTTATAAAATAGTGAGATAATAGTTGCTTTCTTCACTAGAACCTTTAACAGGTAGATTTAATAAGGTTTCATCAATTAATGATTCTGCAAATGAATTTGTAAATTCAAATAGCTTTACCATTAAGCAAATTGACAATTTTTGTCTCGTAAAAGCTAATTATATTTTTCAAAATATTGATTCTAAATTTTGTAAAGTTTAATATACTACACTATTAAAAGATAAGTTGTTTTAACATAATTTATAAATTTATTTAAATATTGTGGGAAAGGAATGATTCTGGTATCTACCTCCAGAGAAAATTGATATTGTAGTAAGGCATAGAGAATTTATACATTTCACTTCTCAAGCGAAATCAGAGTATATAGACTAAATATCACTTGTTCTTGTAATCGAGAAATTTTCAAAATCAAAAGAGGCAAATAAGACGCAAGTAAGTGTGTAAAACCATATGTTAGTGCAACGGCTTGCAAATATATAATTTAAATCAATTTCTCTCTACTCTATAAATACCGTTAGAAATAAAATTTGTTCGACCTGCAGCTGGTACTTAGTAGATATGCCCTGACCAAACCTCAAATAAGAGCAAGTCAGGCAGTGCGAAAAAAATTTATGCTGTGACATCACACCATGCGAAAATTAGCACGTAAGGTAACATGGGCTATATCAGGCCATATACGAGGTGTGTTCAAAAAGTATCATGAATTTTGAATTTTCGCGGGTTACGTATATTCGAATTTCGATTTTTTTGTGGCGTTATGTTGGTACTCATGTCTGTCACTTATGCCAACAAGCTCGGCCATTTTGAATGTTCACTTAATTGGTGATAGTTGCTTTACTTGCACGTGTTTTCAATCGTCTTCGATTTTTACTTATTCAAAAAAATGGATCAAAGAACGTGTATCAAATTTTGTGTGAAAAACGAAATTAAGTGCGCGGATGCATTCCAAATGTTGACTGTGGCATACGGAGAAGCTACCTTGGACCGAAGCAACGTTTATCGGTGGTACAAAATGTTTTTAGAAGGCCGAGAAGATGTGAACGACGAAGAGCGTGCCGGACGCCCGAGCACTTCAATAACAGACGAAAAAATTAATGAAGTGGAGAAAATGGTATTGGCCAATCGTCGAATCACCGTTAGAGAAGTTGCTGAGGACCACATATCGATTGGCTCGTGCCATTCGATTTTTATCAACGATTTAGGCATGAGACGGGTCGCCGCGAAATTCGTACCAAAATTGCTCAATTGCGACCAAAAACAGCAACGCATGAACATTGCTAATGAGATGTTAAACTCTGTCCGCGACGAACCAAATTTGCTCCAGAGGGTCATAACTGGTGACGAATCGTGGGTTTATGGTTATGACGTGGAAACCAAAGCTCAATCATCTCAATGGAAGCTGCCGCATGAACCAAGACCGAAAAAAGCGCGCCAAGTTCGGTCGAATGTGAAAGTTTTGCTGACAGTTTTCTTCGATTGCAGGGGCGTGGTGCATCATGAGTTCTTGCCACAGAGAAGAACGGTCAATAAGGAATATTACCTGCAAGTTATGCGCAATTTGCGCGAAGCAATCCACCAGAAACGCCCGGATTTGTGGGAGAACAAAAATTGGCTTTTGCACCACGATAACGCCCCTGCTCACACACCGTTGCTTGTGCGCGACTTTTTGGCCAAAAACAACACACTAATGATGCCGCAGCCACCGCATTCCCCAGGTCTGGCCCCCTGTGACTTTTTCTTGTTTCCTAAACTGAAGAGGCCCATGAAAGGACGACGTTACGCTATGCTTGACGAGATAAAGACGGCATCGAAAGAGGAGCTGAACAAGAAAAAAATGATTTTTTGAAGTGCTTCGAAGATTGGAAAAACCGTTAGCGCAAGTGTATAATATCTCATGGGGATTACTTTGAAGGGGACAAAATAGATATTCATGAATAAATAAATAATTTTTGAAAAAAAACAAAATTCGTGATATTTTTTGAACACACCTCGTATGTACACTAAATTGCAATCGATCAGCTATTCGAATGAAAAGAGAGAGAGAGAAGAAATGGATTAAATTTTACGATATGTTAGTTCGATTGCTTTGCAAGTTCAACTTATTGTTGGAGTATGTATGTATATAATACATACATATGTATACAATTTTAATCCATTTTTCCCTACTCCATAAGTACCACTAGAATTAAAATTTGTTCGAACTATAGTTGCTACTTGTAGTACATATGCTCTGGGCTACACCTCAGATGCCCGATGTGTAATGCACTGAGAAATTAAATTATATAAAGCGTGACAAATGATTTTAAGTCCAACTAGTAATGAATACACGAAATTTCTAATAAGTTTAGCATGATATAGTATTGTGTGCTAAAACTTCATTTCGTCAATATTATATCATTCATTGTAAAACAAAACGAAAACTGCACAATCGCATAACATCATAAATATATTCTGTTAGTTATGCGTACTTCATTTATGAAATATTAAAAGCCTTTCATACTTACCATGTTGTTAAAACTTTACCTCTTCTTTGGCAAAAAAAAAATATAGATCACCAATATTATTTAAACACGTAAAACATGCAGCATACTCGTATATGATATGAAATGATCAGGTGTTTCTTAGGTTTATTCACTTTAAAATCTAATGCCCGTTTAGATGCTGGCCGGGAACAGATGAATAGGCACCAATACGAATATGTAAAAGACTTTCTCGGTATTCGGTATTGGCCGCAAATTTTCTTCCATTCTCCATTCGGTGGCGGTTTTTTTGGCACGAGGCAAAGGATTGGCCGTGTTCAGACGTGGAGTGAAATACCAGCGACAAACAGGTTAGGTAGAAAAGAAGAAGAAGAAGGAGGTTTTGAAATGACTCGGAGTTGAAAACACTCCAAAATGTTTTTGCGTGAAGCAGCGTTATGCACATACACATGCGTATGTTGCGTATCTTCTGGTAGGGGAATTGAACGATTGAATGAGCCTTTTGACACATACAATCAAAACATGTGTATCGTACACAAAAGTAGCCAGCGTGACTATGACGACGTGTACAAGTAAAAGCGTTGGCGTAAACTTGCTTAACGCCTCTACTTCTCACTCCTCATCTGAACACGGCCGTTGTTCGTCAATATGCATGCTCGAAAGTTCTGGGCGAGTTCACACGAGGCCGCAAACAAGTTTGCGACCACATTCAACTAAACGGTTAGCTGGACACTGTCCCAGGTCTACACGGCTCATAATATTTCCCATTGAACTATCGATGGACGAATGATTGCCTTGAGAATTCTAAAAGCTGGAGGGCATGCATTTGCTGTAGATCGTGCTGCTAGGTCGTGTTGACATGTATAAGACTCTTTATTCCATTTCGCCTTCTCTCTACGTCACCTTCCATCTAGGTCATTCGCAAATCATAGTAACACATAAGACTACTGGTTGGCGTTATAGGGTAATGGGTGGTAAATAAGAAACCAACCTGTATTTCACTGAATGAAAAGTTATAGGGCGTAGTATAATAGTGCTTACGAATCAAGACTTTAAGGATAGATGGCGCGTATATCACTGCTAGCCCGTAGGTGTGGCAGAGTTTTTTTCTAGTATATCTATTATGCTTTTCAATATGAAAGCCTCCTTCGTTGCATACCGTACTTTCTTCAGCGAAATCAGTAGGTTTGTATCATGGCATAGATGTGCTGAAGTTGGGTTTTGTGAATCGAAAGAGAATGAAAAAAATGGAAAATATTTTAGATGATTCAAGAGAAACGGGGCCATTCCCGATTAGCCACTTACGAAGTATAAATATTTAGGGACCAAACAAAGCTTGATTCCCATTTTTTTGCCATTCATGGCCGGAAATTTCATTAAAAAACACAGAAACTGGTATGTTATAAAGTTTGATATATTCAAAACATTTGTGACTTAGTGTATAAGTCTTACTAAAGTTTTTTGGTGAGGTTATTTGGTGTTGTTTGGTAAAAGAATATTGTCGATTTTTTCTTTTCAACCATTGCTGAACAAAATAATTGATTCTCGATCAACTTTAAAGAGCGTACGTTTAATATTTAAAATATCGCTTATTTTGCGCATTAGCATAAAATAAGGTATTTTTGTATCAATCAAATATTATTTTAGTCAAGATTGGCCCTGGCTAAGACCAAGTTTGGGAAACTATTAATCCCTGTTGAGGCCTTATTTCGTCTGCTTTAAAGCCAAGTTTGGGCTTCTTTTACGCTAAGTTTTGGCCTGATTTATTGCAAATTAGGCCAAGTTTCGGCCATTTTGGGGACTTATCAAGGCCAATTCCACTGTGTATTATGTCTATACATTGACTAGTTATCCAAACATCCTGCTAATAGCCCGTGCCACCGAATTTTTCGTACCCCTTAGGTGAGGAATATGTAGCTCTAATAATATTTTGCACCCTGAAGAAGTTATTTTTTTTGCTCGGGGAATGATTTTCATCAGCGCTATGCTTCTCAAAAAGGCCCCCCTAATACTTCCAAAAAGTGCCCAGGTGGGATTGAGGGGGTGCGATCGCCGCCTTTCAACCCCCCCCCGCTTCCGGTACCGCTGCCTGAAGCGTGTACGCAGCATTTCTAGTCTTGCATATCATAAATAGGAAAAATTGTTTAAACGATAATTCACAAACATAAAACGTACAACTTATGGTTTTTGACTAGTGCACACAGCATTGTACGTCTACATGTCACAAACATTTCTATTAAATATGAAGGAGAATATTATTTCGCTAAAAATAACATTTTCCAAGAGGAAAATAATTTGAATTGGCATAGGCAGCAAGCTCTCATCGCCAGTGTTCAAGAGTCATAAGCTCATCTTAAAATTTCGAATATTTATTACGCCTTCATAATGTTGCCCCCAGAGTACTATATATGGTAGGCCCCTACACGTGTGCACCTCAACATACTGCATCATAGACCTTTCTTTTTTTGCTTTTTAATTTCTAGAATGGCTCTTCTTCACATGGGTTTTGTTTAAAAACATTTTGCTGGTAACTTCAACCTTTTTGCTCTCTATATAGGCCCGTCTGGGGAGGGGCCATGGCCCCCATGGCCCCCCTTGGATCCGCCACTGGTTATAAAGTCGACGTGCTGACGGAGAGTGAATATCTCCTGGAATATATGAAGGGTTGTTATTGGAAAGTAGAAAGTTAATACTTTAGTAAAGTGCATGCAAGAAAGAAGAGGAAAGAGATAGAAGATAAGAAGAAGGAAACAGCAGATAAGAATTAAGAGACAGAAGATAGGTAGAGGAGGAAGTTAAAGGCAGAGGGAGATAGCGAATAGGAAAGAAGTAGAGTGAGACGGAAGATAGAGTGAGAGGGCAGATAGTGAGTTAAAAGATAGAGCGAGACTGCAAATAGAGTGACATAAAAGGTGTGTATGCGTGAGAAATTCCCCGGCATTCATATGTCTGCGTGAGAAACTTCTCCACATTTAGATGTGTGTGTTGCGTACATACACAAAATGAGAGCAGATGTTAATGTGTCATATGGAAACTTTTTCGCTTTGATCGAAAAAATAGATCGGGTAACGTTTGCAATATGGCGCTTAAATAATGTGAATTTATAAAGTTGTATATTGATTTAACTGCAAAATGAAAGGAAATTGGCTATTTATGTGCAAATATCGGTTTTAACATATTGAAGAATATTTATTTGCTATTTTGAAGTGTAACGCGAAGAAAAACTATACTTTTTTGTTAGTTGTGCAATTTCCGTTGAAGAAACTCAACGAGGAATTGTGTCGAAAGTTCAACAGATGGCGGCAGTAAACCAATGATCAGATGATGGAACATCTTACGTCAATTTTGAGACAGCAAGCTCTGATCGAATCGAAGTTGTTTTGTAAACAAAAAACATCAGCCTATATCTGCTTTATCTGTTATTCGTACAATACTTGCTCCTGCATTCACGATAGCCAAAATCAAAGGAATGTTTCCATTAATTGAGGACTTCGCGGAAAAATGAATGCAGCATGTACGCGAGGAGAGGAACCAAATGCAAAAGCCATGTGTTCATTGTGGATTGTGTTAACTTTCGAAGCTGTGATGGAAATGAAATACATACATTGAGCAATTGCTTTGTTGTAAATGTCTTGTTCTTTTTCTGAGTATCAATTAACGATCTCTTTACAGAAACAATGCGATTATGCACTTCACTTTCGAACCTCACGCGAGAAGCTACAAATGACTACCCGTTCGTAACATGAACTACACATTTAAGAAAGGCACACTCGTTTTTATACCAGCTCATGCAATAAATCGTGATCCCAAGTTTTATACTGATCCTGAGGTGTTTGATCCAGATAGATTTTTGGAAGAAAATATACGACCCAGGCCCCCAGCAACGTTCTTGAGTTTTGAGAAATGGTCCAAAAATTGCATCGGAACGAAATTTGGGATTATTATTATGGTGTACCCCTTGATTCTGGTGTTAATTAGATTATGAAATAAAACAAAATTAACAGAAGGGATTTTAATTAAAATTATATAAAGCATTAAATAGATGTTTGTGAGTGTGTTATCAATTTCAAGATTAATTTGTGCACAGTTTATTTGTAGGGATTAGTCAAATTAATGCGATGTTGCATATTTGAAAACAGTTAACGTTAATTATATCAATACGGAAGAGAACATGCAAAGAAATAATAATTAGGGTAATGGTAGCGAAATTCGGTTGATATTTTTTGGAAGTCCCATTTGGTCCTTGGCCAATAAGTGTTGATTGAGCGAATTCTAATCAGTAAGGCAAAATTTTTCAAGGCAAAAGGACAGTTTGTGCTAGGGTTTCAGTTAAATAAACTTTCATATTCTAATTAATATGTTGATAAGTACAGATTAGTTCATGGTTTAAAAAACTAAGAACTACGTATTCTCCCTTCCAAATCAACTCATCACTTTTTTCCATTGTTATTTAATGAACCTCTGCGTCGATAACGTGCAAGTAAAGTAGATATTAACAACATCTTTTATTTTAGTCTACCCTTTACTTGTAATTCTTCTAACGAAGCTAAATTAACTATCTAAGAAATACGAAAGATATTTTCGATTGAAGGTGAAGACCCATAAATTCAGCCTAATGAAAATACGGGTCTTCACCTTCTTGCCAAAATTTTGGGCATTTCCTGTACGAACACAGAATATAAAGGCTGATAAACCAACTTAATATTCAAAACCCAACTGTGACTGCTGACTAAATTGCTGTTTTTTATTTAAATTTTTATAGTGTGGTTGACCAGATAATGTTCCGGTCTATGAAATAGCCTGGGCTAAATTAAAGGAACTTGCTAGTGGGTTCGATATTTTGTCCTGAATAGTGCGGGACTAGTTCACGTACTGAGCTCAAACATGGGCGCATAGAAACTTGTTGGTAAACGAGGGGGGCTCGGATGATGTTTGTATTAGAGTTGGAGGACCAGAAAAAGAGAGGACGGTGACTCTTTTAAAGGGTGTAGAGATCAAACAAATATGATTATCTCAGCGAAAAAACTAGGGTGAAATACATGGTAAAATATGAGCCATAGCATTGTAAACTATAATAACTAAACGTGATGTAGGTGAACCGAGTTAAAAAGTATATTGTGAACCTACACTTAAAAAGCCTATAAAACTGACGACATTTTCGTATCTCCTACATATTGATGGGACTTGTTTCTGATAAAAAGGCAAGAACTCCCTGCAGCTGCAGGGCGTGGCAATTATTCTGTTCAAAAAGCTAGTCTTTAATGTAGACAGTGATTAGTAGTCCCCAAAGAAGCAAATATAAAAACAAAAATTCTCGATTAGCTCTCCATCTTTTGTTCCTTAATCCGCGGAGACCCAATACTATGCAGTTTTTAAATCTTAATCTCAGCAAATTCAATATCGGTTCTGAACTCAACGATCAAATTCCGGTCATTTTTTATAAGGATATCCCATACTGTGAAGAAACCAAACTCGTCTCTCATTATTTTGTATGTCACTTCAAAAAAATTTGTGATCTAGGTCATCCACTTGATTCCCCCGTGGTTGGTCCCAACCCAAGTTAAGTAAGATAGAGGGACTCGGGTCGCACATTGATTTTACTGGTTCAATGATGGGACATTAAGAACCGAGAAATCCCCATAGTTGCAAAAACAGCTGCAGCTCTGCTACTAAATCCTCCCCACACCTCCTTTATGGTGACGCAAGAGGATGAAAGCAAGTCCTCCGCACCTTGTAACAGAATTGAAGTTAATAACCGTGCCGTCAGAATTGGTATTGGACGATGGGCTAACTCATCTCTGGATAAAGCTACATTGTTTTGAAACCTGCAACCGAGCCTCGAAATTGATTGAATCTTCCGCGACGGCTCACAACAACAACAAGTTGGGTAGACAGACCTATGCTCATGTCAGAAGGGTTTTGTACTCAACTTACAAAATGCCGTAACCAGCAACGATTAAAATTAAGAAACACGTCATGTTCGAGGATCATACTATTATTAACTAAGTTGAAAGAATTTTTTAATTCTGAGGTATTTGTTAAAGTTATACCCATAAATATCTCGCTTGATAATTGTTTCAGATTTTTTTATATCACGGGTGTCCATTCACGAGGGAGAAAACACATTTTTCATGTATTCCCCCCCCCCCCCCCCTCTGTGCCCCCACTGAAGCAAAAACTGTCCGTTTAAGAACTGTTTTGAAAAGCTCTCATAGAGAACTTTCATTTGATACTCATATCGGCTACCTTTCATGAAATTTTTTTCAGGGCCCACTCCTCTGTACTGTAAGCATCGATTCATGGCCTATTTTTTCAAATTCTAGAATGGCTACAAAGCCCTTTTGCTAGGAGCTCTCTCCTGCCTCTTCGACTTGTTTCAATTGTATGTAGTCATCCTCATGATATCTATCATTCCTGAAATTTTCATGCAAATCCTAGCAAAGCTGTAGTGTCTAAATCGGTAAAAAGCGCATATGGCTACATAGCAATATGTTTCCATAGTAATACAGGGCACATTGTTCCATAGTAATACAGGAAAATTCAAATCGCTATAACTTCGTTAAATACTATTCGATCTTTATGAAACTTTCAGAAAAGACCAATCTTATAAATAGTCATTTGTCTGCTAAATTTCATTGAATTTAAGGGTACCATTTAGATTTTATTCAAGAAAACATAAAATCGATAAATCATACTATTACTAACAAAGTTGAGTGAATTTCGACTTTTCATGTATTTGTTGTCGTTGTACTCATGAAGGCCTACATCCATGATTTTTTTCAGATTTTTCGGATGGAAGGTGTCCAATCGCGAGGGGGGGGTACGCGAAATTTCGTACATTTCCCCTTCCCCTGCCCCCCTTGGTACTCATAAGGCAATTTTAAGACCTGTTTTGAAAAATCTCATTGAAACCTTTCCAATGACACCCTACTCGACTACCAATGGTGAAAATTTTTTTTTGAGGGGTCAACTCCCTATATGGGGAGACCCCCCTTAAACCCCTTTGAAAAATTTTTTCAGCCTTGAACTTTCAAGAGGTCACCACTTCTGACCTTTCCACAAAGTTTCATGGCTGTAGCTTCTATAGTTTCGGAGGAAAAGTGCTGTGACATACAGACGGACGGACGGACGGACGGACAGACGGACACAGGTCGTGATTGCAATAGGGTTTTGTATTTTAGTACAAACCCCTAAAAAGGGCAAAAATATTGGATCCTGGAATGTCTTGATCACTGAACAAGCCCATCATCAAGGGGAACCATCATCTTCTAGCGGTTCTGTAAACAGAAAAAGTAACTTGAGCCCTTATGTTTTCTTTTAATTAACGCAGCGCTTATACAGAAGTATGAGCAATATCCTCACTTAAAATAATCACGGCTCATTACCATTATCTAACAATATAAGAGAGCGGAATGAAGGAATTTAGAACATAACACAAAAAAACAACTTAGGAAAATAAATTTATTTAAATTTATAAAATGTAAATAACTGTATAACAGAAATAACTGTATAATAGACATTTATAGAAAAAATCGAATCTATGACCTGACTCCTCAAAGCTATACCAACGCCAAGTTCTTGTGCCAATTTCAAACGTTCATTGATCGAGTACAGAGTAGGATGAAAGATGTAGACGTCCAGGAGTTTCTAGAAGAAAAAAACAGTGAATTGACTTATTTGCTCACAAATTAATATCAACTTACTTTAATTCATATTATTTTACTAAATCGATTAATTTTGTACCAATTATTGGACCGTCAGCATCAGGAGTGTAATCATTTCCATACAAGTTCATTCCCATAAAGATCTTCCTTCTTTTTATTCTAAAATCAGTCATTTTTCCGGGCAATCATGTCCAACAGACTCTTTCAACAAAAGAAGAGATGCATTAGCGTCTGGATATTGTAAATTGGAAGTCGTAGGTCATCAACGAGAAGGTATGAACGTGGTCGTACAAAGTTTCAAAATAATTTTGATTGAATAAATCACGCATACCTTCATGGTAGGGTGGAATGACCATGATAAGCCTCAAATCATAATCGTTTAATGCTTTGTCATTTACACAATCCATCACTGAGTCTGTTCGCAGCTACTTGTCCACTTTCGTAGGACAAAAATTTGGTGAAATCGTTAATCCGTCAAGGAAAACTGAAATCATATGGACATGTTAAATTTTTTACTTTTCAACCGCTTTCATCCACTCCGCATCGATATTGTGCGTTCCGTAAATTTCCTAGCTATTAGTCCCATTGCGACGTATTTGGGCCAAACTGGTGAAATTATGTCGAATTGTTAGCCTAAATTTTTGCCACATCGTAACCATTATTGTTCCATTGCAATGGAAGTAAAGCAAAACGGTGTAACGCCAAAAGAACAAAGGCTGACTTTGATTTATCCTTGACTTAAGGCTATACATCTCTTTTAACCTTTATAAGGCTAAAATCAATAATTTTGTATCGTGCTTGTATTACAAAGCAAGGAAGGAATGGGTGCAAAACGTCTTGATTCCAACCAATGCACGGTTGTTGTATAGATCCCGCCTCCGCCCAATCAAGTGTTGTAGTGTGGAAATATTTATTAGCTTTGAACGATGGGAATAAATACTTTCAAACAAAAATAAAAAATTTAATACGAGATTGAATTTATTTTTAAGCACTCTTACCGTTTCTTCTGTGGTTTCCGTCGGCAGTACTTGAGCGCATTCAATGCATAATATATAAGTAACTCTTAATAACTCACGCGTACCTTCACTGGATGGCCGGGAGGACAATGTTCTTTGTACCACGACTTAACCATTGGAATATCTATAGCGCAATGTGTCCGTCCTGATCGTAGATTAAATGATCGTGGTCCCCACAAAAGTGCAATTCTATTGACGGTATTGTCTCTATACAGAGGGGTGGAAGGAACGGTTGTACTTCTTCTGGTAGCGTATACTCTTCGTCATCGTTCGGTAATGGTTAAACGATCTGAAATGTTTCAAAAAGTTAAAAAATTAGTTAGCAACTTATTCATCAAGCCTTACTTTACCTCCGTGTCGATGCGAAATAGGATTGATGAGGGGATGAACGTAAAATGCAGGGGAATTTGGATCTTCTGTTTTAAACAAAGACATATAAACAAATGGACGAGCAACGAGAATCTGTGTACTCGTCCATGTGAGAAGCAAATTTGCCACATAAATAAGTTATAAATAACTTACGCTCTCGAAACTATATGATTCCCTCTGCTTCTCCTTTTTCTCCAGACAGGTTTTCTTTTCTCTCTTTAGAAGAATCGCTTTCCCCACTGACACCCGCGCACACCAACGAAATTTCATTTCACGTGCACACGAACGCGCCTTCGTTATCATTCGGAAAACAGTTTGAGTACAAACAACAAACGACTCAAACGAAAAACTCGAACGTCAAGGCAAAAGAAAATCGAAAAGAGCGCGAAAGCTCATGTGTCAAAGCGGATGGAAATTTCGTAAATTTTTAATTAAAACAGTGAATTAAAGTTTCGATTACGTACGCGCGATCTTTAGAATTTAAAGCTTTTTAAATGTGAACGTGTTTCGCCGTGAATAGAGTGCTAAAACAAAAGCATATAACTTCAAACCTCAACTTCACACAACTTTAGCGAAGGTTGCAAATTGCTTCGGCTCTCACGACCAGTTGCGGATCCAGTACTCTCTATATCTATGGTTTTAACATAAACCACATTAGGCGTACGATACCTGAATATTTCTGGTGTTGTAAAGACCTTTGGAAATTTATGTTTGTAGTTTTCAGCAGTAAACTAAAACACTACCAACTCTCGACAGAAAACATTTTTATCGACAGGACCTGTTGATATCTATGGACCATTTGTTTTTACTTTTGCGTTTTTTACCCAAAGACAAGGAATGTTATGATGAACAATATGTCTAGTTCTTCATAGTTCATAGTATCAACCAATCCTCTTGATGCGTGTAAGGATTTGCGTATGAAAATTGTCCGAATGAAATCTGTTAGGTGTATACAAGCAACGATTGTTTACTTACCTTGGCGTCCATTCTTCTCCTTTTTAGGGTATTTTAAAATCATTTTACGATACCCTACTAGCTTCGCGTCCCGTCTGTCCGTCCGTCCGTCCGTCCGTGTGTCACACCACTTTTTCTCGCAAACTACATAAGCTAGAAACATACGATTTTGTAGGTAGGTGCGAAGCGACGCCTTCTTCAAATTTTCAACACGAAAAGAAATTTATAAGGTCTTTAAGGGGGGTCTCCCCATATAGGGGAGTTGCCCATGAAAAAAAAGTTTTCATCGCATGTAGGCAATATGGGTATCAAATGAAAGGTCTTGATGAGAACTTTTCAAAACAGGTCTTAAAATGACAAATTTTGCTTCGAGGGGTGCAGGGGAAGGGGAAATGTTCGAAAATTTTGTGTCCCCCCCTCCCCGAAAAATTTGAAAAAAATCATGAATATAGGCCTTTATGATTACAACAACAACAAATACATGAGAAGTTGAAATTCACTCAACTTTGTTAGTAATAGTATGATTTATCGATTTTATTTTTTCTTGAATCAAATCTTAACGGTGCCCTTAAATTTAATGAAATTCAAAACACACAGTACACTATTTATAAGATTAATCTGTCCTGAAAGATTCATAAAGATCGGATGGTATTTAATGAAGTTATAGCGATTTGAATTTTCCTGTATTACTATGGAACAAAATGCGCCGTATTACTATGGAAACATACGAGTATGGCTATGGAACAATATGCGCTTTTTACCGACTCAGACACTACAGCTTTGCTAGGGTTTGCATGAAAGTTTCAGGAATTATAGGTATCATGAATTTCTTTGAGAATTGGCTCAGCTAGTGGTATTAGTAATCGTAAAGCAAAATAGTGGCTGTTTTAAATGCGAAGATTGAATAATTTTGAGTTATTTTGCCCCAACTTCAACATTTAAGGCGCATGCTTTTAACGCTCGATTCAATTTAATGAATGACTGAAGATGAGTATCTACAAATAATACTCATAGGGGAAACAAGTCGAGGAGGCAGGAGAGAGCTCCTAGCAAAAAGGCTTTGTAACTATTCTAGGATTCGAAAAAAATAGGCTATGAATCGATGATTACAGTACAGGGGAGTGGCCGCTGAAAAAAAAATTTCATCAAAGGTAGCCAATATGAATATCAAATGAAAGTTCTTCATAAGAGCTTTCCAAAACAGTACTAGAACTGACAATTTTTCCTTCACAAGAGCAACATATACCTTAGAAGTCGAAATTCGATCAACTTTGTTAATAATAGTACATTTTATAAATTTTGCTTTTTTGTTTATAAAATCAAGATGGGATCCTTGAATTTCCCAAAATCTACAATAAAAGTTTTCTGAGCAATAAACAGCTAGGTTACAGCCGATTGAATATCTAACAATTACAACAACATTAACACTTAATACTAGGGAGGTATACGCTTGCAACGGACCTAGACACTACAAATATGTAGGAATTTTTGATAAAAATTTTAGAAATGGTTTGTAATATTCATGTGTTATCACGACTAATCGAGCAACGGGGTCAAACACTTGAAACAAAACAGTGCAAAGTTTAAAATCATAATAACCATAATAATTTTTCGAACTCAATTTATGGAAGCTGTATATTAGTCAAGTTTTGATATGCAGGATATATTGTTTGATTTACTAATTGTCTTATAATACCCTTCTGGTAGGAGCATCTTCCTGCTACTTCAACTTGTTTGAAACAGTTAACAGTATTGAGAAAAATCGAAAAATACATAATTTCATACCAACAACAACTAATTTTTTTCATTTCATTTCCTTTCAATATTAAATCTAAACATAGTTTCTCATCCAAGGAATTTTAAAGTATAAAAAAATCAAGAAAAAAGTGTACTTACCCCCTCCTTCGATAAGCACTTGTTGTTGGGGGGGGAATAAGGGTGCCTGAAACCTCGAAAACATTTGTTCTGATAAATTCATCATAGTAGTTAAAAAGGTTTTCTTTCAATAAATTAATAACATGCTGAAATCAGTTGAAATTTATTTTTAAGCATATTATTGTACCAGTTGTAATCTATGAAACAAGACTTTTCGTATAAAATCATATAAAAAAATTTAGCTATCAGAGTCTAAACACATGTAGACTTCTTTTGATGTCTCAACCATATGGACTTCAAACGTGGTAATGCTCGCTGCTAATTATTTTCCTGCTTCATATTCAATGGATAAATTGCTTATGTGACTTTCAGAACGACAAATCAATATAGGGAGCAGGCCGAAGTAGCTTCTGTTTTGCCCCGGGACAGCACGTGTTATCCCTTTGATTGCGTTTACTACTATTGCCTCTTTTGAACGGTAAATCGATTGGCTAATGATAACACTCAATTCTTGTTTCAAAGAAATAAACACACGAATTGCGTAGCATTGAGGGGCTAGTTTATATTTTTGAGCTCTTTTCCTCAAATATTTTGTTGCCCTTTGCCTTTTGCTTTGTCACTATCTGATTTAATAAGCATAAATTTTCTATTGAATCAATCCAAGTGCAACTTTAACTAGAATTTATATAAGTTGCAGCACGAAGGTGTTTATTTGAAAAAAGAGATGACAACGGATCACGTGAAGCAAGATCCGCTCGGTTGGAAGGCAGCTTTGATTCCCCACAAAAAAGTCGAACACACTCCAACCCTGTGGTCAAATTTGGTACAGTCAACGGCAATATCTACCACTTACACATACAACTGAAATGCTACAAACAAGCCGCGAAATTGCCGATGACCTCGAAATCCTCACTTTTTCCTCGCCAAACACTCACTGATCACAGAAATTAAGCCAGCAGCACCGTTTAAAAGCAAATTAAACGTGGGGTCGAGGTTTACACGAGAAATCTCAACTGAAATTCAATTAATGACTTTTCAACATTTTCCCTCATGTTATAAATTAATTTTATAATATCCACTCCGAACTTATATCGCGTATGCTCACATGGAACACAAAATCTTCGCTAATTTCGCCTTATACACGTTATTTTCGCGTTCAGACATTTCGAATTTTTCGCAATTTTTTTTATCGAAAAAACAGGTTAGCACACAAATTCTGCCTACAAAGAGAATGCACGAAACGCCTACGAGTAGGACACCGCCTCAGCAAAACTAATCAAAACGGCCGTGCCGCTTTTTCTTTTTTATGACTGTCGCCGTTCACGACCAATTCGCAACTCCCTTCGTTGACGAGACTGACGATTCATTTCGCATGACGCGACGTTTCATTTTTCGGTCATTCTTCTCTTCAATGTTCATATTTTAGTATATTGTTATCATTATTCTATTTGTAAATATATTTTGGTTAACATTCGCAGTTTTTCTTATTTTTGCTGAGTCTCCGATATTCATTCATTTTTTCGCTAATTGAAGTTGCTGCCGCAAAATAGTTGCAGCTACGTCCATAACAGCTTATTAAATATTGTTCACTAAAATCAAAATCAACCTTTTTCGACATGTATGGTAGTAATAAATGCATATTTTGTGGGGTTTGTAATGATTTTGACTTCTCGTTCGTTCGAGATTTCCCGAAGGAAATTTAAACTGACCTCTCATCGGTTATAAACGTAAAGTCTGGGAACGTGACAACGGACTGTATTCATCAGGTCGATAAGTCTGGACACTCTTAGTCTACTATGAGGTGGCTGCTAGCTGGATGGCTAGGTAGTTTGGAGAGGAATTTTGGTTGCAGGTCTTCCGCGAACAGGCTAAGTCGAAAATACAAAAATCAGCCAAGGGTTGAAATGCCCGATTTAAAACACATCGAACAACTTTCACCGACTTGAGTTTAACGCATTTTACTTCTGCTCCTTTTCCTTTCGATTCAAGGAAAAGAATCACAAAAAAAACCGTGAACCGAAAATACGCACTCCCAAATATTCACCGACGCGGTGCCCAAAATAACATACTTGAACCCAAAACCACAGCAATCGCCTCGAACAAAAGACGCAACACTCAAAAAATGGCACTGCATACCAACCGCAACCCAAAACCGACCATTCACGGATTACCGAAGCCATTGGTGGCATACTCACCTTCCCTTTTCATATTCTTCTGAAAAATAATTCGCGAATGCTGGAAAGGAAAGACTTTAGTTCTGTTTAACAATCCAGATATTTTCTTTTATTGAACATAAATGAATTTCCATCCGAGGAAATTGCAGCACGTGCTTATTACTTGAAATAAAAGTATTTAAAAATTAGACCTCATAAAGAAGTGCAATCTAAGTTATAACTAAAGGTTCTAACAGAGAGAGAGTCAAGTTTATTCAATTTGTCTCAATCAAGACTATTTTCAAATTTGTTTTTTATCTCCATTTTTTAAATGTTTCAGTATTGTTAAAACTAAGCAAATTATTACCAAAAAAAACTGAAATCAAATCAATTTAGGCTCATTTGAATCTTTTTGCATTCGATCTCGTTGTCGAATCCGATCGGCTTCTCTGCCACGGTCTTAATTGCCGCTGTCACTTGCACCCATAGCTCGTTGCTTGATTTCAGCGATATACATATCTGATAAAATGGGAGGTAGCTGGTAGTCGAGGGTCTCCGTGTAATTTTATGTCAAGGATGCCATTTAGAGCCTTACGATGTCGAATTTCTCTAGGGAGCTAGACTTCGCTGAATACATATTTGACATACGACAGCGATAAGTTAATTTGATTAAGTAATGATTTGAGTTACTCAATAGGCTCCTCGATATGTACGGGCGTGAAGTACGTTCAAGGCCTAACGCTGTCAAATGCGGTTATACCTAGGTTATTTTATGTATACGTCGGTATGGGAAGCACATGCAAAGTCAATCAGCCGCTGGCCGTTGTCACGTTTTGGTGTGGAGGTTATATCCTCCAGTCGTTCTCTGATGAGATATTTCATTGCCAACTAGCGTTAAAATTACCCAAAATTATTTTTGTGTCGCTTATAGGCAATGACTTGACTAGTCTTTCCAGGTGATTGTAGAACGCTTCCTTCGTTTCTTTGTTCTTTTCTGCGGTCGATGCATGTAAATTTGCTAATCAAATTTTGAAAAATTACGTACTTATACGGATCGCATACAAACGTTCATTGACTGCCCTAAGATCAATAACGAGCGACTTGAACTCCCTATCTACAATAAATGCCACTCCAAGCTCTCGCTTTCCGGCAGTCTTCTCACTTCTGAATATTGTGTGTTACATCATATCTTGAATATCACTTCCAGTCCAATTTGTTTCCTGGATTGCCTGTATGTGTTATTTATATTGACTAGCCTGTTGTAAAAGCTCTATAGCAGCGCCAGGGTAGTTCAGTGATCTGACATTCCAGGATCCAATGCTGGAGTCCATTTTTTGGTTAACATGTTGTTTGCGTAGATCTAATCCATTCCGAGTCTCTGTTGCAGATTTCGAAACAATGTAGGATTTTCTAGAGACGGGGAGCTACCTCCATTCCGGTGGTAGCCTTATTACTTGCAATTCCGTTATCAAGTACGGAAGAGTTACCTTCACCCTCTTACGTCACCACAGTATTTGCAGTTATTGGCAATTTTTGGCACTTAATGTCCCAATGTGCAATCTCAAGGCAATTTATTACCATTTGTTCGTGGGATCTAGGACGAGGAATCATGGAATCCTCCTTTCTCAACTGGGCTTGTGACCATTTACGGCCAATTTAAATTTGAATATCGCTTTTTTCCTTTAGTGTTTTGAATGTACATTCTTTTTTCCTAGCCTAATATTCCTTTCAATAATATATTTTTAGTATCAACAATATCTCGTTCTTTTATTTCTAATATACAATCGATAACTTTTTAAATTGATTTCTATCAATGCCGAATTTCAACGTGCTCACTTCAATTAGATTTTTTTTTTTTTAATTTTTATTCAGTCAAAACTTTCCCGAAGTGAAGTGATTAGAGCGCTCGCCCCGTAACCCGAATTTCTCTGGTTCGAATTCCATTGGTGCCAAAAAGATTTGTTTCAAGTTAGAAGAACTACTAGCCCGGTCAGTTCTAATACGTACTGCTATAAAAATCCGCATGTATCGCAACAAGGTGGATGGACAGACGGCTAAGCACGGTACTGACCATAAATTTTTCGAGTGGCGATACGATCATGATAATGAGGCACGCTAACTGCGGCATTTAGTTAGTGCGGATCGAACTGTGTAGGATGAGTGTGTCTCGATTTACTCTCTTAATAGGGTTTAAACGTTAGTGCCATCCCATAAAGAAAATGATGAGCTCATTCAGAACATCAGCAAAAAATAATAATATATTCTCGAATTTTCAGTCTTCTTCTAGCAGCATCTATTCTATTATCCTTTCCCCTATCCTTGAATGATTTTTCAGTTGAAAAGTTTACTTACAAAAGTTTCCAGATATATTCAGCATCCCATACTCTCTCCCTAGAAAAAAGTTGAATCCAAGAAAATCTAAAAAGCAATTTGTATACATCAAACTGCACGTATCATTTGATATGTCCTGGAAATATCTTAGCATCAAGTCGTCCGTTTAGATGCTCTCTTCACAGCGAAATCACACGTTACACAACATTTCCCGTCGATTCCACTGTACTTCGTAGAATACTTGTCCATAGTATTGTGTACCTTTATCAACTTCCACCTATAATATCACATTTGTATATGTTGCTTTAACTTTTCAAAAGATCCTTCTCAGACTTCTTCCCTTTCTCAAATAGCAAGTGGAGCATGTCCATATATGGCAGACTCATACATTTGCAGTGCCAACATTTTGCGATCACTGTGGTACTTCTCTACATAGTATCACACATCAGACCCTTCAATGCAAAGATATCTGTATCTGTTGAACGTTTCAAATCGATTCGAGAGTGCTTTTAGATACTTTCATGTAAATGGAAATTTTCTGAATACTCGTACATGAAGCTTATTTACATGTTTTCACAAATTGTTATCAAAATGTTGTGTGTAGCACTTTGGAATCCTCTGAAAGGATGCAATGATTACTCAGTAGTGTCCATTAGGGACATTCATTTTTAAGAGTGTTCCATATTATTTGGAATGGCTTTTACTATACATTAAGGTCGATCTAACAGTAGATTTATGATAACGACAGCTACTGTAAATGGAAATTAGCAACAGAGACTCACATGTGCCATTACATAACAATTCCAGAATATTTCCCGGAGCTCAGCAAGAAATTCTAGCCCAATCACATGTTTCTATTCACTGAACAAAGCCTTACCTGGCCAGATTCGTTTTACAAAGAATTTTATTTTCATTTTCATTACAATATACTCCTTATCAAATTTCCAATGCATTAAAGAATTTCCTTTCATCTGGCTCTTGTTCCTAACCGGTACAAAACGTTAGGAACATAATGAGTTACTACCAAGCTTTACTTCCCAAAAGCAAATGTTTGCTACTTGGTATCCTTAAAATCTGGTTTTCTCGGAATAAAGCAACATTAAGTATGAATAATTCATCAAGGACCGGAGGAGCTTCCAGTTGGTTAAAAATAAAAGAAAAAAATAGGAAACTGAAATCGTGGAAAGAAAGAGGCAAGTTCCTTTGAATCAGGAGACTTTGTCTTGTTTGTATGTTGAGATGTATAAATTTATACTTTCTCGGTACATACATAATTTGATGTGCATAAATATGTTCTCGCTAACTCTCACAGGACTCACTGTTTTCAGCCCTCGCCTCTAAGCTTTGCAGTATTGTTTCCATCCATTTTCAAGAGCAACGCAAGCTCTAGGGGTTGTTTATTTGGGAAGCGATAATTTGCATCATGGTTCGACTTATGAAAAATGTAAACTGGAAAATGGAAAATTTAAATGGTTGATGTTGTAATTTGTAAAGTAGAAGTACAGCAACGAAGCGAAAACTTTGTTATGAGGAATAAAGTATCAGATTTTTGTAGATCGCTAAAGACATAGAACGAAAGTGCTTGTGACTTAAAAGGAAAATTCTAGGTTAGATGCAAGATGAATATTAATCAGCATTCTGGTGACTAGAAGGGGGAGATAAATGAAGATATTGTCGCGTGTTTTTCGTTCGCGGCCAATAATTTTAATGTTCCGGGAAAGTGAAAACGCAATGTCTTTTAAATTAAATTAAAAGAGTTTATTTAATTAAATTACAAATGCACAATCACTTATTTTACTTTTTCACAATTTTAACTAGAATCTAACTTTCACTTGTCCAGAAATTTCTATCGCAATTGTCTTCCGAAATTACTTCACAATCACGAAAATCACTTTTCTATTACTCGAACAATATAGCTTCCCACACACTATCGAAGCTCTTATCGCGGTCGGATGAATGATTCCCTCCATTCATTCAGCTCGCCTTTATATAGGGTCTGTAATCATTCAACCCAGTTCTCGTACATTGGCGAATTAGCGGGAACTTTCGAGCAGCGTGAATGAATGGAGCAGTGACTCACTTTCAGATGTTGATGCTTGGTGGGTTCTCGTGGTTTCGAGTAAATTCATTTTGTTGATGTTCTTAATTGTTGTGAAAACAATTGCGACAGTAGCTCGCAGAATTATTTGTACATGTAACACTGCCCACACCTCAGTTCTTTTCGCCCCGAAAAGGTGTGTCGCCATTTGTAGTCAATTCTCCCTGGGTGTAATATGGGGCAAGACGGTCCAGATGCACGATTTTCATTTTGGCTCTCGGCTTACGATGCTCCTGTATTCGGTATACGACGTCATTGATTCGCTTTGTAACTCGGTATGGTCCCTCCCAATTATGTTGCAACTTTGGAGACCTACCCTTTCGCCGTCGCGGGTTATATAGCCACACCAAGTCATCTTGCTGGAAGCCAGTTGAATTAGCCTTTAGATCATACCTGGTCTTCATGCGGTCAGTAGCCGATTCGAGGTGTTTTCGCACGGTCCGATGTATCTGGTTCAACCGTTGCCTTAGATCACTTGCGTACGCCGAGATCGTGTGGGTTTTCTCAGGGGGTGTTCCGAACTTTGTATCGGCTGGCAGACGAAAAGTCTTCCCAAAAATGACTTTGGCTGGGGCTTGGCCCGTCGATGCATGTTTAGCATCTCTGTACGCCATCAAAAATAGTGGAATGTGTCAGTCCCAGTCCCTTTGGTTCTCGTCAACCATCTTGGCCAAGTGTTTATTGAGAGTGCCGTTGAAACGTTCGACCATTCCATCGGATTGGGGATGCAGCGGTGTTGTCCTCGTTTTCCGTGTTTTCAGCAGCTCGCACATTTTGCTAAAAACTAGTGACTCAAAGTTTCGGCCTTGATCTGAATGTAGTTTGCAAGTTACATCGTACCTACTGACCCAATTTAACACTAGCTGTTCGGCTACAGTAGTTGCTTCCTGGTTGGAAATGGGGTAGACCTCGGGCCACTTGCTGAAATAATCAGCTACAACCAGCGTGAATCGATTTCCCCATTCGGATTCATGGAAAGGGTCCTGCGATGTCAACAGCAATCGTTTCAAACGGTACCCCCACGTTATAGGTTTGCATTTGTCCTCTCAGTCGTCGCTTTGGGCCTTTGACGGAAGCGCAAATTGTGCATCTGCGACACCAGTACTCTACGTCTTCTCGAGCGTGGAGCCAGTAGAATCTTTTCCGCAATTTTGCTAAGGTCTTATTAACACCAAGGTAGCCTCCCGAGGATTTTCATGCATTTCCTTAACCACATCGTGGATTCGGCTTTTGGGTAGTATAGTTTGTATCCTATAGGAGCTGCCTTCCGTCGTTTTCCATTTCCGCTTGAGTACACCACCCTCCACCTGAAGGGAGTTCCATTGTGCCCAATGGCTTTTCAGGGTTGCGCCACGCGTTGAAACGTCCTTCCACTCAGGTCGCCCAGTCGTCTCCTTCCATACGAGCAATGGTCCGATGTCTTCATCGGCTAACTGGGCACTTCGAATCTCCTCCGATGACCAACCTTCATCGAATTCGGCCGTTATCAATCGCAGATCAACGGGCGGTTCCTTTTCCTCAATCTGTCGGCAACGCTTGCAGTTGGCTGGACATGGACGACGAGATAGGGCGTTAGCATTTCCATGAACTCCACCCTTTCGATGAACAATTCCGTAGTCGTATGACTGCAATCTTTCGATCCAACTCGCAACTTGTCCCTCGGGGTTTTTGAAGTTTAGCAGCCATCTTAGCGATGCATGTTCCGTTCGAAGAACAAATTTCTGGCCATATAGGTACTTGTGAAACTGCTTGGTGGACTCTATTATAGCCAATAGCTCCTTCCTGGTCACGCAGTAGTTCCTCTCACTTTTTGAGAGAAGTCTACTGTTATACGAGAGGGCTCTTTCTTCGCCATTGATCTGCTGGGAGAGTACAGCTCCAATACCGCCGTTGCTTGCATCGGTGTCAACTACAAACATTTTTCCGGGTTTCGGATACGCTAGCACGAGTGATTCACACAGCTTTTCCTTCAGGGTTTCAAAGGCTGTCTGGCATTGTTCATTCCAGACATACGGACGATTTTTCTCGGTTAGCTGATGGAGACACTTAGCTATTTTGCCAAAGTCTTTGACGAATCTTCGATAGTAGGTCGCCAGACCCAGAAAACTTCGTAGTTGGCGCTTGTTGTTTGGTGTTGGCCAGCTTTTCACGGCTTCAATTTTCTCAGGGTCTGTTTTGACCCCTTCTGCTGATAGAACGTGTCCCAGGTATTTTACTTCAGCTGCGAAAAGGGTATACTTGTCGGGACTAAGTTTCAGATTTGCCAGTCGCAATCGGGAGAAAACCTCTTCTAAGTTCCGCACATGCTCTTCGAACGTTCTCCCGATGACGATGATGTCATCTAGGTAAACCAAGCAGGTTTTCCAGGTTAGACTACGTAGCACGTATTCCATCAAGCGTTCGAAAGTGGCTGGAGCATTGCAAAGCCCAAGCGGCATCACCACAAATTGCCACAATCCAGTTCCAACTGAAAATGCGGTCTTCTCTCGGTCCTTCTTATCAATTTCTACCTGCCAGTAGCCACTCTTGAGATCGAGTGTAGAAAACCATTTTCCGTCGGCTAAAGTGTCCATGATGTCATCGATGAGTGGGAGCGGGTAACTATCTTTCTTAGTGACGTCGTTGAGCTGCCTATAGTCAACACAAAAACGAGTGCTGCCATCCTTTTTCTTTACTAGAACTACAGGCGCGGCCCATGGACTGACAGAAGGTTCAATAACGCCTTGTTTTTCCATGTCCGAGATCAGCTCGCCCACTTCTCCTTGTTTGGCTATAGGAAGACGTCTCGTTGCTTGTCGAATCGGCTTGGCTCCCTGTGTATCTATGACGTGAGTTACCATACTCGTTCGGCCGTGATCATCCGGGCTTGTTGAGAAGATGTCACTGTACTTGGTGACCAGATCAGAGGCTCGCTTGAATAGCTGCACTGGCAATTTGACCTGCTTCAATATGGCAGACGTGAATACCTGGGCTTTGTCTGTCTTGCCTCTTTTCCAATGATGGTCGTGAGTAACTTCCAAAGAGTTGATGGTGGAAACAGGCTGGCAGCTTCCGATGACTTCTCCCGCTTTGATGCTCGTGGTTGAGTCTGCGGTGTTAAGGACTCTAACCGGCACGTATCCGTTCCTTAAAGATCTTACAAGGCTTCGTCCTACAATCAAACTGCGCAATGCGGACGTCTTCGTTGGCTCTATCAGATAAGATCGGTAGTCTCCAGAATCACCATCAAGCTTGGCCCATACAATGCTTTCGGTAGAATTCGGTTCATCAGTGTCAGTACATACCACTACATTCATCATGGGAATTTGGACGCTGGGATCCTCCATCAGTACTTCGACATTCTGCCATTTCAATACACGTTCCCCCAAATCCAACGTGATTCCATGTGGTCGCAGAAAATCCATTCCGAGAATGCAGTCATCCATAATGTTCGCGACCAGAAAATTATGTCGAAACACAAGGTCTCCTAACTGTATCTGGAGGTTGACCTCTCCATGAACAGGTGCAGTTTCTCCCATAGCTGTCCGTAGTGAGAAAATTCTGCCCTTGTGAAGTTGTTGCTGTCTAACTAGGTCTGGTCGGATAATCGATCGGGTTGCACCAGTGTCGATTGTTATGGTGCAGTGTTCTCCGTCAACTTGACCCGGAAGGCATAAGTCCGCTTCTCCACGATGTAGTCTTGACGCGGTGATGGTGGTGCTGGAGACATCGATCCTCCTAGCCAACCTCTGCCCCACGAAGTTGGCTCTAACATGTTTTCCGACCCCTCTGTTTGAAGGGCTTCCATTCTGGGCTCCTGACTCGGTCTGGATCTCCTCCTAGCTGCACACCCTGGACAATAGCTTGGTTTTCTTCGCTTCTTGCAGTCTCTTTGCAGGTGCCCCTTCTCTCCGCAATTCCAGCTTCTAGGCGCACCATTTACATCCAGGTCTCGCTCAATTTCCACGCGCTCGCACCTGCACTCGTCTGTCAGTACCTCACGAGCCCGGGCAGTGGTACGGCTCACATTTTTCGCTACCTCAAAGTTCAGACTATAAGCCAATGCGTCCTTAACCGTTTGCTTTTGAGCTAAACGCACGGCTTGTTGCAATTCATGGTCCTTTAGTGCGTTGATGAATGCTTCTGTTGCTGCATCGTCTCGATGTTCTGGGTCGTAGGCTGGGTAAGCCAAAAGTGCCAGTCGCTCAATGTCTTGGGCTAGCTGCTGTAGGATTTCACCAGACTTCTGCACCCGTTGCCTTAGCTGTGATCGATAAATCTGCTTCAGATGATCGTCTCCATAACGCATGTCGAGCGCATTCATTATAGCATTCGGGTTTCAGTGCAACTCAACGGGGGTCGTCTGCAAAAGCTCGGCAGCTGGGCCTCTTAGAGCAAGAATCAGTGCAGTTGCTCATTCCTGCTCATTCCAGTGATTTGCCCTTGCGGCAGCTTCAAACTGCGTCTTGTAAATACTCCAGACCGTTTGCCCATCGAATATTGGTGCTTGCACATTTCTGGATGTGCTTTGCGCTGCGGTTCTAAGCGGGGCTGGTGAGGTGGTTACTACTGCCTTCGCTGCTTCCAATTCTTTTTTCATTTTTTCCATCTCATGGCTCATTCTCTCTTCAACCTGGCTGATCTCATAGTTAATTTTCTCCTCAACCTGGCTGACCTTCTCCTCGACCTGGTAAACCTTTTCCTCGACGCATTTAATTTGATTGTTCAGGCTACCGAGTTCCACTTTTATTTCGGTTGACTGTTTTTGCACTTCCTTGATTTCGATCGCTTGTTGGTCCAGCTTCACTGGTTGTTCATTTAACTTCACTGATTGTTCATCTAGTTTCGTAGTTAAATTGGATGACTGTTGTCGCTGCTCTTGCTGCATCAGCATTAACATTTGCATCAGCGCATTTTCTGGTTCCTTTGGTTTTGGTGTTTCTGCTTCACCACCTTCTGCGCCTTTTTCTGCATCTGAGGGCTCACCTGAATCCTGATACGCGCCTTCCGATTAAATTGCGTCACGCAAGCGTGCAATCAGTGTGGCCTTTGTACCTTGCGTAGCCAGGTTTCGTTGTTCCAACTCTTCCTTAAGCTCCGACATGGTCAATTCATTAATTTTTAAGTTTAGGCTTCGTGGCATTTTGAATGTTTCTTTAAATTTTACTATTGTGCACTATAAAAATGTTCAAATTTTCACCTTCAAAATTTTAATCTCACTTCTCGACATCACTGTCGCATGTTTTTGGTTCACGGGCAATAATTTTAATGTTCCGGGAAAGTGAAAACGCTATGTCTTTTAAATTAAATTAAAAGAGTTTATTTAATTAAATTACAAATGCACAATCATTTATTTTACTATTTCACAATTTTAACTAGAATCCAACTTTCACTTGTCCATAAATTTCTATCGCAATTGTCTTCCGAAATTACTTCACAATCACGAAAATCACTTTTCTATTACTCGAACAATATCGCTTCCCACACACTATCGCAGCTCTTATCGTGGTCGGATGAATGATTCCCCCCATTCATTCAGCTCGCCTTTATATAGGGTCTGTAGTCATTCAACCCAATTCTCGTACATTGGCGAATTAGCGGGAACTTTCGAGCAGCGTGAATGAATGGAGCAGTGACTCACTTTCAGATGTTGATGCTTGGTGGGTTCTCGTGGTTTCGAGTAAATTCATTTTGTTGATGTTCTTGATTGTTGTGAAAACAATTGCGGCAGTAGCTCGCAGAATTATTTGTACATGTAACAATATTTCAACAAATAAATCTAAAATTACTGATAATATTGTCGCGCGTTATGGTTCACGGCCGATAAGTTTAATGTCCCGGGAAAGTGAAAATGCGCTGTCTTTTAAATCAAGTTAAAAGAGTTTATTTACTAAGAATGCACAATAATTAATTTCACTATTTTACAAATCGCATTTCAATTTACTTTTCACTTGTATGTTACCATCAATTTATGTTTCAACTGTCTTCAAATATATCACAAAAATCTTTTACTTCACTTTCAATCAATATCGCCTTTAAATCACGCTCCACTCTTATCGCAGTTTTCACGATCGCAGTTTCACTATTACTATATCCCCCATTCGTTTGGCTCGGCTTTATATAGGGTATCTAGTCACTCAATCCATTTCTCGTATGTTGGCGAATGTTCTGACGAAAACGACCTGGGATATTCGAGAAATTCTGAATACCCGCAGTGACGTCACTCTCAGATATTTATCATGGATCTAATTGGTCCATTCTTGTGCTTTCAAGTACATGCTTTTGACGTCATCCGTTTACTTTTCTTGGTTACTTCTTTTCAACCAATGTTGATCATGATGTTATTAACAGTTGCGACAAAAATTGCGACAGTAGTTGGCAGCCTCGTATGGACATGTAACAATATCAAGCATATATTGTATAGAGGTACCAGGTTTAGGAATGCATTAGCCGGAGTCGGGCATTATCGTCAAGATCGGTGGTTAGTCAAACAAACTCGTGTAATAAGACGTTATTTGTTCATTGTTGTCATAGATCATATGTTGACATTATCATGTGGGTTAGATTTCATGACGGAATGGAACTCTACAATGAGAAGAAAACCCAAAAATCATATACGCGCCATTCTGATTGTAGTGATTGGGTATTTTTTATGCTCCATATTTTCACTAGAGAAAGAAAATAAAACAACTTACCATGAACAGAGATTTAGAAAACAGACAGGAGAAGGCCCTATATGAAGCTGTTGAACGGTCAGACGAGCAAAATCCAGAAGAACAGCACTGAATTCAAATAGTACAGTGTTAGTAACAAGAAATTTTGTTTTGTTAAATTGCGTGATTCTACCTTCAGCATCGAAGACGAGACTGCGGTCTTTGAGAAGCGAAAGGTACTGGGGAAAGTGTTTAGGAAGTCGGAATCAAAGTTGAGAGATTGGACTTTATGGAGGAACTTGAAGGCTTGTTTGGTGAGGAAGTAGTCGATTCGAGGGATTTAGGCATTGTCATAGTCTTTTTGGTTAGGGCAAAATCGGCCTGTCTCAAGGTTCTTCAAAATTTTCGCGCAATGACGAAGGACCGGGCATTCTTTTATGCGCAGCTTTTCCATTTTGGCTGATGACAGGTCACACCAGAAAACAAAATCATAGGAAATGATGGGGCGGATTAGTGAGGTGTAGCAGAGGTTCTGGTCTTGATAGAATAGGTGGTTTTAAAGCTGATGAGCGGAAGTAGTGAGTGGAATGCCGTGGTCGCTGCATGAATGTTCTTTTTATTTGCGCAAAAGGAGAAAGATGGGAGTTAATTATAACCCCCCAGATAGTTGACCTCGGATCTCCGAGGGATACTAATGCCCTTGATTTTTAAGCTCGAACTGCGCACTCCATCGAGTGATTCTTTAAGGTGAGTGTGGAATTTAATAAAGATTGCTAAGCATTTAGCTGGATTGAGCATTAGTTTTCACTTTGAAAGATAGTCATCTAACTGGTCAAGATAATTATTTGAGGGGCTTTGATGAGCTTAAAGTGGTGATATGATGCAAAAATGATTATATCAGCTGCATACTGAAGGATTCTTATTGGGACCGGGGGTGGTGGAATGTCAGCTGTGTGGAGGAGAACAAAAGCGCTGGCAGAACAGATCGCTGTGGGATTCCTACTGTGGGAGGAAAGGTGTTGGATAGAGTGTTGCTGAGTTTGACCCGTGCAGAGCGGTTTGTTAAGAAGGAAAGTAAGAGCTTGCACAGGTGAGGATAGAGGCTAAATGTGGAGAAGAGTTTGTGGATGAGGCCAACACGGTATCGAAGGTTTTCTGGATGTTAATGAGACGCAGTGATGGTAGCATGTTTTGCTTTGTTTATGGCTACGTGTGATTTCAGGATGAGGAAGGGGTGCTGAATGGAGTGCTTTGGACGATTGGCGAGCTGGAAGTTAGGGATGATAAGGCTTTCTTCTAGATGGGAGTCGATGAATTCTTTGATCGCAAGTTTGCAGATCTTGCTTGTGGTCGGAAGCAAGGAAATGAGACGTAAGCTGCTCGGGATTAGTGGACTTTCACCTTTCTTAGGAATCAGAACGATAATGGAGAAGCGCCATAGATGGGGGAAGTTGGCATTGAGGATGCAGTGATTAATAAGGTTCGCAAGGAGGGGACAGAAATTTGCTTCATTTTTTAAAGAATCCGGTGGGGATGCCGGCATGTCCACAGGATTTTTTATTTTTTAAATTTGAGACCATGTATTGAAGGATCTTTGGAGTGATGAATTGGATTTCGAGTACATTGGATAGGCATATATTTAGTGTTTGAAGAGGTCGTGAAAACAGGGAATCGGCTTTATATATGGAACTTTAGAATGTGGGTTCAGTGAGGAGCATTGAGGTAGAGGTTTGAACACAGAGGGCATATTCTGGGTTGTATAGGTGTTGGGTCAGGTTATGAGCTTTTGCAAAGTGATTTGCCAACGAATTTACTCTCTCGTGTGGTTATTAGTTTTTGGGAAGGTATTCGGCTGAAGTTCTGAGGGGCTTTCCGCGGCTCTCTGAAGGTGCCGACGATATTTCTGGAATTGTCAAGCTTGACCTTTTGGTGATCGCTATACAGCACATCGATGTTATTTCGTATTTTTCAACTGAGATAGTTGATTTCATCTCGTAAATACCAATATCAAGCGTCATACTGGTGGTGGAAGAAAGAAGTGGTGGTTAGCCCGCTACTATTTGGGGCAATATACGGATGCACACACGAAGAGAGTGTCGCTTATTTTGAAGCAGGCAAGGGCACATTAAAAAGATAGGCTTGGGAAGACGGGCTGGATTTGGGTAACTTTAAAGGTATTTCGGAGGATGATGCCTGAGATACGAGCTTGTGAGTTTCCAGGGCAGTCTGTACAAAGCAATGGGTAGCAAAGGAAAGAAGAGGAGTGCCAGGAAAATATTTTGTTTTCAGAGAGTAAGACTACACCAGAGTTATATCAGTGAGGAAGAATTGAAGTTAATGATGACGTGCTCAAGATCTGATTGAGCTTAAGTTCAATTGCATGAACTTAAACTTCATCAAAGCTCGTGACAAATTGCATGAAAGAGAGATGCTTCTCATAAGTGTCCGAACATGCAAGGTGGTTAACCATGAACTTCTTCATCACCGAAGCCAACGAGGCAAAATCACATCCGAATAGGCCCTTCACCCCAGACTCCGGGAAATTAGCGGATGTCTGAGGACCGCTGAGCGTCACAACTGGCTTGCATATGAACCGTTGATATTCATGAGAACCGTCGGTTTTGAAGACTGCGAGAAATTTGGTGTCCTTGGTGCAGTTTGTGTTACAAAATTCGCATTTTTCTTGACGTTTTTTTGTGGTAGTGAGGGGAATACCCATTTAAGCAGAAGGTGTGGGACTCTCATGCTCAAAAAGGTGACTGGACTACCTACTAAACACCTCCCCTGTCAACCTGAGAACCTAGCCTGGGACCGTTTGACACATTACTTCGGGCCAGATCTCGTTTTGCTACGCCGTGAGGCGCCTTCAAGCTGGAGGATCCCTCTTCTAGCGGGAGGGGAGAGGGGAAGAGGAAGTGCAAGAAAGCGATCCCTCAGCCCCAGCACCCCCCACTGCTGTGAGTTCCTTTTATCTTTTAGGACTGCCCGAACATAATGTGCCACCTTGTTCCATTCGTCAACCGATTCGAGCATTACCACGACTTTACTATCTGGGGGGAGCTCCTCCGTCTCCCTGTAGAGGTTCTTTCGTAGCCTGACCCATTTCATGCACACAAAAAATGTGTGCAGGCATTGTCTTCCTCTCCTGGGCAAAACCGACCGTGACTTACCAATCTTGTGCAGGTAAGACTGAAAACACCCATGCTCGCTCAAAAGCTGGGTCAGATAGAGGTCAGTCTCACCATGCATTCGATTTAGCCACGGTCTCATATACGGGATGAGGCGTGCAGTCCACCTTCCCTTCATGTAACTCACCCAAGGCCAATCGTTGAGTGAGCACTGTCTCTCCTCGCAGACAACCATCTTCCTCGCATCCTCGTTTCGACACAGATAAATAGAGTAGCGCTCCCTAGCAAGGAGACCAACAGGTATCACGCCTGAAATGACTTTCACTACCGAATCAGATGCTGTTGGATACGAAGACGCAATCCTCAGTGCTCCTCTTCTCTGTACCTGTGCCAGGCGTTTTCGGTAAACCTACTTACTGAGAGCGTCGCCCCATACCTCTGCTCCATACAGTAGCACTGACCCTACAGCACTCACCAAGAGGCATCCTCTTGATGGGCTGGGTCCCCCTACGTTAGCCATAAGTCGACTCAGAGCCGATCCTCCCGAAGCAGCCTTTTCAGCCATCGCCCTGATTTCCTCAAAGGAACTCATCTTCGAGTCGATCAGTAGCCCCAGGTACTTCACCGCTGGTTTCGATTCGACGTTAAGTCTTTAAATATGCTGCTTAAACATCGGGCAGTTTTTATAGTGTGCAATGGGCTTAGAGCCACCGTTTGCGCAAAGTGGGGATCGTGCAGGTATTTTTTGGCAATTGTCTGTCCCATATGACTGGCTGCATTTTACGCAGTGGCAGTTTAAATGGCAGCCAATTGCTGAGTGGTCAATACGCTGAAAGTTCTTACACTGCAGCATTTCTTTATTTTTTATCCCTTTAAAGCACACAATCATGTGCAGAATGGTAAAAATAACTTTTAAGAAACTTACTCTTGATTTCATCCAAGGCGGGGAAATTTTCCATCACGACAATCGGAGGTGCCTTCTTCTGCGTCATAGCTGCATTTTTTTTGGCGCTTCGGTGGCTTTGCTGCTTGCTGCTGTTGTATTGTTTATTCTCGCTGTTATTGATGCAATTCTAGTGTTTTTGCTACTGGTGTGTGTTGTTGTTGGTGCTGACAACGTTGCTAACAACGAGGGCCTTTCCCCGTATCGAAAAAGCAGGACACACACGAAATCGAGTCGCCCTAGTTCCATACCAGAGCTGTCCAGAAGATGAGCCTTGCTTCCATACCAGGCTCAACGTGTGATATCCTGCACAGCGCCGTAGAGAAAAAAGGAGGTCTGACCTGCGTACTTGGGTTGTCTTGGTTCAGTACCAAGACTGTCCTACTTTGAGTCCTGGTGCAGTACCCGGCTCTCTTCTCACGAACAGACCACCCTGCACACTTATTCACACCACACAAACTCACATCACACACTCTGTCATTTTCATTATTTTCCTTTGCTTAAATCGCGCACCATTACGAAGGCTTCCCGAACGTGCAAAACCTCGTTGTGAAAAACTTATGCCAACGATTCGACCCAAATCACTGTTTGATTAAGAATTAACTTTATTTTCTTGTCGGCTTGGCTGCTCTCCACATCCAAGCACACACCCCACGTTGATTAGATTTTGCCGCGTATGCAAAGCTGCATGTAAGATGGTAGCGATATCAACGATCACTTGGATTACAACTGTCTGCTAATTTGCTGATGTGCGAAGCGCGTGCATGGATGAGGATCGCATGTTAATACAATGTGATAGATGTTTTTTCTCCTTCTTCTTCTTCTCCTTAGCACTACAGCCCCTCTCGGGCCTTCGCTTCCGGCAAATAGCGTCTCCAACTGTCTCCGTCCATTGAAAGCGTCCTCCAATTTCGAAATCCGAGCAGCGATGAACTGTCTTCGTCGACAGAGTAAGACCAGCGTTTCCTTGGTTTCCCCACTGGTCTCCGGCCTTCAGTTCTCCCAACGAATAACTTATTGGGTATCCGTTGTTCACCCATACGATTTATGTGTCCAGCCCATTGCAGCTTCCGCAGTCTTATAATCGTTGAGAGCTCCGGGTCGTCAAAAATTTCATACAGTTCATGGTTGCATCGAATTCACCATTGGTCTCCGTCTAGCTTCGCTCCAGTTATTCGACTCAGGACCCGACGCTCAAAGGCGTTCAATATATTTGCGGATGCTTGGGTTAGGATGGTGATGGATGTTTACGTTACAATAATTACAAAATATTTTTTGGTTTGGAATGGAAATATTGAATTACAACCCGAAAGTGCTGAGTGATAGAAAATTAATTATTGAACTAAAAGGGTTGAGCAAATGGAATTAAATATCCAGCAATGTAAGAATAAATGAATATAGGTAACGATTTAAGTAGTTATATCTTAGACGGAGAGGTGAGATTCAACAAATGTAATTTCGCTATTGCTAGTTTTGTGATTCATTGTTGCAGGTGTAGCTCCACTAACCACTCAGTGGAGCTACACCTGCAACAATGAATCAAAAAAAACCAGCATTTTGTCCACCAATTCCTACCATGACCAAAACCCGTAAATGATTGCGTCGATTGAACCAATCTACGAGGTTCTAATTGCTTGAATAATTCGTAACGAATAAAAGTAACTCGACTTCCAGTGTTTGAGTAACCCATTTTTTGACTGCGTTGTTACCAACTTGACAGCAGCTTTGGTTATTTCATATTTACTCCCTCGAGGCTCTTCACACTTGAAAGATTTGTGTCCGAACTTATTGCAGTTAAAGCATTTTTGTCCAAGTTCCTTTTTATTGCAGTCTCGTGAACGATGTTCTGGTCCTCAGCAATTAAAACATCGTACTGTCTCGCCTCTAGCGTTAAACTAGATAGTTGGGTCTTCTCTTGATGTCATCTTCTTCGCTTCCGTAACAACACTCATTGCACCTTCTCTTCGCCGTTCAGATTTAGTTTTTTTCTCTAGCGTGGTTTTCCTTTTTTTTCATAGACTTTTATTTTCTCTTTAAAATCTGTGACTGTTTTTGTGCCATAAAGTACCGTTTTGCTGCTTGCATCATCGCTTATGCCATCAATCGTATAATCAAACAATGCTTCGGATTTTATGTTGCCTCTTCCAGCAAGCTCCATCATCTTCAAGAAATACTCGTGTACTGATTCATCTTTTTTCCATTTGCGGCTTTCCAACATTTTATGTAATTTTGCCCTACTAATTTTCATAGAAAACTCATACAATAGTGCATTTTTAAGTTTGCTTCAGGTTTTGATCGAACTTTCACTATGAACAAATAGTTTTGCTAAACGTCTTAGCGATTTCTTGGCAAATACTACCTTATGCAAGTCGCCCCGCGCAAACATCGCTGCAGCATCTTCAAAGTCGGCAACGAATCTTGCGATGGGATATGTGTCGTCACCTTCAAATGGTTCTATTGAATCCTCAACGTCTTTGTAACTCAGCAAAAACTTCATTTGTTCATTGTTGGTACGTTCTTCTATTGCATTTTCATCTGGTTCACTTTTCTTTCACTATTTAAGCATGATGCTCAGTTATTATCGACGTCCTCATCTGGTTCATCATCGGTTTTGCCATCATTCCTATTACTAATTGCAACCAGTGAGTTCAAATTCATTAGACCTAAAATGATATTTTCTCCAAGACGTTCTTTATTCCTGGAATAATCTAGTCCAAGAAAACTACCTATTTAAATCAGGTCGCCAAATGCCAGTCGGTTAGAAAACTCCAGCTTACTTGAAAATTCATTCGAATCCGGTTCAAACTCAAAACCTCTAAACTCACGTAGTGTGTCAATTTCCACGATCACCATTCATTTCGAACACGAGTCTATGTAACACGATAATTTCTGTCTTAGAAGCATGTTTTAACTTGTCTCTGATATGAGTGATTTGTATTAAATTCTCCATTTTCCTCACTTCACTAATTGCACAGTTTATACAATAATTACCAAATATCTAAACAGCGTCCTTGGTTCATTTATATCACTTAACGTTTGGTTTTCACGATTATTACCACAATAGTGCCCTTGATCACGTTATATTTTCTTCGTCGTTCTATTCTTCGTCTTCTTCAGCAAACTTTCATTCGTTGTTCTAATGCACGTATGTTGTCTGGTTTTTATTCACAGCTATTTTTTCTTTTTTCTAATCAAGAAGTTCCACGATATATTTTATTTTAGGTTTCGTCGTTCTTTCTGCTCGCCTTTTTTTCCGCTCATCGTTCCTGCTGCTTGTCTTTCTTGCTACTCGTCTTTCTTGCAACTCAGCGTTGTTGTTTTTCGTGGTTCTTGCTGCTTGTCTTTCCAATTCATAAGCTCGTCTCCCTCATTCAATCCCGGTTGAGCCCCCAAAAATTGTAGGATCTAATTTGTCGGTTTAACAAAACTCAAGCAATTGTTGGTGAATAAATTTATTACGATCTGAATCGTTTGACAGCTAGATCCTAACTGCTATCAATACATAATATCAGTGTTGCCACTCAGCAAAATACAAATTAATTCAAATTTACGCTTTTCAAATTACATTTGGTTATTTATTGAAGTTCATCCCCTTACGTTAATACAATAAATTTAATGTTTTCTTCTTTAAATTGACCAATGGGATCTTAGCTTGAGTAGTTTATTGCTCTATGATGAAATCTGATTAGAAATAATACGCAACAGAGAATACTGGTGAGGTGACGTAAATTATTGCAGTGAGCAGTTTCCAATCTCTCCACCCTGTAAATAGTAATTGTAGTCAAGAACGGCCACACCAGCCGTTGTTGATAATTACTTTTACGTAGCACAAAATAGATAGGAATACAAATAAAGACAACGCATTAACTTTGTTGGCGTGCGAAAGAATACCTTTATTATCATTAATACATGAACTTAAATACAAAATATTTGATGACTACAAATGCTTGCAATAATCGAAGTCAATGTCCATTAAAAAAAAATTGCTCTCTATACAATAATACATTTCAATTATTGAAGTCAATAAAACATTAATGAAAATGCATACTATACAAAATACTTTTTCATGCTGTAGTTAATGTTTATTTAGAGTTCAAACATTTTTGCTTACAAGTTCAGGTAGGCAAATTCGTGGCCGAAAGTGGGTCAATTATATTAATAGGAGGAATGACCGGGTGAATGGACAAGGACTACTGTTGCGAACTCTGTTCAATTGTTGAACATGTTGGGGCACCACCGGAAAGAACAATGTTGAATCTTTCATTAAGCGACACGTTTCCTTCTAATGCAGTTGATATGGACTCCTGCAATTTCTTCGGCCTCCTTGTCTTCTTCAGTATGCTTCTGATGTAGACGCTGGCTATACAGATGGCTATGATGATCAGCATTGTTGATGTCAGCGGTACCGCATGCTTGCGTAACTGTTGTAAGGTAGTTGTAATCGTAATCGGCTCTGGCTTGAAAGAATCACCATCGAAAATTTGCTACTTCACTCTTGCTATTGGGTCCATAGATTTTGCGTGGTACTCCTTGTCTCCGAACTTAGCTGGGGACACTTCTTTCGTGAAGCTCGTCAGTACTCTCTTTTGTTGGGTCATTTCTGATCGTAGAATGAATCGCTCGGTTTGGATAGCGCAATTCTCTTTGGTGCGGATGATTCCAATATTCTCTAGTAAAATCCTTGCAGATAACAAAGGCTGTGCTTGGTGTACTTGCAACAGATAGCCATGCGTTTTTCATCATAAGCTCCTTCTATGTTGTTTGAGGAGATGTTACCTCAACGCTGGGGCACGCTTGCTTCTTGTGCCTACTGTATAGTTCGTTGATGATACAGTTTGGGCTCGCATCCATGTTGTTGATCATGCTGGGAGTACATAGGTTTCGTTCGTCTTTAATTGTGCATGACTTCAGCTGTGCATCGTCCAATTCGAAATACGTTAGTTGATTGAAGTTAACCGCTAGGGTTGGAGTTTTAACGATAGGAACCAGATATTGGTGCACACCTGATTCGAAAGGAATCGCAGTGACATGAATTAGCTCGTATCTGTCCCTTTCAATTATATGGAAGTAGCCATAGATTATGATATTTTCATGGGTGCGTGCAATCGTCGTTGCTTTCACTGGAGTATACAGAATCTCAAAATGAGGGCCAATCTTTGATGCTACCTTATCGATTGTGTTCGTCATTGTTTCAATTGAAACGAGCTGTGGGAAGCTTTCGGATCCATAGATGGTGTTTACTAGTTTTTGGTACTTCACCTGGTGCTCCTCAAAATAGTTGATCGCCATGAGATAAGTGGATATTACTTGTAAGCCAATTTTGTTGTTATCAATCTTTGCGAACCATTTTTGCATTTCGTTGATCGAATCTACGACTTGATTTAATTTCATCGTAACTTGGGCAAGCTGGGCGTTAGTGCGATGGTTGACGCTTATTATACGTGCGTTCAATTCTACGCTTTGTTGATTTAAGACTTGTAATATTGTGTGTTGGTTTTCATCGAGGGCGTCAATATCAGTGTAGACCTTATCATTAACACCAAAAACTGTGGTAAGGAGGTCTCCAACCAAACCCCTCTTTTTTCTGAAGCCTGTTATCGTTCGTAACTTTTCTGTTTGCTGAAGGAGCTTCTGATGGTATCATGGCAGACAGGAGTATTGTTGTATTCAGCAGAGCCCTCGTCCACAAACATGGTGCAATTCTTGGTCTTTTACTTTGTTAGGTTTGTCTATAGGTGCAATCCGTCTTCGTCCTGCCATGTTTTTCTGCTTCATAGAGGTTTCAGGTGTTGAGCGTTCTTCGCATTCGTCAGGAGATTATTTTGGTTTTGTCAATTCGATATTTGCAGCAGTTTCCTCTACTGGTGTTATTGCTGTTGGATTGCTGGTAGAGTCCTCGGGTATTTCTACCGGTAGTTTACACAAATTGGTGATCGCTACTTGCTTCAGCATATTTCCATGATGCCTAACTGTAACTGTTCGTACGATTCCATCTCTGCCTGGTTGCATGCTATGTATTCTTGCCAGTGGCCATTTTGTTGGTGGCGTATCCCTTTCTTTAATGAGAACAAGCTGACCAATTCTGGGATTTTCGCTTACGCTCGTCCACTTCGTACGTTTTTGCAGATGTTGCAGGTACTCTGTCACCCATCGTTTCCAGGATACTTGATGCATGTTAGTTAATATTTTTCAGCGCTGGTGTAGTGTTCTACACGAGGTATCAGGTTCTGGTATAGCCAGGAGAGGTCGTCCAAGGAGGAAGTGCCCTGGAGTTAGGGCTTCAAGATCATTTGGGTCGCTTGATATAGGAGTTATTGGTTTGGAATTTAAGCATGCTTCAATTTGGCACAGTATCGTTGTGAATTCTTCAAATGTCGGGACAATATTTTACTCGTCGAAAATGCACTTGATGTGATTCTTGACCGATTTCACACCAGCTTCCCAAAGCCCACCAAAATGAGGTGTGGACACTGGTATGAGCTTCCAGGTGATTCCGTCTTTTGCTGTTATTCGTGCTAACTCACTGCTTGATCTCTTTATTGCTTCTTCTAGATCCTTATCTAGTCGATTACTTGCCCGACAAAGTTGGTGCCGTGGTCGCTAAAGATCTCCCGGCACAGTTCTCTTCGGCTTGTGAACCGTTTGAATGCTGCTAAGAATGCTTCTGCTGACATGTCGCTCACAAGCTCGAGATGTATGGCTTTTGTTACCATGCATACAAATAAGCAATGTAGGGCTTTACGACCGCTGCTCCTCTTCCCTTGGACATTCGTATGGTGAAAGGGCCTGCGTAGTCTACTCCGCAATGAGTGAAAGCTTTTTCTGGTGTTACGCGTATGGCAGGTAAATCGCCCATTAATTGATGATTTTTAGCGGTCGAGTATTTACAGCAGATCATGCATCGATGAATTTCGTGCCGAATTACTTTCTGATCATTTATGATCCAGTATCGCATTCTCAAGTAGTTGCGCACCAGTTGTGCGCCTCCGTGCATTGTTTTCAAGTGGGCTTGCCTCACAATTAAATATGTCACATGATGGCACTGGGGTAGCAAAATCGGATGCTTTGATTCTTCAGGAATGCTTGCATTTCGGAGCCTACCGCCAACTCACAGAATACCATGAGCATCTAGGAAGGGATTTAGAGTCCTGAGTCTTTTCTTCAACTCCTTGTTACTTCTTAGTTCAGCAATTTCTTCTGAAAACTGTATTTTCTGAATTATTATAATGGTTTTTTTATGTGCTATTTCGAGTTCCTCTCCTTCTAGCCGTCCAGTCTTGGGGTTTGATTTTTGGGTACAGTTGCGATGAAACCTGAGGCATGTTGCAGTAATTCTCACTAGTCTATTAAAATCGGAGTGACATTCAAAAAAGTTGCTTTATGTTTATGTTGCTATAATGTTTTTTTTAAATTTTAATGCAAGCCACTTTTATCATATTTCCAACATTTAACTTAATCTTACCTTAATACCGCTTTAATAAAACCAAATACACGTACATCTACCAAAAAGTAATGAAAATCCCCCAAAAATGTGCTTATCATCACTTTAATCAACAGCAAATCCTTACAGAATTTTAATCAAAAATTTTTCGATTAGGGCACGCATTCGAATGGATTATCTGCCAGCCATATAATTTTCATTTCAATGCAATTCGCCTTATTTTTCAAGGACTTTTCTATGGTAAACACTACTCAACAGAAGAGGACAATGGAAACAAATACGAAGCATTTTCGATACGAAAGAAAAAAATATCATTTCGTATAATTAAATGTGCGTATCCTGTAACCGAGAACGGAGCCATTTGCAAATATAAGAAAAGGCAAAAATATTTTCTTTCGTTTAGCAATATTTTCCTGGTGGTTTATTTACTCCTCTCTCGTTTACAATGGCACATTGCTGGTGTGCCTGGGAAAAAATTTCAATTCGTAAAAGGAGATTTAAATTCAATCAAATTTAAAAATATATATTTCAATATAAATTTCAATATATTGTCATTGAAGATAAACGATTTGAAACGAGAAATATTGGGAGATGGAATATGGAAAGATATTACAGATGGAAACGGAGAGAAATTCAGGAAATTCCAAGAATCGGTTTGAAGGATAAACAGTTTTAAAGATTTTTTGAATTTTAAACCAGTACTGGTAAATGCCAAGGTGGAAAATTTGAATTTTATCAGATTCTTAAGGATATTTTGTTTCATAATTCTCAAATTTCTTACGCTCAGTGAACTTTATTCATCTTGCAAATAGATAAGGTTATGGTGTTTATGTTAACTGAATATTATTTAGAAACGAGAGTAGGTTGCTTCAAATGTCAAGAAAATTTCAGTTTGAACTTTAATATTTTCTTTTTGATTAACTAGCTATCAAAAAATCTGAGTAAAAGAATTCAAGATACTTAAAAACTTTTCTTTAAAATTTGCGGAAAATTTTAATGAATCATCATTTTTTTCTTGCTTCACGCGAAGAAATAGAAAAACTATTTCAATTAACGCGGAACGTCAATTAGCGTAGAACGTCCTTTCGAAATGGAATGACCGATAATCTTATTGAATTCGCTTTCAATTTCATGTCAAGTTTTAATTGAATTTTATTCGTTCTTTGATTTAAGTGAATCGACCATGGTTAAAGGATTAAGAATTTTTCCGAATCTTGGTTATTCCTTTCTTTAAAGTCTACTAGATTCCAATTGAATTTATAAGTTTTTCGCATAGAATTATACTGAATTTAATGAATTGAATAGTATCTTTAGGCAGTCGCTAATAACCTCGCAATGAATAAAAACATCTAATTGTTGTCAAGCTATGTATGTATAAAATTCCGAAATTTGATTTGCCAAATAAAAAAGTAAAATCACTTCTGATCTGATTGTACCCTCCAAGTTTGGTGCCTGTAGCTTCAGTACTTTCAGAGAAAAACTGATGTGCAGACAAACGGATAGATAGGTCGCGATTTCAATGGGGTTTTGTAACATAAAGGGTAGTCCAACCATAATGCACGATGTTAATTGAGTCACGTCTTAACGTCAAGTTTTTCGCCCAATTTAATTTGACATTTCTATGTTTCAGTGTTTGAAAAATTCAACCATGGTGAAGTACACAATTGAACAGTGCGTTAAGGTTGTTAAAGCCTTTTACGAAAATGTCCGTTCAAATCAAAATGCATTTCGTACACTTCGTGATTCTTTGGTCAGCATAATCGACCAAACGTGTCCACAATCGGGAGAACTGTGCGCAAATTTCAGCAAACCGAGTCTATAGGAAATATGAAATCATCTGTGCATGCTCGCCCAGCTCATTCTGTGGAAAACATAGCTGTTGTTTGCGATAGTGTGGCAGAAGAGCTTTCTACCTCGACTCGTCATCATGTCCAACAATTGAACATCTCCGAATTTTGAATAAAAATTTGAATTCACACGCTTGCAAGACTCAATTGACTCAAGAGCTGAAGCCTACTGACCATATCAAGCGTCGGCAATACGCCGAATGGTTGTATAAACAGACAGAAGGGAATGGTGACTTTACAAAGAAAATCATCTTCAGCGACGAGGCACATTTTCACCTCAGTGGATTCGTTAACAAGCACAATTACCACATTTGGGCAAATGAGAATCCACGAGTGATTGTTTAAAAGCCGACACATCGTCATCGGGCCGTACTTCTTCGAAAATGAGGACGGCCCAGCAGTTACCATGAATGGTGTTCGCTATTGCGAGTTGAAAACGGACTTCTTGTGGCCGGGAATTGAGGTTATGGACCTGGACGATTTTCTTTGCGCGAGAAATTCAATGGCGATGTTAGCTCACGTTGGAGCGATGTTAATTAGCGGCCTTGGTCATGGGATTTGACACCGTTGGACTTCTTTCTCTGGGGATATTTAAAAAAGAAAAGTATACGGCAATAAGCCAAGAACAATTCAAGAGGCAAAAGATGAGATAATTCAGCACAATAACGACTGTTAGATATAAGTTAAAGTTCACAAAATTAATATAAAATTCATTGAAAATCAATAAATGTAACACTGCATTGAACATAAAAATAAAACACTTCAGTTTGCAATATTGCAAGTTTGATGACCGCAAATGAAATTCCAATAATTCGCACAGGTACAATTCTTGCCATTTCAACATTTTTCTGCTAACAGAGAATCAATTCAAAGCTCAGTTCAAGAATGATGAACATGATTGAACTGGCAAAAATTACTTACGAGCAATTTTGTATGTCAGCGAAATTTTACAATAAATATGTATCGATCTGGGAAAAATAAACATTGTTATCCAAGCAATCATTCATTTAGTTTCATTTCCTTTCACGCAGGAACATTTGGTCCGTCGAGCCGGATCCACTAAGAAGTGGATCATTCATAAAAACTTGCCTGGAGATACGGTAGATGAGTTTTAGATACCAAGGTCTAAGCCCACGTAGCTATTGGGACAGTTAATTTTGGAGGATTAATCAGCAAGGAGATCAGCCACAGTGCGATTCAGGCGAATCTAGCAACGTAGAATCGCAGGAAGCAGTCTAGACAAATTGATGTCTGAAAATTTTTGTGGACAACGTTGCACCTATTTCCAAAAGGTTTTAGCACAAAAAAGGGAGCATTTTCGTTTATCAATGACAAATTGGGCAACATCGACATGAATGGTAAGGAAACCGCGTTCAACGTGATTCAAAGGCTGATCAGTAATTTTAAGAAAGATAGTGAGTCCCGTCATAGCTTTGCATACGAGTATTTCCAAACGTGGACGTAATTTGAAAACTAGCATGAAGCAGCCTGTGACTGGTTGAAAGGCTCTGAATTAGAAAAATATACTAGAGAGTACGAGTGTCTTGAAAATATAGTAATGCACTATATTACCCTGTTTCAATCGAAACTTAACGAGTATTCAAGTTCAATTCCATCAGATGCAATCAAGTTAGAGAGAGAGAGTGCGAATGCCGTCTTTTACCGGTAGATATACAGATTGGTTTGCATTTGGGGACCTGTTTCAGACTCTGGTTCACAACATCGCACAGCTAACAAACGTGCAAAAATTGCAGTATCTGAGAAACTCTCTTCGAGGTGAACCAGAGCAATTGGTAAACCATTTAAGCATAACGGATGAGAACTTTGAATCGACCTGGAGGTTGCTTGTCGAAAGATATGACAATCATCGTGTTATTGCCCAGGAGATGACGCAACGCAAATTCAACATTGAGAACTGCACACGGAACGATTCAATAAGACTTTGAAGAATGCTAGACACGATGAATCAACTTCTAGCGAGCATCAAAACGTTGAAAGTTAATTCATGCTCACTCACCACAATCTACATGCTGAACCAAAAACTTTACGAAGATTCAAGAAAAGAGTGCCAGAGGCATATTTCGAACTCAAGTAGCATTCCTTCTTTGAATCAATTTTTAGGAGTTTCTAAAGCAAGAGTTTTCAATGTTAGAAGTTCTGTCTCCTGGAAAGCCTAAGCCAAGGCCGATCAAAGCAAATACAACGCAAGTAAAAGCGAACACCTAATGTGTAATGTTTAAAGCAGCACACAAGTTGTTTGAATGCAGCATGTTCAAACAAGCTTTGCTTCAACTGTTTCAGACAAACAAATGCTCGTCCACTCAAGGTTGCAAAGTATGTGGGAAGGACATGGTGCATTCACCAACCAAAACTATGTGCTACGCACAACCGCGCAAATGACAATCTGTCGTCCAAATGGAGCATCTTTGACGTTTCGTGCTCTACTAGATTCTGGAGCGCAGAGATTGCTCGTTAGCGAAGCAACTGTCAGTCTTCTGTGGGCAAAGCGCAGCCACTCCAAATTCAAGATCAGTAGCATAGGGGCTGTAGAGAACGTGTCGTCAAGAGTAGAGACGAAGCTGTGTGTCTTGGTGTAATCTGTGGACGGTCACCCAGAAGAACTAAGATTCACCCCACTCATTCTCACTACAATAATTGCTCTTCTTCCATGCACTTAGATTCCACTGATTATTCCCAACGAGCTGATGATCCGTCACTTAGCAGAACCAAGGTTCAATGAGCTCTCTGCAATGACATTTTGATTGGAGCTGATCTCTACGACAGGCTTTTGTTACCAGGACTTCTCCCTGGTCAACCATGCGCACAAAGGACAAAGCTTGGATGGGTTTTATTTGGATCAGTGCCATATAAATAACCAACATCAATTTGCGCATTTATGTTTTGTCATGGCTCAGAGGAAGTCTCACGGCAATTTTGAGAGACTGCAGAAATTCCTCTTAAAAATCGGTTGACACCAGAGGAGAGAGAGAACGAGAATCATTATTATTATTATCATAGACGTGGTTTGGCAAAGCACGGGAGGATACTCTGTTAGCTTGCCATTCAAGGGCAATGCAGATTCATCAGCTGAGCTTGGTGAAACAGTAACAGACGCAGACAAACAACTTAGACGTCTGGAATACCAGTTAAAACGTAATCTAAAAATTTACGAGCAATATCGAGTCTTCATGAAAGAATATATTGATTTGGGTCATATGAAGAGAGCTCCAGCAAATCGAGTGAAGATCACAGCATACTACTTACCACATCATGCCATGATCAAGGAAAACAGTAGTACTACTAAGCTAAGAGTAGTATTCAACGCGTCTCATATTAAGGACCGAGAGGGCAATCCCTAAACGATTTGTTACACACTGGTCACCCAATTCCAGGAAATCTCTTACATCTTCGCATGCGATGGAGGCAGCATAGATACATAGTTGCAGCCGACATCAAAAATATACAGACAGATAGCAATACACGAACGTGACCAGCACTATCAAAGGGTTTTATGGCGTTTCAACGATAATGAGCCCATTGTACATTATCAGTTAAGCACCGTTACATACGGAACAGCATGTGCACCGTATCTTGCGATACAAACATTACATCAGCTCGCTGCAGATGAAATCAATTCGTATCCAGAAGCCTCAAAAGTACTACTTCGAGACTTCTACGTTGATGATGTACTGACTGGAGCGGATAACTTAGGTGATCTTCTGCAACTACAAGCAAAACTCCGAAATCTTCTGCAAAGAGGAGGATTGAACTTGAGGAAATGGTCTGCGAATCACCCGACATTGTTAGAACAGATACCAATAGAAGATCACGAAACACAGCTTCCTTTGAATATAGTGGCTACGAGATATATTAAAACGTTAGGAATTCAGTGGCACCCAGCAACAGACGGGTTTTCGTTTACTATTGCAAGACCAATCCAGCACAGAGCGTCTTCAAAGCGGTCTATATTAGCTAAAATTGCCCGGCTATTCGACCCCATTGGCTGGCTCCAGCCATGTATTATCATTGGTAAGGTGACGATAAGGAAACTTTGGCTAGACAACAAGGGTTAAGATGAAGATTTGGATGAGGCGACAACAAAACTTTGGACAAAAGTAAGATAAGAGGTTCCTGTCCTCGTGACACTGAGGATAAAATGGTGGATTGACTTCAGTCCATCTCATAAAATTGGAATTTACCGTTTCTGTGATGCTTCGTTTACAGCATACGCAGCGGTAATATACCTCCGAGTCATAACTCCATCAGCAACAAAGGTGACATTCATCACTGCCAAATCAAAGGGTTCTTCAGTCAATCTCCGAAATGTGTCAAGAGTTGAGCTAAATGGAGCAGTATTATTAGCTGAACTTATGACTGAAGTAACACAAGCCTATAATTGGACAAACGTAATATACCTAGATTTTATTGGTGCGACTTGATCACCATTCTTCATTGGATTTAAACTCCTCCCATCAAATGGAAAAGTATAGTCACAAATCATGTCAGCATTATCCAAGAACACACCTCAATTGAAAACTGGCATTACGTGGCCAACAATGATAACCCAGCTGATATTGCATCCCGAGGATTACTTCCAAACGAATTTCTCAACTCAACCCTATGGTGGAAAGGACCAACCTGGCTCAGTACACGTCTTATTCGAATGCCACTACCACTACAGCCAACAACGCAAGGGGAAAAAGCATCCTAAATTGCTAAAAAAGAAGAATAAACATCAATTCATACGAGATTTTCGTCGTTCAACAAACTTAACACAGTTATAGCACTGTGTCAACGGTAAAAAATCCCAATCTGAAACGCTTGGGAAGGTTATCATTAAGCGAAATTCAAGAAGTAGCTAATCTCTGCATAAAAATGTCTCAAACCCAAGCATTCAAGACCGAAATTGAGGAGTTAGCAAGAACTAAGGACGTACATAAAAGCAGCCCTATAAAAAGATTAGCACCTTGGATGGACAGTGGAGGTATCCTAAGGGTAGGTGGTCGCATTCATTCTGCACGCACTACAGAAAAGGCGAAACACTCTGCCATCATAACCATGGGCCATTTATCAAAGTTGTTGACTTGACAATTTCATCAACAAACCTTACACGGAGGCTGTCATTTGACTCTGAATACATTAAGGTTAAAATACTGGATTATATCAAGACAATCACAGGTCAAGAAAGTGCTTCGGGAATGTATGACATGCTTTAAAAAGACAGCCAGAATGAGGACTTAATTTATGGGAAATCTGCCAGCCGCAAGAGTTCAACTGACTAAACCCTTTTTTCAAACCGGAATTGATTATGCAGGTCCAATAATCATTAAACGAAGTGGAGGAAAAGGCTCCAAAACTATAAAAGCATACATTGCCATTTATGTCTGTATGGCGACAAAAGCCGTTCACTTAGAGCTGGTGGCCGATTTAACAACACATGCATGCATCGCAGCAATCAAACAATTTGTGGCGCGGCGAAGAATTTGTCACACAATATGTAGCGATTGTGGCTCAAACTTTCTGGGAGCTAACAAACAATTACAAGATATCTACAAAGCATCACTGCAAGCTTGTTCATCACAAGTTGCCAATCACGGAATACAGTTGAAGTTTATCCCCCATTTTGGTGGACTGTGGGAAGCCGGCGTGAAGTCAATGAAATCTCACCTCTATAAGACGATTGGAAGTCAGATACTGAACATCGAAAAAATGAATTCACGGCCGCTGACGCAAATAAGTGACGATCCAAGTGATAACGCCGCATTGACTCCAGGTCGTTTCCTCAGTGGAGACAACTTATTTGAAATAAAAGATGACCCTTTCGAACAAAACTGCACTTTATTGAGAAGATGGCAATTAGTGCAACAAATGAAACAATCTTTTTGGAAAAGATGTTCAGAAGGGTACTTGCAACGTTTGCAGCACAGGTCCAAACGGTTGGAGAAGCAAGAGAACCCGAAAGTCGGTGAACTTGTACTAGTTAAATCCGATAACATTCCGTCAATGCAATGGCCACTGGAAAAGATTGTAACCATACACCCAGGAGAAGACGGGGTAGTTCGAACAGTATCAGTGAAAGTGAGCGGGAGTGTTGAAAAACGACCCATTGTCAATATTTGCAAACTACCGTCCAATGATATGGAACCACAAACCCCACTAGTATCAGCTATAAACGTTCAAATGAATGCAAAGCCTGTTAAACGACCAAAACCAGGAAATATTGACATACAAGAACGGAAAATCAAAGCCAGCAAAAATATTACCGAGCTTCTCAACAGTTCTGCTCCCCACGCTGCCCATACTTGGAGTCCCACCTACTCCTACTGTAGTAAAGGCCACTATAAGACGTTTGGATGGTGGTCTTCATATAGAAGAAATAGAAAAAAGTAATATCATTCGTGGAGCATTACAGCTGAACATCGAGCTTCCATTCTCTGACTTAGCCACTGATGAAAACAACCTACACAACTTGAATGCAAGCCTACACTCTCTGTGTTCTCAAAGCAGTAAAGCTGGAAGCATATACTGTTCGGACCTAATTCATCATATATCAGAACTGATCGATGCTACACAAAACAAAATATAAGTCCTACAGTTTGCGCATGGCCGAGTAAAACGAAGAATATTCGGGTATATGCTTACTGCTATATTTGAAGTCAACGACGAAATTATCACAGACGTACAAACACTGTCATCAAACTAGGAAACGTTCAAGAACCTGATCAACCATCAAGGCAAAATCATACTGCAAGCCAAGAAAACGCTAAACACAACCTTCAGCAAAATCAACAGACAACTGCAAAGATTCTCCGATCAATTGAGGAAGGGACTAGAATAGATCAACGATTCGAAAAATGGTTTTCGAAAGTGGATGCAAATCAAATAAGCATTCAATTCTGAGCCACATACCAACACGCGGTCAACTACAGCGAAGAAGTCTCTGCCAAATGCAGCAACATTTTGAAGGCTGTAAATACTGGAATGTATTCAGTTAGCCAATCTTCAATCTACCATTCAAAACACACAATCATTCCTATCAGCTCATCTTACGATATTACACTCTGCAGCCTCTAAATTGGTGGCTGACTCCAACACAACCTGCCTCAAGATTCACGGCTACTTGCCAATCATCGACAACGGCAGATTTGACCCAGTTAGGGCTACAGCGATTCCTCTTCAACAAAACCGTACCCTATTTGCAACATTTATCATAGCCAACTCTACCATCGGAATCAATTACAACAATCAAGTCTACTTTCAAACAAGCAGCAGCGATCTTGCACGAACACCAGAACTGACCACCGGAGTTTATCTATTATCCAGCATAACTCTAGTAGACCTAAAAGCCAAACCAAATTGTATGATAAGAGAGCTCTACAATTTAGACAACAAACCCACGTGTCCACAAACTTTTTTCAGTACGATTTCTCTGATCTTCCAACAACTCATGTCAATCAACACATGGTCATTCGTCACTCCACAACCTGTTCATGCTCAAACCCTTTGCCGTGGCCAACGAACCGACATCCTCATTAACGGAACATGATTGATAAAGCTAACCCAAGATTGCCAACTACAAGCCGAAGGTTTTATCCGCGTAGCTCACTAGAGCCAGATAACACGCTCCTTTCAGACCTTCATCTCGCCGACCGTGCCAGAAATATCTATCATCACGCCCAGTGCCGACATCAGATTGTTGAATGTATCAACCGTTATTGAGACAGGAGAGTCCAAACATTATCGATAGTTTCCATCAGCTTGTCAGGATCAATTCTTACTGCAGTGATAGTTACCATCACTTATCAATACATACGAAGAAGCACTTGGAGAGTCTTTAATACATCACAGCCTTCCACCTCGTCTGCCTAGTAAGATGAGCACCGTCTGTACGATCCTGGCGGTTCTTAGAGGGCGATATGTTAGATATAAGTTAAAGTTCATAAAATTCATTGAAAATAAATAAATGTAACACTGTATTGAAAATAAAAATAAAACACTTCAGTTTGCAATATTGCAAGTTTATTGACCGCAACTGAAATTCCAATAATTCGCACAGGTACAATTCTTCTTCTTTTTCTGCTTACAGAGAATCAATTCAAAGTTCAGTTCAAGAATGCTGAATTTGATTGAACTGGCAAAAATTACTTACGAGCAATTTTGTATGTCAGCAAAATTTTACAATAAATATGTATCTATCTGGGAAAAATAAACATATTGTTATCCAAGCAATCATTCATTTAGATTCATTTTCTTTCACGCAGGAACAACGACATTGAAGCTCAATTATGTCTCAGAGTCATTGAAAATATGGATCATCGGATAGAAGTATGCCACCGTAGCCGTGGCGAGCATTAGGGCAATATTTTGTTTCACACACAATTGTCATAGACCCTTCTATTATTATTAAAAAATATTAACATAATTCTCTGAAAACTTTTTGTTTTATTTACAATTAACATCGTGCGTTTTGGTTGGACCACCATTTAGTTCAAAATCCAAAAGAAAAGGAAATCAAAGAAAGAATAAAAAGATAAGTATTATTAATAGTATTTGTTGAACTAAACCATTAACAGTTTGATGTCCTACTTTTTCTCTTTCAATCGATATTACATACGAGTATATTTAAATATACTCGTAAAACAACTACAAATCAATACTAAATAATCAATACAAATAATACAATTTCATCTCTAAAGCTACGAAGCCCGTTAATGTTTCATGTTCAGATCTACTACAACATATGTTCAGGAAATGTCCCTATAACGTCTGCAATATCGCAGCAAAGCAAATCATTCTTATCTCAATTCACCGAGAAACATATGCAGACTCGATTTTCATCTAAGAAATAATTAATAACTATTCTCTCAACAAACACCCAAAAGCACATAAGCATGCCAGGAGCGCAATTTTCAGGAAACCATACAAACACAATATGTTCGTTAAATCTATGTACAATATCCTATTCTGTCTAATTCAGGCTTTCATACTCGTACTTTCACAATTACCGCAAAATGGGAAACTTTCACGTTCAATCTCTCTATCTCTCTCGAAAATCCTTTTTCCGCTTCACTTTTCACATTTGCTTTAACGGAACTAAGAGTATGAATACATTGTGCATACTCGGTTTAATGGAGTACGAGTACTTAGTTATGCTTATGATATTCTCATTAAATATTATGTGAAATCATACATAGTACATATAAGACAAATTGCAAATAGTGTTTAACCGTAAAAGCTTGTCGGTACCATAAGATGTTAGTATGGTATTGAAAGATACACGAAATTTCTCCTTAGCTTTGGTTTGTTTGCGGCATGTGAAAATAGAGTTCTGAATATTATTCAACCCTGTTTTCATGCGAAGCATAACACTGATGACTATTTATCTTTTAAAGAAATTTAAAACTAATTTTGAATATTTTTCCAAATTTTTTTCCGCAGCATGTGATATGAACGTACATGCAAAATGTGAGATTAGTGTTCCTAATTTATGCGGCTTGGATCACACTGAGCGACGCGGAAGGATCAAGTTGAAACTATTTGTGAAAGGCAGCGTATTAACTATTGAAGGTAAGTTGTAGATTATTATATCCTTAAGACGTACAATTGTTGCTAACATATATGTATTATTGGGTTGGTCGATAGTTAATGTCGTTTTTTTTCATGTTTTTCAAAGTAAATTTAATTATATTAACAACAAACATCAATCAATCAGTTTTTTGGAAGACCTTTGGCCATCTTTCGGTAAGTTAAAAATTTAACATTCAGAGATGCCTTGGTTTTTAGAAGCGAAGAACTGACCCAACTCATTTTTAACAGCCTGATCGGCATCGAAAGTTTGCCATTCAAATGGTTTTAAAGGGAGCGAAACAAATGATAGTCTGATGGTGCTAAGACAGGGCTGTAGGGTGGAAGTGGCATCAGTTTCGAAAAGAGCTCCATTAATTTTTGACGGGCTATCATTGAATGAGGTCTGGTGTTATCATGACGGAACATCACGCCTTTGCGAGTGGCCAGTTCAGGGCGTTTTTTCTTGATTCGTTAATTCAATTTCGAAAGTTGAAGATACTACCCATTTGCACCAATAGTTTGATTTCTTGGAAGCAGCTCATAGTAGACTTATACCCTTGTAATCCCACCACACAGAAAGCATAATCTTCTTTTGGTGAATATTGGCTTTGGATGTCAACTGTCGTACTCAGCTTACTTGGTCCATGACTGCTTGTGGACTAAACTGAGAAAAGTTTTAGCGCGAGGGACCATAATTTATATGCTCCCAATGCCATATGTATAGTTGATTTTGTGATTGTAACAAATCATAGCATATGGTACCATAATTTAAACCCCAATGAATTGCAGGATGTCATGCTATGTAGTATGGGCAACGAAGTCTTAAAAGACGTATGGTCTTTAGCACTATACTTGTATGGTGATTTATACTCCAGTAGCCCACAAAACATGAATAGTAGCTAAACTTTATTGTGACTATGATCTTGTGTCATAGTTTCCTGTACTATATTGATAAGTCTGAACTATACGACATGGCACTTTAACACTAGAAGCGCGGAACAACCTGACACTCCTAGAAGTGCGGATGGGTCAATTTTGGCCATTTAATTTTTGCAACAGTAATGTGAAGTTATGTATACAAATAAAATTTCTAATTATGAAAGCATGTTTTTAATACATATTACAAATATTTTTCGAGTGCTTTGGCTTAAAATAGAAATCATAATCACAAATGATTAAAGTTGAAATTAAATAAAATTATAAAAATGGCAGTGCAATTATTACCCTTTACAATCGCATAATGAGCAAATGGAAAACTTTTTCGATATGCACTTCTTGCAAACCGTTTTTTACAACCTTGGCATCCCCCACACGATTTATTACTGGCAGAAGAAGACTTTACCTGAAAGCAAGTACGTTTGTCTTGACGTTCAGGCATTTCGTTTGGTATACGAGTATTACCACGAGTATGAGACGTTTTCCTGGTGTTTGCATATGGCTCAGCTAGTTCTTCTCCTAACTGTAAGATAAACTCCCTTCTGCTGATTCTTTTTCCATCTAGATCACGATACAATATCCAAAAATTTATTACTGCTAAGTCTAACAAATTATAAAAAGGGTGAACTGGCCAACGCCTAGTTGGGACCTTGACAGAGTATTTGCAAGCCATTTGATCCACAACATTTACCCCATACTTTGAATTGTTGTAAAATGATACTACATCAGGTTTCTTTTGTCCGTATTTATAGGGTTTTGAACTAATAAACAGAGTAAACCTGCATTTGGAAGGGAAAAGCTGTTCATCAATTGTTATGTAAGGTCCTGGCGTATAACAACTCTGAGCATTGGAAATAAAATAATACCACACTTCAGATATCAATCCAAACTTGTCAGTTGTCAGTCTTTGTGTTTTTGTACCTCTCTCGTTGAATTTCAAAAACTTCATAATCTCCGGAAATCCATTCCGAGACATGGTGGCTTTTACAAAATTGTTACCCCATTTGACTGACCACAGTGCATCTAGATCTAAACATTTGGCACCTATTGCCTCACGTACATAAATAAAAGCCAGAAAAGCTACGAGCTCTTCGATTGTTATGACCCAGTCAGGAGAGTGAGTACGTCGGGCTTCTGCTACGGTGCAAGATAAAACACGTTTCAAAATTTTTCGTCAATCATAAGTCGCCAAGCACTACTGCAAGTCTCATCCACATTACGTTTTGCATACGGAGTAGGTACAGTATGCTCTTTGAACAGATTTTGTTTACCTTGCCTACCTGGCAGTGCACAGTCCGTTGCTACAACTTTCCAATTCATTCCATCAGGTGCAGTAATTTCTGCTCCCAAGGGGATTTCTTTCAGATATTTGTATGTATCATGTAAACGAAGTATCGGCTGATTTTGGCCTCGTCCTTGAATTTGTGATCCACCACGATTTCTGGTTCTTCCTCCCCTCTGCATTGGCTAGCCACATTCTCATCGTCAGAAGTTGCGATTTTTATTCATTCACCTAAAAATATTTATTCATCACTAATAAGCAATTACGAAAATATATAGTAAAAATACAAGACTACAACGCTTACCATGATAATTGAAAATATTTTTATTGAATCCTATATGATATATGCAAGGCTATTGTTATAAATAAGAATATTTACCTGACCGATTGCCAACCTGATTTATAGAATTTTCATTATCGTATGACGATAAGTCGCTATTTGTGGGTAATTGTTGCCACTCTTCATCGGAGGCTCGCCTTTCGAGTTGCCTTCGATATCTTCCGAAAATTGCGTGATTTCCTCAGATGTTAGACCACTTTTGAAAATAGTGAGCAAAAAATTAGTTATATAAGTGCGATTTAACAGAAACAAAACACACGTTACGCTCTCGCCACTATCACTGGCTTACTAATGCAACGATACCACTGCCACATCAGCCCCTCACAGGTTCGCCACGAATAATACCATGTGTTAGTTTCTACATTGACCAATGAACGACACTTTTAGGAGAAAGATAAAGAAACTCTGACATCGACGATTGGGTCAAAATTGACCCAACCGCGCTTAGAGGTAAATTTGGATAAAAAAAATATATACTTGTATATTGCATTTACGTGGTTAAACTCTCGTATGAATAATAATCATCATGTTTTATGAAAAGTCATCAAAAGTTACGATTATACGCATAGTAAAGTACGAGCTAGAGCCGGAAGAACATCGATATGGGTCAAATTTAAGTAATGCAATGTTGGAGGCCCGCGGGAAGCAATGACATATGGTAAAGGCCTTATTATAATTTCTATATGAACAGAAACTATTTATCATGATGCTCCAAGCAATGTAATTTATTAAACCTTCCCTAAAATTGTAGCACAGTTTCAAAAAACCAACAAGTATTGGTCCTACTTACTATATTTATTTGAATCTAAACTACATAACATCGCACTTTCCGCAATCTAATGAATTTAACATACGTAAATTGTTAGCGTAGAGCCCGGGGAGGTACAGTTTTAACTCTTCTTCTTCGAAGCACTACAGCCCCTTCGGGACCTTTGCTTCCTGCGACCTTTGCGACCGTCAAATCAGCGTTTTCTCGGTTTCCCCACTGGTCCCTGGCCATCAGTTCTCCCAACGAATAACTTTTTGGGTATAAGTTGGTCGTCCATACGATTCATGTGTCCAGCGCATTACAGTTCCTGCAGTCTTACAACCGTGGAGACCTCCGGCTCGCCAAATATTTCATACAGCTCATGGTTGTATTGAATTCGCCATTGGTCCCTGTCTAGCTTCGCTCCGATTATTTGCCTCACGACCCGTCGCACAAAGGCGGGCAATATATTTGCGGATGCTTGGGTTAGGGGCCATATTTCACACCCATAGCATAACACAGGGCTTATCATGAATTGATATGCTTGGAGCATAGATGTCAAAGAGAATGAATACGAAATGCGTCGAGAGAATTGAAGCACTTTATCATGCAATGTGAAGTTGGCGCGTTATTAGCTGTTGATTCGAATTTTAAATAAATTTGACATGACGTCTCCCACTAATTTTCGCATCTTGAATTAAATCAATTTTCCGTGCGGGTATTCTCAGTTCAACGATATAAAAGATTGAACATGACTTACCCTACGAAGGATACGTCCCTGACATGGTTCCTAGAGCTGTTTCTACAATCCCACACACGTCACTACATTTTTCCTTTTTCGACACAAAAACACTCGTGATCCGTAACAAACTTTTCAGTTTGATTAATCATCACATTTGCAACTCTTTTGCACTAGTTTCAACACGGTTTATCTTAAAAAATTGTTTTGTGTACAATTTCAAATTCAACTTGATTAGACGTTTTCCATCAATGTTGAATTTTCACAAATCATATGTTTTCAATCATATGGTTGATATTTTGTTGACAATTCGGGGGTTAAGGTATAAGAGGAGTGGGATTTTCGCGAGAGCAACTAGAGAGCCACTTGAATGTGTGGATTTTCTAGTAGCGTGAAAGGCAGGGGGATTTCAATTCGCATGCGAGAGGAAGGCATGTATGTAGTAAAAGTGCTTCACTCACGTATGGATGAAAATAAGCTCATTTCGCGTCCATTACTTTATACGTCTTTGGTTTGGAGCTTTGTTTTTCTGTGGGTGCAGCTGAAAGATCGTCAAAACTGAATAAAATATTTTATTTGCGAGCTGTATTCTTGAGCGTATTTCGTCTCTTTCATTACCGGTTCTCATTATTATGGCGCCTAAATATAAAATTTTGCCAAGTGTGATGTTTGTATACTTTGATTTAATTTCATTGATTCGTAATCCTACTAGTTTTGCTTCGCTATTGAGTTTCAGGAAGAGTTCTTTGGCAGTTTTTGATGACCATGACAAAATGTTGATGTTGTCCGCATAGACTGCTGCTTGGCTCGACTTGTTATAGTAATGCACCTCATGTATCCACAGGTAGCATCCTTATGACATACTCCATATAGTAATAGATCCGATATTTGTGTCAAAGGCATCAGTGAGTTGGTTATTGGTGCGGACTTGGGAGGTCGTTGACTTAATTGTCATTCTAGTAAGACGAACTAATTTGGCTGAGATGCCAAAGCATAGCATTATTTGGTACAGTACACTACGATCGTTACTGTCGTATGCTTGTTTAAAGTCAACAAAAATTTGGTGTACGTCTGTGTTGAACTCCCAACCAATTTACCTGCTCTAAGCCCACTTTAATACTTCCCAATAATACGGTTGACGTCTGATCCGATTTTATAAAAGATTTTGTAAGCCGTACAAAGTAGTGATATGCCTCGTTAATTTTCGCACTGTAGCTTGTTACCTTTTTTGTGGATAGGGAATTTAATTGATTGGCTCCACTCTTTCGGCATATGTTCTTGTTGCCAGATGTCCTGGATGACCTAGTGATTAGCTTTATGAATACTGCTGCCACTATATTTGATGAGCTCCACTGGAATCTCATCGATGCCCGGCGTTTTACTATTCTGTTGGGCTTTGATGATGGAACAAACTTCATCCAGAATTGGTGGGGCCAGTAAATACTCTCCGCAGACATATATGGGCTCCGATATTCTCCCCTTAATTTTGGTTTCATCAGCGAGAATATTGCCAATGTCATCACGACAGTGCGTGGTTTTGGGCTAATAACCACGATTCAGGCTTTTCACTACTTTGTATACTTGTCTTGTGTTATTGCTCGCTAAACTTACATCTATGCTTCTCGATTGGTCATCATAGTATTTTCTTTTCTTAATTCTAATTATCTTATTCGCCACCCTTCTTAGATTTTCAAAGTGTTCTCTCTTTGTCCTGGTTTTCTTTCCTGGCACTCATTATCAAACCAATCATATCTCTTGCGCTGGACTTGATGTACGATCGTCTGGCCTGCCCTGGTCTTAATAGCCGCTTTCACTTCCATCCAGAGCTCGCTGCTGGTCTTTAACGATGCGTCTGACAAGATGGGCGCCAGCTAGTTAGCGAGGGTCTCCGTGAAATTTTTGGCCACAGATGCCGTTTGGAGCCTTTCGATGTCAAATTTTTGCAGCAGGCTGGTCTTCGCCGAATATGCCTTTGACATACGACATCAATTGGTTAACTTAATCAAAAAATTATCTGAGTTACCATCAGCTCCTCGGTATGCACAAATATCAACTATGCTCGAGGCGGAATGTTGTTGGATCATAGCATGATCGATCTCGTTTTGTGTGTCGCAATCTGGTGATACCCAGGTCATTTTATGAATTTTTCGATGTGGGGAGCAAGTCGAACGTATGACTAGATTTCTGCTACATGCAAAGTCAATCAGGCGTTGGCTGTTGTCATTTGTTTCATCGTGGAGGCTATATCCTCCAGTCGTTCCCCGATGAGATAGCTCATTCTCAATATTAGCGTTGAAATCACCCAGAACTATTTTGGTGTCGTTTCTAGGCAATGATTGTAGAGCATTTCCTTCGTTTCTTCGTCCTTCTGTTCGGTTGGGGCATGAAAATTTATCAGCCAGATTTTGAAGAATATGCTTTTATACGGATCACATATAACCGTTCGTTTATTGCCTTAAAATCAATAACGTGTGATTTGAACTCCCTATCCAAAATAAAGGTCACTCGAAATTCTCGTTTTCCAGAAGGCTTCCCACTTTTGAATATTGTTGTCTCATGTCTTGAATATCATTTCCGGTCCAGTTCGTTTCCTGGCCAGAATTTTTCATTTGTATTGATCGGGCTGTTGTAAAACTTCCTTTACAGCGCCAGGGTAATTGCGTAATCTGACATTCCAGAATCCAATGCCATAGTCCATTTTTAGTTTGCGAGGTCATTGCCGTGAGTCCAATCCATTTCAAGGCCCTCCTGCAGGGATTTCTATTCTGGCGGCATAGTTATTACTTCGATTCCACTATCAGGAGCGGAAGACTCACCTTCACCCTCTTGCGTCCCCGCAAAGGAGATGTAAGTAGAGTTTAGTAACAGTGCTGTAGATGTATTTACAGTTATTAGCATTTCTCGGCAGTTAATGTCCCGTTATTGGGGAGCCAGTATATCCAATTTTCGATCACGACAGCATCTACTGCCACTTAATTGGGGGGTTTGGGATCAAGAATTATGGAAGCTGTGGGTTGGTGAAACAAGCGGTTTCCTCCTCCTTGCTCAAACGAATGGCAATGATATCTCCCTGCTTAAGTCCGATATTTATGTCAAGGCGTCGGTGAGTCGGCTATCGATGCGGACTTCGGAGTTTGTAAACGTCATTGTCATTTTGCAAAGATGGACTTATTTGGCTGCAATACCAAAGCAAAGTATTTTTGGTACAGTACATTACAATCAATAATGTCGTATGCTTACTTAAAGTCATCGAAGATTTGGTGTACATCTACGTTTAAGCCCCAGCACTTCTCAAATACCGGGTTGACTGTAAGCAATTGATCTATCGTCGATCTACCTTCTCTAAAGCCACCTTGATACTGCCTAATAATTCTGTTGGCGTATCAACTGATTTTAGTTTCTAAGATCTTTGAAAATATTTTGTATGAATGATATTCCCCCATAGTTTTTGCACTGTAGCTGGTCACCGTTTTTGAGGATAGGGAATATAATTGATGGGCTCCACTCGTTCGACAGATGTTCTTGTTGTCATGTACTGGATGACTTTATGGATAGCTTTCTGAACACCGCTGCCACAATTTGATGAGCTCCACTAGAATCTCATCGATTCTTGGCGTTTTGTTACTCTTTTGTGCGTTGATGGTGGAAGTAGGGTTAGTGAAAGCTCCCCGGAAACATCGATAGGCTCCAATATTCTGCAGTTATGTAGAGGGCTTAAAAGGTTCTGGAAATATGATGGCCATCTTTCCTGTTTTCATTAGCGATGATATTGCTGATGTCATCACGGCACAGCGCGCTTATGGGCTGATAACCTCGTTTCATGCTTTTTACTACTTTTTAAACTTGTCTTGTAACTTTTCTTAGTTCTAATTATCTTATTTGCTACTTTTCTGAGGTTTTTATAATGTTCTCTCTTTGCCCTGGCTTTCCAACCCAAATATTTTTTGTACGCCTGATTCCTTTTATCTAACACATCCTGACATTGATCACCGTACCAATCATTTTTCTTTTGTGCCGTGCTTGATGTCAGATCATCTGTTCCTGCCACAGTCTTTATTACCGCTTTCAATTCCACCCATAGCTCGTTACTTGTTTTCAGCGATGTGTCTGATAAGATCGGAGCCAGCTAGTTTTTGATTGTCTTCGTGAAATTTTTTTCTACAGACGCCGTTTGGAAACTTTTGATATAAAAGTTTTGAAGAGGGCTGGTCTTCGCTGAATATGCCTTTGACATACGACATCAATAGATTAGTTCAATCGAGTAAGATCAAGTAATAATCCAGCATGTGACAATATGAAATCTAACCTCGACTCTATACCGACTACGTGGTATCCACAAGAGTATGAGTATGTCCCACTCCACTGCTTTTGCATTTAAAGTCTCCTCTACAATGACTCTGCTATCGATACCACAAAGAGATTCCTTTAGTGGCCACTGCTTACGAGTATTTTCAAACTCCCCTATAAAGTGATACGGAGAAAAGGAATAGCTAATAAAGGTAATCTCTCTATGTTTCATCCGCATATGGTTACCGATATGAGGTGTTCGCATATCTGCGATCAATTTCGATACGTGTCTTGAGGTATCCCGGGATGTGGACTGATTCTCCAATATTAAAAAGTTCAATATTATCTGAGCTTTATATAGCCCTTCTACAGCCCTGCAAGTTGCCCGAAATACTATCATATCTTTCCTTGCTTCTTCTTGACCTCAAGTGCATCTTTGGATTCTCAATATGCACTTGATCTCATCAAGTCTTTGGCGCTTTCTGCATCGTGCTCCTCTGTAGCCAACTATTCCTCACTTTCAGTAATCAGCACCTCGATCAAGCTCCTTGCAGCTACGTCTCTTACGGCTTTAGTCCATGTAACGGTAGCAACATTTTACCTCAATTCACCTCATCAAACTTATCTGGAATTGACCTACCCTCCTCTTTTCCAGGCCTGCCTCTGATGGTGGCTATCACGTCCTCCCTGAAAGAGAGGCAACCTAGTTGTCAACAACTTCATGTTCCCCAGGCCATTCACAGCATGAGCAGAGATTTGATCTATACTATGGGCTAGAGGAGCCCATGACATATTGCTGCCACCCCAACACGGAAAAGAGCCTATCTTAGCTGAAACGTGGTGGTTGTGGTGTTCAATTCATGACCAGAAAGATGATTTGTGTACCTACCAGTGTGTGGTGGGCATCCCTACTAGAAGTAGGCAGCCTAGGAGTCAACAGCTTTCCATCTTGTTGGCGATTTACACCCTGAGTGTCCTGAAAGCCTTGGCAGAGGTTTGATCTGTACCATGGGCTAGAAGGACTACGTGACAGGTTCCCACAGGATGAAGAGTCTGTCCTGAGTAATATTTTGTCGATGCGGCTTTCATTATATGGCTAGAAAGAAGGCTTTTGCCCACCCTTGAGGTGAGGAGTGTTTATTGATGCTCTATTCAGCCTTGTCTCTGGAAACCGTAAGGTTAGGTCTATTTGTGGCAGGTACTCATGTTAAACACTTCGACTTTATGGCCCTTCACGCAGCTCAGTTTTGTATGGTCCTTACAGTGCGCGATTTCAAGGAGAACGCCTTCTTCAGTCATTTTTTTATACATCTAACCATAGCTAGACTTTCATCTAAAGAAACATTATAGTGAACTGCCCCAAAATTTCTGCCTTTATATTCCCTGGCACTAGTTTGATGATAATAGCATCCAATTTTCCTCTGTTGTTTCCATCTTCTACATTTTTTGTTCTTTTTTCTCCATTTTTAATGCATGGTTTTCCGATGGAGCCTTTTCTTGTTGACAAATTTTATCCTACTCCCGTAGGTTTTTGGGTTTTTGAGTCACATCTTTTTTCTTCTCCTTATGGATAGCTATTACCAAGTTCCTGATGTTAGAGGCTAGAATATCCATCCATAACCAGATTTCTTGATTGCCTTCAAGACTTATTTTAGCTACTAGCTTATTCTGCCATTGCTAGTCAACTCTTGTGTCCTCTGTTGCCTCGTCAGCCCTATTGAATTGTTTGTCAAACTACTGCTGACACTTCATCTCTGCCTTCCGCCATTTCAAATGGCTGTCTAATATGACTTCCAATTCCATCTTTTTCTGGTATCGAGTGTTTTTTCACATGCTGGCAGCATTAAGCATTATCTGAAAAATTGGTTGGCATTTTTGCACCATATTTTCCTCAACGCCTCGCTCACGCTGGATGCTCTCCCTCCTGGCAGAGTCGTGCATCTGTGGAACATCTACCGCCGATGCTGAAACCTTCTCCTATACATGGCTCTTTGGAGTCTGTGGCTTGCCACGGCTGAAACCAGCATTTCTCCTTTCTTGTACATCTACTAACTCCCTGTTGACACACACTACTTTGTCCCACCCTGAAGTGTTTGACGAAGGAGGGTTCCTAGTTACCATCGGCCTTGAACGAGATACGAGTATCTGCTTTAGCCTAGATACTGCGGTTATCGTCGAGTCTCGTTAGCCGTCTCTTTTGTCGTTTAAGTTGTTTTGGGTGGTTCCTTTGGGGTTAGTGGTATAACCGAGTGGCACCCCACGCCAATCTCTGATAAGCTATCAGAAGCCGAAAGTCCAACGAGAGTGTCTGCAGCATTGGCCAGCAGAGCTAACGTGCTATAATTTGAAAAAATTGTAACAGTCTAAAAGGACAAAGACTACAGGAATGAAGAGAAAAATGTTGACTAACAGTTACTTCTCTCGCCTTTCATAAAGCGACTGGTTGATCCAAATTAATTATTTAAAGCCTGCACGATTTTATTCAATTGAAAATGTTTCACTGCAAACAGTATTTACACCCACATATTTATCATAACGGATAATGCGCACTTTATTCCACCAACATAAAAATATTCAAAGGTCCTTTCATCATAAAATCGCTGACCAGAACATCAACTCCGATTCCCACGATGCACTTCCTAATTTACCATTACTTCAAAAGACGCACCAAAGAACTTTATGACGGGTCGTTTGAAATTTTAAAAGGACATTAAAATAAGGATACATTTACTCAACTTCCATTACAAAAGTAATGGCTGTAATTTCCTCAACGGAACAATTTCATTCATATTTTTCTTTTCATTTAATTTTTTGAGAGAAAAAAGCTTTTCCTTCCATTTCGATTGAAGAGAAGTAAACATGAATTAGCTGGTTGCTGAATAATTGTGTCCTTACTCCTTCTTTTTTCGTTCTTTATTAAAAAAGCAAACACGAACAAAAATATTTTTCAATTGCATTACATAATTGTATCAATTGTTGTTTTTCAAAATTAAGCTTCTAACCTAATAAAATTTCCGGAATATCCTTAATTTTTGTCCTTTCGGCAGAAAATAAACAAAATTAAGCTAAACTCTTCCAATACCACTTTCAACGTATTCAGACATGAGGCATAACACATATTTTAACCTATTTAAAATGCCTTCAACATTTTCCTAGTCAATTTAATTTGCAAGGGTTTATCATCTCCGTACTCGCACATACGCCATACATTGCAAGGATTCCTCCTTGTGTCAAGTCAAGTGCTACTCCATATTGAATGAAAGTGTGCGGGAGACATTGAGTTTCAGACTTTAACGATGTTATTTCAAATTAACTTTGTACACTTGCCCGAGTGAATTATATGTACGAGTACGTTGGTGTAATGTAGCGTTAACTTAGCAAGCAATGTATCCTTCCAGGGCTTGTGCTTGGAATCCGCTACAAAATCTAAAAGGTTCATTTATGAAAGTGTAAATTTCTCACGCTTTTAGGAAAAAGGAGCAGAAAAACTGAATGGTAAATTTTGTGACGTAAATGCTATTCCGAGAAGGATCACTTCCTTTCAGAGGTGGGTGTAGGAGAAGAAGCGAAGAAACTAATTTTGTTATTGACTCGACTCGAAAGAATTTAATAAAGGTTTTTTGTTTGTTGTCTGCTGAGATACTTTTAAATCAGATTAGGTTTGATCCCCTCTATAAATTTTACGATGGATGTTTTGTTTATGGCTCGCAATCGAAGTTGAATTATCCTTGGTGAGGCTTGATTGAATTAAAGGTTAAACAAAAGGATCAAATTATTTTTCTTACTGAATTCAAGATTTAAAAGGTTAAAAATACCATTTTCCAAACCTTTCTCAGCAACTAGCTATAAAACCCATCCCTGGTTAATCCGATTTCAACATATACTGTATTTCAAATCGCGCAACATGTTTCCAAATCCTTCCTGTCTCTATCCGAAAAACATTTTAAACAAATTCTCTCACTACATTGTTGAAGGTATCAAAAGTTTCACTACTTCCATGCTATATTGCTGTTGAGTTAGAACAAAGTTAGAGGAGAGCTTCCTGCAAAGTTCTCACAGGATTCATTTCAGTAACAAACTAATAGTTCTACTGGTGGTAACAACTATACTTTCCTGTACTTTTAATATTCCATCCTTAGAGAAGTCTTGCTCAGTAGTGGTATATCAACTACGCAAACTTTATGTTTAACCAGAGTATTTGGAAGGAAGTTTTGAAGCTTTCCTGAAGATTATATGACAGGATCTAGTGTGCGAGTACAAATTGAATTTCAACGATATTTGAGATTAAATTGAATAAATTGGTTGGTTCTTGAATATTTTAAAGTGTAGGTGATTCTCATGGAATTAGAATGTAATATGATTACATAGACTGTAGAGCTATTAAGGAATCAGCATTTAATGTCAAAAGGTTATGTAATCTTGATAGGCGGTTTCACATTGATTTGAAATTGTCATAGTGTTTTTTTCATGTACAGTGTAGAATCATTCACATACGCAAGACAAAATAAGCTATCATATGATGACAGCCAAGAAAAATCATTTAGTGAGAATGGAAAGCTATTACGCTGTGGCTTTTACCGCAATCGTGGGCATTTTTAATTTGGCAGACAGCTATCGTACCCAGAGTGGCATGTTGAGGCCATTTAGCTCGAAGTTGTACCACAAACTCTTGCTGGCATATCCTTTACCCATAATAGACTACCTACATAAATAAGCAGACAATATAAGGGAAGGAAAATAATGAGAGGATCATGTGACAAACCGAAATAAATTTGTGCTTCTCAATCCTTCCTTGGGTTTACTATACACCCAAAAAGTGGTTCTAGAAACTATACAAACCCAAAATAAATATCATTCAAGTAGAGAAGAACAAGCAAGCTATAAAAAAACAAATAAAAAACTATAAACGGTAGGAAAATCAAACAAACTTGCCCCAGTTCTTATTTTTGAACCCTCGACTACTGGAACAGGGACACTGACTTTTGTTATCATTTCTTCCAGGAACATATCACTGATACTTTTCAAATCATTTTCTAACTATGTTAAAACGTCGACAAAAATTAAACAAAAAATTACTCACTTTCATTCGGCAATCATAGGTGGAAATGCATTTGCTATTACTATTCATCTTAATTTTATTTTGCAATCTACCACAAATTATTTTTAATTAGGCATACCATCGCATAGCCTTAAAAATAAGGTCCGATCCCTCAAAGAAGCACGTACAATCAATCTTCCCCCTTGTGTGGTTGTTACTTTTTTTGACCGCTTCTTGGTAAATTCATATGTGAGCTGGTTTTTAAAATCCCCCCCGCGAGAACATCCAAGTCATCCGGTAATTTTTCTCAAGCACTTCTTCATGTAGCAGTTAAAATTTGCACGTGTTTTTGAATTTATTTCTTTTGCTTTAGCCATCCCTGAGAACGAAGATTTCTATCTCACTAAATAAAACAATGTTGATCGTTAAAGCAGCGAACGCGAACTGTAACAGACCAACACAGTGCAAAGGTTTATATACACAAATTCGGGAATTTTCCATAATTGCCAATCCTATGTCTGGATTTTTAAAGAAACTGTCCAAAGTAATTTTATTGCAATTAACAGGGTGTCTCACAGATGAATATCAACCGGTGAATTACTAGCATTCAAGTTCTTCTATTGGTGATTACTTTTATAAATCGACGTAATTATATAAGTAAAGTGAAAGCTGTGGTTTTTTAACAATTTCGTAAGAAATGGTGAACTTAGCTCGAGAATGCTATGAGTAACTATTAGGCTCACAACTTATGCCCAACAGTAGAAGGGAAATGTGCTGAGGTGGACCAGGCCTCTTTTGGCGCCTATTTCAGCTCCTGCTTAGCGGGAATTAACTACTGTGATAGGAAATTTTGACTCACGGAGGATATGGATCGATCGGTGAGGCTTTTGATGGAAAATTTTGCAGATCAGAAGGGCTCCTTACCATCGTAGGAGGTAGGCAATAAGCATTATTATGATTGAATGAATTTTTTTTATGAACATTTTGGAGTTAAAATCGAGTAATTTAAAAAGTGTATTGCATTGTGCTCTTCGGATGAAAGTGAAATTTTGCGAGTGGATTTTTTTTTGCTTACACACAGAGTGTGGGACTCCTATGCTCGCAAGAAGGTGACTGAACTACCCATTAAACATCTCCTGGAACCGTTTGGCACATTACTTCGGGCCAGGTCTCATTTTGCTACGGCGGGAGGTGCCTTCAAGCTGGGGAATCCCTCTTCTAGCAGGAGGGGAGAGGGGAGCGAAATTGCCAGACAAGTGATCCCCCAGCCCCAACGCCTCCAGCTGCTGTGAGTACCTTTTGTCTTTTAGGACCTCGAACATAATGTGCCACCTGGGTTCTATTTATTAACCGACTCGAGCATCACTGTGACTATACTATCCGGGGGGGGTGTCGCATTTTATGCACGCATAAAATGTGTGGCAGGCATTGTCTCCCCCTCCTGCGCAAAACCAGCAATTAGGAGACCATGGTTTACCAATCTTGTGCAGGTAAGACTGGAAACACCCATGCCCGCTCAAAAGCTGCGTCAGATAGAAGTCAATCTCACCATGCCTTCATTTGACCACGGTCTCACATCCGGGTTGAGGCGTGCAGTCCATCCTCCCTTCGTACAATCCGCCCAAGACTGTAGGCAATCGTTGAATGAGCGCTGGCTCTCCTCACGGACAACCATCTTCCTCGCATCCTCGTTTTGACACAGGTAAATAGCGCAGTACTCTCTAGCAAGGAAGGCAACAGGTATCACGCCTGCAATAACTCTCACCACTGAATCAGAGACTGTCAAATACGAAGATGCAATCCTCAGAGCTCCTCTTCTCTGTACCTGTGCCAAGCGTTTTTGGTATTCCTCCTTACTGAGAGCGTCACCCCATATTTCTGCTCCGTACAGTAGCACTGAGCCTACAGCACTCATCAAGAGGCGTCCTCTTAATGGACTGGGTCCCCCTACGTTAGCCATAAGTAGACTTAGAGCTGATACTCCTTAACCAGCCTTCTCAGCCGTTGCCCTGATTTGCTCAGAGAAACTCATCTTCGAGTTTATTAGTAGCCCCAAGTACTTCACCGCTGGCTTCGATTCGATGAGTAGGTTTCCAATACTGATCATCTTTCCTCTAGGGATTCTCTTTTTTGTCAAAATGACCATTTAGGTTTTCTCCAGTGCTAAACTGAGCCTGCGAGCAGTCATGCAGTCTCTCACTCGGCGCGTTAGCATACCTAGCCTAAGTTGCGCTCGTTCAACGGTGCGTCTAGTGACCAGAGCTACAACAGCATCCGCAAAGCTGATCAAGCGCCACTCATCTGATATCTCCAGTCTCAGTAGCCCGTCGTAAGACACGTTCCACAGGTCCGGACCAAGGATAGATGCTTTGTGGCCCCTAAAAGTATGCAATTCTTTCTCCTCATGAAATCTTTATTCGAATTTTATAGTGTAGACACATACTATTTTCTACAAACTAATTGTGCTTTATTTATTTTACTTTATACTCTGGACTCAACAGTACTTTTTTTCTTTCAAAGAATTAATCTAATCAGTATAATCGAACCAAATTCACAATAAAAAAAAAACGTATGAAGTATAAAAAAAATAATATTAATAATTCTAAAAGAAAATAATAGTAATAATGAAATTAAATAATACCCAAACACTGATCACAATGTCTTGTGGTTCTTCAAAATGCGTCGTTAATAGTAGCAAATTACCCATGATTGTGTGTTTTGGATTCTGTGAACTTCCTTTCCACACGGTGTGCATTAACCTGAAGGCCACTGCGGCAGATCTTATCAACAAAGTGGACAATGGAGTTCATTGGTACTGTGCAACATGTAGGCGCTACTCAGTATCTGCGTATGTCTCTCGACTCCAAACTGCAAGGAAGATGATCACTTCCTTAACCGATGAGCTAAAAGTGTGCTCTTCTGCTTGTTCTGAAGTCAACTCGTTACAATTTGCGGATTCCTCATCTTCCAATCTATCATCTAATTCAATCGAGACGGCTATGCGTTCAGTGTCGGATCCAGCTTCATCAATACCGACAAAAGTAAATCGCAGGTAAAATTATCCAATGTTTCCTCTCAAGGAGAACTATCTACCTTGTCTCTAAGTGGCAGCCTGAACGTAAATTCTCAACACGATATGCAGCATCAACCAGCGTTAGTTTTGCAGCCAGATTACCACGATTCTGCAGAAATGATTGAACCTAGTTTCTCAATTGTTATTAGAAGTAAGTCGTTGTTGAAGCCAATTAACCAACAACCAACGGCTTCGAAAGTTGACAATTTAAATGTACCTGATACTTCACTAGCTGCTAAACAAGATATGCAGATACAGCCAGCGTTCATACTGCAGCCAAATTGCTGCGATTGCTAGGAAACAGCGGAACCTGTTCAATCAATTGTCACTAGGAGCAACTCGCTGTTGAGGCCGCTTTCTGTTAATCAACAATCTTATTTACTTATCATCAGCTTCTTCGTCCAACAGCCAAGGAGCGATTCAAAAAAAATACCACCTCCAATTCAACATCAGAAACCGAGTGACCTTGTTTCCTCAACAGATCGGGATTCTCCTATCATTCGTGCGTTTATACCTTTGAAGAATATCGTCATATCTATATTTCCCTTATTTGTACAGATGCTTCTGAAGTTGAATCTTTGATCAATGCTCTTGATCCTAATATCAGCCCTGGGCCGAATGGTTTGCCAAATATATTTGTAAAGTCGTAAGCCTCATCGCTTAGTTTTCCTTTATCTCTCCTCTTCAATCTAAGTTTGAGTACTGGTACTTTCCCTAACCCTTGGAAAACAGCTTATATTGTGCCTATTTTTAAAGGTGGTGATCCTACGTCAGTTTCCAATTATCACCCTATTTCTTTACTTTCCTGTTTTCCTAAGTTACCTGAATGGTTGGTTCATAATCGACTCTCAAACTCATTAGCTCCTATTATCACTCAGCAGCAGCATGGCTTTCTCAAAGGATACTCCACTACTTCCAATTTAATGGAGTTCACAAACAGTATTGCAAGAGCTTTGGATAACCAACTGCAAGATTTCTCCAAGGCCTTTGACACTGTGAATCATTTACTTCTCTGTCGTAAGCTTGAAGCTCTTGGCATCTCGGGTGCTCTTCTATCTTGGATGTCATCTTATCTTTCGTTTCCTGTCGAGTAAGTCTCTCTGGTACTACGTCTAGTCCTTTTTATCCTTCATCTGGCGTTCCACAAGGTTCAATTCTCAGGTCTCTTCTCTTTCTGTTGTCCATAAATGATCTTCCCTTTGTAATTAATTCCTCTTGCCGCTTGTATGCTGACGACTTCAAAGTATTTCGAGCAGTCAAATCCCATTTAGACAGTCAGCTTCTCCAAACTGATCTGAATGCTCTAAATAAATAGTGTGCTACAAACTATTTATGTCTTAACACTACTGAATGTCATAAAATGACTTCTTCTCTCAAGGACTCTCCTATTAATTTTAATTATATATTAAATGATGCTTTGCTCTCTGAAGTGTTCAGTCATAAAGATCTTGGAGTAACTTTTGATCCGAAACTCAAATTTGATGCACATATTTTAAATGTGGTTACTAAGGCGTCTAGAGTTTCCGGGTTTATCCTTAGACATGTACATAAATTCAATAGCATCTCTTCTTCTATCCGCCTTTTTGTTTGTCTTGTTTGCCCTTTGATTGAATACTGTTCTGTTATCTGGTCCCCCCGATATTCCTATCTCGTGTCTTCTTTAGAAACAGTCCAAAGAAAGTTAACGCGTTTTCTTTTCCTTAAGTTTATTTTGCCGTGTCAACCCTATGAAAGTCGTTTCTCCTTCCTATCTCTTCCATCTCTAATATTCCGACGAACTTATTTAGACCAATGTTTTTTGTATAAACTCTGCTACCATCAAGTCCCGTTAAATATTTTTTCTGAGCTGTCTTTTCGACAAACATCTCGATCATCTCGGATGAATTCTGATTTTACTATCCCATATGCCAGAACTGATTTATATTTCCATTCACCAATTTTAAGAATCGTACAAAATCATAATAATCTCGAGCTTGGTCCTTTCCCCTCTTCTTACATAGCATTTAAGAAAAAACTAAGAGACACTACTAAAGTAGTGGTAAGTCAATTATCGACATTTTATTATTCTATTTCATTTAAATATTGCTGTATTTATTCTTTGCGTTCCATTTTGTTATTGGATTATTCAGTCTGTAAGATGAAATAAGTCTTACAATCCTTGAGACCTCCGGTTCGTCAAAAATTTCATACAGCTCATGGTTGTATCGAATTCGCCATTGGTCCCCGTCTAGCTTCGCTTCAATTTTTCGCCTCAGGACCCGTCGCTCAAAGGCGTTCAATATATTTGCGGATGCTTGGGCTAGGGCCCATGTTGCACACCCATAGCATAACACAGGTCTTATCACAGATTTGTATACTTGGAGCTTTGTTTTCCTGTGTAGGCAGCTGGTCTTCAAGATCGTCAATACTGAATAAAATATTTTATTTGCGAGCTGTATTCTTCGGCGTATTTCGTCTCTTTCATCCCTCTTTTCGTTATTTTGGCGCCTAAATACACAAATTTGCTAACATTTTCGATACTGTTGTTTCCAGCGTGAAGATAGAATGAAAATCAATCAGTGAATGTTAAAACAACAATGATTTATTCCTCATTCCTACAAACAATTTATACATATATTTTGCATTGATGCACAATTTCTTTTTATCGCGCGTGTGAAGTAATTAGTGCCATCTCAAGCAAGTCAATGTTCTTCGATTGAACTTTGAGGAATTTGCTTGAGGTAGCAATAATTTTACAATAGGTTTATTGCTATTAATTGGAGCATTTGCATGAACAAGCTAAATAAAGTTCAAATGCTTATTACAGTGAGTTTATTGGACTTGCAATTAATTTGGTACAATGCAATACAGCATTAAAACGAAATTGATAATGACTACTTTATGAATAAATTCTTCTAAATTTGTATTGTACAATCTTTTAATCTTAATACCTATAGTTACTCTAACAACTGTATTCACCAAGTGTGATATTTTGTGTATTTGGGGTGTTTTTCTTCGACTGCGTCATGACTTTGTTTTATTTTCATTGATTTGTAGCCCTACTAGTTTTGCTTCGCTGTCAAGTTTCAGGAAGAGTTCTTTGGCAGTTGTTAGTGACCGTGACAGAATGTTGATGTCGTCCGCATAGGCCACTACCTGGCTCAGCAGGTAGCTTCCGTATGACGTACTCCTGCAATGGGCTGGACACATGAATCGTATGGACGAACAACGGATACCCAAGAAGGTATTCGTAGGGAGAACTGAAGGCCGGTGGCCAGTGGTGAAACCGAGGAAACGCTGGTCTGACTCGGTCGACGAAGACAGTTCATCGCTGCTCGGATTTCGGAATTGGATGACGCGGTCAACGGATCGAGACAGTTGGAGGCGCAGGAAGCGAAGGCCCGAAAGGGGCTGTAGTGTTAAGAAGAAGAAGAAGATGGAATAAGTAAATAAATAAATACAAAAATCCCTGGGCAACACCCAATGTAACTTCCATCCTACGTTGGCCTTGTGTCGTGTCATAGAGCAAGCTCCGGTCCTTCAGGTAATCCCTCAAAAGCCGCATCGGATATTCTGCAATTTGAAAAGGATTTTCCAGTGTATCCAGAATATCCACCCATCTAGCGGAGTCGAACGTGGTCCTGACGTCGAGTGTCACCAACAGGACGATCCGTCGCTTGGTGCGACTATTTGCCTCTGCCTTTTGGACCGCGCTCACCACCTCTGCTATCTCATCACTGCCGAGGAGAGAGGTCCCCAGCAGCACGTATCGTGTCTTGATGAGTTTCTCTAGCACTTTTCCAGCAGTGTCTAGCATGCATAACGAGTGGACTTTAATTGCCCCTTGTTTTTTTGAGTGCCTGGGGACTCAAACGGAGGATATTGGGCATTATAAACACTTGATACCAGTTATTGGAAGGGTTTTTCTTTTTTCAGGAAAGTAAATTTCATTTTGTTTTTGTTGAAATTTATAGTGGACGGAAATATCTTCCTTTGACAGGAAGTGAATTGCAGAAAGAGTGTGACAAATCTCATGGCGTGTGAAAAAATCATAGTCGTTGAACGCTTTTTGTCTTTGGTAGGGATCATAGAATAGTAAGGTTGTGAGGGCTTATTGTGCAGAAAGACAGCAGTGTGAATAAATTGTCATGAGGTGAAGTTTGAGTCAACATTGAGTGGAGTATTCTGGGGAGCCGCAATAGTCGCTTCGCGGTTTATCTGGGGCCCCCTGTCTTAAAACGACTAGCGCTTGTACACATCTTCGGGCAAGCTACTGGAACCGTAGGCCACAGCCAGACTACCCTCAGTATGAGGAGGCGTGACAGTGGTAGATCAGGCCTTGCGTAAGTTGTTGTTCCTATTGGTTCTAATTCATCTTCTCGAGTTCGTTGAGCACATAACCAATTTAAGATACCTAGTTACAATAAAATCAACAGTTTATTTCTACTAAATGCTTCTGTCACTTAGAACTCCTACTGGCCAATTGCGTTCATAAGATATACTTCCTAGGTGCTACAGTTACACAGGATGTCCTGGTTTGTACTCAGAATAATTGAGATATTATATGTTCGAACTGTTGACTACTCTTACTATTGAAAATACTGACCAAAGGACATCAGTTGCATAATATCGAGATAAATTCATAATGGAACGGGTGCACTAAACGTCATTCTAAAGTCTGAGTTCCAGGATATCGAAACACCGCTCGCATGTCTAATTCATGATTCGAGAAATTCCTCAGCAGTAATGCGCACGTCAACCGCATAGTGCATGCACATAGTGTCCACACCTTACATTTACCCTGTGTTGCACACTTTCTGAATTTTCCCAGGGGCCGGTCAGCTGCGCCGGGGGTCGTCAGCTGAGTCGAGGCCTGTCGTATTCAAAAAACAAAACAAAAAGCAAATAAAATTTCCGACGTACGTGCTCTTTTACGCACTTCAGAACATGCGAGTGCTGCCAGATCCTATTAAAAACCTAAAAAAATTGCGTGGAACGAATTTGTTTTTCTGCAAAGTTATTGATTTTTTGAGAACTGGTAATCCTAAAACCTCTCAACGAAGCACATGTTAATATTAGCGCCAATCCTCGCAGCATTTAACTACTCACCAGCTGCTCTTCGGCTTGTGTTTGGATTTTTCCGGAGGGTAGATTGAGTGTGGATACTATGTGAGTATACTATGGTCTACCGGCCATGCATATAACCATGAAAAATACACACAGCAGCCACAAACCTGTTCTAGAAGCACAAATATACACTACCGCTCAAAAGTGTTTAGGCACCCCTTTTTCATGGATTATTCATACAGTATTATGTTTACAAGAAAAACATTATAATAAAGTGAAATACGTATTTAAAATGTGGTTCGGAAAGAGACGCCCATTATATAAGATGAGGATTACTCTCCATTACCTTCACTTGGCCGGATTCCCGGAAATTGTTTATTGCGATGAGACTACAATAATAATTCGTTTTCTGGGGAAAGTTATTTACCAGGCAAATTTTAGGTAATGATGCCTAAATGACCTTCCTAGGAGATTATAGTGATATCCTCAACTTATGGTCAGTTGCAGTGTGGTATTTACTCTGTTAACGTCATGAACCAAATATCGAGTGATAGATAGAATTGAGTACGAAAATGCGTGCGCTTATATGTGCGTACCATAAAAGTGGCATAAGTAATCGAGAAATTGCCAAAAAAAATGAAAATACCTTACACTACGGTCAATTATAACGTAAAAAAATATTGGGAAAGTGACAGTTATCTTAATAAAAGACGCCGTAGGTGACTGAAAGTAACAATATCCGTAGACAATCGCAGAATAGTGGTTCCCAGCAAATTAAATAGGCGTAAAACAGTCCCAGAAATCAATGCAGAATTAAATGTTTCGACAGTAAAACGTCGTCTACAGAAAACTAGGCTCTTCGGTCAGATTGCGATGAAAAAGCCGTTACTTTGCAAAAAAATAAGTGTAAACAACTTAAATGAGCTCGTAAATATAAGCATTGAGCCATAAAAGAATGGAATAACGTATTATGGACAGATGAGTCCAAATTTAAACTGTTTGGAACCCGAAGGCGAGTATTCGTGAGAAGATCTGTGGGTAAACGTGCCAAAGAAGCGTGTATTTCTGCTACCGAAAGCATGAAGGTGGTTCAGTGATGGTGTGGGGCTGTTGTGCTGGGTACATCATGAAAATTGACGGTGTATTAAAAAAAAGACTATCGTGAAATTTTGGAGAACCACGCAACCCATTCCGGAATTCATCTTTTGGATCAAAATGATCCAAAACATTCCTCCAAATCATGCAAAGGCTATTTACGCCATATTAAAGAGGACGGAACTCTCAAAATTATAGAATGGCCTCCCCAGAGCCCCGACTTTAATCCGATCGAGTAACTATAGGAAGAACTGGATCGGGAAGTACAAAAATCGCTTCCAACATCAGCTACTAACATGTGGAACGAATTGCAGTCATGTTGGACTTCAATATCACAAGAAACTCTGGCAAAACTTTCCAGCCAGAATGCTTCGATTGTGTGCTGCATTTATAAAATCAAGAGGAGGTCACATAGATGATGGCAATAGTTAAATTAATGCATGTGTAGATGTACGTGAAAAATAAATATTATCACATTATTTCTGGGTTTTCATTCATTTTTGCTGCTAAACAGAGTGTCTAAACACTTTTAAGTGGTAGTGTACTTTTGGGCTTGGCCTTTTTACGAAAACGTTTATGTTTTGGGCGCAATTCTTCATAATATCGCTGTTTATTTTTGGAATTCCTTTTGCATTATAGACGAACCTTTACAAAACAGAGTCCATAACCTCTGTCTCATCTGAATCTGCTGCAAGTTTGCAGGATGTTTTCTGGGTGATTGCTGCAACACGTGCGCAATATTCTTCGCGTCAAAATTTTTTTATTGTTACCAGATCAAATTGAATGAATGGTGGGGTAGAAAACTTTGAAATTTATTTTTTGTGATGACGTAGAAGGCACTTTCTGCAGATTATGTGAGTCGTTACTGCTGTTAGATTTATCCAGCATATGGCATTTCGATAAATAAAATTGCTGCGATTGCATATAATTATTTTGCAGTGTGTTCGAAATCAACTGACAGTTGATATACCTAGGGTTGGATAAACTACGGCAGGAAAGGGAGTTCAAGTTAAATAAACTAATTTGAGACGGAGACCGAAAAGACTAGAACCATAATAATATATGCAAAAAGTACAGTCTCAAGAGTATGAAGCGCCCTCAGGAGTATTTATAACACATTTATATTTACCTCAACTAGTTTTTTGACATCATGGTAATGCTGAAGAAAATATTGCAGTTTAGTTAGCTATTGTAAGATGTTTAAACTCAACAAATTGTTCGATAATCTTAACCAAAATTTCTGTATTAACCTGATTTAGTGATACGAATCCACTTAAAGTTTATATGAGAGGTTGGCTTGGCCGAAAACCAAAAATATCTTTATGAATTAAACTGGTTACCTATAATCAAAATGGAAAAACCAAACCGTCATAAACTATAACACAAATACCGGTATCGTACCATGAATCGAAGGTCTAAGTACGTAGGCTTTCTCAACTGAAGCAACTGATAACTTCTTGCCCTATCCTCTACTAAGATAATGAGAATAATTTTTTGAAGTCTAATAATTTCTTATTACATATTAAGTTCTGATTTTTCAAAAGAAAATTTTTTCTATTGGATTAAAGTAATCATGTAAGAAAGCCAAATAAAATGAATGCAACCTTAGTATGTTTTAACGTTACATTTCAGCCCTTTAGAACACATGTTACCAACTTATTATACCCTCAGAACTCTCTTTTCTCATTTAATTCAATTATCTACAGTTTCAAAGATGAAAGCTTCCATAATGCAAACTGCAGTACTTTCATTTTCCTTATTCTTATTCTTAGGATCGTTTCACTTTTTCTTCCAAGAAGATTAAGTACGTGCGTTCCATAGCACCAGTTTAAAATTATAAATGTATAATTTGTGCTCTTGTACCTCTTCTGTACTAAGTATCAAAAAATTAAATGCCAACATCCTTTCCCTCCTTATTTTCTTTTTTCGGAATAATTCCCTTTGCTCCAACCATGTATTGTTTAATCTGAAGTTGTTGGCCGTAGGATATTCTGAGTTTATTCCGGTAATGGAAGAAGCTTTTTCACGTACCTAAGATATACATGAGTTTATACATACTTGCTGAGTATATTTTGAAAGGTTTCTTTACTCTCTCTCATTAAGAACGTTAAGGATAACGTGACTATTTCATTGTTGTACTTCCTCCCTCTATTTTTTTTTTTTTTATTTCTAATGATACTGCTACTACTGTTGACGTTTTACGGCTGTTGCTTAAAGGATTTTTATAAGGACGTTATACGGATAAAGTACGCATTGTGTAGTCGTATAAATTGGCATGAGAGAAAATGTCCTGGAGATAGGATGCTGAATTGCAGAAGTGGATTATACTGTTTGGATTGGGACATTGTTGCATGTACGAAAGTAATATTGTATGTGGAAATAAAAGGTGTTTGTAATTAAATCCGAAAGATGATAATAAGGTTAATGAGTTGTACGAGAATAGAATTAAACGACTTCAAAGGATGAATTTGATATGCTCAAAGGCATTTTGGAAAGGTTTTTGTGTTGCTGATAATGTTACATTTGACTTTTAAGAGGCCAAAGAGAGAAATAGCATGCCAAAGGCAGTATTTTATTTTTAACGATTCAATTTAAACCCTTGAATTAAGATTTAGTTAGAAGAACATCAAATCACTGGAATGAGCAGGAACGAGCAACTGCACTGATTCTTGCTCTAAGAGGCCAAGCTGCCGAGCTTTTGCAGACGATCCCCGATGAATTGCACTCAAACCCGAATGCTATAATGTATGCGCTCGACATACGTTATGGAGACGATCATCTAAAGCAGATTTATCGGTCACAGCTAAGGCATCGGGTGCAGAAGTCTGGTGAAACCCTACAGCAGCTAGCCCAAGACATTGAGCGACTAGCACTTTTTGCTTACCCAGCCTACAACCCAGAACATCGAGATGATGCAGCGACAGAAGCATTCATCAGCGCACTAAAGGACCCGGAATTGCAACAAGCCGTGGGTTTAGCTCAAAAGCAAACGGTTAAGGACACATTGGCTTACAGTCTGAACTTTGAGGCAGCAAAAAATGTGACTCATACCACTGCCCGGGTTCGTGAGGTAGTGACAGACGAGTGCAGGTATGAGCGCGTGGAAATTGAGCGAGATCCACATGTAAATGGTGCGCCTAGATGCTGGAATTGCGGAGGGAATTGGCACCTGCAAAGAGACTGCAAGAAGCGAAGAAAACCGAGCTATTGTCCAGGGTGTGCAGCCAGGAGGAGGTCCAGACCGAGTCAGGAGCCCAGAATGGAAGCCCTTCAAACAGAGGGGTCGGGAAACATGTGAGAGGCAACTTCGTGGGGCAGAGGTTGGCTAGGAGGATCGATGTCCCCAGCACCACCATCACCGTGTCAAGACTACATCTTGGAGAAGCGGACTTATGCCTTCCGGGTCAAGTTGACGGAGAAGACCGCACCATAACAATCGACACTGGTGCAACCCAATCGATTATCCGACCAGACCTAGTGAGACAGCAACAACTTCACAAGGGCAGAATTTCCTCACTACGGAGAGCTACGGGAGAAACTTCACCTGTTCATGGAGAGGTCGACCTCCAGATACAGTTGGGAGACCTTGTGTTCCGACATAATTTTCTGGTCGCGAACATTATGGATGACTGCATTCTCGGAATGGATTTTCTGCGACCACGTGGAATCACGTTGGATTTGGGCAAACGTGTATTGAAATGGCAGAATGTCGAAGTACTGATGGAGGATCCTAGCTTCCAAGTTCCCAAGATGAATGTAGTGGTATGTACTGACACTGATGTACCGAATTCTGCCGAAAGCATTGTATGGGCCAAGCTTGATGGTGATTCTGGAGACCACCGATCTTATCTGATAGAGCCAACAAAGACGTCCACATTGCGCAGTTTGATTATAGGACGAAGCCTTGTAAGATCTATAAGGAACGGATATGTGCTGGTTAGAGTCCTTAACACCGCAGACTCAACCACGAGCATCAAAGCGGGAGAAGTCATCGGCAGCTGCCAGCCTGTTTCCACCATCACCTCATTGGAAACTACTCACGACCATCATTGGAAAAGGAGGCAAGACACAGACAAAGCCCGGGAATCCACGTCTGCAATATTGAAGCAGGTAAAATTGCCAGTGCAGCTATTCAAACGAGCCTCTGATCTGGTCCCCAAGTACAGGGACATCTTCTCAACAAGCCCGGATGGCCAAGGCCGAACGAGTCTGGTAACTCACGTCATAGATACACAGGGAACCAAGCCGATTCGACAAGCACCGAGACGTCTCCCTATAGCCAAACAAGGAGAAGTGAGTGCGCTGATCTTGGACATGGAAAAACAAGGCGTTATTGAACCTTCTGTCAGTCTATGGGCCGCGCCTGTAGTTCTAGTAAAGAAAAATGATGGCAGCACTCGTTTTTGTGTTCACTATAGGCAGCTTAACGACGTCACTAAGAAAGATAGTTACCCGCTTCCACGCATCGATGACATCATGGACACTTTAGCCGACGCAAAATGGTTTTCTACACTCGATCTCAAGAGTGGCTACTGGCAGGTAGAAATCAACAAGAAGGACCGAGAGAAGACCGCATTTTCAGTTGGGACCAGATTGTGGCAGTTTGTGGTGATGCCATTTGGGCTTTGCAATGCTCCAGCCACTTTCGAATGCCTGATGGAGTACGTGCAACGTGGCTTCACCTGGAAAACTTACTTGGTATACCTAGATGACATCATTGTCATCGGGAGAACGTTCGAAGAGCATGTGCGGAACTTAGAAGAGGTTTTCTCCTGATTGCAACTGGCAAATTTGAAACATAGTCCCGACAAGTGTACCCTTTTCGCAGCTGAAGTAAAATACCTGGGACACATCGTACCCGCAAAGGGGTCAAAACAGACCCTGAAAAAATTGAAGCCGTGAAAAGCTGGCCAACACCAAACAACAAGCGCCAACTACGAAGCTTTCTGGGTCTAGCAACCTACTATCGAAGATTTGTCAAAGACTTTGCCAAAAAAGCTAAGTGTCTCCATCAGTTGACCGACAAAAATTGTCCGTATGTCTGGTATGAACAATGCCAGATAGCCTTTGAGACCTTGAAAGAGAAGCTGTGTGAATCACCCGTGCTGGCATATCCGAAACCCGGAAAAATGTTTGTAGTTGACACCGATGCGAGCAACGGCGGTATCGGAGCTGTACTCTCCCAGCAGATCGATGGCGAAGAAAGAGTCCTCTCGTATTACAGTCGAGTTCTCCCAAAAAGTGAGAGGAACTACTGAGTGACCAGGAAGGAGCTATTGGCTATAATAGAGGCCACCAAGCAGTTCCCCAAGTACCTATATGGCCAGAAATTTGTTCTTCGAACGGACCATGCATCACTGAGATGGCTGCTCAACTTCAAAACCCCGAGGGACAAGTTGCGAGATGGATGGAAAGACCGCAGGCATACGACTACGAAATTGTTCATCGAAAGGGCGGAGTTCATGAAAATGCTGATGCCCTATCCCGCCGTCCATGTCCAGCTAACTTCAAGCATTGCCGACGGATTGAGGAAAAGGAACCGCTCGTTCATCTGCGATCGATAACGGCCGAATTCGATGAAGGTTGGTCATCGGAGGAGATTCGAAACGCCCAGTTAGCCGATGAAGACATTGGACCATTGCTCGTATGGAAGGAGACGACTGGGCGACCTGAGTGGAAAGACGTGTCAATGCATGGCGCAACCCTGAAAAGCTATTGGGCATAATGGAACTCCCTTCAGGTGGAGGGTGGTGTACTCAAGCGGAAATGGGAAACGGAGGATGGTAGCTCCTATAGGATGCAAACTATACTACCCAAAAGCCGAATCCACGATGTGATTAAGGAAATGCATGAAGGATCCCCGGGAGGCCACCTTGGTGTTAACAAGACCTTAGCGAAATTGCGGGAAAGGTTCTACTGGCTCCATGCTCGAGAAGACGTAGAGGACTGGTCTCGCAGATGCACAATTTGCGCTTCCGTCAAAGGCCCAAAGCGACGACTGAGAGGACAAATGCAAACATATAACGTAGGCGTGCCATTCGAAAGGATTCCTGTTGACATCGCAGGACCCTTTCCTGAATCCGATTGGGGAAATCGATATACGCTGGTTGTAGCCGATTATTTCAGCAAGTGGCCCGAGGTCTACCCCATTCCCAACCAGGAAGCAACTACCGTAGCTGAACAGCTAGAGTTAAATTGGGTCAGTAGGTACGGCGTACCTTGCGAATTACATTCAGATCAAGGCCGAAACTTTGAGTCACTAGTTTTTGGCGAAATGTGTGAACTACTGGGAATATGGAAAACGAGGACAACACCGCTGCATCCCCAATCCGATGGAATGGTCGAACGGTTCAACGGCACGCTAAATAAACACCTGGCCAAGATGGTTGACGAGAACCAAAGGGACTGGGACCGACACATTCTACTATTTTTGATGGCGTACAGACTTGCTAAACATGCATCGACGGGCCAAGCCCCAGCAAAAGTCCTTTTTGGAAAGACTATTCGTCTGCCAGCTGATACAAAGTTCGGAACACCCCCTGAGAAACCCCACACGATCTCGGAGTACGCAAGTGATCTAAGGCAACGGTTGAACCAGATACATCGGACCGTGCGAAATCACCTCGAATCGGTTACTGACCGCATGAAGACCAGGTATGATCTCAAGGCAAATTCTACTGGCTTCCAGCAAGATGACTTGGTGTGGCTATATAACCCGCAACGGCGAAAGGGTAGGTCTCCAAAGTTGCAACATAATTGGGAGGAACCATATCGAGTTGCAAAGCGAATCAACGACGTCGTATACCAAATACAGGAACATCGTAAGCCAAGAGCCAAAATGAAAACCGTGTACCTGGACCGTCTTGCCCCATAATGCATCCAGGGAGACTAGACTACAACTGGTGACACATCTTTTCGGGGCGAAAAGATCTGAGGTGGGGGCAGTGTTACATGTACAAATAATTCTGCGAGCTACTGTCGCAATTGTTTTCACAATAATTAAGAACATCAACAAAATGAATTTACTCGAAATCACGAGAACCCACCAAGCATCAACATCTGAAAGTGAGTCACTGCTCCATTCATTTACGCTCGCTCGAATGCTCCCGCGAATTCGCCAATGTACGAGAACTGGGTTGAATGACTACAAACCCTATATAAAGGCGAGCTGAATGAATAGGGGAATCATTCATTACAACCGCGATAGAAAACTGCGATACGCGAAGTACAGGCGATATGATTGTTTGAGTGTGAAGTGATTTTATTAGACAATTGCGATAGAAATTTATAAACAAGTGGAAGGTAGAATTTTTATGGTGAAAATCAAAGTTGTGAAATTGTTAGTGAAGTGATTGTGCATTTTTGACGAATTAAATAAACTTTTTTAATTTAATTTAAAAGACATTGCGTTTTCACTTTCCCGGAACATTAAATTATTGGCCGCGAACCATAACACGCGACAATATTTAAGATTGCGATTTCGTTTTATATTCCAAAAATAATACTTGCTAATATCACCGAAAGGATACTGCTCTATGACTTCGGTGACCCAAAAGCTAATGATAAGAGCAATATTTCAATTGGAAAATACAAAAAAAAAATTTTTTCTAGGAAATTATCGATGAAGAGGAAGGTGAGGCAACGTGAATTGTTCGCTATATTTTGTGAGACAAGCTCGACAAACTTAATTGTGCATATACATTTGGTGCGCTGCCAACGCTACCGCCAATATATGGCAAGTTGCCAAAGCAAGCAGTCGTATGATAGAGTAGCAGTACTTTCAGTTATATCCACAATAGTGTTAATATTTTCAGATTTGAAATATTGTTAATAGTCGTCAGTATTTCTGATGTTGAATTCAGCTAGCTATCAGACACATATTTTGTTTTATCCCATTTTGAATGACGTTACTGACAGTGTTCATATTATTTGAGTGAAACAACAAGGGTATAATTGGGATTTGTTATTCCTTCTTGCCCCTCATAAAGTTAGAGATCGAAATCAAAGATTTCTATCATTTCAGAGTGGTCAGAAACTCCAAAAGGAAGACAGATCGATGTAAATGGTCTGAGGAAGCGATATGGAATGCTATAACTGCTGTCTTAGAAAAAAATGGTTGGCTACACAGCAGCAAAAACATGCATAGTCAGACAGAGTACGCTTGAGATAAAAGTGAAAATTGCTCATTAAGGTATTGTTGCGTCCAATGTGCCGAGGATGAATTAGCTGATTACTAAAATATGTATATGAAAAGCAGACTATTTGGCTTAATAACTGATGTAATGATTTTCAACTTTTTAAGTTCGAACGCGGAACCGACCTCTCATCGGTTCTAGACGTTAAGTCTGAGTAGTGCCAACGGATGGTACCAACCGGTCAACCAATCCGTGCACCGTAACCCATTCACGCGGTGGCTGCTTGTCGGCCAGCTAGTTCGGAGAGGATTTCGGTCGCGGGTCTCCGAATGGGTGACGCTCAATTACAATATTTCAGCCACCTGAACATGCCCGTTTTCCAAAACGCGTTATCAAAACAAACCATACGGAGAAGAAACCTACTTTACGTTACTCCGTATTTCTTCTTATAACCAGTCAAGAATTCAAAATCTAATTTTTTTTTCGCGTTCCCGAAGTTTCGACGCGGTACCGAAAAGTATGCTACTCTAACTCAACCCGACGAAAACTACTCTAAATAAAATAACAAAAACAACAAAGGTACCGCGTACCGCGCGCGACACGAAACCGACCTCAACGGATTTGGCGAAACCCTACCCTCGCGACGACATACCTACCCTGCACTCTCTCTTCCCACTGAAAAAGAAAAACCGCTGAAAAGGAAAGTCGTGGTTAAATTTAGCAATTCATATCATTTCTTTTATTCAGTCAAATTTTTTTTTTTTTAGAAATTAGATTTTAAAAAGAATTGCAATCTAAGTTCTAACTAAAGATTCTACGGTAGGGAGAGTCAAGAGTATTCAATTCGTCTAAATCAAAACTACTTTCAAACTGGTAGTTTATCTCCCTTTTTAAGAATTGTTTTAGTATTACAAAAACTTAAACAAAGTATTACCAAAAAACTAACTAACCTTAGCATCGTTATTCATTTTCGGCCAATTTGAATCTTTTTTTGCTTTCGACTTCGTTTACAAAATTTCCTTAAAACTAATTAACATACTTTAAAGGAAACTAAAAACAAACAAACTATTTACTAAGAAATCGGTAATAACTCCAAAAACTTCCTCCGATGCATTAATAATTATATATTCTATTATAACACTATATGTTCTGTTTTCAAATGTTTTCCGTTTTCTTTACTCGTTGGAGATGGTTTCTCATTTTTTGTTTTCGTTAAAGTTTTTTTCTATAAGCGTATCATTCGGTGTTAATGACAACATTTTTGTATTAGTACAATAGTCATTATTAATAGTAATATTTCATAAATCTTACTGTGTTTTCATTTATTTTTCTTGCGCCTTTTTTTTTGTTATTTTATTTCATAAATTTCTTTGAGAATCCCGAGTATTTTATTTATTTGAACACCGCTGATAATGCTCACATTTCGATACTTTTTTGTTTTGTTTTAAAATATTTTGGAAACCCTTTTCTTTATTTTCAATTTTGCTTCAATATAAAACAAACGGTTTTAATGTTCTTATTGAACACGTTCAAAAAAAAAGTTTTGAAATGGAAAAACGAAAATATAGCTTGTGTGGGAAGATCGATCAAGCACACAAAAGTTTTTAGTTGTCGTTAACACTTCAGAGAACATGTGTTTCGGATGGTTGATAGTTCATAAGAGGAAAGCTGTATTTACATGAATATGTCTAAAAAGCCGATTTTCAAAACAGAAAGTCTAAGTCCAGGATGAACGAAAAACAGATTAATAAATGTAATGGACAAGCTCAAATCTGAGAAATTAGTGACTCAACTTTTAAATAAACGTATTTCATAACCGGGCTAAGTCTTCGGTTCTGTAAGTTCTATTGTGAAAGTTTGATTGTACCATACGGAATATATAATTAAATTAAGGATTGTAGACGACTTGAGCTCTTAAAACGCTATTGCTGTGAAATAAGGTTTAGCAACAAATCATTTGATTTCACTCTGGGAGGATTTTTCTAGAGTGAGTAATGCTTCAATCGTCCTGCCATTACCGAGGTGAACCGATTCTGAGATTTAATTAATATCAGCTTCTGCACCGTAATTCACTGAATAATGTATTCAAATCAATTCATCTTCAGAGTACTCGTACTACTTTGAAGCCAAAGCTCGGTTTCTTTGATCATTGGGTTCGATTTTGATTTCCGAAAAATCTTTCCTTTCTTCTTCAAAAGATTACGTGCTATTGTATTGTAATATGGTAATACTAACCAAATCAATCACATACCAGGTCCCATGTGGCTCGTGTCTGGACGAAGGCGGTCGCGAACAAAGCACGGTCGATACTTTGATGCGCAAATTTCATGAGTGGCACCTGCCGTTATACACCTTAGCATCTCTGACGTTGTTTATCCGCAGCAATTTGCTAGAGGGCTTTTCCGTTGTTTGTTTTTTTTAAAATAATTGTTACGACGCTTTGGCGAGTTGTATAACTGAATTCATACGTATAACAGGCGATACATCCTGCGATTGATTGTCATTTAGATATAGTTTGCGTTTACAAAGTGGCAGTGTCATTACCTCACGATCGGCCATTACCATTGTATCACTTTCAGGTGATGATGATCTATCTGGTGATTCGGTTGACGATGAACGAGGTGGAGTAAATAGAGGTTCCGCTCCAGCTATTGCTGCTTCAACACGTCGTACAATTTCCTTGGCTCGTAATGATGGTCTTCTTCTTCGAACCCAGGCGAACATCTCCCGTAGCGCACAACGGAACAACCCAACTCCCTCGTTGCGTCGGACTGTCAATCCGACAACCACCGACAAAACAGATGTGCGGAATGGAACGCCACATGGCGGCAATGTGCATTTCCATTTGTCGCCAGTGGCATGGTGTTTCGATGGCCACGGTGGAGGGGGCATTCCCAGATGGATATGCCTCAAAATGTGTCGGGGTTTTGATTAATATTATGTTTCAAATATTTAAATCCACAGATCTAAATAATTGGAGAGAAAAAAAATATTTTCTGCGCAACGATATCCGCACGAAAGATGAAATCCGCTTGCATTTCGAGGTCATACCCATCTGGCCGGGTGCAAGGGTTCGGGATCGGAATCACTTCGATTCCCGGGCGTAGGCATCAGATTACACTGACGATCTGAAGTCTTTAATGTATCACCTAGCAACTGAAAACAAAAAAGATCATCCATTCAATGATAAAACAGATAAAGCTTGTAAGAGTTGGTTACTCAGTTTTTTAAAACGTCATCCGGACTAAGCGATTAGGAAGCTCAAAAATACATCAGCAGCTAGGGCTGCTGATTTTAATAAAACTGCTGTTGATAATTTTTACAAATGATTATGTGCGATCTATGATAAGTATTAACTGAGTCCTGAACGTGTGTTTAACTTTAACGAAACAGGACTGTCAGTTGTTCCGAAATCAAAACGCAAAATAATTTCCCAGACTGCCGGGAGCCAGATGCGTGCATTGGCTTCAACTGAGCGTGGTCAAACCATTAAAACTGAATATTCTTTAGTGAAAGTATGTAGGTTGTACATACCTCCGACGCTGGTGTTTCTACGTAAGCAAATCAAACCAGAATTAATGACAAATGCTTCTCTGGGTACTTGGAGTGGGTGCAGTGACTCTGGGTTAATGACAACAGAACTATTTTTACAGTGGTTTAAGAAACTTACAATCTTAAGTGAAGCTGCCATTGATAACCCCGTATTGTTGCTTATAGATGGTCACTCCACGCACAAACACTAAAAACTTACAAGTCATCGATGAAGCAAGAACATCGATGAGTAGTCTTGGTTTTCACCCAAAACTACACATGTACTACAACCCCTTCATGTAGTATTTATGAAACGCCAAAGCACACATTCTGATCAAGCATTATCATCATGGTTTCATTCAAATCCAAGACGTGTTGTTACAACATATCAAGTAGCGGAATTGTTTGGAAAAGCTTTCATTAAGTCAGCAAACAATGTCCACTGCTATCATTGGATTTTCAAAAAGTGTGAAATCATACCATTTGATATAGTACGGTGTAATTAGACCTAAACCTCAACATCCAAAGTAAAAGTTTTCCTCCAACACCAAATTGCTCTACATAGTCCCCTTATTCTATGGTAAAAAGTTACACCATTTTAAGCTTCGGGTTTGGGGTCGGGGGGGGGGGGAATTTGAAAAATCACTAGTTTTTTTAGTTTTTCGTAAATATTTCAAAAACTAAGCGGTTTATCCTAAACATTGTTATATACAAAAATTTTCTACGTTAAATTTTAAATACGAATGGTCCTCTTCAAAATCACTCTAAATTGTACGATTCAAGAGTTACAGACGGTGTAAATGTTAACTTTTTCGTAATTTTGATAATTTTTTAAAAAAATAAGCTTCGTAAAAGAATGTTGCTATTTCAGTGGTCGGTGGTATGTTAGTGATAAGCCCTTGAAGGAACGACAACCTCACCACCTTATCAAGGGGCACTCTTTTTTAAGGGAAAAGAGGCTTCCACAGGCCTAGGCCATATAAACCTGTGGTACGGAGAAACCCACCCTGAACTTTCTACGAACATTGCAACATAAATTCACTTCTTAAGCATAAATATCTTTCAAATTTGGAATGTTCAATGTCTTTATTAACTTCACTCATCCTCCAGCACATTATCCTCCTCCTCTAGCTCGTCGTCTAAGATGTTATTATTGTCCATGTTATCACATGCTTGGCCTGAGCAATTGCTGCATATGCTAGTGCAGTTTAGACCACTCCTTCTGCATGCACAATTACGAACGCATTCATCTTTGCAAGTACACATTATAAGGGACAGTAATTCCTGGGGGGCTGCAGGACGTGCTGTTGTAATTGGTGTCAGGTGGTCGCCAATCTTCTTCCAACCCCACTCGAGTGGATCCTTATCTTCATTCAGCCACTGCTGTTCCTTCGCATAAAGCTTTTCCATGCAGCCACTCCAACCAGGTTTACATTCTTCTGGACCTTCTAACCAGGTGCCACTCAACCAAAACATATTAAGTGTTCGTCCATTTTTGTATGAAAGTGATGGTTTGTCTTCTAGGGAAGCAAGGTTTGTAGCGACTATTTTAGAATATCCAGATGTAGCCGGGGCTTTGTAAGTTTGCAAGTCAAACAAGCCTTTGTTTTCAACAGCTTGAGCAGCAACATTCTTTCGAGGTACATTTTCCTCAACCTGAAGAGCTGTTTTAGGTGTAATGCAAGCAATTCCACCCATGACGTGGAAGGTGTTATGACCATCTAGTGTGTGAACATTGTAGTCTGCATTATCGAACACGAATTGCACATAACCGTGACGGATCTCTCATATCTCAACACTTCCTGGTAAGGTACACAAACACCCATATTGCACAGGGTGTCAATCAAGACCTTCGAACCAAATTTTCTGTGTAACAAAACACCCGTTCCAAGTTGGGCTGGGGATAAAAACGATCTTGGACGAGCAGCGTGTATTATACTGTGACATATTGCTATTTTTTTCCTTTCCATAATTTGTTTTGCCCTCTGGATTTTCTCGGATGTTTGTCTTGTACAAGTAGGCTGAATGATTTCAGTTATCAAGACATTGAGCAACTCAGGCACCAGTTCAGATCCCCCTTTACGAATATCTTCAATTGTTGGAAACTGGGAATAGTCGTAACTTTTGGACTTTATCTCACGTCAAATAATTGCTGCTGCAGTTTTGATCAATCTCAGTTCCTCTGCTTCATTATCACAGTTCCGATTTTTATACCAGTTGTCTGATAAAATATTAGTTGATGCTCCAGAAAAACAAATCACACTTCTTTTTCCTGGTAAAACTGCAAAAATTAAACTATTACCATAACGCTGGATAAGTTTTCTTTTGAAATGTGTGACAGTATATGGCTCAACTCCATGGCTCAGACGAAGGAATATATTTTGTAGTTCTTCAAAGTCGTATTGACATTCATTGGTTTCCTCCAAATAATCACATAGCTTTTCAAAAGCGTCTTCTCTTTTGGCATCAGCACTAGACCCACCTTTACTTGTTGCTACTCCTTTTTCGGGCCGTGACGATCCTGGCTTTTGAAATGTCTGATAACGATGCCAGTGGTACCTCCCATCAGAACTTACGAGATCTATGACCTGAGAGAGCCTCACACTTACCTCATCTCCCCACTTGTCATGCCTGTTTTTTGCTTCCGTGCTGATGCTTTCAATCAGTTCAAGTTTCTGCACTAAACTCCACTTTTCTTGAGCAGGATTCCTGCATTTAGATACATCTACACACTTGCGACCACAAAGAAAACATAAGGCTTTAAAATCAAATGATTCACGTGGTATCTGTGCTGGAGGTTCTTTTTCCATTTCAGGTGGTTTTGGACGTAATATATAGGTTTGTCGACACTTACTATATACTTGAAGCGAATCATTCTGCAGGAACTTGGCTTTGACGCCATCTTTACGTATTTCACTGCACTGAATTATTTTGTCCACCGCCTTTCTAGTCAGAGTAATTAGTTCACCACCCTTGTCCTTACAAGGTTTTAACACACACTCCGCCATAACTAACACACTATCTCAAGTGATTTTCACATAATTCGCACGTTACTATAAACACCAACTATAAAAAATTTATAGCAAAACTGCACTAGAAGTACCACGCACAAACGTACTCAACTTGCCTCCTAAGACGACTGAAGAAGAATATCGATCGATCTGTGACAGTGCGTGAGGGAGGGGTGGAATGGAGGGGGCAGACAACAGGTGCAGAAGACAGAACCGCCATTGGTTGCGGCCCGCGGTCCAAGGTCACTATGATGGCTAACAATTATTTTTACTTTTTCAACCTTCTATGGTGCCTCTTAGCCTCTTTTTGACTATAATACTGTGGTATATTATTACTCTTTAATTAAATCATTTACTTATTTCTATATAGCTTTATTTGGAAAAAAAAACCTTAAAAATTATATCATTTTTATTTTTACACCGTCTGCAACTCATGAACCGTAAATTTTACAGGGAATATGCATAGGACATTTTTAGTTTAAAATTTCATGTAGAATATTTTTGTATATAACACTCTTTGTGCTAAACAGCTTAGTTTTCAACCAATTTCCAAACAACTAAAAAAACTACTAAATTTCCTACTTTTTCTCCCCCTCCCCCCCAAACCCGACGCTCAAAATGGTGTAACTTTTTACCAAACAATAAGAGGGTTATATAGAACAATTTGGAGTTGGAATAAAACTTTTACTTTGGATGTCAAGGTTAGGCCTTTTTTTAGGTTAATAACACCGTACTAATAGCACAGTTTTTACAGAAGCTGATTTTATTGCTACCAAAAAACAGACCACGGATGGAATTAATGAAACTCAATCTGGTTACTCACATTGGATTGATCGTCAAAATATGACCTCAACATTAATAAATGATACTTCTTTTATATAGGTTGATCCAGAATTAATTCATGTGCCAATCAAAAAGCAAACAACTTGTACCTCAAGATAACTTGGAAGTACCACGGTTATTACATCCTCTCCGTATAAAAAGAGTCTTGAAGATAGCAATCGAAAAAAAGATACGAACAAACAGAAGGATGCATTTACAAAACTTAAAGGAAAGAAAAAACAATCAATAAAATTACAAGAAAAGAAAGAAAAAATCAGAAAAGACAGTCTTCATTAGAAAAAGAAAAAGAAAACCCTGCATCTTTGTATTATGGAGAACTGCATTTGAAATCAGTAGAAGACTGCATAAGTTTCTAAATATGCAGTAAGAGGGCTCATTGTTTGCGTGCCGACGTAAAAACTGACGACGATGGTGTTTTTCACGTCTGCCAGACCAAAAATGAATAAATATCTCTGTTCGTTATTAGGTAGCCCATCTTGCCCTCGGGGGTACCTTGTCTTGCCTCAACTGTGGGGCAGGATGGAAGAAAAGGATTTTTGGGGCATTTTTTGATTTTCTAATGAAAATTTAGTTTTTATAAAAGCCACTAGTTAATGCTTGTATAAGAACTATTAGTCAGGGTATGAACCATTCTACTGCTGCAATCCGAATTGTATTGTACAGGGATAGGTAATAGAAAGAAGAGAGCCGAAAAATAACGGACAAGAGGATTAAAAATACAACCGCTGAGCTAACTAGACGGATTTTTGTATTTGTCCGCGAGTTTGTAAAGTTTTTTAAAAAAGGGCGATTATTTTTCGCTAAATTGCAAGACCTTTTACCAAAGAATATTTAAAATTAAATATGGCAAGCTGCTTTGAAAAACTGATGTTTTATTTATCATCAAACCTTCACCAGTGAATACCAGAGTTCTCCTCTAGGGTTACTTGGTAGAAGTTTATTTTTTCGATGTAAGGAATCAAAGACTATTTACACTTTCTTCTGAGTACCCATTTAAAACCTTCCTTGTCAGCTTAGAACCTAGAGAGGGAACCATTTGATTTGATTCATTGCTTTAGAATATACCTGGTTTAACTTAGCTTTGAAATGCCAGCGAGCTACAAGAATCCTTTTTCTAGCAGAAAAGGAGGGGAAGAATTATTTGAGTATTACTTTTTTTACTGTCAAGATCGCCTGAACATAATGTACCACATGGTTCTATTTATCAGCCGAGACAAGATCTCTCTAATTAAGTTATCCGGTGATAACTCTGCTCTCTCCATGAAAAATGTATGGCAAGCGTCATATACCTCTCTTTTGTGTGTAGCTAGGACACTCTGACAACCATGTTTATTCAAGAGCTGAATCAGGCATAAGTCAGTTTTGCAATGCCTTTGTTTTAGCCACACTCTGGTCAGTGATGACCCATGCAGTCCATCGCGTCCTTTTTGTTCATCCACAATATTTGCGAATCACAGAGTGAGACCTGTCTTATGTCGTGACCAACAGCCTCTCTATCAAGATCGTTTCTACGCAAATAGATATTTCTCCTCTCTATCAAGATCGTTTCTACGCAAGTAGATATTCCTGGACTCTCTAGCAAGGAGCTCAATGATATCACTCCTGCAATGAACTGTACTTGCGGCTGAGAGAGTATCCATATTAAAGATGCAATTCGCACCACCCGAAATCTCTGCGCCTGTGTTTGGCCTTTTTCTAATACTTTTTGTGGAGCACAAACCATACTAGACTCATTAAAAGTCGGCTTTATGTCTACCATTAGCCGATTCAGAGCCATTATGCCTGTAGCACCCTTGTTATCCATTGCCATAATTTGCCAGAGAAACTCAGCTTCAAGCGTATCATCTACTCTTGGTTTTGAGTGGACCAATACTTTCCCGATGCTGTACTGACTCTGCAGTGAATTTTGACTGGTTAATAAAGCCGTAAAGGCCAGCAGCGGGGTCATGCTGCCTCAGCAAGCCAAGCATTGGTACTCAATGGAAACGATCTGACCTACAGATGCGTGTATGCATTGGCAGGCTAGCGTCAGCGGTGTCATGGGGCGGGTTCTTTCCCTCTAGCATTAAGTCGCAATACAAGTCTTTTTTTTCTTTTTTTCGTGTTATTGCAAAAATAATTTTTTGTATATAATTCTTTTTATTAATTGCTTAAGTTTTTGCGTTCTTGATTCAAAAATGAAGGATTGAAAACCGGATTTGTCCATCGTGATTGGACGAAAAGTTTTAATGTAAATCTACACCAAATCTACAAAAATCGAACACCAAACTCTACTTTATATGTTCAGTAAGAAATTTTTTTTCAATATTTCCTTTTTAAGGGTATCGTAAAATATTTTTACAATAGCCTACTAAAATCGTAACCTTTTTGTCCATCTGTCCGTGTGTCATAGCAAGTTTTCTCTCAAACCACATAAGCTAGAGCGATGGAAGTTGGTAGGTAGATAAAAAGTGGTGCCCTCTCAAAAGTTGCAGTACCAAAAAATATTCATGGTCTTTAAGCGGGAACTCCCCAGTCAGGGGGTGAGCCTTGTTAGATACGCAATATGGGTACCAAATGAAAGGCCTTACTAAGAGCTTTCCAAAACAGGTTTTAAATTATAAGTACTTGCATGTAGGGGTGCAGATTGAGGGGTGATTTACGAAAAATATGTGTCCCCTCACCCGTTATGATTGGACATCTTTGGGCAGCAAATCCCGAAAAAATCAAGAAAGTAGGTATTTATGAGGCAACAAATACCTCAAAAGCCAAAACTTCACCAAATTTGTTAATAGTAAATTTCGTAAATTTTACGTTTTCATATATGAAATTCTAAAGTAACCCATTTATTTGTCAAAAACTTGTGCATAAATTTTCTAATGCATAACGCACGTTTTTTGAAAATTTCGTAAAAATGAAACAATTAAAAGCTAAATTATAAGCGATGAAAATTTATCAGTTACAACACCAATTACACGTGGCGCTGTCTAAATACACGTTCGCAAAGGACCCAAAAAATACAGATGTGTAAGAGTTTTGATGAAAATTTGAGAAATATTTAGTAACAATGGTATGCAATAATAGCAACTCAAATATTGAGGTAAGCGCACTGAAAATAAAATGGCGGCAAATCAAAATACATAAAACCCACCTATTATTTTTCCTTGCTCAATTCCTGGAAAATCTGTGTGCATCAAAATTTGATATTCAGACGACGTTGTTTTTCTAATTATTTTACAAAATCCTTCTGGTAACTACCGCCCTTATCGGGCCTTCGCTTCCTGCAACAAGCACCTTCAACTGTCTCATTTCATTGACCGTGTCCTCCAATTTCGAAATGCGAGCAGCGATGAGCTGTCTTTGTTTGTCGAGTCAGACCAGTGTTTCCTCGGCTTCCCCACTGGTCTCCCCTCTTTAGTTCCCCAATCGTTGCTTGTTCATACGACTCATGTGTCCAGCACATTGCAGCTTCCGCAGTCTTACGATCATTGAGACCTTCTGCTCGTCGAAAATTTCATACAACTCATGGTTGTACCGAATCCGCCATTGGTCCCCGTCTAAATTCACTCCGATTATTCGTTTCAGGACCCATCTTGCGAAGGCGTTCAATATGTTTACGGATACTTTGGTTAGGGTCCATATTTCACACCCATAGTACAGGTCTTACCACAAATTCGTATACTTGGAGCTTTGTTTTCTTGCGTATGTAGCTGGTCTGGCTTCAAGATCGTCAAAACTGAATAAAATATTTTATTTGCGAGCTGTATCCTTTGGCGTATTTCGTCTCTTACATTATCGGTTCTCGTTATTTTCGCACCTGAATATATGTCCAAATTTGCCCACATTTTCGATATTGTACTCGCTAAGTGTCATATTTTGAGTATTTGAGGTATCTTTTGTCAACTGCGTCATGAGCATTGTTTTATTCTCACTGATTTGTCGACGTCATTGTCATTTTGATGAGACGGACTAATCTAGCTGGGATACCAAAGCAAAGCAATATTTGGTACAGTACGTTACGACTATATTGAACACCTAGCATTTCTCGAGTACCTACTTAACAGTGAACAATTGATCTATTGTTGATCTACCTGCTCTAAAGCAACCTTGATACTCCCCAATGATACGGTTGGCGTACGATCCGATCATATTTTCTAAGATCTATTTTATACGCCGTACAAAAAAGCGATATGCCTCTTAGTTTTCGCACTGTAGCTTGTCACTTATTTTGTGTATAAGGAATATTATTGATTGGCGCCACTCGTTTGATATATGTTTTTATTGCCAAATGTGCTGGATGGCTTTATAGATGGCTTTCTGAACACTTCCACTACCAATTTAATAAGCTCTACTGGAATCTCATCGATGTCCGGTGGTATTTTTTTTTTTTTTTGTGCTTCATTCAGAGTTGTTCAGGGCAAAAGAAACTCTCCGGGAATATCTACAAGCTTCGATGTTCTGGAGCTGTGCAAAGGATTAAGGAAGTTCTTGAAATATGATGCTTATCTTTTTTAATCCTATTTTCATCAGCAATGATGCAGTTGATGTCAACACGAGTGTGCGTGGCTTTGGGCTGATCAACTCTTTTTCCGCTTTTCGCTACTTTACACGCTTATCTTGCGTTATTGCTCGCTGGACTTACATCGATGCTTCACAATTGGTTGTCATTGAATTTTCTTTTCTATGTTCTAATTATCTAATTCGCTACTCTTCTGAGGTTTTCATATTGTTCTCTCTTTGTCCTGGCTTTTCTGTCGAAACATTGTTTGTAAGCTGGATTTTTTTCATCTAACGCATTTTAGCCCACATAATTGAACCAACTTTTGTCCCAGGCTTGATGACTCATCGCCTGTTCTGCCATGGTCTTGATTGCCACTTTCACTTCAACCCATGAGTCGTTGCTTATTTTCAACGATATGTCTGATAAGATGGAAGCTAGCTGGCTGTCGAGGGTATCCACGAAATAATTTGCCACAAACGCCGTTTGGAATCTTTGGATATCAAATTTTTGAAGCGGGCTGGTCTTCGCCAAATACCATCTTTAACATACGATATCGATGGGTTAATTTGATCAAGTAATGATCTAGGTTCAACGTAGTTGGTTTATAACATGGTCGATTTCTCCTTCTTAGCACAACAGCCCCTCTCGGGCACTCGCTACCTGCAAATAGTGCCTCCAACTGTCTCGGCCCATTGACCGCGTCATCCAATTTTCAAATCCAAGCAACGATGAACTGTCTTCGTCGACCGAGTCAGACCAGCGTTTCCTTAGTTTCTCCACTGGCATTCCCCTTCAGTTCTCCCAACGAATACTTTTTTGGGTATTCGTTGTTCATCTATACGATTCATGTGGCTAGCCCATTGCAGCTTTCGCAGTCTTAGAATCGTTGAGACCTCCGTTTCATCAAAAATTTCATACAGCTCATGGTTGTATCAAATTCACCATTGGACCCCGCCTAAATTCGCTCCGATTATTCGCTTCAGGACCCGTCGCCCAAAGGCGTTCAATATATTTGCGGATGCTTCGGATAGGGTCCATGTTTCACACCCATAACATAACACAGGTTTTATCATAGATTCGTTTACTTGGAACTTTGTTTTCCTGTCTATTTCGCTGGTCTTCAAGATCGTCAAAACTGAATAAGATGTTTTATTTGCGAGCTGTACTCTTCGGCGCATTTCGTCTCTTTCATTACCCGTTTTCGTTATTTTGGCGCCTAAATACGCAAATTCGCTAAAAATTTCGTTACTCTATTCGCCAAGTGTGATATTTTGTGTATTTGAGGTATATTTTCTTGGCTGCGTCATGAACTTTGTTTATTTTCATTGATTTGTTATCCTACTGGTTTTGCTTCGCTGTCGAGTTGAGACTTCTTTGGCAGTTGTTAATGACCATGACAAAATGTTGATCTTGTCTGCATAGGCTACTACTTGGCTCGACTTGCATGGTAATGTGCCTCGTTTATCAACAGGTAGCTTCCTTATGACGTACTTCAGTGCCAAATTGAATTGCAATGGGGCCAGCCCATCTCCCTGTTTTAGTCCGATATTTGTGCCAAAGGCATCGGTGAGTTGGTTGTTGATGTGGACATGGGAGGTTGTCGATGTCATTGCCATTTTGGTGAGATGGACTAATTTGGCTGGGATGCCAAAGCAACGCATTATTTGGTACAGTATGTTACGATCAATACTGTGGTATGCTTGCTTAAAGTCAACGAAAATTTGGTGCACGTCTATGTTGCATTCCCAGCATTTTTCAAGTACCTGCCTGACTGTGAACAGTTGGTCTATTGTTGATCTATCTGCTCTAAAACCACCTTGATACTCCCCAATAATACAGTTGGCATATGGTCCGATTTATTTGCTAAGATTTTTGAACATAATATGCCTCCATAATTTTCGCTTTGTAGCTTGTCGCCTTTTTTATGCATAGGGAATATAATTGATTGGGCTTTGGTGATAGAACAAACTTCAACCTGAGTTGGTAGGGTGAATGAAACCTCTCCGCAAACATCTATACAATCCAATGTTCTGGACCTGTGCGGAGGATAAAGGAGGTTCTTGGAATATGATGCCTATCTTTCCTTAATATTGGTTTACAGCGATGATATTGCCGATGTCATCACGACAGAGCGTGATTTTGGGCTGATAACCTCCTTTTCACTACTTTGTATGCTTGTCTTATTTATTTATTTATTTATTTCTATTTAAAAGGAAAAATTCCAATAATAAAACAGATAAAATAATAGTACAGAAAATGAATTCAATAATAGCACAGCATGCAAAAAGCAAGATAAAAGTGATGAAAAAACAAAAATAATTCAAGAACTAGGAGAAAATAAATTAGAAAAATTACTGAGAGCTGAGAAGAAGACAGTTTACAAATCTTTTATAAACTAAATACGAAAGGGGGAAGAGTCCAAGCTGAAAGTCATCATGGTTACAAGGTAACCTGAGCATGGGTGAATGAAAATACACGAAACTACGTGCAAATAGAACATCAAAGATATTCGACGATCTTGTAGAACGCATAACGCGCCTCACAGGAACCTGGTCGACAAGGCAAGCATCGAGCAAACCACGGCAAACCCTGTAAAGGAAACATTCATCAAGGTAGACTCGACGTATTTCCAGCGAAGGAGTATTGAGGATAGCTAAACGTGATTCATAAAAAATGTAGGGAACCTGGAATTTCAGGAAGACAATCCTGGTAAATCTTTTTTGTACAGCTTGAACTTGAACTTCAAACACTTCAAATGAGGCGACCAAACTAGCGAACAGCACTCAAGGATGGGACGAACCAACCTAGAATATAATTTAACACAGGACAAAGGATCGGAAAAAATACAGGAATTTCTTAAGATCAAGCCAGAAATGCGAGAGGCTTAAGAACTAATTTCAGAAATATGAACATCGAACTTTAATTTTAGAGTCAAAAGTGACACCCAAGTCCCTGAATTGTATTAACGTACATAGGTACGATTTATTTAACGTAAATTGAAAGCTAATATGGCAAGAGTTATTAGAAAATGAAAGATGGATGCACTTAGAAACATTTAATGTAAGTTGGTTATAAGAACTCCAAGATAAAATGGCATTCAAATCATCTTGAAGCAAAGCACAGTCATCGATTGACGACACTACTTTGAAAACTTTGACGTCATCTGCATAAAGAAGGCAGGAGGAATTGATGACAACGGATGGTAAGTCATTTATAAACAGATTGAACAATAGTGGGCCCAGAATGGATCCTTGAAGATCACCTGAAGACGGATGGAAGGGAGTTGAAAGACAGCCTTAAAAAGATATCTGACTGACACGATTGGACAAGTAAGAGGATAACCAGTGGAGCAAATAATCAGGAACGTTAAGAAATTTAAGTTTGTTGAACAAAATATTGTGATTTACTGAGTCAAAGGCTTTAGAGGAATTCAAATACAAGGTTTCGACTTGGAGGTAGTCCTCCATGGCTTTTGAAGTAACGGTCATGAATTCTAAATCTAATTATCTTATTCGCTACTCTTCTGAGATTATCATTGTGTTTCCTCTTCATCCAGGTTTTTCTACCTAAGTTATCTTTGTACGCCGGTTTTTTTGTCTAACGCATTCTGGCACTCATCATCGAACCATTCATTTCTCTTGCGCCGGGCTTGATCTCCGATTGTCTGTTCTGCCATGGTCTTAATAACCACTTTCACTTCCATCCAGAGCTCGTTGCTTGTCTTTAACGATGCGTCTGATAAGTTGGGAGCCAGCTGGTTGTCGAGGGTCTCCGTGAAATTTTTGGCCACAGATGCCGTTTGGAACATTTCGATGCCAAATCTTTGTAGTGGGCTGGTCTTCGCCGAATATCATCAATACGTTAGTTTGATCAAGTAATGATCTGAGTTACAGTTGACTCCTCATCAATAGGTTAGTTTGATCAAGTAATGATCTGAGTTACAGTTGACTCCTCGGTATGTACGGACGTTAAGTATGCTCGAAGCCGATTTATTGGATCAGAACATGACCGATCTGGTTTTGTGTGCTGCCATCCGGTGATATCCAGGTCATTTCAAGAATGTGTCAATGCGGGAAGCAAGTCGGACGTATGACTAGATTTCTGCTACAAGCAAAATCGATCAGGCGCTAGCAGTTTTCATTTGTTTCATCGTGGAGGCTATACCCTCCAGTCGTTCCCCAATGAGATATGTCAATGCCAATTCTAGCGTTGAAATCACCTAGAATCATTTTTGTGTCGTTTGTAGGCAATGAGTTGGCTAGTCTTAGCAGGTGATTGCAGATCGTTTCCTTAGCTTCTTCGTTCTTTTCGTCAGTCGGGGCGTGAGCATTAATCGGCCAGATTTGGAAGAATTTCGCTTTTATACAGATCGCACACAACCGTTCAATGACTGTCATAAATCCCTATTCACAATGAAGGTCACTCCGAATTTTCGTTTTCCAATAGGCTTCCCACTTTTGAATATTGTATGGGATCTCATGTCTTGAATGTCGTTTCCAGTCCAGTTCGTTCCCTGGATTTTCGGTATTTTTAGTTGATATTGACTGGCCTGTTGTAAAAGGTACTTCACAGCGCCAGGGTAGTTCAGCGATTTGATATTTTAGGATCCAATGCCATAGTCCTTTTTTCGGTTGCGAGTTTGTTGCAGTGGGTCCAATCCAGTCCGAAGCCCTTCTGTAGGCTTCAAAATAGTGTAAGGGTTTCCAGGGATGGGGAGTTAGCCCGTTGCCCAATCTACATTTTTGGTGGCATGGTTATTACCTTGATTCCATTATCAGACTCATTTCCACCCTGTTACGCCCCCACAAAGTAGGTATAAGTAGGATTCATTAGCAGAGCTGCAGTTGTATTTACAGTTATTACATTTTCTCGGCATTTAATGTCCCATTATTGGGGAACCTGTAAACCCAATGTGCGACCCCGAAAGCATTTACTACCATTTAATTGGGGGTTTGGGATGCGAAATCATGGAAACTATGGGTTGGGGAAATAAGGGAGTCCCTCCTCCTTTCTCAAACCACCTACGATGGAGTTAAAATATATATTTATTCGTCAATATTTATGCTGTCCCCTTCAAATTAATCAATACACTTGTGCCAAAGCTTTTTCCAATCCTCAAAGCACTTCTCATAAGCACATTTCGGTATAACCTTGAGCTCTTCCAGCGATGCAGTCGTTTTATCCTCAATCATTGCATATCTCCGTCCTTTCATAGGTCTCTTCAGTTTTGGGAACAAGAAAAAGTCACATGGGGCAAAATCCGGTGTATATGATGGCTGAGGCATGATTGTGGTGTTGGTTTCGCCCAAAAACCTCTTGATCTTTGATCCATTTTGTTTTTTTATAGCAAAAAATCGCCAAGCATGCATAACACTTCTAACCGTTAAGACTCTCACAAACAAACTAAGCATATTATATAGCTGAAACTGTAAATATATGTTCGTGACGAGTGTACCAACATAAAAAATAAAAAACCGATTATTTTTTGAACACACCTCGTATATATTGCTACTTTATTCTGGCTTATAACATCCTATTTTCTGCCAATTTCCACCGTTTGACTAATTAACTACCAAAATCATTTTATTTTCTCTATTTTCAGTACTGGAGGGTGCGAACCTCATTCCTATGGATCCAAATGGTCTCAGTGATCCGTATGTTAAAACGAAGCTTACACCAGATGAAGCGGATAAAACCAAGAAGAAAACAAAAACCATCAAAGCATCTCTCAATCCAATATGGAATGAGACAATCACATAGTAAGATAATTTATATCCTTTTTTGCTGGCCGACACTATAATTGTCATTCAACGATTTAATAGCGATCTCAAACCGGAGGATAAAGACCGAAGGGTCCACATTGAGGTATGGGATTGGGACAGAACTTCCCGAAACGATTTCATGGGATCATTGTCCTTTGGAATCTCAGAAATCATCAAGGTAAGAAGCGTATTCTTAAGGTTAATTTTTAACTAAAATTTTAAATTGTAGAGTTCTGTTGATGGATGGTATAAACTTCTTACACAAGAGGAAGGTGAATTTTATAATGTTCCATGTACTGATGAGATAACAGATCTCTCCAAACTCAGGGCTCAAGTAAGTCCTTCTAACGTGAACCAAATATTAAACTTTAATCTGTATATTAATATATTCCCTTTCCCCATATATCTCACATAATTCTAGAAACCATCTACACGACGAGCACCACAACGTTCGGATAGAGAAGTACCACATAATGTCACTAAACGTGATATGATTCGAGCTTCAGATTTCAACTTCCTAAAAGTTCTCGGAAAAGGATCATTCGGAAAGGTGAGTGAGTAATAGGTTGAATTAGTTTGGTCCTGACCAGAGATTGACCCTGAAACGTATTTCCACCTTAAATATAATTTCATGGGATGATGATGCATAGTTAATTTTGATCCTTTCACCTTGATGTTCTCAGGTCCTTTTGGCTGAAAGGAAAGGTACTGATGAGCTTTATGCCATCAAGATATTGAAAAAGGATGTCATCATACAGGACGACGACATTGAATGTACGATGGTTGAAAAGCGTGTTCTAGCATTATCCGAAAAACCACCATTCCTCGTACAGTTACATTCGTGCTTCCAAACTATGGTAAGTGGTTGAAATGGACGAACTAATATACATATTAGGCACAAGCTGTTCTACATTTTTACTTTCCCTTTCCGTAACTAATTAAAAGTGTGATTGAAGCATTGTGGGGAGATAATCCCCAAAAAGGTTTCATCAAGCTTTGAAATTTTTTTCTTTTCAATGAAATTATTTAAATTTGCAACCTTGTCCTTTTTCAGGATCGTTTATACTTTGTTATGGAATATGTTAACGGCGGTGATCTTATGTTCCAAATTCAACAATGTGGTAAATTTAAGGAACCGGTTGCAGTGTAAGTACTTTACAAGGACTGAAAATGTCCTTTTACTATTTAAGACATTTTTTTGATTTTGCAGATTCTATGCAGCTGAAATAGCTATTGGGTTGTTCTTCTTACACAACAAAGGAATTGTCTATCGTGATTTGAAATTGGATAACGTGCTTTTGGACACAGATGGCCATGTTAAAATTGCTGATTTCGGCATGTGCAAGGAGGGAATTACTGGCGAAAAGACAACTAAAACATTCTGCGGCACTCCAGACTATATTGCGCCGGAGGTTCGAATATGGTTCCTTATTCTTATCCAAATAAAAAATTGCATATTCTATAGCTTTTCAATAAACGCAATAAATATATTTAAACTCAATTCCTTATCCTTAGATCATTCTCTACCAACCCTATGGCAAATCGGTCGATTGGTGGGCATACGGTGTCCTTCTTTACGAGATGCTGGTCGGCCAGCCACCCTTCGATGGCGAAGACGAGGAGGAGCTTTTCGCAGCAATAACTGACCACAATGTATCATATCCTAAGAATTTAAGCAAAGAAGCCAAGGAAGTGTGCAAAGGGGTAAGTACAACAATAATGCACTCACTCTCTTGCCGGTAGTCAACCCCAACTGCATTCGTATCTCACACAAAAGATAATATTATCTTGAAAATCCATTAAAACTTTTACAAAGTTACTTTCATCCTAATGGTATTATCACTCGATTCGATCTAAGGACCTCATCCTTTATCCTTGTACGTTCAAGAAAAAATGATTTATCGAATGGACAAGTTAACAAGAATTATTTTTCAAAACAATTTTTGCAATTTTCCACAGTTGCTAACCAAACAACCACAGAAGCGGTTAGGATGCTTATCCGATGGCGAGGAGGAAGTTCGCGCTCATCCTTTCTTCCGGCGTATTGATTGGGAAAAAATTGAAAATCGCGAAGTGCAACCACCATTCAAACCAAAGATTGTAAGTATTCAATTTTATTGTGTAATAGAGAGGAAGGGGAAGGAAGATTTCGGACAGTAGTTGCAGTGGGTGAAGATGTTTTAGGAACAATGTATCTGAAATTTTTAAATGTCCTGAAGCATAAATAAACTGTTTTTAGCAAGATTTGAAGAATTCAGTTGCAGTTTTATAAAATTTAATTGATTAGATGAAAATCGTGATGAAAGTTACTTTCACTCGTATATTCTAGATATTAAAGTGTTGCTCAAAATCACAATGTTTTTAAATGTAAAAAAAAAAAATTTTTATGCCAGGAGTAAACTCGGCTTAAATTTTATAAATAAATAAAAGATATCACCTTTGAAATGTTTTCCTCGAATACAATTAATAAAACGTTTATTACAATTATAGACCATAGTTGACTCTATATTTGAGACAGCCGTGCGTTTTACGTGGATATGTCTATTCATAAGTGGATATCGAGCAATTGAAAAAACAATACGAATTAATGTTTTAAACTGAGTTAATTAAGTACAAGTCGTTGATACGAGATTAAAATTACGTATGAAGGTTAAATCAAGATCCGTATTGCTTGGAGTCAAGATACGATACGATTTGCTTAGAGCTGTGGGGTGGGTCTGGAAATATTCTAATTGGGCTGAAACTGAGAAGTGATTTATTTTTATATATGTCGAAGCTTAAATCTCACAAAAGATGATTGGCATTTCAATGTTACGTTCCACTGCTGGTGAAATTTTCTTCATCTCTTGGAAACACCGAAGCAGTGATTGAAATAATAAAAATTAATTTCATTTGTTAATTTTTTTATGAATAAATGAGGGCGGTCCGATAAGTACTTAACTTCACCATCACAATCCAAAAGAAATTAACCATCGTGTAGTACATTCTTGTCGACGGCTACTGTTAAAATGTCAGCCAAATCGGACTCGTAGTTTTGTTTTGGTCGCGTGTGGAAGCGGGTGTGTCCGCAGATTTTAGAAAAATGGAGAAAGAGTAATATCGGTCAGGAATTCAATTCATGTTTTTGGAAGGGAAACCGGACAGCGAAATCAAAAAACGCTTGGACGCTGTTTCAACGCGGTCGCCCAGGTGCCCCAAAAATGACTACCATAGAGGATAACATGACAAAAATTTACGAGCTTGTATTAGAAGACCGCCGATTGAAGTTACATGAGAAAGACAGTAGGCATCTTAAAAGATCGCATGGGTCGTATCCTGAATGAAATTTTGGGCATGAGAAAGCTGTCGACACGATGGTTGCCACGTTTGCCCACTCCGGACACCAAACGCAACCGTGGAAATACTTCAAAGCAGTGTTTGACGCTGTTTAAGTCTAATCTGAAGGTGTTTCTGCATCTTTTCCTAACCGTCTACGAAACATGGCTCCACTGGTACACACTAGAGACCAAAGTGCTGTGGGAACAGTGGATTTTACTCGGCGAATGAGCTCCAAAGAAGGCGAAGGCGCCCTGTTGGCCGGAAAGGTGATGGCCACCGATTTCTGACATTCATAAGGTGTGACCTGCATCGACTAACTGGAGATGGGTAGACCCCAAGAAAACGTATTTTTCAGACGGATTAAAGAAGTTACAGCATCGCTGGGTCACGTGTATCGACCTAAGAGGAGATTATGTTACGATATATATCGCCACTTTTCCAAAATTTTGATTTTTCTTTTGTAGACAAAGCACATATCGGACCACCCCCTATACAGCTGCTAAGAATAACTCAATTTGAGCATTAATTCGTATTGTTCTTCAGATTGCCCGAATACGCTTATGCATGAACGTAACCACGTTAAACTTATGGCTGTATCAAGGATATAGTCAAACAGGGATTTTCTCTTTGTTTTCTATTTATTTGAATTTATAGCGGTCATATACACCGTGACTAAAGGATAGCACTTACATCAATACAAAGTAAATAGAAATCGAATTTCACAACGAGCATCTCACCATTCATCTTCTGCGCTCAGACGAGCTCAGGAACCTCCGCCCAGATCTATATTAGTGGTAGCAGAAGTTCAAGCGGTTATGTTCAAATTGCCCCAATGCTGGCAAAACAAACCCGAATAGGGGTTCCTCGAGAGAAGGCACAGTTTCACGCAAATAAAATCACAAGCGATGTGGCGCATTTCGACAGATTAGTCTCCGAGTTAGACGTGTCGATCATTATCCAGGTAGCGGACGGAAAACACTTACCATCTGCGACGGGAAAATACGAATCGCTCAAGTCACGACTGTTATCCGCTTTCACGCTCAAGGATCACGAGTGCATACGCCAACCATTACACGGCTTAGAGATGGACGATCAATGACTATTCTATTCTGAACACAAATACGATCAATTGCCAGAAACTTCATATCTGGTACCATGATGAAACCCCTGTGGCTTCAATGACTCCCTGCACATGTACGTTCGATTTTGGTAAGCTCGCCACTGTAGCAGACCGAATCGTTAGCTACGGTGCAGTCGACACAATAACAGAGGTTCACTCTCAAAATTACGCACAACCTATCATAATTTCCCATGTCGATGACTTTGGCGTACAAATATCAGAAATGCAAACAGAGATCAACCAGACCCAGTCTGAATTAAGGGGTGATAGTCTAACGTGCAACCAATGTAAGTGCTCATCACTCCATACAAAAGCCCCAACTGCAGCCCACGAACAAAAGGGCAACTATTGTTTTTACCACACGAGTTTCGAACTGGTTGCCAGTCGCTGCCAGCAACCATCCCATTTTCAGACCGAGCGGTCGGGAACAATTTTGGATCATTAGCTCAACAGGCGAGAGCTAATGATACTTTTAAAAACCACCTGGAAATACTCAATCCGACCTCGCAACTTAAATCTTTAACCAACACTGGTGCAGATGTGTCTGTGCCCCCAAAAACTACGGTTCAGACGAAGTGTAATCGGGGTACCTTCAGATTGTTCGCAGCAAATGGCTCACGGAACGACACGTACGGAAAGAAGACACTAAAGATGTCATTTGGATTTTGGTGCCATTTCCAATGTCAGTTTCATATTGCGAAAGTTTCGCACCCGATCATAGGAGCAGATTTCCTCCAACATTACGGTTTTCTGGTGGAAATCAGAAACCGACAACTGTCTGACCCCTACACTAAAATTGCAGTTGAAGCTTGGAATAACACGCTCCCTCATGACTTTTTCTCCAGCATTAGGAGAAACTCTCCATATTATGAGCTCCTCGAAAAATTCCTGACTGTAGCTAAGCCCTCCATCACTACGAACATGATAAATCACTCAGTCCACTACCACATCACTACCACCGGTCCACCCATAGCCGATCGACCTCAGCGACTGAGCCAAGAGAAATATAAAGCCGCGAAAGCGAAATTCAAATTTCTACTGGATAAAGGATTGTGTCGCCCGTCAAATAGTCCTTGGGCAAGCCCCCTGCACCTCGTCCACAAGAACGATGGCTCTTTGTGCCCATGCGGTAACTACCGTCAATTAAACGCCGCCACTGTCCCAAACAGCTACCCAATGCGCCATATCCAGGATGAAACGTTTGATTTAGGCGGCAAACGCACTTTTACTAAAATTGAAGAAGATGATATCCCTAAAATCGCATTAACAACTCCGTTTGGCCTTTATGAATTCACGGCGATGATATTCGGCCTGCGAAATGTGGCACAATCCTTCCATCGTTTCATGGATCTGATACTCCAGGATCTTGATTTTTGCATCCGCTACATAGACGATATTTTGGTAGCTTCCAAATATGTGGATCAACATATGAAGCATCTGCGCCTGGATTTTGAATGCCTCGCCAAGTATGGAGGGATAATCAACATGAACTATAACAAACCAGCAACAATTAAGGAGCTTGGTCGATTCTTAGGCAGCCAGTATTCAAGTGCCATTGAACAGCTATTTTATCTCAGCCAAGAAGAACGACAAGGCACCAATTGTCTGGAGCCCGGTAACAGAGAGAACTTCCCAGTCGTACAAAGAAAGCTTAGCGGATGCTGCACTATTAGTACACTTCCAGGCAAACCAGCCACTCAAGCTTGCTACAGATGCATCAGACACAGCGGTCGACGCAGTGCTTGAACAGACAAATGACTACCACTAGCGTTTCATCAACAGAGGCTTCCAAAAGCAGAAACCAAATACAGTGTATATGACTGCGAGCTGCTTGCCATTTACAATATCATCCACCGTTTTCGCCATTATTTGGAAGGCGAAAAGTTTCACATTCTGACAGACCATAAGCCACTCAGTCACAATTTCGCACAACCGTCTAGCAAGACATCACTACGCCAACGCTGACACCTGAGCTACGCGTCTCAATTCTCCACTAACGTACGATACATCCCAAGAGAGTCCAATAAGGTCGCAGATGCCCTTTCACGGATTGAAGTAATTTCAATGCCGGGATCAATAGATATTAACAACTTTGTGCACGAGCAGGAACTGCTCGAGGCCCATCGTTGTTGGATCAGAACATGGTCGATCTGGCTGTGTGTGCTGCCATCCGGTGATACCCAGATCATTTTACGAATGCGTTGATGTGGGAAGCAAGTCGAACGTATGACTAGATTTTTGCTGCATGCAAAGTCAATCAGGCGCTGGCTGTTGTTGAACATTGTATGCGATCTCATATCTTGAATGTCGTTTCCAGTCCAGTTCATTTCCTGGATTGCCACTATTCTTAATTGATATTGACTGGCCTATTGTAAAAGGTCCTTAACGGCGCCAGTGCAACTGAGTGATCTGATATTCTAGGCTCCAATGTCATAGTCCATTTTTCCGGTTGTGAGGTCGTTGCCGTGATTCCAATCCATTCCAAGGCCCATCTGCAAGTTTCGAAACATTAAAAGGTTTTAATAATAATATCAGTATTTAATATACGTCCGTACAGGACGAAATCTCAATCTAGCGAGAGATTAGAAAATCTCTGTATCCACCATCTACTTGCCGCCCCAGCGGATGACCCTGCAACGATTTAAAGTCAGCACCAACATTGAACGCGTGTCGGTCCCTTGTGACATTAAGGTGACATCGTTTCACGAAAATCTGGATACACAAAAAATGCATGCGCTTCTTGCTCGTCGGGTAAGCCTTCAATGTATTCATGTCAGCGGGTTTCTATACTGAGCAAAGAACGTTGTAAAGGAAAAGTTGTCATGATGGTGGACTTGCATGTTCCATTTCAGATGAAATCAAACCATGCACCAGGTGCGTTAGCCACTCCAGGTAAGTTGGCAGCTTCAGGTGAGTTAGCGGTCGGACATTAGTCCTTTTGAATTCCATGAACGCTGGCTTGAGTCACTTAATTGAGATATTAATCTGGAGATTATTTTCATCGATTTTATACAAGAGGTCCGACAGCCGCTGGAAAACTTGACGAGGTCCTAAATAAGGCGGCAAAAGCAGCATGTGGTGTACATCCCCACGCATGAAAAAATTCTTGCAAATATTACGTTTTTTATTAACAAAAACTGCTCGGTTACCAATGCGGGACGCCAGCACAAGCCAGAAATAACTTTCCGCAGGTTGACGAGAAAATTGTGCGACTTGATCGTTGTATCGCTGGTGCTGATCAATTCTCCAGGAATAGATAACGTAGTTCCACAAAGTAACTCCACACATGACGCATTTATATGTTCCTTATAGCTAGTGTATAGCCCTTATAGGATGGATGAGAGAAAGTACTATCACAGTGCCATATGATCGTGGCCTTCTATGTACGCCGTCAGCGCTCGACAATCCCGTTTGATGCAGGATGGTAGGGTGACGTTATATTCTTGGATCTTTCGAGTAAGCTGACAAGACAAAACAATGATTTCAGCTGGGCGCCATAATCCGTCTCGACGAATCTCGATGCGATCAGCACATCATCGAGATACTATACGCAGAAGTTGAGTTCCCGGAGAACTTCGTTCATGAAGTGCTGAAATTTCTGCGCAGCATTACGAAGACCAAATGTCATCCTTGTGAATATAAATATTCATAACGGAGTTGTCACTACCATTTTCGGGACAGCCTCTTCTGCATTTGGAATCTGATGAAACGCATTCAACAGATCGGTCTTTGAGAAAAAACGCTTGCCACTCAAGTTTATGGAAATATCCTTCATCCGTCATATAGAGAAAATATCGGGAATCGTAACGGCATTGAGGTGACAATCATCTCCGCAAGGATACCAAGCTCCGTCTTTCTTTGGGAACAGATGCAGAGGGCATGCCCAGGGACTCCTGGAAGGTCGACCAAATCCTATATCCAGCAAGAACTGGAACCCTTCTTTTGCTATGCGTAGCTCGCTTTGGTTCAGTCAACAAGGCCAGTCTGCCACCAGGAGGCCCATGGTCGTAATAAAATGCTTTTTTGGTGTGCAGGGGTACGTATGGATACTGCAGGATTTGTGAGACCTGGGCATTCTTTGAGTAGCGATGAGTATGGCGAGCTCCATCGATAGTCGAAACGGACACTTGCGAATGCTGACTGCCCTTGCTTGATGCGGATGCTTGGTCAATGGGATCCAAGGGTTTGCCGCTTCCGAGGTCCATGAGTAGGCCAAAATTCTTAAAAAAAAACAGCGCTTAAAATGGGACGCAATACTTTGGCAATACAAAAAACCTAACAAAATTAGCTTGGAAGGTCCAACAAAACAGTAAGGGTTCTGTCACCGTATGTACTAATGATCATACCGTTTGCCGCAAACAACTTGTAGGAAGATGCATTTTGGAGGGGCCATAGACGTGAAACCAGACCGACTCAGATATCCGCTCCCATATCAACCAGAAACTTTAGCTTCGATTTCAGGACAAAAAAAATTTCGAGGCGACTTTTTCAGGAAACATTAGATGTCACCTTTTGGGCTAGAAGCTCGACTCGTTGTCCACTTTTTGGCTAATAAAGAAACATCGCGGTTAGCACTGCCATAATGTGGCACGAAAACGGTGACAAAAATAACATATTTGGCTGCATTCCTTGCATGAGCTGCAACCGGAAGAACTGCTCTGCCGAGACGTTGCCTGACATCAAAACTATGTGGAAGTTAGTAAGAAATGCGGTGACAGAAGCAGCCAAAGAGGTGTTGGGGCACCAACCAAAGAAAATTACGAATGAGTGGTACGACGAAGAATGCAAAAAAGTGGTTAAAAAAAGTAACCAGGTACACAAAGAATACATCCAGTGACTAACTCGGTCCAAAGAGGAACATTATAAAAGCCTTTGACGTCAAGCTAAAAAATATGCCGAAGAAAGAAATGACTGGCCATTAACACCAAGATCCAACAGATAAATAGAAACATGAGCTTACATGAAGTCATATTGGCGTACGCCTCTATAAAACAACTAAGAGATGGCTATACAGGAAGCAGTACGGGACCTCAGAAAAAACATGGCTCCTGGAATAGATGAAATACTAGCAGAACAGCTTCAGAGCGGGAGTCTCCATCTAAATAACCTTTTGCATCAATTAATATGCAGAATATGGTCAGAGAAGCAGTTACCAGTATAATATGTCTTGTACATATAAAGGGAGACGAATTAAGGTGGGAAAAATATACAGGCATTGCTCTACGGTGCACATCTTATAAAGTGCTCTTCACAGTCATAGAAAGAAAATGAAAGCTGTACTTTGAAGATATTATAGGAGAGTATCAGGGAGGCTTTTGAAGGGGATGGTCTACCATAAACCAAATATTCTCAGTAAAGCAGGTGCTCGAAAATTGCTAGGATTACAACATCGATGTGCACCAACCCTTTGTACACTTCAAGCAAGCATATGACCATGTCGACAAAAATGCGCTGTACAAAATAATGCTTAACTTTGGCGTCCAAAAAAAACTAGTTCACATGATTAAGGTCACGATGCTAAACGCCGAGTTCCAGGTCAAGGGAAACGGTGAACTTCCGGACAACTTTATAACGGGGTCAGGCTTAAAACAAGGGGGTGGACTTACCCCTATTCTCTTTAAAAATGCGCTGCAACACGTCATCAAGAAGTTATCAGCTGAAAACTCGGGTACACTATGTTCAAGTCCACAAAATTGGTAGCATATACTGATGAAATCAATATTATGGCACGGTCAATCTTAGATGCCAAGGAGCATTTCTAAGTCTAGAATCTTAAGCAAACCGAATTGGTCTAAAAGTTGTTGAAACTAAAACTTGATTCATGACTCAAACGAGGAAGAAAAGTCCAGTTCGACAAAACCTGATCGCGAGCGACTACAACTTTGAAAGTGTGGATATTTTATCTACCGAATAGAAGAGGCATCAAAAAGAATGGGATTGGATGCCACACAAATACTGCAACTAAAACCTTTTGCTCTGAACTTTCTAATCAAAGGTCCAGAGTGGTGCGTAGGCAAAATAAGCTCCGCATTTAGAAAACACAAGTCAAAACTGTGCTGTAATATGGGAGTGAAACATGGTAATATAAAAAATTGAACCTTGCCATTATTCGTGATGTGCAACATCATTCAAATGTCTTCCAAGGGCCCTCTTACAGGCCTCAATCCTTTTGAGGTAATTTTCAATCACTTTTCGGCACATTTCCGGCAATATCTCGGCCATAATTTCACGAATATTGGTTTTCAATTGCTCAAGATTTTGAGGATTGTTCGCGTAAACACGATCTTACGCATAACCCCATAAGAAGAAATCCAAAGGTGTTACGTCGCAGGATCTTGCGGGCCAATCGACATCACTCAATCTCGAAATTACGCGTCCTGGAAATTTCCCTTGCAAAAGTGCTCGATTAGCCTGTGTTGTGTGGCTTGTGACTCCGCCCTGTTTGAACCACATGTTCTCCAGATCATAATCTTCAATTTCTCTCCCAAAATAACCGGTTAACATCCGTCCATAGCGGTCAGAATTGACTGTAATGGCTCTTCCTTGATCGTTTTCAAAAAAATACGGGCCAATAACACCACCAGACCATAATACACATCAAACGGTCACTTTTTCCGAATGCAAAGGTCTTTTTGCGATCACCTGAGGATTTTGAGAGCCCCATATGCGGCAATTCTGTTTATTTACGTAACGAGCCTCATCACTTAAAAAAAATTTTGTTCGAAAAATCGTTATCAATGGCTTGTTGTTCAATCACCCAATTCGCATACATTCTGCGTTGTGTATGGTCTTGAGGCTTAAGTTTGAGTGAGTTGAGTTTTGTACGGATGAAGATGCAAATCCAAATGCAAAATCCGCCACAATGAGCCGTAAGACAAGCCCAAATGTGGAGCACGTCGAGGATTCGACAAATTCGGGTCTTCCTCCACACTTTGAGCAATGACAGCGATATGTTCAGCAGAACAAATATTGCGATGATGCACAGGCCTTGCAATATCAATAACCGATCCAGTCTCTTCAAATTTTCTCACTATGCTTGAAATTGTTTGCTGTGTAGGTCGATTATGTCAACCGTAATCGGCTCGTAAAGCCCTAAATGTTGATACAGCAGAATCACCATTTTTATAATAAAATTTAATAATTTTCATGCGTTTTTTGACTATTAACGGTCCATATTTCTAAATGGCAAGCCTTCAACTAAAAAAAACACACTTTGGATGACATTTAATTCTGACAGATGTCAAATGGCAGAGTTATACTTTCCTACCACGAAATAGATAACCCTGTATTAAAACATATTAACCAAATTCTGTGAAGACTTTTTATTTTATTTACGATTAACATCGTGCGTTTTAGTTGGACCACCCTTTACAAATTTCCAAGCAAACGGTTTCAAAGTCCGAGGTCAAGTGTCATGAGTTTCTGGCAGTACGTTTTAATTGGATAATTTTTCTCGGCATATAGCTCTGATTCCCCTGGAGTGATGTAACTTTTGTCCCGTGGCAAGGCCAAAATGGCGGCTCCAGCATCGATGAGGAAACGAGTTCCGCTTTTCTGAACATGGATTATTAGTCGGCCGTAATTTGGGGCGACGAATTTAGTTTCCCGAATCCGCTTTATCATTGGCTATCTACTGGCATGGCAAACGACTATTCCGCGCACGCTTATGGAAAAAACAAAAACCGTCATTGGCTCGTGAATTTGATCGGCCTCTTCTGGTCCTAGGTCTGGAGCGTGAACGGTTTCGAATACGCAACTCTAGGCGATCCATTCGTTTCACTAGTTGAGTTAAAAAGTCATTCCGTTAACTCTCTATGGACTGCCGCAACACCGGAAGGCTGCTGAAGTTCGATCATCAAATCCGCCATTTTCGCCAATTTGGCAATGTTTGGCTCGCCCGGTATTGCAAGTACGACACCAATATTCTTCGGGAGTTGTCCCAGGAGCAGCGATCGCAGCATTGCATCCGTTACTTGCTTCCTTCCAGTATTGCGAAGATCCTGTAAGTAATGTGAATGCTTCCTTCCATCCGAATTCGGTCCTTGTAATAAGCGCCTCAACTTAGACTCAGTGGATTCCTTAAACGCCTTCAACGTTCGTTGCTTCACTGCTTCGTATTTGTTTTCAGCTGGCGAGTTTCGTGTGACGGAAATGACGTGCGGTAGAATATCGGCCTCTGCATACTCAATCACATATTTGAACTTGTTTCGTCCTGTGTCATGTGATGCGTATGAAATGCAGCTTCAGCTTGGTCGAACCAAAACGCTGGATCTAGCTTTTAAAACGTCGGGATTTTTTGTTACCCTTGATGCTTCGACAAATAAATCACTTGTTGAAGGCCTAGGTGCAATTGGGGAGTTTGCGTTTTTAGGAGTTTTCAGTGTCTCTTTGTTAGTTTTGGTAGCCATTTTCCTTGGCGTCACTTTGCGAACTACATTAAAGTACGCAAGTCTAAATTTAGCGTTTATTTTCCACCCGATCACTTTGGGATTAGTCTATAATGTGACCGCAAAACACAATTTTAAACATAATAATGATTTATTACCCACACAAAATATATTAAACGGCTGAAATAATTTAGTCGCGGCTGTAGCAGGAAGAAGGAAATCTTGTACTATTGCTGCTTTCAGCACTGTTAGCGGTGAACACCGTAACTTTATTCAGTAGTAGATGTCTCAATCGCTACAAAAATATGTTAAAAAAGGATTCGTTGGCACTTTTTTATTTTACTGGTCAATTTTCTACGTAATTATTATAATTCACACGAACAACTCTATAATTGATTGATCAGGGCACAATGAATAAAGCTGTCTTGCTGTTGAACTTAATACACCTTCGCTGAGATTCCTCCTCAAGCCCACTTTACTTGAATTTTTCAATCCACCAACTAATTTTCAACTAAAGGATTCTTTCTCTTTTTCTTCTCAAGAATCTTTTGAATTGCTATCTATAGTATATGGACACGAAACAGTCGTCTCTTGAAAGTATTTGTCGGATTTCACCAAAATTTTGAAATGCTCCTTTCCTTGTCTCAAACTCATCATTTCACTGCCCCGGCGAGACCAAAGCTATCCCCGGCCCAACTCTTTTTTCCGCCTTTTCTAAATCACCTGCCGTTAAAATTGAACGCATTTCGAGTTAAAATGTCCTCCAACCCCGTTCTCTGTGTTAATTATTTCAATCTGCGCCGAATGCAACATTTCCAATTACATGTATAGTATGTTGATTTTCATACAACCATACTGGCAAAAAGTATCCGCATAGCTATATAACATACAAATCATCATCTTCTCAGAAGTGCTATCATTTAATAAAAACTAAAAAAATTTCGCTCGAAACAATTTGAACCCACTATCTCCGTGCAACCTCAGATTGGCAGTCACGCGTACTAACACCTATACTACGCAGCCGTTGATGCTAGGTAGGTGAGTAATCGCAACAGTTGCTAACACTCCATTGGCCCACTAGACATTGGATAATCGAGTTTCAATTGAAGCAATGCGATAAAATGCTTGCATCAAAATACTGCAATGGGCAAGCTTGTAAGCTTAAATGGATAGAAGCGAGGTTTTAATTATTTATGATTGTTTTCCCATTGCAATGAATGAATAGGAACAACAAGAACGATAAAAAAAGTGATATTTATTTATTATGGAAAGGAAGGTAAGATTTTTGTTAATTGAGATAGTAAAGAAAATTGTAATAAGCAATAATAGAGGATAGTAGGGAATAGGAAAAAAACATATTGTATTTTCAAAAGAATGTGAATATATATTACAAACCAATGAGCAAGAGAATGCCGACGACGGCCGGAATTCGCAACAATCTAATAATAATTTTGTCATGAAGCTGTTAATGTACAAATCGTCCAATATTACTGAGTATGTTTTTCACTGCATTGAAATCAATATTATGCAATAAATTAATTTTACGTTAAATAATATAACTGTACAACTTTTTGTCCCCAAACCGACTAAAAATCTACTCCTCTCTTTTCTATAATTCCAGAAACATCGTAAGGACGTATCCAACTTTGATCGTCAATTTACATCTGAAAAGACCGATCTAACGCCAACCGATAAATTATTCATGATGAATTTGGATCAGACAGAATTCGTTGGATTCTCCTATTTGAACCCGGAATTCGTAACACATATCTAAAGTGAAATAACATTGTACACTACCAAGTACCAATAGAAGACCTTTCAAATGATATTTAATTATTTAAACGTATTATCAGCCTTTATTTCTCAATCATATTTTACGTCTGTGCCAATCTTTTTGGTAATCACTTGAACAAAACAAAACTCCAATATATTTCCTGATATTAAAATGAAATGAAAATTTCTTCAGATTAGATTCTTAAGTAAAAAGAATGAATTAAATCGATATAATAAGTGAAACAGAAAATGAAATCTCAAAACAAAAGATTTAATAAAAATTAAAAACATTTAAAGATATTTCTGATAATACTATTTTCAAAATTAAATTTATCAAATAATTTTATTTTAATTTTTAAACCTAGAAAAAAAAGGAGGAAAGAATGGAAAAAAATTGAAAAACTTTATTAGAAAAATATTAAATTTATAATTGTTTTTAAGCAATTTGTTGTTATAGTCGAATTAGATGCAACAAAAAGTGAAAAAGAAAGCATGAAAAAATATCATTTACTTTCTCTAATATGTGAATGGTCTGATAATCAAAACTCAGTTATGCCTTCATGTTGATGATTAGTTTTAAATAATACTAAACAAAGAAAAAACTACAAATTTAAATTCGTCTCCGATTCCAATTAAGTATTGCTTCTGTTTTTTCAACATAAGCAAGAAGGTATTGTTATTTAATTGATATTTATTGTTGTTCATATTTTACATTTTACATTAAATCTCTATCTATTAAAATATAAGATATAAGCGACCAGTTAGAAACAAAATATACTGCAATATTTATTTATTTCAAAACGTTAATAAAAATGATTTATCAAAAAACGAAAATTTTTAACTATTTATTTTATATTTCTCTTTTCATATGTTGGATTGCAGCTTTATTTTAATTTTTCTTCTATAAATAAAAATCAATAATTTCATTGATATTGTTTTACTCTTTGAAATTTCGCTGAAATTTATTTTCGCTCGTATTTTACTATATTTGCATATAAGAGTGCTTTATATTTAAAAAAAAAGAGGTAAATAAATAAAAAGAAATATAATATAATGGGGAATTTCTACGTTTCATTAATGTATAGGTGTTTGAAACAGAATCAATGTCAGATTTCAAATGCAGCTTTTTTTAAATTTGAAAAATAAAAACAATATAAGGAATGCTTTTTATAAATAAATCATTCAGTTCCTTGATACTAGATTGTTACTGTTCAATGCAAAATAGAAAAATGGTTAATGATATTAGCGGTTTATGAAGGATTGTGGTAATGTATTAAGTAATAACAGCCGTGGAAGTTTTTTATTATTGAGCTTACCATTTACATTTAAAGTTACTTCCTCGCGTATCCTTTTTTTTTTATTTTGCGCATATTTTCAGTTATTTTTGCACAAAAAATTCGTTAATTCACGACATCATTAGCTCTATTATTAACTAAATATTAAGTTGAGTTGTAAAATTATGATAAACCTCGATTTAATTAACATAAAACAGTCCATATAAGGAATCCGTCTATTTTTATGCATATTTTTTGATTAAAAGCAGAGCGTGTTGATATGCTTACCAACGAATCCAGGTTACTTTCATTTAGGCCCTTTATCCTTTACCTTTTTTGGTAACAAGGCAGATTCCACACTTACAACGGGTTTCTCTATGTTGATTGTTATATTTCAACTCAGTCTACGGTTCAGTTTGAGCTCTTTCCCTTCCAGCCTTTTTTGACAACCAAATTTACTCTAAGTTTTTATGCTTCGCCTCCTGACAGGCTCTTCCCTCTTCCTTGTGGATGCTATAACTACTCTGCTGCTCGATTTGGTACTGCCATTCGTCTAATGAATGACCTGCTCTAGTAATACACACTTCTTTCCTAATTATCAACCCAGCAAAACATATAGTACTAGTGAATGCATTGCCCAACCTTTACTTGGAGATTCATATACCTCTGGTCAGTAAGAATGCGTGTCTGTTTCCTCTTCATAAAACTTTGCGTCCGTCATACCCTACTCCATACTCATAACTGTACGTTGCATATATTTTTCTATTGTCATATTACTCCTTACCAATCACTTTGATTGACAGATGATTAGAAATTTATCAACCAGCTCATCCTTACCTTTGAGCTAAAGAATAAGTCTGTAAAACACCTTAAAATTGGGAGTAAACAAGCGATTCCCACTTATATAGTCAGCTTCCATGTGCCTAAGCTTTGAGGAGCTTTCAGTTTACATCGGGAAAGCTCTTGAAATGCAAAAGCTCTACAATTTAGAAGACTTTATATCTAACACTAACGTAAGTGTATCAAGCCCTCCAGATGAAATTTGCATTTGTAGTCGTCAGCCTACATGTGGCAAGCTCCCGTCAGCTGTCAGCTTACATCGGCAAAATCAAATGCTTGAATGGCGTAATATATCCTATATTTCACATGAAAAAGGTGCAAACCACATTCCTTGCATGTTTAAAAATCACCTTACATTGTTCACCGTACATTTACACTTTTCAGAACAGCTAAATGAAACACACGTTCAGCTCCTTCCACTGACAGCTAGCTTGAGGAGGTAAACAAATTCATCATCTTTTAACTTTAAATTTCAACAAAACATGAATAAATGTAGGAACTAAAAGGAAATCACTTCATAAGAGCGCAACGATGTTCTCCGCAGACCATTTTGATTTCACTTTTGAAATTTGCTTCAAAACCATACAAAACTTTTCGTCATAAACCACCACATAAGTTAGCAAGAAAAGTCAGCCTACATGTGGACATGTATGTGGTAGTTGGGCTTTCAGGTACATGGCTTATTAAACTGTAGTAAGGCTTTACTTGTATCGCATAATTTACCACATATACAAAAATGATACAACAAAGTGCCTACACTTTTCCTAGCAGCTAAATCACACACATGTCCAACATCATATGTTTCTATTCACTGAGAGCAGAGTTGTTAACATTGAACAAACCACTTTTAATTTCTTTTTCAACGTCTCTTACAGTGAAACGGATATCAAAACTGAAACAACTTGCACTTCAAATGGAGCAATACTTTATTCTCCACGGTTAGTCCGCGTGGTGTAGTGGTTAGAGTGCTCGCTGAGTAAGCCGAAGTTCCCTGGCTCAAATCCTGTTGGTATCACAATTTCTTTCGAGTGATTTTTTTGACGTACTATAACCCCGTTCAGTTATGTTACGCACTGGCTCAAAATTAAAACGTGTCGCAGCTTGATGGACACATATACGCCAAACATTGTTTTAACCGTATCATCTTCTCGAGTGCTGATACATTCGATCAAGATAATGAGATGCTCGAGCTATCTCTAAGCGAAGGCTCAAAAGGAACTGCAGTGCTAAAGTAAAGTGTTTTTCATGGACTGTCTGAATTTCAAATCTAAAATACTTCTCGACCCCATGTAGAAAATGAAATTTTTGTCGAGACTTCTACAAAGCTTCATACATAAGCATATCATTTTTCAAATAACGTTTGCCTATATATGATCTGGTATATGATAGTGCCCACTTCATAAGCCAAAAGTCTCAGTTTCAGTCCCGTTGGTGACAACGAGATGTGTTTTGAATGATTCTTTGGATGGACCATTAACCCGTTCAGATATGATATGTACTGGCTTAAAAATAGAACGTATCGCAGCTGAGCAGACGGACACACGGCCAAAGTGAGGTACTGACCACATCACCTTCTCGAGTGCCGATAGCTATGATCAAGCTAATTAGAAACTCTACCTATCTCTAAGCAAAGGCCCAAAGGAGGTAGTGAAATAAAAATAAAGTGGTAGTCACAACTTGTTGGGAGCTTTTACCATACCTAGGTCTTGATGATATTCATTGCGATGTTTTGCAACTAACGCCAAAATTATGATACTCGAATGAATGATTTAGTATTAATATGGTATTTATGAATTGAGTGGCAAACTCAGGGAGGCAAAGGCTGTTTACGCCCAAAGGGCGGGACTTCGATTTGTGAAAAGATTTTGAAGTACCCACTAAATTAGTAAACAACTCTCCTCTCACCATGCCCTTCAGGCAATGTACCTCTTTTGCTACTACTACATGCACCACCGAGTTATAATAATTCCTTTTCTAACGGGAAACGAGAAAAAGAAAGGAATTGCTGGAAAAGAGACCATTCCAACTTCAATGCCTCTAAGCGTTCACCTAAGCATTTTTTAACTATCGGAAATATAATCTGCAACATTGTTACAGATGTTAACCAGTCTAAGCTTTCATCTGGCTGCAATATCTTTGGAGAGGTCCTCTATTTCACGCAGCTACCTGCGCTCACCTTTTGCATGCAAAAGATTTGTGGCAGGCATCATTTTTCTATGAAAATATCCCTCAGCACTGAAGAGCAGGCTCGGGTGAAAATCAGTTTTATCATGCCTTTGGTTGGGTCACGGCCTCAGATCAGAGATCAAGTAACTGGTTCTCTTTCTTCAGAGTTACTATCTACCACCATCATTTCCACACGAGTATATATTTTTGCACTCTCTAGTAAAAAGGGCATTACCTCTAAAATCACCAACAAGAAATACCGATATAATTTCCAGCATTTTTGTCTTTGCACATAAGCTAGCTGAGGGCAACAATCTGTAGCTCTAATCAGTACAGCAACACAAGCTGCACTATACTTCTCAAGAATTACCTCCTTCATTGGTTATGTCCTCCTACGTTTGCCAAAGTTAACTCAGAGCTGATGTAGCCATATCAGTCGTTGCAAAACTCATTATAGAGTCCATCAGCATCCCCAGGTACGTTACTGCTAGTTAAGAACCTACCAGTCCTCCACAATACTGAAAGTCCTTATTCTGGAGATTCTCTCCTTTATTAGGGTGTTCATTTCGGTTTTCTGCAATGCTAGGCTAAATGCACGAGCAGTAAAGTACTTCTCATTTGGCGCATTCGCATACCTAGCTTAAGTTGCTCATACCCTACTTTTCGTCTAGCTGATTTGACTTGCCTGATAAAGGTGGGGTGAAAAGTTTCCAGCCTGACCAAGAACAACGATGTTTTTAAATTTTTTTTTGCTTCATTTTTCAACATAATCTCCATCAACACTGATGCATTTCTCATAACGGTGCTCTAATTTAGTTATACCAGTTTAAACGCAGATTCGTCAAGCTCCTCAAAATACTGATTTACAGCTTCGATAACTTCTTCGTTGCTCTTAAATCTTTTACCGCCAAGCCATTTTTTAAGGCTGAGAAACAGGTAATAGTCAGTGGGAGCTAAGTCTGCAAAGTAGAAAGGATGCGGCATCAATTCAAACTTCCATTTATGGATTTTGAACATGGCAACAATCGAGAAATGCGCTGGTGCGTTATCGTGATGAAACAAAATTTTTTTCTTCGCCAAATGAGGTCGTTTAATTTGCACCTCGTGCTTCAAACGTTGCTATAGCTCTGCGCAGTATTGACCAGTGATAGTCTTACCCTTTTTAAAGTCATCAATGCTTATAATTCCTCTCGCATCCCAAAAAACAGTAGCCATAACCTTGTTTGCCGATAAAATTTGTTTTTGCCTTCTTTGGATTTGGTTCCCTTTTTCCAACCCACTGGTTTGACTGTTTTTTATTTTCAAGAGTGTGGTGGTGGATTCAAGTCTCATCAACAGTTATAAATCGACGCAAAAATTCGTTTGGATTACACTTATACAGCGCCAAATTGTCGGTAAAAAGGTTTTTCGAATCAGTTTTTGGTCGAGCGTTAGCAAACGCGGCACCCACCTTGCACACAGCTTTTCCATGTTCAAATGGTTGTGCAAAGTATTTCGCACACGTTCAGCTGACATTCTACAGGTCTCAGCTATCTCATGCACTTTCAACCTGCGGTCTTCTAATGATTTTTGATGGATTTTATCCATCATTTCTGAAGTTGTGACCTCAACGGGCCGTTCTGAGCGAGACTTGTCAGAGGTGTTCACACGACCCATTTTGAATTCAAAAACCAACTGCTTAATAGTTAAATATGATGAGGAGGAGTCTCCCAGTGTTGAATCCATCTCTTCTTTTATTTGTTTTGGTGTAAAACCTTTCAAATAGAAGTATTTGATGACAGCAAATTTTTCCAATTTTTCCATTTTCACGAAAACAACGGAAGTGTCTCGCGCAATTTGCTCGCAAATGCAAACTAACGTTGTGATTGGGCTGAAACTGTACATACAAGTTTGGTAGGAATGGTGCTGTAGGACGCCACTCCAAAAGTAGACCTAGTGCCGCCATTTCTTGGTCAGACCGGAAACTTTTCACCCCACCTACGTAGTGTACCGACCACAAAATTTTCACCTGGCTTCGGTCGTAGAATCGTTAGTCCAATAGTACTCATGAAGTAAAGCGCACGTCCAATGATCGATGCCTTGAAACGAAATCACTATTGGCCTTACTCTCAGTTTGTACGCTCCTCACTCCGATATCTTCACGTGGAAAAAACTATTGCTCTACCCTTTAGATATTTTTCCGCTCTCTTGCGAGGAGAGCATCATCTCTGCAATCACCAAAACCACTCACTCAGAAACTGTCTATATGCATATTAGCAGTGTTTCCATCTTTGGACATGAGCCAGGTGTTTTTGGTATAGTTCCTTGCTGCGAGCTTCAATCTAAAGCTGTAGTATGTACAGCAACATAAACTGCAAAAAATCCTCACGAGACACGTTCTTGATGGATTGCGTCCTCCTATGTTAGCCATAAGTCACCTCAGAGCTGATGCGCACAAAGTAAACTTATTAGCTGTTGCACTGATTTGCTCAGAAAAAAATCAGTTTTAAGTCTATCAGCATAACTAGATACTTTATTTCTGATTTCGATTCGACTAGCTTCTGATAGTCCTTACCTTGGAAATTCTCTTCTTTGCCAGAATGGTTACTTTGGTTTTACGCAGCAATTTACATTTGGCACGTTAGCATACCTAGCTTAAATTGCTGATTTCCAACTCTGCGTCCTGCAGCTAGTGCCACAGAATCATCCCCTAGCCAATCAGGTGTGGCTCGACTGGTAGCTCAAGTCTGAGTAGCTCGTTGTGAGAAAAGTTCCAAATGTTTTACGCAGAATGGATTCTTGTACAACACCCAATTGATCTTCCATCCTTCACCAGCCCTGCATTGTACTGTAGAGCAATCTCTGGTAATTCAGATAATCCCTTCGAATTCACATCAAATATTCTGGAATTTGCAAGGAATCTTCCAACTTTTCCAGAATATCCACCCACCTAGTGAGGTTGAAGGCAATTCTAATATAAATTTTCCCAATAGTATTACCAGTTGCGTGGTATGGCTATATGTTTCCACCATTGGACCATGCTCACCATCCCCGCAATCACTTCAATAGCAGAGAACTCTGCTATAGAGCTATACGACTTGGAAGATTGATCCACATTAGCATGAATCGTGTCTGTTAGGTTCCCCGTTTTAGGTTGCCGAACACTTTCCTAGGTGTTTCAAGTATATATAATGGACGAAATATAGACAGAGAATCAGAATTCCTATCCCTTTGCTGATTAGTACGAGCCTTGTTACCTTTCAACGTTCCAGGAAGATCCTTCCCGTAAGCAAGCGTTGAAGATACTGAGCCACAAGTGAGATCAATGATAAAAGACGCTGCAGCATAGCTGAGATGTCATCTGGTCCCGGAGAGGTCCTTGTTTTCTTAGACAGGACTGCCTTCTCCAGTTATTACTGTAGGTTGCCTCTGACAGCATGTGCAGGAAAAGTACCTATCCTATCTCGCCCATTTTTCTGCGTTATGTAAGCAGAACCGTATGTAGGGCATTGAGTTCTCACATGACCAACTTGTAGCCAAGGCCACATTGATCTCAGTTCACGCGCTCCACAAGGTCTTGCTATTGATTATTCTAAGCCAATATTTCCTGGCTAGCTTATATGATGCTAACCGAGTGCATATCTCATCCCGTTTCTACACCCGTTACCACAAAACCCTCTCCCTCATGTGCCTCTTTAAGTGGCCAAAACATTTAAAAATTGCAAAGTGAAACGTCTGGGCTATAAAGAGGGTAATCAAGTGTAGTGTAATGCATTTCAACCAGTTTCAAAGTTATTAGAGCTGCAGTGTGGAGTGCCGCATTGTCATGCAAGAGCAAGACGTCTCGGATGAGTTGACGATGCCTTTTTGACTTATATGCAGCTTGAACCTTGTCAAGAAGCTCACAATAGTAAACAATGTATATTGTGCGATGATTATGAAAGAAATCAACAAGTGAAACTTCTTGAGAGTCCCAAAAACTATTGACATCGCTTACCAGCTTACAACTAAGTTTTGGCTTGTGATGGTTCTAGTTTTCTTCTCCACTCCATAGAGGTCTTTTTTGACTTGGAAGTATAGTGCTATCACTTGTTGCCATAAAAGTTCATTCTTTATAAGCTATGCTTGTACTTGGTCCTGAATTTCACCTGGTTTTACTCCTTTGTTCATTAAAAGCTTAACTTTGATGCGTTACGCAGTCAAAGGATGAGCCTCTCTTTCACTCATTGTGATAATAAAAGAAACTGGTCGAGCAGTAAGATTCACTTTGAGTCATCTGGACCGATTTTCTTCTAGCTCTCCTGTCCTGAAACTCCACTTGTTTTCAACGTGCTTTCTAAGACCTCAAAAGTAAAAGGCTTGATTTTATTTGAATCTTATCTTCACCTGCCAGTTTTCCATTCCACAGTAGATATCTCAGTAGCAGTATGCCTACCATCAGCATATTGATGAACATCCCAGCGTCCATTCTGCCAATATTGCACCAATTATTGGAAGGCCAGGAACTTGCATATTGAAAGACACTACCATGGATCTTGAGTGAAATGTACTGAGGATTACTGGTTGAATAGTCTTTTAGTACTCTCCAATTGTGTACCCTATATATTACGCTCTCCAAGGCGAATATCACGTCGGCAATGGTTCCTTTACAGCACCAAAGGTAGAAAGTTAGCGTATTTCGAGTGTTTCAGTTGCCGTCCTGGCCACTATCGATGACTCATTTTCCTGTGGATCTGTTTGAGACTGGACCGATTCAATAGCTCTAGTATTGAGACCTTCCCTAAACAGTATTCAGCATGCTCCAAAGCATTGGCATGAAAAGAAGATTTTTGTTTGCTGGGAGGTGAAGGCTATTTACACCCTGAGTGTAGAGCTTCCAGGTATGCAAGATATCTGACAACCCACTTAAAACGTCTCTTGTCAACCAGAGAACCTGGTCTGAAACTATTTGACAAATCATTTCGGGTTAAACATAGTTTTGCTACGCCAGCAGGCACCTTCAAGTTCGATGATTCCTTCTCTAGTGGGAGAGGAGGAAGAAAGAGGGATTGCTAAAAAAGTGATCCCCAATTTGGACATATCTGACTGCTGTGAGCCCTCTTTATCTTTTAGGACTACCCGAACATAATGCGTCACATTGTTCATTTGCAAATCGATCCAAGCGTCTCCTGAATCAGGCTATCTGGGGAGAGCTGCCTTGTTTCCTTTAAGAGTTCCCGGTTTAGCCTACTCCATCTTGTGTATGAAAAAAATGTGTGATGGGCATCGGCTTTCTCACCTGCCCAAAAACTACAGTCTGGAGGCCGCGACTTACGTATCTTGTGCAAATAAAAATGAAAACACCCATTCCCACTTAAGAGCTGTGTCAGGTGAGCATGATATCGGTTCATTAGATATGCACTAAAGAATGTAGTGCTTACATACTTAACTCACACGCAATCACCTCTTCGTCCATGGCCCTGCACTTAAAAATGAACACAGTTCTGAGCCCTGATGGTAGTAGAACTAGACTTGCTGGGGTGCCAAGCAGGTTGGCTTCTATTCCAATGCTATTTGCTGTGCAACAGCAGGTTGGCTTTCATGTACCTCACGAGCTGTTTGAACAGACCGAGCGTATCTATGTAGCAATGTAGTTTTACCTGCAGGTTATAAAGGTCTAGCCCTTTCTACTCACTAATGGCTGCCAGATATGAATTAATTATCCTTGCAAAAGATGTAGAGTCCTTTTTTAGTGTACTTTTTTCTTTTGTTTCTTGTTTTACCGCAATCGCAATACAGGTAGCTCCAGAACCCCTTGCAACACACTTAAAACATAGTAGCGGAACTGGTTTTTGCCGTGTTTTATAGTAACCCAGTCGACTTTATTTCTGAATCAAAATATCTGCCAATTTAACAATTGACACTTACTACCTCCTGCAGTTTGCATAAGTATGTGTTAGCTTCATGGCAATAAATACAGGAAAGCCCCATCTCAATGCATTCCCATACACAACTGCTCCCACAATGCAGTCAGTATCGGTGGTGGCTTTCGACCCAAGTATACCTCTGACTATCCTGCAGAAGGTATCCTCTTCTATAATTATTGCTCGAAAGACAAAAAGCAGGATACCAGATTTGGTTGGTTTGGTGATTGAACCGAGGTATTTTTATGGCCGTCTCCATATCATCCAGCTCAATCCCATTGCAGATATCGCGCATCAGGTCTGCCTGCATTGTTCTGTCTATAGTTTAACCAGTAACTCATCTGCAGGGGCTTTACGTCAACGTCATGTCCTCAACATTAAGCTCATTGCCTCTATCACTGACATATCTGCATATGTAAATGGGTCTGTTGATTTAAATATTTGCTTTTCTGCAGGGATTTTACGTCTTCTTTAGTGTTACGCTTTTCTTTTATATTCTTTTTTGCCGTTTTTGTCCCCCTAGATCTGTTTCCCTTTACGTCAACGTCATGTCCTCAACATTAAGCTCATTGCCTCTATCACGAACATATCTGCATATGTAAATGGGTCTGTTGATTTAAATATTTGCTTTTCTGCAGGGGTTTTACGTCTTCTTTAGTGTTACGTTTTTCTTTTGTATTCTTTTTTGCCGTTTTTGTTCCCCTAGATCTGTTTTCCCTTTTTTTTGTAGCCTTCTTGCCACCTTTGAAGCGACAGGACGAAAACTATCCCTGGTAACTGGGTTACTAGCTGTGGTGGGTAACATTTGTGTTTGGTATTTTTACAGGAGACACTTGAGTGAAATTAAAGTTTTTAAGCCACTACCTTCTTAGAGAGACCTGTCATACATAGCTGCAGATCCTATCAAGGATATCTTCCAGCTTCTGAACTCTATTCCTTAACGCTTAGCTCAAGTTTTTATTGAATGAGCATACACACTTCACATGGCATTTTTTATAAGACACTCTTCCTCTACTCAATTTTTCAACATGCCCTCCGCCACTGTGAGTTTTTCCTCATATTCACCACCCGCTTTTGGCTACTGTAACTTCTTGTCATCGCTAGAAACGATATGACGAACGTGACATCTTCATCTTGGATATGATATTATGCTTCATTGTTTGTGTTGTAGTTGTTGGTAATAGTCCCCTAGGCGAAATTTGCATTTGGAGCAGTCAGCCTTCTTGTGACAAGCTCCTGTGAACTATCAGCATACTTCGGCAGAAGCAAATGCTTGCATACCGTAATCTATGCTATGCTTCACATGAAAAAAAGTACAAAACACATTGTTTGTATGCTTAAAATTCAACTTACACTGTCCTCTGTATACGTACACTTTTTAAAATAGCTAAATGAAGCACACGCTCAACTTCCAATGACAGCGAGCTTGAAGAAGTCAACAAACTCCTATTCTTGTAACTTTTAATTTCAGTAAAACATGAATGGACCTATGAGCTGAAATAAAATTCACAGGAGCGCTACGATGTTTTCTGCGGACCGTCTTGATTTCACCGTTTAAATTTCCCTTGAAACCATACAAAACCTCGATTTTTGGTGGCATTTTCATATTTCTTCATATACCGCTCTATAAATTTGCACAAAATTCAGCCTACTTGTGATCGTGTATGGGCTAGTAACGCTTTTATGTATATGGCTTGTTAAGCTATAAGGCTTTGGCTGTAGTTCACTAATTTCATAAGCTAACTTTAGTTGTATTGGTGAGGGCAGTGTCTTACTACAGTATTTAAATATGACAAGGTCTTATAATTTGCTATCGACAGGTACACCATCGATGCAGGTGTCATTCTTTCTATGTACGTCATGTTCCTCCAGTTGGTTGCATTCGTTATGTCTGCTATTAAAAGTCATTGCTGATCAGCTACCTTTTGGAGCTGCTATCTCCTTTCGCATGGATAATTACTTTACCGGCCCCATGGTTATCTATGCAAAGCAAGGAGCTCAAATGAGGGATACCTACATTGGAGCCATCAAGGAAAATGACACCTTGGTGACAACGTGCTTTGCAACTTCCGCTAGCCAAAAACATCAAATCGAATTCGTTAGTCAAATCGTAGTCCAGAGATGGTTGCTGGCTCAAAGTTCACTGGGCACCACAAAAATGGCCTAAATTATTTGGTCCTGTAACAATATTGTGGTTATATTCATCAGTAAAAATGACTATTTTCCAAAAGTCTAAGCAAATAGAAATGTTCCAATGACAAAGGATAGCCAATTTTTTATTTGTTTACTGATAAATGGTTTTTAACGGGCCGCTCGTTAAAATTATGCTAGCGAAGAACGCGATGAATTGTTCACTTCTCCTAATCCCACTAAGTACTTCATCTACCAATTTTCATACCGATCATCCATTTGTATTTTGATGTCTTAACCATTTACCATTTGGATTGGCCATTTTTAATAAATACCAGTTAAAGTTGTCAAGTATTGTCCGTTGACCCATTGTGAATACTAAAACATTATTGTGAATACATATCGCTGATCAAACATTTTTAGTACTTTGGGTGGCCCTTTCAACTATTGCATTTTTTTTCTGCTTATTACTCACGTACTCTTTGAATTTGTCAAACTCAGCTGCATTTAGGTAATTTTGTCTTTTATCGCTCCCCATTTCTTTTCCACCCGGTTCTTGTCATTTAATCAGGGTCCCTTTTTATTCTGCCGTTTATTCTTTTGTCGGATAAGTTAGGTAAGACTTTAAGAATCTCTGAATTTTGCCATATGAAATTATTCTAATACCAACTAAATGTCTAAAGGGCTTTCATTGGTCAGCTCACATTAGGCCTTTGGTCACATTTGCTACGGTCGACAATGTAAATGATCGTCTTTCAAGATGATGGATGATGAATGCTGCGACGTAGCAATTAAAGAGAAAATATGAACAAGCAGCATATACAAGTGCTGTCCAGAAAGTAACAGATGTTTGGAAATAAAAAAAAAACAATGTTTCTATTTTTCTACATAAACGCCATTTAAACTAAGACGTTTATCATAAAGTGGTACAAGCTTTTCAATACCCTCTCTGTAGAAATCTGCTGCCTGTGAGTTCAACCACAGGTTTACACCAGCATGCAGTTCAGCATCAGGGTCAAAGCGTTGCGTAGCGAGCCACGTCTTCATCACTGGGAACAGGGTATAGTCGCTCGGCGCCAAATCCGGGCTGTACGGTGAATGATTGAAAACTTCCTAATTGAAAACATCCAAGAGCTCTTGGGTACGATTTGTCGTATGTGGACGAGCATTGTCGTGAAGAAACAAACCTTCTTGCTGAGTGTTCCCCAACACTTGTTTTGTATCGTATATCTTAATTTTCTTAGTGTTTTCGCAAGCAAAAACCTAATCACAGCTCAAACTTCACAACTGGCGAGATTTTCAATTGCTGTGCTTGTTTCAATACACTACTGCATTCAAAGCACGAAGGACATGATGCACAAGCTACGACGGCTGATTGCGTACTGAGTGTAGTGACAATCACATGCGCTAGGCCAAAATGTCTCTTAGTTTTAGGATAGCCCTCATGTTTTATCTCTAGCATACTAAGATCACAAAATTTGAGCAAATAAACCAGCTGCATATCTACTTCGATGAGCACATGTAATATCCATCCAGAAAAAAGGCTTCGAAAACTATAAGAAGGCTCATTGGAGACTAGCAGCAGATACCTTATCTTTCTTGAATTTGGGGAGGATGAAGCCATTTAAGTCACTCTAGAGTAACATGGCAATTAGGCTTTACATTGAGTAGGATCATCAGTACAACCACTCTTCAGCACGGTAACCATTAGGTAGTTCTACAGCAAGATTGCAATTGGACTACTGATAAGTGCTTAGACCATGATTAATTTTGAATTACCCTCATTCACATACATAGTACAGCAATAATACATCTTTTTTGAATTAATTATTGAAAAACGCACTCACTCATATACATCCAGAGGCTTCGCTGGAATCAAACCCGTGCCACACCAAACATAAGACAAATTAAACTATCAAAGAGCCATGACACCCGGATGCCTACTACAAATTTACGTTGAGAAACGAGACTGCAGTGTGAAATGACTGGAGATAAATATTCCTGTGGGTGAAGGCTCAATATAACGCTATACCGTCGACGATGATAATTAGATTACAGTAAGGAAATCTTTAGGTACCCAAAGCATCTTAAGTAGAAAGTGAAATGAAAAATATTAGATAGACTTCATTTCAATTTCAAATTTGGGAGGGTTCACTTTTACCAATAAAAGCACCCAAATTTTTTTATTAGCTGGAACCTCACCTAGCCTGTCAATAGTAGCTTATGCAGTCTTAGTACTATAGTGATTTCGATCAACTTCGGGCGACTGTTAAGCACCAAGAGTATTCCCTAGGGAAATTGAGAAAATTACGAGAGATGAAATTTGGGCAGATGGCAGAAACAATTCACTAGCAATCGAGGTCCTGAATAGAATGGCTTTAAAGCAATGGATTGCAAAGGTAAAAGGCTGACTCCAGCTGCAACACTTTCAGTGATAATTCTAATTACCAATCTATGGTGGCATAATTAGTTTTTATGCCTTTATTAGCAACCGCTCCGAAAATATTGACACATCCCTCGTAACATTATTAGCCAGCATTTATGGCAAAACTCCAATTTGGACCTTTTCCTTTAGTAGTAGTTGACTCTATCGTCACAGTTCTGTGATCTTATTCATCATCATCATCTATGGCGAAAAACCCCAAGCCAGGTGTTGGCCTCTAGGGTTAATCCCCTCCGATCATCACGGTTCCGTGACCTTGTCTACTAGGTGTTGACTCTCTACAAGGACCTACCGTCAGCTTTTATCGTATCTTCCCATCGAGTCCTTGGTCTTCCCGCTGAACGTCTACCAGTACTTTACCCTTTAATGTTCTTTTGGTTAGCCAGTTTTCTTGCGTTCTTTCTACATGACCCGCCTGCTCCAATTTACGTAAATTTACGCAAAGGGAAACTGGTAGATCGTCAAATAGTTCATACAACTCATCCTTATAACGTAGCCTCTACTTTGTTCCTTGTTTCCCTAGGCCGTAGATTTTCCAGAGCACTTTGCCTTTTTAGATTCGCTCGTTAGGGTCCATCTTTTACTTCCATGTAACAGCACATATTTGACAAGTGATTTGTAAATACCGATCTTATTTTGCCTGGTCACAACTCTGGACCTTAGAATGAGAAGTACGGAGCAATAGGCTTTATTTGCAGGGCTTTTGCGGTGTCCAATTTCGTCCTTTTTGACGCCTCTTCTATTCAGGTTGGCTCCAAGATAAACAAAATTGTCCACACTTTCAGGGTTGCAGTCGCTTACGGTCAGATTTTCTCGGACTTGAGTTTTCTTCCTCCTTTGACTTTGACCATGTGGACTCATTTTGTTGGAACGCCAAAGTCAAGCATTATTTTGTACCGCGCATTTCTGTTGACACTGTCGTACACTTGCTTGAAGTCTACAAAGAATTGGTACACATTGATGTTGTAATCCTAGCACTTTTCGAGCACCTGCTTTACTGAGAATATTTGGTTTATCATCGACCATCCACTTCGAAAGTCTTTCTGATACTCTCCCACAATACTTTCATAGTACAACTTTCATTTTCTTTCTATAATTTTAAAGAACAGTTTTTAAAACATACACAGTACAGCGATGCCTCTAAAATTTTCACACCTTAACTTATCTCTCCTTTTGTATACAGGACATATTATACTTTTTCGCTTTGGAGCAGTTCTACTGGTATTCCATCTTTTCCAGGAGCCTTATTTTTTCTGAGATCCCATACGGCTGTCTGTGCTTTGTCTCTAGTTGGTGGCGAAACCGGAACTTCTTGCTCTGTTTCTGGAATGCTCACAGCTTCCGTCATTGTTGGGAACGATGTGGACAACTTCTGGAAATATTGCAGCCATCTGTTTTTACTTCGACTGGGTTGGCTGCGATTGCTCTTTGTGCACTTTTGCAAAGACTTGTTTGTGGATTGAAACCATATCTTAACATAGTTGTTTAATAGAGGCATATGCCAATCTGACAGCGCTTGAATACGAGGGTCATTTTGAAAAGTTTCCGGCCTCACTGGCAAAAAATCATGGTACATTCAAGTTCGCTTTGCCAACCAACAGATGGCATTTACATACGAGTATATGTGTATATGCCATAAAAATTTCAAGTCATTCCGATCAGTACAAAACACATAGTATCCTCCCAAAGTTGACAGGTGACATTTGTTAAGAACAACCGTTAAAATCGAGTACCTCTATTTGCAAGGGAAAAAACTCGGGTAGTGTAAGAAGTGTTAGACTTCGTGTAAAGGGAATTGCCGTCCTCATTTACAACCGTGAAACCTTGTGTGGCCGTATTCAAACGCAGTCGCACAAGCATTTTTGACGATGAATGTTCTGGACGCCCAAAAACTGCTTCAACGGAAGCGCCTACGGATGGACATATCGCGCGAGACTCGTCAGCTGTTTCAAAAGAATCCTATCGAGTTTTCGCACCGATTAGTTACTGTCGACGAAACCTGGACCCATCATCATACCCCGGAGGCAAAACAACAGTCAATGCAGTGGCTTGTGGTAGGTAAAACTATTAACAGACCCTATTACGCTGCGTTGCTGGATCATTTGAAGACGGAACTCAAGAAAAAGGGACCACATTGGCGAGGAAGAAGGTGTTGTGTCAACAAGACAACACGCAAGTCCACACATGCATGGTCGCAATGGCGGAATTGGACGCATTGAAGTTCAAATTGCTTCAACACTCACCCTTCTCACCAGACCTAGCTCTGAGTGACTGTTTTTGTTCCCCAATTCGAAAAAATTTCTGGGTGGGAAAAATATAGGTCGAGGTTGTATTTTCAGGTTTACCCAAAGAATTTTTTTCTGATGGCCTGAGGGGTTGGGAAAAGCGATTGACCAAATGTATTGACTTGCGCGGTGTGATGTTCGTAAAGTAATTTTAAACAACCTTACTAAAATCGCATCCTGTCTGTCTTTCTGTTCGTCCGCCCGCCCGTGTGTCACAGCACTTTTTTCGCAAATTACTAAAGCTAGAAACGTCAAATTTTGTATGCAGGTGTAAAGTAGTGCTCTCTTTAGAGTTCAATACAGAAAAATTTTATAAGGTATTTAAGGGGGGTCTCCTCATATAGGGGAGTGGCCCCCGAAAAAAAATTGAGTTCCTCCTTGAACTTGAGAATATTCGACCAGTTGCATAGACAGAGATAACGAAGAGGTTATCCCCACCTGGTAGTGAGATTTTGATAACGGACACTTCAAGAGATTTAAAGCTTTTGAATTCGATTTTTTCAATATTTTGGAAACAATAGGGTCTTCAAACCAATATCTCGGTGCCACCTCCCCCATCACCTATTACCCTATCGTTACTTACGAATTCAAAATGCTTGAATGTCATGGAGTGCCATGAATTGAGGTGGGTTTCAGAAAGAAGCATTATTTCAAGCTTATGCTTGACAAGAAACTCCAAGAAACAGTCACGTTGATGTATAGTAACAATGGAGTTGACGTTGATTGAGATGAGGCGAATCCTATGCAAAAGATTGTGACTGGATGACAATTTATTTTGAGGCATTTGAAAACCCTAAACGCTGAAAAATAATGTTAATTTTCGAATCTTGTTTATCGATTCTCTCCGATAAGGGATTTAATTGCTGATGAATTTTAAGATCCAGCTCATTACTGCCACTTATATTATTTATTTTATTTACATTGTCTGCTGGTCTTTTCGCAGCAAGTGCAAATGACACCCGAGTAGATGTAGTTGGTAGGTATCACACTCCGATGTACTTGACTTTGTTTTGGAGTAAATTTTTTCCTTTCCATCTTTATGCCGAGGGCATCCTCGAATTGATGCTGGATGACCAAAGATACCGCAGTTCACACAATATAATTTTTCTTTTGGCTCCACCTGAGCCAATTTGCACTCGCTGGGAGCATGGACATCTTAGCACTTTACACATCTATATTTCAGGGTGCAATCGGCAGCCGAATGCCCGAATCTTTGACACCAGAAGCACTGGTTGACCCTGCTTTTCTAGAGGCATTCCCATCTCACCACACGGAAGTTCAAGTACCTTATTTTTTGTAGGGCACTTGAACTGCTTTTGCTGGTAATCTGGACTAAGTTATAAGACAAGTTTGTACGTTTGACAATTGATTTCCTTGTTCCAAAGCCTTTAACGGAAATGAATTCTATTTCTGGTGTAAATTCTTGAAACACCTAAAGGAGATCGACTGTGTCCTCTCCGCAGTCCCGACCCATCAATAAAAAGGTCTGGTTTTTTTCGCTTTTGGGGGTGTATGTAAAATGCCGAACATCTCCAGAATTCAACGTCCTTTTTGCGGCCTGAAAATCAACCAATGATTTAGTTCTCATTGTCAGTTTATTGGCATTGACTCTCTTTATCTCAAAATCATATAACTTATTTTCGGTTTCCCAAATCCGAACCATATCTTTGCCTGTTTGCCAAAATACATTCATTGGTGGGACTTTTTCTTTCATTTGATTAACATTGACGGACGGACCAGCAGACAAAGCTTTTGGTTTTTTCTCCCTATTTTTAGTTTTTAAATACTCGATAAATCCTTATGAGTTTAGTAACACAATGTTCAGAAGTTTTGTTGCCTTTTTTTTCTTCAATACTCATGAAATCTTCTAGTCCAGCTAGCTCCGCATAATAGTTCATGCTGATGTTTGCTCCGCCTGCGCTGACAAAATCATCTTGATCAAGTTCTTGTTTCGGTTCCTTAAATTTCTTGTTTTCAGTCGCTTTTGACTTTACTTCTTTTTCTTTCTTGGTGGTTTCTTTTGCTTTGTTGAACGTCAATTTTCCAACTAGTTCTTCTAGTAATTGGATCCGAAGTCTGAGCTCTTCGTTTTCTCTCTCAACCTTCTCAGCTTCCTCGTTAGCTTTGATTAACTGCTCAATCTCGATGACTGATAAAATTTTCGCTTGTTCGTCGTTGTTATCGAATCTTCGTTTTACGTTTTTTCACCCGTCATCGTTGGCAATGGATACGATCGTTTTGGTTGATGGCTGAAGCCATCTCGTTGCTTTTGCAGCAAGACTAGAGGAAATGTTCTTAAACCGGGACTTCCTTGAATATATTTCCGCTTTTTGATACTTCTTCAGGGAAGAAATTTCAGGTATTCGATAAATGTTCGAATGATTCGAAGGTGATGGATTTCAATTAAATAAATTAGTTTCAACTGCGTTTGCAAGTTTTTAAATTGTCAACAGTTGAAACTCAGTGTTTTATTCTATATTATTCATGTTACTAGTAAAAATTCTTCTTTTGCCAGTCTAGGGCTTGAACCCAGCTTCTCAGATTCCGAATCCAAAGTCTTACATTTGAGTTCCTAAGATTCACGCGCAACAAACCTATAATTGAGCTAGTCTACATATTTTGTGCAATTTCGTTTCTCAAACAAAAAAAAAATCCAGTTTTCTTCAATGAAAAGGAGGCAACTTCGAGAAATGGAGAGGAAGCAACAGAAGTTCCAAAAAATTTGAAATGGCTCAGCTGCACACTCGAATACAAAATTGAGGATAGCATAGGAGATAAACATTGCTGTAATGTCAATCAGTGCAGACCATTGAGTAATTAAATAATACTGGAGTGATAACCCCTGCGACCACTTTTCCTACTTGTTTACAACCTTGTTTACAAACTAAGAGAGAGCCAAATAGCACAAGCAAACATGACTGCTGCTCAATGAAAACAAATTTTCATACAATCCGAAAAATTTGTTGTCTATTTGAAAAACCTTCACCATTATGAGGAAAACTTACAAAACATTAACATATTAACTACTTATCAGTGAAAGGAAACACATACAGATCCTTTATGACTATAATTTTAACACCAAGGTACTACACATTTCACTTTAAAATTGTGAAGTAATTTGACAGTGTCACACGCTAAAGTTATTCAGATCACAAAGCATAATAGAATGTTTAAACACTTGGAATAAATTCAGATCGCGAACACTTTTCACAGTTTTAATATCGGATAAAATTCGCGACGAAACTTGCAATTTGCCATTTTGGCGTTCAATTTTGATCAGTCATCCTGACATACAGATCCGATTAAGTGAGCTTCTGGAACAAGAAAGTGATCGGAAAGAGGCAGAGGGAGAGGAAATGACAGACAGTTCCTTTGGAAGAGAGAAGAAACCGGTCGCATGTTCTCCTATCCGTTTTATATGAGCTTAGCCCATCCAGTTCTTATTAACCTGAGGAGCAGACATGTCAAAGTAGACAGACGACCTATTTGTTGAAAAATGTTAGTGACATTAAAATTTGAATTCATGATAATTTTTTCACATATTTTTTTACCCATTTACTATGAAGTGTCGAAGCCTTAGCAGATTGCATGGTGCCATATTATAATATTGCTTTATCCAATTTTATTTACTCTTAACTACACCCTCAATGTGTAAACCATTTGATTCAGCCGACATATATTACGCGATACGCATTTTAAATTCAAACTGAAAAACTAAAGATAATATAATCAAAATCTAATTGTCATTTCTATCTTTATCATTATCTCCCAAACTGCCAACTAAGCATTTAAACATTATAAAAGGGTAAATACTAAATAAAATAAATCATTGGAATTTTCTGTTTTCCTACTTTACACTCTGTATAAATATATGTATCATTGAATATATTTAAAAAATGTGAAAAATCAGTCACGACGGTAAAGTTCTTTTCATCAATTAAAAATTTTCTTCCAGATTACAATGATATTCTACACATTTTCAAAGTAACAGATTATATTTTTCAAAATCAAACAACAACAATCTTAAAATACCACCAATTGACAAAAGGTTATCATTTTTTGGAGTAAAACCTATATAATTATTTTCTATTTTTTAATTTCTATTCACCACACTAGGTGTATGATAAATTGTATGTACATATTTAAAAACAATGTTTTTTATATAGTTGACCTGTTAACTTATCGACTGTCTTAAAATTGAAAAGAAAACTACGTATTAATAAAAAAATGAATTTATTTTTACCAACTACACAATACCTGTTATTAAGTTTTTTCGATAACGTGAAAAGAAAACCTATCTTTGTGATACTTCTATAAAATATAAATATATATATACACAGATAAATAAATAACTCATGAAAATATAATATATATATAGTATAAGGATAAAGTAAATCGAAAAATAAATAACTAAAATAAAAAAAAAAAATATTTTAAAAATAGTATATACCTTATATATACATTCTCACCACTTAAAATCATAGAACTTTTTCCGAATGAAAAATTATATAAATTTCGCATATTTACATGATAAATAAATATATACGAAGAACATAATGGGATATATTAGACTAGTTACTAAATTATAAATAGATAATTTTTTTAGACTAACAGAGAACTTCTTATTAAATAATGAAAATATAAAAGAAATAGATAAAGAAATCTTTCATTACAATATTTATTTCTTGCTAAAATGAAATAAAAAACTTAAAAAACCACAATATACGCTAGTTTCATGTATATCCTTATAAATCAGCATTGAAAAGGATATTCTGAAAAAAAATCCAACAATTTTTTTTTCAACCAATGATTCTTAAATTATGGTAGATTAAATAATTGAAAATTAATTATTAGTTATATTAGCACTATTTTAAATTCATATTATTACACAAAAATGTTTTTAATAGCTAATTCGTTTATTTTTCATCATCATCTGTAATGAAATTGTAAGACATAACAACAAGCGTTTAAAAGAAAAAATATATTTAGTAATATATAAAAAGAAACAAAGAGAATGAGATGAAAAAAATATAAAAATAATAACAAACAAATTGAAAAGCTTTATATATACTAAACACTAATTAAACTATATCATGAAAATGTGAAAATAAAATGAAAAGTAACAGAAGAAAACAAATAATTATTATATCCAATTCGTAGACCTGCTTATGATTATTAAACATTTGAAGAAAAAAAAATAATGACACAAATGCAAATAAAAGATTGAAATGAAAAGTATAAAGTTAAATTAAATTTTATCTTATTTTAATGAAAACCTTCAGTCAAAATTAATTGAAAAAATTGATACTTTGATAGATAACATATGAAGTGAGCCAAATATGAACAATTTGAAAAGAAAAAATATTTAGCAGTGGAAAATTTAGACGCCACTACTAAAACTTGAACTAAAAAAGGAAAAAAAACTTGGAGAAGGAAAAATAATAGAAGTAGGTGATAGCTCTGAATACGCAAAGGTGTATATGTATGCTATCACAAGATCTACCCTCTCTTTCTTTCAAAATGGGAAACAAATCATTAGCGATGGAAAAAATAAACACAAAAAAAAACTTGAACTACCGAAAACCAGACCAATATCGCAAACCGAAGTAAATGTTATGATTTTTGGAATTAATACAAAATATATAAATAATAAATGCAATAAGGTCCGGGTACTATAATATTGATGAACTTTAAAGTCATTTGACAAATTACTGTTAGTGATAATATTTAGAATATAACATAAAATGGAAAATTATAGGTATAAAATTGAAGGACAATCTACGTAGGAAAAAAAAACATAAAATTTTCCATATTTAAAGAAAAACCAGAAATATGCATTTAAATGTACGTAGATTTCACAACACAAGATTCACCAAATCTTTGTAGAACTACTTCGATTTAAGAGACTAAAATTCACGATAATTCATTTTCATTAAAGTTATTTTCATTTTCGGTACATTTCGTTTGAAATATAGGAAACGCCGAAAGCTTAGAACCGACCTTTAGAAGAAATTTTCATCTATAAATTACAACTTAGATTATAATAAAGCATCAAAATGAACAGCCTTCAAATTTGCCGTTTTCTCGACGCAAATTTCTACCAGGAAATAAAAAATTTAAGAGAGTATGTTTTTTGTCGAATAAATAGATTTGGCGTACAGAATCTATTTGTACATTGAACTTTACGCAATTTTGCATTTTAATGAAAGATTAATGATTCTTATTTGAATTCTTCTTCTTAGTACTACAGCCCTGCTCGGGCCTTTGCTTCCTGCAAATAGCACCCCCACCTGTATCAGTCTATTGACCACATCCTCCAATATCAAAATCTGGGCAGCGATGAACTGTCTTCGTCGATCGAGTCAGACCAGCGTTTCCTCGGTTTCTACACTGGTCTCCGGCCTTCAGTTCGCCTAACAAATACCTTCTTGGGTATCCATTGTTCGTCCATACGATTCATGTGGCCAGCTCATTGCAGCTTCCGCAATCTTACATTCGTTGAGACCACCGGTTCATCAAAAATTTCATACAGCTCATGGTTGTATCGAATTCACCATTGGTCCCCGTCTAGCTTTGCTCTAATCACAGATTTGTATACTTGGAGCTTTGTTTTCCTGTGTATGCAGGTGGTCTTCAAGAGCGGTAACAGAACGCATAGATGAAGTTACCACATTATATAATTTCCTCAGTTCCACAATATCGTCTTTGGACCTTATTTTGGGAAGCGACATGAATGAGAGCATGCATTGATCGATACTTTTATCGCGATCGCCAAACTGCTCCAAGAAGAGCACCACGGCTCTGTTGTGGCAAGCGAATGTAGGATAAACCCCGGCTAGGGTCATTGCTGCTTTTCCAGTTAAGAGTGACTGCAGATAGTGGAACTTATCTACGCTCAAAAAAGAAGTATTTTCATGCATCGCATATTACAGGTGTCATGATTTGTAATAGGGCTCGAAGAATTTATTTGAACTCTAAAGCGTTAAGTTTGTATAATATGTTGATTTAAACGTGCCATGATTGCGACTGCTTTATCCTCGTATCCAGCGGCCATTTCACATTCTCGCTCAAGCTCCTCATCTGTAATTCGCAATAGAACAGCTTCATTTGCCTTTACTAAATCCACGTTTACGACTTTGATGCGTTCCAAATATCAAGAGAAGTTTTCCCTTACCTCGCCAGCATTTTCTTCTTTCACTTTTGAAGACGGTTGTTGCTGCAAGCATTCGACAGCCACCCTTGCTAACTCCATCATTTGCCCACGATAGACCGCGCGATATTAGGCATCTATTTTGTACACCGTTATCACTACAATTAACTGTTTTCTTCAGGGGCGGCGAAACAGGTCTGAAGGGTATGTTGAGTAACTGAGTACAGCGAGGGAGGGGGGGAGGCTCCTTCGTAAAATTTTTCGGTGCATTTTATCTCAATGTTATCAAAAATTGTGTGGCATAGTTTACGATAAATATTATAGACACTTAAAACAAAAAAATTTTATCTTCGCTTGAAATTCCATTTTATTATTAACTGTCTTTTATCATACATGTAAGTACAATTTTATTACTTATTTATCCGAAGTCATCGCAAACACATTGGTGCGCTTGGCATTTCTTTGAATGAATTCATCGATCAGTCGTTTGTCATCAATTTTGTCAGCTAAGTCATGATATACGTGTAAAATTGCGATGTAGTTCAGACGCTTCGGACCCATTGTTGAACGGAGATAATTCTTCAACCTTTTTAAAATTGAAAAACTTCGTTCGTTTGTACAAGATGAAATAGGAATTGTCAATAATAATTTAACAAATCGAACATATTCCGGGGCAAGGCCCTTGCACCATTCATGTTCTCGTACAAAATTCACAACGTCTTTCAAATTCTGAACCTTCACATTTTTCTTTGTTGTCACCTCTAGAAACATATCCGTATCAGCGACTAGAGAATTTTTGTCGAAGTCATCTTTGTAAAATTTAACAATCTCTTCCCCATCGTAATTTTTAGAGATTATGAAACTTTCAAGGGATTTAAAAAAAATTGCAGATTCAGTCCCAAACTTCCAATTTAAAGATGAAATTACCTGGTCATAAACTTCAAAGTAAATTTTCTTGTACATTTCTTTCGGTGACTCGAAAATATGATCTTTACATTTTGAGTCAGGATTTAACCGTTTTGGGACGTTTCGCACTCGCGGAAGTTTTGCAACTTCAATATCTAATTCTTTGACACTTGCTTTTATTTTGTCCCAAATTGTGTCAAATTTAGATTCGCGAGATAATTCCAAGACATACTGTACGGCATCAACTTTTTCGAACGCGTCAACAACACTGAGTTGAGAATTTTGCAACTCCCTATTCAAATTTTCAATTTTATGAAATATTTCGATCAACATTGTTAAGAAAAACGAAAAATCGAACGATTCCATTTTTTGAAGAAATTCAGATGCTTTGGCGGAGGCTGTGGCATTTACAGAAGAGTCTGATCCTAGCTCATGTAGAATCGTCATTATCGCTTTGTAATTTACACGGACAGTCCTGAGAGAACCTATTCTCATGGTAGACCTGAAACAATCAACGTAAAAATAATACATATAACTTGAGTAGCTAAGGAATTCAATTCTGAAATGAAGTTTAAATATTAACCTGGTTGGGCAATAAGCAGAAACGGCAACGCTTTTTTCTTCGTTGTCTTCGCGCAGTTCTTCTTGAATTTCTTTGAACCGGGCACAGCGTTTCGGTGAATCTCGAATAAAGTTAATGAGCTCCTTGACGATACCGACGAAGTTTTTCACTTGCATGATTTTTTCCAGTGCATCTTGGACGACCAGATTTAAATTATGTGCATTACAATGCACAAAAAGTGTTCGGGATTCAATTTCTTTCACTCTCGCCTGTAATCCAGTCAAACCAACAGAGACGTTTGCAGCACCATCATAGCATTGACCTCGACACTTGCTGGATGAAATGCCAAAACGAAAGAAAACATCCATGACGATTTCTATCAAGGTTGCCGCACTCGTGTTTGTCGTTGAATGAAAACCAAGGAAGAATTCTGATGACACGAGGTCTTCGAAAACGACTCTAATGCAGATGAAAATTTGTTCAGTTCTTGAGCGATCGGGAGTTTCATCCAACAAGAAAGCAAAAAACTCGCAATTTTTTATCTCTTCGATGTTTGTCAACAAAAAATTTTCTGCCATCATTTCAAGAATTTCATTTTGTATATCGAGATGAAGCCATTTATTTCCAGAACGAAGAAGCCACGATTCCAGCTCAGGAACATCTTCCGCGTGCGCTTTTAAAATTCTCAGGAAGTATGAATTCTTATCATCGTGGCCACGAAGCGGCAAACCTTGTTGTCCTAATAGCTTGATGGTGCTGAATATTTTTCTGAGAGCTGTGTGATTGTCCCACATTTGTTTTTTCGTTGCAGTCGATAAATACTGAACAACACTTATTTTACTGTCTTTCTGAAGGGTTTCTGCGTTTCTGATGTGAAATGTGCTTGTTGAATGTTTCTTGATTCTGCAAGATGCATTAACCCACGTGGAATATCCGTTTTCCACCCAAGTCTTGCGTGAGCGTGTATCGTTGGCATAACATGATTGTGCTAAGTTTTTAGCACACGCTTCTGTACATATAGTGCAAATTGCCTTCTCAAATCCATTGAGACCAAGCCAAGGATTTTCTTTCTTCCATTTGCTGTATGTGATCGGTACTGTTGCTGGCAGTAGCGTGGATGCTGGAAAAAAGTTCGATAAATGTAGCGTCAATTTAAAAAAAAAATAAAATTTTTATTTATTTGTTTATCTGTTGCTATTGATACGGGAGAAAATGGAGTAAACAAAACACTGCTCGACTGCGCTTTCACTTGACCTTTTTCACATTTTTAAAAATTCTTTCGAATATTAAACTTACGATTTTTCGATTTCTCGGGATTTTCAGTCTCAATTATTGGATGTTTTTCCCCGGATTTTTCTTTCGACGAGTTGGTTGATTCGAAATCATCCTATTAGCGCGTTTTCTCACTCTAGCTTATTTCAATTTCGTCCATTCTAGTTTCTTCTCTCTTCCACTTCACTCTCACAACGAACTTATCCATTTTTCTCGCAGCCACACAAACACGCAGTGTATTTCTCCGGTCTCCACACCTTCTCCATTACACTTACCATCAGCTGAAATTAGCCTAAGCTAGCACTTATGGGTGTAAGTGGGGGAAAGTGCACTCTCCGCCACTAGCCCGAAGCTGTTTTAAGATGACTCGGAAGACTTTATCTATTCATCCTTCTTCCTGCTCTCAACCGATGTCCACATTTGGGTGGATCGTGCGTGGTCTATATAGATATAATAGATGCGACTATATGCGCTAGAACGGTGTTGCACATGAGTGTTACATGAATTTGTGAACGCGAGAACTTGTGTACTCAGCGGTGCTAATTCTGATTACTCAATTCAGTTTTGTCTTTTGGGGCATGTTGAATTCAACATGCCAAAAATTTGGCCTGCTCAACATACTCAACATGCTTTCCGCCGCCCCTGGTTTTCTTCGTCCCGGGTTTCGGCACCAATGTTAAAATGTTACGGTTTTAACTAATCAATAAAACTTTGTCCCGTTTGAAGAATAATATCTGTTTATATATTTCGTTATGTTGTGCACAAAAATGAATAAGCGTTTTTAAAACGTGCGGAAGGCAAAAATTTCACAACCGACCAAGTTGACGTTAGAATCAAGACTCGTAATTTGACTCTTATATTACGTTACATTTACATAGAAAAGATAGTAGTAACAACAGGGGAATACCAAAAAAATACTTATTTTGAGTAATCGTTACTTTCCATTAAAAGCAAGTATTTATGATTTTACATTGTACGATTCCAAAAAAATTTCCGAATGAAATTTCGAACTAGCATTGCCGCACCGTAACATGATTCCAAGAAACATTGTTTCAAACAGTTTTTGAGATTAGGTTTTGTTTAATCATAACTATATCCTACCTTTCCTCTAGTCAGTATCCTCCTCAGTAACATAGCTTGCAGTCAGATTGGATAATTATAATAAATAATAAGTTTCTCATCTATTTATTTTTTCAGTAAATAATAGGCAGCATTGGCATTTATCAAACAAAAAAGTTTTTAATTGATTCTTATATTTGAAGACACATATGGGTAGAACCAATGCTGCATGGCCTGTTGTGTAACTATTCTTGGGATTGAAAATAACTAGGGGATAGAAAGATTTAGTTTTTGATCATCTTGATGTAAATAATCGTTAAAAATCGTACTGTTCTTTTTACTTAAAAGATATTTCATGCTTATTTAACCCCTTGTTTACTATCAATATTGAGAACAAAGAGAACGGATTCTTATTTATCGAACGTTTCCAAAACTCCCAAATAAAAACTATAAGAAGTCTAAAGTGAATAAAAATATTGCTATTTAACATTACAAACTTAAACAGTAAATATAATTGAACGCATTCATCTAGACATATGAATATTTCATAAAACTTATATGAAAAACATTGCATAGCCTTCATTTTCACTAAAATAAGGAAAAAGAGAAGAGAAAAATTTAAATTCAACATTAATTGATATTCAATTTACGAAATAAATTTGAATAGAAATCAAATTATTCTGTTTTCCAAAATCATCACGAAAGAAAAAATGTATATGCATATTTAATCCGACAAATGATCTAGATGTATTTTTTTAACTAAACATTATAAATATAAATAAATAAATAAATTTTGCTATTAGGTAGTAATCCTTAACTTTTTTCTCCTCTTTTTTGTCTGATTGTGAGTGTAACTAACAATTTTTACCTTGTACAATTTAATAAACAGAAAAAATTAAAACACTGAATTGAAATGAGATCTTTTCCCAATTGAAACAAAAAAGAAAAGTAAACCTAACAAAAAGAGGATTAAACGTTGCTTACTTCTCTGACCTTGAAATATTTATTAGCTTGAAACATTACACCTAAATCCACTCCATACAAAAATAATAGAAATAATAAGCGACAAAAACTGAAACAAAACTTGTGGAAAATTTGTAGAAATCTATTTCAGAAATAAAGAGATTGATTAAGTAAGAACAAAGAAATTTATTTTTCCTTTAAATTCATTCAAAAATTTGTAGACAAATCTAAGGGAATCTGTTTCTTCGGATAAATATCAAAACATATGTTCATAGCAAGTAACCAGTAAATTTCGTAATGCTCCTTGCGAAGAGAAAAAACAAAAAAGGATCGAAACAGAAAATCATCTCGCGTGAAACATTTCGTAAACAAAAATCAGCCAGCTGATCATCCTACTACGTAAACTGCTGATTGCGAAAATCAAGCTTTTCCTCAGTGAGCAAAAGGAAAATCACTTTCGTGCGAGTACATCTGCCGTTACGTTCTCTCGATTGTGTATCTATTTTAAGAAAATGGTCCACGTAAATTAACTTTTCACGAACATATATTTTCGGTGTCTTGAATAATTTTTGCCGACATTTCGTCTCGCCCCAGCATGATAATCGCCGGGAAAGCTTCAAATGAAAATGTTAAAAGGTGCCAATAATTTTCTTTTCGTAGAGATCAGTTTTCCCGAGAATTCGTGAAAAATTATGCGGCTTCAAGTACTTCCGCGTGAACGTTGCGTTTATTTGCTAATTTTGTCACGGAATTGAGACAAATCATTCGCGTAATAAGTGAAATAAACGGAATTATAGCAAACATATTAAATCGCCTTATTTTGTTTTGCAATTTATGTCGTTTGTTTCGTTAAGTATGACATGGAAAGTTTAATGTGAGAATACTGATATAAAGTATAGTGAAAATTTATTTTTTAGTGAGGACATGTGACATTGATTTGTCCGGAAAAGTGTGATAGAGAAGTTAAAAAGCTTCTGTTTTAAGTTGGATCCGGGAAAAAGCTCAAAATGCAAAAAGGTTGTTGGAAAATTGACGAAAATGACGAAGGTATTGTATCAAATCAAATGTTAACTAAATACGTTATTTTCCGGCAATGGCCGGCTATGATTGCCCGAGCCATCTACCTTTACTTTGAGGTTTTATATCGAATGTGGGCATTCTAATTGATGTTGTCGCAGCATGTATGCTTAAGATTTGAAGAATGAATCTCTTATCATTAAAAACAGGCAAAATAAGTGAATAGACAAAAACAAATTACTCGAGTTGATTTGATGGTTGGGAAGGATGTAATTGACATCATGCAATAGGTACCTAGAAATAGAAGGAAGAGTTCAAACAAATTCATTCAACTAACGCGGAGACCTTGAAATACGCAAGGCAGCGTGGCCTCATACAAAAACTTGTTTTGAACGAAAACATAAGAAGTTTATAGTATCCTAAGCTGCATGGTGAATTTGAGTGAGGTGAGAGGCGTACCTTCTATGTATGTATATCTAAGTATTCTTCGATTGAGAAAACGTTTTTTGTTTTTCCTTTGAAAAAGTCCTGTTAACACATGCTCGTGAATTCTAGTATCAGCTCATTTAAAAGACTATTTAGCAGGGCAATAAACACAGGCTTCAAAAATTAGTAAAGGATGTTTGTGGTGGGTGCGTCGGTATGTTTGAAAAGCAAAAAATAAAATTAATTTATATAATATGATGTGAACATAATTTAGTGATAAAGCTCAGCCTTCGCCGGGGATCTTTCCGGGAAAGCCTGTCTTGGACTGAGCCACCTATATCCACTCAAGGAAAAAAAGGAGTAAATCATTTTGAGACTTGAAAAATTTTGGTTCAACAAAATAAATTGCGCCTATTTCAATTGATAACACTGATAAACAGTGGCCTTTGCATGAAGTTTTATATTCATTTGTGAATATGTTAAATTCGCTAATTTCTAATTTGAAGTTCATTTTAACCAGCTGCTCTAGTTTTTGAGATATGATCGGAAGAATTTGTTACAAAAAATATTTTATTATTCAAAATTAATCTGTGTATTTTCCCCTGTTTAGCGCTTCCAGACTATCTTGTGTTTTCATATTTTTCATTTAAGCGCTATTATTTTGTTTTTTCCGACAAATATATATTTCGGGAGTAAGTTGCTCCCTTGTTCAGTGTCAAATATTTTCTGAGGTAATAAGGCCTTTTCGAGGATATTTATACTAACCAAATTCTAATTACCTAACGTCTAATTGCTTAATGTCTAATTGCTTAAGGTACTAACTACTATAGGGTTTTATTACCTTTGTATCTTAATATTACTCTTAGCTTAATTATTTTTTTTTTATTATTTTATTATTGCTTAGGGTCTGATTATTATTATTTATTAAATGAGTAACTTTAATTGTTACTAGTACAATAGAAAACAATCTAACGCTATTTCACCATATCCAGGAGCCTAAAGTATCCATTTCCTAGGTCATCGTTGAGTCTCGTTTCGGTTGGCTGCCTCATGATCCACAATGATTCGTACACGTCCAGTTTTCGCATGTTTCTTACTTCCTTCACTACCGTTAGGTCGTCCCATTCTATTTGATGTCATTCACAAATGTGTTTCGCTACTGACGATTTAGCGTTGCTCGTGGTTTGTAGTAATCGAGGAGCTATGGCTCAAAATGCCAGCGCAGCAACCACAAGAACTGTTCCCACCGCCATTGAGGATGCGATGCGTATGTTCAATAAACAAACAACACAGCTCTGGACGATATTCGTGCAACATTAAATCTGTGCAAATCCAAATTCGAAAGTTTGGAAGCCGCCAGCAAACAAAACATAACAAATTCGCAGAACTCAATGCGAAACTATTTTAATGTTGAGCCACAGGCGGAATTATCTTCACAATCGCAACCAGCTTCTCCTCCAATAGTAAGTATGTTTAGTTGGAAGTATTCAGCGCCATTTAATGTAAATCAAAACAATGATATCTTGCAATTTATTTCGTACACTGCCTCCAAATGAAAACCCTGATTTCGATCCAGAAGAAGATGATCCGACTCTAGAAGCGTCATGGCCACACCTACAATTAGTCTACGAAGTATTCCTGAGATTTTTGGAATCACAGGATTTTCAAGCAACAATTGGAAAACGAGTTATTGACCAAAAATTCGTGTTACAGTTATTAGAACTATTTGATTCGGAAGATCCACGAGAAAGAGATTTTCTTAAAACAGTTTTGCACAGGATTTATGGCAAATTTTTAGGACTACGTGCTTTTATACGAAAGCAAAGTAACAACATATTTTTGCGCTTTATATACGAAACCGAACATTTTTAACGGTGTTGGCGAACTACTTGAAATTTTGGGAAGCATAATCAACGGCTTTGCGTTACCATTGAAAGCTGAACATAAACAGTTTTTAGTGAAAGTTCTGTTGCCCTTGCACAAAGTGAAATGTTTGTCATTTTATCATGCTCAACTTGCATATTGCATCGTACAGTTTCTTGAAAAGGATGCAACATTAACAGAACCAGTAGTTCGTGGTTTATTGAAATTCTGGCCACAAAAAAAAAAAAACATGTTCGCAAAAGGAAGTGATGTTCTTAGGAGAAATTGAAGAAATATTAGATGTTATTGATCCTCCACAATTTGTGAAAATTCAAGAGCCCCTTTTCAGACAAATAGCCAAATGTGTATCAAGTCCTCATTTTCAGGTCGCCGAGCGAGCCTTATATCTATGGAATAATGAATATGCCATGTCACTTGTAGAAGAGAATAACGCTGTTATTATGCCAATCATGTTTCCTGCTTTATATCGAATAAGTAAAGAGCACTGGAACCAAACAATAGTTGCGCTTGTCTATAATGTTCTAAAAACGTTTATGGAGATGAATTCGAAACTATTTGATGAATCAACAGCCAGTTATAAAGCCGAACGACAAAAAGAGAAAAAGCGTGAACGGGATCGTGAAGAATTATGGAAAAAGCTACATGACTTGGAAATTAGTCGTAGCGGAAACAATCGATCGCGGCAAGATTCATCAAATAGTGCATTGTTTGGTTCACAGCAACAAACATTAAATTCGTCGTAACACCACAATCCGCTTCATCAACAAAATAATGCAGGACAGAACCCAATTCAAATATCGACTATTACGTCAACTTCATCTTCTACCAACAATCCCAGCATTGGTGGAGGCATCGGCAGCGGAGGATCGACTCTAGCTAATCAGCAGCAAGGAATTGCTGCAAATACGGGTGCTGGCGTTGCCATTTCGGCGACAAAGTGATGTAGTACTGATTTAATAACATTGCATTAACGTGTTTATATAAATTATGCAAAACAGAAATAAAAATTAGACATAATTAAAGAAGAAAAGAAAAACATATTACAAATCTAAAGAGTAAAGCCAACTGCTAAGGAAGAAACCTGCGAAATTAATCATTTCCCATTTTCATCGTGTTTTAAGTTGTTTCTGAGTTCTTATGATATTTTCATATCTTCTCATTGTTATATTGTAACAATGCTATTGCTTCAAGATTTTCACACGAAATTTTTTTAAGTCTTGATTTGTTTACTACCACAAGTGAAGTCAAAATGCAATCAATGCTTCTTACTAAATTATGAATATTTAAACATATTCATCGCCTCTAGTAAAATTATATTTATAAAGAGTAAAAATGAGATAATTGAAATGAAAGGAAAGAAGAAGAGGAAGGGTGGTGGCGAGAGCGGGAGCAGGACGGTTGGGGGTTTTTGCTGGGGGGTTGCGAAGAGGAGGGTCGCGAAGATAATATCGTGAAGGCCTGTCGCTGCTCGAATTATTGGATTTTTTGTCGGTTTTCGCGGTCGTGAACTTGTGAAAATAATAAGGTTGCATGGATTGAACGAGCTGAGCATTTGAGTGAACGGAAAAATCAATATGTGACGAAAAAACGCGTTAAAACGGACGAATCTGAAATAATAGTTTTCTCTCTCCTCTGGCTCGGATTCCGTTAATCGTTTTTGGAGTGTTGTTCGGGAGTTGGGTGCCTGCCGTTGGAAAAAAGACCGTTTCTTGCGCTGGCTTAGCCACGGGTGAGGAGAAAATATCGGACAAAGCAAAAAGAAAATGAGGAAAGATTCCGGGAAATTGTGATAATGTAAAAAAAAAAAGAGTTCGAAGTACATTGAATGCGTCTGCGGGATGAGATTCGGTCGGACTTGCGTTTTTCAGTGTTCTATTTGGTCCAGTTTGTCGGAAGTGTGGGGAAACCAGAGCACAGAGGTGTCTCATGCCGAGTTCGTCGTTTTTTTGTCGCGATCAGTGTTTCCGAGCGTAGTTTACGTCGAAACCAGTGAAATTCGTAGGACTGACAAAGTCACAGTTCGAAGATACAATATAATTCTGAAATCTCAAGTGACGGAAAAGTTGGATCGCAAATTATATTTTGCAAGTGTCGAGAAATCGGAAAAGAAAGTATTTCCCACACAGGGCACGTATCGCGTATCGTCGGACGTGAAGGAACAAAAACATAAGTCAGAAGAGAACAGTGTAGGCGAAAAATGCCATAAAACAAGTGAGATGCAAGAAGTTGAGAGCATATAAAAGAGATGCTGGTGTATGGAATTTCTCCGCGCGCGTAGGGCTGCTAGTGTGCGTTAGTGATTTTTCAACTGGGGAGCGCGACGACATTTTTAGTTGTGTGTGGAGTGGATATGTGTGTATTCTACCTTGTCATGCTTCGCTCCATCTACTGATTCGCTTACTGTAGCTCAAAGAGTACAACAAAAAGTTTTTCGTCCGAAGAAAATTTGGTGTCCCGTCTAGCGAAATTGTTTATATGGCGCATACGGAGTAGATTAATTTTTCTACATAATTGACATTGTTGCATATTGTCGCGCTGCATAATTGAAGCGGTTGGATCGCGCGGAACCCAGCAAAAGCATTTGTTTGACGCAAAATTCATAAAGAAAGTCGAAACGTCGTCGCGGCACAATTGTTAATTGAATGGAAGAAGAATGAAAATGTGGTGAAAATTGGCGGAGGAAGCCCTGAAATCTGATCCCCTGTCTCCTGTACCTGCCTATAAAGCGAAATTACGGACATTTTTTTTTGTTTGTACACGAATTGAATCTAAACGATTGCTCGCGGAATGTTTATATCAAACCTAATGGCTTTACACTGCATAGATTCAGCATAATTGTTAGAGGTTGCAGCACCGTTTTACCGAATTGTTACCTGTAGTGATTGTATCGGGCGATTCTGAGTTGAATTATTCCGGCAATACTTTTTAAGATTGATAATTACTATAATCCTTTTTTTTGTGTCCAATGTCCAGCAATTTAGAGGATACCTGCACCCATCGAGCGCTCGACGGACCATGCAGGTGAGTACCGTTTAATTTACCTATACTATTAAAACATTTTTATTATAAAATTTATTTATCACAACAAAATTTTTTTTTGTTAAAGAAATAACATTTCAATTGTCTCATACGTTTTCATTAATAATTACTACATACACATGATAGCAAACTTATTTAGAGGTCTAATATATTTTTCCTTATAAAATAAAAAATGGATTAATACAGTACCCGATGGTCTTTCCTTTCTTCCGACTCTAACCGGGTATAGGACTCGGTACGGTGGCAGGCTGCCCCCCAAAACCATGAGCCAGCCACCGGGTACTTACTAATTCCCTTTTTTGTTTCAGGTGACTTTTTGGGTTGAGTGGCCCAAGCAGAGTGCCTTTTTATGGCATAGAGTTATGCAATCAAATTGTATAATTCTATGGCATAAATTGGCCACCGGGGTACTCCCCTTCTGATGGGAAAGTTCATACAATTCAAGTTGTATGAGTTTTCCACTCAGAAGAGGAATACCTGGCCACTTCAACAAGATATCTATGGATTTAATCCGGTTGGGTGGGTACGAAGGGGCTCCACCACCACCCGGTTGCCCCTCTTTCATTTGTGGGCCATGAATTTCGTTGGGTAATGATGAGGTCACCCCAAGTTCGCCTTTCTTTTCAGGTTTCACTTGTTCTAGTAACAAGTTCCATTCCCCTCTGTGAGGTTATCTACAATTTTTGCGACTTCGGTCGCCTTTTGAGCTGTAGTCCAATTCGTGAATGCGAAATTTTTTGTAGTGGGTCCTCGTGCTGGGGAAATGAACCCGCCCCACGACACCGCAATGCTAGCCTGCCAGCGCATTCACGCGTCTCCAGACGAGGGCATTCTCGGCAGATACCGACACCTTCCTCTGCCGAGGCAGCAGAACATCGCTGCAGTCCTTTACGGACCTATTGAACATCCTTATTCACTACAGGTTCCTCGCTTCATCGCCGATTGTGCCTCTTTAGTGTGCTCCTTGAATCTTATTTTAACCGTTCGTTTTGTTTGTCCACAATGTATGCTTTATCACAGTGTTTTAGCCCAGTTATATTAGGGCTTTCACCTCGGAATGAAAGATAATAAGCTGCAAATTGGTATGAACCTTTGTTTTGTCATTCTAAATGTTGTCTCAAAAGTCACAATCGTTATCGTGTTCGCGTCTCAAGATATTCAAGGTCAAAGGTCACAAAAATCGGTTTTTCGCGAATATCTGGCTTCCTATCGGTTAAATGAGATTTGCATTTATTATAAAAGTTGTAGGCTATAAAATTCCCTACAACTTTTGTTTAAACTTTTTTTTCATACGACCAACCGTTTTGAAGGTAGAGCGCGAAGAGTGCACATCGTACAGTCATATACGGCCTAATGCAAGGTCAAGCGTGAGTTATGGTTATCAGTACGTTATAAAGTCAATTATTTACTTGGAAATTATAATTATTAAACAATGCCTATTATTTATGTACTAACTATTAATTATTTATATTTAATTAAAGTAAGTAACTTGATTTGCAACGGTACAATTTCAAACTAACGAATAATCTTGACTCATACAAAGTGGAGAGAGTGGCCTTGAATACTATAGAACATCTGTCCCGGCAATGAATAGAAAAGGGCATAGGGTAGGGACAAGTATTTCCAGGTATATAAGTATTGAGAAATTTACGCGTTTTAAAGAAAAGATATATAATGTCGTGTTAACTTAAAATAAAACTAAAATATATAATCCAGAATTAATAATATTTTATACTTAAATAGTTAAATATGAATAATTATATATAAATAATCAAGTTACTTACTTTAATTAAATATAAATAATTAATAGTTAGTACATAAATAATAGGCATTGTTTAATAATTATAATTTCCAAGTAAATAATTGACTTTATAACGTACTGATAACCATAACTCACGCTTGACCTTGCATTAGGCCGTATATGACTGTACGATGTGCACTCTTCGCGCTCTACCTTCAAAACGGTTGGTCGTATGAAAAAAAAGTTTAAACAAAAGTTGTAGGGAATTTTATAGCCTACAACTTTTATAATAAATGCAAATCTCATTTAACCGATAGGAAGCCAGATATTCGCGAAAAACCGATTTTTGTGACCTTTGACCTAGAATATCTTGAGACGCGAACACGATAACGATTGTGACTTTTGAGACAACATTTAGAATGACAAAACAAAGGTTCATACCAATTTGCAGCTTATTATCTTTCATTCCGAGGTTGACCCCTATTTTTACCTAATATGACTGGGCTATTTGCATTTAATTTTGTATACACCGCATTTCTCATATTTCTTCTTGCTATTCTTTGCATTTGTGAGCCTATTTTTAAGTTAAAACTCTACGCTGCTTGAAATTAGCTGGATGTTACCTTGCTTGAGTAATCTGCTTAAGTCTTCGGTTAGTTCTGAGTTTACGACCGCTGCTGTTTGTTGTTCTCTTTATTGTTGCCTTCTATTTTGCATGTAGAGTAAAGCTATCTCATGCTCTCTTTCGTTCAATTTTCTTCATCTTCATAGTAAATGAAAAAGACCTGAGCGACTTGCTGCCGAAATTAAATAACGTCCACAAAAACATCAATATTAGAATTGAGGAAGAAACGGACAACGAACTACCTTTCCTCGGTTTGACAATTGTGAGGGTTAGCGGAAAATTAGAATTGGACATATACCGAAAAAATACAAGCACTCAAAGGACGGTACCAAGAACATCAAATCATGCATACTCACAAAAAATGGCATCTTTCCGAGCATGGATACATAGGATGCTGTCAGTACCACTGAGTTTGGAAAACCGGAGGAAAGAAATAAGTTATCTCCTAGATACAGCGAAGAAAAACGGATATGAAGCAGGGATGATCTCAGGTATGATGAAGAAAATTGAACCAAGGAGAGCACGAGATAGCTGTACTACGCTCTACATGCAAAATAGAAGGCAACAACAAAGAGCAGCGGTCGTAAACTCAGAACTAACTAACTAACTAAACTTAAGCAGCTTACTCAAGCAAGTTAACATACAGCTAATTTCAAGCAGCGTCCAGTTTCAACTTAAAAGGATAGCAAGAAGAAACGAGAAATGCGGTGTATACAAAATTAAATGCAAACACTGTGATAAAGCATACATTGGACAAACAAAACGAACGGTTAAACTAAGATTCGAGGAGCACAATAAAGAGCCACAATCGGCGATGAAGGAAGAAACCCCGAGCAACGTTAAATCTTCAGTAGCGAAACACATTTGTGAAGGACATCAAAAAGAATTGGATGACCTAACGGTAGTGAAGGAAGTAAGAAACATGCGAAAACTGGACGTGTATGAATCATTGTGGATCATGAGGCAGCCAACCGAAACGATACTCAACGATGACCTAGGAAATGGATACTCTAGGCTCCTGGATATGGTGAAATAGCGTTAGATTGTTTTCTATTGTACTAGTAATAATTTAAGCTACTCATGTAATAAATAATAATAATTAGACCTTAAGCAATAATAAAATAATAAAAAAAAATAATAACTTAGCTAAGAGTAATATTAAGATACAAAGGTAATAAAACCCAATAGTAATTAGCCCTTAAGCAATTAGGCACTAAGCAATTAGACGTTAGGTAATTAGAATTTGGTTAGTAGAAATATCCTCGAAAAGGCCTTGTTATCTCAGAAAATATTTGGCACTGAAGAAGTGAGCAACTTACTCCCGAAATATATATTTGTCGGAAAAAACAAAATAATATCGTTTGAATCGAAAATATGAAAACACACGATATTCAAAATTAATTTGAAGAAAAGCGATCCAGAAGTACTACCTTGATGCTCCGGTAGTAATCAGCCATCATTTTTATATTCCAGAGATATTGGTACCGCTGTTACACAGTGCGAATGACTTTATACTCGTAGAAGCGCTCGCATTTCTCTTCGTTTAAATCACCCAGATTTGTAGGGAATCGATTCAAATGGCTGAAGAGGAAATATAGTTTAATGCTCCTGTTGGATCCAAATCGCTCGAAGTGAAGCAATAACTATTCCATGTGTTGATGGTAGTCAGACGACTTTTGAGTTCGCATGAAATTTTTCGCAACCCATACGAATTCTTTCCACCATCAAAAATACCTGCTTTTATCTTATCAGTACTCAATTTTGGAACTTTTTTGTAATATACTTGAAGCATTTCCCATCGTTTACGTACTGTTTAGTAAGTCCTAATTTAATATCCAAAGGAGGCAATCTTATGCGGTCTCGTGGCACTAGTGGGGCATTTATCACGTTCAGACTCCCGGGGACAAAAGCCTCCCTTAATAGCCAATGTTCTAGAGTATTGTAAAATAATTTTTTACAATACTCTACTGAAACTGCGACCTGTCTGTCAGTCCATCCATCCGCCCGTGTGTCACAGCAAGTTTCCTCGCAAACCACATAAGCTAGAAACATAAAATTTAGTGAGTAGGTCAAAAGTTGTGTCTTCCTGAAAGTTACAGTACAAAATAATTTTATAAGGTTTTAAGGAGGGAATCTCCCCATATAGGGAGATTACCCATAAAAAATTTTTACCTAACATCCTAACCCCTGGATGTATTAAATGTTACCGAATTCAACTCGACGTTTCTTGTGTGCTGGTGCTAGTATCCATTTTTTCCGTTGGAAAGGCAGGGCAGTTTTCCGTGATCAACTTTTCTCTTAAATTGAGTTTATATTCTCTTAACTGCTCTATTTTGTAGTGCATAACTCCTTTTGAACGTTGACTATCGCGGTATATTAGCAGGCATTTGAGAAGGCTAGGTGGAACATGTGAAATATGAACCGTATGGTCCATTTTTTTGTTCGACTCCTCTCTGGACTAACAGCAAGCAACCTATCAGTGAGATCAACTCAGAGTTATAGTTTTTAATAACCTCAGGTCGTCTCACAAACTGATAATCTTTGATTCGTTTATTCCATTGCCTGCAAGTATCGTACGCAGTATCCGAAAAACAAAACGATATCATCAGAACTGGTTTGTTATGAAGCGATTTTGTTACAGCTAATTTTCTGTCGGCTGTGTATTTCACTTCAGTGCTGCCTCTGGGTTTTTTCACGAAATTTTGTCATTAAAGAGAGTACATCCTTTTGGTAATCTGGTTTTCATTATTGTTCTTGTACTGTTGAATCCCCTCAAAAGTAAGGAGCTTTATTGTTGAAAAATATCTGTCAAAATACAGATAATGGCCGGGCACCAACGATTCAGTTGATCTAAGAATAGCTGCTTCACAGAGCGAAAAACCTTGAGACATATAGTCTTCAAATGTTTTTTTCACCTTGATAGACCACCATATCCAATACGAGGCCATCCGGATTCGCTGCAATAAAAAACTTCATTCGCATGGGATTGGGTTTGTTTGGACAATATTGTTTCAATCCGTATGTTCCAAAGAATGTGATTATCATTTCATCAATTAAAACATGCTCTGATCTCTTTTAAAGATGACAACCTTGCAATATTCTTTGAGAGGGTAGGCTTTCCATAGCTTGTTCTTTTTCTCTTCATCGGTGACATCAATATCGCATACAACTTTTAATCTGTCGGGCATTGGCAATCAAATTAATTCTGCACTTACGATTCCAATAGAGATTTTCTTCTTCTTCCTAGCACTACAGCCCCTCTCAGGCCTTCACTTCCTGCAAATAGCGCCTCCAACTGTCTTGGTCCATTGACCGCCTCCTCCAATTTCGAAATCCCAGCGATAAGCTGTCTTCGTTGACTGAGTCAGACCAGCGTTTCTCCGGCATTCAGTTCTCCCAGTGAATACCTTTTTGGATATCCGTTGATCGTCCATACGATTTATGTGTCCAGCTCATCGCAGCTTCCGCAGTCTTACAATCGTTGAGACCTCCAGTTTGTCAAAAATTTCATACAGCTCATGGTTATATCGCTTCGCTCCGATTATTCGCCTCAGGACCCGTCGCTCAAAGATGTTCAATAAATTTGCGGATGTTAGGGTCCATGTTTCACACCCATAGCATAATACAGATCTTATCACAGATTTGTATACTTGGAGCTTTGTTTTTCTGTGTATGCAGCTGGTCTTCGAGATCGTCAAAACTGAATAAGATATTTTACTTGTGAGCTATATTCTTCGGCGTATTTCGTCTCTTGCATTACCTGTTTTCGTTATTTTGGCGCCTAAATACACGACTTTACTCACATTTTCGATACTGTATTGGACAAGAGTGATATTTTGTATATTTGGGGTATTTTTCCTCGACTGAGTTGTGAGCTTTGTTTTATTTTCATTGATTCGTAGCCCTGCTAGTTTTGCTTCGCTGTCCAGTTTTAGGAAGAGTTCTTTGGTGGTTGTTAATGACCATAACAAAGTGTTGATGTCATCCGCATAGATTACTACTTGATTCGACTTTTATAGCAATATGCCTCGGTTATCCTTATGACGTACTCCAGAGCCAAAATGAATAGCAATGGGGCTAGCCCATCTCCCTGCTTTAGTCCGATATTTGTGTCAAAGGTATCGAGTGAGTTGGTTATTGATACGGACTTTTTACTTGATCTTGTGCATTTTACTTGATCTTGTGCATTTTACTTTTCAAATTTCATAATACCTATCAAGATACATACACATAAATATACGAACCACTTTCACTTGACTCCTTCAAATTCAAACTTTTTAAAATACGCAAACAAAACTCAAATATTTTTTGGCAATAACAATTGCATAAGCAAAATGTTAACTTATTTTCACCAATTCCACTTTTCAGCATGTTACATCGATGTTGAGGAAGACACGGATTATAGCGATCCAAACAAAGAATACTCACAATGGAACGAACTACCAGATATACTCCTCGAAGAAGTTTTTGCACACCTCACAATGAGACAACGTTACTATGGTAGTTTGGTATGTATACTATTAAAATCATCAAAATAGCATTCACAAACATCTTTTTTTAAGGTCTGTCGAAATTGGTATCGAGCGTTCCACATGCCAGCCGTTTGGTCAAACTTCATTGTAGATGATCGTACACTAACTAGAGCTAAATTCAATTACTATTCTGGTTGGCAATACACATTGGATCATCTCAGAACGCAAAACTGTTTCAGTAGTGTCGGTCGATACATCAGAGGATTAGACTTCAGGCCTGAGCATAGTTTTAACAATTTATTTCAATTTATGACATTGCTAACATGGTGTATCGAAAAGGTGGAAAAATTTTAAAATACCAATTTTTTTGAACCGTTTGAAATTCTTATGTTCAGGGAAGAGAAGAAAAATCAATCAAAGAACTAAAAGGAGTGGGAGACAAAATCAAAAGTCTTGTATACACATTTCCATGTCACATGTCTCAATCGGAGGATCCACAAGGGATAAAATTGTTTGGAACTGGTGGTATTTACTTCTTAGTTTTTTCTTTTAACAGGGCGAAAAATTTTCAATATTTCTCTTTGGGTGAAAGGACAACTGCTCCTGGCTTTGAAAAAACTGATGTCTAGACTAAATAATCTTCGAATATTGAAACTTGTTGATCTAGTGCTAGAAAGATACGAAGCCAATCATTTATTAGATGAAGTGCTTGATTCGTGTTGCTCTCAAATGAGAGTCCTCCATCTTATCAATACAACTACAGTCCATTGTCCAATAATACATGTTGGACTGTTTATAAACTTACAAGTACATTTTGTTTAGCTTGCGTTGCCAAAAAAGATTAATTATATAATTATGCCTTAGGTACTGGTAGTTTGCCCTCAAAATATCGACGATGATGTTTTACTTCTACTAGCAGACTCTAAACTAAAGCACCTACATCTTCTGCAAAACCGTTACACACCTCAAAGCTACCAACTCTGTCCTTGTAGTGCAAAAGCTTGGCAAACTGTTCGACGTGATAACCCACACTTAAAAGTACACATCCGTGTAGAATCTGCAGGAGCTGAAGAATTTGTATTTCAACCTGATGCACCTGTATATAGTATTTTGTATTCAACACCAAAAACCAGAGTAAGTAGCCAAGCGAAAAATCTCAAAAAGATTCGATAGCCACAAAAGTTCCTAAACTAGATTACAACTCAAGGACTCTTACGGATGATTGATAATTATCGTGGCACGTTGACCATATATGGACATGAGCAATTGCCGAAATTCACAAACCCACGAAGTTTCGACAGCCGTATCGATAGCGTTTTATTAATGCTGGTTAGGCAGTGCTATAATATCACTACATTGGTAAGTATTGGATAAAATTATTTGAATATATAATAATTGTGATTAATATGTTTTTGGATAATATTATAAGAAATTAAACAATACGGTTAAGAGAAAAAAGGCAAGTATGTTACACCTCAAGATAACTTGGCTATGCTGGAACCTACTTTAACATCATGAAGTTAACATCGCAATCTTTATTGTACTGGCTACTGAGTGTATTATATATTTTCTGCTATCATTCTATCTGACGTGTTCCGTCAAAACAGCTTACCATCTATGTTCCCGGTTGATTAATACTGCTCACCCCTTTGGGTCTTAGATCAATCTGCATCGATTTCGTTGGTTTCAGTGTTCGATTTGTTCGAGGTGGTGCGGAAGGCGATGATTCCACATTACTGTTAAGTTCTCCGTTTTCAGCTTCACCTTGGTAAGACTCGTTTTGTTGCCTCATCGGTGTCATATAGACTATCTCCACGAAAGGTTCGTTAGAGGGTGGTGTCACTGGATACCACAATCTAAGCCGATTAATATGATATCGATTAGAATCTCCAGCGGATAATTTGCCTTAATTGACAAAATTTCCTATTTTACGGATAATGTGTCCAGGCCTCCAATATTGCGAACGCCGATGGCGAGCATAGTCTAGATCGTTTTTCGTAAAAGATCGCTGCTGCGCCCCATGTTTCCTCCTAAATTGTCGTTCCATTTCAACGTCACGGATTGATGGTTTACTAGCTGGTGAAACTAGATCGAGAGTTGTTCGAATCTTTCGACCAAAAAACATTTCCGACGGTGACTTCTGGTCTGGAAGAGATGAATTCGGAGTGATTCGGTACGATTCATAAAAACATTTAAAATCGAGCGCTGGATATTTTCGTTCCCTTTGAATTTGATTAAAGACCTTTTCAATGTATCCATGAGCCACTCTGCTTGACCATGTGATTGATGGAGGTATGACGGAGAGAAAATATCCTCAATGCAATTTTCGTTGCAGAATGGGTACCGTTATCGCTTACGAATACTCTTGGAAGCCCATGTCTGATAAAAGTTTTCCACAAACTCTCAATGGTTGTATCAATGTTTCTCCATGACAAAATTTTTAGGATACTTTGAATAAACATCCACGATGACCAAAAAAAATTTCCCTGCATATGGACCAGCATAATTTACATGTACGCGTTGCCATGGGCCAGGAAAACATTTCGGACGTGACCGGATTTTTGGCCACTGCCACACAATCCAAACAATTTCGCACCAGGAACTCGACCTTCTGATTCATATTCGGCCAATTACATAACTACGTGCTAGAGCCTTCATTGGTCGTATGCCTGGATGACCTCAGTGTAAGAGTGGTAGAATTTTATTGCGTATAGAATGGGGCACCACTACTCATTCGTTGTAGAAAATACATGCATCTTCGATGCTTATAGCTTGGCGTCTGTTGTAAAATTGTTAAATTTTGGACCATTCCTGGGAATGTCTCAAAGAATCTGCGTTGGACCACTGTTTCGAGACAGATACTCTAACAATTTGAAGTGTTTAATATCTGTTTGCGTACTTTTTAGGGTTTTGTAAAATAATTTTACAAAACCCTTCTAAAATCGCGTCCTGTCTGTCCGTCTGTCTGTCCGTCCGTCCGCCCGTCCGTCCGTCCGTCCGTCCGTCCGTCCGTCCGTCCCTGTGTCACAGCAGTTTTTCTCGGAAACTACTTAAGCTAGAAGCATCAAATTTTGTATGTAGGTGTAAAGTGGTGATCTCTTCAAAGTTCAACTACAAAAAAATTTTATAAGGTATTTAAGGGGGTCTCCCCATGTAGGGGAGTGACCCCCCAAAAAAAAAATTTCATTGAAGGTAGCCGATATGGGTATCAAATGAAAGGTCTTGATGAGAACTTTTCAAAACAGGTCTTAGTTTGGCAAAGTTTGCTTCGAGGGGCGCACAGGGAGAGGAAATACATGAAAAATTTGTGTCCCCCCCCCCCTTCGCGATTGGACACCTTCCATCCGAAAAATCTGAAAAAAATCAGGAATGTAGGCCTTGATGAGTACAACAACAACAAATACGCGAGAAGTCGCAATTCACTCAACTTTGTTAGTAATAGTATGATTTATCGATTTTATGTTTTCTTGAATAAAATCTTAACGGTACCCTTAAATTCAATGAAATTCAGTACACAGATGTCTATTTATAAGATTGATCTATGTTGAAAGTTTCATAAAGATTGCATCATATTTAGCAAAGTTATAGCGGTTTGGATTTTCCTGTATTACTATGGAACAATATGCGCTGCATGTATTACTATGGCAACATATAGCTATGGAACAACATGCGCTTTTTACCGACTCAGACACTACAGGTTTGCTAGGATTTGCATGAAAATTTCAGGAATGATAGGTGTCATGAATAACTTTGAGAATCAGTTCAGCTAGTGGTATCAGTAATCGTCAAACAAAATAGTGGCTGTTTTAAATGCGAAGATTGAATAATTTTGAGTTATTTTTTCCCAACTTCAACGTTTAAGGTGCATGCTTTGAACACTTGATTCAATTTAATGAATGACTGAAGCTGAGTACCTACAATTAATACTCATAAGTGAAACAAGTCAAGGAGGCGGGAGGGAGCTTCTAACAAAAGGGCTTTGTAACAACTCTAGGATTCGAAAAAATTGGCCATTAATCGATGATAACAGTACAGGAGAGTGGCCCCTGAAAAAAAATTCATCAAACGTAGCCGATATGAGTATGAAATGAAAGTTTTCATGGGAGCTTTTCAAAACAGTTCTTAAACTGTCAGTTTTTGCTTCAGTGGGGGCACAGGGGCGAAATACATGACAAATGTGTTTCCTCCCTCGCGAATGGACATCTGAAATAATTATCAAGGGAGATAATTATGAGTATAACAATAACAAAAACCTAAGAAGTCTAAATTCTTTCAACTTTGTTAATAATAGTATGATCTTCGAATTTCATAGTTTCTCAAATAAAATCGTCATTGACATGCTTCTTGACTTTATTCAATCTGGTGACTGCATTTTGAAAATTGAATACAAAACCCTTCTGACATGAGCGTAGGTCTGTTTACCCAACTTGTTTAATTGTTCGAATAGCACTGGCACGAAGGATCATAATTGCGTGAAGTCGAATTGGAGTTGAGTATACTGTCTTCCTCACTTGTAGGTTAACTAGTAATTGTACGAGACAGAGCATCGACTTAGACAAATTCTGCAATTTGTCGGTACTCTATTTTGAGATCATAAGCCATCAGCATAGTGGCCCACCTTTGTAATCGCCTAGCTGTGTGTGTGACGATACCTTTCTTGCTATCAAAGGTTGCTAGCAATGGCTTATGATCCGTTAGACGGATGAATGATTGGCCATGGATCATTTGTGAAACTTCTGAATAGCGAACATTAGAGAGACATTCTTTTTTTCTATCTGGCTGTAGTTTCGTTCAGTCGAGTTTAGAAAACGTGGCGCATGTACAACCACTTCGATTTTTTGAGTCGAAAAACAATGTTGAATGACTGCTCTATATCCAGCAGTTGAAGCATCCCCTGCAACTAGTATTTCTAATGATGGATTGTAATGTGTAGTTCCGATTGCGGGGTTTCCTTGATTTTCATAACCGCTTTCTGACATCTCGTTGACGCCACTTCACATTTTTCCTAAGAAGTTCGTCCAAATAGTTGTCAAATAAATTTAAAATTTTGTACATATGGTTGATAATAATTGACAATACCCAAGAATGAACAAAGTGTAGTCAAGTCATGTTGTACTGGCATTGTTGCGATAGTCTCAATTTTCAATGAATTTGATTGACGGCCATCCGTATCCACATTCTATCCCAGATATTTGACAGAACTTTAATAGAATGTGCACTTTTCAATCCAGACTCAAAACCCATATTCTTGAATTCATTAATAAACATTGAAAAAGTGTACACGATGCTCCTCAATTGATTTCCTTACAACGCTTACGTCATCAATATACGGAAAAGCATATTCCGACCCCATCCATAGTCGATTGAAATTGTCCTGGTGACAATTTTCTACCCATTGGCAAATTTGTCCATTTTAAATAACCAAGATGTGTAACAATGTTGCAAAGTTCTCGTAGATCTTCATCATCCACCTCGATTTGAAGATAAGCTGCCAAAAAATCTTATTTTGAAAAAACAGCACCTCTATTCAATGCCGCGAAAATGTCGTTTGGGAGAGGCATCACGTTTTGGAGCAATTTTAAGGCTTTATTTAGTCCCGTCAAATAATCTCCACATAACCCGGTCGTTCCGTCTGGTTTCGTAACTGCAAAAGTTAGAACAATAGGAGTTGTCCATTCTACGTATTCAACAGGGCTTACTACTCCTATCGAGAGAAGTCCATCTAGTTCCTCGTCAACACGCTTCCACATGCATAGGGAACAGGTTTCACCTAACACTTCACTGGGATAGCGTTTTCCTTCAGGATTAATTTTGCTTTAGTTTTTGTTTCTTGAATTTCTCATTCCAACACCGAGTTGCCTGTTTTAAACCATGTAAACTTTTATTTAGTTTGCATACATACTCTGAATTTTTGCTGATAAATCCTTCTGGTTGTCTCATGAGCAGGTCCTCCACAAGGTAATCATGAAGAAATTGCCGTTTTGACATCAAAGTGCTGAATCTCCCAGTCGTTGACTGTTGCTATGGATATCAGAACACGTACCGAATCATACCTGACTACTGGTGAGAAGGTATCAGTTTGGTCAATGCCCTTTTTCTGTGTGAAACCTTTAGCACACAACCTTACTTTGTAGCGTTCAACTAAACCATCAATACGCCTTTTTTATTGTGTAGACCCACTTGTAATTGATTCATCAAAATGTTGTGGTTCCTCGTTGAATATTGCTAAGCACGCTATATCAACATATCCAGTATACCGTGATGGTCGACGGATGGTATTTCTATTTCGTAACTGTCGTTTACCTACTTATTTTTTTCATTTTCAAGCATTTCAACATCGTAATATTCATCATCTTGCTGCTGCTCTGGTTCTGATACTTCATCCTTGAAATAAATTGCGAATGTGTCCTCAACATCATTTTTGTGAAACTCGCTACACTGTGTTTCTTGATTGAAATTTACATTACGTGTTATTACTATTTTTCCAGTTTTTACATCAACCAAACGATAGTTAACACTGGCGTTTTCATAACCAACTAGCAGCATTTTCTTTGCCTTGGTATTAAATTTTGTTCTGGATTCTTTTGGGACGTAAACGTAACCTTCGCCGCCAAATTTACGCATGTGCTTCAATTTAACAGTTTTCTCGCTCCATAGCTCGTATGGTATCTTCTTATCAGACTGTGTGACTTCCGATTCAAACTTTTTACACTAGTATTGACTGCTTCTGCCCACAGTTCTGGTTGTAGATGTGTTGCAATCAACATAGTTCTAGCACTTTCTACGAAAGGCCGGTTTTCTCTTTCAACTCTACCATTTTGCTCCGCTGTGTAAGGAGCAGTAAACTCATGAATTATACCACTGTCTTTGAACAATCGCTGGAACTGTTCATTTCGAAACTCAAGTCAGTTATCACTACAAATACGTTTAATTTTATTTAACGTTTGGGTTTCTACTAAATTTTATACTCGACAAACTTCACGTACGTATCACTTTTATGTTTAATAAGGTACACTAACCGATATGAAGTACAATCGTCCTCGAGCGATGAAAAGTAGTTCGCACCACTGACTGATGAATGTGTCATCTTATCACACAAATTTGTATGTACAAATTCAACTGATTTCGCTGCTTTTTCTTGTAAGTTCATTTGAAATGGTGTTTCCTAAACTGACATATTTCACAGAATAACCCATATTATTTATCTTCAGCCCTGAAATAAGCCCACTGTCGGTCATTTCTTTCAGCGTATGGAAGCTTATGCAAACCAAACTCTCATGCCACAATTTAGCTGAGTCTCCCACTGTGACGTTAGCCACCTCCTGGTTTAGTTCAGATTTAAATATAATTTTATAACACTGATTTTGCTTTCTGACACCAACTCCAATCATTTGTGACCCGTGAATTTTTAATTTGTCATCGTCAAAAATAGCTTTAAAATTTTTACTAGTTAATGCACCGGTTGACATCGTTTTTCTTTAATTCCGGAACAATTTGTACATTTTCGAGAGTTCTTGGTTCCCATTTTCTGTTCGCTAATGCTTGAACGCGAACTGAACCACACCACTCAACTTTCAATCGCATATTGTCACCAATTTTGCACAAAACTGTCACCCGCATTTTTGTTAAACACTGTAAACCATTCATGTCGATGAAACATATGTTTAGATGCTCCCACTATCTGTGAACCACTCATCTTCACTGGTTGTTTGAGAGAGATTTTTTATTTCAATGCACATTGCTATTGCATACCACTCATCACTGCCTTGCTTTTGTTTTGCTAACCATACTCTACATTCTGATTCATAGTGCCCTTTCTTCTTGCAGCAAAAACACTCAATATGTCGTTTGTTACGCGATTCACTTTTCTTATCGCTCTTCTTTAATGTTGCCGACGCTGATGCTCTTTCTTTACCTTTGATGTTCACAGCTGCAAACGCTGTTGCCATATTTTCAGATTGTGTTAGCCTTTGTTCTTCTTTCAACAAACGTTCTACTTAATTATCAAATGTTTGTTTTGATTCATCGTATGAATCCCAAGCTGTCACAAATGCATTGTATTTATATGGCAAACCTCCTAACAATTTTCCCATCTTGTCAATATATTTTACTGATTCACCAACACTTGCTAGCACCTAAGCTAGTTCTTTAACTTTGCTTATGTTTTGCGCAATCGAGTCTGTTTCTGACATGCTGTAACTAAAAAATTGTTGCTTCAAGGCGACTTTATTCACTGATGATCTCTGTTCATGAATCGTTTTCAGATGAACCCACATTGCCGCTGCCGTCTCACATGTTATAACTGTCTGAAGTTGCTCGAACTCCATTCCTGACGAGACTAGTAACATTACTTTTGCATTCAAAGAATTTCAGGCTGTCCTCCCTGCCGCATCTGTTGCCGCTGGACGCACCGTTGTTCCATTTACCAAGTTTTCCGTACCTGATTTTGCCCGAAAGATTATTTCCAGCTGGTACTTCCATAGCTGGACATTTTTTCCGTTAAACTTCTGCAACTGAAATCGTTTAAGAATATCCATGGTTCCTGAGTTGCACGAACCGTTTTCCAATCACGACTTTCCCGCACACGTCTAATTGAACTACCAGTAGATACATCCGATACCACTCACGTGGCGTCAAGTTCTTTGTTCAGTCTACCCACAATTTCTCACTCAGTTCCCACACGCGACACTGGACCTGTAACCTGTCGAGAGATTATGAATGTTTCGTGGAGTGTGAATTGAGGAGATATTGAATTGAAAAAGTTATTTTAAAGAAAATACAGATAACTTGTATTTAAACTTAGTTAACAACTTTACATTGAACAACCCACAATACTGGTTTTAAAAGAACCAAGAACACACCCTTGATTGGTAGTTGACCAAGTATAGGAGCTTGTCTTCGCGTCGTTTCCTATACTAACGAAACATCTAAATTTTGGTTAATCGAAAATAGTATTTATTGAGCGCACAATCATTCGGAGTATAACGCCAGAAGAAATTATATACATAATAATTTAAGCCATACATATTAAAAAGTTGTTCGGCATCTTTGACATAATTCACGAAGAGATAGCGCTTCGCTGCTTTCAGGTACGCTACAAGACTTCATCCTCTAGATGTGTCAAACATCAAATGTGACTCTCCGTTACTTGTTTTGATTCGGTCCCGCGTAAGTTTTCGTAATTGGAGGTCTTCGGCTTTCATAGTTGGAAAACGGTGATGGCGTCGGTTCTTCAATATCTGGGTTTAAGATGTAGGCCGGTTTCAACCTGTTGATTGATATTTGTGATGTCCTGCTGTCCATGAGGATTTTGAAGATTTTGTCGGATGTTCGCTCACGTACGCAAAATGGACCAACATACGGCTGCTGCAAAGATTTTTTTTCCGCGTCAAGTCGTATAAAGACGTGACTGCATGTTGCTAACATAAATGTTTGAAAATAAATATGCTGCTATGTCGATGGTGTTCGGCAGGTGTTGGCCGCAGTCGTCGCATGTCTTTCCGAAATTTAGACACAAATGCTGTCTGATCGCTCGTGCTGTTCGTTTCTTCAACAAAAGCTCCTGGAATCCGGAGTGTGGTATCGTAAACCATTTCCACTGCAGTACATTTAATGTCCTCTTTGAAGGCAGATCGAAGGCCGAGAAGAACTATAGGCAGAGCTTGAAGCCAGTTTTCGTCTTCATAACACGTGAGTGCTGCCTTTAAAGACCGATGGCAGCGTTCCACCATTCCATTTGCTGAAGGATGATAAGCAGTCATTTTGATTAATTACTTCGGTTAGCGAACGAAAAAGCATTGATTCGAATTGGCTACCGCGATCTGTTGTCACAATCCTTGGTGTACCGAAACGTGAAACTCATTGATGATAGAAATTCGTAGCGACTGTGTTGGCGGTGATTTCGGTAATTGGTACGGCTTCCGTCCATCGCGAGAAACGATCGATCATCGTAAGGATATATTTAAAATTATTTACGACTGGCAGTGGACCAACTAAATCAAGATGTATGTGGTCGAATCTTTTATCTAGCGCTGCAAACTGTAACGGGAAAATCGTGACGTGGCGGCTAGATTTAGAGCGTTGCACTGATTGCATGATTTTGCCCAACTCGCAATATCCTTGTGCATTTTAGCCAGACAAATTTTTCTCGTAGTAAACGGCTGGTAATCTTCCCACTTGGGTGCAACAGGCGGTGCACAGAATCAAATGCTTTACGTCGAAGTGCTTGTGGTATATAGGGTCGTGTGATACCGCTTGATAAGTCACAGTACAAATGCTTTCCACTCTTCTGTACTCTCTGCAAATCTAATGATGTTTGCGAGCGTAACAGACTTTTTAACTCGCTATCATTTTGTTGTTCCGCTACTAGGTCTGACATATCAATTGCTTTATGTGCGGTAACTGCATCAAGTCTAGTCACCTTTAACATGGAGTATGTCTGTCGTGAACTGGAAAATATACTCTAGTTGTCGCATTTGGCGTCGTGATGCTTTTGATGAGTTCTGTGTGAAAGCGTAGCCCAGTGGCTTGTGGTCGGTTCGTATCACAAATTGGTGTCCTTCTACTCTGTCGTGAAAATATTTGATAGCTGAATAGATCGCCAACAATTCTTTATCGACGACGCCATAGCTTCATTGAGCACTGCTAAATCTTTGGGAATAAAATCCTTTTGGTAGCCGAATCCCATCGACAAACTGTGCCAATACTGCTCCCATCGCGAGATTCAAAGCGTCCGTTGTTATAGCAAGCTGAGTGTTTTTTACTGGATGTTTGATACAAGTTGCTACTCCTAACAACTTTTTACTGTCTTCAAAGGCATTAATTGTTGTTGACGCCCAGTTTAAAGGCCTTTTATCATTTTTTGGGAATCGCGCAGGAATTCATTCAGCGGAGCAAGTACTTCTGCGGCTGTTTTTAGGAATTTCCGATAAAAATTGATCATGCCTAAATATCTTCGTAGACTTTGAATACTTTTTGGCTTTTCACATTCCAGTATCACATTAATATTTTCTGGTGGTGGCTTGATTCCTTCGCTACTTACCAGAAATCCCACATAACGTACCTCGGTTTTTCCAAAATTGCATTTGATGACGTTAACTTTGATGCCGTGTTCTTTTAATCGAATGAACACTTCCTGTAAATGTATCCAATGTTCCTCTTCTGAGCTGGACGCGATAAGGATGTCATCCAGGTATCCAAAACAGTAGCTTGATCCAGAGAGAACAATGTCGATGTACCTTTGAAAGGTTTGAGCTGCATTCCGGAGTCCAAAAGGCATAGCCAAGAATTCAAAGAGTCCAAAGGGTGTGATGACCGGTCTCTTTTCGATGTCCTCATCTGCAATTGGCACTTGCGCGGATTAAATCTATGGTCGAAAAAAATTGTCCTTCCGTGCATATTATGGTTGAAATCTTCCATTCCTGCCACTAGATATCGATCTGATATCGTAACTGCATTGAGTTTCCTCTAGTCGTCACAGGGTCTCCATTCTCCTGACTTTTTCGGGACTTAATGAAGTGGATTAGCCCATGGGCCACTTGAAGGACGACATATTTCATTTTCCACCATGTTTTCAAACTCAGCCTTTGCGAATTGATATTCGTCCTGCGGTAATCGGCGGACTCGTTCCGCAATTGGCGGGCCTTTCGTCAGCATGTCGTGTTGGAGTATTGCCTTTTTGGCTTGTGGCATTTCACAGAACTCGTTAAATCGGGATGTTGTGTTATGGCACGGGTCGATTCACAGTGGTGATTGCCTCGACTGGTTTATCTGAGAGTGTTGCGACCGCTTCGAGATTTGTCTTACCATCCACCAAGCAGATTAGCGAATTAAAATATTATAGAAAATCAAATTAAAATATTGTAGAAAATCAGCCCCGAGTATCAGATGATCTACTGCAGCAATGCAAAACCGCCATTTGAAAATCCTCTGCAGTCCAAAGTCGAGCGAAAGGATCTGTTGTCCGAACGTATTGATGGTCGTTCCATTTGCAGCGTACAATTTCCGTTCTTCCTGACGTGTTTTACCTCAGCTAGTGACTACCGATACCTCTGCACCTGTATCCACGAGGAATCCTAGCCTTGTCTGCTTGTCGGTTACCACTAGGCGGCTTTTATTTAAGTGGACGTCATCGCTGACCGCGTTTGACGATGACGGTTTTAGTTTTCCTGTTCGGAAAATTGGCAAGGTGGACAGCATTTATGCGCCTTTTTCCCGAATTTTCGGTTGTAAAAAAAAATTTTCCCATCTGTAGCTTGATTTTGTGTGCGTGTTCGAGACCTTGGGCGCCAGCGAGCACGTGAACGGGATCGATTTTTAGAATGTGGTTCTTGGGTTCACTTCTAACCTGTCAAGTCGATTTAGTATTTCCACGAGAACTGGATCTGATCTTGGAGCAGGAGTTTTCGATGTCGATGCTATAACAGCTGGGGCAGCATTGAATTCCCCGACAATTTTGTCTACCATTACGAGTAGTTTTGTAATGTCCCTTTCAGTTGACACGGACATAATAGCGCGTACATGCACTGGTAAACGTTATAACCATAAGGCAAGTAGAGCATCTTCTGGCAGCTGTGAACCTGCCATGTTTTGCATCTGATGAAATGGACGCGATGGTTTTTGATCGCGCAATCCAAGCTCCGTTAGCACTTGCGTTAGCTGCTGCTCAGGAGACGCAGCAAATCGAGCAATCAACTGCGTTTTCAGCTCCTCATATTTGTTTCCGACCGGTGGATGCTTTACTACCTCCGCAACTTGCTTGAGGAAGTTAATATCACTACCACGTTGAATTTTGCCGTATCTGAATATATTTTGTAATGTCCGAAGGTGGATTCAATCTGGGAAAACCAGAGGTCGACTTGCGACTCCCAAAATGGCGGTAACTTCACGTCACGCACGGCTTCTAGTCGAAAGGGTTCACTACCGGGCCACAATTAACGTGCGAGATTCAGCGAGGTTTTCGGAGTTTCCGTAATAATGTTTCTTTCTTCGGGCGTTGACGATTCGCCACCTGTCACCATTGTTTTTATTTTTTGTTTTTCCACTCGTTTATTGATAGTAACAAAATGTAAGCGTCACCAATTATAGGAGCTTGTCTTCGCGTCGTTTCCTATACGAACGAAACATCTAAATTTTGGGTAATCGAAAATAGTATTTATTGAGCCCACAAACATTGATCTTTATCGTTCGGAGTATAACGCCAGAAGAAATTATATACATAATAATTTAAGCTATACATATTAAAAGGTTGTTCGGCATCTTTGACTTAATTCACGGAGGGATGGCTACACAAGGAACAACTACTGACATCTATCTCTTACAATGTTGCCAACCATGGCAAAACAAAACATAATAAAGTGACATTGAAATTACAACTGAATAAAGTGGCTAAATTAAACATTATTTTCAACAGTTTCATTTAAAAGCATACCTCAATACTATTTTTATATCTAAATTTCTTAATGGTACTGTTAATAGGGGTACCAGTTAATTCACGCGGTTTTCTAACAGATGGCGTAACTTGATTTTTATTCCAGTGATTCGCCTTTCCAAATATGTGTTGGAAAGCTACTTTCATATAGTTTTAGAATCAGTATGTGTCATTTAGCTGTAGCGTAAACAACAATACTTTTTTTACTCTGAAAATGTCGGATTTTGTGCCAAATAAAGTGTTTTTGCGAGGAGTACTTCTTCATTGAAGAAGTATTTTGGTGGAAGTGTATGTTGTGCATGCTCTAGCTGATCGTACGTGCCAGAAGTGGTTTGTACGATTTTGACTTGGAAGACGATGAAGGGCCCGGAAAGCCAAAAAAGTTAGAAGATCACGAATTGGAGACATTGCTCGACCAAGATCCATCCCAAATGCAAGAAGATCTTGCAAAATTACTTGGCGTCGCTTAACAAACCATTTCCGATCGTCTAAAAGCAATTTTTCACAATAAAGCTTCAATTTGCCGCAATTAACCCGTACCTCTATTAATATTAGTGATGTCCCTTATTAGAGAGCTATTAAATTTTCATATAATCAACCAAAATATGCATCCTCGATAATTTATGTATTGAACGGTAATAGAGATAAATTGACGCTAAAATCGAGAAAATATACGGTGTTCTAACGGCAAATTCCTTTACCATGGTCCGATTAACATGTCGTTTGCGTGAAACTTTACCTAAAGTAAATTCAATGATTTGGTTGAAACAGAATCTAACTCTCTATCGTCGTTCAAAAGTAATAGGTGGTTTATAGCTAAATTACAAATAAATGCAACTTTTGCCACGTGTAAGTGCTAATATCTCAAAGATACCAACTCCATTCTTGCAGTGCAAAAGCTTGGCAAAGTGTGCTAATATCTGCAAGGACAATTCCACCAAAATCTGATATGTTATTCCTTAATATATTAGCTTCATATGCAAGCTCGATAACTCGAATCCGCCCATAAGTCGATTCCCAATGAAGAGAAATCGTTACTAAAGTCGGAAAATTGTACTAAACGGATTTTGTCCTTTACCGTTACTCGATTTAAATATCCTTCAGATGGTACCCAACGGCAAGAAAGCTTAGTAGTTTGACGAAAACAGAATCCTTTTACCAGTCCGCGTTCAAATGTTATGCGCTAGCATACATAAAAACATGTTAAGTAGGCAGAAGAGTACTCCTACCAGAAGGGCTTTGTAATATCCTAGGGATTAGAACAAATTTTCTGATAACATGAATCGATGACTTGAATTATTCATCCAATGTTTGCATAAGAAATCGTTCAAATTTATCTAAAAGATGCTCAGATTCTTTGATAAGCACCTAACAGTTGCCATTTTGTTTGATATTACACCGATTTTTCGTACATTTTACCTCCCCCTGGATCCCCGATGCAAAAAATGACTTAAAATTGCAGATTCTGAAAATTCTAATCAAGATCTTTCATTTGATACACTCGACTACCTTTGATGAAAAAAATGTTATCAAAGATAGGGAAATCACCCTTAAAAATTTTGAAAACTGTGATAAGACCTAAACTTTTGAGAGACCACCACTTCTGAAGTTTTTACAAAGTTTTAGCGTTCTAGCTGCTACAGTTTTTGAGACGCAAGAACGAACCACTATTGAAGCAGGTCTCTGTAAAAATGTTTTGACAATGCCTTAAAAAGCAAAAAAAATATACGTGTGAAACTGATAGCCTCCTTTTTTATGGAAGTCGGTTAAAAATGAACATGTTTAAAGCCTTCCTTTCATTTTGAAAAACATATTTCAAAAAGCTGAGGCGATGTCCAGTCTAAAGTTATTAAAATATATATACTTTTCAAGTATTTATCCATATTATACAATATATGAGTACTGACATCAATTTTATCTCCCACAGCTAATACGTGAAAAAGTCTCTACGGCGACATTACTGCTTTTAGCCAAATCGGCAATAAATTTACAACATTTCTACGTACGCCGAAATGCAGTTATACTCCGTTGTGATTGGCCTTACAATCCAAACTGGTCACCAGAATTCTATGCATGGTTGAAATGTGCTTCGAGATCATATGAATCGACCGAAAAAGAAATCGCACAAATCTTAGGAAAAAGATGGATTCTATTGACTGACAAAGAATATAAAAAAGTTGAAGTGAATGTAAGACAGAAACTGTGACAACAAATAAACATTTACTCAAGAAAAGCAAATTGTTTAACTTCAATTCAATATGACTTTAAATTATAGTACTTAGTATGATTGACAATACTTGCCACTCATAAGCTTATTCATTTACATTGATTTAACTATTGTACTCATGAGCTTTTACACATACTTCGCACTTATCTGTAATTAAAGATGAACGGGAATTTTTCATTTTTCCTCTAAAGATCATCAAGATGGGGCTGTCCCTGAGTCTATTGATTATAATCAAAAAGTAATTATGTTTCTTTTCTATTAAACAATAATATATAAGGTGTGAAAATTCGCAAATTTGATCAGTTCCATTAAAGTTTTCAGTGAAGTAGTATTGTGTGATAGTTAAACATGTTATCAATTAAGTTGTTAGTATTTTCAATCACTGCGTGTGTCTTGCTTCTACCCTTCACCGATTGTCAAGGATATTATGGAAATTACTACGCGGGATATCCAGCGTATCAAACTCCAATTCCTGTACGTGTTGGAGTTCGTGTGCCTGTAATTCGACTACCTCCACCGAATAATTATCCGATAATAATTCCAGCCAGACCACCTAGGAGACCTTATCCGATTGCACCACAATTTGGATATATTTGAATCGGGATATGAAGATCATGGAAATTTTATTAATTAAAATATATAAATAAATAATAAAAAATAGCGCAAAGAGAACTCAAATGGAGTTTTATTTTATTCAAACCGAATTATTTTCTGCTACCTAATTTGTATCTTTCTTCTCGAATGTAGCAAGGCATATTTTATTTGATTGATATCAAATGATGTTAGAATAATAAGCGGAAAAATATGTTAAGATACGATCCTGGGCTTCAAATAAACCAAACAAGCTTCCTCTTTTAAAAGTCAACTTGTATGTCAGACTTCCCTTCTCATCATATTTATCCTTACTATGGCAGTTGTAGATAACACAGATCTGTGTACGTACAGTACTAGAAGTATAAAAGTATTCGTATGACACCATATCTTTCATAAAATAATGAAATGTTCATACTACTAGGCAAGTTTTTGAATTGAAAATAATCATACTGTTCGCACGTGCTTTTATTGAATAATTATATAAATAATACATAACGAAAAATGTTCATAAACTTATAAAAACAGCGAACAAAAAACAATTGCTTTGAGACACAGAAATAGTATTCGTACGGGCTGCTTTTTTGTGTACATTACTGTGTGAGTCAACTCATGTCAATTTTTTTTTTGGGTTGCCTTTTGGGGTTTTAATAGATTGGACATTGATTGGATACAGGTTTCACTAAATCACGCTCCGTCTCGAATTCAGTTGAAATTCCACTATCGGAAACGCCTTGAATATATTAGACGTTGTTACAGTTACGCGAATAAATTGTAAAATTGCATCCCCATAGATAGTTCGTGAAAGAAAAAAAAAGACGGTCGAGGAAAGTAAATACGTAGTGGTTTCGGTTGAAAAGTGCGGAGGACGCAAACAGTGCTCCGGGTGCTTGGCGTTGAACCTGGAAATCCACCGTTATATTTTGGAGCCGTGATTGTGGCTTACGTGAAGCAGTTAAGTGAAAGGAGTTTACTCATGGTGTTGCAAATAAGGAGTACAGAGGTAGGGAAGTTGTTCTCGAGTTTCCCATCTTTAATTTAGCTTTATTGAAATGCCTCTACTCTGGTTTTGAATGCACCATCGCCATCCTTCCCATGGGACGAACGTTTACCAGCTTCAGTTTCGTTTCTGGTGGTGCGATAATTTGGTTCGGTGAGTCTACTGTGTGCCTCATAATTTTTCCCAGTTTAGTTGCGGATACGCTAAGTGCACCCCTATTTGCCTATATTTTTGAATAACTGTATTTCCTTACACGTGACTTCGCAAAAGAAGTATGGCTTTTCAAAACAGGTCCATGGGCCAGTGATGGATATATGTAAATGGCGCTGGTTTACTCAAGATGATCGAAAGTTAATGTACCGTGATGAGCCGTTGGATGAATATTTCTAGGTCATAATTTGGATAGCTATAGTGTTCGTGTTGTAGCGCCAATTGGGGCGAAAGATTAAGGTTATAGTTTTACAATATGAACACCAGAAGGATTTTACAATTCATCAGCTAGTATTGAACAAGAACGTGATGATTGGATAGCAGTCATTCAAAAAGTCTTAGAGAGATCAAGTAAGAGTCATAACAAAATCTTTTTTTCTTTTCTTGGAAAAAGAGTGCCATGTTCCATTCATTAGCGAAAACAAAGCTGTCAAATTTATCTATTACCATATAATTACCTCGCTTTTCATTTATTTATTATTATTATAATTATTATTATTATGCCATCAGCATTACTTATAGTTGGCCAGGTTCACTAGTAATCATAATTAGACGTAGTAACTCAACCCCATACGTTTGTGAGAGGAAAGCAGAAATAATATCAGATTAACAGAAGATAAAAGAAATGAAACTTTGACCTTTGTTTTTTTGCTTGTTTAGCTTGTCTACCGACAGATCATCGATAAAATTACAACATTTATTCAACCTTATTTTGCTCGATCAAATGAAGGGATGCCCATCATGATTAGATATTGTACGCAAACCAGCTAATAGTGATTACGAAAAACGGACTATTGCCAAAGAAGAAGTAAAACTTTCCATAGTTTGTTATATTCGTTTTGCTGTATCTCTCCGCCTATACTCTTATCGTACTTCATATTTGTATGCTTGTTTCATCCACAAGGCGTTTTTTTATCGGACTAGGGTACACAGTGTGACCCCAACGATAAGTATGATTGTTATCGTTGATCATTATATTGAAATATTTGGTAGCAACGAATCTCAATCCTCGTGCGATCTCCTTTCATTTTAGTTAATCACAATTAGGCTATGTCCAGAAAGGGCGAATCCGCTGCGAATCGTTTCGCACGAATTCATACACGCGTTGGCGAGGTACTAGTCACCAATACATTGAGTCCACAAGCATCGCGCGAATATAAAATACGCGCGTAAATCGCGTGCACTACGCCAAACTCTCGACTCGCGCGTTATACGCGCATATTGCGCGCGAGCCGAGATACTAGAGACTCTTTGCTGTGTCCAGTTTACGCGCAAACTACAGTGCGAGTACATGTATCGAGGAAAAATGGATCGGGAAATTTTTGATACGGAATTGTTCATTGATCAAGTGGAAAAAGACCGGCGTTATGGAATATGGAATCCTCGGATTATGCCAACAGGATTTTAAGGCGTAGAGCTTGGGAAGAGAAAAAGAAAGAAATTTGTGAGTACCTATATTCATTAATTTGTAGCAAACATGAAAATTAAATCATTTTATCCTGCCATGGCAGTTGACCCTCTTTCATAAAATAATCAGATAATGTATCCCTAGTATTTCGAGACCTAACGCTTGGTCGAACTGTAGAAGTACTGAGACCCTCTAGGGTTGTTTTGAAAAATGTATCTTCATATCTATAGCCATCTCTTAGGGTTCGGCCACATTGCGATTTTACTGTCGTAACCAGCGATTTTTAAACGCAAATACGGACACACTGCGACAAGATTTCCAAAGGAACTTCAGGCATGCGCAGAACTAATACGCTCATTTGAAGGTATGTCTTTGCCAGGAACACATGCGCTAACTCATTGGTGCGCTATGCAAGAAACTTCCATGCACGTCAGCATCAAATGTCCAAATCAGTGGCGGATTTAACAGGTCGGCAAAAGCGCGCTTGCCGACTGGGCCCCCCCGACAGGAGGCATTAAGGGCCCCTCTTGCTAAAAGTTACACTTCCTTTTTTTTTTTCAATGTTTCAGTGAGTCTTTTTTAGACAGCACGAGGCAAATTTCTCCTTAGGGGCCTCTGTTATCAAAACACTTGCAATGCTTCGTAATAATCATAAATTGAATATAAAATCAAAAAAGTTGTGTAATTAATCAGTTAATAAAAACGTCTACGATTTAATCACGTTCGGCAAATATTTTTGACTCGTCAAAAACGTTCTGAGGGGTCCCCGGGGGCCCCGTGTATCAAAATTCAGTTGACTGTCAACTGACAGTCAGTTCCGGAAGTTGAAATTGCCGCGCCCAATAATGAGGATTCACCGCGCATGCGCGGGAATCATCACGATACTGAATCAGTATATGTACCCTTCGTAACAAAACTTCTTCTCCGAGTTTCGTGTCAATCGAGTTCGTACTACTTCGTCAATCATTTCTGCAGTGTTTACAGACAAGTGCCGCAGTTGTTTGCCATGTTCAATGTCTGAGCATATATCCAAGAAAAAAACTCTGGCTCCAGATATTTCAAGGTATGTTCATTGAATATTGCTCCGTGTGAAAAGTTTGTTTACCATAACATAACCTAATAATTTATTCTTTGCTTTGTTATTTTCTGTCACCAGTGTCACAAAAATCAGTGCTTCTATCATTTGATCATACATTTTAGAATAAAAAATTGAAACCATGCGAAATATTGTTTAAAGATTTGAAAATTCGTAAATTAGAGTTTTTGTATTGTAAAAAATTATTATCAAGAAAAATATTAAAGTCACTGTGGGATCATTCTATCTCGTTTTTTTTGCCACGTAGATAGTCGAATCTAAGCACAGCAACTCCAAAATTTATTTTCCAAAAACAAATATATTAGCTTACATCCAATTCAAAATTCATGAATGTTTGTGATCATTCACCGTTCAAAAATCACTACATTTTACAGCAATATAATGTATTGAATATTTTGTCACTGCAAAAAGTTGTTCCTCCGTATTTTAATTATCTTTTAATGGTTCTAGAAGTCATGGAAAATACGAAAGAAAAAAGTGGATTCGAAAAGCGAAAAATTAGAGAAAAAAGAAAATTGGAAAATGCTGGGATTAACCCTAAACAGACCAAAGTCAGCAAATTCTTTTCAACTCCAATACCAAAGTCAACATCAGTTGAAGTTCAAAACGATGACGATAGGAACTCTACGGACATCGTATTTCGTGCAGCAGAAAAAGAATCCCCATCGAATCAATCTACAGAATTACCGCTGATTCACCCGAAAATCAATAATGACGAAGGTATGGTAAATATATGAATTTACATATATATTATTACTCAATTTCTACAAAAATGATTTCAAGAGAGTCATACAGCCTGTGCGATTCAATATGACTAGGGATTTCGTACTACTTCAGAGAATTGTTTTATAATTTTATATTTGCATTGTTACAGAAAACATGGAAAACAAGAAAATGGAGAGTGGATACAATGAACTGACCAGAACTGAACTTGAGACTAGTGGTGGAAAAGAAAAACCTTCCGTCGGAAAAGAAAAACCTTCCGTCAACAGTTTTTTTTTCGATGATGGAGAAAAAGATAATTCCGCATCCACTGATTCATTTGATGAAGTTTCCGAACCTGAATCATCATTTTTCGCGAATGCACCGCTGATACTTTCTAAATTCAATAATGACAAAGGAATTTATGGCAATCAAATTTTAAACGAAGATCAGATAAGGATGCTTTTGCTCGCTGGCCCTTGTCAACCTACAGAAGCTGATATGCCCAATGGCAAATTCAAACATACAGATAATGGGCGCCATTTCAACTCACAGTATTATCACAAACGTACGCAGAAGCCTTTTGAAGAAAATGATCTTTGCCCTTGGTTATCATACTCACCGACTCAACATTATGCTTATTGCCATTATTGCTGGCTATTTGGAAACGAGGATACAAAAAAAGGCAAATGGTGCACTGGTTACACGGACTGGAAACATTTCCAGAAATCCGTTTCGATACACAATTTGAGCAAGAGCCATCTCCAGAATGCAGTTGCGGCAGCGAATTTTCTCAAGAAAGCTGATGTAAGTCACCGACTAAATCAACAAATCAGCGAAGAAGCGAAAAAATGGCGTTACGCTCTCAACATTTTTTTTTTGATGCTATAAGAACTTTGTCTGGCTTGGGTGTCGTGTTTCGAGGTCATCGTGAAAAAATAGATGAATAAAATCCTGGTATATATTTGTCTATCATCAAACTTATCTCTCGACACAACTCGACTTTACGTGATCACATCGAATCTTCGAATCGGATAAAGTATTTGAGCAAAACGATAACATTCGAATTATTAAATATCTTGGCCGATCAAACACGAAATGTTATCATCAATGAATGCAAAGAAGCGAAGTTTTTCACACTGATCGCTGACTCAACAACGGATGTTGCTCACTTGGACCAAATGGCTATATTATTGCGGTAAGTCACCGTTCAAAAAAATGAGACAGGAGCCAAGATACTATGCATCAAAGAGAGTTTTTTATGTTTCATCCGAATCAAAAAAGGGAATTCTGTGTCAATTTCTCATGAAATTATTGGAGTCTTGTTTGAAAAATATCTATTCGAAAAGATTCATCTATGTGGTCAAGCATTTGATGGCGCACCCGTCATGTCAGGAGAGCTGAATGGATTGCAAGCTCTCATCAGAAGATATGTTGGAGAGAAGGCCTTCGTTCCATACGTTCACCGTACAGCGCATCAACTCAACCTGGTTTTATCTCATGCAGCTGAAAAATTTGCCAGCCCTTCAATCAAAGTATTTTTTGCAACATTGCAGAGAATTTTCAACTACTTCTCGCAGTCTCATCGGCGATGGGAAAACCTTTTGGAAGAAAGCAAAAATCTGTCCCAAAATAAAAAATTTTTCGGCATTCAACTTCTGGAAGAATTGAAAAAAGAAATTTTCGAGACAAATTCTGACTGTGGAAGAGAGACACAGGGTGGGCAGTTTCATGTGCCATTAGAAGATTTCGAGAGTGAGGCGCTGTCACAAAAACGAAGACTCCACATCAAAGGATTGAGCGGGACTCGTTGGTCTGCACGACTGAAAGCAGTAGAAGCGGTTATCCAAAATCTTGACTGTATTGTCAACTGTTTAGAACGAGAAACATCAAGAGAAAAGGCTACTGGAGAAGATATAATGGACGCAAATTCTCTACTTTCGGCGATCGATTGGCTCTTCTTACTCAACCTGACGTGGTGGCATTCAGTCTTATCATTCATCGACGTTGCTGAAGTTCAATTACAGAAAAAAGAAGTGGATCTTTTGATGGCCCAAAATTGTCTTGAGAATGTAATGGAGAATTTGAAAAACTTGCGCGCAGAAAGCAAGTACGATTTTTTTGTGTCGAAAGCAAAGTCTCAATGGGAGAACATGGGATGGAAGAATCCGGATTTTCCGAGCACCAGACGACGACGAACGAAAAAAATGCCCGGTGAAAAAGCTGACGACAACCCTCTGGCTATGGCAACGAAATATCACATTGCATACTACGAAGTTCTTGACAGGATGTGCAGCGAATTACAAGAAAGAGCCGAAGGTTTTCATGAGATAAACTCACTTTTCGGATTTCTTAAACCTGAACTCTTCAAAAACATGGATGAGAAAAAAGTTGAAAAAAATGTTTGCAACTTGATAGAGAAATATCCAACTTTTTTCACAATTGCCCTGAAGTATGAGTTAATCAGTTTTGCGGATTTGTACTTCTCACAAGAAAAAGATTCTACTGGGCATAGTCCATTGCAATATTTGAACTTCATCGTTGAAAAAAATTTGATGAGCAGTTTTCCGGAGTGTTGCAGTTTATTGCGTTTATTATTGACACTTCCCGTCAGCACAGCCAGCGCCGAACGAACAATGAGCTCATTGAAGAAAGTCAAAGATCATCAACGTTCCACAATGAGTGCAGAAGCATTAGACGATTTCAGCATACTTTTCATCGAACAGCATGTCGCAAATCAAGTTGATTTGGATGCTACTATCGAAGTTTTCGCGGAGAAGAAAGCGAGAAAAGGATTCAAAAATATGTAAATGTTCTCAATGTTAAAACAAATCCAACATTCAAAATACTCGATGAATAAACCGAAATTATTTTATATCTATCAATTTCTTGAAACACATACCTATCACTTCCAATGAAACACTTGAGCCAAAATAAATTCTTGTGTACACAATTTAATAGGGGGGGGGGGGGGCCCTAATGAAATTTTTTGCCGACCGGGCCTTTTTCCTTAAATCCGCCACTGGTCCAAATGATGTGCGCCTGCGCGAGTATCACAAAAACTACCTACTAAACTGGTTTTAGGAAAAACCGCAAATTCCTGCGACTGCCAACCTGGACAAAATTGTCGAAAATCGCAGTGTGCGGGCTTCCATTTAACCATGTGTAACTTGCGACAGAAGTGCGACTATATAGTCGTAGTCTGATGCATCCCTTAGTCGCACGTAATTGTGAAGAACGCAACAAGCTTTTATTATGTTTTGGGCAAATTCAATATTTACATTGAGTGGTTTGTGAAATATTCGCCATTTGTTTACTAGGATTCCAAAACAACACTCAATATAACGCCGTGCTCTGGAGAGGCGGTAATAAAAGATTCGTTTTTCTTTTGTTAAATTTTGTCCGCAATATGGTCGCATAATGTTTTCGGATAAGCTAAATGCCTCATCCCCAACTATAACATGAGGTAAACTAGTTGTACGAAGTTCCGATATTGTTTTTGGTTCCGGAATATTTAAAGACTTTTCCACAAGTTTTTTGAAGAATATGGAGCTTTTAAAAACCATCGAGTCATTGCTCTTCCCACATGCTCCAACATCCACACACACATATAAAGCAATAATTTGCATCACATACGGCAAGCAGGACTGTCGAAAAAAATGCTTATAGTTGAAGAACATAGAGCCGGCATCTGAAGGTTTTATGATTCTGATATGTTTACCATCGATGGCTCCTATGCAATCAGGGAAATTTATACATTTTTCGAATCCTCTTGCAATCTCCTCACACTCTTCTGTCGAAGGTTCCTTCATTACTGTATCTCTTAAGTTTTTCCATATGACGTCCACATTTTTTGAACGATTGATTTCCCCAATACAGTTGATTTCCCCAACAGTTGATTTCCCCAATCTGTAGGCATAATGTAATTCAGCAAAATAACACCCAGTAGCCAAATACCTGAAACAAAAATAAAACTTATTATAATCTGTAATTTCAGGTAATACCCTCCAGAAAAAGTGGAAAGGCCTTCGTGACACATTTGTCCGCGAAATGAAAAAGACAAAGAAAGCACCGTCAGGCTCTGAAGCTTTGAAGATTCACTATGTGATTTTTCAGAGGCTTATGTTTTTCGAAACGTCAGTGCAGAATAAAAAGACTGAAATCCATATTCAAGACAACTCGGAAAACTCAGAGACAGGCGAAGAATTACAGTCTACAGCAGATCCGATGGAAGACATAATGAGGTCACCGAGTCAAAACAGAAAAACAAAGAAACTGACTGCCGCTGACGCCGAATTTCTGAACATAATCAAACACAATATAAGCTCAACAACAGCCACAGGCTTCCTGCGTAACGGAAGGTGATGATGATAAACTCTTCAAACAAACTCTTCTTCAACAAACTGTACAATCAATCTTGTCCTAGATGAAATTTGTAATGCATACATGTAACCAAAATATAAATATTCATCACCTACAAAAGTAAAAGCGAAAAACAGAAATTTCGGATGGATGTGAATTAAATTAAATTTAAAATATTAGTTGAAACGTAATCGTTATGCAATGATAAGCTGAATAGAAGAATATTCGTAATATCGTATCTCGAATCAAAATGAATGTTAGTTATTTGAATTAACTTTTCCTTATTATATTAATATTTAGACAAGGAAATAATATTTCGTATTTGTTGTGCTAAAACTCACTTTTATTATTTTTAGTAAATGTGTTAAAATAACATAATATAAATAGCTAATTATAACAACGACTTTCCTTTCCAGCTAACCCTTCTTTCCAGCAAGAATGGTAGCGGACGGTAAGTATGCCGTGATGAGGGTAGGGTTGTAGGAATCCGCGGATGGCCGGTTTCGCGTTGTCTGAAAAAGTGGAAGAAATACGAAATAAAGTAGAGATAGGTTTCTTGTCCGTATGTTTGTATTTTTGACGCGTTTGAAACGGGCACGTGATGGTGGCTGAAACAATGTAATCGAGCGTAATCTATTTGGAAGACCTGCGACCGAAATCCTCTCCGAACTAGCTGGCCGACAAGCAGCCACCGCGAAATGGATTACAGGTGCACGGACTGGTTGACGGCTTGGTACCATTCATTGACACGACTCAGACTTCATATCCAGAACCGATGAGAGGTCGGTTCAGATTTCCTTCGGGAATCTCTTCGTTCGAGCGATTTGAAACGAAAATCATTACACGCTTCTACGTGAAATTAAACAATATGTCGAGTATCGACAATTTTTTGTCCATCTGGATTCCCGATAATACTGAAACATGTTTTCAAGTGAAATCGAAATCTAAAAGTTCGCGTTTCCTTTTACAGGTAAGAGACTATTCTTATATTATTTTCTTCTTCTTTGCAGCAGCACTACAGCCCTTTTCGGGCCTTTAATTCCTGCAAATAGCGCCTCCAACTGTTTCGGTCCATTGACCGCGTCCTCCAATTTTGAAATCCGAGCAGCGTTTAATTGTCTTCGTCAATCGAGTCAGACCAGCATTTCCTCAGTTTGCTCACTGGTCTCCTCCCTTCAGTTCTCCCAACGAATACCTTTTTGAGTATCTGTTGTTCGTCTATGCGATTTACATGGTCAGCCCATTGCAGTTTCCACAATCTTACAATCGTTGCGACCTCCGGCACGCCAAAAATTTCATACAGCTCATGATTGTATCGAACTCGCCATTGGTCTAGTTTCGTTCCGAGTATCGGCGTATTTCGTCTCTTTTATCAGCATTTCTAGTATTTTAGGTGCTTAAATACACAAGTTTGCCCACATTTTCGATATTGTATTCGCCAAGTGTGAAATTTTGAGTATTTGAGGTATTCTCTGCAATCTGTGCGCTGACGGTGTTCCGAATTCCGCCTGTGTTCCGCTCGACAGGAAGACTCATCAGCTTCGCTACACGGACGTTTGGCAGCAAAAAGTTTTTCATTTGCGAGTACTGCAGGAGCTGCAGATGGTGGGAGCTCTACGCCACTAACGCTGTGTTTAGAACTTTAAAGTGAGCTGTATTATATCAAGCTGTTATCGAACTTACCTGTACGGTTTAAAAAGATTCAGCTTGTCGTGGGAAACGGGCAGGGTACCAGTTTGCGACAGAGAATGTGAGTGTGGAGTTGCAGTCTTCAGCGATCCGGGATGAAGTCCTGGAAGTAACAAACGAATGGGGCTGCTGCCACATTCACTGCGAATATTTGAGCCGGAATCAGAGCCAACGGGACTCAGAGACAACGTGGAACTCTTTTTCTGACACACGTCAGTCGCAATTCACGGACAACGATTCATTTAAAAGTCGCTCACAAGCTGTCGACGTTAGTGGTGTAGGGTATTTGATCGGCTGGTCGGCGTCAATGACATAGGGTGCCAAGAGCGAGGTTATTATACTTAAATCTATATTTCTCAATTGGTTGTCGTAATATTTTCTTTTCTTAATTCTAATTATCTTATTGACTATTCTGAGATATTCATAATGTGCTCTCTTCGTCCTGGTTTTCGTACCTATATATTGCTTGTACATCTAAATTGACTTAACTAACGCATCCTGGCATTCATCATTGAACCAATCATTTCTTTTACGCTGGGCTTGATGTTCGATCGCATGTTTTGGCACGGTCCAAATCGCCGCTTCCAATTCCACCCACAACTCGTTGCTTGTTTTCAGCGTTGTGTCTAATAGCATGGGAGCTAGCTGGTTGTCACAGGTCTCCGTGAAATTTTTCGCCATAGACGCAGATTTCAGTTCTTATACCTATTTAATTTTATCGCCTTCCAAAGTGAATGAATAGGAGTTTGTTTACTTCTCAAGGCTTAGCTACCAGTTGAAGGTGCAAAACATGTGCTTCAGTTACTCGTTTTGAAAAGTTTAGGCGTACAGTGCAAGGTGAATTTTAAGCATGCACGGGATGCGTTTCGTACGTTTTTCATGCCGAAAATAGTATATATTACGCCATGCATTTGCTTATGCCGCAGTTGGATGACAGCTCACGGAAGCTTGTCAAAGTAGGCTGACTACTACATATGCATGGCTTCCTATCTTACGTAAGTTTTATTCTTAACCGTATCACTCGTTCAAGTTTATTCGGTACCCATCGCCTTGATTTTTAGTAAACTATGGCACGTAATTTTCAGGAAAATGATCTCCTATCTTCATCAGCATCTATGGCGCGATAGCTCCAGCCAGGCCTTGGCCTCCAGGATTAATTTCCTCCAATCATCACGATTCCGTGATCTTGTCCGCCAGTTGTTTACTGCCAACAAGGATCTACTGTCAGCTTCTATTGTGTCTTCTGATCAAGTCCTCTATCTTTCCGCTGGACGTATACCTTGTGCTCTACCCATCAATGTTTTTTTGGGTAGCCGCTTTTCTTCCATTCTTTCTACATGGCCCACCCATTAAAATTTGCCTAGCTTTACGCAAAAGGAAACTGATAAATCGTCAAAAAGTTCACACGACTCATCGTTGTAACGTAGTCTCCATTCTGTTCCTTGTTTCATAGATCCGTAGATGTTCCGCAGCACTTTGCATTCAAATACGTCCACTGCCTTTCTGGAATTGCTCGTCAGGGTATATGTTTCACTTCCATGTAGCAGTACAGGTTTGACTAGTGTTTTTTAAATGCGGTGCTTATTTTGCGTGTGCACCACTTTGGACCTTAGAATGGGAAGAACGGAGTAATATGCTTTATTTGCGGCGTTTATGTGACGTCTGATCTCAACATTTACGCTACCTCTTCTATTCAGATTAGCTCTAAGATACACAAAATTATCCACGCTTTTAAGGTTGTAGTCGCCTACGGTCAGATTTTGTTGAACTGGAGTTTTATTCCTCGTTTGAGTCATGAATTTAGTTTTAGTTTCATTAACCTGTAGGCCAATTTGGTTTGCTTCTGATTCCAGGCTCAGAAATGCTCCTTTGCAATCTAAGATTGAACATGCCATAATATTGACGTCATCAACATATGCAACCAATTGTGTGGACTTGCACTTTAGTGTACCCGAAGTATCAGCTGATGTCTTCCTGATGACGTGTTCCAGCGCAATTTTAAAGAGCATTGGGGCAAGCCCATTCCCCTTTTTTAAAGCCTGATTCCATTATAAATCTGTTCGTTAGTTCATTGCTTACCTTGACCTGGAACTCTGTGTTTAGCATCGTAACCTTGACCATGCGGACTAGTTTTGTTGGGACGCCAAATTCATGCAATATTTTGTACAGCGCATCTTTGTCGGCACTGTCGTATGCTTGCTTGAAGTCTACACAGAGTTGTTACACATCGATGTTATATTCCCAGCACATTTCGAGCACCTGCTTTACTGGAAATATTTGGTCTATTGTAGACCGTCCATTTCGAAAGCCTCCCTGATACTCTGCTTTACTCGTAGTACTTTCCTAGTACAACTTTAATTTTTTTCTAAAATTTAGTAGAGCACTTTATAAGACGTGCACAGGAGAGCAATGCCTCTATAATTTTAACACTTTAATTCGTCCCCTTTTTGTGTACAGAACATATTGTTATATGTCCAAACAATTCTGCGAGCTACTGTCGCAATTGTTGTCGCAACTATTAATAACATCATGATCAATAAACTAATGTACTCAAAAGCACTAGAACCGACCAAGTAGATCCATGATCAACATCTGAAAGTGACGTCACTGCAGGTATCCAGAATTGCTCGAATATTCCAGGTAGTTCTCGTCAGAATATTCAGCAATATACGAGAAATGGATTGAATGACTAGATACCTATATAAAACTGAGCTAAATGATGGGGGGTAATGTAGTGAATAAAGAGTTTCCTTAAATGTCCGTAAAGGACTGCAGCGATGTTCTGCTGCCTCGGCAGAGGAAGGTGTTGGTTCCTGCCGAGAATGCCCTCGTCCGGAGACGCGTGAATGCGCTGGCAGGCTAGCATTGCGGTGTCGTGGGGCGGGTTCGTTTCCCCGGCACGAGGACTCACTACAAAACATTTCGCATTCACGAATTGCTTGCAGAGATCACACGAGGACGACCGAAGTCGCAAATTTGTAGATAACCTCCACGAAGAAATTATGACTTGTTACGAGAACAAGTGCAACCTGACAAGAAAGACTAATTTGGGGTGACCTCGTCTTTACCCAAATACATTCAGGGCCCACAAATGAAAGAGGGGCAACCGGGTGGTGGTGGAGCCCCTTCATGCCCACCCAACCGGAATAAATCCAATGTTAAATTGTTGAAGTGGCCAGGTATTCCTCTTCTGAGTGGAAAACTCATACAACTTAAATTATATGAACTTTCCCATCAGAAGGGGAGTACCCCGGTGACCAATTTATGTCATAGAATTATACAATTGAATTGCATAACTCTATGCCATAAAAAGGCACTTGGCTTGGGCCACTCAACCCATAAAGTCACCTGAAATAGAAAGATTATATGGGATTATTAATGCCCGATGGCTGGCTCATTTGTAACGTGAAGAGCCTACCATCGTACCGGGTCCTATACCCGGTCAGATAGAACGAAATGAAAAGACCGGCGTTCTAATCTAATAATCCATTATTATTGTTTCATTCTTTCCATGCAACTCAACAAACATGGTTCTCTCATTATTGCAACCCAATTCCAGTTAAATTTTAAAGCAATAAAAAACAATATATATAAAAAATTTAAAAGCAATAGAAAACAATGTATATAAAAAATTTGAAAGCAATAGGAAGCAATGTATATAAAAGAAATTAAAAGGCAATGAAAAGCAATGTATGTAAACAATTGAAAGGCAATGAAAAGCAATGAATATAAACAATTGAAAGGCAATGAAAAGCAATGTATATAAAAAATTTAAAAACAATAGGAAGCAATGTATATAAAAAAAATTAAAGGCAATGAAAAGCAATGTATTTCCAAAAAAAACTAAATTTAATAATTATTGATGTAATTCCAAAAAAAAACGAAAATTTAATAATTATTGAGGTATTTCCAAAAAAAACGAAAATTTAATAATTATTGAGGTATTTCCAAAAAAAAAACGAAAATTTAATAATTATTTTTTTTTTTTTAATTAGACCGGTAAACCACACAAAAAAAGAAAAAAAATCTAACGCAAAAAATTTTAAATTGATATCGGAAGTGCTTGATTTAGAAAAAAGAATTTAAACTCTAATATAAAAAATGGATAAAAACAGATGTGAAAAAAAACGTAGACGTAAAATAAATGTAATCAAAATTATGTATATATATATAACAAAATTAAGGGCACTCACCCGCATGGTCCTTCGAGCGCTCGACGACGATGCCGATGTCCCTGAAATGTAAATACAACTTGTTTTTTTTTTTGGTAAATGCTCAAACGCGCACGTGGTAATGAAGTTCTTACAAATTAAAACGTTTTTCATATCGATATTTAACGCGGTCAGCGTAGCACTCCAGCATCCTCCTTTTTCCTTACGATTTCTTCACAATAGAATGAACAAAAGTTGAATAGTGATGTGTTTTACTTTTGTTATTATTGTTGTTGGGTTTATCCTTTTAGTATTGAATTCGAATCAAATTCAAAATCTGTCGCACGAATATCACAGCTTTCTTATAGCATTCTATTATAAGACTTAAGTTGAATTTTATTCGCTGATTGATGATTTGTTTTAATTATTTATACATTTACTTTGTACTGAAGGCGTATTATATCTTTATCTTATTAATGGGTTCTTATTATCTTCTTTCCAACATTAACTCGCGATATTATTCCTGAGCGCACAAATGGAGATTTTATGTATTTTCATTTATTGTTGTTATGAAAATAGCAGCGATAACCGTTCTCTCGCTCGTTCACACACACTTGTCTAGGACTAGCCAACATTCTTATGACACTTAAAAATATTTTGAACTCGCTATCAGCGCTAGAAATCAGATTTCTAATTAATTCCCTGAGACAATTTTCATTTCTTCACTAAATAATGTCCATTTGTGTTAAACACACCACGCAAGTCTCATTGCCCCGGCACTTAACTACTCGCATCAGCACCATAATAGCGGACGTGTCCGTTACTATTTTTCTCTTCCGCCTAGTGTGTACCGTACGTACGTAACGGTTGAGGTATTCTAATGTCGGACCATACGAAGAACAGGAACATTATTTTTCACGGCGAGACTCAACACACTCGTTAAAGATTATTAGCAAAAGCCTTTTAATGATAAATGTGAATAAACTTTCGAAACAAACTAGAACGGAAAGTCTTCTCAACCGCAGTCCAACAAAACGCGACAATAGAATTCAAATCCCGCGGACACCACGCTCAAAAGCAGTCTCCTTGTTTCGTACCGCCCTGCCTGCCGGTGCACTTTCGACTCCCCCAATCTCCGACGGGCTCTTTTCTTTTCCGCAATTCTAAGTCTTCCACTGTACGGCTCTTGCGGAACTCGTACACTCAAGCAACTACGACACTTTATGGGCAAGTCGAACAATACGAACACCTTCAGAAAGGGGGAAATCACACGATTGAAGGTTTTTGTTGCTATCAAATGTACTTTTTCCTTATCATTTGTAGTTTATGACGGCGGTATTTGCAATTTCCATTTTCACTGTCTTTTGTAGGTTCAATTAAGTTATCAATTGAAAGCAATTTTTCGTTTATGATGATTAGGCGTAATTAGGTGGGAAAAATCGGAAGAATTAGGCAGGCTCACGTTAATTACCGGCAAACGAAACAATTTTTAATTAATATTATGGTTGGAATGGGTAAAATTTGACAAATTTTAAGGGGTTTAAATGATACAATGATTTTATCGTTCATATAATTAAAGGGGTTAGCCGTTTCGTTCTAAGCATTTGTATACCGCGTTACACCGCAATTCGTTAAATTATCTTCAAAAGATATGGTAATAAGATACTACACATTAGAAATTTTAAACATTTTTAGAATTTTGTTTCCCGAGGGTTAAATACAAAAGAAATTTTCTTGACTCATTTTTCATGTGAAAAAAAAAAGAAAAGGAGCGAGTGTTGCGATGGGGAAGGTGGCTGAATGGTTACTCCTTGTTAAATTGGGTTTGTGCTGTGTGCCTGTGGCAGCGCTGGCTTTTAGAGCCATAGCTCCTCGGTTACTACAGTAATAGTAAAAACTGCGATAAGAGTGGAGCGCGAATTAAAGGCGATATTGCTTGATAGTGAAGTGATTTTTGTGGTACAGACAGTTGGAATATAAATTGATAGACAGTGAAAAGTAAATTAAAATGCCATTTGTAAAATAGTGAAATTAATGATTGTGTATTCTTAGTAAATAAACTCTTTTAACTTAATTTAAAGACAGTGCGTTTTTACTTTCCCAAAACATTAAAATTATCGGCCACGAGCCGTAACACACGACAATATTATACCTTTCCGCCAGTCTCCTGGTAACTGCTCCTCTCACCATATTCTGCATATTAGCTGATGTAGAAAGTTATTAGATAGGGACGTACTGCTGCCTGTACTTCGTCTCTGGTTGTTGGGAGACTGAGAGCTCTTGCCCTGCTTCTGGAATGTTCACAGCTTCAGTCTTCGTTGGGGATGCTGTAAATAGCTTCTAGAAATATTGCAACCGCCTGTTTTTAATATCGGCTGGGTCACCTATGATTGCGCCTTGTACTCTTTTGCAAAACCTTGTTAATTTATTGATGCCGTCTCTTAGTTGTCTGATAGAGTCATATGTCGATCTAGCTTCATTTAGGGTCATGTTTTCGTTTAAGTGTTGGATCTTGGTGTTGATTTTCAGTCGTTTCTTTCAACAGTATATTATTTTAGCTTGACGTCGAAGGCTTTTATATTGTTGTTCTTTGGCATGAGTTGATTACTGGATGTATTTTTTATGCGCCTGGCTTCTTTTTTTAATCACTTCCTTGCACTCTTCATCGTACCAATCATTCCTACTTTTCTTTGTCTGGTACCCCAAGACCTCCTCGGTCACTTCTGTCACCGCTTCTCCCAGTGTCGTCCACTTGGCTTTCATATAATCATTACTTTCTCCCGCGTGCGGGAATATGTTGATGCGATTTTCCAGCGCTGACATGTGTGTGGACGTTACTGAGCAATTGCTTAGCTAGTGTATTTGGTACCTTGGAGTAACTGATGCTCCTTGTTTACAGCTCTTGGAGATGCGGCCTCGGAACTTGACCCTTGTAAGGTCCGAATCACAGACAGCGTCACGGAACGAGCAGGTATCGAGAATGCTGGTGGCGGCTCGTTTTTGTATGAGAATATGGTCGGTCTGGTTGAATGTGCGACCATCTAGGGATGCCCACGTTCTCTTATGGATGTCTCGATATGGAAAGCGTATGGAGCTTGCTGTGAAGTCTCTACTAGTAGTGAAGTTTTTCAACCGCTGTCCGTTGTCGCTGGTCTCTGCATGGAGGCTGTGTCCTCCGGTTGATCCTCTATGTGCCGGGTTTTTGGCCGATTTTTGCATTGAATCACCCAGAACAATTTTAATGTCGTTTAACAGCAATACATCCACAGTGCCTTCCAGGTTGCTGTAAAATTTATCCTTGATTGCCTCTTCCTTGTCTTCCAGGGTGCGTGACAGTTGACCAGCCAGACATTAAAAAATATGCTCTTGATGTGAATCACACAGAGCCTTTCATTAACGGCCTTGAAGTCAGTAATAATTTATCTAAATGTGCTGTCAACAATAAAAACCACTTCGAGCTCATGGCTTCCTTACAGTTTTCCGCTTTTAAGCCCGGTGTACGTTCGCATATCAAATATATCTTCACCATGCTATCTGATTTCTTGCATTGTGAGAATTCGATTATATATTTCTTTATTTCATCCAGAAGTTATCGCAGTGCACCTGGTCTGTTCAATGATCTAACATTCCAAGCTCCAAAGGAGTAGTCCTTTATACGTTGCGATAGTCGTTGCCGTTTATCCAATCTGATCCAAGGCTTTTCTCCTGGTTCCATACAAGTAAATACAAAATGGAGTGTTGCACGCGCTTAGACTTTATCGGTTTTGGTCCACAAGTAGTATTTTATTTCCTACATACCCACCGGCTAGCCACTTAGAGCACCCTCTATCTGCTACCTGAGGACGCATCCGATGAGGGACCGAAAACCCCACACGGAATTGATCTGCTATAGTTAAATGCAAACTCGACTATGCATTTTCATGTTCATCTTTAAAGTTTTGGTCGGTTAAACAAGGAAAAGAATAATCTTTTTAGGTCTTCAGTATGGAAATCACTAATTTAGATTTCTGAGCATATAATGTATAATATTATCTAGAAAGTAACGAATCAATTTTCAAATGACATTAACTCTATAATTTCCAATCACTAAACCCTCATTATTTCTTCGGGGGATTTTGCAAATCCGATATGTAACGTTTACGTCTAAGGATGTAAGAAGGATCTTTTAATAAGTTCATCAGTAGGCGAAAAATTATTGCGGAAGAGAAAAGCATCATGAAATTTTTCCCAATGAAATTGCTCTGAATCATGGTGAATTACGAGTATGTCGCATATAGAGTTAATTTATTGCTTATATAACATATGACAACGTTAATGGGGATTGTCTTTCTCGTTCCCCGGTCAACACAGCGTCAAATACAGGTAAGTGCATAAATGACGAAGTACACAATATCTATAAAGAACCACAGATGTTACATTTGAATCGATACGAGCAGAAACCAAAAATGGTCAAATGCTGAAACGGTTGTACCAGGAATTGCAAAATAACGATGTACCAGTCTCTGAATTTATCATCAGTAATTGTATTGTATTTAGGGAACAACGTATGGTAATACCAGCAACTCTATGAGCCTCCTTGCTCCAGGAATTGCACCGAACACACGTAGGAGCTACGAAAAAGAAACTACTTGCAAGACAGTTTGTATAATGAAAGTAAATCGACCAAGAAATCGTAGCTTTAATTTCATTTCTAATTTATTCAAACGACAGATTCACTTTAGACGCAAACCAATCAAACAACCGTAAATTGTTTCGTGACAGCACTAGAATACCACTCCTGCGAAATGTCATGAAATGGCGGGAAATCGAATGTTATTCAATCCGAAGTAAACATAAACAAAATGAGTGGAAGCGAAACTGCTGTTCTAGATCAATTAATCCAAAAATTAGGACTTCAGGGCGAAGAAAGATTGAAACAGTAAGTTTAACTCATCTAAATAAATCAATAGTAGCTCAGTGACTTACTTTGTTTACTCGATTCTAGGAAAACAACTGAACTTCTTCGTCTTTTGGAAATCAAATCATCTCGAACGGGCTGCACAGTCAATGAATATGCCAAAACGATAATATGTATCGATCTTGCATCTTTACCACTAGGAATAACCTTTGATTTGGTATATTTACAATCCATAATAATCACCAATGTAACTTCACAAATATATTTTCATATTAGGAAATCGGATTAAAATTATCTGGAATACGCAAATCGGCATACGAAAACTATAAACGAACTTTTGAGAAAATCCTTGAGCTCAACAAACTAGTCGGCATAAATGAAATTTGCATACAGCTAGGTCTACACGAACATCAAAAGAAAGCAACACAATTTTTGGAAATTTACAAGAAAAGCGTAGCTGATAATGAAAGCGATATTGATACATCACATCCTCAGTATGCTGCAATGGCGGTTTACCAAGCCTGCAAAACTGGCAAAAAGGGCAAATCATATAAATCTAAGTTAATACCATTTAGTCATTTGAAACCTGCTCAGTGGAATAAACTTGAATTTAAATTTGATAAACTGCTCGAAAATCATCTACAAAATGAAAAGAAGAATAAAAAGATAACTGAAGAGCAACAGGCTAAAGATGCGGGCAGTGAAAAGCAAGCAAATGAAAATGCAGAGAAACGTATCAAGTCTTTGAATGAAGTTGAAGATTATGAGACGTGGAAGAAACGAATGTTGGATTATGCTTATGGAAAACTGAAAGAAAAGAATAATCAAAGATAAAAATCGAATAAAATGTTTTTGTGAGAAATTTGCTTATTTCATTTGATTCCTTGTTTATTCAACTCTCCATTCGATCCCCTTACAATTTAGACGGACGGAAAATTTGAACTAATCTTTTCTATGCAAAAAAACAAGGGTTCAAATTGGCTTTGGTTGTGTAATTTAAAATCACTAAGAAAAGAAAAGCTCATATTCCTTCCCTGCTTCTGTGGTTTATAGACCATTTTTGTGCCTTTGATTTCTCGACAATGTTTATAGGGCTTTGTAAAAAAAATTCTTACTAGTTTCGTTTTCTGTCTGCCCATCTGTCTGTGCGTCACAGCAATTTTTCTCAGAAATTATAGAAGTTAGAAAGCTAAAACCTTGTGGAAAGGTCAAAAGTAGTAATCTCTCGAAAGTTTCGCTCTTATCGAACATTTCACAATTTTTTAAGGATGTCCTGTGGTGAAGTGCCCCTCAAAACTTGTCAAATGTAATCGAGGAGAGCATCAAATGAAAGATCTTATTGACTAAAACTTTTAGGATCTGAAACAAAATGCACGAAAAATTGGTTTCCACCCTCGCTATTGGATAAAATTTGGCAAAAATTACGTCTTTAACTTTGAGCGCCGGAATGGCAAACCAAAGTTTATCACAACGAATACACATACATATACAGGATTATCATCAGCACCTGAAACAGATAAGATTGAGTCCCAATTTCAAGTGCATCAGGTCACAAGAGACTCAACCAGGTACCACCTCAAGCTCACTGGACCACGATACCATCGCCGAGGTGGCCGACATCATCCGTGCGCCGCCTGAGCTCGACAAATACAAGAGCCTCAAGGCGGCTATCATCTCGCGCTGCACGGATTCCCCCGACGCCCTGTTACACAAGCTCCTCACAGGCGTCGAGTTTGGGGGTAGACGACCGTCGCAGCTACTGCGTCACATGCGTTCTCTTGCTGGCACGCGAGTCAGCAATTACATACTGCGGGTCAGATGGATCGACCTCTTGCCGCGCTACTGTTAATTAGGAATCAGACGCTGGAGGAGCTCACCACGGCCGCAGACGAGGCACACGCACGACATGGACCCGGCAGTAATGGCTACCTCCATGGACCTTACCACATGCTCATCTGGCCAGTTCCATGGACCAGGTCGCCTAGGCGACCTGCGCTTAGCAATTACGCAGCTAACAAGTTTGACCCGTAATACACTTCAGCAACCATATACCAATGCCAACATGCAGTGCGAGCGCTCCTCGTTTCGAGACGGCCGTCAAGGAAGGGCACGCTCCGCCACTCCAGAGTCAGACCCACGGTCGGGATATTGCTGGTATCACAGCAAGCATGCAGCCTTAGCTATCCGCTGCAAGCAGCCCTGCACCTTTCCAGTGCAAGAAACCACCGCAAGACCTTCGAAAATCTAACGTCGCCGGCGCTGTACTCGGCAGACATGGTCGGCAATATCTCGGAGCAACGCCTCTATATCTCCAACCGTAGCACCAAGACTCGGTTTCTAGTGGACTCCGGTTCTGCTCTGTCCATCATTCCGAGGTACCTCATTGCCAGGCCTCTTCGGAAGCAGAGCCTCGTGTTACAGGCAGCCAATGGCAGGCCTATCAACACTTTCGGCACCCAGCAACTCACGGTGGACCTTGGGTTACGCCGCCCATTCCATTGGCCTTTCGTCATTGCGGACGTCCATGCGGCCATCCTGGGAGCCGATGCGCTCAATCACCATGGCCTGCTCATCGACCTTCGAAACCGCCGCCTCTTGGACGATCGCACCAACCTTTGTACGGCCTGCGTCATTGGCCCTGCTCCAGCTGTGCAAAGCACAAGCGCAGGTTCTGCGGTCAAAGCCTCTACTTTGGTGCGCACCGTCGGAGACCCGTACAGGCAGATCATCGCCAAACACGAAGACACACCCATCCAACCCGGCGAATTCACTTCGATCGCTGACCTACCCGTTTATAGTCAAATAGTGACACACGGCCCACCAGTCTTCGCACAGCCGTGCCGCCTCGCGGGAGAACGCCTCATCGCAGCGAAAGCCGAATTTGATCTCCTGCCGGGACGAGGTGTTATCCAACCTTCATCGAGCTAATGGCTAGCCACATAGTTCCCAAGGACGGAGGCCGTTGGCGAGCTATTGGGGACTACGGCAACTCAACGCCCATACCCAGCCAGACCGCTACCCGTTGCCTATCATCGAGGATCTGATGCAGGAAGCCAGTGGTTCAGTTTTCTCGGTCGGCGACCTCCAGCGGATATTTTACCAAATCCCGGTCGCGCGGGAGGATATCTGCAAAACGGCATTCACCACGCCCTTTGGCCTTTTTGAATTTGTAGGGATGCCTCTCGGTCTACGTAACGCGGCCCAAACAATACAGCGGACACTCAACCATCTGCTCAGGAAGCTCGACTTCATCCGCGTTTACCAAGATGACATCCTAGTTTTTTCAGCCAGTCACGACCATCACCAACGTCACTTCGAGCAGCTTCTCTCTGTGCTGCAAGCTGCTAAGCTCCAGGTCAACTGGGAGAAATGCCAGATCGGCCTGTCCGAAGTCACATTTGCCGGATATCATATTTGCGAAACAGGATTTCGATCACCAGCCCCGAAGACGGAAGTTATTGCATCTTTCCCCAAACCGGCCGATTCATCTTAGCTGAGGCGTTTTCTCGGGATGCTGAATTTTTATCGCAGCTGCATGCCACACGCTGCCGAGTCCCAAGCAACCAAGTACAACCAAGACAGCACCTCTCACTTGGTCACCTGATGCTGAAGCCGCCTTTGTACGCTGCAGACAAGAAATCGTCCAGGCAGCCACGTCAGCCTTCCTTTCACCCTCACATCCGTTGACACTACGCACCGACGCGTCCAACACCGCCATTGGCGCAGCCTTGGACCAGCAACGCGATGACGGTACTTGGGTACCCCTCGGTTTCTTCTCGAAGAAGCTTTCCGAGACAGAACAGCATTACTCCACCTTTGACCGCGAGCTTCTTGGTATCTTCGCTACCATCAAATCTTTTCAACGCATGCTTGAAGGGAGGCACTTCGTCGTCCACATCGACCACCGACCACTGACCTTTGCTTTGATACAGGGCTCGGGCAAAGCTTAATCCTGCCAAAGCAGACAACTAGACTTCATCAGCCAGCTCGACATACGGCTGGAGTGGACCCGAGGTGGAGCAGACTTCGGTCCTTTAGGTAGTTCCTCAAAAGCCGCATTAGGTATTCTGAAACTTGAAAAGAGTTTTCCAGCGTATCCAGAATATCCACCCATCTAGCGGAATTGAAGGCATTCCTGACGTCGAGTGTCAACAACAGGACGATCCGTCGCTTGGTGCGACTATATGCCTCTGCCCTTTGGACCGCGTTCACTTCCTCTGGAATCGCATCAATGGTAGAACGTCCTGCTCTAAAGCCGTACTGCTGAGGAGAAAGGTACCCAGCAGCACGAATCGCGTCAGTGAGTCTTCCCTTGATGAGTTTCTCTAGCACTTGCCAGCCGTGTCTAGCATGCATAACGGGCGGTATGCAGACGGCGATTCGTGATTTCCCTTCCCCTTGCTGATCAGCACGAGCCTCGCGACCTTCCATAGTACCGGGAAAACCCCGTCCCGTAGGCAAGCGTTGAATGTGCTGAGCAGCAAGTCAGGACAATAATACTATTAGCGTATGATCTGATTTTATTTTCCAAGATTTTAGAAAATATTTTGTACGCCGTACAAAGTAGTGATATGCCTCTTTAATTTTCGCACGGTAGCTTGTCACCTTTTTTGTGGATAAGGAATATAATTGATTGGCTCCACTCTGTCGGCAAATATTCTTGTTGCCAAATGTGCTGGATGACCTTGTGAGTAGCTTTATGTACACTGCTGCCACCATATTTGATGAACTCCACTGGAATCTCATCGATGCCCGGCGCTTTATTAACTTTACTGCTAGATTAGATCATTCTTCGCAGTTTTTGGATTTGATTAAACTAACACGTGACGACCGCCCAAATCGTATTGTCGGCTCTTTTTAATTAACGGTTCCGGCAAACCTATCATTCTTGCTTAATCTTGACTTTTGGCCGCCCAGTATTTTAGTAAAACGCTTTGAACTGATTCCTCAGAAAAATTGTCGGTCCTCCGGCAAATCTCAACAGAAAGAGTAAATCATTTTGATTCGTTATCTCTCTCAACTTATGTGTGTGATTTCTTAACTTGTGATCTTTAATTGCGTTTTCTTGTTCTTAATATTGAATTATGTCTTCGTTGAACATATTTTGTTATAATGCTTAGGTGCGTTAATTTGTAGTATTTCTGTAGCGATCTTCTTTTTATTTATCTATTTTGTAATTGGAAGTTTTTCTGTAAAATGGATAGGAAACAAAATAAAATTGAGTTAGACTACCATCTCTTAACTTTCTACTTGATTTCATCTGTGTTTTTCTAACGAATAGTCAGCCCATTTAGTTTCGTACTCTTGTTATTGTAGATTCCAGGGCTGTCTCCTCCTTAGTAACCAACTGTTGTAAGGGCCGTTTTACGAGAAAAGTTGTATAATATGAAGTGTATGTATTTTTGTTGCTTGTTAAAATTCTTCTTTTAAAACTTTTTCAAGTTGTAGCTTTCATACAAAAATTTTCACTGTATGTTCTCAAAATAAAATGTCATCGGCAGATCTTGGCTAGAAATTAATCATCACTTATTCTGTATCTAAACTTAAACTGAAAATTTATATTCATTGACTTTCCTACGAGAACGAGCAGGTGGCTAGAGATAATCGAAACGCGAAAGTCGAAAAACTTAAGCAAGGCGCAACGGGAAGAATTCAAGAAAAAATAAAAACGTATAGTTAAATAGTTTATTTTTACATCCCAGTCAAGAACTATATGTTACTTTCAACCTATTAAAATAATCCAAATCTTTCTTACTAACAGATGGAATAAATTTCTCATATGCGGCAGTAAAATCTTCCAATCGAACAATAACTTGATCTGGTGTTAATTGTTCCGTTTTAATTTTTCCTAGAAATTGAGAGGAATGCAATTTAACTACATATTCCTCCAACCATAATATTATTGACCTTACCTTTCAAGTACGCATTAATTGTTCGCCTAACTGCCGACAGCCATGCATTCGAGCATATTGAATACAAGTCAGCTCCGGTCATATCATCAGTCAACATTTCACCTATTGTAGAAATCTCCAATCCTTTCATCAAATTGAACTTCTTCATTTGGGCTTTGAGAACTGATATTTTCTCTTCAGTCGTAACACATGGACCGACGTAGAACATTTTATCGAAACGTCCCGGTCGGAGTAGGGCAGGATCAATGAGATCAGGACGATTTGTTGCAGCCAAAATGAAAATCTGTTTCGAAGGATCATTCATACCATCCATCTCGGCAAGCAATTGACTGACCACTCGATCCATCACTCCACCAGAATCCCCAGCTACACCACGATTGGGCGCAAGTGAATCCAATTCATCAAGGAACAGTACACATGGAGCCGCTGAACGAGCTCTCGAAAATAGTTCACGTACGTTATGTTCACTTTGTCCGACATACATATTCAACAGTTCTGGTCCTTGGACGGATAAGAAACTTAAATTGCATTCAGTTGCCACTGCTTTAGCTACCAGAGTTTTGCCAGTGCCAGGTGGTCCATAGAGTAAGATACCTGATCTTCTTAAATTCTTTCCTAATAAATTTAGATGTTTCAATGGAAGTCCTATACTGCTTTGAATTTCATCTTTCAACTTTGCTAGTCCTCCAATGTCGGACCATAAGACTTTCGGAACTTTTGGTGCACCCAAACTGCTGGCAAATGACTTTTGCATTGCCGTAAGATTCTTGTCGAAATGATCGGAACGTAGTCCGAGTTTGCTGCGTTCTACTTTCATATCACGAACTGCGTTGTCATACAACAGCTTTATATCACCTAGTAGAAAACCTTGAGACAGATCCGCGATATCTTTCAAAACGTTTTTCTGAAAGGACCAATTGAAGAATTTTTGCAAGTGGAATTCGCGAGATCCCATATGAAATAGAGGTGTTCGCTCAGTGTTGGACTTGTTAAAAATTTCTTCATTATAGCATTCTTTTATATGCAGCCATTTGAGTGTTTCGAAACGCTGCTCTTTGGTTAACGATGAAACTTGAATAACTTCAAGGAACATGCGTTGAATCATTGGTTTCAAATACTTTTCATTGGTTAATGCTACAATTATCACGGGATGGGTACGATCCTTGCTGTACAGTTCTTGAATTTGCACTTGGAAGGATGCAAGCAACCGTAGGTCTTCGTTTCCTTCATTGTCGATTCCGAATATCTAAAGGGAGAATAAAAGGTATAAACCGTTAAATTTAAACACAATTTACCTTACCTCAAAATTATGGAAGCATATCAATAGTGGCTGGCAAGCAATGCTCTTAGCGAAAATCCCTTTCAATTTCAGTTCCGTGTGTGATGATACTTGTGATACAATTTCTGCGCAATCCACCCCGTACAAATGTAAGCCTAGATCTTGGGCCACTGCTCTTACAAGCTTGGTTTTCCCACTGCCTCGTTCACCTTGCACTAGAAACACCGGAAAAATATGCTTTGACGACAGGCAGCTGGAGTTTTTCGGTAAGAAAGCGCTAATTGAACTTTTCAGCTCCGAATAAAATCTTGAAAGTCCCGTCGGGTAGCTTTCCACCATAGCAATATCATCGAAAAATTGACGTGGCAAATAGTGAAACTGACTAGTTGTATGAATTAAATTTGTAAAATTTTTCGCCACAAACGCGTGCGAATAAAAATCATTATCCTTTACTTCTAGGTGCACACAACGAAAGTGCATTACTTTTAGATATGCAAAAACATGATAGTACTGCGAATAAGTGCTCGATCCTAAAAGTTTTTCATTAACTTCCACGCGGTATGTATATCCACGATGTAATATTCGAGGTGTATTGAAATAGTTGCCTAAGATTAAATCAATTACATCAGCCGGTAGCTCGTATGGATTGCTCAGCATGTAGACATGTGCTTTGGTGGCTGTTGGTGGAATATCCTGATCCTCTGTAAACTTCTCCAACTTCACCCAGAACGTGTCATTGAATTTAAAGCGTTCCATTAAATTTCCATAAAAGTTTTCCTGAACAAACACACAATTACGCTGGCAGAACGGCAATGGTAGCAATTGCATTATAATTGTCTGAGGGTTTATGTTCAGCATTTGTTTCACTATCTCCGGCTTGGGTTCAGTTTGAGTTTTCGAACGAATAGGACTCTTTCCACTTACGATTAAATTTACAAAATTCACCTCACGGCTTTCAGTATATTTGAAAAATATTTCGTCGGATGCGAACATTATATGTTCCGATTTAATGAATTCATTTTTAATGAGGAACTCATACAATTGATTTGGTATTGGAATTAATTTGTATTTATCTTGAAAAAGTTTTCGGTAACGTCCAAATAATTCGATAATGAGAAATGCTGGGTAAACATACCATCCAAATTGCGGGTAAATTATCCGGCTAGCTACCATATAAGCTTTGATCAAGGCTCGCATTCGCGGGTCCAAATTCCGCGACCACGAGCCCTTGCTTATCGATGATTTCTTTCTCTGAAAATGAAAAGGATATTTTATCAAATTTAGCTATTCAAGCTAGTTTTGAGTAAGTCTGCAAGAATAAACTTTACTTGTATTAACAGTCATCTGTGATTGGAAAACAATACAATTTTGAGTCGAGAATTTAATCATTAGAGCTATAAACTCATCCACAATAATTGCAGTAATTGAAATTCGTAGAGCTTAAAGAAGGATAAAACGTTTTCAGCCATTTTTACCACAGAATAGAAGAAGGCATGCAAAGGACAAATTCGCTCAATTGGCCTGATGACCTAGAAAGCGATGATATTTCATGGTCCCGTATAAAAACTTGTTCTAAACGAAAACTAAACAACCAAAGTACGATGGGAGGTCTAAAAATTCCTGAATAGACAGGGAAGGGGGTTGAAATGAAGCATCAAACTATTAATACACTTTTCATATCTATGAAGTAGGTTGCTAATGCCGTTCAAAAAATGATTTGTCCTGATTGTCAAAATACTTCATCAACGTCGGCAAATTGTTTGCACACAGCTCTTTCTCTATCTTTGGAAATAAATAATAGTCGCTTGAAACCAGGTCTAGACTGTAAGGTTGGCGTCGGAGTTGTTCAAAACGGAATCGATGAATGGCAGCTTTCGCTGAATGGCTTGTGTGCACGAGAGCGTTGTTGCGCAAGGGAAGCACAACCTGTGGCAATTTTCCTCTCCTTTTATCTTTGATTGCTTCTTTTAATTGATCTACATTTTTGTTATGGATACTGATACAAGATGGGGTAAATTAAAGAAAAATAGATATGACACCGACTTACAGAACTAACATACATATATTGAACAATTACAAAGTTGAAAAAACGTCAAACGTGTTTGCAATACGAGACTCTAATTAGCACTGACTATAAGAACCCGATCGCGCTTGTGATAAAAAAAAATGGCGCCCTCAGCGCCGATAGTTAGCGGTTGGATGAAGTCGCTCAGCTTATAATTCCAATACTTCCCCTCGATACACTAGAGGATCTTCGAGTGACAGACTTGACAGTCCCAACAGCTTAATGCATCGCTCATGTCTAGGTTTGGTAAGGAATTTCGTCAGTACGTCAGCGGGCATATTAACTGACTTTACGTGCTGAAGTACTAAACTTTTCAACTCTATAGTCTCACGCACGAATGATAAGGATTGTCAATGTGCTTGCTACGTGTATGGAAGGCAGGATTCGTCACTAACTAACAACTTTACTGAAAAAGCGTATATAGCCTTGAGTTTTTGGAGGAAACGTCTCTTTCCTCGCCTCACCCAACGCCATTTCTCAGCTTCAGTGTTAGATAAAGCAACCGTGCGTTGCTTGCACGAATTCCAGACGATGACACTTCCTGCCAAGCAGAAGGTGTACCGTGAATACGTCTTTCGTCCACTGAAAAGGCCCAATCAGCGTCTACAAAACACTAGTGGGCCACGTTCATTCTGGTATGATATGCCGAGACCGATCCTTCCTTTCATGTACTCTCTTTGCCGCCAGTGAGTTCGGTTGAAACACTCGTTGAAATGCCCAAATGAACTTGTAACGTGAGCAATGTCGAGGCGGATCGCCACAGACAAATACAGCAGACAACCAACCAGGTCACGATATGACAGCTTCTTTCAATCGTCCATATTCCATTTATCACCTTTCACCAATCTCACTCCTGGATCCAAAGGCTTCGACATGCGATTCCAAGACTCCATCCCAAAGCGTTTGAGAATTTCGATTGAATACGCCTTCTGGTTCAGAAAAATACTTTGTTTGTTTCTAGGGAAATCAGTGCCCATCCAATGCTTGAGCTCTCAAAGATCTTTGGATTCGAAAAGCTGCAGAATTTCTTCTAAGTTTCACGAAATTATCATGACGTCGTCGACATATATAATAATTATCATCACGTTGGCCCCTTGCTTCCGTAAATACACGCAGGGGTCACCATTTGTTGGTTTAGTTCCCAATCTTTTCAGTCCTATGTCAACTTTTCTATTCCATGCTCTACCACCCTGCTTCAAGCCTTATAAGTCTTTTTTCATACAATAAACCTTGTCGCCGCTGGAGAGTTTCGATAGCATCGCCTAAACTCTTTCGACTATTCGGTCGTCTTGCATTTCTTCTTTCACAATGTGTTCTTGATCAGTTTAGAGATAGATCAAGAACTTCCATGATATAGTCTCTTGCACGTCACCATTAGGTAAGCCGTTGCCACGTCGTATTGTCTTATCTGCATATTTCTCTGAGCAGCCGTTGCGATTGCTATGCGAATGGACCCTAGTCGTGCAACTGGAGCATATGTCTCGTAGAAATCTTTGCCGTACTGCTGACTGTATCCCTTTGTAACTATTATGCCTTATGTATTTCGAGATATACACTTATTTCGAAGAACAAATATGCTGCCTACTACACGTGAAGCCCTTGATTCGTCCACTAGACTTCGTCGGCCATTGCTCTTGTTCACTTTCCTGATTGCTGACTTTTGAGTGCCTGAGCCACGAGAATTTCAGTAAGGGAAGCGTAATAAGCTCCGGATTCCTCGACATAATTTTAGGCAGTAAATTCCTTTTGAGGTATCCCCCGTCTTCTTGTTTTCATTAATCGTGGCCTTACGCGTCCTCTTCGCGTAGATACATCGACTGGAGACGCCATCTTTGGAAATCCCTGAAATACTTCTTGCTCGGATTCGACTGTGATTTCGGCCGACATCCAATCTTCCTCTTGATGAAATGAATTTTGTGACTGAATGTCGTTATCTCCGATGCGATCATCTTCATGGCGCTTTTCGAACAGGGCCTTTCGACTGGTAGATTTTTTCGAGTTCTGTTCATATTTTAATAACCGGATTAGGCTAAAGCTTGGTATATATACTGACAACAGTTAATGGTTACCTGGATGAATAATCTCATCAGCCGGCAACCCCGCACGGATCTTTTTGACCTCCCTACATATGTTATAAAGCGCGTGGTTGATGCGAGTGTAGTGCGGAACTTACTTTCTAGTTATTTCTATTCAGTGGTTCGGACGGCGTTTGGATACGGACTTACCATACGTAAAAGAGGACTAACTACTGCAATGTCGTCTGTTCAGAGTAAGTGTTTTTTCTTTCAAGTTCGGGCCAACGTAAATTCCTGCACTTGGTTACAACCATAGACATTTAATAAATTGACTGACGATCCAGTATAGAGAAATTGTGCTCTTAGTGTGAACGAGAAAACAATAAATAGGTGACGCATCTCTCTTTTGTGCTCCGCAAATACCATCGTAATGCAAATGATTATATGAGTATCGTTTGAAAAGTTTCCGGATTTTCAAGGAAACACCTAATTCAAGCCAAACAAAAATTTATTTCTCGACATAGTGTTCACGCAAGTTAGTACATTTGGTCAAACGCTTTTCCCAACCCTTCAGGCCATTAGAAAAAAATTCTTTAGCTAAACCTGAAAAATACAGGTTTATTACATCTTCAACCTCGGTATTTGACCCATATTTTTCCCACCAAGAAATTTTTTCAAGTTGGGGAACAAAAAAAAGTCACTCGAAGCTAGGTCTCGTGGGTAGGGTGGATGTTGAAGCAATTCAAACTTCAATTCGTCCAAATTCACCATTGCGACTATGCATGTGTGGACTCGCGCGTTGTCTTGATGAAACAGCACCTTCTTCCTCGCCAAGTAAGGTCGCTTCTTCTTGAGTTCCATCTTCAATTGGTCCAGCAATGCAGCGTAATAGGGGCCGTTAATGTTTTTACCTTTTTGCAGGTAATCAACCATAATTACTCCACGGATCTCCCAAAAAACTGTCACCATCACTTTTCCGGCAGAAAGAACGACCTTCGCATTCTTAAGACCTGGTTCCCCCACCACAATCCACTGCATTGACTGTTTTTTAGTCTTCGGAGTATGGTGATGGATCCAGGTTTCGTCGACAGTAATTAATCGGCGCAAAAATTCGGTAGGATTACTTTGGATCAGCTGAAGAGTCTCGCGCGACATGTCCATCGGTACGCGCTATTGGTCGATCGTCAACAAACGTGGCACTCATCGCGCGGATAATTTTCTCATGCATAAATCTTCATGTAAAATCTTATGCACCCGTTCAGTTGATATCCCACAAACCTCAGCAATTTCCTTAATGGTTAATTAGCGGTCTTCCATCACGATTGAAACAGTTTTTGGACGTCCATAGCGCTCATCGTCAAAAATGCTTGTGCAACTACGTTTGAGCTCGGCCATTCAATGTTTCACGGTTGTAAATGAGGGCGACAATTCACCATACACGGAGCGTCTTTCACGTCCAGAGTTTTTTTTTCCTTTCAAACAGAGTTACGTTATCACCGCGCGATACTCGATTTTATCCATTCTTCTTAACAAACGTCACCTATCAACTTTAGAAGGGTACCATGTGTTTTGTACTAATCGAAATGACTTGAAATTTTAATGGCATACATATTTAAAGGCAATCTATTCGTTGGCAAGATACTCGTAACTTAATATTCCATGACTTTTAGCCGATAAGGCCGGAAACTTTTGAAAAGACCCTCGGCTGATGCTATTTGCGGAGCAGAAAAAAACGAAGAATCGCCTATTTAGTTTCTCTTTCACACTCCGAGCACAATTTCGTCAGTCTATGTCTATGGTTACAACTGACGATCAACCAAAATTAGAATAGCCTACTCCCAAAAAAGCTACTTAACTAGAAGACAGGGCTTAACAGTTAGGCCAGGTAAAAGTAGAATTTGATCGGATCACAAAGGACAGCCACTATTAGACTCGCCGAAACTTTAAATGTGATGCAAATCACGCTCTGAGCAGGAGAATATCCACCTTTTCTTTTCGTATCTAATCTAATCTTATCTATAGCCACAAGAAGACTAAGGGATCTTAACTTAACAGCCTTACGATACTGATTTCAGAAAAAGTTTTTTGCAGGCAGCTATTGAAATGAGAATGATAAACATATGTTGAAGTCCGTCTAGAAATGATGTGCTAATTTTGAAGGCCGTAAGTACAAAAGAAACGCCTAAGAAACAAAAGAATCGCCTAAGACGATTTTCAGGTATGTATCTGCCCATACTTGAGCAAAGTCTTAGGGGTAGAATCTTGCGTAAACCGAATCGACCTTAAAGCAAAAATTCGTAGATAAGGCAAAAGATTGTACTGCCTCTGTAGGAATTTCGAATCCTGGTAAATGCATGACCTAATTTGTCTAGGTAGAAAATGAACTTTTTTTATCACAGCGATTTTTGCTCCATGCACGATCAACCACCATAAGCCGATAACCAACGAACCAACAAGGAACCAAAATATATACTGATTAAAATGAGTAGTCTAAGGATTGAACCGCGGCACCTAAGCGGCATAGACCCGGATGGTATTGACGAGTTTACGAGAATCAGCAAGGGACCAGGCCTAATTGCCTTTATTTGCATTCGTCACGAGAATATAGTGAGAAGAGGATGGAAAAATTGTTGGAAGGTCCGTATCAAACGCCTCGTGGGGTTTATTAACACCAGAAAAAGAGAAAGAGAAAACTGTATTTCCCCGCCCAAAACTGACCTGAGCTTTTGCAAAAATTATTGCGGTAATTCCATTCAGCCGAAGAACAACAAACCACCAGCTGATTTGCGTGCAAAATAGCAACCACTTTATCGCTACAACCCGTCAGCCTTATTTTTTGAAACGTGGATGTATTTAAGGACATAGTGGAGATATCATAGTTAATAACAGAATGTGATCTGGTTTATGCGTGCGAAACATGGCTTACTGCTCATTCGAGTATAACGTGGGACACGCAAGTGCGGGTATCGCAATATTATAAATGGAAATGTGTACAAAGAAAACTTACGTATACTAATGAAAAATATTTATTTGCTCTCTCCAATACTAAACGCTTCGTAATTATTTTCATCATCATCTTTAACGCGACTGTGCGAGCCAGACCTTGGCCTCCAGGATTAATCGCCTCCAATCATCACGGCTGTGCGACCTCGTTCGCCAGTTGATCAGTCTCAGCAAGGATCTGGTGTCAGCTTTTGTCGTCTTTTCCCATCGAGTCCTCGGTCTTTCCGCCGGACGTCTATCTTGTGCTCTACCCTTTAATGTTCTTTGTGTTAGCCGGTTTTCTTCCATTCTTTTTACATGGCTCGCCTATTGTAATTTGCGTAACTTTATGCAAGCAGATACAGGTGGTTCGTCAAAAAGTTCATACAACACATCGTTGTAACGTAGTCTCCACCCTGTTCCTTCTTTCTCTGGACCGTAGATTTTCCGGAGCAAATATGTGCACCGGCTTTTCGGATCCATGGTTCACTTCCGTCAGGGTCCATGTTTCATTTCCATATAACAACACAGGTTTGACTAGTGATTTGTAAATACGGAGCTTATTTTACCTGTGTACAACTCTGGACCTTCGAATGGGAAGTATGGAGTAATATGCTTTATTTGAGGCGTTTATGTGACGTCCAATCTCGTCCTGTTCGGCCCCTCGTCTATTCAGGTTGGCTCCAAGATGTACAAAGTTATCCACACATTCAAGATTATAGTCTCCTACGGTCAGGTTTGGTCGAACTGGAGTGTTCTTCCTCATTTGAGTTTCAGTTTCATTAACTCGTAGGCCAATTCAGTTTGTTTCAGATTCTGGGATCAGAAATGCTCCTTTGACATATGAGATTAAACGTGTCATAATATTTGTCAGCATATACTACCAATTGTGTGGAATTGACCATTAGTTTACCCGAGATTTCAGCTCATGTCTTCCTGATGACGTGTTCCAGTGCAATATCAAGGTGCTGCACATCGATGTTATATTCCCAGTACTTTTCGAGCACCTGCCTAGCTGAGAATATTTGGTCTATTGTGTTGAAAGCCTCCCAGATACTCTCCTATGAAAATATTATAGGTAGTACGGCTTTAATTTTCTTTTTCAGTAGACCGTTGCCTACATAATTTTCACACCTTCACTTGTCCCATTTTTTGCGTATAGACATATTATACTTTTTTGATAGTCCTCTGGTAACGGCTCCTTTGGCCTTATTCTACAAATGAGTCGGTGCAGAAGGTTACTTAGATGGAGCTGTTATATCTTTTAGTGCTGGCAAACGATAATTTAAAGTGTTGGTATTAACTAGCATCATATATCGTTTCGACAAATTCTCAATGAATAATAAAGCGTTAAGAAAGATTAAACTATATAAGCAAACATTTTTCAATAAATACTAAGTACAATATTCAATTCACGATTGGTAGAAATATTCAATAATGCAAAGTAAGAAGTAAGTCATCGAGCTACACGCACTTGATAGATACGTATATACAACATATAGGCGTCTACAATACCAATCTCATTTTGCATTTCTCAGAGAATTTTCAAGGTTAACTTTAGCGCCCTGTAACATCCCAAGATAATATTCAAGCGAAAATTTTACAAATATGCACTTTGAACCTTTCACTTACCATTCTCATACCGCCGTAGAATTAATAGTTTGATTTCAATTAATAATCCATGTATTGTCTAAGATTATACCCAATAGTGTGTCGTAATTAATTTTAACACATTAGTGAAAAATAATCTCACATCACCGGAAGCTAAAATTTTACTGAAGACACTTTTTTGGCAATCTCACAAAAAATCTCCCTCACATTGCACCACTAACTGACCGATCAACTATAAATAAACATTCACCAACTGACAGCCGTGACAAGTAAATAATGTCATTCGTTTTCAATTTCTTCGTTTGAGAGAATGAGTAGAAATGATAGCAAGACAGAGGCACCGATAAAAATATAAACAACTACCATTTGCCAAGCAGCTGTTGAGTGAGATTCTCGTAGAATGTCTAATTTTATTTAGGCGATTGATAAAAGTGAAACAATGGAGATTAGTAGAAGTTATTTACATATTAAAAAAGGAGACATTTGTATGATGCGTTTCTCACCAACCGGTGTCTATGCTTGGCAATTTAATTTAAGTTTTGATAAAATTAAAAAAAAATTAATGTACCTTTGACGTTATGTATGGTTATCAAACGAGAAGAAAATTGAACAGAAGAAATGAAACTAACTGGGTAGACAGACGTTAGCTCCTGTCAGAAGAGGTACAAAACCCTTCTTACCTATGTTACGCAGACATCAGGAATTAATAAACTCAAGGAACACCAGTTCAATGTACATGTTTATTTTACAATTATATATCAGCACTTCAACGATCTAGAGAGCAACATCGTAAATTTTTTCGTCCCCAATAACGCACTCACTTCTAAACGCCTCAACCTCTTTTACCATAATTGCGGTGGTATGAGAGGGAAAATTAACAAAGTTTATCTGGACGCCAAATCATGCAATTTCAACGTTCTTACCTTAACTGAAACGGGGTTGAATGAGTCTTTTGTCCATGAAGAGATTCTGGATGGAAACTGGTCAATTTTTAGAGACGACAGGGATTCTCACAGCACTGGGCAATCGCGCGGAGGAGGAGTCTTGATTGCAGTGCAAAATTCGTTTTTCAGTGAGCCCGTCAGTACTGTCTCTAACAATTCCTACCAGCATAAAATTGTTCGTATCAAAATTGCGAATGTAAACTTGTATATAGGGGCTTTTTATATCCCTCCAAGATCCAATGAAGAAGTTTACAATAATGCGTGTGACATAATATCGTCACTAGCTGCTTCCATCAATGAAGAAGACATAATAATCATCACTGGGGATTTTAATCGACCGAATTTGACATTCACTGTCGATGAATCTGATAATGGACTCCTCCCAGTCAATTTTCTAGACAGTATAGACTTCAACATTATTAGCACCATGTATGGCAATGATTTGCAGCAAGTTGCTTCGACCACCAACCTTCATGGTAATTGGTTAGATCTCATTTTTACAAATGCGTATGACGAAGTTGTGGTGATTCCAACTAGCGATGCGGAGCATTTGTTTTCTAACACCCGCCACCATTCCGTAATTTCTCTTGAATTAGCCACTACGGATAGAGAATACCATCTTTCTTACAATAATTCTATCGTTTTTGACTTCCATAATGCTGACTATGATAGCATTAACAATCATCTTCATACTATTGATTGGACTGGTACGCTTTCAACGTTAGGTACAAATGACGCAGTAGATTGTTTCTACAATATATTCATGTACGCCGTTGAAAGGTACGTGCCCAAAATTAAAAAGAAAAATAAGCTCTCTGAGCCTTGGCTTGATGGCGACCTTAGGTATTTAAGAAACCAAAGGAATAAGCTCCACAAATTAATTCAAAAAAGATCCAACGTTAGCCAAGAAATGAAAAATAAATATGATGCGCTGGTTAAAGAATTGCAACTCAAATCTCGGGAAGCATATGATTCTTACGTTAACATAATTGGTGAAAACATTATCCATAACCCAAAGTTTTTTGATTTTGTAAACATTAAACGTAAGTCCCAAGGTTTTCCCAATTCTATGGTGTATCAAGACTTGAGCTCGTGCAATCCCGTAGACATCTGCGAATTTTTTGCAAGTCACTTCCAATCCGTGTACTGTCCAACCAACTCCCCATCCTACATACCTTCTTCAGTCGAAAACTCAGCGTCTCCCATCGAGGAACTCTGCATTTCTGAAAATGATATATCCAACGCAATAGAGGCACTTGACATCAATAAAGGGCCTGGTCCTGATTTACTCCCTCCTCGCTTCTTGTTTCACTGTAAAGAGCAGTTGATACTTCCTCTGCATATTATTTTCAATAAATCCCTCTCTTCTGGAATTTTCCCAACGATATGGAAGACATCCCATTTGATTCCAATATATAAAAGTAAAGATAAGGCATCAGTTGAAAACTACAGAGGCATTGCAATACTATCAGCAATTCCTAAACTTTTTGAAAAAATAGTCTGTCCAAAAATATCGCCCATCATTGAGCCTCTGCTAAACGATCAACAGCATGGTTTCCGAAAAAATCGCTCAACAGTTACAAATATTACAGTAATGGTTTCTAGTATCCTCTGTGAAATGGAAAAAGGTAACCAAATTGATGCGATTTACACCGACTTCAGCAAAGCGTTTGATTGTGTTAACCACGAAATTTTAGCAAACAAATTAAAAATCTTCGGAATCCGTGGTCCTTTGCTAGACTGGTTCGACTCATATCTCAAAAATAGGACCCAATTCGTCAAATTTCAAGGGTTTGTGTCCAAAGAAATAAATGTTTGCTCTGGTGTACCTCAAGGCAGCCATCTTGGTCCCCTACTTTTCAACATCTTTATTTCTGATCTCTCTGTTATGCTGTCTGATATTCCCCATCTATTTTATGCCGACGTTCTTAAGCTATTCAATGTAGTAACGTCTCCTAAGGACACGGCATTCCTTCAAAACAAGGTAAACTTCCTTTTAGAATGGTCAGAAAAAAACCAACTTTCTCTGAATTTCGAAAAATGTGTGGTAATAAGTTTTTCCCGTAAAAACTCCGTTCTTGCTTGCGATTATCATCTCAACTACCACAAACTTAACAGAGTGAACAGCGTCGTAGACCTCGGTGTTATGTTGGACAATAAACTTCGATTCAACTTGCATTACGATGAAGTTATCTCTAGGGCCAATAAGCTACTCGGCTTCATCAAACGTCGATCCAAAGAGTTTCAAAATATTTGGGTATCTAAGACGTTGTACGTCGCGTTAGTTCGCCCAATGCTTGAATATGCTTGTCTTATTTGGGATCCTGTTTTTCATGTCCACATTGACAGACTTGAATCGGTTCAAAAACAGTTTGTATTGTTTGCATTGAGGTCGCTATATGATCCTAAAAATTTTCAGGATTTACCCCCCTACGAGCACAGGCTGCAAATTTTGAATATGCCATCACTTGCTTCCCGGAGAATTACGATAACCTGCTGTTTCGCGTTTGATGTCCTCAGAGGCTCGATAAATGTTCCATTTTTAACTAATAAAATAAAAATACATGAGCCCTTGCGTGTCACTAGGCACTCTCGTCTGTTGGTGGAAGAGCGGCACCACACAATCCATGCCGATAATGAGCCTATCAATAGATGTTGCAAAACGTTTAATTCACACGGTGCGCATTACTCCCCCGACATGTCCAGAACCCATTTCAAAGCTCTGCTATCAAATGCCCTAGCATCTTAATCCCATCATGTATCCAACCCTGACACTATATTTTTATTGTATCAATCTAATTAATTTTAATTTGTATTTTTTAAGTAATTATTGTGAGTTAGCGTACAAAATTTGTATATTTTTATTTCTTGTACCAGTGCCTTGCTTGGCTAATAAATAAATAAATAAAAGAAAAACACTGTTACTATGCTTTCAGGGGCCGCAATCTTTTTGCAATATAACAAATATCATTGACTACATGAATTCTCATATATATATATATATATATATATATATATATATATATATATATATATATATATATATATATATATATCTTGTCTAAACATTTTAGCGAAATTGAATCAAAACTTTAGAGTGTTACATATTCCGGCCGTGCTGGCATCCTCCCATTCACAAATTCAACTGCATAGCTATCATCTTCCACCTTCTTTAAGGCAGACATACCTTGTTTTCTTTTTTTTAAACAAAAATGTTTAATCATTTATCTATTTTTTAATTCCCCGTCATTATTAATATTACATTTCCTATCTTATATCAAAGTCCAAAAAAATAATCTTATCTTTCCCACTAACAAAATTTCATTCTTTGTTTCCCACCAAAAAAATTTTATTCTTTATTTCCCACGAACAACATTTCATACATTTAAGTAACAAAATCTCATTCTATCCTTTCTACTCAAAAAATGTTATTCTTTCCCAAAATCATCATACCCTTATATGATTTGTAGTAATCGAGCAGCCCGTCTAGGCAAACTGCTCGAGGGAACTTCACAAATAAAAAGTACCATTTCATAATAACAACGACGCAATGTGTCTAAAAAAAATTCTTGTTCATCTTCGCATTACTAAGCAGAGGACAAAAAAGAGTGTACTCAGCTTAATGATCCATTTAAAGAATCAAATATGCATAGCCTTTTGTTTCATAGCGACCAGAAAGCAAGCACACAACACATCTGATAATAACATGTAACAAGTTGAGTAAGCAGGAGAGTGCTCCTACCAGAAGGTCTTTGTAAACATCCTAGGGTTAGAAACAAGTTTTCTAATGGCCTGAATCGATAACTTGAATTATTCATCCAATACTTAGATATGAAATTGTTCAAATTTATACAAAAGATGCACAGTTTCTTTCATAAGCACAGTGCAGCCGCCATTTTAATCAAGCTTAAATGATTTTTCTGAATGCTCGGCCGATTGAACATGTTCAATTTAAACACTATTCCTTAAATTTACATGAAATTTGAAAGAAAATAAAAGTGCCTAAGTCAATTTTAAATATATATAGGGTTTTCCAATAAGAGGTGTTATTTTGAATAGATCTTCTGATTTAACACCTTGCGACTTCTTCCTTTGGAGCCACGTGATAGAGAAGGCCTATGCCAAAAGCCCAGCGTCGATTCAAGATCTCAAAGATGAAATTCGTGAGGCTATCGAGGACAGAGGGCAACCACTTTGCGATTTGGTTATGGAAAATTTCATGAAGGGGATATGGTCCTGTAAGCGTGTCGTAGTGGTTATTTGCTCAATGTTAATTATTGCTATTAACGGCATATCTTCTTCTTTATAATGAAATAAACATTCGATCATTTGTATTAAAAATGGCATTTTTCTTTTAATATCAAAATAACACCTCTTATTGGAAAACCCTTTATCAACCATAAACACGTGTTATTGTTGGTATAATTCCATATAATTGAAATGGCTATAACTCACTTGATTATGATTCGATCTCAATTAAATTTTGTGAACATATATATCTTATGTTAGTCTATATAATTCCAAAATTTCAAGAAGTTTAAAGGTACCGTTTTGATTTTATGGGCAAAAATGTAAAATCTACAAATCATACTATTATTAACAAAGTTGAGCGAATTTCGATTTCTAAGGTATTTGTTGCCCTTGTACTCATAAAGGTCCACAGTCGTGATAATTTTCAGATTTTTCAGCTGAAAGGTGTCCAATCGCGAGGGGGGGGGACACAAATTTTGGGTACATTTTGCCTTCCCGTGGACTCCCTAATTCATCAAATGATTTTTTTATTTCAGATTCTAAAAGTTATAATCAAGACCTTTCATTTGATACCCCACTCGACTACCTTTGATGAAAAAAAATTTTTAAGGGCCAATTCGTCATTAGGGGGGACCCCCCTTAAACATTTTTAAAATTTTTGTTAGTGCCTTAACTTTTGAGAGACCATCACTTTTGACCTTTTCACAAAGTTTGAGCATTCTAGCTTCTATAGTTTCTGAGGAAATCAGCTGTGACGCACGGACAGACGGACAGACGGACAGACGGACAGACGGACAGACGGACGGACGGACAGACGGACAGACAGGTCGCGAAACTAGTAGGTCTTTGTAAAAAAATTTTTTACAAAGACCTAAAAAGCATAATTCTCACACAACACTCGTACAAACTCAATCATCAATAATCCAAATTTTATTAAGTGTTTATTCTTTATTGAAAAAAGCGAATCAAAATATTTCATTTATCATTGAACACATTATTCTTAAAAATATTTGCTTTGGTAATTAAATAAGTTGTGACCATAAAAAAATTTAAAAATGATTCTAATGTCTGTTTTCTTGACTGTAACATTATAATTTTAAAATTAATATTTCATTTCATTACTTGTAATTATTACAGAGAAAGAGGTATAAAATATACAAGATTTTGTCTCAATCTTTAAGCTTCCTTTAGAGAAAGAAATGATGTCATAATTATGGCTTCATGATCGAAAAAATAAAATTGCAAACAAAAATTTGTTAAAAACATTTACACTTTCGCTGACCGATTTTGTTAAAACTTAACAAGGCAAAAAATATTGGTATAATCAGATTACTTTCTACATAAAATAAAAAAAATTAACACATCCATCTTGTCATTGAAATTAATCACATTCGAGGTGTAAGAAAAGGTTTACAACTTTGTATACAGCTAATGGATTGTATGTCATATTGTCATATAAAAATGCATTCATCTCTGGAGCGAACCATCAAGACAAGTCAATCTCATCACGGCGTACCAAAGTATTAATGCGCTCTCTAACAATTTCACCTACGTCAACATCTTTCCCCTCGGCAGTGACATCTGGAAGACAAATAAACCCAATTGTAAAAATAAAGTAATAAAACTTTTTCAAATAACAACTAAAATTTCGTACATTTTCTCTTCTTCTGCCCTCTCAATAGTGATTAGGTAATTTTCAGATCTGTTTAGAAAAGATCTGATTGAGACCTTTGACACAAAACCCACTCAATTACTTTGCCGAAATAAAATTTGTTTAAGGGTCACTCGTCTATATGGGGAGACCCCTTAAGTCTCTGAGCTTTTCACAAAGTTTGATGGCTGTAGCTTCTATAGTTTTGGAGAAAAACACACACATATGGACGAACGGACGGATATAGGACATGATTTCAATAGGATTTTATAAAAATGAGTACTGTTTAAAACAAAGAAATCGAAGTGAACATATTCATCACTTTTCGGAATTTGCTAAAAACCAATTTGATTGTTTTCAACGTACGGATATACGAGTAAAGTTTATACTAACGATGGAAAATTTTAATTCGAATTGATTCGGCTAGAATTGATTGCGTATCCCAAGTATCAATATTAAGTGGATCTGCGTCAGTGGCAGAATTTTGATTGGACTTTTCTATGTTTTCGATTTTATATTTTTGTAATTTCAATGATAAGCTTGATTTTCAGTTCAGCTATTTTTTTTTCAGTGTGTTGATTCCATTAGTTGTGTAGTCATGATTACATATCAGTGTTATAAACCATTTCTAACATTTTTATGAAAATGTCAACATATCGGTGGTGTCTAGGTCCTTTGCAAACATACTCGTATATCTCCACATCACGCGTTATTGTTGTTTTTATTGCTAAATTTCAATCGGCTGTTACTTAGTTTTATGTTCTATGTGGTAAATTTTGAATAGCGGAATGTAAATCAATAATAATAAAATTTATTGATTTTTAGTTTCGAGAGCAAACTACTCTCATCTGCAGTGCAACTGATTCTTCATTTTATTTTATATGTAAAATGAAGAATAAGATGCACTGAAGGAGAAACGCCAGTGTCTGCTAAAAATCGATAAATTATTAAAAGCGAAGAAAAAGGAAATTTTATTATTATTTTTGTAACATAGGTGTTTATGACTCGATTATTGTAAATTTTTCAGGTCGTATACATGTAACTGAGAAATCTAGATTAAGAATCCCCTCTTGATTTTATGAGCAAAAACGCAAAATTCGTAAAAAGTACTATTATTTATTAGCAAAATTGATCGAGTTTTTTTGCTATGTACTCATAAAATTCTCAATCCATGATTTTTTTTCCGGTTTTTCGGATCAAAGGTGCCCAATCGCGGGGAGAATAATGCAATGCAAATACAGTGCACTCAAACTAACTTGAACTTATTAAACCAGGCTCATTCAAGTTAACGAATTGTTCACACTAGCAAACGTTACGATTTTTATAGTTTAAAACTTTTTTGGGAATTCCCAAAAAGGTTTATGATTTTTTTAAATGCAATAAATTTATTTTGAAAGTTAATTTGTGATTATCGTTTGGATTGTGGTTTGGGTGAACTGTAGAGTATAAACTTTTCTCGGACTGACTTTCTCCATCGTTGCTCAGTCTATGGCCTTATTGAAAATTGTTATGGTTTCAAGAGGTGTCAACCGGTTTCAAGATTTATGTCCACCTCAGAGTTGCTGCTGATAACAGATTCTACTTCAGTAAACTGTATGTCTTCGTTCCATTTATGTACATCTGTTACTGAGTATTGAACATAAAATGATTGTAGTCAATAATTTTTTTTATTTGATGTCCGCAGGCCAATACTCTTTTTTCTTTAAAAGCCTTGCTTTGTTGTGCGAGCAGACGGGTTTCGACTACTTCGAGTCATCTTCAGTGTCTAAAGAATGTGTTATTTGGTTGATGATTTTAACAATTTAATTTTATGTGCCATCACTCACTCTAAACAACTCAAATTGTACTCTCAATTCACAAAATATTACAATCTGAAGCGGTAAAGAAAGGAAAACGTGAACTACTGATACAATATAGACTAAATGTCTGCCACATATTAAACTTTTTATATCAAATTCTCAAAGAAAATTCTCAGAAAAAAGGAAAATGTGAACGGCTGATACAATGCAGGCTAAATATGCGTCACATTGAACTTTCCATATCAAAATCTCAAGAGTTTGCTGTTCCACTTATAGCACCTTTAGAAGTTGTTCAAGTTGTAAGACTGCCAGTGAACAGAAAAAAATGTTCAAGTTAGCGCCTAGTTCAAGTTGGCGGATATTCAAGTTAGCGCGAGTCCACTGTAGTGTGAGTTTAAGATCTACTTTGAACATTTCTCATCAAGACCTTTCATTTGATACTCATATGGGCTATCTTCGATAAAAAAAATATTTGTTAAGGATCAGCCTATATGGGCAGACCCCCTTAAAAACCCTTTAAAATTTATTTTGCACTGAAACTTTCAAGAGGGGACCACTTTGCACCCACGCACAAAATTTCATGTTCAGCTTATGAGGGCACCACTTTATAGCCACCTACAAAAATTTAATGTTCAGTTTAAGGATGGGAGAAACCGCACCGGTTTAATCGTATAGATTTACATTAAATTGATGTAAAAAGGGTCAAATGATAGTTTAGCAAAGACAAGTACTTACAGGAGAAAATTAACCTAAACATATTGGGTTCGCATAAGCAGAAAAATTAAAATTATTCTCTCACCGCTAAGCATGGTGGTCGCCATCACCCGTGTGTATCTAATAAGAGTGATGGCCAGATTAGAATAAGCACACACGTCCAAACCACCTCCTTCTAGCATTTTTCTTCTCTAATAATTTTTCAGAAAAATTCTTTATGCGACTCAATTATGTAGCTGTACACAAAGAATTTTCATAAGTAATATTATACAAAATCCTGAAATAATATTTTCAGGTTGAATATATTTTTCCAAAAATTAAACAGACAACTGTTTTAAGATCTATGTTATATTAGACTCTTTGGACTCGAATCATCCATCCTTTAAAGTGGTCCCTATTTGATTGTACAACATGTTTCCATCGGTGTTTCCACATCCTGAAGCAGTGCTGGAACTTTGAATTTATTTATTTATTCGCCAAACAAGGCGCAATTTAAATTCAAATACATAGCAAATTGAATTAAAAACAAAAATACAAAGCTCTATGTTATCGAGGAATTGAGGATTTGTAATACTTTGGACTTAAAACAGAACTTGGAAGTGGTTGGAGAGTAATACTCGCTAAAATTATTGAAGATTTTACAGCATCTGTTAACCGGCTCATTGTCTGCATAATTGGTATGGTGCGTACTCGTGGTTAACATGGGAATGTGTCTAGTGACTCCAACAGGATCGTGAAAGTGAATCTTGTCTGACAAAAATGGAACTTGAATATTACACCTTAAGACGTCGAAAAGTTGACATGCAGACAAAGCGACTCTTCTGGAATCGAGTGATGTCAGGTTTAATGTTTGAAGTCGATCCTCATATGATGGTAGATTATGAAAAGAAGTCGGGTCGTACAATGATTTTAAGGCAAAAAGTAAAAATTGTTTTTGTACAGACTCAAGTCTGCGGCTATAGATTTCGTACATAGGTCCCAGGTTATGCAGCCGTATTCGAGAATAGGAGGGACTAGCGAGGTGAACAATGATTTTGTTGCCCAAATATTCATAAATTCTTTCGCTCTCCGTTTAATAAAACCTAGCAGCTCACTCTATCAAATGTTTTGCTGAAATCTGTGTATATGGTATCAATCTGATTTCCTTGCTCCATTCCACTAAGAATATCTGACGTCAAAGTGATTAGATTAGTGGTAGTTGATCCGTTTTTACGAAAGCCATGTTGCTCTTCATTAAGAAATGGTTCAATAAGGGGAGAAATTTTACTACATATAATTTTCCCAAATAGCTTTGGCATAGCAGACAAGATGGCAATACCCCTGTAGTTCACCGCAAGCCGCTTTTCATCTTTTTTATGTATTGGGGTTAAAAAGGATGGCTTCCAAAGCTTAGGAAAGATACCACTAGATAGTGACTTAATAAAAATAATGAAGAGGTATCTAATCAGTTCACTTTTGCAGAGGGCTAAAAAGCAGGTTGGAATTCGATCTAGGCCAGGTCCTTTATTCAAACCAAGATCCTCAATAGCTTGGAGAATATCATTTTCAGAAATCAAAACGCTTTTTATAACGATCCAGGACGCTATTTCTGGTGGCTCTAGGTCTAGTGAAGAAGCAAGATTGGAATAAACATGCTAAAAATGGTCTGTAAAAAACTCACAGATCTGTTCTGCACTAGGTGACATCGAGTCTTTGTATATCATTATCAAAGGATGGCCATACGTTTTACGCTTAAAGTTTACAAAGTCAAAAAACATTTTAGGATGAGAAATAGTTTCCTGCGCTACAACGTTAACATACAATTGATATGCATCTTGGGATTTAAGTTTGAATTCTAGAACAATATCGTTATATTTACTCTTAATCTTATCGCTGGCATCATTCCTCCTTTTTAGTAGCTTGTAGAATTTATTTCTTTTGTTACGTAAATGCCTAAGATCACTCCCTAGCCACGGTTCTGAAATTTTGTCTTCTTTCTTTATTTTAGGTTTGAGTGATTCAACAACGTCGTCAAAGATTATGGTATAAAAGGTGGATAGAGCTGTATCCAAATCTAACGCTGACAAAATATTCCAATTCACTCGGGATAAAAGACTGTTAATTTTATCATAGTTGCCATTTGAGAAGTCATATACAATAGTAGAGTTGTAAGAGATAGAATTAAAAGTATCAGGAGTGGACAATTCAACAGTAAAAGAAGAATAATGAACTGAATTAGAAAACAGATGCTCGTTGTCATCAGTTGAACTGCCCACTACATCGACGTAAGCGTTAGAAAAAATAAAGTCTAGCCATCTGCCATTTTAGTTGGGTATAGGAGCTACTTGCTGCAAATCGTTTCTATAAAAGGTGCTTATGAGATTGAAATCGTTACTATCTAGGAGATTGATAGGAAGGAGACCGTCTTCTTCATCGACCACAAATTTTAAGTTTGGCCGATTAAAATCACCAGTAATATTTTTATCTTCTTCATTTGTAATTGCAGTGATTCCAGCTATAACGTGACAAACGTCGTCGTAGACAGTATCGTTAGATCTTTCCAGCTTTATTTTAACTACTTCATGCTAGAGCAATTTGGTTACTAGCTCGCCCATAAAGGAATTGTGTACTGCAATAAATACATCACCTATACTCCAGTTACTGTCAAGTATCTCTTTGTTAATAAGAGAATCATCCAACCATGTTTCCGACAGGGTAAGGATATTAAAATGGCACGATTTTGCGTCAAGAAAATGTTTGTTTAACTTAATACGCATACCACCACAGTTATGGTAAAACAATTTAAAATTTATCTGTTTATTGGGGACGAACAAATTTATGGTGCTGTTCTCTTGCCCTTTGCAATGACGAGATATGGTTATAACTAACGTGGGATGCGTAGGTTTCAAGATCCTTTTTTGCCTGGGTTAGGGTGATACTTAGTTCTTCATGCTAGGAAAAATGCAGAAGGCGAAGAGCCTCAAGATCGATTGGACGACCTTCTCTTTGAATCCCGATTCTTAGACTTGTTTTCGTTTAACCATCTATGCAAGTTGTTTCTGGTGCTTTGTGCATATATGACAGGTAAAGCCGAACGGATTCATAAATTTTATTATCTCTAAGTTGAGATATTAGATACCTTTTTTCCAGGTCAGCACCCGAAACCATAGTGGCTTCGACTGTAGGCGGCAACAGCGGGTCTAAAAAGTATTGGTTGGTGTTGGATGGGGCAAGTGATATGGGCTGTAAAATTGATCCGGATGAAATTGGCATTAAGTCTTCTCCCCGCACGAAGTTGTTGTAAGTACCCTGTATAGAAGAAGATTTAGAATTTGAACAGGAAGCTGCTTCTAGTTTTTGTGCTGAAGACGCCTAAGAGTTTAAGACTGCTTCCAGTTGACTACCACTAACATTGTGTAGTTTTGGGTCAACAAACGAAGTGCTACAGTCATTTAAGCGTTTAGAAGAAAATTGGAATTGAGGTTTGGGATTTATGTTAGTAATAGAGAGTAAATTCTTAGTAATGGTAACGGGTTTACATGCATTCTTAGAGCTATTTATTTTTCTGCTATCCTTGGATCCAGAGCTCGCAAGTTTATCAATCCATCCCTTGAAAATCATGCCGTTCCGGGAACAGACGCCATTCTTCTTCTTAAAATCCCTGAACAGCCAGGCATATCGCATTGGAATAAAAACCTTGAATTCACATCATCGCTGATTGCGGAAGGGTAGCTCCTGAACTTTTCTTCCACTGATAAGAAGGGCATCTTCAATCGTTTTTTGTACTATGGCCCCATTAAAAATCATTCTGTTTGCTTGGAATAGCATTCGTCGTTTTAGTTTAAATCGCCTTGATTTAATTCAATCGGTGCACTTTGAGCGACAATTTCAGTCTTAGGAAAAGCCAAAAGTCGCAAGAAGTCTTGTCAGAAATGTACGGAGGATGCTGAAACTATACAGTACTGTTTTTTTTTTTTTTTTTGGAAACCGCTTTATGAAGTTTGATCAATGGGCTGGCGCGTTATTATGCTGAAGAAAGCTGTCATCGCATGACCATTTTCTTTTAACCGCATTGGACAATCTTTTCAGAACGTAATATTGTTTGTTGATCGCCTCATCTCTTGGAGCATATTCGATGTGCACACCTTTGAAATCGAAAAAAGTAAAATTTACAGACATTGCTCCAACTTTGAAGTGCTTTTTTAACCGTAGCTCAGATGAAAGCTTCCACGGTGGAAATGTTGGATTGTTTAGAATCATAACTATAAGCCCCCGATCGCACAACTCATTCAATTTTTTGATTGAAGCAAAAATTAAATGAAAATTTGTTCATGTGGCCTTTCGGTCATTTCTAACTTTAAGAAATGCGAGAAACAATACGGCCTGTTGATAACTGCGGTATCCAAAGAGTTAGGAACTAATGGACGCTCATGCCCCGTAGAGGTCGCTTGCGCGTTCTGGCGCAGAAATATGAGCGCAGGTCACAGTTCTGTAGAAACCTTTTATCTTAGTATGCGCCATCTTTCTGGATTGTTGATGTTAATAGAAACTTTGGCGTTATCTGAAGGCTCACACTTATGGATTAAAATTAATTTATGGTTGGTTTATATTTAATTTTTTGTAACTGTATTTTTTAAGGCGACAAAATTGAAAATTAGTTAGACATTTAAAAAAAAGTTATTGTTACTTCATATGTATGATTCGTAATTCACTTTTGAGTCTCATACACAAGATGGCACTTTCCCATATTTGATTTCACGTCAAATAGAATAATTCCATTTTACCCATTCAATTTCAATTTTCGGGGATTTACTTTCTCCCCTTTTTTGTAAATTATTGTGGGGGAACCTTAATGTTCTTTTAGATCATGCATTCGAACTTCTTTTAAAAAATTGAACCCGAGAATTCCCCATTGTCGATAAAAATGTAAAGATTTACTAGATTCATAGTTGAAGCCAGTGAATAAATTATTAGCTCTGTTTTTTTTCATAGAAAAACTTCTTATCGCTCCTGATTTAGAAAAATGTCATATTCTGGATAATTGTTTTTAATCGCAAGGCTTCAGAGCTTAAGCTTAATCAATCAATTAAAACTCTCTCTTAAAGTAATTTCAAGTTCCACACTAAGTCGCTTTGATCTATTCAATATAGATGAACTACAAACAAACTTATTCATACCTGACATCGAAGTGTACTTAAAAATTGAACAGAAAATAGCTAGATAACAAATAATTATCAAAATAATCACACAACTTACCATTATAATACACCAACTCAACCAAATTCTTTGTGTCTGGACAATTTTGAATTATATGCTTCAAGGCACGATAAAATTTCAACGTTATTTCCCGTTTCATATCGTTCATATCTTCAGTGGTAGTAGATTGATGTTGTAAAACTTCATAGAAGCTATTCATTGGCGTCGCACCTTCCAAAACGACATACCATTCTTTATCCTGATTCGGTCCACACTTCGAAATACGATAAACTTGATTCTTAAAAGGCCGTTTAACACCAGCTCGATCTAATTGAACTGTTTCTAAACCCTGCAATTAATGAAAAAATTAACTTCTTTTCATCCATCCAATAAAAACTGTTATGAATACCCTTGCCAGAATCATAACATCGCTGTCTAGTTTAGGTTTTGTGTACATCGACTGAGGAATGAGAATTAATAACTTCTTGACGGGGATAGTAACATTCTCAGTACTTTCATATTCTTCTATTCTCTCTCGAAGCCCTATTGCGAAGATGTTAAAAATATATGGAATAAACGTTTTGGAATAATACATAGTTATGAAAATTTATACCTTTCGTCGTATGTCCCGTTTCAGGCAGCTGCAAATGCAGGTAGCCATGGAAATAATTAGATGCCATTCCTGTAGCATAATCTAATCCCGAGTTACCCCGTATAAATCCTGCTAGTTCCACATTACTATGTGTAAACCCAATAATCCTCAACATCACATATGGTAGGGCGAAATTACAGAAATTATCAAATATAAAAGTCCAAACATGTTTATCATTTCCCTGTATGAACAGAACAATCGGGACCGTCAACAAAATTGCGTATTTCGTCCATGAACTATATTTTGCCAATGAGAACATAACAATTTGCTGCAATCTTTTTTCCGGGGCATAATTGCGCCAATTTACATTATATTCGTAGAAAACAATTAAAATACGATACAATATTTCACATGCAAATAGGCTTACTGCGCGAAGAAGCTGTTTGTAGGCTAAGAAAGCAAAAATTAATTAATTTATTAAAAATAGAATTAAATTAGCAATTACATTCAAATACAATCCAATGCATATTTGTTGGCGAAATAAGAGAATCCTCGTCTATTAACTGTTGAAAATTATTCTCTAAAAAAATATTTTTGCGTGCAAGCGGTTAGTGTGATCACCAAACTTTCATTTATATTTGTGTGAATTTTTATTATTTTTTAATTTAATTTAAAAAACCTTTTTGTGTTCCAAATATTCGCTTTTCTCGAAACATATTGCAGCGGCTTACCCGCTTTTCAAGATTGAGTACTATATTTTCTAATAATTAAAATCGACAAATTTGGATACATTCTAATGAAACAAAAATCAAATATATCAACCAACCAACGCTTTCGAGAAGCGAGTCGGCAAGCGAAATATTTCACTAACCAAAAGTTTCAGCAGTGATTAATTTGCATTTTTGCGACTTATAGAAACTATCTGCAAAGAAACACTGGAGAAGGTGTAGCAATAGCGATTTAAAAAATCAGTTCATTATTCCACGCTGCCTGCTTTTCATTCATCCGGAATTAAAAATATCAGAATAGTGTGGTGAAAAAAATGTTCAAGTGTTGCCGTGTGAATGATCTTTATGAAAATTCTACATTGCCCAATGGATTCTTACGCAAGCGCAGAGCGCCTTCGCTGTAGGAATCTTAAGTTTTTTTATTCCAATTATTTTTATAATTTTATTTCTTCTATTTTTTATCTCACGCAAACGCAAATGCTTTCGCTGTAGGATAGATTTTTAGTTTTTCTCACGCAAGCGCAGAGCGCCTTCGCTGTGGGAATTTACCCAATAAAACATCCGATGTCGATGGAAAGTAAAAAAAGGCTTTATTCATAAAACTCTTCAGCTTATATACCATTTAAATTAACTGTACATTTAAAAGCTTCCTCGTCTTAGCACTACAGCCTCTCTCAGGCCTTCGCTTCCTGCAAATAGCGCCTCCAACTGTCTCGGTCCATTGACCGCGTGCTCCAATTCCGAAATCCGAGCAGCGATGAACTGTCTTCGACGACCGAGTCAGCCTTCAGTTCTCCCAAAGAATACCTTTTTTGGCATCCGTTGTTCGTCCATACGATTCATGTGGCCAGCCCATTGCAGCTTCCGCAGTCTTATAATCGTTGAGACCTCCGTTTCGTCAAAAATTTCATACAGCTCATGGTTGTATCGAATTCGCCATTGGTCCCCGTCTAGCTTTGCTCCGATTATTCGCCTCAGGACCCGTCGCTCAAAGGCGTTCAATATATTTGCGGATGCTTGGGCTAGGCTCCATGTTTCAAGCGCAGGGTGCCTTCGCTGTGGGAATTTCCCCAATTAAACACCTGATGTCGATGGAAAGTAAAAAAGGCTTTATTCATAAAACTCTTCAGCTTATATACTATTTAAATTAACTGTACATTTAAAAGCTTAGTAAAGAACTTAATTCTAAACTAAGCTATTGCATTGTAGTGGATCTGAGGATTAATAATAGATGTGGATCATGATAGATCATATGATCGGAATGGCATTTAAAGTTTACTATTACACCCACACTCTTAAGAGAAAAAATTTTTCGAAATTAGATTTAATATTTTTTTTTTTTTTTGTATAGCTAGCTGCTATTTTATCTTGATTATTTAAAAAAAATCTTTATATTAACTATTATAGTTCGAGTAATGAATTTTCTTAAACGTGGGTTACATTTATTAGATCTACCATATTCAATTTTAATTTTTTCACGAATTTTTACAAAGTAAAATCTAGTTATCGATTCATATATTTTGTTGCATCGTTTTTTTTTTGTTTTTTATATATGTAGGCAATGTTTGAATTCTTAATATTTAAAAAATAGCTTGTGATATATTTAGTTTACTTGATTTATTTATGAAGTCTCACATTGATTTGAATATACTTCTGTTCTTGACAATTTCGAGTGGTTTACTTTTGTATACAATTTCGAAGGTTTTTTTTATTCTATTCTGAATTGTATTTTTCAATGAATCAAAATGATATAACGTGGCCTAATTCATTCGTGGATCGTGAAAAGTTATCTGTTTTATTTTTGTTCATATTTCTACTTATATAAGATATCTTATTTGAAAAATAAAGGATTTTATATCTCACCATAAATTTTGATCTTGTGCCAAATGGTTGTTTCTATTTTAAATTTTAAAGAATCAAAAAAGGTTTTTGATAAATTGTTCGATTGAGGTACAATAATAATTTTTCGATAGTTTCAACGTGCGCATCTACTTTCTTCATCACAATTCTAGATTTGAAAGATTTACATTTTAATGTAAGTACTGTACATCAACATTTTGACACGGTCATTAACAACTGCCAAAGAATTTTTCTTGAAACTCGACTGAGAAGCAAAACTAGTCGGGCTACAAATCAATGAAAATAAAACAAGCTCATGACGCAGTTGAGGAAAAATACCTCAAGCAAACAAAATATCACACTTGGCGAATACAATAGCGAAAATATGGGCGAATTTGTGTATTTAGGTGCCAAAATAACGAGAACCGGCAATGGAATAGAAGAATACAGCTCGCAAATAAAATTTTTCATTCAGTTTTGACGACCTTGAAGACCAGCTGCATACACAGGAATACAAAGCTCCAAGTTTACAAATCTGTGATAAGACCTGTGCTATGCTATGAGTGTGAAACTTGGACTCTAACCCAAGCACCCGCAAACATATTTAACGCCTTCGAGACACGGGTCCTGAAGCGAACAATTGGAGCGATGCTGGACGGATACCAATGGCGAATTCGATTCAACCATGAGCTCTATAAACTTTTTGACGAGTCGGAGGTCATACATAAGGTTGAGCTACGAGTAAATTCTTCTGCTGTTTAAGGGGCTTTTACGCCATGGGATGATAGGTACCTGAAGATGGACCTAGTCATCAGGATTTAGATCCGGATGGGAGAGTACGTGGGGGCACAAAATTCACCCGGTCGCTCTAATTTTCTTGTATTTTTTAGCTTCCCCATACTCATATCATCAGTAGTTTAGGCAGGAATTGATATACACCCCTCTTTTGCGAGGTATTTTAAGGCTGGTGGGGCTTAGATGGAGCAGACTAGATTTGGTGGTTAAATGGTAATTACTAAATTATTCGTGGCAGTTTGTGGTTGTTCGTGGTTTTTTAGGTCTTTGTAAAAAATTTTTTTACAAAGACGTACTAGTTTCGCGACCTGTCTGTCCGTGTGTCCGTCCGTCTGTCCGTCCGCCCGTCTGTCCGTGCGTCACAGCTCATTTCCTCAGAAACTATAGAAGCTAGAATGCTCAAACTTTGTGAAAAGGTCACAAGTGATGGTCTCTCAAAAGTTAAGGCCTTTACAAAAATTTAAAAAATTTTTAAGGGGGGCCCCCCCTAATAACGAATTGGCCATTAAAAATTTTTTTTAATCAAAGGTAGTCGAGTGGGGTATCAAATGAAAGGCCTTGGTTATAACTTTTACAGTCTGAAATAAAAAAATCATTTTATGAATAAGGGGGTCCAGGGTGTAATAAACATAAGCAGTCGAGCAGCCCCGTGGTGATCAGGAGTGGCTGCTCCTGAAGAGAAAAGGTGGTCACCCCGTCGAAACTGCTTAGTTTGTTGTTTTACTAGTGTAAAGTAAACTGCATCCGTCAAGTTTCCATCCTTTAGGCAGAGATGAGTGGTTCACTTCTGCCACTTTACATCTTTAGGTTTGACATTCCCCTTGTAATGCAACGACCTTCTTCGGTGAAAGTAACGGTTGCGTTTTGTGTAATGTTTGCGTTTGTCTCAAGCCTCCGTGTCCGCTAACTTAAACGAGGCAAAACAATATTGAATTTCTGTAGAGTAGATTAATTGACACCTAATAGAACTTTTCTAAAGACAATAAAAATTGATCGGTGTGTCTTGTAGAGTAGAGTACGCGTGATAAGTATTTTGTAGTGTAGCTTCGTGGCTCGACAAGAACCCGCCTCATATGATCCCGCAAATGCTAGTCATTAAGCACGCGTACGCGGTCGTTAAGCGAAGCTAGTTAGCTGAACTCGGTGTTGTTTTAGCTCGCTGACACTTGTGCCAGACCATCGGCACCCGTGTCCTACACGGACATTTCGAAAATCATTACAATGGCGCCCAACGTGGGGCCCGAAGGGGAAACAACACCACTCTCCTTCGAGTTCTCACATTTTTAATTTTGCTGTCGGCAGATGAACCGATTCAATTTTTATTGTCGCCCTCACCATTTGATATTAACGTAGCATACTTTGGAGGGTTCCATAAAGTAAAGATAGAGTCACCGATAAACTCTCTTTTGGTGTTGTTTGTCTTGTCTTCGCTATAATAAGGTCTATAGCATCTTCTGGAGTTCTTCGTTCGTGGTGGCTCAGTCGCCTGAACATGCCGATGATGTTATAGAGTAATGCGTCCCTTAATGTTACCAAAAGAAAGGTTTGCACATTTTTATACAGTTTGAAGTCGGACAGTTCTAATTTTGAACAAACTGATGGTGCCAGGGGTTTTCAAATACAATGCTTGGAATTGCGTCAGTTTTTGCTGGGAGCTAATCTGATGACCGGCAGTGATAAAATCCGCATCATCAATTAGTCCTGACCGACACCCGATTTGTTTTTATGATTGGTTAGCGGTTTTTATTAGCATACTTTCGTAGAAGACAGGGACTTGTATTCAAGGAGAGGGGCCTAAAATTATAACAACCATCTCTCCACTGCGGAAACAATTGTTTCTTCACTAGTGTAGAGCGAAATCCTTCAGTCTCTCCATGCCTGGGTCGGCATCGAAGAGACTGCCCTGTAATAAACATAAGCAGTCGAGCAGCCCCGTGGTGATCAGGAGTGGCTGCTCCTGAAGAGAAAAGGTGGTCACCCCGTCGAAACTGCTTAGTTTGTTGTTTTACTAGTGTAAAGTAAACTGCATCCGTCAAGTTTCCATCCTTTAGGCAGAGATGAGTGGTTCACTTCTGCCACTTTACATCTTTAGGTTTGACATTCCCCTTGTAATGCAACGACCTTCTTCGGTGAAAGTAACGGTTGCGTTTTGTGTAATGTTTGCGTTTGTCTCAAGCCTCCGTGTCCGCTAACTTAAACGAGGCAAAACAATATTGAATTTCTGTAGAGTAGATTAATTGACACCTAATAGAACTTTTCTAAAGACAATAAAAATTGATCGGTGTGTCTTGTAGAGTAGAGTACGCGTGATAAGTATTTTGTAGTGTAGCTTCGTGGCTCGACAAGAACCCGCCTCATATGATCCCGCAAATGCTAGTCATTAAGCACGCGTACGCGGTCGTTAAGCGAAGCTAGTTAGCTGAACTCGGTGTTGTTTTAGCTCGCTGACACTTGTGCCAGACCATCGGCACCCGTGTCCTACACGGACATTTCGAAAATCATTACAATGGCGCCCAACGTGGGGCCCGAAGGGGAAACAACACCACTCTCCTTCGAGTTCTCACATTTTTAATTTTGCTGTCGGCAGATGAACCGATTCAATTTTTATTGTCGCCCTCACCATTTGATATTAACGTAGCATACTTTGGAGGGTTCCATAAAGTAAAGATAGAGTCACCGATAAACTCTCTTTTGGTGTTGTTTGTCTTGTCTTCGCTATAATAAGGTCTATAGCATCTTCTGGAGTTCTTCGTTCGTGGTGGCTCAGTCGCCTGAACATGCCGATGATGTTATAGAGTAATGCGTCCCTTAATGTTACCAAAAGAAAGGTTTGCACATTTTTATACAGTTTGAAGTCGGACAGTTCTAATTTTGAACAAACTGATGGTGCCAGGGGTTTTCAAATACAATGCTTGGAATTGCGTCAGTTTTTGCTGGGAGCTAATCTGATGACCGGCAGTGATAAAATCCGCATCATCAATTAGTCCTGACCGACACCCGATTTGTTTTTATGATTGGTTAGCGGTTTTTATTAGCATACTTTCGTAGAAGACAGGGACTTGTATTCAAGGAGAGGGGCCTAAAATTATAACAACCATCTCTCCACTGCGGAAACAATTGTTTCTTCACTAGTGTAGAGCGAAATCCTTCAGTCTCTCCATGCCTGGGTCGGCATCGAAGAGACTGCCCTGTAATAAACATAAGCAGTCGAGCAGCCCCGTGGTGATCAGGAGTGGCTGCTCCTGAAGAGAAAAGGTGGTCACCCCGTCGAAACTGCTTAGTTTGTTGTTTTACTAGTGTAAAGTAAACTGCATCCGTCAAGTTTCCATCCTTTAGGCAGAGATGAGTGGTTCACTTCTGCCACTTTAACATCTTTAGGTTTGACATTCCCCTTGTAATGCAACGACCTTCTTCGGTCAAAGTAACGGTTGCTTTTTGTGTAATGTTTGCGTTTGTCTCAAGCCTCCGTGTCCGCTAACTTAAACGAGGCAAAACAATATTGAATTTCTGTAGAGTAGATTAATTGACACCTAATAGAACTTTTCTAAAGACAATAAAAATTGATCGGTGTGTCTTGTAGAGTAGAGTACACGTGATAAGTATTTTGTAGTGTAGCTTCGTGGCTCGACAAGAACCCGCCTCATATGATCCCGCAAATGCTAGTCATCAAGCACGCGTACGCGGTCGTTAAGCGAAGCTAGTTAGCTGAGCTCGGTGTTGTTTTAGCTCGCTGACACTTGTGCCAGACCATCGGCACCCGTGTCCTACACGGACATTTCGAAAATCATTACAAGGGGAAGGCAAAATGTACCCAAAATTTGTGTCCCCCCCTCGCGATTGGACACCTTTAAGCCGAAAAATCTGAAAATTATCACGAACGTGGGCCTTTATGAGTACAAGCGCAACAAATACCTTAGAAATCGAAATTCGCTCAACTTTGTTAATAATAGTATGATTTGTAGATTTTACATTTTTGCCCATAAAATCAAAACGGTACCTTTAAACTTCTTGAAATTTCGCAATTATAAAGACTGACATAAGATATATATGTTCACAAAATTTAATTCAGATTGAATCATAATCAAGTGAGTTATAGCCATTTCAATTATATGGAATTACAACAACAATAACACGTGTTTATGGTTGATATAGGGTTTTCCAATAAGAGGTGTTATTTTTAAATTAAAAGAAAAATGGCATTTTTTAATATAAATGAGAGGATATTTATTTCATTATAAAGAAGATCTATTCAAAATAACACCTCTTATTGGAAAACCCTATATATATTTAAAATTGACTTAGGCACTTTTATTTTCTTTCAATTTTCATGAAAATTTAAGAAATAGTGTTTAACTTGAACATCTTCAATCGGCCGAGCATTCAGAAAAATCATTTAAGCTAGATTAAAATGGCGGCTGCACTGTGCTTATGAAAGAAACTATGCATCTTTTGGATAAATTTGAACGATTTCATATCCAAGTATTGGATGAATGATTCAAGTTATCGATTCAGACCATTAGAAAACTTGTTTCTAACCCTAGGATGTTTACAAAGACCTTCTGGTAGGAGCACTCTCCTGCTTACTCAACTTGTTCATTTTTATTTTTTGCTGCAGCTTATGTTATTTTCTATTGTCATTTGATAAGTGTAATATATTGATTAGAATTAATTTATTACATATTAGTTATAAGCTCAAAGTATAATCCTTCGTTTTTTAGTTATATGTAATTTTTAATGGAGTTGGTTAGTTTTTTCTCCTTTTTTCCAATTAGTTGATAATATTTAGTAATTTTCATTTGATAACATTTGATATTGTTAGAATATTTTTTTTTTTTATTGAATATTGTTTCAATTTAATTTAATCTTTTCAAATTATTGGGTTGTTCGATAATTGATGTCGTACAATTTGTTTATATGAACAACAAACATTAATCAATGATATATTAACCATTTTGTTGGATGACTTTTTGCCACTTTTGGGTAAATTGAAAAATTCCACGTTCCAAGAAGTCTTGGTTTTAAGAAGTGAAGAACTGGTCCAACTCATTTTTAACAGCATGATCGGAATCGAAAGTTTTACCATTCAAATGGTTTTGAAGGGAGCGAAACAAATGATAGTCTATGGTGCTAAGACCGAGCTATAGGGTGGATGTGGCATTAGTTTCCAATTGAGCTCCATTAATTTTTGACGGGTTATCACTGAGGTGGTGGGGTCAGGCGTTATCATGATGGAACATCACGCCTTTGCGATTGGCCAGTTCAGGGCGTTTTTCTTGATTTCTTCCTTCAACTTCGATAGTTGGAGACAGTGGACATTCAAATCAATAGTTTGGTTTCTTGGAAGCAGTTTAAAGTAGACTATACCCTTGTAATCCCACCACACAGAACATAATCTTCTTTTGATGAACATTGGCTTTGGATGTCGATTGTGGGGGCTCATCTTGCTTGGTCCATGTTCTTTTTCAGACTATGTTATCGTAAACAATCTTTTTTTTAGTACCCGTTATGATTCTTTTTACAAATGGGTCGTTTTGGTTACGATTCAGCAAATATTCGCATATGTTAATGCGTTTGGTGAAATGGATTTCCTTTAATTCGTGAGGAACCCAAACATCCAGTTTGTTTACGTAACCAAGCTGTTGTGAGTGTAAGTAAACGGTAGAATTTGATATGTCGAGTTGCTCTGCTGTCTCTTGAGTTGACATACGCCGGTTAGTTTCGATTAACGCCTTTATTTTTTCGTCATCAGTAGGGATTGGACGACCAGTATGTGGTGCAACTTGCCCATTAAAATTTCCAGAACGAAAGCAGTCCTCACCGTAAACTTCACACAATTTCTTTCGAGCTTGCAACCCATTTTTGCCCTTTCGGAAGTAAAACAATGAAATGTGACTATAATGCTCTCTTTGATTGTCCATTTTCAAATTTATTATTAACCAACTTGTTGTTTACTAATGACGCTCAGTTTTTGATTGAAGATAGTCTATAGTCTAATCTTTAAAATAGTATATCATATTAGCCACGGAATCACTACTACATGAAATATGCAGTTCACGTCATCTATGAGAAAAAAACGACATGAATTATCGAACAACCTAATAGATTTATGTTTTTATAAAACTTATAACGATTGAATCAATGGGCTGCAATGGGCTGGCCACGTGAATTGTATGGACAAACAACGAGTACCCAAAAATGTCTTCGTTGGGGAGAACTGAATGTTGAAATACATTCTTGAAATTAATCTGAATTCTCAAATAAGAATAATAATATTCATTCTGTTCTGACTTTTGGAATCGTAAACATATTTTACAATTTTGCATTCTTAAATTCGCCTGTTCACACTAACATTTCTTTAACATTATAAATAAATAATCAGTCTAGAATCAACCGTCATAAGAAACGCATCGTCTCTCATTTATAAAGTTACATTTCGGTTCGGCATGATTATTTGTATTGTTCCACTGCAGCATTGAGTTAACATAAAGGTTTGTAGTCAACGCTTTCTTGCCAACACGGTTATGGGCCCAGTGAAAAACAGTAAACTGTATGAATGAAATGTAATTTGAGACATAAAGTGCACAAACATAAATTCCACACAGCAAGCAGCTCTTGTTACATTTTATGAAAAAGATGAAAAGGCACTTGCTTTAATTGGTTTGTGTGTGGAAGATAGTCAATTGGTGCACATTCGTAACAAGGAAACGGTAAAATTGGCTTAGAATGCGTTGCGTGACTATCACGAACGTAACACTTTGGGCAATAAAGTGACGTTGATGCGAAAAATTTGCGGATTAAAATTGAGTGGAACCGGCAACGTTGAAACATATTTAAGTGAGCTGACAAATTTGTTCCAAAAATTAACAGATTTGGGCCAAAATCAATTAAATGAAAGTTGGAAAATCACAATCACATTGAGTAGTTGACCAGCAAGCTATGACTCATTGATTACAGCTCTTGAAGTGCGGCCGGATGCTGAGTTGACGCTATCGCTTGTCCATTCGAAACTCATTAAACAAGCAAAACGAAAAGAAATCATCGAATGAAAACGGTGGCGATAAAGTATTGAAAACGACGGAGCACAAACTGAAATGTTATTTCTGCAAGTCGAATACGGATATAAAGAAGGATTTTTTTTAATATAAAGAATGACATAAAAAACAAAGAGAGAATTAGCAAAGAGCCACGAGAAGGTAAATTCGGTTGCAAAGCCAAATGTAGTGAATTGGCAAATTTTCGGTACGAAATGTTTAGTGCATATTGCAAGTGAGAAGCGGCGTAAATTAGACAAAACGGCGAGGCAAATGATTTTTATTGGATATGATGGCGAATCAAAAGCATACCGATGTTTTGATCCAGTAAATCGTAAATTGGTGATTAGCCGTGATGTGCATTTTGTGCGAAATAAAACACATCAGGAAGGTTTTGGTGAATTTGTCAACAAAAGAAATTGAAATACACGGCATCGATGACAAAAGCATTTTACTCGACAGTGAAAATTCATCTGAATCGTCTGGGAATAGCAGCTATAAGGAAACGAGTGACGATACAGACAGTGACGACACAGTAACGAATCGGTCGTTTTATCGTGATGGTAGTTCATCAGTGAAAAATCGTCGTCAAATGAAAGTACGAGCATAGCTGATACAGTCGTTCCAGCGAATTTAGGTTCATTATTTGATGACGAATATGGTGAATTAAATTCAAGTTTTAACAATTTATCGATGACTGAAACGGAAACGGCAACAGCAACCGAAACCGAAAGCGAATATTTACCATCGAATATAGATTCAGAGAAACTGAAACGGAGCACAGTCCACACGTATTGCAACGACAAACAAAGGGTGTACCGCAGCAACGATATCAGGCAAATGTGATCGTTGAGTCAAAATCCATTAAGGATGCTTTGTCCAGTCAAAATAAAGCGAAATGGATTTATGCAATGAAAGCTGAAATGAACGCGATGAAAAAAAAACAATGATGCATGGAAATTGTGTGAATTACCAAGCGCACATAGTGCAATCGGTTGCAAATGGATTGACAAAACTAAAACTTATGCGGGCGGCAATGTAAATCGATATAAAGCGCGACTAGTGGCACAGTGATTTTCATAAAATTTCGACACCGACTATGATCAGGTATTTACACCAGTGGCTCGCCACACATTTCGTATTTTACTTTCTGTTGCATCAAAAGAAAATTATATGGTACATCATTTGGTTATCAAAACGGCATTTTTGAATAGTAAATTGAAAGAAGAAATTTACATGAAACAGCCACCTGGTTTCGAAAAAGAAAAGAAAAATTTTTTTGTGTCGTTTGAAGAAATGCATTTATGGCCTAAAGCAAGCAGCAAAAGCATGGAATGATGAAATTCGGCGCACACTTACGCAAGAGCATTTCGTTCAAAGCAAAAACGATATGCCTGTATACGAAAAAGGTGAACGGTGCATGGGTTTCTCTACTAATTATGTGGACGACATCGCAATCGTTACAAAATCGAATGCAGCAATGACGGAAGTGAAATCAATGCTCTCATTGAATCAAAATCAATCAAAATACATCAAGAACATTGTAAATGATTTTGGTTTAAACACAGCAAAAGCATCGAATGTTCCAATTCATGTCAGCTATGGCAAATCAAACAAGTTGGGTAGACAGAGCTATGCTCATGTCAGAAGGGTTTTGTACTTAACTTACAAAATGCAACGAATAAAATCATGAAACATGTCAAAGACGATTTTATTGGAGAAAATGTGAAATTCGAGGATCATACTATTATTAACAAAGTTGAACGAATTTTGGCTTCTGAGGTATTTGTTATAGTTATACCCATAAATATCTCCTTTAATAATTTTTTCAGATTTTTTAGATCACGTCCATTCGCGAGGGAGGAAACACATTTTTCATGTATTTCCCCCCCCCCCCCCCTGTGCCCCCACTGAAGCAAAAACTGTCAGTTTAAGAACTGTTTTGAAAAGCTCTCATAGAGAACTTTCAGTTGATACTCATATCGGCTACCTTTCATGAAATTTTTTTTCAGGGGCACTCCTCTGTACTGTAATCATCGATTCATGGCCTATTTTTTCGAATCCCAGAATGGTTACAAAGCCCTTATGCTAGGAGCTCTCTCCTGCCTCTTCGACTTGTTTCAATTGTATGTACTCATCTTCATGATACCTATCACTCCTGAAATTTTCATGCAAATTCTAGCAAAGCTGTAGTGTCTAAGTCGGTAAAAAGCGCATATGGCTCCATAGCCATATGTTTTCATAGTAATACAGGGCATATTGCTCCATAGTAATACACGAAAATTCAAATCGCTATAACTTCGGCAAATACTATTCGATCTTTATGAAACTTTCAGAATGGATCAACCTTATAGATAGTCATCTGTTTGCTAAATTTTATTGAGTTTAAAGGTACCGTTTAGATTTTATTCAAGAAAACACAAAATCGATAAATCATACTATTACTAACAAAGTTGAGTGAATTTCGACTTCTCATGTATTTGTTGTTGTTGTACTCATTAAGGCCTACATTCATGATTTTTTTCAGATTTTTCGGATGGAAGGTGTCCAATCGCGAGGGGGGGTACGCGAAAAGTTCGTACATTTCCCCTTCCCCTGCTCCCTCGGTACTTATAAGACAATTTTAAGACTTGTTTTGAAAAGATCTTATTGAGACCTTTCAAATGACACCCTACTCGACTACCAATGGTGAAAATTTTTTTTTGAGGGGTCATCCCCTTATATGGGGAGACCCCCCTTAAACGCCTTTGAAAAATTTTTCCACCCTTGAACTTTCAAGAAGTCACCACTTCTGACATTTCTACAAAGTTTCATGGCTGTAGCCCTTATAGTTTCGGAGAAAAAGTGCTGTGACATACAGACGGACGGACGGACGGACGGACGGACAGACGGACAGACGGACACAGGTCGTGATTGCAATAGGGTTTTGTATTTTACTACAAAACCCTAAAAAGGACAAAAACAACGATTTGTTATTATCATAAGCGCAGTACCAAACGTTATTTGGTTGTTTACTGTACGTTTCAGTAAACACACGGCCGGACAAAGCAGCAAGCGTTTCGATTTAAGCGCAAAAGGTCAGTAAACCGACGCAAGAAGATTGGAAAGAGTTAAAGCGAGTGGGGAAATACTTGAAGGGAACAGCTGATTCAAAATTGACACTCAGTTGTGAAATTCTATACGGTTATTCAGATGCTAATTGGGCCGATAATAAAAATGATCGTAAACCACAAAGTGGTCATGAATTTATAGTGAATGGTGCAGCGATTTGTTGGTCATCACGCAAGCAACCATTGGTGGCATTATCGACGTGCGAATCAGAATTTGTTGTTGAGCAAAGCATGTCGAGCAGCAGCATGGATGCGAAGATTACTCATCGATTTAAAGCAATCAGTGTCAAAGCCAACGACAATTTACGAAGACAATCAGAGTTGCTTGAAACTAATTGAGGAGGAGGACCATTTATCCGATAGATCTAAGCACATCGACACACGAATTCATTTCGTTAAGGACTACATCAAAAGAGGAATTGCAAAATGTGAATACTGCCCGACCAAAAGCATGTTAGCGGATGTACAAACAAAATCAATCGCAGCAACAAAATTTGAAAATTTCCGTACGCAATTTTTATTAAATTGAATTCAAAATTCAGTTTTAAATCTTTCAATTTGATTTAGTTTGATAAAATAAAAGTTAATTTATAATCCAATAAAGTAATTTCAATTGAAATGAAAAGTCAGTTTGAATCAAAATTTAAACAAGAGAATTGTTTATTTTTTGGATTCGGATTAATTGCACGATTGAGGAGGAGTTTGTTGGAATACAATCTTGAAATTCATTCATTCTGTTCTGAATTTTGGAATCGTAAACATATTTTACACTTTTGCATTCTTAAATTCATCTGTCTGACACTGACATTTCTTTAACATTATAAACAAATAATCAGTCTGGAATCAACCGTCATAAGAAACGAATCGTCTCTCATTTATAAAGTTAAATTTCAGTTCGGCATGTTTATTTGTAGACGTGAGTTTCATTGCAGCATTGAGTTAACATAAAGGTTTGTAGTTAAAGCTTTCTTGCCAACGACGAAGGGCGGACACCAGTGAGTCAACCGCTGAACACAGTTCAACGCTATTCAGATTTCGAAATTGAAGACGCGGTCGATTGACCGAGATAGGTGGAGTTTCTGTTTCCAGGAAGCGTAGGCACAAAGGAGCTGTATTGCTACGTGGAAAAAGAAAAATTTGCGTTTTGTTTGTAAAATATTACGGAAGGTTTCAATAAGGCATATTCTTTTTCATTCACTCTTTCACTGCTTTAATCCTTTGAATTTTATTCGTTCCAGCAGGCTAGAAACTGCTAATTGTCTAATTTAAACCTATATTTTGTCAATATTCTCGAAACTGTTAAAAGACTGACTGGGTCTCTATTCTGACTTGCGTCAAGTAAGCCCTTAATATTACCCTCTACTCGTCGGCAAGTCATTTCCCTAGTACACTCCGCCCACCAGAGATGAATTAACTGAAGACAACGGTTCAAACGAGCCTTATCTCCAGGGAACCACCCTACTAGTCATGCAGGTAGCAGGAACGAAACCTACAGCAACATGCAAAAAATCATCCCCTTTGGCTCGGTATTTTCCATAACACTGACATCAGTGTAGTAGAAAATAAAAAAAAAATTGTTCCGTGGTCTATACACTATTGACAAAGTCCTTCTGCATAACCGCGACAATGTTAGACAGCAGACAATTACCACCCAGTTATTATATGAGGGAGTCTAGAAGACTGCACTTGAAAAACTCAATAAAAATCTATCTAACTCGGATGCACCGCTTGGCTCAACTTATCGGTAAGAGATTCCTCTGCTCAACGTTTTGAAACTAGAGAACTTCGATTAAGGATGATGCCACATCAGGATGTGGTGCTAAATTTGAATTTGATGTCGACAGCAAGTACAAAGATTACCTTAGTTTTGTATACAGGAAACGCAGACGAGATGAACACATACATGTATATATTCGTATTAGGCTGTGAAATATATTTGTAAGTTTCCATAATCATATGTTCTATCGAGGTATGAATAATTTTCTAAGCTAGAATGAGTAAGTATGACATAAGTTATTTCTAGAGTAGCTCATTTTCTAGGTTTACAAGAGTTTAATGCCATTCAATTGAACTCGTTTATCCTGGGCTTTGCGCAAAAAGTTTTCAGTTTTCTAGATAACGAAGGATATAGTTTCGCACATTCCCTATGTAGCTCATCTGGTGGTGCAATAGTGAACTACACATCAAATATTAATTTGTAGGAAAAATACTAATTTTTACTATCCTTCATTATCTTGAAAACTAAAACTTTTACACATTAACGTCCAGAAAAATAAACCAATCAAATGGCACTAAAAGCTTACCATACTAGGGAAATAAAATTTGCGCCCAACAGGACGATTGTTTCTCTGATTCCAGAATTGTAGGACACAGTCAATGGACTGTAAGAACCGCATCATGTGAAACCTCGTGGTGCTACCCCGAAATTCGTTTCGATCATATATGAAGCATGTATTGAGATCACTGAATAAATCGTAGACATGAGTTTACATGAATTTGAAAAGAATTCACAGAAGTCTCTGAAATAATCCTAAAGACCCCATGAAATTCTCAGCGCTAATATCAAACTATAATACTCCAAGAGGCAGTATATTAATCGACCATATTCTACTCACATTCAATTGTATTTAACACTCTATTGTTTGTTTATCACTGGTAGCGCTATTATAGCCCCTGGCCCCTCATATGAACTTGAACGCCTTCAACAATGTTTATGTCTGTGTGATCACGTTAAGATAATATTGCAAACTGCTGATCCACACATTTATTTTATCAAATTTAAAATATAAGTGAACAAGGAATATATTTAAATTAAGTAATTCAAGTTTTAAGAATTTGGACTGTGCGTTTCAGATAATTGGATATCTCTAGCTCAAAGACTTAAATTGATCGGCCTTGCTCACAATTCTTGGAATCATAACTTACTCATGAATATAAATCCTCCAAAAAAGTCAAATTATATACCTGACATCGTAAAATAGGAATGTTCCTTTTTGCCCGAAATCCTGAAGACCCAGAACAATAAGTCGGTGCCCTTCAATAGTATTTCCGGCGTAGTCTTTCCCGCGCTTTGAACAAACAAAATTCAAGCTAATTTCCTTTCTTACTGATCTTCCTAATTCAAACAATCACTCGACACGATCATCGGATGGAGAAATCAAGAACAAATCCCATCAAGCTGGAGGCACTGCCAGATTCAGGTCGGCAAACGCGCCGTGAAATCAGTTTTGAAGTTTTTTCATAAACTTTTTCTTAGACACACTGCAAATCTTTTATATAAATATTGCAATCAAATGATTATTAAAAATTAAATTGTTGATTCAAGGATACAAATCAAAGTTAGATAGCTACCAGCATTCAGATCACATATTAATTATCCTGCGCAACACTAGATTCCTTCAACTCAAGAAAGATAAATGAAATTTGTGTGCACCAACCTTTTTAGATAATCCTCAGAAATGACAGCAGTCAAAATGACAATCAGATGTTATAGTAATTTGCCTTATCAGATTTTGTGTTATTCCACAATTGTGCATTTTTTCTGATTGCTTACATCCACTTCTAGCCAAAAAAATATATTACAAATATACCATCAACTTCTCCCTCCATCATGTACTCCGTGCCAATTGTCCCACCGGACTTGCGACACGAGGAAACAATTATTCAAGCAGCCAATTCTTTGGACTACTTACAGAAAACAATCACTGACGTCTTTGATCGAATCGACGCCCGGATAGACCGTAATAATGTGAAAATTAATGATTTAAAATGTCGCATTGACGTTGCACATAATAGTATCAATAGTCTAGTCGGCATCAATAAGGCAATCAAAATTTTTTCACCCGCCAAATTTCCGGCATCCCACATTTTCACGGATATTCCAAAAACTTTTGATGATCTGAAAGACAAACCGAAATTCCAATTAAATAGTGACTGTGACGTTCGTAGCAGTCTAGATCCGGTATCACATCGAAATATTGAAGAGAAGCTGGCATTCTATCACGTAAGGACGAACTTGGAAGCGCAGAAAACAAAGTCGGGGCGACTGATGGACCAGAAACAGGGATTGGGAAAATTACCGGCGAATATAAAGTCAGTAAACGGGTTGCTGCGATTCAACACCAACGAAAATGTCTATAAAAAAGGCGGAACACCTGACGACACGTACGGCAAAAGCAGTGCTACGAAGCGGAAAGAAAAATCATCACGGGTCGGGCAAAAGATTGAAGCGCCACCGATGTCAATGACGAGTCGTAAAATTGGGGAAAAGAAACCAACCTCAGGTTTATTCTATTCACCAAAATTAAATGACGCACCTGCATTAGACGTTCCAATGGATCTCCCGGACTTGCCTGGAATCGTTGACGACATTATATTCAGTTCGAACGAGAACGAGAGGATTGCGCCTTCATTTTACGTTGATAATATTCCAGACCTACCTGAACCCGACAACATTCCTGACAGCAAAGCTTCCACTGAAAGTGAAGTGGTAGACAAAGCTCCTCCTCCACCACCTCCTGCACTACAACCTCCACCACCTCCACAGCCTCCCATCGAAGTCATTCAAAACCAAGCGGCACCCCCGCCACCTCCTCCACCCCCGATGCCAGCTGCCTCACCCTCTCGACCGTCCACATCGTCAACGCCATCGACACCGCTTGTAGAAATGACTGATGCTCGCATGAATCTCATGGAAGCTATTCGCAAAACGGGTGGTATGCGTGGTGCCAAGCTAAGAACAGCAGCCGCCGCGGAAGTGAGTAAATCAAACGAAACTGATTCCAAGAAAGCTGAATCAAAACCGAGCGGAGATTTGATGGCCGATCTACATAATAAATTGCTGATGCGCCGCAAGGGAATCTCTGGGGCTAAGGAACAAGATGCCAACGGCGCAAACGCTGGAGCAAGCAGTGGTAGCGTGATTGACCGATTATCCGCGCTTATACCTCCACCACCCCCTAAAACAGGTCCAGTTGCTGCTAACTCCGCTAGCGATGAGAATGACGAATGGACTGACTAGGATGCAGGAAAGAATAAGATAACACTTTAAATAGTCATTTAGAATTCATTATAATAAAAGTGCCTTATTTCAACCTGTTATATTCTAAACTTTTTCAAAATTATTAATAAAATTGTTAAATTTTCAAGGGATCAAGTGGATTTTGAGTTTCATTATACACATAAGGCCGGGCCTAGATTACTACGTCCCAGGCCGATCTGCCTCAAAAACATAGCAAGCGAATATCTCTATAGGAACTTTTAATCTCTGGATCTCAAATTCGGAAGATATTTTAGCTTCTTATAGATGGGCCGTCTATATATAATATATAACCAGAAAACCGTAAGAATCATTCGATACGGTTGTTCAACAACATGTTGAGCAATTCATATTTCCCAAATGAGTGGAAAAAGGCTAAGATATTCCCGATCTTGAAGAAAGGAAAATAATCTAAGCCCTAAAAGCTATCGCCCGATCAGCTTGCTGCCCAACATCAGCAAGGTGTTTGAAGTGATACTAAGCAAAGCATTAAACGCCCACATTGGGAAATATGAGTTCATGCCGAATTGCCAATTTGGTTTTCGTACCAGGCATTCCACCACGCATGCGATAACGAAAGTAACCTCTGACATCTGTTGGAAACTAAACAACAGAGAATGTGTTGGAGCATGTGTCATTGATATGGAGAAAGCCTTCGATACTGTGTGGTTAGATGGACTAGTTTTTAAACTCCTTCAGAACAGGATGGTGTCCCCATGATGTGTTATAACATATGTTATATGGGAAATCATTTGTTGTAACTGATTGAAATCTGGCGACAATACGCGACTTAAAGGTCTTGAATGGTTTACGGCAAGGAACAGTTACTGCGCCTCTGCTTTTCTCAATATTCATTCGCAAGCTATTGAACGGCTTTGATTTTACCGTCTCGCCAACGCGATCATTGAAGCGTTTGCTGATGATCTGATCATCTATACGGCAGACCGAAAAGCTACAATACTTCAGAGAAATCTCCAAAAAATGTTCAATGATGTGCAGCTGTACACTGACAATTGGCGAATGAAAATCAATGCGCAAAAGTATGAAACAGACATGAAACGTAATTGGAAAGATTTCCACGTCATGGCTGGCGAGGGTAGTTCAGAGCGGATTCCATATAAATTCTGTGCTCGATGCCTCGGTGTTTATCTCGATCAGTATCTGTACTATACGGAACATGTGAAAATCATGCTCAGTAGGGCACTAAATGCAGTAATGGTCTTACGGAGACTATTAGATGTAGGATCAAAGTTCACTGTTGTGTTAAGATTATAAATAATTTTAGGATAGTGTTGATTGGTTTTTCTCCTTTTTCCAATTGATTTTCAAAATATGTAATAATTTTAATTAATTGAATTTGCTAGAGTTTTTTTTTGAAGAAACATGTTTAATGACAACGTATAAATTTAGAGATCCATTTGGGCCATTAAGTTTGTGTATGTTTATTGTTTGGAATTTGCTTTATATTCTTTGTAAATTTATACCGATTAGTATTGAATAAAGCGCTTTTGACTTTGACTTCAGATCTGGTACAACCAGAGTACTAGTACAATGTAAAGGTTAGGAGTTTGTAGGGTAATTGGTGTAGATAAAGTGTCCGTTCAGGACTGCAGCGATGGTCTGCTGCCTCGGCGGAAGGGGATGGTGGGTTTCGCCAAGATTCGCCTTGTCTTAGGACGCTGGCAGGCTAGGATTGCGGTGTCGCGGGGTGGGTTCTTTTCCCCAGCACAAGGAACCATTGCAAAAAAAATTTCGCATTCACGAATTGAAAGGATCTAATGCTGATCGACTGGTGTCCAGGCCGAGGTAACTTACTAAGGGTTGAACTTGCTTATAGCCAGTAACAAACTGGGCCGGGAGAAAACAGATGGACTTGAGCGGACTTCGTCATTACCGACGATACTTATGGCCCACAAATAAGAGTGGGGCATCCAGGTGGAAGCGATGCCCCCTCGCACCCTCCGAACCGGATGAAAATCCAAATGTAGAAGTGGCCATATATTTCCCATTTAAGTGAAAAACTCATACAAACATAATTTGTATAAATTTTTCCCTTAAATGAGAAATGTAAACGTTGGCCAATTTATTTTATAGTATTATGTGATGGAATCGCATAACACTAACATTATGTGATGGAATCGCATAACACTAACATAACCATAAAAGTGCACTTGAGCGGAAGGCCACTCTACCCTGGCAACAGCCCCTGTAACGCATAAAAAAGGGGGGAGCTCGCCCGATGGCTAGCTCATGTTAGTGGAGGGGCCGGCCATCGTTGCGGGTCCCATACCCGGTCAGGTTTCAAATAAATGAAAAGACCGAGTTTTTTCTTTACTGATTCATTTTTTCCATTTTTTTCAAAAACCATAATTTATAATAGAACCTTGTCGTACAATCGTGATTATTACAAACTGACTTCTATATTCTCTCGTGTTATTGGTTCGCGGCCAATAATTTTAATGTTCCGGGAAAGTGAAAACGCAATGTCTTTTAATTTAAGTTAAAAGAGTTTGTTTAATTGCACAATGATCAATCTACACTTTCACTAATTTTAATTTTCACTTAATTTTTAAATCTAACACTTGTCCATAAATTTCTTATCGCAATTGTCTTCTAAATCACTTCACTATTACAAAACACACTTTGCACTCAAACAATCAATTGTCTTTACTTCGCGTTCCACTATATCGCAGTTTTCTTATCGCGGTCGAATGAATGATGATCCCCCCATTCATTCAGCTCGCCTTTATATAGGGTCTCTACCTATTCACCCATTTCTCGTTTATTGGCGAATGTTCTAGCTGGTAGATTCGAGAAAATTAATGAATGGAGTGACGTCACTTGCAGATGTTGATCATGCTCGTTGGGTTCTCGTGGTTTCGAGTGAATTCGTGTTCTTCATTGTTGTGAAAACAATTGCGACAGTAGCTCGCAGAATTATTTGTACATGTAACAATATGTTTCTTCAGTTTTTTGTTTTTCTGTGTGGTTTTTCTTTAATTTTTTTGTAAATTAAAAATTTTTTAATAAAAATTAAATATTGGAAAGCATATGTAAAATAATATAAATAATAAATTTTAATATAAAAAATTTAGAAAAAACAAACGGGTACTGAAAAAGTAAAAATCGAACATTTCTCCTTCAAAATACACGTATGGTTAACATTTCAATACATTCGTATTAAGATGCCTAGTTTTACTCACAATTCTGCCAGCTCAGGTTCTTTCGTAAGCCGCTTTGTCATGCATTTCTTAGTTTGTAAGCAATTGAATGGGTGCGACACACATTTACTGACGTTTTTCTCCTCGGACAGTGAATGGCACACACCAAAACATGACTCTTATCCATTTGAGCGATTTTTCCACCAAATTCACGCCCGGAGAAGAAATTTTAGCACCGGAATTTCGTATGAAAACTAATTTCATCCCAGATAATCGTTCGACGGCCTAAAATAGGCGCTAATCATGAAGCTGCTCATCCGCTACTTGTCGTGATCAGAAACAGAATCCCCTTTGGTTGTCCATCGTCCACTTCTCGGTGTCGCAGCAATAAATTTCCAAGCTTCTAGCTCAGCCAAGTTAGATTGCATTCGCAATGCAATCTGTGGATGGCTGTATGATTTCAGTGCTCTCATGTCCGAAATTTTAATTTGCAGATTTGAATTTTATAATTAACAGAAGTAAAAAATTAAAAAAAAATTTAATTAATAATAAAAAGATAAATATCATAAAGAATATAATTCGAAAGAAAAGTTTGAATTTAATATAGAAGAAAAATGATATAAAATTTACATTTAATAAAAATTTAAAAAAAATATTCTATGATTTATAACTATGAATGGAAATAATTAATTTTTTTTCAAATCTGCAATTAAAATTTCGGAAAAGTGTTATGAAGGTTTTCGAACGGTTTGCTTAGGCGACGGCTTGATTACTACCAGTTTTCAAAACAAAATGTCCGTGCATGCACTGGTTTGTATAGAAGGCTTGAGATGGTTTGGAAAAACTTTATATCGAATAGAAAAATTTATCAAACTGATAAAGTGATGAGAGTCGATATCTTCATACTGAAACTTCTTCGGAATCATATCGCAAGATCTTTAACTGTGAGTGAAAACTCCTCGATTTCACAGCTGATCCACCCTTCAGACGGGTATATTGCGACTTGTCTCGCTTCGTGTATTTGGACATGAATCGATATGTTTTCAATTCTGACGGTGTTCCAATCATATATCACAAATATAGACGGGCCACCGATAAGAAGATAAAATATCCTCCGAATTTGAGTTCACGAGTCCAACAACTCCAATGGAGATACTCATTTGCAGATTTGTTGAGGCTGGCCGAGCTGAGATGGAGCAATCTAGATCGGAGGTATTTATCCTGAAGGAGTTTAAAAATTAGTCCATCTAACCAAACAGTATTGAAGGCTTTCTATACATCAATGAGACAGACTCCAACACATTCTCTCTTTTTTGATTTCAAACAGAAGTCTGCAGTTACTTTCGTTACCGCTTGCATGGTTGAGTACCTGGCATGGAAATCATACTGGCGGTTCGGCATCAACTTATGTTTCTCATTGTGGGCGTTCGATGTTTGATTCAGTATAACTTCAAACACCTTGCTAATTTTTGGGCAGCAAGCTGATTGGTTTAGGGCACTAAGTGTACTTTCCTTTCTTCACGATAGGGAATACCTTCGCCTTTTTCCAACTTTTCGGGAAATACAAATTGTTCAACAAGTTTTTGAATAATATGCAATCATTCTGAAAGCAATCTCAAGCAAATGTCGTAGTAATGTATTGGAAATACTGTCAATACTAGTGTTGCTTATTCTGCCAACTAACAGGCCAATTGAAATCCCCGGTCTACCATAGTAAAACGCATTTTTTTTAGGCAAAATTCGATTTTAATATATTCAACATAGTTGCCTTCGAGGGCGATACAGCGTTTATAGCGATCTTCCAACTTTTTGATACCATTTTTGTCGTACGATTTGTCTTTCGCTTCAACATAGGCCTCAGTTTCGGCGATTACTTCTTCATCGGCGCTAAATTTCTTTCCAGCGAGCATTCTTTTGAGGTCTGAGAACAGGAAAAAGTCGCTGGGGGCTAGATCTGGTGAATACAGAAGCAATTCGAAGCCCAATTCATGCAATTTTGCCATTGTTTTTATTGTGAATCGTTATTTTCTATGTGCCGTTCCTTTGACAGTCAGTCTCGTATCGGCCTTTGCCGATGTAACATGTCTATTGTGTTCAATACAAATATGTATCAATTAACGTGTGTATTATTATTGTCTCATCATACCAACTAGTCACTTTCATCACCCAGGCACAATAAGTTGGCGACGAGGATTAAAACGTTTGCACATGCCAGTGAAAACCAGTGTCACACAGTGAAACAGTTAGATTCCGCCGCGTAGCCGCCACGTTTTCAGCCACCATTATTTTCGTGTCGTTTCCGAGACAGCTCCAGCTGGGAAAATGGACCAACAACAATTCGAACAATTTCTCTCAGTCTTCACTGCCGCATTGGGGACAAGTGGATCCGGTTCAGCTGCCCAAGTCTCACCATTCGAATCATATGACGCCAAGAAGGAAAGATTTACTTCTTATTTAGAACGTTTTGACAATTACTGTAGTCTCAAAAATGTGGATTCCCCTATCACAATGTCTCAATTGTTGTGTGCATCAATTGGCTCTACGCATTATAACAACTTAGCTGCATTATTGGGTCCTGAGAAACCCATGAAAGATATTCCATTTGTTGAGCTAATCAAACTTTTCAAAAAAAAAAATGTTGTCACCGCCTGTCTCAACTGTAGTCGCTCAGCATTATTTCCTAAATGTTACTCAGCAGCCAACACAATCAATCTCAGAATTCGTTGCATCCCTGAAGGAGAAATCGAAAGATTGTAATTTTTATGTTGAATGTAAATGCAAATCAGTGATTTCCATTGCTGATACCTTTTTATGTGCCCAATTTGTTAGAGGAGTAAAAGACAACTGGATTCGAGAACAGCTCTTACAACACTATGCGTTCAAAAATTTCGATGAGCTGCTCAACAAAGCCACAACATTGGAAGCATCACGTTTTGAAAGCAACCAGTTTACCAAAATCCCAGATAATTTCACCAATCTCAGTAGTGACACAAACAATGTCTCAAGGGTCAACAGGTCACATAGGAAAACACAACCCAACCAAAGTCGAAATACAAGTCCTAGTTCACACCAACGCTCACAGTCCCAACACATAACACGGGTTGACTATCGTTCTTTGGGCGTTGATGGACTCTGTCTCAAATGTGGTAGGGCAAACCACAAGGCAAATCAATGCAAAATCGACCGCAACGCGCTTAAATGCACTTCCTGCAAGAAAATTGGTCATGTGTCCAAGGTCTGTATCACCACCATTCTTCGAAATTCAAAGACACATGCCATCGCAACACAGTCTTCTCAGAATGGTCAAAACTCTGACTCAGAATATGGTATTGGACACATTCACTGCACTGAAGACTTATACGAGCTCAGCCCAGGTTCTGATAAATTTATCGTCAAAGTGTTTCTCAATGACAAGCCACAGGCATTTGAAGTCAATTCAGGAGCCAAATTCTCACTTCTATCAGAGATGAACCATTCACCATCTTTAACGGTATACTTTTCAGATTGGACCGCCTAGTCATACCAAAATCTCTACAACCACGCAGATCTGCTCGTCAACGATGTCCACCAAACTTCTTGAAAGACTATGTCACCGAATAATAGAATTAAAATTATATTTCTATATGTTTTAATTAAGTGGGGGAGACTATTGTGAATCGTTATTTTCTATGTGCCGTTCCTTTGACAGTCAGTCTCGTATTAGCCTTTCCCGATGTAACATGTCTATTGTGTTCAATACAAATATGTATCAATTAACGTGTGTATTATTATTGTCTCATCATACCAACTAGTCACTTTCATCACCCAGTCACAATAGTTTTCATTGATTTCTGACACGGTGCATTGTCTTGATGAAACAGCACTTTTTTTTCTTCAAATGGGGCCGTTTTTTAACGATTTCATGTTGATGGTCTGGCCTCTTTGGAGGTAACCAATGAGTATTATACCTTGTGTAGTGAATATTGAGTTCCATAAATGTCCGTGAAGGACTGCAGCGATGTTCTGCTGCCTCGGCAGAGGAAGGTGTTGATTCCTGCCGAGAATGCCCTCGTCCGGAGACGCGTGAATGCGCTGGCAGGCTAGCATTGCGGTGTCGTGGGGCGGGTTCGTTTCCCCGGCACGAGGACTCACTACAAAACATTTCGCATTCACGAATTGCTTGCAGAGTTCGAGAGGACGACCGAAGTCGCAAATCTGTAGATAACCTCCACGAAGGAATTACGACTTGTTGCGAGAACAAGAGAAACCTGAGAAGAAAGGCGAACTTGGGGTAACCTCGTCTTTACCCAAGTAAATTCAGGGCCCACAAATGAAAGAGGGGCAACCGGGTGGTGGTGGAGCCCCTTCATGCCCACCCAACCGGAATAAATCCAATGTTAAACTGTTGAAGTGGCCAGGTATTCCTCTTCTGAGTGGAAAACTCATATAACTTGAATTATATGAACTTTCCCATCAGAAGGGGAGTACCCCGGTGACCAATTTATGTCATAGAATTATACAATTGAATTGCATAACTTTATGCCATAAAAGGGCACTTGGCTTGGGCCACTCAACCCATAAAGTCTCCTGAAACAAAAAAATTTTTAAGTACCCGGTGGCTGGCTCATATTTTGGGGTGGAAGCCTGCCACCGTACCGGGTCCTATACCCGATTGGAAAAGACCGGAAGGAAAAGACCGATTTTCCATTTAATCCATCATTTTTTTTGTTTTTATTCGAACAACGTTAAAGCAATGGAACAGTATGATTTTTCTATGGCAATCAGCACAGCAATTTACAACACCATATTGAAAAGCATTTAATCGTTGAAAGAGGGAAATTGATATTAAAAGAAGATTAACATTATACGAAAATTCATTTTTTCTCTGATTTCCTGTAGTATTATAATTATTGTGGTTAGCTCTTGTAGATGCCACACTTTCACCCTACATACATTATGTAAAAAAAAAAATTCTTACATAGATTTTTTTACGACGATTCTTCTTCTCTTTTTTTTTTTCTTTTTTTACAAATTCAATAAATATTTTTCAAAAAAAATATTTCAATAAATATTCAATAAATATATTTTTTTTTTTTTTAAACTCAATAAATATTTAATTAAAATTCAATAAATATTTTTTTTAAAAAAATTCGATAAATATTTTTTTTGTTTAAAAAATTTCAATAAGTATTTAATTAAAAAATGTTAAGAGGTTACTTACAGTACCTTTCCCTCGACGACGAGCGCTCGCTGACGATGTGGAGGTAAGCAAGTCCTGAAATTTTTGGTAGTGAAGAATCGCGTCCATACATCAAATTTTTAACACACGAGTATTAAGACATAGAATAACTCTTAAGGGTGTATAAAATCATCTAAAAAAATTCAGCTATCAAAGTGTAAATACATATAGACTTCCTTGAATATCAGAACCGTATGGTCTTCGAACGTGGTAATGCTCGCTGCTACTTCTTCTACGGCTTTTAATGTTTAATATTGCGTTTATATGCAATCCGTTGGTCAATATATGGATTGAGTGATTTGACTAATTCTTCTGGATCTAACTTTCCAGTTGATTTATCACTCCTTGTTGAACTATGTTTGAATACACAATGCGCCTTTTTGCATACAAACGGTGTGGTTTCCCAGAAACAGGGAGTACGGTCCCGCCGTTTCCCAATCAACATGTGCCGCTCCGTAATATGAAGATCTTCACCTCGGCCTTCCAACCACCTGTTGCACCCCACTTCGGGACCTAATGCTGATGGCTCATGGCGATATTGGCAGTTGCTGTCATTTTTTTACAGGCACGGTCGTAGAAAAAGTAGCAATATCTGAAGTTCCTTTTTTTTTTTTTTTTTTTTTTCTTCTTCTTTTTCCGCTGTGCATCCACAGGATGGTAGAAGATGTCTCTGCCACAAACCTGAAATAACGCATATTGAACTTGAAGTATCGAACAAAGACCTATAAAGTAATGGACGCGAAATGAGCTTATTTTCATCCATACTGGATTGCATGCAAACGTTCATAAAAAAAAAAAAAAAAAAAAAAAAAATATTCTGTGCATTTGCATTTGCCTATTTCATACATTTTGGTCTCGTCTGCTCCCACTCGTCTATTATTTACACCATTTTATCCAAGTGCGCTCTTTCTTTATCCCTATTAAATTCAATTTTATTACTATTTGGACTCTAGAAATCAGAGCCTGAGTTCGTTTTGCCAAATCATTCTAGGCCCCATATATTGGGCCAAACTATTCTGCACTATTTACAGGTTTATCTAACTCCTTCCTCAATTCCTCATTAAAGCTAACGCGACCAACTTTTAGCTCTTTTCATGATGTTAATTTTCTTTTCTCCTCCCAATACTCTTAAAACACTTTGGTGATCAATCCCCTACAATCCCTTTCATAATTTATCATTCGACTCGCATAAGTATTAAAAATCGAAATTTTCATTCACGCCGTTTCATTCACAATTTGTTCATTCATAAAGTACTATAAATCCAAAACGCGAATACATTCTCACATAAATCAGGCACTCGCGCATTCCCGCACGGACTAACACACTTGTAGCATTTAACTATTTCACAGACATCGTTCTTCCCCACGTTCTTCCACTTGCTCACGTTCCCTTCTTCATTGATTGATGAATTGCTCATGTCGTTTCCGTTACCGCTTTGCAAATTTGGTAACGAGTTGGCAACGTAAGCGAAGGATCGACCATCTTTGGAATTGGTTTAATCTCAGGGCTAATTCCTTTTCAATGCGATGCAAATCGAAACGAACCTCATATGCGATTAGATTGATGGCAATACCCGAAGGTACGAAACGCCCTGAACGGCCAATACGATGTGAGTAAGTCTCAGCCATACGTGAAAAATCGCAATTACTAGCAACATTCACAGCCTATACGTCAATACCAAGTGTAAAAAGATCAGAGCAGACTAGATTTCTGCATAGCCCCTGTCGAAGCTCATGGAGAACACGATTTCTATGCGCCTGCGCCATGTTGGCATGGATATAGTAACAACAATAACCAAGTCCCGTGATCTTCTTAGCCAGCAATTCCACACGTCGCGTTGAATTGCAAAATATTATCGATTGGCTTATTTGCAACTTAGAGAATAACTATTAAGACGATGCACTTTTTGCTTCAAATGTATGTACTTTTAATGATTGAAATGTTTTAGGCCAATATAAAATTAAATTTTCATCCCTGTATCCAATTTTAGAGCTTGTTTAAGTATTTCGTATGTGGAAAATGAAACAGCTACCATGGGTGTTGCTCTTAAATAGTTAATTGACATTCCTCAATATAATCCTCGAACGATACCGTTTTCACGGTAAATTAACGTTAATGTTTGCATCATTCCCATCCCAAATTTTGTTGTATCTGGGCTCATCGTTGCGAGTTGCATTCTTCTTCTAGTAACATCCAAGTGATATGAAATTGATCGCGCACCAGCTCCAGCTAAGCCACCACATACCAGTTTTACAGGTATATGTAATACAAGGCCACCAGTATTCCTTTCGCATTTATTGCATGCGTACTTTGGCAAATACTTCATGCAAAAAAAAAAAAAATTTAAACATCTCGAAACAGTAGAATGACAGCCCGGCATACGGGACCATGCCTGTTAAAGTAGGAAAAAAAACCCTCTGTAAAGTGCACGTATTCCGCCTTCATTGCGGAACATTTCCGAAGCACGCTGCAAAATTTCAGTGTATTTGTGTTCTCCCATTACTTGAAATGCTAAACGAGCCCGAATTGTATCTAGCGGATATGCCAATGTAACAGCCGTCAGTCCTGCACAAGCTCCTACTATAAATTTATCCGCGTGTACTACAACCTTTTAAATGTAGTTCAAACTGCGATAAGTACTTCTTGTACATTTCAAAGGATGTGAACTGCGTGGCTGCGTACGGAAATATCCTAATCATCTGTGCTCCATTGCCTTTATACAATGCCAAAATGATTCCTTCAATATTATGTGCCTGAGACCACTAAACACCCCTAAATGTTCGTAATGAGAGGAATGTGCTTGAAGTAAGATTTTTATCCTATCTAATGGCGCTACAGCAGTTTTAGAACACATCCCAGCAATTTCCTCAGCCAGAAGATTTTTCAGAACGGTTCATAGTTGCGAAAAGATTCAGCGGAAATAACCATTGGGGATTGATAAATGTCTATTTTCCACAAATTAAGTCTGGCTAAAGTTTCACAGGAAATACTATTACTAACATTTCATGAAGAAACAATATAAAGAAAGCCGATAAACTGTCGGTTAAGCTCAAATTTATTTTAAGCACGTTTAGGAAGTTCGATCCAATGTTTTCATTAATTCAGTTCGAGATCGCGTAGCAGATCGGGATAAACAACAGTAATACACGCTTTATTGTCGCGGCTTACGACGAGCATCACCTTGGCGTTTCTAATAAATCCAATAACCACTAACGAATAGCGATACTCCCCTTTCAACGTAGTAAAACCCATACTAAATGCACAAAGTCTTCACTGATTCCATTTGCTCTATGTTGCACACTTTCCTGTCTTCGTCGTCCCTTCGAATCGCTTACGAAACATAATTTGTGTCGCTGGCGGATTCGCACGCGTAGATTCATTAACTGACCCGAGCAATCTCTGGACACGCACAAAACTACCATTAACTGTCCTATACACTCGCACAACTCCAATTATCCAACTGTTGCCTCGAGTCTTTGCTAAATTGCGTTTTTGTCTCTGACTTGAAGCTTACATGAACAAAAGATTTTTCCACAGAACTTCATAGCAATAACAATCCACCAAAAAGTCCCTTTTCTTTTTAGTTCGAAAAGGAATTTTCTTGCAGTCAACGAGATGGGTCGATTTGCTCGATTACGGGGATGCAATAAGTACCGGTTTTCCCAGTACCGTTTTTCGCTCGTGCTAACATATCTTTACCACTTAAAGCAATTGGTATAGCCGCCTTTTGCATAGGCGACGGTTTCTTAAACTTTTCACTCATTCACCAAAACAAAGAAAAAATATAGTCCTTAAAGAAATAATATGAATTTACTCACGTTTTCTTAGCACGTCACCCTCGTCAACCATCCAACCATATTCCTCCAAGGACCACCACGAGCACACAAATCACTTGTTGGCACTGTATCGAATCCGTCTTATCTACGGAGCGGTTTATGGGAAACTGTTCCCTGAAAACATCTTCGAGGCAAACGCAATAACCTCGCTCGTACCATATGGAAATAAAAGTGCCATCTATGTGTGAACATGCGGTGGTGATAATGCACACTCATTTCGGTTATTTTTAAAATTCGAAATTGTTTATTTTTTGTAGATTCGATTAAGTTTTCAATTGAAAGCAATTTATGTTTATAATTATTAGGCGTAATTAAGGCGGAAATAAATCGAAAGAATAGGACAGGCACGCGTTAATTACCCACAAACAAAACAATTTTTAATTAATATTATGGTTGGAAAGGGTAAAATTTGACAAATTTTGTGGGGTTTAAATGATACAATGATTTTATCGTTCCTATAATTTAAGGGGTTAACCGTTTCGTTCTAAGCATTTGCATACCGCATTACACCCAATTAGTTAAATTATGTTCAAAAGATATTGTAATAAAATCACTACACATTAAAACAGTTTTAGAATTTTGTTTCCCGGGTGTTAAGTACAAAAGAAATTTTTCCCTTTAATTATTTTTCATGCGAGAGAAAAAAAAACGAGTGTCGCGATGAGGAAGGTGACTGAAGGGTTACTCCTTGTTGAATTGAGTTGGTGCTGTGTGCCTGTGTCAGCGCTGCTTTTAGAGCCATAGCTCCTAGATTACTACACTTGCGCATCCCAGAATACTGATGCCATAACTTTGCCAGCTGACTGTTGTGTTTTTTCTCGCTTTGGATTCGGTTCATCGTGTGCAGTCCACTCAGCTAACTGTTGATTGGACTCCGGAGTGAAATGATGGAGCCATGTTTCATCCATTGTCACATATCGATGCAAACATTGCGCTTAAGCAGCTTCAACCACTGCTCAGAATCATTAACACAAAATGGGTGCCGCTCGCGCGGCACCCATTTTGCACACAGCTTTCTCATGTACAAATATTCATGAATGATATGATGTACACGTTCAGATAATATCTTCACAATGTCTGCTATCTCGATCAACTTCACTTTATGGTCATTCAAAATTATATTTTGAACTGTTTTGATGTTTTCTGCGGTGACAGCCTCTTTTGGGTGTCCACTGCGTTCGCCGTCTTTGGTGCTCATTTCACCACGTTCAAACTTAGCATACCAATCAATGATGGCTGATTTTTCTGGTGCAGACCCTGGAAACTCTTCATTTAGCCAAGATTTTGCTTCACCTGTATTTTTCCCCTTCAAGAAGCAATATTTTATCACCACACGAAATTCTTTGTTTTCCATCTTTTTTTTTTTCAAATAACAAAAGTAGCTACATTCGCAACGCAATATCTCACAAACTAATGATTGGTCTGCTGTCAAATTTTGACACGTATCGTTTGAAGGTTGGTATTAACTAAAAGTCATATGGATTAAATACTAGCACCGCCATCTGTGTATCAGGCCAGGGACTTTTCAATTGGTCTATTATGAGCCACAAGTCTGCATAGCAGCCCTCAATTTCCGATTTGTGTGACAAAAGCTGAATAACTTTGAATCTTGAGAAATCGTTAATAAGTGTTACCACGTATCTTCCGCAATCATCACTTTATATTAAATCCAGTGGTTTCTTTGTTTTGCTTAATAATTTCATTGGAAAAAACAAACTTGATATATTTCCCTTCGCACACGTTTCACATAATTCTAGTATCCCGCACTCAATAATTTTCATATTTTTAATTAAAACGTTTTTATTTTCCGTACTGCCTCTGGATCTTGATGTCCTAAACGTCTATGCCAGTCATGAAAGCAATTTTCTTTGCACGCACTTAATGAGATAGTTACTTTACCCGGTATACGCACTTCATACAAATTTCCTGCGTGATTCACTACACCGTCTGCTTTGTTGTTTTGGAATAATTCGCAAGTTTACCTTCGGAAACCGTTGTCTGTTAATTCCCCAATTGACAGTAAATTGCTTGTCATGTCTGTAGAATCATGGCCTTCATACTCTGGCCCGCCACATTTAAATTTTTTCATTGGGACGTCATTGTTATGTCCCAAAACGAAAAAAACGTTTGTGTGAAAAAGACAACAAAAAGCACAAAAATCTGCCATGATGTTTTCATTGACATTTTGCGTTTGACAATGAAAATGACATTTAAAAAGTGATGGCATCTCGCATCTCAATTAAAAAGTGGTGGCATCTCAAGACTTGCTAAGTTTTAAGAAGTTCACCTCCGTTTACGGAGAAAGTGCGAACCGTCCAGCAACTGCTGAAATTAGTGTCAATTCGCCGCAATGGTCACCGGTTCGAGGGATCCACTACAAGATCTGATTGATGACATGTCTGCAAGTGCCAGTGCTCTTAATCTCAAGACTTCCTAAGATTTAATCTCAAGACTTGCTAAGTTTTAAGAAGTTCACCCCCATTCACAGAGAAAGTGCGAGCCGGCCAGCAACTGCTGAAATTAGTGTCAACTTGCCGCAAAGGTCACCGGTTCGAGGGATCCACTGCAAGATCTGATTGATGACATGTCTGCAAGTGCCAGCGCTCTTAAGGCGCAAGAAGTACCAACAACTAAAGGAGGCGACAAGGATATAGCATATGCATTCCTCACCATCGAGTATTATCAACAGTTTTTCAACGTCGACACATTGATGGTGCTCGACAGACTCCCTAGTTCTGTAATTCCTAGACGCGCTCTTTCCAACTATTTGAAGTCTGACAAATGCTGATATTACGCTACCTGACATCAATGGGCGAGTATCAGGAGGTACGTACGCAGATTTCAGATTGTTGAAAGTTCCACATCCTAGTATGGCTGCCACAGGAGTTTCCATTACACTTTACTACTTGGCATACTGCGAAGATGCCATGGAACGCATTTGTACAATGCCCCGCGCAATTATTACAGAATTAATCAAATTTGCATTGTGGCTGTTAGGATGTTCTCATGATTCTGGCCGATGTCATGCAACCATGTTTTTTGGATTGTGTTTCCAATTTGAAGTAATATTGGACGAATTCGATCGGCAGGACGGTCTACGGCAACTTTACAACGTGGTAAGTTTCTTTATTCAGAAATGATGATTTGCATTTGATTTTTTCATGTTACTTTAGATATCAATACTACCAATTCTTGCTGATTATGATGACCCTCCATCTTTGAATCACGATGAAGAATGTGCTGCCAGGCAATTGGTTCGTCATGTCTGCGTCTCTCTAAAGAAATACATGAAAAGTCATTTGTATTTCAAATATACACACTTTATGAGGCAACAGTGCCCGAATATGGCTACAGAGCAGCCCTCTTTCAAAGCGAGTAAATGCACTTTAGAACAAATAAGCGAACAAGTGAGAACTCTACAGGAAAATTTGCCACCTAAAGCCCGTTGGGGGCCTGTTGATCAAATATTGCATTTGCGTGGGGTGACGCTATTACTCAGAATTATCGCTTATTCGTATGAATGGAACAACAGTGGCAGGTATGTCTATTTCCTCAGTGAGTAGTAAATACGTTATATCATTCTATGTTGCAGAGCTGAGACTGTTCGGTCGGCATTAGATGTTTTATCAATTTGCTGTGTGACCCCTCGAGTCTTCAATGTTTTCTGCGAATTATTAGAATTTCCAGACAACAGTTCTTCTGCTACAATCAATACGATCTTAGGTGCAGCAATTGGAGAAATCGTCACTGACGCTGAAGTGCAAAAGGCAGCACTTGCTGTTTTGGTCCATTGCGTCTGTGCGCCAACATTAAGGGTACATTTTGGCTTCTATAGGGCGTTTTTATTTTCGTCATTTCAACAGTCGTGAAAATTTACACACTGAATCTTCTATGCCTGCTGAACAAGAAAAGTCAATTCAGGCTGTCTTCCGTGGCCGGGTTATACCACCATAACACTTCAAAGAAGTTCAGGACTAATGTTAAATTTGTTTGAAAGTAAAATTCATAATATTTGAAGAGATAACATTCAATAATACTGTCGATGACAAAAAATTGTTACCAGAGTATTCTCTGCCCTTTTTTTCAGGCAAATGGTTGCAGTATCCTGGCAACCATTTAGAGAGAAGAACACATTTAGGCAATAATTTTTTGTGATAGACAATATTATTGATTGGAATCTCTTGAATCAAAACGGTACAAATTACAATTAGTCCTCAACTTCTTTGAAATGTTATGGTGGTATAATCCGGCCATGGAGGACTGCCAGAATGAATTTTCTTGTTCAGCTGGCATAGAAGCTTCAGTGTGTAAATTTTCACGACTGTTGAAATGACCAAAGTAAAAATGTTACTAGCTCTTCGTCTATTACTATTCGTATTATTTACTCTAGTAAAAAAACTGTTAATGTTCATGCTAATATTTATTAATTTAAAAACCTTAGCACATAAACAAAAAGTTCTAACATTTAATGTTCATTTTATTCAAATAAAAAGTAGTCAAGAGCCAGAAAATAGTATGTTTCATTTACATCAATAATTTTTAATAAAAATATGAATGCTTAAAACATTGCTAAATTGTACATCGTTAGGTTCAAATTCAAATGCGCTTTATTAATGAAATCATTATAAAATTTAAAAGAACATAAAGCTAGTCCAAAACTAGAAATTAATCTAACAAAACGTAATGGCCCAATTGGCACTCTAAATTTAAACAATATCGATATTCAAAATTAATCTCAAAAACATTATTTAAAATTCATCAAATTAATATTATTACATATGTTGAATTAATTGGAAAAAATGTATAGTTAGGTTTGAACACAACACAAACGCCAGTGGGATCAGATATTGCTCATCATTTCCCGTTTGGATGAAGGGATGCTGGATAGGGGTTCCACATCACAGAGGGCAAACACAAGACACATACTGAAAGAAGGAAGAAACATTAAAGGAATACATAATGGTTGTTAAATATGATAAATTACATATGTACTATCCCAAATTAATTAATATGTAAACTGGCTATAAAAACGTAAGAATGGTAACCATTAAATTATATCTACATACATTGTTCTCCCTAAAGCTCATTACAATAAAATAATACACTTAATTGTTTATTTACAAAGGATTTAAAAGCATATTACACCCAGTGAACGCATGAGTAGCGCAGCATTTTAGTTGAAAGTAGCTAGTTTACGTTTCGACGATCTTTGAAATATATCGCTCTTTGCTTTACTGTAATTATTCAAAAATATATTTGACCATGTTGAAGAGAATTTTTTAATGTGAATTAACCATGGTCCTTTGCAATCACTGCATATTTCTTCCGTAAACATATCTAATTTATTAATCAATAAAGTTATTAAAAATGATTTAGGAAATCTTAGCATAAGGAATTGTTTTTCAAAATCACGCGAAACTAGAGTCTGAAATGTTTGAAATGCCATAACAGACATATCTATGCATACATCTGAAGGACATTTCAACCCACCGCGGTTAAGAGCATTAAAATATAAAAGATTTTCATCATGTTCGATTTCTAATTCTCTTTCCGTACAAAAGATATTACGACATGTGAAACACTGAGTTTTTTCAATAACTGTACGGGCAACATATCCGGCTACGTAAATTAAACTATTTCTACTTTCACTATCTACATCAATTAAAATACTGCGCTGAATCACTTTATCAATTAATTCAAAGTCACTGGTGTCAACTTCAGATGTCGATGTTTCAGCAAAATTAACTTTAAGATCGCGCAAACAGCTCCCTTATTACTCGAATTAATTTTTAAAAACGATGATATTTTTAATTTTCTTTCGGACTCTAAAATTTGTTGCACCGATATATTATGATTTGATCCGCTCATTCTTCGGTACTGCGAAAAACGTGCCTCAAGCGAATCAGTTTGAACTTTTCCTAACAAGACATATGGAAACTTCAAATGATCTAATAAATATTCTGCTAAACAAATCAGGGATGCTGTAGTTAAATTTAAAGCAGTAGAAGTTTCCTTTGAAAGTTTACCAGTAAATTTTGTAATAGATTCTAAACTATCATCACTATCCCATGAGTTAAGCCAGTTTAAGAATGACTTCAAAAAAACCATGCCTTCACAATTTGCGTTGTTTATTGGGAGAGCTAGTGGTTCGCGGATACGGAATCCTCTTCCAGGATGCTTAACATTTACAACCATCCACCATTTGTGTATAAACGATAAAAATTTTGCCGTACCGTGGCATTCCGAGCCCAAAATACTTTCAAACATTTTAACAGCTTCAACTGTCTTTTCATCAAAAATTTTTAAACAAAGAGGAACCGATTGTCTTTCTAGGCTTGAAGGATAAAGGCATTTTAATGATAATTTAGGGGCAAGTTTTACTGTCAAGCCTTTTTCATATTCATAAATAGTTATAAGGTGTCTAAAATCTGCCGTTAATTTTTCCTCTTCGTTGTCAAAATCGGGAAAACAAAACATATTTGGATGCGAATTTATCCAATTGTTTCTTATATTTTTTAATAAATGTACAGTATCAAACATAAAAAAAATTTTTTTGCTACTATCAAATGGAGAAATGATGTATGGTTGTAACTGATTGTACGGCGAAAACAATTTAAACAAACTAACATTTACTTTATTGTTGTCAGCAATTACACAAACGACCTCAAATCCGATTCGGTGCAGCATATTCAAAGTTTCCAACGTATATTTTTGCAATTGCTCTCCCGTCAACTTCCGAACCGGAAACAAGCCTACGACTTCTTTATACTTAGATAAGAATGAAGAAATCATGAAGACTTGCATAGTATTAGCAAGCGAACATGAATTTTCGAAATCGTTAAAAGCTACACCTTCAAGCTTATTGCTTTTATATGTTAACATCGGCTTAACATAGATTTCGTCCAAAAGGAGCATTACATATTTTTCTGATGGTTTGAGGTCTTTAAACTTCTTACTTAAATACTTTTCTGTTTCTGTACAGGAATTAGGAGAAAAATAGTTTTGCAGCATTGATCTACTAGGTAAAGTTAGCACAATATTTCGTAAATTATGATATGCTCCTGGAAATCTTAGGTAAAATAATGCTGAGAAAATTACGGTATCTGGAGTGTATCGCGGTTGTTTATAAAAATACAATCCGAGTTGGTCGCGTATGAATTTTAATTTAAAAACATTTTTTTCCTGGCTTTTTTCATTTTGGATTAAGCATGATAATTTATCTAAAGCTTCACTCAATAGGTGCTCGCTTGTAAAGGCAAATTCATTGAAGTTATATGTATCTAAAAATTTTAATAAGTTAATAATTTTTTCCAAATTATCACACTCTTGATAATAGCCTAGAATAGGTTTTAAAAAATCACGTTTTACTTTAGTATTATTCACGTAAAGTTCGGTGCTAAAATCATTTTTAATTTTTAAAAAACATCTTATTTGGGGATATTCATTAATTTCTACTTTATATAAAAACAGAACATTATCCTCTACTCTTATATCCCACTTATCTAACAAAAAGTTAATTTTGTTGCTCATCAGATCATCCAAATTTTGAAATTTAATCTTTTGAAAATCGACTGTTTTTATTACTAGTCGATTTTCAAGCGATTTAACAATATTTACACTAATCCTAGGTTGTTCCCCCGGAAACTTTGTAGGAATAGATCCTGGAAGCAGTCTCCATTTCTCGCGTTGGATGATTGTTGTTCCTATAAATTAATAGCCTATTAAAAATTCTGAACAGTTTCTCAAAACTAGGGGGTATCTCAAAAGAAAGTTAATATTGAAGGTATAGATTCTCTCTCAAAATCCTTATATCTTTTTAAAATTTCTCTTGATTATTTAGTTTTATCATAAGTAGTCGACAACATTTTAATTGATTACAGATTGACGAGATAGAAGAATTTGCTGAGTTCGACATCGACCTGAAAGGAAATCTTGTCCCTTGAAGATTTAATTGAGAAACGAAATGTAATGCAATAAGACGGGGAAAGTGGAGCAGAAGAAAACGAAAATAAGTCATACATCGATACACTTCGCATTTTTTTTGCATTTACTACGAAGGTTGAGAAAATATATAGAAAATTTTTGATGAAAAGACAGTTGAAGCTGTTAAAATGTTTGAAAGTATTTTGGGCTCGGAATGCCACGGTACGGCAAAATTTTTATCGTTTATACACAAATGGTGGATGGTTGTAAATGTTAAGCATCCTGGAAGAGGATTCCGTATCCGCGAACCACTAGCTCTCCCAATAAACAACGCAAATTGTGAAGGCATGGTTTTTTTGAAGTCATTCTTAAACTGGCTTAACTCATGGGATAGTGATGATAGTTTAGAATCTATTACAAAATTTACTGGTAAACTTTCAAAGGAAACTTCTACTGCTTTAAATTTAACTACAGCATCCCTGATTTGTTTAGCAGAATATTTATTAGATCATTTGAAGTTTCCATATGTCTTGTTAGGAAAAGTTCAAACTGATTCGCTTGAGGCACGTTTTTCGCAGTACCGAAGAATGAGCGGATCAAATCATAATATATCGGTGCAACAAATTTTAGAGTCCGAAAGAAAATTAAAAATATCATCGTTTTTAAAAATTAATTCGAGTAATAAGGGAGCTGTTTGCGCGATCTTAAAGTTAATTTTGCTGAAACATCGACATCTGAAGTTGACACCAGTGACTTTGAATTAATTGATAAAGTGATTCAGCGCAGTATTTTAATTGATGTAGATAGTGAAAGTAGAAATAGTTTAATTTACGTAGCCGGATATGTTGCCCGTACAGTTATTGAAAAAACTCAGTGTTTCACATGTCGTAATATCTTTTGTACGGAAAGAGAATTAGAAATCGAACATGATGAAAATCTTTTATATTTTAATGCTCTTAACCGCGGTGGGTTGAAATGTCCTTCAGATGTATGCATAGATATGTCTGTTATGGCATTTCAAACATTTCAGACTCTAGTTTCGCGTGATTTTGAAAAACAATTCCTTATGCTAAGATTTCCAAAATCATTTTTAATAACTTTATTGATTAATAAATTAGATATGTTTACGGAAGAAATATGCAGTGATTGCAAAGGACCATGGTTAATTCACATTAAAAAATTCTCTTCAACATGGTCAAATATATTTTTGAATAATTACAGTAAAGCAAAGAGCGATATATTTCAAAGATCGTCGAAACGTAAACTAGCTACTTTCAACTAAAATGCTGCGCTACTCATGCGTTCACTGGGTGTAATATGCTTTTAAATCCTTTGTAAATAAACAATTAAGTGTATTATTTTATTGTAATGAGCTTTAGGGAGAACAATGTATGTAGATATAATTTAATGGTTACCATTCTTACGTTTTTATAGCCAGTTTACATATTAATTAATTTGGGATAGTACATATGTAATTTATCATATTTAACAACCATTATGTATTCCTTTAATGTTTCTTCCTTCTTTCAGTATGTGTCTTGTGTTTGCCCTCTGTGATGTGGAACCCCTATCCAGCATCCCTTCATCCAAACGGGAAATGATGAGCAATATCTGATCCCACTGGCGTTTGTGTTGTGTTCAAACCTAACTATACATTTTTTCCAATTAATTCAACATATGTAATAATATTAATTTGATGAATTTTAAATAATGTTTTTGAGATTAATTTTGAATATCGATATTGTTTAAATTTAGAGTGCCAATTGGGCCATTACGTTTTGTTAGATTAATTTCTAGTTTTGGACTAGCTTTATGTTCTTTTAAATTTTATAATGATTTCATTAATAAAGCGCATTTGAATTTGAACCTAACGATGTACAATTTAGCAATGTTTTAAGCATTCATATTTTTATTAAAAATTATTGATGTAAATGAAACATACTATTTTCTGGCTCTTGACTACTTTTTATTTGAATAAAATGAACATTAAATGTTAGAACTTTTTGTTTATGTGCTAAGGTTTTTAAATTAATAAATATTAGCATGAACATTAACAGTTTTTTTACTAGAGTAAATAATACGAATAGTAATAGACGAAGAGCTAGTAACATTTTTACTTTGGTCATTTCAACAGTCGTGAAAATTTACACACTGAAGCTTCTATGCCAGCTGAACAAGAAAATTCATTCTGGCAGTCCTCCATGGCCGGATTATACCACCATAACATTTCAAAGAAGTTGAGGACTAATTGTAATTTGTACCGTTTTGATTCAAGAGATTCCAATCAATAATATTGTCTATCACAAAAAATTATTGCCTAAATGTGTTCTTCTCTCTAAATGGTTGCCAGGATACTGCAACCATTTGCCTGAAAAAAAGGGCAGAGAATACTCTGGTAACAATTTTTTGTCATCGACAGTATTATTGAATGTTATCTCTTCAAATATTATGAATTTTACTTTCAAACAAATTTAACATTAGTCCTGAACTTCTTTGAAGTGTTATGGTGGTATAACCCGGCCACGGAAGACAGCCTGAATTGACTTTTCTTGTTCAGCAGGCATAGAAGATTCAGTGTGTAAATTTTCACGACTGTTGAAATGACGAAAATAAAAACGCCCTATAGAAGCCAAAATGTACCCTTAATGTTGGCGCACAGACGCAATGGACCAAAACAGCAAGTGCTGCCTTTTGCACTTCAGCGTCAGTGACGATTTCTCCAATTGCTGCACCTAAGATCGTATTGATTGTAGCAGAAGAACTGTTGTCTGGAAATTCTAATAATTCGCAGAAAACATTGAAGACTCGAGGGGTCACACAGCAAATTGATAAAACATCTAATGCCGACCGAACAGTCTCAGCTCTGCAACATAGAATGATATAACGTATTTACTACTCACTGAGGAAATAGACATACCTGCCACTGTTGTTCCATTCATACGAATAAGCGATAATTCTGAGTAATAGCGTCACCCCACGCAAATGCAATATTTGATCAACAGGCCCCCAACGGGCTTTAGGTGGCAAATTTTCCTGTAGAGTTCTCACTTGTTCGCTTATTTGTTCTAAAGTGCATTTACTCGCTTTGAAAGAGGGCTGCTCTGTAGCCATATTCGGGCACTGTTGCCTCATAAAGTGTGTATATTTGAAATACAAATGACTTTTCATGTATTTCTTTAGAGAGACGCAGACATGACGAACCAATTGCCTGGCAGCACATTCTTCATCGTGATTCAAAGATGGAGGGTCATCATAATCAGCAAGAATTGGTAGTATTGATATCTAAAGTAACATGAAAAAATCAAATGCAAATCATCATTTCTGAATAAAGAAACTTACCACGTTGTAAAGTTGCCGTAGACCGTCCTGCCGATCGAATTCGTCCAATATTACTTCAAATTGGAAACACAATCCAAAAAACATGGTTGCATGACATCGGCCAGAATCATGAGAACATCCTAACAGCCACAATGCAAATTTGATTAATTCTGTAATAATTGCGCGGGGCATTGTACAAATGCGTTCCATGGCATCTTCGCAGTATGCCAAGTAGTAAAGTGTAATGGAAACTCCTGTGGCAGCCATACTAGGATGTGGAACTTTCAACAATCTGAAATCTGCGTACGTACCTCCTGATACTCGCCCATTGATGTCAGGTAGCGTAATATCAGCATTTGTCAGACTTCAAATAGTTGGAAAGAGCGCGTCTAGGAATTACAGAACTAGGGAGTCTGTCGAGCACCATCAATGTGTCGACGTTGAAAAACTGTTGATAATACTCGATGGTGAGGAATGCATATGCTATATCCTTGTCGCCTCCTTTAGTTGTTGGTACTTCTTGCGCCTTAAGAGCGCTGGCACTTGCAGACATGTCATCAATCAGATCTTGCAGTGGATCCCTCGAACCGGTGACCTTTGCGGCAAGTTGACACTAATTTCAGCAGTTGCTGGTCGGTTCGCACTTTCTCTGTGAATGGGGGTGAACTTCTTAAAACTTAGCAAGTCTTGAGATTAAATCTTAGGAAGTCTTGAGATTAAGAGCACTGGCACTTGCAGACATGTCATCAATCAGATCTTGTAGTGGATCCCTCGAACCGGTGACCATTGCGGCGAATTGACACTAATTTCAGCAGTTGCTGGACGGTTCGCACTTTCTCCGTAAACGGGGGTGAACTTCTTAAAACTTAGCAAGTCTTGAGATGCCACCACTTTTTAATTGAGATGCGAGATGCCATCACTTTTTAAATGTCATTTTCATTGTCAAACGCAAAATGTCAATGAAAACATCATGGCAGATTTTTGTGCTTTTTGTTGTCTTTTTTTTACCAAACAGTGACGACACAACATGATGATTTTTTGGTTGTTTTTTCCACTCACTTTGTCGTCACAGTATTTGTGGCGGGCCAGAGTATGTAGGCCAAGGTAGAATATAACAAATCACGTATCTCTTCGTTCCTACTCATGAGGTTAACTGTACCGCTGCCGATGCCTACTATTTTAAATTTGTTTCCATTACCTACTTCGATTACTCCTTTATATGTTTCATCCAATGTACCGTTGCCTTCTTACTCAGGCCCATATTGAAATCAATTAACATACCCGACGTCTCTTCGCGTACCGGAAACAGCTGCTCAGTAGCCCTAAATTTTCGGACGCAGCTGTCCAGAAAACTTGACAGCAGCATTATTTTAGTAGGCCGAAAGTAGGCTTTTAAGATTGTCAAATATGACATTTCTCAGATGCAATTTAACCGAAAGATACACACGAGAAGGAAATACATATATTTGCGCGCTAATATCTTCAACATCTCATACCTAAAATAAATCGTTGACGTAGTATTGATAAAATTTCAAACGTACAGTCATATGTACATATGTATGTACTGTCAAAAATCTTTAGAAATTTTTTTGATTTGAACAGCACTAAATGGCGCTGATGAGGCTACTTGAAGCGGTTAGTTCGCGACGTGACGTAGTGTTTCCGTTTTCGGGCCTGAGTAAGAAGGTAACGAATGTACCGAAGAAATTTTTATTGCTGACCGCGTGACGAGTTGCACTTGAATCGATCAACCATTCGCTCTACTTCTTTGGTGTTTTGATGACGTAAATATAATCGCAATTCTCAGTAACGGTTTCTTTTTCTGCTTCGTTGGACTAATGCCCCACTCACATAGTCCCGCAAGCGGATGCATGACATCACAATGCGCACCAAGATTTTTGACATATTGACCTGTTCTTTTAGACCCATTGAACCTTAGGGAGGGAAGAAAAGGAGTAAATGATAGCCCAAAAAATTTCCGAATATCAGCTATGTATTTGTATGGCTTCCTTGATAGTATTGATAGTGGCTTAAACCAAGGATAGTCTCAGAAAAGCAGGGGCAAATTTTATCAAATGGCGGGAAAATTCAAATTGAAAGCACCATGATATAAATATTTAACTCAAAATGAATTTGTATATCTTACAAGTTCCTCATTTAAAGTACCTCAGGAAAATTTGAGAATTAACTTAACTTTAGATTAAATGCAATCAATGATCGAATGACAACTGTTTAATTTTCTGAGGAAAGTTTTTTAACAGATTCAAATCGCCTTCATGCTAATTATTGAGTATTAATCTGATAATATATTGACATACTGGTTAAATTTGTAACTGGTCCACCTACTCCTTAGCCAAATCAAAATGCTATGTAAGACATTGTGAGTTGTTTCCAGGGACTACCACGTGGAGGTTGGAGTTAGGAGATTTAGACACAAACCACGTGATGCTTGGATCCTCATCTGAGCTTTCGAAGCAATCTTTGATTGATATTTTATTCGCCTTTTTGAAAAAAAATTAAGCATCAAATTATCATCCTAATTGAAAAGAAGAAATTACACACGACGTTCACGTAGCATACTTTGGCAAAATACTATTTGTTAAGTTTTAAACTAGCATAAGTCTTTACCCCAAAAGATGAACATTCCGAAAGTATACCGATTTTTCTCATATATAAATTTAAATAATGTGACAAAGTTTTCTTGCGTTTGTCGAACCTGGAAAGTGAATTCTAGTAATTATATCAGATAAAAGTCATAATTGATAGTTTTGATTGAATAACTTATATTGTATTGCATATGGCAGTATTAAAAGAATGAACTGGTACTTCTTGCTTCTTTATTTTAGTTTATAATATTCGATTTTAAGTTGATATGATAATTCAAGAATAAATTTTGAAGAAAATACATTTGTCCCCAATATGATTTTAGAACAAAGCTTTTGACTTGTAAACATTTACCTAAGACTACACATAAATGTTAATACTAACATAAAACTACGACAGCACTTTGAAATTAAGTCTAAGACAAATCGTTTATCATGCCGAAAACGAAAAAACTTATAGTTCTAGAAGGGAAATTTATTTGATCGGTTGTATTAATAGAATTGCCTTCTGTGGCAGCTTCGGAATCGACCATCATAACGCAGTCAGCTTCAATGGTAATCTAGAACGAAAATTATTAAATTGGTTTTCAAATATAATGCAGGAAAACACTTACACTCCTTAAATTCGGGCTTACAGCCATCATCATATTGGGGGTAGCATTCAATAGAGTTAAATACTGAAACAAAAAAATGCCAAAATCAACGAAGCATGAAATATAATAGAAGTTTACGCTCTCAAAACTGTCCGCAAACAATGGAGCCGGGTTCAAATTTTGATGGGCGTTGCACTGTAAAAAGTCTCAAATATAATTAAATCAAAAATTCAAACTCAAATCTTACATTTTCCATATTGGATTCATACATTGCTTCTATTTTCTTAGTCGCTACGTCCACCTTGAACAAGTCCTAAAAACCACGGTGTTTATAATTTACAAAATAATAGATAAAATATACCTACATTTCCGGAATCTGGTCTTAGCACCATACAATTTGACGAGTCATCAATGGCTGCTTGAACCGTATTTGCTGTATACAAATCCTAAAATCAAATATTAGATACAAAATAAGCCCGAAATTTTCATAAAGCCATTACATACATCGCCTGAATCTGGCATCACATCAATACTGCAAGCTGCATGATTTACCTCTCGTTGATTTGAAATCTGAACAAAAAATGTTATAATTGATGTTACATAGCATATACTCGTATTAAAACTTACCCTCTCCAGGCCTTCCACACACATCGCTGAAGAGCTTGAATCAACACTAATCTATAATTGTAGAGTTAATAATGATGACATTATGCAAAAAATTAAGAGGTACCTCCTCGCAAATAATTTCATTTATCATGGGCTTCGATAAAAGGATGTTCTAAAATAGAGAGGATTAAAATTGCACTAAAATTTAATGTAAGGAATTCATACATCCTCCAGATCCGTTTTAGAGCTCACTAAACTATTCGAATGGCTAAGGTTCGCAAATTCGTCGTTTCTTGTCCAAGAGTCCTGAAATTGAGCGTGCTAAATGTAATGTTTGGGTAGCTAAATACCACTTACACTTTCCAGGACAATTATCTTGTTCGCGGAAACCGAAGAAATCGTTTGATAATCGCACTAAAATTAGATGCTTAGAAATGAAAATGGCAAACACATGTAAACTTACACATCCTGAATTGAATTCGGAATTTGAACAAAAATTTGTTCTTTTCGTAGTTGAACTCTAAAATGAAAAAATATGAAATTGGCATTTTAATCAATTATGAAATTTACTTACATGTTCAATAGTAGGTGTAAGGGTGTTGCCTTCAGTTTCTCGTCGAATCTAAAACATGAAATACTTAAATTCTTTGCAAATATTAATTTAAGGATAGATATCTTACATTTTTAGCTTTTTTGCAATTGTAGCATGTTTCAAATGAGTGCTGCGGCTTTGCATCATGTGATAATCGTACCCTTTCATTCAAATAAATTATGTCGACATACTTGAAATGATCTTCGCAAATTAGCGAACGTTTCATTTCCGGGCTTATTCCGAGAATTTGGCACCATTCCATTTTAGTATTAATGTTATTCGGAATTCTGAAATGATAAAAAATTAAAATGAATTATAACCCCCTTAAAAAATGCCACAATTTTGAGCCGCTTCTGCTTTAAGCCACGGAATTTGCGGCAAAATATTAAGCAATCAAAACAAAACATTGCAAATATTTTTGAGCAGTTTTCTTTTGATTCACAACTCAAAACGATTAAAACTAAACTTTCTCACGATTTTAAATGCATGAAACTATCAATTTTTACCTAAAGAGGGACTTTCTGCTCGAGCCATTGCTGAAATTTGGGCAACACGGTACCGAACAGCGCATTGTCGTTTTCTAAAGTTTAAGTCACTTGATTTAATCAAATTTCACTATATCACGTGTGAAACTAACCGAAACAGTATTTATTACGTTCACCACTTAAATATTCACTACCGTTTTCAAGAAAATCACGAGAAAATGAAATTTTCCGCACATTGACCACGATGAATACGCGAAGACGTAAACAAAATTTTGACGTTTGGAATGACTTCCCCTTCCCTCGTAAAAACCGCCTCCAGAAGCAAAATATCGGAATTCACATACAGGGTTTTACACGGATAGACTTACTCCTCTTCTCTCTCTCTTAGCATTGAACAGTATTCGACATTTCCCGCTGTGAGGTCATTTACGTTAATTGCTTTCTTTTCGGACCAGAGTCAGCAGGCGTTGGTTTGACACAACTGCGTCATCCATTGGTATTTCACTACGTTTCGAAACGATTTCATCATTTGGGTCTTGCTCGAAAATTTGAGTGAGTTTACCGGTTGTAAATATAAAATTACGATTTATCACTGCCTTTGCTTTGTCCAAATTATTTTTATTTGATGCATTCCACGCAGGCAATTGTTTGTCTTTTTGCTCGCCATTTAATGTATTCTGGACAATCTTTGTTTACAGAAAAAACATGACACCTCAAATTTTTTCGACTGAAACTTACCCTTAAATACTTTTTCACTTCATTCACGTTCTCCATTTCTTGTTAATCTACTTATTTTCCTTACTTTTCTGGTGTTACTGGGCTCAAAACCTGATGATATTTTTGGTTTGATATCGAACAAGTAAATGAAACGAATGAAACCGATTGATCTAAATTATTTAATGTTTCTCATTTGCTTGTTACAACACGAATGAAAAGAATGCAGCACTGCAACGCTTTTAAGTGTATGTGTACATGTTGCTGTTTGTTCTAAAAACGTCAATATAGTACTCCATTCAGCAAGATAAGGCCTACCGGGTGAAACCACGTCAAGTACACTACCTCACAGGTGGCGTGGAAACGTGTGCATATTATCAACGCCTGCTTACTCAGACCAGAAAGGAAAGCAATTAATGTGCATGACGTCCCAGTGGAAACTGTCAAAGGCTGTTCTATTTGTCTAAAAGAGCAGGTCAGTAGGTCTAAAATCCTAGTACGCATTGTGACGTCATGCATCCGTTTTCGGGCCTGAGTGAGGGGGCATTGATTTTATGAAGAACACATTTTCAACTTTTTGAATCAATACATCTCAGCAACGGTGACTATAGGGAAAATTCATATTTGGGAGGTTTAATTTCGAATAAATTTTTTTTGCAGATATGGGATCGATGAGGATTTTTCACATTTCATTTATAATGGTGTTCCAAACATTTGTATCAATTTTTAGCTGTATGCGAATTTTTGTCACCTTGCATGTCTATTTCGACCGGACTAGTAGCTGAAAAATGACCTTCTAATGCAATGAATGCATTAAAAACAAAAAATTTCATGTTCAAGAACCTTTTATTTAAAGCTGCTTCCCGAGTAACGTGTAATAGCTCGACAGTAATGTAGGTACCTTATTTATTCATTCAATATTATCATCATTGGATTTCTAATCTGTGCCGATATATTCTAAGACAATACAATGTATGTTATGCCGAAAAATTGTCGTGTAGTCCTTTACCACAATTCAATTTTCAATCCTTCAAATCAGACCTAATAGAAAGATGACCCAATAATTTGCTGATAACAACTTTCACCATCATGTCATGCGAGAACAAACATAAAAAAGGCAAACAACAAAACAGTGCCCCTGTGGCACAGATAACCTCTCCAATGAAAGCCTGTTAAAAATACAAATTTATCAGCAAATGGCAATCAAATGTTAAACTTGACTGGTTTTTTAAATCGCCAGCGAAAATAGAAAAGATTTGGATTGATTAGTCTTTATAATAACTAGGATATCCGTATCACAATTTAATTGAGATCTAATGGGAAAGCTAAAGTTTTGATCTTCTTTCATCCTTGATTCTTTAGAAGCGAAGAAAAATTGCCATTAAATTTATTAGATATAGTCAGCAACCTTAAACATGAATAAATGAGAGGAATGTTGGAATCGCGAGGCAATATCAAGAAAAGCATAAATGAAACGCATCTTTCTAAATTTTTGCTTATAGTATTTTATTATTCTTATGTATTTCAACTTTCCATAAATATTAATTATATTTTCTTACAAATATATATTTTATTTTTATTTTTTCGATAGTTTTTACATAACATGACATGTTTTTTTTTTAAATTAAGAAACAAATAACGAAAAATTTGGTTTCCCAAATAAAAATCTAAAGCCGAGACTTTTAAAAATAACAGAGATCAAAAGATGAAAAAAGTGTAGAGCAGTTTTTCTATGCTGCATCTGAATTGTCGAAGACATAAAACACTACACAACTACATACGAGTATTTCTAATGAGAAAAATAAAAGTAAACAGAAGTAAATTAATTTTAAAATCTTAATTATATTTACATTAAAACAAATTAGAACCGATCAACACGCATTGTTGTTATATTGAAATTAACGCACTCTTCACGTCGATTTGGTGGGTTTAAATATATTTTTTGGTCTGTGAATTAAATATGCGATTAGGTCAGGTCGGCGCTAATAGACACGATCATTAGCTATTCCAATCGGTTTCAACCGGAAACTTCCGATATTTTATGCAGATATACATTATGATGATTATCACTAGAATATTTTTAATGCTCAAGAAAAAGACACCATTGATTTCTATTGTCCTTTGTATTCAATCCTTATTAAACTTCAAAAACTTAAGTTCTTTTTATCCATATAATTTTTTTTTGGCATCACATTTCACTGATTATTATGCGTTTGATTTACTTCAAAATGAAAACAACTAACGCGCACTGAACTAAACAGATCTCCTTTACCTTTTGACTTCTTATTATGAAGAAAAAATTTCGCTGTAATATGAATTCATTGATTAGTAACTTACCCTTCGTTCAATGTGAACCATTCCGTAATGGGCACATCAGAAGCGAAGTGAGGCAGAAGGAAACTCTAAAAAGCATCCTTGAATACAGTTTTGTTGGAGAAAAGCTTGGATTCTGTATGAATCAAGTTCACTCAGAAGTTGACAAATTGTAATTCCTCGCCGATTTCATTTTTCCTTGTTTGCCTATAAAGGAAATCTCCAAATTCAGTTAAAGCCCTTTAAAGCACTCAGCTGTTCATTTTACGAATAAGATATCACACTTGGACTTCTATTTGTTTAAATGTTCATAATTACATTCTTTGTCGTCGCACTGACCCATTAATTGATAGGGACATAAAATTCCGTGTGGGTTGACCGATCTGAAATAATGAAAATCAAGCAGAGAGGAAACTTTTCGTTTATCATGAAATATAAGGTAATATTAGTTTGAAGACTTTCCATTTTAAAAATATTTTTCGATGTTAAAATGGCGTTTATGTACATTAAACCTCTTCTTGGAATATAAAGATAACAATTTGGACTACTCACCCTGTGTCTTCTGTAGAAAACAACAACGGCGAAACGTAATCATTTTTATGGCCTACGTTTTGCTTTTGATTTTGACTCTGGACAAAGAAAATAAATAAATATTACTGTATTTCCGTACAACTACGTATTACCTCCATTTCTGAAGCGTCGCACATCCTATGGTACAGTTTTGGTATAACCGACGAAGCTTCTTCCTTTCGAGCCTCAGTTCTACCCTTGTTATTCGGCATATTTTCGTTTGGATTATCGCTGTGTCCTCCCGAATTTTCCTTATCCTTAACATTTCCTAAGCTATTTTGTACATTTTTCATATCACTTCCAGCTGACAGCGAACTTTCTTCCTTGTCTTTTGCCTCAACAATCAGTTTTCTGGTATCAGCTGTTAAGTTTGTGCTTGTTTGCTTGCGCAATGGCGATGATGGTGACGGTGAGATACGATCAGGATTATTGAAATTTCCACTTACCAATTGGTCGTTGTTTAAATTGGTCATGGAATTTACCAAAGTATTCGTATCACAGTTAGCGCTTTCCTTACGTTCTCTATCACTAAGTCTGTCGCTTAAATTTACTTGTATGGCCTCGTCCTGAATAGGTGGCATTGTGTCGATGGTACTTATATCTTTTAACTTTTTAATTTCCAGTGATAGGTCTTTGGATAAAATTTTGATTTTGTTTCTCTGCTCCATATAAAAACTACTATATTTTATAAAGGGGAAAAATAGAAGATTGTCACGAATATTAAATATAGCTTACAAATTCAATAAATATTAATTTTAGTGGCTATCTTCAAAATGAAAAATTCCGAAGCAAATAAAATGAAATTAAGGAAAACCCATAATTTCTGCCAAAAATTAAGAGTAATAGATCATAGCCACTATCATTAAATTTCCAAATTGATTAATTAAATGATAAAATATTTAAAATGTTAATGTGCAAATTACTTATTCCTATTCTCGCCCAAGCGCTTCGACAAATCAACGGATAGCTGATCTAAGTTTGTCGTTCGGTCTTTAAGCGCTACAATTAATTTATGAGATGCTGAAATTTTCGGATAGATCTCCGAAATAGCGTTGTGCTTTTCTTTAATTTTCTTCTCAATCTCCTGCATTTTCTTTCGTAATTGCTCTTGTTCCTGTTCGAGCAGAAGCTTCTCGCGTTTCTCATTTTGTGCAGCAACAACGAGTTTTATCGTTTTTGAAATGTTATCCAGTAGATTGCAACTAGGGAGGAGCAAATGAGAAAACGGCGTTGGTAGCATGGATAATTTGAGCAATGCATAGATTTACCTGGATTCTCTATACTGCTTCTCACAATCTAAATGCGTTCTAGTTTCCGTCAACTGCGGCAAAATAACAACTGCTGGCGTTGGGGGTTTATTATTTTGGCTCTGTATAGATTTAGCTACGTTCACAATTTTTAGTTTCTTTGCTGGGGTGGTGGCTTTTACAGTTTTCGCTTTTGATACGCCTGCCTTGATAGCTGTGGATTTAGCCTTGTTGATTTTTGTGGTGGTAGGTTTGAGTGGTTGGACAATTTTCTTAGCTGCGATTTGAGTTGCGCCTCCCGGTGTTGTTAACGCTTTTGTCTTCGGCAGGGTAATGGATGGTTTGGATTGGAGTAGAGTTTTTGTGGGAATTTTTGAAGGATTTTTTTTTGGAACTTGTAATGATTTAGGTTTTTCGAGCACTTCTCCTACAGGTTTTTGAATTTGATTTTCAGACACTGCAGCTAAAATTTTTACCTCTGATATTTTCACGGCTTCCTTCGTTTCACCTTTAGTATTTTTAGTATTTTTTTCTTCTTTTTCACTAATAGTTGGCTGGGCATTATTAGCTAGTTCATTTTTAACAGTGACCTGCACTTGCGTTTCAGATTTAATTTTAACCGTTTTTTCTGGGCTCACAGTTCGCGTAACGATTGGATTTGACTGTGATGGTATTGCAATAGTTTTAGCATCGGCAATGGCATTGGTTGAAGTTTTACTTTTTGCAAACATTTTTATTGGCTCAGTAGGTCTCTTTTCTGGTGATAAATTATTATTTATAGAAACCTTTAACGGATTTACTTTTTCTTTGGGTACAGCGCTAATTTGATTTTTAGCTAATTTTCTTTTTTCAAGCATTTGCATGCGGCTAATGAGTCGTCGATATTCGAGTTGGGATGATATTGGAAGATGTTTAACAGCCTGTAATGTTTTAGATATATTCACTTAGAAAGACGATAGGTTGAGTTATTTGAAATGAATTAATTCGTTTTAAAGCATGAAATTCAATAGATACATGTTTTGTAAAAAAAACATATTCGTTTATACATATTATAGATAATTAGTTTTTATTAGATGTTGTGGGCGTGAAAAAAGGCATCCGCAAACATATTGAACGCTTTTGAGAGATGGGTACTGAGGCGAATAATCGGAGCGAAGCTAGACGGGGACCAATGGTGAATTCGATACAAATTTTTGACGAGCTGGAGGTCTCAACGATTGTAAGACCGCAGAAGCTGCAATGGGCTGGCCACGTGAAACGTATGAATGAATAACAGGTACCCAAGAGGGTGCAGATCAGTGGGGAAACCGAGGAATCGCTGGTCTGACTCGGTCGACGAAGACAGTTTATCGCCGCTAGAATTTCAAAGTTGGAAGACACGGTAGATGGACCAAGACAGCTGGAAGCGCCTTTGCTTTTTGCAAGCAATAGCCTGAGAGGGGCTGTAATGCTACGAAGAAGAAGAATATTCTTTGTTAATTTATTGAATGAAGTTTAAGTACTATATCCTAAAATTGCATCCTTTTTAATCGAGTCGTTTTTTTTTACATACAATAATTGAGGGACACCACAAGCTTATTTAAAGTGCGGGCTACAATTATTCGGCTAGCGAATTTCATCAAATTTTCGCTGTGGATTACATCCTTGCCTGCATGGGTATCGCCCCGATTGAAGTTATTTAGAGTGCTATCACGATTCGATATAGCATAAAAGACAGTGAATGTAAAAAAATTTTTTAACACGAGAAATGACTGCAGTCAATGTACAAATAATTATTTACGGAGAGAACCGCACTTTTCTTGTTAACCGTATAGTTTCAGTTTGTTTGTCAATCAACCCTACCTACGTTTTTACATCTATTTTAATGTTTATTGTGTGGCTCAGACCCCGGAACATAATTACAATGCATAAATAAAAGTGTAAACGTGGATAATTTTTAAATATAAAAAAAATTTTTATTTGTCAGTTTTAAAATTCCAAAAATATCATCTTGCCTTACCCACCCCAAAATCGAGCGCTCGTCGGAGGAGAATTTGTGTAAGTACCCAAATTGCATTTAGAGCTTTTCTAACCCTATGATGTGACATTTTTAATTTTGGTTGCGAATTGGATTATTTTTTTTTTTTTTTGCTTTTTACTAAATTTTGCATTGAGTTAAAATTAATTTCCTTGATTAAGTTTTTTAGTGGATTTTTTTTTACTCAATTTCAAAAACGACTTAATTTAGTTTGTAAACTTTAATGGTGGTTTTCCACAAGAATAGATTTTTATCCGTATGTTTATCAATTCGCTGCATTTCTCCATGTTAATCAATTTAATTAATTGAATTGATAGCGTTCCCGTTCAAAACAATTTAAGGTCTTTTCTTTATTATTGTAAAAAAAGTTATTCGAATGTAGAACTCAATAAAAATCGTTGAAATTAAGAAATTTATTGGGTAAATGTGATAAAAAGATTTGTTAGAATTGAATTCAAGTGAAAAACAAGGACTGCACTTCGATTATCAGAAATTCGGTTAAAATTTTTGAATTTATTCAAGACTAAGATTACCCAGAAACCACTTCTGTTGAGTCTAGTATGAAATAAATCTGATTGTAAATTTTTTTTTAATGCAAAGAAATAATGTTGGTTGATTAACTTAAAAAATTCGATCTTTCCTTTCAGTTGACCTTGACCCCGCACGTTGGCTGGCCTCTCCACTATAATGAGCTAGCCATCGGGTGAGCTCACCCCTTTTTAAGTCGTTTACAGGTGCTCGCGCAGGGTAAAGTGGCCTTCCGCTCGCGTACCTATTTATGGTATAGGGTTATGTGATTCCATCACATTGTACTATAACATAAATTTGCCACGTTCATATTTTTCATTCAAGGGAAAAACTCATGCAAATTATGTTTGTATGAGTTTTTCACTTAAATGGAAAATATATGGCCATGTCTACATTGGATCTTGATCTGGTAGGGGGGTGCCACGGGACACCGCTTCCACCTGGATGCCCCACTCTTATTTGGGGGTCATAAGTATCGTCGGTAACGACGAAGTCCTTTCCAAGTCCCGTCTGTTTTCGCCAGGCCCAGTTTGTTATTGGCTTTAAGCAATTTCCACCCTTAGTAGGTTACCGCGGCCTCAAAACCTGTCGATCCGCATTTGATCTCTCAATTCGTGAATGCGAAATTTCATTGTAGTGGGCCCTTGTGCTGAGGAAAAGAACCCGCCCCACGACACCGCAATGCTAGCCTGCCAGCGCAGCATTCACGTGTCCTCAGATAAGGCCTGTAATGATTTTTCTACTTTTCCGATCGAACGCGGAACCGACCTCTCATCGGTTCTAGACGTTAAGTCTGAGTAGTGCCAACGGATGGTACCAACAGGTCAACCAATCCGTGCACCGTAACCCATTCATGCGGTGACTGCTTGTCGGCCAGCTAGTTCGGAGAGGATTTCGGTCGCGGGTCTCCGAATGGATTACGCTCAATTACAATATTTCAGTCACCTGAACTTGCCCGTTTTCCAAACGCGTCAACAACTACTCATCCAGAACGAGAAACCTACATTACGTTAGTTCTGGATGGGATCTATCCACAGATCTCAAATCAAAAACGCTACAAAATCCCATAGGCGCGTTACCGATTCACCGACGCGGTACCGAAAAATATGCTACTCGAACTTAAACCGAAGAAAACTACGCTAAAGAAATGACGAAACAATCAAAGGTACCGCGTACCGCGCGCAACGCGAAACCGACTTCAGCGGATTTGCAGAAACCCTACCCTCGCGACGGCATACTTACCCTACACTCTCTGTTCCCACTGAAAAAGAAGAGTCACTGAAAAGGAAAGTCGTGGGTTAACTTAGCAATTCATGTTGTTATATATATTTTTCAAAAGAACAAAAATCGTTTTCCTTATAAAAATGTTTTAAAGATCATACAATTAATGTTCGGCAATTTTTCGCATTTATAGCTGGGTATGCTTCGATACTTGTATTATCGAAAGTATGAAGTTAGTCGTTTCTAATAATTAATGTTCATTCGTTTCGAAATAAACATTTTTTTTTCGATTTCAAATTATACTATTAATGTTTTGGTCATATAGCATTCCGCAATTTGGATAATCAAAATTTTAACCCAAAAATATATGTATATAAGCGCGATCACGAAGAATTTCTCTATTAAGACTATTCATTTCAATTATCTACTAATGCACATTAAATATTGGTTTGCTTCTTTCGTAGACTGATTTTGTCGCGTGTTTTTGTAACGTATAACTAACGCTAAACAAGTCTCTAATTTTCCTACATACTAACTAACGATTCCTTCGATACAATATAAATTTCTAACCAAGGTATTCTACTTAAAGTAATAGTATCTCTTGTTTTCTACAGTTTGATAATCTGTGTGTATTAAATGGAAATTTTCCCTCTTTTTTGTTTTTTTAGCACTCATCTACATCAACTATAAAAACAAATTAATAAAATCGTGTGCCAGTCTACATGCGTTTCGTCTACATGCGTTTCGTCTAAAAGCAACCAAAATAAGGAGAATTCAAACACAAAAAGTGTTTCTGATAAATGTCATCTCTCGTATGAATTGGACGTAAATGTTCTACCTTTTAATGTCTTTAATTTATAGTTATGCCTAAAATCAACGAAAGTACGATTTTCCGTCGTTTTTTTTTTTTTTGATTATCTAGATAGCATTCTGTCATATAAAATTAATTAACCTCTATAATCTAAGGTTTCAAATGAATTTGGTATGCATTTATTCATATGATTAATAACTGACCGGTGAAAAATTTTCTTACGACCATTTTATATTTGGAATAACTTCATGCTTTCTTTCGAGTAGATAAAAATGGTTTCTTACTTTATGTATAGTTATGTTTAAACAATAAATTAATATTTTGCTTGTAATAAGAGTTTAAATGCGTCGATGTGCGACATCAACAGGCGATAGCGTAAATACACGCCTAAACTTACGATGTTAAAACTATTCCTGTCAGCAAATATAATCTACTTTATTTCGTTTTTTTTTTTCTTATCCGACAGTTGAAATGGTTCTTTTTCTAAGGGCATTCAGTCGGAATTTTCGCGCATTTTTTTTTTTTTGTTTCACAGGACATTCATCTGCATTCGTTTCACACTTGTTTACGAGAGCGCATTTAGGAAGCCATTTAGCCAGTTGCTCTTCGAAAAATTGTTCTAGACAACGGGCATGCGCATATGTTTTGGAATCCTCCGGATAATATAAGCATACAGTTTTGGACAACAATCGAACGTCAGCTACAAATGTGGCAATGTCTTTGTAGTGATTCGGACTTGATGGATCCAAACGAGTTCGAATAACATCTAGCGACATAGATTGACAAACTACTTCATAATATGCAGGGTTTGTTGCAGGTTCTGGCTCTCTAAATGGTAAACTTTGTTCGTATTGGCAATATAATTTTAAACATATCCTCTGTCTAATCTTTAATTCATTTGCGCCAGGTTCTCCTGCACTATGTCTTTCACATTCAGCTGAACTTGCCAGTTCCGCTAAATTAACACCTGACAAATCTTGCCGCGTTTCACTTTCATCTGGTAAGGAACCTATAGCTGGTATGTGACAATTGTGGTGAAATACTTTTGGATATTCATCGCAACACATCAATTCACCACCATCCAAACCAACTGAACACCAATCTTCATTTGGATCGTCTTTCTGGTCAGCTTTCTCTTCAGCCACATTCGCAATAGCTGCTGAACTTTGGACTTGTGGCGATGTCGTCTTATTCCTACCTTCCGGAAGAACTTGTACTCCGTTCGAATCTAATTTCGCACTAACCTGATCCGATGTTTGATCCACGACCGTACTGACAACGAAAGATGATCCATTCATCTAGGTCGATATTGTCCTGACCTTGACCGTATGCTTCTATATTTGTTGAAAAGCCTTTTTGGCAGCAACACTTTCGCCGTCTCGCTTCCTTTCCTTCGGTGTTCTTTCGGCGGATCCACTTCATGGGATTTTCTTTCTATAGATATTTTCGGCACAAACGAGAGCGAATACCGGAATCTGCCGCAACCAACAATTAGCAGTTGCTATTTTTGATTGCTTTCGATATTTCGCATCTAAGCCATAATTCAATCACTAACCTAATTTACATATGTAAAATTAATTAAAGAAACAACAGTGTAATTTAATTTTATCTTTTTCACTTATAAATACTAAAAATCAAAAATGCATTAGCTGATTCCACGACAATGGACACGATTAGCAGACGACAGCCACGAAAAATGAAGCCGACATGTGGCTGTCAAAAATTCCGGTTGTCACCTCGGACAAAACATCTGTGTGTGGAATGGCACGCCATATGGCGGCAATGTACCTCTCCCGATGTCGCCAGTGGCATAGTTTTCTCGATGGCCACGGTGGAGGGGCTTTTCCAGATGGCTATGTCTCGAAATGTGCCGGGGTTGGATTAATTCTATATTTCGAATATTTATATCCACGGATCTAAATATTTGGACAGAAAAAAAAATATTTTCTGCACAACGATATCCGCACGACAGATGAAGTCCGCTGGCACTTCGAGGACATATCCATCTGGCAGGTTACAAGGGTTCGGGATCGGAATCACTTCGATTCCTGGGCGTAGGCGTCACATTACACATTCCCCCCCCCAAAATCGAAGTAATTACGATCCCGTCTCCTATATAAAAGGTCTTGGTTAGGGCCGTGGCGGGTCGAAGGTCGGTTTCGAAGGATAGGCTACAACCATGTTCGTGAAGACTCGACAGTGACTATATAGTAGGGAGTCGGGTGTTATTCGGAGGTCTTCGTCTAAGCAGAGATTGGGGTAAGCCAAGGTTTCTCGTGGGAATTAGTTGCACTTCATCGTCTAAGGTCTTTTGCGTGGTAAATTCCCAGGGTTTTACCAGTCATGTCCGCGATGAGGTATCGGGTGGGGCTTATGACTTGTATGACTCGACACTTCACGAATTTCTTGTCTAGTTTGGCATTGTAATGTCGGGTGGCATCGCTCTGTCGGAAGTTTCGACGATATATTTCGTCGCCGGCCTTAAAGCCAGAAGGATGAGATCGCAAGTTGTACCGCTCCTCTCCCATCCGTCTACTTTCTTCAATCTTCTCCCGCAGTTGATCTCGCAGAAGTTGGAGCTTTTCGTGCGGTTCTAGAACCACGATTGGGTCCTCTAGCGATTTCAGCTGCCGCAATAGCCGGTAAGCGCTCCCATGACAGATCATGTACTGGCCGAACACTGCGAAATACGGCGAAATGCCGGTAGTGGCGTGGTACGACGAGCGCAGTGCACTAGTGATGGCGGACAATTTGCGATCCCAGTCCTTCTGATTCGGGTGGACATAGGCACGAATGGCCGCTATGAGCGTACGATTCAGTCGTTCGGATGCGTTGGCTTGTGGTGAATAGACGGCAGTTCGTTGGTGGATGATGCCGTATTTGGACATTAGGTCTCGGAACTTGCTGGAGGTGAACTGGACCCCATTGTCGGAGACAAGTTTCTCCGGAACTCCAAACATGTGAAAGACTCGGTTCTCCAAGAAGCTGATTATAGGTCCAGTGTGCATGTTACGTAGGGGTTCTATGATAGGGAATTTAGAGAGCTGGTCCAGGACCACGACAGCTCCCGTGTGACCAGAAGCAGATCGAGGGTAAGGACCGATAAGATCAATGTACAAGCGCTGGAACACGCGTTCGGGGACCTCAACCTTACCCATGGGTGGCCGAAGAATGGTGTTGGGCGCTTTAGTGCACTTGCATAGCTCACAGGAGGCTACGTACGCTTTTATCTGTTGTGCCATCTTAGGCCAAAAGAAACAGGTTTTCAACCGCCTAAGTGTACGACCGTATCCGCCGTGCGCACTTGTTGGGTGGTCATGAGCCCGTCTGATAAGATCAGTGGTTAATTCTTCGGGCACCCACAACTTCCACTGTTCTTCTTCTTGTATGGGGTCTCCGGATGCGTGTCCCATCCGCTTATAAATAAATCCATCCGTCAACCGCAGTTCAGGAAGCTGGGGCTGTTGATTCTGGATAGTGTGAATCAGTTGTGTGTAGGTTGCTGACTTGAAGGCAGGATGGTCCAAATCGATCAATTGGGGGCTGTCGTCCTCTTGGACCAACTCGGCTCCTTCAGGGGCGAACATTCTGGATAGGGTGTCGGGGACTACATGCTGGCTTCCTTTTCGGTGGCGAATTGTGAAGTCAAATGCCTGTAGTTTCAGTGCCCACCTGGCCAATCTGCCGTTGAGATCAGTCTGGCTCATTAGCCATTTCAGAGAAGCGTGATCCGTAACGATTTCAAAGGTGTGTCCCTCCACATAGGCTCGGAAGCGTTTCACTGCCAACACCGCGGCTAGACATTCCTGCTCGGAGACCGTGTAATTTCGCTGGGCTGGGTTCAGCTTGTGAGACATGAAGGCTATAGGTCTCTCCTCGCCGTCTTGTGCAACCTGGACTAAGACTGCTCCCACCCCATGTTGACTCGCGTCACAATGGATTGAGAACGGTTTGTCAAACTCCGGGCTGTGTAGTACGGGGGCTGTAGTCAGACTCTTCTTTAGCTCTTCAAAGGCTCGCAAGCTGGGCTCTTCCCAGACGAATTTACGTCCCTTACGCAGCATGTCGGTCAAAGGAGTGGTTATGGTGGCATAGTCACGTACAAAACGCTGGTACCATCCGCATAAACCTAAGAATCGGCGTAACTGTTTGGTGGTCTTGGGTAGTGGAAAAACGTCAATCGCTTGAGTCTTTTCCGGATCGGTCTTGATATGGCCATGCCCAATGATGTGACCTAAATACTTCACCTCCGTCATCACGAACTGGCTCTTCCTTATGTTGATGGTTAATCTTGCCCTCCGGATGTGTAGAGCCACCTCCTGAAGCAGGTCGATGTGTTCATCGAAGGTCTCGGTTATAAGCAACAGATCGTCCAAGTAAACGAAAACTTGGTGCCGCAAATGAGGTGGTATCACCTTATCCATAAGGCGCGTCATTGTTTGGGGGGCATTACACAATCCGAATGGCATGGTCACGAATTGATATAGGGGCCGACCTGGGACTGTGAAGGCTGTTTTCTCCTTTGAACCGGGGTCTAAAGGAATTTGCCAGAAGGCGTCTTTGAGGTCTAAGCTCGTGATGAAATGGGCTTTAGGCAATCGACTCAAAATGCCTTCGATCAACGGTAGAGGATATGCGTCCTTGACTGTGACGGCGTTCAAGCGTCTGGCATCTAAGCATAACCGGACCTTGTTCGGCTCGACCACTAAGGTGACTGGGGAAGCCCACGCGCTCTGTGATTCTTCGATTACGCCTAATGCTAACATTCGATCCACTTCGGCATATAACGATTTTTCCTTCGCCGGAGATATGGCGAAATGTCTTTGTTTTATGGGTTTCGCATCCCCCACATCTATAGTGTGGAACACCAGGGCAGTCCGCCCGAGACCTTCCTTCTCGTGCGAGGGAAAAGCCGATATAGCCGAGTCGAGACGCAGTTGCTGAGTTACATCCAGTGTATGCCGTAGTAAGTTAGTGGGTTGAGATTGGTCAGGAACGGTGGTGACGGACTCCAGGGTCGAACCGGAAAATAGTGCCGGGGCCAAGTTAAATTTTCGAACGAAATCCACTCCTAGGTAAAGATTCTGGGTTAACTGAGGTATAATGAAAAATTCCATAGGTTTAGTTACCCCTTTAAAGGTGACATCCGTCATAATTTTTCCCACTACAGAGTGACGAGTTCCGTCCGCCGTGCTTAACCAGGAGGTGAAATGACGGATTTGGTCCGCGTGCTTTGCCAGTACCTCCCCTGCAAACTCGGCAGATATGCAATTCACACTGGCTCCCGTATCGACTAAGCCTGATACTCGTTTTTGCAGGAGGTGTACTGACGCATATGGCCGGACATCCTCCCTCAATAATTCGTCTAAGTATATGTCCTTCAACACTTTTCTCGACTGCCTGACTTTTCTCCAGAAGCTCCGCATCCGACGCGTGGCTCGCTTGCTTCGCGGTGGGACATTTGTGGCCAACTCCTCATGGAAGATGCGCTGTCGAGTAGCCAAGTAATTCCGCAGCCTGACATGAAAAGGTTTTACATGCCAAGGAACTTTCGCCTCGCTATCATTCCCTTGCGCGTTGGCATCGGCGAAGGACGGCGTCGGTTGTGGAACTTCGGGAGAACTGTGTTTAGCGGTGCGAGTCAGCAGAGTTGGAGTCCTGTTGGGAGCTGGGTCATAACTAGTGATGGGATCTGGATTGGTTCGTCCGGGGTTTAGGAGTGCCGACGGGTGGTCGCGGCACTCGGTGGCAAGTTTTTTCGCCCTTTGCAATTTGCACAGTCAGGTGCGTATGTGTCGGCCTTCCCGCATCGGTAGCAGAAAAGCGTTGGCTCCGCTGGACATGCATAGAACCGATGTCCCGGTTGTCGGCAGTTCCAACAGACTGTCGGGCTTGTAACTGCTTCAAGGGAGGGTCGATCAATCAAGGCTGGGTCCTCAAGCTCCGGTGGTGCTCCGCTCCTCGGTACTGGTACTGGATCAGCAAGCAGGTGGTCTGCTGCCATCAACTCCGCGGTGTGATGATTTCGGGGATTTGGTCCCGTTATGCGAGGTTGTGGACGGAAGGTACCACGCCGCTCATCCAAGTGTTCTTGTCTACGGGCATGGAGGCGCAATCCCTGTATGGTGTTGATGGGAAAATGCAGAAGGCTGTTCTGGAGATCCCAGCGCATATTCTCTCTGATAATTTCTACCAGTTCGTCCTCGGGCATGGTATTTCGCAAGCGAGTGCTCAATCTCACTATACTTGTGTAGTACTGGTCGAACGGTTCGTGAGCGCCTTGTTTCCGTTTCTTTATTTGCTCCCTTAGCTCTCTCTCAGTGAAGCCATCCTCAAATCGATTGCGGAAGGCTGCACTGAAAGAGTGCCAAGTGGGACGTGGCGTTGACTCTTTAAAGCTCCAGTACCAGTCGGCAGCGTCGCCGCTGAACAAAAGATGTGCATGCCGGAGGAAGGCCGAGGAATCACCTCCCAGGGTGCTGGATACCAACGCCTGAATCCGGAAAAGGAACCGGTCCGCCGATATCATATCGTTGAACCCTGTAAAGTTCAGGCGCCAACTCTCCATGATACGAGGCGTCGGGTCTCGGAAAAGTGTCAATGCGTTCCCGGGGGGAATCACATCCTCTACTGACCTGTTGTACTGAACTGCCTCGGGGGCTGGAGGTACGAACGGAGGTCCGGTACTGTGTCGCGGTCTGTATTCGGGAGCTCTGGGATCCATTCCCGAGTTCCTTGGAGGTGGGACCCATTGCTCGGATTGTCGGGAGTGGGGCATAGCCACACTAGGATTTGGCTCCCAGCCAAGCGGAGTTCTCACGCGGCTGGGTGGTTGGCTCAACGGGAGATTCTGGATCTTTCCCTCCAGGTTGCCAATCCTCTCCGACATATCCCTCATCAACGCCACGAGGGTGTCAATGGAGTGGGCGGAAGGCATGGTTGTCACCTCGGACACGACACTTGCAGCCGGAACTTCACCGCCTACTGCTCCTTGCAGGTCTAAGAGTGGTTGTGACGGTTCGGCTTCTGGAGCTCCTTTCGCCACTGCTCCACGCGTTGGTAAGGGCGTTCCGAGGGGGACGTCTAGAGCAGACCGATCTATGGGTCGCCGGCATAAGGGACACAGCTCTGACGTGAGGAGGAGCTGTTGTACACAGGCACGATGGAATAAATGTCCACAATCCAATCGCACGCTGTGTACGCCCTCCACTACGTCTTCGAAGCAGATCCCGCAGTTAGCTGGTTGGACCGTTTTGGATCTGGTCCAACGCTTGTCTGGGGTCCGCTTCGTTGCCATCTTTGATTTTTGCTGGGTGTGTTGCCAATGGGTATTCCAAAAAAAAAATAACAAGGTAAGTTACTCCTACTACTAACTTAATATATATGTGGAAACTTAGAAATGTATATTAGTGGCCGATAGTGGCGAGCTATTACGATAAGAAATAGAAAAAAAAAATTTGATTTGAAATACCTTTCCTTTCCAGTGGTCGACCTCTTCAGCGGGAAATGAGAGTGCGTGGTAATCTGCCGAAGAAAGGGTGCTTCGGTCGATTTACGAAATTTATCCCCATAACCCACATACATTACAAACCGTTTCTAATCTACGTTAAATGACTCGACGAGACAAGTGGTAGAGCTACCGTAACGACTTTGTACGCGGTCAAAATTCCCGACGCGTGGAAGCATTCCGGGCTTCGCAACTCCAGCATACGCCACCGAACGTTGAACCGATACCACTCGTCTAACACGCATAAGAAATAGTTAGAATCCTTCCGCGACATAAAGGCAAGGTAGCCTTCTATTTTCTTGAGAGTCCATGCTGATAGGTAAACCCATCAGACTGGCAGTTCCATCAAGAAAATAGAAGGTCCTTACAGGGGTTAACCTGGGACAACACATCGGAAGGATTCTGTCGCGAAGCAAAATCAAACAAAGGAGAGCGGAAGCTACAACTCACGTGAAGCGACCTCTAATGTGTATCACACAATTCCACTGCTCCTGATAGTGGGACTCGAGTACCAAAGTACCTTACATCCTCCGTAAAGGACCAACTCGTCAGAAGACGCGAAGTTCTTTCCCCCTTAGGATGTTTTTGGCCCCACGTTGGGCGCCATTTGTAATGATTTTTCTACTTTTCCGATCGAACGCGGAACCGACCTCTCATCGGTTCTAGACGTTAAGTCTGAGTAGTGCCAACGGATGGTACCAACAGGTCAACCAATCCGTGCACCGTAACCCATTCATGCGGTGACTGCTTGTCGGCCAGCTAGTTCGGAGAGGATTTCGGTCGCGGGTCTCCGAATGGATTACGCTCAATTACAATATTTCAGTCACCTGAACTTGCCCGTTTTCCAAACGCGTCAACAACTACTCATCCAGAACGAGAAACCTACATTACGTTAGTTCTGGATGGGATCTATCCACAGATCTCAAATCAAAAACGCTACAAAATCCCATAGGCGCGTTACCGATTCACCGACGCGGTACCGAAAAATATGCTACTCGAACCTAAACCGAAGAAAACTACGCTAAAGAAATGACGAAACAATCAAAGGTACCGCGTACCGCGCGCAACGCGAAACCGACTTCAGCGGATTTGCAGAAACCCTACCCTCGCGACGGCATACTTACCCTACACTCTCTGTTCCCACTGAAAAAGAAGAGTCACTGAAAAGGAAAGTCGTGGGTTAACTTAGCAATTCATGTTGTTATATACGAGGTGTGTTCAAAAAATATCACGAATTTTGTTTTTTTTCAAAAATTATTTATTTATTCATGAATATCTATTTTGTCCCCTTCAAAGTAATCCCCACGAGATATTATACACTTGTGCCAACGGTTTTTCCAATCTTTGAAGCACTTCAAAAAATCATTTTTTTTAATCTTGTTCAGCTCCTCCTTCGATGCCGTCTTTATCTCGTCAAGCGTAGCGTAACGTCGTCCTTTCATGGGCCTCTTCAGTTTAGGAAACAAGAAAAAGTCACAGGGGGCCAGATCTGGGGAATACGGTGGCTGCGGCATCATTAGTGTGTTGTTTTTGGCCAAAAAGTCGCGCACAAGCAACGATGTGTGAGCAGGGGCAGGTGGTGCAAAAGCCAATTTTTGTTCTCCCACAAATCCGGGCGTTTCTGGCGGATTGCTTCGCGCAAATTGCACATAACTTGCAGGTAATATTCCTTATAGACCGTTCTTCCCTGTGGCAAAAACTCATGATGCACCACGCCCCTGCAATCGAAGAAAACTGTCAGCAAAACTTTCACATTCGACCGAACTTGGCGCGCTTTTTTCGGTCTTGGTTCATGCGGCAGCTTCCATTGAGATGATTGAGCGTTGGTTTCCACGTCATAGCCATAAACCCACGATTCGTCACCAGTTATGACCCTCTGGAGCAAATTTGGTTCGTCGCGGACAGAGTTTAACATCTCATTAGCAATGTTCATGCGTTGCTGTTTTTGGTCGCAATTGAGCAATTTTGGTACGAATTTCGTAGCGACCCGTCTCATGCCCAAATCGTTGATAAAAATCGAATGGCACGAGCCAATCGATATGTTTAGGTCCTCAGCAACTTCTCTAACGGTGATTCGACGATTGCCCAATACCATTTTCTCCACTTCATTAATTTTTTCGTCTGTTGTTGAAGTGCTCGGGCGTCCGGCACGCTCTTCGTCGTTCACATCTTCTCGGCCTTCTAAAAACATTTTGTACCACCGATAAACGTTGCTTCGGTCCGAGGTAGCTTCTCCGTATGCCACAGTCAACATTCGGAATGCATCCGCGCACTTAATTTCGTTTTTCACACAAAATTTGATACACGTTCTTTGATCCATTTATTTGAATAAGTAAAAATCGAAGACGATTGAAAACACGTGCAAGTAAAGCAGCTATCACCAATTAAGTGAACATTCAAAATGGCCGAGCTTGTCGGCATAAGTGACAGACATGAGTACCAACATAACGCCACATAAAAATCGAAATTCGAATATACGTAGCCCGCGAAAATTCAAAATTCGTGATACTTTTTGAACACACCTCGTATATTTTTCAAAAGAACAAAAATCGTTTTCCTTATAAAAATGTTTTAAAGATCATACAATTAATGTTCGGCAATTTTTCGCATTTATAGCTGGGTATGCTTCGATACTTGTATTATCGAAAGTATGAAGTTAGTCGTTTCTAATAATTAATGTTCATTCGTTTCGAAATAAACATTTTTTTTTCGATTTCAAATTATACTATTAATGTTTTGGTCATATAGCATTCCGCAATTTGGATAATCAAAATTTTAACCCAAAAATATATGTATATAAGCGCGATCACGAAGAATTTCTCTATTAAGACTATTCATTTCAATTATCTACTAATGCACATTAAATATTGGTTTGCTTCTTTCGTAGACTGATTTTGTCGCGTGTTTTTGTAACGTATAACTAACGCTAAACAAGTCTCTAATTTTCCTACATACTAACTAACGATTCCTTCGATACAATATAAATTTCTAACCAAGGTATTCTACTTAAAGTAATAGTATCTCTTGTTTTCTACAGTTTGATAATCTGTGTGTATTAAATGGAAATTTTCCCTCTTTTTTGTTTTTTTAGCACTCATCTACATCAACTATAAAAACAAATTAATAAAATCGTGTGCCAGTCTACATGCGTTTCGTCTACATGCGTTTCGTCTAAAAGCAACCAAAATAAGGAGAATTCAAACACAAAAAGTGTTTCTGATAAATGTCATCTCTCGTATGAATTGGACGTAAATGTTCTACCTTTTAATGTCTTTAATTTATAGTTATGCCTAAAATCAACGAAAGTACGATTTTCCGTCGTTTTTTTTTTTTTGATTATCTAGATAGCATTCTGTCATATAAAATTAATTAACCTCTATAATCTAAGGTTTCAAATGAATTTGGTATGCATTTATTCATATGATTAATAACTGACCGGTGAAAAATTTTCTTACGACCATTTTATATTTGGAATAACTTCATGCTTTCTTTCGAGTAGATAAAAATGGTTTCTTACTTTATGTATAGTTATGTTTAAACAATAAATTAATATTTTGCTTGTAATAAGAGTTTAAATGCGTCGATGTGCGACATCAACAGGCGATAGCGTAAATACACGCCTAAACTTACGATGTTAAAACTATTCCTGTCAGCAAATATAATCTACTTTATTTCGTTTTTTTTTTTCTTATCCGACAGTTGAAATGGTTCTTTTTCTAAGGGCATTCAGTCGGAATTTTCGCGCATTTTTTTTTTTTTGTTTCACAGGACATTCATCTGCATTCGTTTCACACTTGTTTACGAGAGCGCATTTAGGAAGCCATTTAGCCAGTTGCTCTTCGAAAAATTGTTCTAGACAACGGGCATGCGCATATGTTTTGGAATCCTCCGGATAATATAAGCATACAGTTTTGGACAACAATCGAACGTCAGCTACAAATGTGGCAATGTCTTTGTAGTGATTCGGACTTGATGGATCCAAACGAGTTCGAATAACATCTAGCGACATAGATTGACAAACTACTTCATAATATGCAGGGTTTGTTGCAGGTTTTGGCTCTCTAAATGGTAAACTTTGTTCGTATTGGCAATATAATTTTAAACATATCCTCTGTCTAATCTTTAATTCATTTGCGCCAGGTTCTCCTGCACTATGTCTTTCACATTCAGCTGAACTTGCCAGTTCCGCTAAATTAACACCTGACAAATCTTGCCGCGTTTCACTTTCATCTGGTAAGGAACCTATAGCTGGTATGTGACAATTGTGGTGAAATACTTTTGGATATTCATCGCAACACATCAATTCACCACCATCCAAACCAACTGAACACCAATCTTCATTTGGATCGTCTTTCTGGTCAGCTTTCTCTTCAGCCACATTCGCAATAGCTGCTGAACTTTGGACTTGTGGCGATGTCGTCTTATTCCTACCTTCCGGAAGAACTTGTACTCCGTTCGAATCTAATTTCGCACTAACCTGATCCGATGTTTGATCCACGACCGTACTGACAACGAAAGATGATCCATTCATCTAGGTCGATATTGTCCTGACCTTGACCGTATGCTTCTATATTTGTTGAAAAGCCTTTTTGGCAGCAACACTTTCGCCGTCTCGCTTCCTTTCCTTCGGTGTTCTTTCGGCGGATCCACTTCATGGGATTTTCTTTCTATAGATATTTTCGGCACAAACGAGAGCGAATACCGGAATCTGCCGCAACCAACAATTAGCAGTTGCTATTTTTGATTGCTTTCGATATTTCGCATCTAAGCCATAATTCAATCACTAACCTAATTTACATATGTAAAATTAATTAAAGAAACAACAGTGTAATTTAATTTTATCTTTTTCACTTATAAATACTAAAAATCAAAAATGCATTAGCTGATTCCACGACAATGGACACGATTAGCAGACGACAGCCACGAAAAATGAAGCCGACATGTGGCTGTCAAAAATTCCGGTTGTCACCTCGGACAAAACATCTGTGTGTGGAATGGCACGCCATATGGCGGCAATGTACCTCTCCCGATGTCGCCAGTGGCATAGTTTTCTCGATGGCCACGGTGGAGGGGCTTTTCCAGATGGCTATGTCTCGAAATGTGCCGGGGTTGGATTAATTCTATATTTCGAATATTTATATCCACGGATCTAAATATTTGGACAGAAAAAAAAATATTTTCTGCACAACGATATCCGCACGACAGATGAAGTCCGCTGGCACTTCGAGGACATATCCATCTGGCAGGTTACAAGGGTTCGGGATCGGAATCACTTCGATTCCTGGGCGTAGGCGTCACATTACAGGCCAATCTCGGCGAAATCTACCATCTACCCCTTGTAAGTGGGCAAAAAACATTCTAAACGCTACTTTATGTTTGCTAATTTATGAGTTTAAGTTTTTCGCGACTAAGGAAATGACATTGGTTGTCAGCTACCCCTTTTGCAAACAAATATTTTCAGATCTATTGTTTGCAATAATCAAATCTGAAAACATAAGAAGTACAATGTAGGTAATACAGGTTCATCGTATTGGCACAGGTAGCTCAGCTCTCGAAATTAAGATTATCTGGCTATGATCTTAAGTGGTTCAGTTGTTCGTATAACCGGCAAATAATTATTAACGTATCTATTACCAACCCAAGTTGGGTAGACATAACTACGCTCGTGTCAGAAGGGTTTTGTATATGCAGACAAACCGAGTATGGAATGATTTAATTTAAGAAAAACTTTAATGAAATCACAACAAATACAGGTATATTTTTCCTTCAAAAGAAAAAACATTATTACTCCATTTTAATTGGCCAAAATTTTGTTGCAATATTGTTAAAATCATTGACTAAGCCAAATCTTAAATGTCTTTTTGTTCAATTATATATTTGGAGAAAATACAATTAAAAGTGTAATGTCTGATTTGATGGAAAGCACATGTAGCAAAAAAACCGTGTTTGATTATTGTAATCGGAGAAAATTTAAATGGCAATAACTTCTGTACATTCTACTAAAACTCAGAGTATAAGGACCTTTTAAAGGGCATCTAAGTCTCGTGCGTTTCCCCCTCTCCTGCCTCCCTCGATACCGATAAGGAAATTTTAAGAACTGTTTTGAAAAGATCTCATTGAGACCTTTTATATGATACCCCACTTGACTTCTTTTGAGGTTCACTCCCTCTATATGGGGGAACCCCCTTAAACGTCTTTGAAATTTTTTTAACCCAAAAACTTTCTAGAAGTCACCCTTTCCACTAAGTTTCATGGCTGTAGCTTCTATAGTTTCGGAGAAAAGCTGCTGTGACATACAGATAGACAGACGGATGGACGGACACAGGTACCGATTTCAATACAAAATTTTGGTACGTTTTGCCACCCCTGGATCCCCTGATACATAAAAAGCCGTTTTTCTTTCAGATTCTTATAGTTCTAATTAAGACCTTTCATTTGATACCCAACTCGACTACCTTTGATCAAAAAAATGTTTAAGGGCTACTTCGCTATTCGGGGGGAACCCCACTTAAAAAAAATTTAAATTTTTGGTAAGACCTAAACTTTTGAGAGACTATCATTTCTGAACTTTTCACAAAGTTTGAGCATTATAGCTTTTATAGTTTCTGAGGAAACTTGCTGTGACGCACGGACAGACAGACAGACGACAGACGGACAGACAGGTCGCGAAACTAGTAGGTCTTTGTAAAAAAATTTTTTACCAAGACCTGAAAATCGACGATAAGTATATGCTCAGTGAACAATTAATAGAAAAGATGAATAAATCAAATGTTCGGTGCAAAGGCACAATAATATTTGAAACAAGAGATGTCGGAGTTCCTAAACTATAAAATCTCGAAAAAAATAACTAATTTTAGTATTTCGAAAGCCAATCTTTGCTGTAATTATTGAATTATTGAAAAAAAGACAAGTTTATTTAAAGAAGAATAGATATTGTACGCTTTTGAATTCGAGTGATTACGAGGTGCGGACAAGCGAAGTAGTGGCCGTTACCTTTTTTTCTTTTATTTGAATTTAACAGTAAAGAAGAAAAAAAACAAAAAATAATTTTTTCATCACCACGATGGTCTGTCGATTAAAATTACATTATAATTTTTTTTACAATAATACAGGGTGCGGCAGCATAACTTCCTTTTTTGAAATGCCCGCCCTTAAAGTGCTAACTGTTATAGCGCGGCGCTAGTAGTCTCATTCGAGAGAGGTGATTTTAGAGTTTTGCTCATCCCTTGGTTAGTCGCTATCATGCGTTGGAACAGTGCGGAGCGTGCATAAAAAACAAGTACCGCTAAAAATTTGTTTTGTTGAATTTTGAAAAAAGGAAGTTATGCTGCCGCACCCTGTACTTAAAGAGGGTCATGTGGTCCCTCCTTAGCAATTGTCATGAAATCATAATACTAAGCCTTCCCCACCGCTGCAGGGAGATCCAGAGGGGACGAAAGAACTGGCAGCTCAAGACGTGGTGAACTCAACTATGACCGTGATCACGACTGCTTGCAATGCTTCTATGCCCCGTCGAAACCCCCGGCACGGCAAGCCCCCAGTGTACTGGTGGGCAACTGAAATCGCTGAAAAATGAAGGGAGTGTCAAAAGCTTCGGCGTGAGGCCCAACGGGCACGGAACCGTGACGAGGCAAGCAACCGCGCAGCAGCATATAAATCGGCCAGGAAATGCCTTCGCAAATTGATCATCAACAGCAAAGCTCGCTGCTGGCAAGATCTGGTGGACAATGTGAACAAGGATCCGTGGGGCCTTGGCTACAAGCTAGTTATACGGAAGCTTGGTGCCCTACGGAAACCTTGTATGCATGGTGCGGAAAAGATGGACGAGATAGTGCGGGCACTCTTTCCCGTCCATCCCGTCCGTGTTGACGCTGTCCATGGTGAAACAGCAGTCGAGTGTTCACTCTTCACACAGCCGGAACTGGAAGAGGCAGTTCTTTCGTTGAAAGCGAGCAAGGCTCCAAGTCCAGATGGTGTTCCAGCTGAGGTGTTAGGGCTTGTCTATCACTTGCTGCTCAGAACAATTCAACGCTTGCCTACGGGACGGGGTTTTCCCGGTACGATGGAAGGTGGCGAGGCTCGGTCTGATCAGCAAGGGGAAGGGAAATCCCGAATCGCCGTCTGCATACCGCCCGTTATGCATGCTTGACACGGCTGGGAAAGTGCTAGAGAAACTCATCAAGGGAAGGCTCACTGACGCGATTCGTGCTGCTGGGGACCTATCTCCTCGGCAGTACGGCTTTAGAGCAGGACGTTCTACTATCGATGCGATTGCAGAGGTGGTGAACGCGGTCAAAAGGCAGAGGCATATAGTCGTACCTCTCGACGTCAGGAACGCCTTCAACTCCGCTAGATGGATGGATATTCGTTATACGCTGGAAAACCCTTTTCAAGTTCCAGAATATCTAATGCGACTTTTGAGGAACTATTTAAAGGACCGAAGCCTGCTCTACGATACGACACAGGGCCAACGAAGGATGGAAATTACATCGGGTGTTGCCCAGGGATCTATCCCTGGTCCGGACCTGTGGAAAGTGTCTTACGACGGGCTACTAAGACTCGAGATGCCAGATGAGCGCCGCGCTTGGTCGGCGATGCGGATGATGTTGCGGCTCTGGTCGCTGGACGCACCGTTGAACAAACGCAACTTAGGCTAGGTATACTAATGCGCCAAGTGAGAGACTGGATGATTGCTCTCGGGTTCAGTTTAGCACTCGAGAAAACCGAAGTGGTCATCTTGACAAAAAAGAGAAAGATTACACATTGCAATTATCAACCCCAAGACATTCCAACATTTTTTTTTTTTTGACAAAATTTAGGCAATCAATCAATCCGAGATAACACATATAAATAATACAAGTAATGAAACGGTACTTACCGCAGGAGTAGTAGCCAATTTTTGAGGCTTTTGTGCAACTGGCGTCTTAGGTACGAGTTCTATTGAATCCTTTTTACACAGCTCGACTTTTGACCTTGACCTGGCGTTCTTCAAAAATTCTTCAAGCTTTGCTTCAAAGGTTCCATCCTTGTTTATATTTTTACTAGATTCGTCAGTTGCTATTACAGGATCTTGAGTTTTCAAGTTAACAGTTTCTATGGGTTTAATATTGGAAATCTTTTCCACATGAACTAAATTTCCGTTTGCGGTTGCCGTTGATGAAGTACATGCTGGCACGGTTAATGGTGAATCGCGTGGACTCTCCAGAGGAAGGCTCAAGGGACTGGCGACATCATACAAATCATTGTGATCAGATTCCTGTTTGGCAGACATTTCTTCGCTATAAGTTGCGAATCCATCGTTGAAACTATCATCGGAGTCGGAATCTGATTTGCTGTTTATGCTAATAATAATTGGTTTGACTGGTGGTACATCAATAGATTTAATTAATCGTGAATCTTCTAACGTTTTCACTTTTTCAGCAATTTTCCGTTTTGCAGCCAACGCATTATGATGAATCGCTTTGTTTAGAAGTTTGGCAGCAACAATTTTATTCCTACTAACGAATTTACCACTTGAAATAAGATTTTGTGTTTTTAGTTGCAGTACTTCTAAAGATGTTGTAGATCGTTTTCGTTGTCGTTTTACTTCGATCGTAGTTACAGGTGGATCAATTTTATGCTGTTCTGGAAGTTTATCTAATTGTGTTTCCTCTAATTCGACTTTGTCTTCGCGGTGATTATCAAATACTAAATTTTGTACTTCATCTGTTGTAGGTATTGATGCTTCTATTGCCTCGGTAATCAGAATTTCATTCAAATTGTGTTGGCCTTTATTCGAGACATTTTCGAGCGACTCAATCGTTGGGTCGTCTAATTTCAGATTCAATTCTAAGTTCTTTGGTTTCTGGTTAACCTTCTCCGTAGCCACATTATCAGTTTCCGTAATATCTGACAAAGGAGGTTTCTTCGCAGATCGCTGAATATTTTTCATTGGAATTATTTCTATATTGTTAGGTCGCGTTCCGCGGGAAAAAACGTTTTCTTTAACTTGAGTATTAACAGCGGGTGTGTTACGAAATGCGCTGGGTTGTGTTACTTGTGGAGGCTTGTCTTGATGCCCTACTATCAGTATACTGCTGGTATAAACGCGACGATAATCTACATCTTTAGAAAACTGTGTAGGTTTTGGTTGCATTGAATTTGGATAAGTTATCGTAGGAATGACTTTTGTACTATCTTGAATTTTCAGGTGTTCATCGTCACTTGATTTATTTTGTAAGCGTTTCACTGCCTCTTTAAGAATTTCTGCGGTTTTATTCGGTGGACCTTTCGCTATTTCATAAATTACTTTTAAAGGATCTTCTGGATCATTTGTTTCTGGGTTTGAGTCAGGAGGCGGTTCACTTGGTTTACTTGACAGCTTTGCATCCTTAACAACCTTTGGTGAGTTCTTTTGAGCAAGAAGCAAAGCTCGTAGTGCTAACTCTTCTTCATCCGTTAGGTCTTGGGATCCGTTTTCATCGCTAACTATTTGAACTTTTTCATCATCTGATTCATTTACTATACCACTAGTGTTGTAATTCGGTGGCATCAAAAATGCTGCGCTACGTACTGCTATAGGTGAAACTATATTTTTATGCAAGGGTGTCGATCTACGCGGACTAGTTGGAAGCGGGATTTCTTCAATGGGGTGGATAGGTGTCCAATAGCACTGTGACTCAACAAATTCTGGACATGAGGAATTATCACTTTCCACTAATTCCATATCAACAGGTCTTGACCCATCTTCCATACTTCGAGGTGATGGAATAGGACTGATTTCCATGTCCATGAACTCTTTTGGAGATGGAATATCAGCTTCTAAGGATGGCATAGGCTGCAGAAAATCTGTTGGTGAATAAGGTGTCTTTTGTTCGATTTCCTTGCGTTGCTTCCTCTGTCGATTTTTTCGAAGGAATGCTGATTTCAACGCAATTAACCGCAGCTTTTGAATTTCCAGCGATTCAGAGTCATCACTCTCCACTTGCTTGTCGGACTTCTCATTAACTATAATAACTTCATCATCACTTTCATTAATTTTAGGCAAAGTACTCGAAGTTGGTTTTGGAGGGTGGTCTGTGCTTTCGACTTTTACCTCAACAGGCTCATAGCGCACAGCTTTTCGCAATTTAGTTCGATCCAATGCACAAACTTCCTCATCTGAGCTAGCATTTTGATCAAGACGAGCCTTTTTTCTCCTTTTCGTCCTTTGCTTCTTATGAGTCGACTTATTTCTTTTTGCTTTCTCATATTTACGTTTTCTCGCACTATGATAGTTCCGAGGCGGATATAGTGGGACATCAGGAGAACTGTAGATGTGTTTTCGAGGAATGGATGGCGGTGGAGGAGCGAAGAGAGCAGGACTATGAGGTTTGTAGCGTTCAACATTACTAATCGGTAGTAGTAGTCTTCGTTGCTTTGCGTACGAATTCGGAGAAGATCGTGGGAAATTTCCACTTAAAATTTTATCGATAGCAGGATGTCCGGACTTATAACGATCACTTGGTGCACCTAAATCTTATATGGAAAAAGCTTTTCATTTTGTTGAATATAATGTTATAAATAAATGGAAATAGCCATTGACTGAAATGGGCAACAACCATAAAATATTTAGTAAAGATGATTTAAACAAATGGTCCCTCTCACACTCAAACAACCGCGTATTATCAAAACCAAATTTCAAATCTTCATATATTTTCCGATTAAATTAATCCAGTTTAACAACAGAAGAACTGACTATTATTTAAACGCATGTTCACGATAACAAACTCTAAACATCAAATTACGCTTTCTTTTCAACACATGTCTTCTAATCACCAATTTCCAACTCGTTTCGATAAGATTAGCTGACTAAGTTTTTCTAAAGCTGCGACTCTCATCAGAACTTCTACTTCGCACGACAAAAGACCTTGGTCATTGTCATCGAAAAAAAATCAAACCCACGTCAGACTTACCGTAGCTTTTATAATATCCAGATATATTGGCAAGTTTTTCTAGTTCAGAATTTCTAGCTTCTAACTCTGCGATTCGTTTTCGCATTGACAACTCTTCATCCGATGAAATAATATCATCAAAATCGTCAACAATTTCACCTTCTTCGCGATTTCCACCATTGTTGCTATACTCAAATTGTGCCATATTTTCCCTTGGATATTGCGATGAATCTGCTGATATTCCCATTTTGGGAGTACTATGATGAAATTGTGTGTAACCCACAATGATTTAATGTTCCTCCGGAGGCTAACGGAGCCTCCAAGAAGATAATATCCGCGATTGAAAAGAAATGGACCTTGCCAGAAAATTCACTGAAAGGAGAATGTCAAATCAGTTGACGTAATTGACGAATCGAATGTCATGTACGAATTTCGAATTTCTTGGTGCGTGGATATTCTAAGTAAGAATTAGACGAACTCAACACGATTATGTTTAACACGTTGCCAGCCGGATTCACTTAAGGTGACTTCAAATGACCAGGTGTTTTAGTCAATTGTTTCAAACTTTACTTTACTGGCGGGTAAAAATTTTAAGATGTAACCAAAACTGACGATAGATACAAGCCATATGGTAGCAATTTGCATATGCACTAGTCGGCCTACTATGGACAAGCTTCCGGTAGCTGTCACCCAACTGCGGCATTAGCAAATGCTTATATTTCGTCATATATACTATTTTCCGAATAAAAAACGTGCCGAACGCATTCCGTGCATGCTATAAATTCACCTTGTATAGCTCATTGTGCTCCTAAACTTTCCAAGACGAGCAAATGAAGCACACGTTTTGCACCTTCGACTGATAGCTCAGCGTTAAGATGTAAACAAACTTATAAATTCACTTTGGAAGGCGATAAAAACTAAACGGGTATAAGAACTGAAATAATTTTCACTTCACTAGGAGCGCTATTGTGTTCTCCGCGGATCATCTGGATTTCACTGTAGAAATCCGTCTCTAAACCGTACAAAACCTCGAATTTTTGTTGGCACCTCCACAATTCTTCATATAACGCCATGTAAGTTAGCCAGCAAAGTCGGCCTACTAATGGTCATGTGTGTGGTAGTAAGCGCTGCTGCCATATGGCTTGTATCTATCGTCAGTTTTGAATGTAACGAAAAAGGAGAACCGTTTACACTCCGAGCGGACAGAAACACAATATTCGCGCGACAATCTGTTCTAAGTAGAAGTTTCATCATGCTGCCAGGGCCGACCTTAACCATATTGGCGCCACAGGTGAGTCGCCCATTTGGCGCCCCTTCATTATTCATATTGGAGCTAAAAAGAAACTATTTGGAAAATGACAATGCCTTTCATTGAATTTTTTAAAGAAACGCAGCATTAATTATTATTATTATGTAGCTATTGTCTTGAAACAATGTAGGCATTTTTATTGTCTGTTAGTTAGCCAGTAAACATTTAATGACGAAAACTGACGCTTTATTCTTCTTACTTTATTGTTACCAAACTCCCTTATACGTGTCGCGGAATCTAAGTTTTCTGGAATTTCATTTTCTATGGATAGTGACACCAAACTGGTTAATCTCATTCGAGACAAATTAGTTCACAAGCAAGTTTTTATTAATTTTAGTTTGGAGAAACTACGTTCGCCACTTGTAACAGTTACTGGAATTGTTGACAGAATACGTAATGCTATCCAGGTATGGGGATATAATTCTTGAAGATTGTGCTTTTAATAAAGTTTAAAGCTTCGATAGGTATTGCCTGACTGTTTTCAAGAAAGTGTTGCAGACTTAAAATTTCATCACAAAATAAATTTCCATCAACATCTGATTTAAAGCTAACTGTTAATTTTTGGTAATAGAAAAATCTTGTATCTGTTGAAATCTTTCCTTCGTAGATGTAAGTACGGTGCCCAAAAGAGTGTTAAAAATCTCGGCTTCAATTTTTGTCGTGGTTAGTTATTGGTTCATCAACAGTCTCTTCACCCGATCTGAAAATTTATTGACTCGAAAAAGAAAATGCTCTGAGTGGTTTCCCTTATTAAAAATCAAGGTTGCGTTATCGGAGTCGAAAAATCCAGACCCTGTAGAAAAGAAATCATCTAAGAAGAAATTCAAAACGCTCAAATATTTGTTGTTCCCCATTTAATTTTTAGTCAACGACTAAATTTTTTTCACAACGAAAAAGCCTTTTATCATAATCTCATGATAACAATTTATTAAATCTTACCTTACGTAATGTATTAAGCCTGAAAGTAACAAAAAAAGCATTTTATCAAATGTTATCTAAGCGACTAATAAGAGAATATTATCCTTGCAAAGTGATTCAAGTAAACAGTAAATATTCTTGAACCATAAAAATAAAAAAATAAAAATTATATACGTCATAATTTTCATATAATTACAAATCTAATCTCACGGACCTGTGCAAGAAAATTATTTCTTTCAATTCATTCTCATAGGGCTCTTACAATTTCCCTTCAATAATACCAATTGTAATGGTTTTACGTCTACGTGCGAACGCGGAACCGACCTCTCATCGGTTCTAGACGTTAAGTCTGAGTAGTGCCAACGGACGGTACCAACCGGTCAACCAATCAGTGCACCATAACCCATACACGCGGTGGCTGCTTGTCGGCCAGCTAGATCGGAGAGGATTTCGGTCGCGGGTCTCCGAATGGATTACGCTCACTTACAATATTCAGCCACCTATACATGCCCGTTTTCAAACGCGTTACAAAACAAAACCATACGGAGAGGAAACCTACTTTACGTTACTCCGTATTTCTTCCTATAACCAGTCAAAAGACAAAGATCTAATCTTTACTTCGCGTTCCCGAATTTCCGACGCGGTACCGAAAAATACACTACGTTAACGTGATCCTGAAAAAAGCTACGCTAAAGAAAAATCAAAATCAACTAAGGTACCGCGTACCGCGTGCAACGCGAAACCGACCTCAGCGGATTTTCTCAAACCCTACCCTCGCGACGGCATACCTACCCCGCACCTCATTTCCCGCTGAAAAGAAGAACCACTGGAAAGGAAAGTCGTGTTTTTCGTTAGCAATTCATGTTGGTATATAAATGTTTATTTATAAATATAAATATTATATTAAGAATTCTAAATGATTAATGTAGTTTATTTTAAATTTATGATTTTTATATACAACTTGTACTGATTTGTTGCATTTATTTTATTTATGTAATACCTTTAAGTTTAATTTTATTGAAGATTCTTATTGTGAGTGAAGTGATTTTTGTAGGACGTAAAAAGACGAAAGCTCAAAATTAAAAATGTTTAATCAGAAAAAAGAAACAATTGTTAAAGCATATTGAAATGTTCATAGTGACAATAGGAACTTAATTATTTATTAATTTTTATATAATTGCCTATTGTTTTTTTTTCAAAATTATCAAAGAGCAGTTTGGCCGTTTAGATAGTCGAGAAGATTAATTTAATTATGTTGGATAGATTTTTCAGACCTATTTTGCTTTCTACATTAATTAATCAGGCCGATTTGTTTCCAAAGTACAATCGGGTTGAGATCCGTATGTTTTCATTCAAATGATTACAACGGTGTGGGAAGCAAATGGGAAGGATTTACTATACTAAATGGAAGGTATATTTCGGGAAGGTTCCTTGAAGTTAATATTTGAAGTTTTTAGTTAATTAGATTTTATTAATTTACAACAAAGTGTAAATATTCATTTCAAATGAGTATTTATAATTCAAATGTTTGATTTGATTTATTTTATAGTTTAATAAACTGAATACGTTATGACAGACTGGAAAAGATATCACAAGGAGTGAAAGGTGCCAGGGGAAAGATTTAGTAAATTAATTTATAGTTTAAAATATTTACTGGATATTTCATGGGTTATTTTTGTTTTACGTAATTGAATGTAAGAAATAAATAATTCACTTACACTCATGACAAAATATTAAGAAAACTTTTCTTGCTTCGTGCAATTAGTTACAACCTTTATAAATGCGAATCAACGCTTCCTTAACTTATAAATATATGAAAAAATTGATAAAAAAAATTAAATTAATTTTTCTTCTCCTGACTTTACTCGCTTGTTCAACTTTTAACGCAAAATTTTAAATGTTTGCGTTTCCTATTTCATTGTTTTTGTAAAAAGTACATTGATTTCGTATTAATAATCAAACAAAGTACAAAAAAATAATTTCTTTCAACAGGGAGTTGAACATAGCAACATTGTGAATTTCGGTTTTCATATATCTATTACATTAGCAAAAATGAGTTTACTCTTAAAAAAGAAAATTATTGCATTTTTGTGTGTGTTTTTTGTTTATTTGTGTTATTCTTATATTTAATACTATTGGATATTTTTTCGATTTTCATATCGATTCCATTCGTAATGTTTTAGAAACATTTTTCTTAATTAGGTTCATTATTGAATAATGTCATTTCGAATAATTTTAGTCTATTAAAAATATTTCCGTAATAAAAATACGATTAAGTGTTGCTTTGTAAATATATATACTCGTATGTATACTTCATACTTCGCATGATTGTTTGGGTTTTTGTAAAGAGATCGGAATCTTAGACATGTCCAAGAAATTTAGAAATTTGTGCCATGTACGACGTGTTTGAAATTTTCTTTGTGCGAAATGTGCTTTTGTTGCAATATTTTGAGAGAAAATAGGAAATAAGTTTCCTTGTAATGAATGACTTCTTGCAACCTCATTCTCACAAAGATAAATGCAAAATACAGCTTAGGCTTTATATTAATAGATTGAAAGTAAGTTTGAGGTTAGAGTAGAGGAAGGAGCACCAACTGACCACAAAGTGGGAAATCTATCGTGTCGCATACTTACTTCACTTCTTCCGTTTCCATAAGTGTAATACTGGGCTCGGCTATTGATATTGGCAGCAGAGGATTCTCAAGGATTTCATCTTTAACGATTTTTATGCAATTTGTGCGCTTTTCCCGAGCATCCTCGTTTTCAGTGTTTTCGCCACCACTACTGTTCTGATTGGTTGGAATTGTATTTTCTATAATGGTTACGCTGATGAGTTTTCCATCTGGGTGAAAAGTTGTGGAATATCTCCTGCAGCGGCTGCTGTAATTAAGTAATTGAGTGGATGTTGCTGCTGGTGCTGCTGCTACAAACTGAACAATAGCCCGTTGCCCATCGGTGCCGGTGGCGTAGCACATAATAAACGGCACCATTCGTAGCACACACAGCCCGTTCCTTTTTTGTTTTGCACTCAAGTTTCCAACGCTGTTTCGAGAGGGTTGAAACAGTTTTCGGGACGAATCGACCGTGGAGCAAGTTCTGAGTACTGAACACGAGCAGCTGTTAGCGCTACAAAATCTAAATATTACACAAATCTCCGAAAATTTAAAGAAAACTTCGTGATTATACATACATGCAACCACTTCGTATTTGTGCACCGTTTGTTCTGTTTAATCGTTCGCTGTCGGCCAAAACTCCTTAAAACTGCTTATGCGTGGCGGCCACTACCTCCACACTTCAATTCACTGCCATGTGGCTGTCAATCTCTGTTGGCATCCCACGACAAAATAGACGTGGGATGTGCACTGGTCGCAACCAACGTAAAATGACAAGCCACCTAGCAGCAAAGTGTGTTGGTAGTGGTCACCAGCGGCGTCGCATGATTCATTACACAATCAATTTCAATTCGTGAAATAAAAAGCATATAAATATTAAATATAGTACACAAAACAACACGAAAAGAACGTAACAAACGAAAAAAACACGATAAAATTTAAAATCCAGTCAAATATAAAACAACCCTTTTTCCTGACTTATTTATTAGATAGAATTATTAAAATAAAGTAGTAGGGATATTTATATAAAAAGGATATCAATAACTTTAAGCAATTTATTAATTATATCCTAATTAACTTAAGGACTATTTGTTAATCCGAATTATTTGTTTTATTTATTCTTATGATGAGTTAAAATTAACAAATGCCATTGATTCAAGCAAGCTTATTTAAATCAACACGGAATTGGGAATTTAAAAGAATAAACTTCCCATTGATGAGTTACTTTACCCAACATTAACTTTGGCTTTTGATTCAACAAGAAAATAACAAAGAAACAATTCATTTCTGTGGGGAAAATTTTAATTACTTGTTAAATTTTATTTATTTTCCTCTCCAAACAATTAGTATCTAAACATAAAACTTATTAATTGCATTCAAAACCCACAAATGACTCTTTTGTATTTTTTATTGCGAAATTTTTGTAATTTCGGATTCGGGAATATCTAAAGATTATAACAATTACAAACTTGTGTAAGTTACTTTATTTTTTTTAAGAACGATAGTGTTTAATGAATATGGGAGAATTACAAGCAATCGATTGAGAAGAAAATAAAACATAACAAAGAACCCGTATACAAGTAGAGGTCTAATATTTTTTGAAAATCAATATGAGGGTACTTTGGATAATTTTTAGTAGTTGATAGGATTGTCTGTAATAGTTCTAGTTGTTAAGGAATTGGTTAAGTGGAAGGCGTCAAATAGAATGGAAATAGAAAATGAAGAGAATTAAAAGCAGAATTTTTCAACGTTAAGCATCTTAAAATTTATTTATTTACTTAAAAGAAGAAAAAGGAATTAAACTTTATAATGAATTGCTGAATTGATCCACGTCTTTCCTTTCCAGCAAAACCGTTCCCTTTCAGCAGGATAATGTCGGCAAAAGGTAAGTAGGGTTCCAGTAATCCGCGAATGGTCGGTTTCACGTTGCGGTCGGTACGCAGTGCCATAGATTGAGTTTGCGTTTTTCCTTAGAGTAGATTTTTTTCGGTTTTATTTCGAGCAGTTTATTTCGGGTGCTGCGTTGGCAATATACAGGAGCGCGCATTTTTTTTCAGCGGCTGTCTTGGTTGCTTTGCCGCGGAATGAAGGAACATAATATGAAATAGAGTCACCGTAAGTTGTTTGATGCGTTTTAAATCGGGCATTTAAGCTGGTGGCTGAGTTTCATAACTCAGGCTTAGTCTGCTCGTGTAAGATCCGCGACCGAAGCTCCTCTCCGAACTAGCTAGCTAGCCAGCAGCAACCTCGGATAGACTAAGAGTGTCCGGACTTGTCGACCTGATGGGTACAGTCCATTATCACGTTCCATGACTTCACGTCTAGAACCGATGAGAGGTCAGGAAATCTCGAATGAACGAGCAAAGGAGACGTATGAAAATCATCGCAGGATGGTGCTTTATCGCACCAAAGGCCGAACGAAGACGATAGGAACACTGCTATTGAGATAATTCAACTCAAAAATTGTAGAAAATCATTGTACGAAAATTTGCACGAGTTAATTCCATTTTTTTGGCTAAATTGATTTTTTTCAACTCACTATAAACAGCACAAAATGCGCTTGTACATCAAAACGTTCTGAGTACGCTTATGTTAAAAAATGTCTAATTTTCAAATTGAAATAGCAGATTTGCTGAGAACGTGGTAGAATATCTCTATTACAAAAGATTTTGCAGTGGACTCTGTAATAATTCGCGCTGTCGTTCGCTCCTCCAGCACTGAGTATATCATTTGATGCCTTTTCTTGACTCGTCCACTATTGTTGATGGGTTTGCTTTCACGTATTTTAGTGCTGTATCATTCTTATCTGGTTATTCTGTTTCAAAAGTTTTGTTTTGTGACTTTTTGGCATATGTTGTAGCACTACAGTCCCTTTCGAGCCTTCACTTAGAGATAGTTAGAGTATCTCATTATCATGATTGCAGTGAAGGACTGCAGTGGTGGGCTGCTGTTGTGGCGAAAGAGGATGGTGAGATTCACAGAGATTGGCCTTGTCTGAGGACGCGTGAATCCGCTGGCAGGCTCGCGTTGCGGTGTCATCGGGTGGGTTCTCTTCCCCAGCACAAAGACCCACTACAAAAGAATTTCGCATTCACGAATTACAAAGGGTCGAATGCCGATCGACTGGTATCGAGGCCGAGGTAAAGGCTGAAATTGCTTGTTCAAAGAACAAATTGGGCCTGGAGAAAACAGACGGACTTAAGAGACTTCGTCGTTACCGACGATACTTACGGCCCACAAATAAGAGTGGGGCATCCAGGTGGAAGTGGTGCCCCCCCGCACCCTCCCAACCGGATCAAGGTCCAAATGTAGTCGTGACCATATATTTCCCATTTGAGTGAAAAACTCATACAAACATAATTTGCATGAATTTTTCCATCAAATGAGAAATATAAACGTGGCCAATTTATGTTATAGTATTATGCGATGGAATCACATAATACTGTACCATAAAAGGGCACTTGATCGGAAGGCCACTCTACCCGGGCAAGAGCCCCTATAAAATAAAAGAAGGGAAGAGCGCACCTGATGGCTAGCTCATTTGAGTGGAGGGCCGGCCATCGTTGCGGTTCCCATATCCGGTCAGGTTGGGTGATAAATGGGAAGACCGAGTTTTATTTCTCTACCAATTCAACATTTTTTTATTTATCTTTTACCTTCAAAAAAATATTAAATTCGATTATAAAATTTAAAGGAAACCTATTTAAAAGCAATTTTTTTTATTTGATAATTAAATATAACTCTAGCTTCCAAATTTCTTCCTCCTTTTCATGTTTAAATTTTTTTACTTTTATCCATTACAAAATTCGTATTATTTCTTGAGGCCAAAAAGTTATCCATGTATTTTCACGAAAACAATTTACGTTACAATCTGATTTTTCTTTATGGTATTACGATTTAAACAGAAATTTTCCCCTTTTTTTATATTAAATAAATTTATTATTATATAATTTCTATCTACTCAAACAAACCAATTATAAATATTTCTTAAAATTTTTAAAATGTAAGAAATGTATAAAAAGTTGTTGTCGCGCGAGTTCTCCAACTTCTTTTTCCGGCGTGCTTGTGGATTCGCGATCTCCAGCGGACTCCTCGAATCGATGTCTTACGATCCACTCTTCACGTCTAGAATTGCCGTGGCGTCCGCGCTGGTGCACAATCTCGAGCAGACTTCTGTCTTTTCTGTCCGTCGTCCAGTTCTCCGTGTCGCAACAGTACATTTCCAAACTTCTAGCTCAGACATGTTAGATTGCATTGGCCAATGCAATACTTGGATGTGATGCACGAAATCAGTGCTACCATGTCCGAAATTAATTTGCAATTTTGAATTTTAAAAATTAACAGAAGAAAAAAAATGAAAAAGATTTTACGTTTAAATTTAATATAGAAGAAAATCATATAAAATTTACTTTCAATAAGAATAATAAAAATATTTTATAATTTAAAACCATGAATAGAAGTAATTGAATTTTTCCAAATCTGCTATTAAAATTTCGGATAAATGCTATATGCTTGTGTGACTGCTCGATTACTACATGATGGAATGTGTCGGCACCCCACAAGGTGATATGGTCAGTATCAAGCTTTGGCCGTGTATCCTTACACCCAGCTGCGATACGTTCTGATTTTTAAACCAGCACGTGTCATAACTGAACGGGCTTATAGTCCGTCCGAAGAATCACTCGAACTAAATCTTGTTGCCGTAAACGACAGCCGAACTAGAGACCTCCGGATTATGCGATAACCACTACATCACGCGAACTACTTTTGGCATATACTCCTTAGTTAATTATTCAAGGGAGAGCACTTGCAGCTCGAGTCATTCATACTCTTTCCTGACGCTTTCCAGTTCATAAATGCTTCCCACTATTTGTAAGTTTCGTCCGCCATCATCAGCATTTTCTAACTCCAGTTTCGCCTTTAATACTTTTTCTTTGATTGATCAACTGGTTAATATTTTTCTTGCCAGGTTGCCCAACGATCGAAAGCCATCAAACTCCTGTAATAATTTTTTTCCTTAAAATCCGTGTAGGACACGGTCGCCGGTATCAGCAAGCTATAAACAAGACCGAGCTCAGCTGACTAGCTTCGCTTAACGACCGCGTACGCGTGCTTGACAACTAGCTATTTGCAGGATCATATGAGGCGGGTTCTTGTCGAGCCACGAGGCTACACTGCAAAAAAATTGTCACGCGTACTCTACTCTACGAGACGTACCGATCAATTTTTATTATATTTAGAAATGTTCTATTATGTGTCATTTAAGCTACTCTACAGTAATTCAAAGTTTTCTGTCTCGTTAAAGTTAGCGGACACGGAGGCTTGAGACCAACGCAAAAATTGTACAAAAAGCAACCGTTACTTTCTCCGAAGAAGGTCGTTGCATTACAAGGGGAATGTCAAACCTAAAGATGTTAAAGTGGCTGAAATGAACCACTCATCTTTGCCTAAAGGATGGAAACTTGACGGATGTATGTAGTAATCGAGCAGTCACACAAGCAAACTGCTCGAAAACCTTTCTAACTCCTATCCGAAATTTAATTGCAGATTTAGAAAAAATATTTAATTACTTTCATTCATAATCATAGTTTATAAAATAGTTTTTTTTCTTATTATTATTATTAAATGTAATTTTATATCAATTTTCCTTTATATTAAATGTAAACGTTTCCCTTTAATTATATTCTTTATGAGATTTAACTTTTATTACTATTTAAAATCTTTTTCATTTTTCTTTACTTCAGTTAATTTTTCTTGAAAAATTTTAAAACTGGCAATTAAAATTTCGGACATGGGAACACTGATTTAGTGCATCCCAATGGCATTTCATAATCGAATGCTATTGAACTCAGCTGATTCGATTTACAGTTGCGACACGGACAGGGAGAAAGACAATTTTTGGACGGATCGGGGAGTCGACTTACAGCCGCTACCCGAGAAAGAGGTGTAAGCTCACGGCCGTGGTGCAAAATACGTTCGGTATGAAAAGTGTTGGTAAAAGTGCCGTCTAAATCATTTAATGACCGGGTAGTAAATTCAAAAGTTTAAATTAAAATAATTTCCAACCATTCACTCTTTTAACTCCAATACATTACCATCCCCCTGCGGAATAGTGATCCCAAGGGGAATTATATTTGCTTAGGACGGGAGATCGTGAAGAACCACGGACGAATTCACGAAATTTTGTTCGATGGGACGCTTTTGCAAGTTCATATGTTTTGCGGGCATTTGATTCGGTGCCGTGTGAAGTGGATTACCATCACATCTTAGTGAATATTTGTTGGGAAGTTCTTACGAACGAATTAAAAGTTGAGGTTCCATAAAGGCAACTGCGGTGCAGTGAATCGTACGGTCTCAAGACACAGAAACGACAAACGTTTCCCGAGTCCTTTCCATACAAGTGCGTGTAAATGTTGACTGTCGTGCCGTCAGCATTTATTCGAATTGTTGAATTTGTTCTGTGAACACGGGCAGTGAATTAACAAAACAAATAGAAGAATATCTTAGCATGACGGACTAAGCAGGAAAAATATTGTTGAGAAACAACGCGACCAAGCACGTAATTCAAGTTAAAGAGAAAAACCTGGTGTTTGAATGGTTCGGTACTTGGTTGACAACTTGGTGCAGGTCATTACAAGCAGTGTGATTAGTCAGTAACTGCAGTGTAAAGCGATAAATCAGTTATTGATGATGCATTTAGTGTCTTGATTATTCTTTCCGAGAAGTTCTTGATCGATAAAAGCTTACGCATTTAGGAATTAAGTGTCCGAGTAAAGTGATCTAATCCGCTTATTGGTCAACATGGAACGTATTGCGCAAGCGCGTTATAGGGAGTACAGTGTAGGTCAAAAATATTGCCGGGTTTACGTGTTTGAAAATGTGGTACGAAATCGCGACAAGTTGATACCGCATTTCATGAATCTTAATTCATGCGTCATTGAGGAGAAAGAGAAAATACAAACTTAACTCGCTGATTCAACGAAAAGCGTCCCAGCGCGTTCTTATCGGCCCCAAAGAAAAAAGTATGTACCCAAACCACTTAAATAGACATTCCTATTCATTTTACCCTAGAGTGTGGGGTACTAAGTTGATTTGAAGGGAAATAATTTATTTCAATTTGAACCAATTTGTAGAAAATTTTAAATTAACAACTAGCGCAAGCTGCATACAAACAAAAATCAAATGTAAAGTACAAAGAGGACATTGGAATACGGTTAGCATTGCAAGAACGGTAAACATTGCAAATTATATCTTTTCCAAAGCCTGAAACTTATTTGAGTATTAGTGCATGTGTCGCCTTTCGTGTAGAAGCGTATAGCAGTGTTACCTTTTCAATTTGATGAACGGAGTGCTTGAGAATTTATCTAAAGATAGACAGCGAGTTAAAAAAAGGACAGTTTAGCATCGATTTGGGTCGTCTTGTAGAGCACGCGTTGGCAGTATACGCTGCAAATCACGTGAAACCGTTTAGCTATGATGATTATGTTTGCGGCACATGCTTATATTTAAACTATGTTTTTCCCTTCAATCAACCTCCACTGAGTAGCGCTGCAACTCCGGACCTCCCAACTGAGTGGCTTGACATGACTACTCCGTGCCTCAACCATGCGAATACAAATTAAAAAGGAAATTGATGCGTCATTTATGTTCTTGTTCAGGAGACCTTATTTCTCACCTGATACCCTTAACCGTCCAGGTTTTGCGGAGGCCTCATTCAAGACTGCCGGTGAAGAGCGTGAGCATGCTCGACATTTATTTGAATATCTGTCGATGTGCGGTCAACTAAGTGATTCGGTTACAAATCTAATCACGGTGCCCACGATTGATCATAATCGTGTTTTATTCTTTGCCGCAACAGCTATATTTTATCTGAATTTCGGATTAGTGTGTTTTGAGTCAATGCATTATATATGTATGTATAAAAAGAAGCATAACCTTAGATATTAAAACAAAACAAATAGAATATTCAAGAAAAAAGATACAGACAGGACGGGAACGGACAATTGAAAAATCAGGAAACAAAAAAAATGAAACAAGTTTGTTTTGGAAACGAAAAGACTAGATAAAAACAAATATTTTATATTTTAGATTTATTTTCTTTGCATTTAAGGCGGCTAAGAATTTGCAGACGAAGAAAATATTAATCACTTATTTCATTGATTGGTGTTTTTTTAAACATGAAACTGTTGCGATCATTGCTATCTAAATTAGAATGAATAGCAACAGTTATGGTGAATGGATTGCGCTATCGAGAGATGATTAATGATTTTTTATGGCCGGAATTGGATGGCATTGATCTGGACAACGTTTACTTTCAACAAGACGGCGCTACATGCCACACAAGCAACGAAACCATTGATCTTTTAAGGGAAAAGTTTCCAGACCGTGTTATCTATCGAAGAGGTGATCACAATTGGCCACCGAGATCTTGTGATTTAACACCTTGCGACTTCTTCCTTTGGGGCCACGTGAAAGAGAACAGCCCAGCATCGCCAACAGCCCAGCATCGATTCAAGACCTCAAAGATGGAATTTGTGAGGCTATCGAGGACATAGGGCAGCCACTTTGCGATTTGGTTATGGAAAATTTCATGAAAAAGATATGGTCCTGTAAGCGCGGTCGTGGTGGTCATTTGCCTGATGTTATTTTTCACTATTAACGGCATACCTTCCTCTTTATGATGAAACAAACATCCGATCATTTATATTAAAAAAATGGCATTTTTCTTTTAAAATCAAAATAACACCTCTTATTGGAAAACCCTGTATATAGTGCCACTACACAGACTCGCGACGTAAATGGTGACAATACTTGTGCAGCAATAGTTTAAGTGATAAAAGCATTCTGAGTTTATTTCAATCAAAGATAGTTTTTACTTTCGTGGAAAACTTAATATATAGGCCGCGTAGCTAATATCGACAACAATATGTTCAAATCAAGTCTGGTCGAAAACGAACTGATACCAAGTTAAAGAGATTTGCTTACTCAATGGTTTTTGAAATCGTTAGAATAACAGAAGTGCTTGGTTAGTGGAAAGAATCGGTGATGGGTTTTTCACATCCATCAATTTATTTCTTTGGTAGAGAGCTACTAAATATTTTAGTAGAGTTGGTTGGTTTTTTCTCATTTTTTCCAATTGATTGATAATATGTAATACGAGTAATTCTAATGTGATGAAGATACGATACTGTTTTTTGACAAATTTTTTTGATTACCATATTCTTTAAATTTAGAGTGCCCAGTGGCCCATTAAATTTTTGGTTATTTCTATGTTTTGAAATTGGTTTTATGTTTCCATAGATTTGATAACGATTGATGAAATAAAGCGCATTTGACTCTGGCTTGACTGTGAGAGCTACTTAGTACCAAATGAGGACATGCTAAGATACCAAAAATTCAATAAGCGATCATGATTGAAGCGTACAAACCTTATTTCCTTTTTATTGACCTTGATATTCAGTCTATACCCCTGAAAATTAGTTTCTTGCATATTAATAATAAAACACAATGATTTTCATTTAGAAATTACAAAAAATATCAAATTATATTTCATCAATTAATGAATTCTCTTCCATTATCATTCAAATCAATCTTAGCATCAAATCAACATTATAAAGATGTTAATAGCAATATGTATGGCTTTAACTCTAATCCGATAACTTCTTAATTCTTTTTTTTAAAAAGATTGAGAGGGGGAAAACAAATCAAACATAGCCCTCGTCTATAACAGGCGGGTCGTTATATCGTTATCACTATATTAACAGGTTAAGTTCTTGCTCTCTTATCGATTCATCACTTTTGAGAAGAAAAAATATCTTCGATAATCAAAGATTATATATGCACATAAACGTACACAACTCAAGATTTCAACTTGCAAGTTGTATCCATTCACACATAACGATACACATCAATGCATATATCATGCTAAATACATACTATGAAAGTTTAGCATATACTTTTAATGTAACGGCTAAAAAGAGTCATCGAGAGATAATGTAATCGAATAAAGTAAAAAAAAAAAAATAACACGAAATATGTAGCCACAGCGAAATGTTACTTTCATCAAATGTACGTATGAAAAAGGTAAAATTTAATATGAATGTAAAAATTATCTTAAGGACTAAATCAATTACGATGTATATATGAAATATGCGTATTTAAAGCATTACGGCTTTTTGTTTTGTATTTTTAACGATTACACACAATTCTTTTTTTCGTAAGTCTTAGCAAACCTGGTTTTTTTTTATTTTTTTTTTCTTCTTATATTTCCGTACTTTCATTAATTCTAACAAATTTCGTTAGTCACATTACGTGTCGTTTTATCAAATTTCAAAATTATTCTCGCGTTGCTTATTATTTCTGTTTTCATTTTGAAGAACTTTTTTTCAGTCATTATTATTATAATCAATATAACAAAAATATTTGTATCATAGTTGTATTGTTGTATTATCACTTTCAAACGTTGACTTTTAAGGTTTATATTTTTTGTAGCATTCATAATTTAAGGTAAAAATGGATAAATATTCTTTGTTTCTGTTATTTTACGAAAAACTTTTAAAAATTCAACTCAAATCACGTAAATGAGTGAATAATTGATGTATTTTACAATTCCAAATTTCCTTTATTTTGTTTCAAAGGGATTAAATTTATTTTTATTGTATGCTTTTTTCCAAGACTTAAATATCAACGTAAATTTTTCAAATATCTCATGATCATTTTTTCTTTCAATGAATTTTTTTGCAAAAATATGAAATAAAATGCCACACATTCAAATTCGATTCTTTATAATCACTTCTATCCTTTTTCCATTTTGCTCATTTTCTTCTTTATTAGCTGTCCACATCGTAAGAATACGATGAATATAAACGCATTAAATGGTTTCCTTAAGTTACACAAAAATAAGCATTTATTTTATGATTTTTTTTAAAAACAAAAAAATTAAATTTAAAAATATAATTAATACACTACAAATATATTTATATTATAAAGTATAAATGAAAAAAAAAAAAAAATTATAAACGACATTATTCTAAAACTAATGAGATGAGGGTGGGGAGGATGTTTCTTTTTTCGTGTACATCTATAAAATTAGAAAATAATCTACCGCGCTCATTTAGTTGTTTTTTACTGATCACATTGTTTTTTTTAACATTTGAATTACTGCTATCCCGGGCGGCGGCTTATAGCTTTTATGCTTATATGCTTTGTTTTGTATATAATGTAGGTTTTGTTTTTTGTAAAAACAATTTTTGTTTTTGTTTTTGGTTATATCTTAAATTTGTGTACTAATCCTAGGTCTTGGCAAGTCACCAAAAACTGTATCACCATGCACGCTTCGAGCCAACGCTTGAATACTTGCTGCAATATCCACATTACGAGTTTCTTCGAGCTGCAAGTAGAAAAGAAAATGGGAGAGGATTAGATTTTTAAGGTTCTAAGAAGAATTTTTTTCTATATAATTAAAAAGTTTTTATTGTTGAAATGATCTAAAGAAGGGCTTTTTATAAAGCGTATGATTTTAGACCAGGCTCTTTTTTTCATTAGACAAATGGCGCCTTATGTTATAGTCTTATAATGTTCATTAGAAATAGGACAATTTTTATCATCATTCATATCTATTGGCCAGTACACGGAATTGAAAGAAAACTGACACATGATTTGAAAAGCCGGCATTTGCGCCATTTTTTAAAAAACCGCCTCATGGTTAAAAAATTGGATATTAAAACCGGTACTGAAAAACGGACTCCTGGTGACAGAACCTGGAATGAATATCGGATTAAGATTCATGCATTTTGAGAGCTCCTTTTATGTGTTTATAAATGGTTCTGCAACCTTGTTCGCAGTTACGGCTTCTCCGTACTATTTGTTTTGGGCTTCCATAGTCTTCTCGCCATTTTGTTAGCGTCCTTATTGGATTGGTATGCTTTACTTTTTGATGCTCGCCTGGGTATTCAATGCTCTTCTATTATTTCCAGTTTGGCCATTATATTGAAATTTGCGTAGAAATTGGAGGAAAAGATTCGTAGCAATTGGAGGAAAAGATGTTGTTTTCCTCTATAAAACGATCCAGTTTAATTTTGATCAGTTTGTTTATCATTTTAATTGGAACACTTATTAACGAGATCGGTCTGTAGCTACTGAGCTGGATCCTTGTTGGGTTTCAGCATAGGGGCGATTCTAATCGTCCTGTATACATCAGAGACTTTACATTCGACAACAGCTTTGTTGATAGCCTCGAGGAGGCGTTGAAGGTGATTTGCAGCAAGAATTTTTAACATACTGTAATCAATTGAGTCAACCCCAGATGCCATGGGCTTCCTTTGCTCGTTGAAAATATGATGTATGTCCTCAGATCTAAATAGATGGTTAAGGTTAAACGTCGGTGACAGCTTCCTTGATGATGTTGGTGCTGGGGTGTTGCTTGCTCCTAATGTCCTGAAGGAATCGAAGACTTAGTTTTTTGTACATTTGGTCACTTGAGTTTCTACTTTTGTGATTTTTGATGTTGTTGATAAGGTCCAGTACTGCTTGGTGTTACCGTCGTCGCAGGCGAAAAGAACAGCTTTTTCCCATCCAATATTGAAATTTGTGTTTGGCCATTCTATTGAAATTTGTAGGCTCCAGGACACGAAATAAACCCCCCCCCCCCTTGCAAGATTCCATGACGAAAAGGAAGCTGTTAACAAGGTGAAAATTAAGTCCACAGCGGAAAGACTTAGTGCCACAAATTACCAAAAGCCATAAGTAAATGGGCCATGGCGCCCCACAAGGAGGAGTACTTTCGCCCACACTGTGGGCACTGACTCTAAATAGTATTTTGAAAACCATGCCACTTACTAGAAAAGAGGTTGTGGCGTCCAGCGACGATGTAGCGCTACTATCGTCACTACCCAAAAACGCTTTCTGAACTCATCACAACTTACAAAAGAGTGAATTGACCCTCATTACTAGAAAAGCTCGATTTTGATTTACCAGAAAAAGTTGGAGAAAAAGTATAACCATGCAAAGCATTAGGGAGCCGTCCTAGACAGTAAATTGAAATGGAAATGCAACATTGAAGAAAGATTTAAAAAAATAGTGACTCGTTTCTAAGTACTCTAGAAATTGATATTTACTGTGTAGTTCTCTAAACCCCCCACTAGATCTCAGAATGTCACAAAAGTCTATGGCGAAACGAATTCGAACTACTTTTGGAATAATGAGAAATGCGATGAGGTACACAAAAGGAACGTTTATTGAAGCTAAAATGAAAGATACAATACACGTAAGAAATTATTTATTGATACGGACGAATGCGTCCGGACCCGTCTAGGCCCAGGTAACGAATGTCGAGTTGCTCGTTGTGAAATTCGGATGTGCATTTGCCCGCTGTTGCTGTCCGCATCATTTTTTCGTCAAGTTGTGGCCGCCTCCATCCAATTAAAAACGTTTCGCAGAAAATCTCCCAAAAATATGACATTTTATATTTAGCTCGATTGATTGGCATCAAAATCTTGTGATACCAGAAAAATAAAATTTGTGCCACAAGCTTTCCTGAGGACTACAGGCGTACTTAGGAGCACGTCCTCAGAGTCGTTAAACGTAATGCTTTCATTACCATCAATAGAAAATATCTTAATAAATGCGCTATAAGACTCAAATCAACTCATAACTCGCTCTTATGAAGATACTTAGTTATGTCGAAATACTAGCACTGACCGGATCTAAATATAAGTCCGGCCTTTCATTCGACAAAAGATAATGGTTACAATTTCAAGTAGCATCGGAAGGCCGCAAGAGCTTATAGCAAAAAACTGTGAGCAGCTGTGCACACGTCCGAACTTTTAACATCATCTTCCAAACTGAGACATTTGCGATACAAATGGCAGCAGAACTATCTACAACGGATACTAGGAAAATCTCAATTTTGATAGTCAGGCAGGTATAAAGGAACTGCAAGACTGCACTATAAAGTCAAGTACCGTTCAACGTTGCCAAAAAGCTGCGAATAATTTGGTTGTGAACAATATATTTTGGATATTTACAGTGATTATTTGAAGAGTTGATTTTCAATCGCAAGCATCTTAAGTAATCAAAAATTGATTGATCAATTTTAATATACGATAACATCAACAACAAAAGGCCTTTTCTGGCCACTCGCAACACGGGAGAGCCCAGTAGCGTATGTCCAACTGTTGCAGTGATCTCGGACCTGATTTCAATTGACTTCAAATTCCGGTGAGATTAATTATGGGAACAGAATGTGTACATGATTAACGTGGGTCCCTGTCACGAATAGGCTAAACCCCACGGTCACCATTAGTCGGAGATGGGTTCGAAGCGCGAATCATCGCCCCCAAGTATGGTTCCAGCTTACATTGGGGGAACTTGCAACTTTCATACTGATAGATACGAGATCTAGCTGTATGTGGCTCCATAAGGTCAACGCTAACCTTTGTTTTTAATCGCAACCACCACGATACTCCCCGAAGGGCCGCAACCAATCAGCTAACCATCCCAAGATGGGGGCTGATCAGCTGCCCGTGGTACCTGAGTGTACCACCAGGGTTGAGGTTCGCAGCTATGAGTTGATCTTGTTATCCAACAGTCACATAGCCCCTATGTTTGGGATCAAGTTCTTGACCTAGTATTTTTACTAAGCGATTCGGGTATCCCGGGAACGTCAGTCCCCGTCGATTTCACTGGAATCGAAGACTATAACCCAGCAATAGCAGTTACATTTCTTTGCATTACCAGATCAGTCTCACTCTGGGGGGATTAATTATGGGATCGCTGATACAAAGTCCATCCACTGAGCAATAGAGGGTGCCGTTCTGGGAGTTTGCCGGCGGCAATAGGACGGCGAGCATCGAGCCGCTGAAGGATTAAATCAAGATTGTACGAGGATTGTTGGAATAGTCAAGAGATTATCAGAAAAGAGTTAATGCCTAACCGCCGAAGAAATTGTCAAGGATCGGGATCGACAAAAAAATAACAAAATCAATTCGTGACCGTGAAGAAAAATTTGAGACTGAGAAGACTGAGTTCATGCCACGAATACTTTATTAAAGGTAAAGAATGCATAAATGAATTAGTTTGAGATAATTTTTGTATTTTAGGTGGCCCGGCACGGGCAGAATGTTCTGCCAAAGGGACCAGGCCATTTGAACACCAGCCGCTCCCTGGATTTAAAGAGCATTTCACCGAATGAAATTTTCGCAGCTGCGGTGAATGTTGTGGCCTTGGCTCCAAAGTGTGGAAAGTAACTGGATTATTTTGGCACATGTCGGCATAAAAGGTAATAAACTGGCTAATGACCTTGCAAAAATAGGACCAAGAATCGAGCAAGCATAGGTAGTAAATATACCAAAGCCTCTACACATGGTTATAAGCACCCTGGATGATAGTTTGATGGCCTGAGCCTAAGAAACTACCTCAAAAATTACGTAGATTCTGTAAAGAAGTTACGATAAACGGAAGATAAAATTTCTGTCAACGCTCGTTAGGTATCTACTTTTTGGCGGTGAGAATGTATAGTGGCCACAGCCTCATAGGTGCACACGCATACCAATTAATAAAAGCGACGCGCGATTTATGGTGAAACTGTAGACAGACGGGGAATAAGGGGATCTTAGAGCATATCTAATTTGTATGCCCAGGCTCACTGAAAGCAGCACTTCAAGCACTCTTTCAGCAACCTGAATGAGACCTGAAATTTAGTATCAGGAAAGCGACTTCAGTTCGCAATACGTTTAAAATAAATTAAGAACTCTAAAACAGTCAGTAGAAGTAATGATATTATAGACCCAATTGAGCTATGTAAGTCTAAGGGCGCCAAATTAATTAACTCATGTATATATTTTGAACAACAAGCGTAACTTCTCTGCTAGTATATTTTATGAAATTCCTTATGCACAAGTAAGTAGTTGGAAAGGAAATTATTAGAGGCAGCGTTTCCTATATCAGAGTTTAGCGATAGGATTCTTAACGGTCAATAGGTAGGCGTGTATGAGTATATTACTTTTATTTTAGAGTGGAAATAAGTGAATTCGCGTAGTGCATTTTCGACGAGAGAAGTTAATGACGAGAGTTGATTTCCAGCTGTCACAAAATAATTAAATTTTTGAAAATTTTAATGTTGTGATATTCTTTTTTAGGGAATGGAAGTTTGACGCGTTGTAATGTGAAATGAGAATTGCTGATTGTGAAGATCTGGTTTCTTGTAAGATGACGGTAAAGGAGCTAAAAATGATGAGACAGGCAGATTGGATAGGATGTGATAAAGGATTTTACTGTGTTTATTGGAGAGAGTACTGTACTAAGAAAATGATATGAAAAAATAGAAGAAAAAGCTGAAGATAAAGATTGCCACTGGAGAGACCTGTTGAAAATGTCTCAATGCGTTCGAAGCGGTAAATAAATTAAAATGTTTACAAGCCAGTAAGCAGATAATGTATCAGAACAATTGGTTTTTGAGGTTGATTTTTCAGAAATGAATCGTTCATTAAACTACGTTCACACCAGCCCAAATGATCTAATCCCGCCAACGTAATTTTCAAATCATATCAAAGTATTCACACCAGGTTGGCGATATTTTGTTTGCCATATCTGTCGCATTTTATTTGCCAAAACATGTAAAATAACCAATTTATTTACCCAGATGTGAAATTTCTATGCAAATTTGAGTAATTTTTTAAAAAATTAACAATGTTTCATTGATCGAATTTATTCAATTTTCAACGTTCTATGGACACATAGGGTTGGCATAACATGACAATATGGTTTGCAAGTAAATTAATTCAAATTGCTAGAGGTTTGCGATCATTTACGAATTGTGAATTTGTATGGAAAATTATGTAATTTTGCGATTGATTTGTACACAAATTACCAAACATCCTCAAAGATACATACATAATTTGTTCTGGTGTGAATGTAGGATAAGTTGAAACAGTCAACTCTTACAAGCGATATAAATTGAGAAAATATCTAATGAACTATGAGGAAAATTGATACAAGCAGTTATACATTCCACTGCAGGGCACAGCTGAAGGATTTGTTCATTATCCAGGATTTCATTGATAAATCCAAAATTGCTATCAAATGAATAATTTATGTTACGCGATAATTTGAATTTTCATTTGCACTATTTAGGCTGTGTTTGAGGATAAAATCGAAGAAGGCATTCTTTTTAATCAAACGTTTTTTTCTGCTTTCCTCGGGGCCAGAACTAAGGTAATAGGTCTTTAAGAAAATTATACTTGATTAATTTAGTACTACAGCACTTCAGTGGCGAAATGAAATGGCTGATAAGTACTCAAAGGGTGAATGAGAGTTTTTTAAATAAACAAACAAACGACAAGGAGGATCAGAACACTTTGCCGTAAGTTGACATGTAATCAACACATGCCAGTCTGCATCAAAATTTAACATTGTCTCAAGTGTTGCATGTGCTCAACTTAGATGACAATCTACAACGTAATTCAAATATCTATTGACATACAAAATAAGTATCTTCTGTATGGATTGCCTAGACATTGAATAAATAAAATAGCTGCACTTTATATTCATATAGTGCATGTGCAAGCGCTTAAGACATGTCTGGAAAAATAACTGATTAAATAAAACTAGAATTTTAAAACGTCTGGAACTACGATCTGTAAGTTGGACAGATGTATAAGAATTGTTTGCATTATTTGTTTTAACGTGTACATTCATTCGAATGGATAGAATTAGAATATTGTAAGACATTTTTTTATCAATTGGCATAATTATTTGAATTTATTCAGCTGTTTTATCTATAAATTTACTCTTATCGCATATAAAAATAACTGCATGGGCAAAACCGATAAGTTAACTAATAAACGACTAAGCTATATAGCAACAGACAGCATGGCGTTATCTAAAATTTCTAATCAATGCTCTACTTTTATATGTGCACTTCGTACTCCCTTATGAATGATGATTTTATTGAGCTATTAATAAAAATGATGTTCAATGCTTTTTCCTAACAATTGTTTAAGAAAAAGCTCCTTTCCTCATAATTTATATTTAAACCTCTGGGTGTCTTGTTACAAAAGTAAAGCAAAACAAGTCATATCTCATTTGGTAATTGAATCACGGTAAGAAAACTCGGGAAAAAACAACAAATATGCATGAAAAATATTGTGATATGTTTACATTAAAAATTTATCAGTTTACCCCCCCGAACATTTATGATGATTAGTATACTTTAGTCATATTTTGCAATTGCACTGGAAAACCAATTTCTTTTTTTTTTCAAGTAAACGACTGATATAGCGTTAACGAATTTGATCGATATCTGCAAAATATTTACATTGTCACTGATAAAAATTTAAAAAAAGAAGGGAAAAAAATGAAGCCCAACCATGAACATTGATACGCTAGCTGTTCAAATTTTGCAATGCATACATAGTGGATATTTTTTATTAGTATTATTTTTCAATTTTTTTTCCGTCGATAACAAGTACATGCCATTCGAGAATATACTCGTATGATTGTAAACAGATTGTTTGTTTTATATATGAATTTGTTTATTGGTTTAATTAATATTTGGCGTTTAACAAAATTTTCCACTTCGATTAGAGCTTATTTTATTTTTATTTTTTTTAAATAAAGGCCTAAAGCGATATATTATGTGTGAATGTTCTTTATTCAAAGGGATGGACAATTTTTAGGCTTTTGCTTTTTTTATCTTTTGAAGGTTGAAAGATAGTGGGAGTTTTAATATAAAAAAATGCTTGTATAGGATTATTTTAAATAGTTAAAACAGATTTTGGTGAAATAATATATGAATTTAACTAATTCTTACCTCATCTGTTTCCAGATCGTCGATATCATTAAATCTATTACTGCGAATCACATTTGAAATTGATATTGGCAAGCTTTTCGCCATTATTCCTCCACTGGGCCGACTAGTTGTTCTTTGTGGTATGTGTACACCTTCCAATTCGCCGAGAGCATCTGGAATGGTAAATAATATTAAGGACATTGTTAAAAAAACTATTTATTTATTGATTTTTAAGTGGTCAAAGGGTATAATGAGCCATTAAATACTTAAAATAAATTATATCTGATCTTTAATTTCTTTCTGTCTCAGAAAATTCTGCTTTTGAATGTATATGCTACTTTCTTTTAGAGTTAAGATTCGGAGGGTGTTTATTTTTGATTGAATTTAACAAAAAATAAATCTTCAATTTCCTTCGCAACAAATAACATTCCGGGCTTTAACTATTTGTTCCAAGTATTTTCTGAAAATTTTAGAAAACGATTGTTGGTGACCGCGACTCGATTTCAAGTTCATTTCAAGTTCCCTTCAAGTGGGCACTAATCAAAATTTAGGATTATTTAGAAGGCTTCTTCCATAAAGAAAATCTCTGAATATAAATGGCGAAGGAACAAACTGAGATTATCATGATTTTACGGTAACGTTATAAGCATTGAGTGGAAAAACTATGGTGCATACAGAAGGGCTATAAAATATATAAGAGTACCGCGACGAGTGTTGACTATGACAAGAGATTAGCTGGCGTGTAGTAGGAGAACCAAGAAGCTTATTACATAGTTTCAAACGGAGGCATTCATCAAGAATCATTTCCCCTCACTCTGCAATTGCTATTACTTTAAGACCTGTTTTGAAAAGTTCTTATCAATAGCTTTTCATTTGATACGCATATTGGTTGGCTAACTTTGGAACAAAATTTGCTAAGGCCCACAACCCTATATGGCGAGGCCCTCCCTTAAACACCTAGTATTTTTTTTGCACTGCAACTTTTGACAGGGCACCACTTTGACCTACGTACAAAATTTTATCTCTCTGACTTATGTGGTTGGCGAGAAAACTTGATGTGACACACGGACGGACAGACGTCCAGACAGGTCACAATTTTAGTAGGGTATTGTGAAATTATTTTACAATACCCTAAAAACGACCGAATTTTCGGGCGAGAGGCCATTCATTTTCGCTATATTAATGACTTCGTCGACATATATAATGATTATCATCCCTTCACTTTGCCGTAAATACACGAAGGAGTCACCATTTGTTGGTTAGCTCCCAATCTTTTCAGTTCCATGTCAATCCGTATAAGGCTTTTTTCGTACGACAAATCTTGTGACCGGTGGAGAATTCCGATGGCATTACATTAGCCCTCGACTATTCAGTCGACTTGCATTTCTTCTTTCACTATGTTCTTCAGTATTTTTCGAAACTGGTCAGGAATTTCCATGAATACAGTCCCTTGCAGGTCGCCATTGAGGTAAGTTGTTGCCACGTTGTATTGTCTCACGGGCATACTGTTCTGAACAGTCGTTACGATTATATGAATGGCGCTAGGTACCTGGCTCCTCTATCGGATAAATCTCACCTCACATCAACCTGAGCGATCGTCTATAAATGTCACAAAATAAACACTCTTTCCCATCGATGCGTCCTCATTTTTCCGTACACATCTGAATGACTGTGTTCACCTAACTTCTACGATTATGTTCTCTTTAAACTCTTTGGAAAGGAGGTTCTGCTGCACTTTCCCTGGGCACAGAGTTTGCACTCGAATTCTCCTTTGAGGTTAATTTCACTGAGCCTCGCACGCTTTAAAAGATCGTTTAAAAGAGCCTCGCACGCTTGATGGATTCCAATCTAATAGCTGCTCGAAGATCTTGGATATTCAAATATTCCACCCGCACGTGCCAGTCCGTCAATGAATTGTGTTGTAGTATTATTTCTTCTTTAATTTCAACGGCCTCGATGCATTCTGATTACGTCTTCGAAATAGTAGTTTGTTTCTTCGTTTAGCGAAAAGAATAACTTTTCCGCGAGAATCAACCTCGGCTTTTGATTTGTCGAAAATGACGATGCCACTTTTCCAACCGGTACAAGATTTATTCTCAAGTCCGGTATGAGCAAAATGTTACTGATTTTGACCGGCTTTTTCTCACCATTTTGCTTCAATTCGAAAAACACTTCTCCTTTCCCCACTATGTGCGTATAGGCACTGTTTGCTAAATTTAATTTTCCGCGATCAATCCCTTCATCAATGTCCGCGAACATCCCAGCATCTTTGCACATGTTGGAATTGCATCCACTATCGAGAAACCTCACACTCTTTGGCCCTCTTCTTATTGGAATTCCCGGATTTATTCTTCCCAAACAGCGTTCGTTTCACGACGAGTAATTAGGATAAATAAAAGAAATTTTCACAAAATTAAAATGAAGATCTTTAATTTCTATTTTCAGAAAAAGATGGAGATCGTACTTAACCGGAATAATCTAAAATGGAACAAATAAGTAGTTGTCAATTATTTTGTTTATTTGATATCCGTAGGCCAATTCACTTTTTTCTTGAAAAGCCGCCGGGCTTTGTAAAAATTTGTTTACAAAGACCTACTAGTTTCGCGTCCTATCTGTCCGTCTGTGCGTGCGTCACTCAGAAACTATAGCAGCTGGAAAACTCATATTTTGTGAAAAGGTCCGAAGTGGTGGTCTCTCAAAACTGTAGGTCTTTTCAAACATTTCAAAAATGTTTAAGGGAAGTCCCCCGTTATGATGGAGTAGCCGTTACAAATTATTTAAATCAAAGGTAGTCGAGTGAATGAAAGATCCCGATTAGAACTTTTAGAATCTGAAACAAAAAAGTCATTGTGTACATCAGAGGGTCCCCCTCGATTATTTCATCACTCTTAAGGAGTATTTGTTAAATTTGAAGCTTAAAATTGAAGGTATCACGAAGATCGTTTAAAAGACCTGAGAGATGGTTTTATTACGAGTCAGAATAGATAAAAGGAATAGACTCCATTGTGTATTATTTAAAATTTTTATCCACTTACTCCACTATTGATTTAAACTTCCCGAATTAGATTGCAACAAAGACACAAGATTAAAAACTTAATTTCTTTGAATACTCTCAGATTGTCAACAACTAACAGACTCCCAGTATATTTACGTAGATAAATGTTAAAATGCTCATCTCTTGCGCATACATTTTTGATGAAATTCTTTTGTTGAATAATCAGTCAATCCAACTGTGATGGGCATTGATTAAAAACCCCTTTCTAGAATATCTTTCGATTCTGTTATGAAATTCTCTTACAAATCCCAATACTATGATTCGAAAACAGTAAAGGAAAATAGGGGGCCAAAGATGGATCTCTGAGGTACTCTGATAGTGTCAAATGAATTGCATTAAAAAGGTTTGAACATGTACGTACCTATACTTGCATTGATATTCTTTGATACTTATTTAATATTACAATCAAGGGATATCTTCTTAAGCTGCTTGTATTTAGGATTTCTTGATTCTGTGAGACCCTTTTTCGCTCTCAAGGTATCTAGAACGCGACATATTGCCAATGGGGCACTACTTTTCATACTTTTTAAACTTTTTTGAAAAATGGAATGAATCGTTTGACAAGAGGCTACTACACCATCAAGGGTTGATAGCAAAAAAAATTTAGACTTGTTTGTGAAGTACAACAAAGGGAAATGCAAAAATTTAGGATAGTAAATATATAAACCATGTTCTGTTTTATTACTGTGATAGTTAATATATTGAGGAGAAATTTATTAAAAAAAACTATATAAGGTCATCATAAAGGTCTCATAAATCGAGTACTGACCAACCTGCCTTTCTACGTAAACCGAGCATATTACAGGGAGATCATTAAAAGGGTGGAGGATCAAAACAAGGAACATCGTTCACTTAAAAAAAAAAATTCTAATAGTATAGACTACAGAAGCGCAGAAGACAGAAGGATAGCTTCGAACAAATTCGCTTAACTCATCTGTTAGCCATGAAATCGCTGAAATTTCGCGGTCCAATACATACGCCTGTTTAATCGAAAATTAAAAAGAAAAGTAGGTGAGTTTATAATACTTAAAGCCAAGTGATTCATTTGAGTGAAACGCGGAGCCCATCTTCTGGATATCAATATCAATGAACTCAAAAGTTTACCGGTCTACTTCATGAAAGCGGATAAAGGAGATGCCTTGGTAATAATGGACAAGACGGATTATGACAACCGAATGTGTAAAAAAATAAACAAAAACAATCCTCTGCTTGATTCGATTAAAAGAGTCGGAAAAATATTAAAGGAATGTGAACCTTGGATTCGTGATCAAAGAAAGGCCCTGAAGGTAGTCAACCCGCCTTTACCAATGATCATAGGTCTCCCTGACCAGGAAATGCGGGAGATAATATCAGCAGAAAACGCCCCCACTCAGAAAATTGCAAAGTTAGTCAACGAATTCAGCAACATGAGCAAGAAGTTCATCACTCGACCAGTGGGAAATACAGCAAAGTTTACTACTGTGTCCAAAAATAAGGTGACATTTGAATTTAAACTGCGCGCGTCGAAGGATTTGGAGAATTATTTTTTTTAAGGTTGGTAGTACTGTCAGTGACATCTATGTCGAATTTACATGTCAAAATATTCATGTGTTTGATATACGCGTCGTTTTGTGAGCTGCTAAAACTGAGTTTTTCGTTTTTGCGATGTCGAAATTTGTTGAATTTGCATTAAATTTTGTTTGCGGAAACAATTTTCTGGTGCGGACACGTTGAGGATGGTTCAGAAAGCCTTTGGTGATGAGGCTATGTCTAAAAAAATGTTTACAAGTGGTATAGTGAGTTCCAAGCCAGCCGTGAACGTGTCGAAGACGAAGAGCGTCCTGGGCGACCATCAACCTCTTCTCTTCTTCGATTATCGTGGTGTTGTGCATTATGAATTCCTTCCGCCGGGCCAAACAGTCAAAAAAGAATGTTATTTGAACGTTATGCGTCGTTTGCGTAGCGCTATCCGCCTAAAAAGGCCGGATTTGTGGAAAGACAATTCTTGATTTTTACACCACGATAACGGACCATCCCATACTGCACTCGTAATTCGTGATCATTTCGCCAAAAACTCAACCCATATCGTTCCGCAACCACCGTATTCACCTGATCTGGCGCCGTGCGACTTCTGGCTATTCAGCAAGCTCAAAAGACCGCACCGGGGACACCGTTTTGATACGATAGAGGAGATTCAAGCCGCAGCGAAGACGGAATTGAAGGCCATCCCGGAAATGACGCGTATCTCAAACACTAATTAATATTTTGGCATGTAAATTTGACATAGATGTCACCGACAGTACTACCAACCTAAAAAAAATAATTCTCCAAATCCTTCGACGTGCGCAGTTTAAATTCAAATGTCACCTTATTTTTTGGTCAAATATCAGATCCTGGGGGCCTTTAGAACTCGACAACAAAATGGTGTCGTTCGACGTCAAGGCGCTCTTTCCGAGTGTTCCTGTTATAGAAACGCTTCGGTTATTGAAAGAGTGGCTTCTAATACAAGAATCTGGTGAACAATGGAAAGCGAAAACAAAAATGTACATGAAATTTGCCAGACTCTGCATGAGTGAAAGCTACTTCACGTTTAGGGGAGAATTTTTCAAGCAAACTCGGAGTGCTCCAAAGGGAAATCCTCTATCGCCTTTTTTGAGCAACATTTTTAAGTCGAACTTGGAAGAACAATTACACAACAAAGGAAAACCCACACCGATGGGTACGCTACGTTGACGATGTATAGTATATCAATAATCAAAGAAGATCTGATCCAACCATCACTTACGGCCATCAACTCGGCGCACTATAACATCAGTTTTACTTTCGAAAGGGAGTCGGACGAGAAACTACGTTTTCTGGACGTCTTGGTATGTAAAACCGGGAACATATTGGAATTCGAAATATACCGGAGACCGACAGGCAAATCATTGCTGGCAGCAAAAATGGGCGACTTTTTACTGGCTGGTGAATCGTATGTTTACGCTTCCGTTGAGTAAGCAAGGTCAGGTGAACGAGACGGCATACATCTATTAATTAGCGAATTCGAACGGATGCCCCACGAATGAGGTCACAAAATTGTCCAAACGAAGAAAGCAGATCAACAGTAGAAGGGTTTCAACATTGACGGCAGAAAGCGATCAGCCGAGGAGATTAGTTCTATCTCACGATTCAAGGATGACCACAATGACGAAGGGAATGAAAACCCTAGAAATTGATCTAGTCTTCACCAGCTGTGCCACAAAATTTCAAAACATATTAGCATCCACAAAGCAAGCTATACCTAAAATGGAGAAAACGGGTATCTACAAATAACAAGCGCGGAATGCAACGGATGTTACATTGGACAAACTAGAAGGTCTCTAGATGTAAGAATCAAGGAACGCAAAATGGAAGCGGTAAATAAAACGAAGAAGAAAGAAGCGGCAAATTTTAGATCAGATTAGCTGAACAAATGGTCTCAACGAATCATCACATCACAACGGATAACGTGAGCATGCTTAGAATGATCAACAATGCGTGGAAACTGGATGTAAACGAGAGCATCGAGATTGTCAAACACAGCAGGCAGGACATTTGGAATGGAAATACCTGGTTTTTTAAGAAAATCAAACAATAAATGCCAACATTGTTTTAAATACCTTGTAAATCTTCAGGTCATTAACGAATTTTCCAATAAGAATAAATGGTTTGGGTCATGAACGGAAAGTAATTAAGGGTTCATTGAGGAAACTTAATCATAAAACTTGTAGGTTAAAATTGGGGTGAGGTTGTTTGTTTTAGTTTAGTACTGAAGAAGTGCTCAAGTAGTGGACGGAACAATATTATATACAAGTTTAAATGAATTTTTGGTGGAAATCAAGGGATTTAAATTCTGTTAATTTATTTAAATAGTTGTGTTTTACTGTTTAAAAAATAGAAAAATTTAGAAAGTTCATCTAAACAATTTGCAAAATTTTAGACTATACAGGTACGCCATCCAAATGAAATTCAATAAACTTTTTTCTACGAAGTTTCCTCTACTAAGGCTTTTAACTCTGAATATAAAAATATATTTGAAAAATTACCTTCAGCATCCTCAGTTTCTTCAACATCTGACATTTGATTAGCATTTGACACTGATACAGGATAATTCTCCATACCATCCAAATCGAATAAACAATCATCAATACCATTCACACCTCCATCAATAATACCACCACCACCTGCCATAACGGTGCTCATCATTGAATTCCTGCCCGAAATAGCGGCGGTGGTATTACCAAAAATGCTTGTCTGTTGACGGAATGTTGGACTATTTCCAACGCTCATCGGTGTACTATCGGGTGTTGCTGGTGGCGTATCTAAGCCGGGTGTTGTCAATTGTGATTGTTGCTCTTCTTGTTTCAATGTTGTGAATAAAGATTGTGTAGATTTTGTAGTATTCGTAGCAGTAGTACTAGTTGTTATTTTGTTGCCTGCAACATTATTTGTATGATGGGGATTTTGGTGGTTATTTCTATCACTATTTGTAATTTGATTTTCAAGTGCATTTGTAGTTGTAATTTTTGTATTGGCTGCACTTGCATTATTAAAGTCTTCGTTATTATTGTTATTTACGTTAATGCTACTCGTATTACTATGATTATAGATCACTTTTAATTCGTCAGGTACTCGATTGATTTTGCTAACTAGTATTTGATATTCTTGTTTAGCTTTTTCCCGATTGCTTTCCAATATGGCCGCTTGCTGTTCAATGAAACGACTAATCCGTTCATTGGTCTCATTGTAATCGCGCTGCAATTGCTCCTCCAAATGTTGTGTCAATTTCTTTATGTAGGCCTGTTGCCGGCTTGAATGTTGTATATTCCGTAGATCCATATTAGGCGCTGTTGTAGCAGTTGGTGTGGTTGGAGTTGATGTTGACATATTATTTGATACTGGGGAGGTACTTACTGTACCATCCATTTTATTGTTTGATGTTGAATCTGTAGTCATTAGAATGCCAAATACTTTTGAATAGAGCTTGTTGTCTTTGAGCGCGTTAATACGTTCGGGCGATGTAAGAAGTTTTGAATTGATCCAATATTCGGATGATGATGTGTTTTTCACGTGGGCAATTGTGTTGCAATTAATGCAATACTTAATGTGCAAATGCTTGATAGGCACTTCGTATGCGAGATCGATTTGATTTACTGTCTCGGTTAGATCTTGAATTGGGCCAATTGCCTGAAATTGGAAATGAAAATCATATATTAGCTGATAACGAAAAAGAAAACGGTATTGCACATTTTTCAATGTTAATATTATATTGAAAAGGAAATGATCTTAACTTCTACAATATTATTTTTTGTTTTGATTTTTAATGAATTATTTCAAAATATATTTTCTGCTTTACCTTGAAGAAAAAAGTCTCTCCAAAATTGATAAGATCAATTTATGTGCGGGAAAGGTCAATTGTTATCATGTCTAAATTGTAGATTTCAAACTATTCAGTAGCTCAGAGAAAAAAATGTTCAATAATATAGCAAGCTGTACCAATCAATTCACTTCAACGCCGTTTTATTTTTTTCCTAAATCACAATCTCTTGGTAGCTAGCTATTACCAAATAAGTTCTCATTCCATTTCCGTCAAATGCTTGACTTTGTTCTTTTTTTGACTCGACAAACAACTTCCACATATTGCCCACATTAGAATCGCAAACAATGCTCTCAATTTCTTTAAATATTCAACAACACTTCAAGCATGACAATAATTTATCAAGTAGATTTCCACCAAGTGGACTGGAATTGGAGAGCTCAGCTAGCACTCTGTTCACATTTGTCCAAAGAACAAGATTCAGTTAATATATGCGAATATATTCTGATTAATTTTTGACAGTTGGTTATTGTCGTTTTTGGAAAATAGGGTGGTTCTAACTTTTTAGGGAAACTTTAAGGTTGAATAGGAATTATTATCGTACGCACTTGCCAATTTGCAGGAACAACACTTCACAAGGATTTTTAATTTATAGTAAGGGCAAAGGATTTAATTGAAATACATATTTGATACAGACGAACTCTTACCGCAATACAAAGGGCTTAACCGAACTAAGCCAATCTGTTTGTCCAGTCCTTCCTCTTAAAACGCCGCTACTAAACTAATCCGTTTGTCACATTAATATCAATATAACTACCAAAAGCACTCGTCTGATAATCGCGAAAAATTTTAACGATTTGACCTTCCCGGTTTTTTATAATTTGTTAGGCCTCACGTAGGCAGCAAGCACGTGTACTAGACTGGTGAATACATCGTCGTCTGGTGTTGATATGACCAAAGCTGGCAACTAACTAGTCAGCTAGGAGCTCATTAGTCACGAAAATAGAAATAAAATACAAAACAAATGCAAATGTAAAAACATCAACAAAAATGTTCATATCAGCGATACTGGACCGGTATCTTTTATTATTAGATCATTTTAAACACATGTGCCGCATTTTTATTATCCAAGCGCAATATAGATTCGAGGGTAGTATTCATTACACACATATCTCGAATCAGCATATGGGGAAAAGAAAAGATACTTGTTTGCTTGCACTGGAATACATTAATCTATACAATTTGAAGTCTTCAAGTTGATATACATACAATAATTTCAATTTTGATTGTCTTATAAAATTTTTTCTTTTGTTTTTTGCTTCCTTCTTGTTGGGAGTTGGGTTTTATTTTATCCTCTTTATTATTCCTCGTCTGCTGGTGGATATACCGAGTACCGACCATATAATCGAGTGAAGATTAATAAATGGCTTTGGGCGAGGAATGATATAAGATTTTGGTTGCTTGTGCAGCGTGTGTTGTTTGTTGGGTCAGTTCAAGGGCAAAATCAAAAGATTTATTGATTTGTTGATATTTATTTGTTACACATGGAGGTTTGGCCACGCATTTTTCTCTTCAATCATTGGATGTAATTTAGTTTTTTTTTCTCTTTGGGATTTGGTTTCTGCGTTTAGATGGCCTCTGGATTTAAGTTTGTTATGATGAACTCGATCGAATTAATCTTTTTTTTAAGTGTGGGTTGTTGTGATAGAAAGTATTTTTTATGATTTTTTTTATTGTATAAAGAAGCAATCATAATTGATTGGTATGCATTCGAAATATGATAGAGAAATTTTACCTTAAGCAAAATCTGGATTAGCTAGTATCTCTGGAATCAGATAGATGGTACCATCCTCATTACGTGAAATTCAAAAGACAGTGAAAACGTAATGCTTCTTTCATGTCTTCATCTTCCTGGTTCGGTAGCAGTGCGAACTCGATGAGGCCTTAAATTCATGAGACAAAAGTTTGAAACTTCGAAATCTTGTTAAATCACCAAGATAACATTTTTTGCTTGTGGTTTATTGTTTTTAATTTAAAAGAATGTGATTCATGGGCACATTTACTCGTATATATGGTTCCATTGAAAAAAATTTTAGAATAACATATATTTCACAATTATTGCATTGCTAAGGTTTTTTTCTGCAAATAAATCGTCGTCAAATATGCTATACATACATAGGAGGTCAGATAAATATTAGGCATAGGAAAATCAAAATGTCCGAAAAGAGTTATTTCACCCTCTATTTTCGAATCCTATAGTCCTATGCAGTGGAAAGATTGTTTAGCTCCTGCGCAGTTGAACGTGGGCTCAAGTCTCGTTGGTGGCACTGCATTTTTTACTGTTTCTTCTGTGGGGCTACGAGTTTACCCAGTTGTGATGTGTACTGCTTAAAAAATCAGGTAATAATCACACGGTCAACGACAATACTGACGATATATCCTTCTAGAGTACAGTTACGGTCATGAAGTGGGATTCTCAATGTAGCAGCCCGCATGGCGTAGTGGTTAGAGTGCTCGCTGCGTAAACCGAAGGTCTCTGGTTCGAATTACGTTGGTGACAACGAGATTTGTTTCGAGCAGGGTTCGCAAAAATCCGATATTTATAATAAATATCAAAAAATCCGATTTTTGATATATATCCGATATATATCGGATATACATCATGTTTACGAAAAGTAACCATTTTCCAGTCTGAAATTTATTTGAAAGTGTCAACATGGAAAAATAATAAAAATATAATAATAATAAAGTAACAAAGACGTGGGTAAAAATTTGATTGATCAATTAAAATCAGGGTCAATTGTCAGGCACAAATCTATAAGTGGTACATCATTGTCTGACTCCCACTCAAATTGGCCTCCGGAATCTACGCCCAATATTTCTTCTTGCATTTCCATATTCGCATTGAATTCCCAAACCCAATCCATATTGTATGAAGGAACCGTACGACAATTTATCTTATGGGAATGGTTGAAAGTCTTGAAGATATGGACTAATTTATGGGCTTTCTCGATTCCTAATCGGTTACGTATCTTCGACTGCACAAGACTGAAGGTAGAGAATATTCTTTCGAAACCAGCTGTTGATGCTATTGCTGACAGTAATTGTTCACAAAGTGTTTGAAATCTTTCTTTGCCAATCCAGTTGAGCCATGGATTATCGTTTGTGTTCATCATATTTAGGAGCTTGCACCATTCTAAAGGTGGAGTCTGTTTAAAATTTTCCCCAAAAAGATACTTAGGAAACATTGATGATTGCGTCAGCAATGACCTTACAATAGGCATGAAATCGGGCGGCATTTCAGCAAAAACTTTATCTCTTTGATCATTGCTCAAATTTTTGCCCAGAAATCGGTGATCCAATATATTAGCCAAAAAATGACCACAGTTTAATGCCATGTCACGTCGATACCCAAATAAATTCTTGACTTCTAATGTTTCAATTTCTAAATCCTTTTCTAGCCGGTGCCATATTTCTACTGCCACCGATATTGTTGTTACATTTCTTTGGGCTCTGTCTAAGGCTCTAGCTATTGAATCCAAGCGTGACAAGAGTTGAATTACATTGTTCGTGATTTATGCATCATTTACGATTTTAACTTCATTTTTATTATTTTGGCATATTTGTGCCAATATTCCTCGATTAGCGAGGTAAGAGCTGATACAGTCTCTCGTTGTATTCCATCGAACGGTTATGGGCATCACAAACTTTTTACCAGTGGTAGCCTCGTACCAACTTGCGGGCAGATGTTTATTCCTAAAATATTTGATCACCTTAATTACGTTTCTGGAAACGCATTTGATTTCCACATCTTGCGCTTGCAGATTTAATTTATGCGCACAGCAACCATCTTTACATTTTTCGTGCCGTTAGCTACATTGTTGGTAATGAAGCTCTTAACAATCACTTTGAATATTTTGTTGGTATTTGTAATTATATCCGTAGTAATTTCTTTTAAATAATCAGCAGTATGAGAATGGCCTGATGTATCGATAGTATCCATTAGTATCGATTGTCCTTCCGGTGTAGTGAGGCTGTAACAAATTATAGGTCATTGTGAACGTCAAACCAACCGTCCAAAGACAAAGATACGGCCTTGCCCCCGATTTCATCTCTTTGTTTTTGTAAGGTATCAGCATAACTTTCTTCTAGAAGACGGCCGCCTATTTGACGAGATGTGGGAGGCTTATAGCCTGGACTAAGTGCCATGATCATTTCTTTAAACTTCAAGTGATCAGCGTGCAAAAACGGTGTATTGGTGGCATAGAAAAAGTTTGCGACCGCCAAATCAATTTTTTTGCTTGGGATTTCGATGTAGCAATTACTTTTTCTAATATGTTAAATAATGGTCCGCCAGTCGACAATGCGCGTTTTTTGCCACTGATTCGATTATGGTCTCATTTGATATTGACATTGGACAAACATTCACATGTTTCAATAGCCGCACAGGAATGCCTTGCAGCTCTTTCTTGCACTTTTTACATTGGACACATTTGCCACTGTTCCCCATCTTTGAAATAATATTAAATTTTCCCCATACAGCATTCGCAGGTTTCGGCATGGCTCAAATTGTTTTGAGTACTGTGAAAAAATTAAACGTATTGTAGAAAGAAAAACACAGGCTCAAAGATCTGACAACTTGTATTGTTTGCACACTACCTTCAAACTTATCGTTCCATACTTCAATGAATTTCGCGCAGCAGATGAACGCAAAGATCAATGCACTAAATAACGATATCAAAATGAAATACAAAAGTAGGATTGTAGCATTAACCTTTTAAACTAGCAAAGCATTTCTTAGGTAGATATTAAATTGACAGTATTCTTGAGTTAACAATTGTCAAATGCTAATCCGCGTGCACGTAAGTAAAACGGGGAGTCTCCGAGCTTCTGATGAGATAGCTATTCGGGGGAAAATAATCTAAATTTTAGTTTTTCTTTTAGTGTTGCCAAGATGCTAGATAAAAAATATCAATTGATATATATCCGCATAAATCGTAATATATATCATAATATACATGGGCGAACCCTGGTTTCGAGTGATTCTTCGGATGGAGTATAAGCCCGTTCAATTAAGATACGTACTGGTGGAATGTATCGCAGCTGGGTGGACGAAAACACGACCAAAGCGTGGTACTGACCATATTATTCGATTAAGATAATGGGATACTCTAACTATCTTTAAGCAAAGGCCCGAAGGGGGTTGTAGTGCTAAAGTTAAAAAAAAATCTCAATGTCAATGATCTGGACTGTCTTGCGACAATTATAACTTTATAGGTCAGAAGTACGAAAAAAATTGTGGAATGTTATTCATTATGAACAAAAGAGCAAGAAATATCCAAAATTTAGTGAATACATGAATTATATTTCGAAGCTTAAAATAATTTTGAAAGTAAGCTTCTAATTAAAAATAAATATTTTAACACAATTTTTGTAGTGATTTGATTGCACAGCACAGGATTGTTACACTTCTATCCTTCTGAAAAGCATGAAATTAAACAAGCCAGGCTAGTTGAAGGTGAAAAGAAAAGTCCGAATCATAACTTTTCAAAACATATGTATATGAGGTGTCGCAGTTGAAATCAAAAGGTTTTTCAAAAAGATGAAATGACAGCCCCTGGATTCGAATCATATATTTTATGACATTCACGGCATGTCTCTTTTAGTTACGTAGGAATAGCGAAAATTAAGCATGCTTACAGATTTTTCATATTTTAAAATAGCAGGAAAATATAATTCGTGTTTTAACAGACATCAATATAAAAAAAAACACTCAACGGTTTCATTCAGATGTCCAGAGTTCTCATAAAAAATTATTCATAGCAGAGTCGTTGGATGGTTACTCTTTTCCTCATTTATTTATTTAAATCGATATTTTGTAATAGTGGTTCTTCCAATGGTGTTTTTTTTACAATAAAAAATTTAAAATCGTACGAGTAAACTCAAAATGACGACCGTTATAGAGATAATTATGATCAAAATCTGATATTGCAACTGGGACAATACTACTCGATTGATTCCAATTGTTGAGGCCGGCTCTCGAATTTCAAAATAGTGGCTGTTTGAGACATCAACTTGTAAAGGCTTGTAAAAACCATAATTTATATATTTTTTATACTAAATTTAATATTTAGGTAGATGTTGTAAGGTCTATTGATCACTTAGTGTAGGTTTCAAATCCACGAACGTTTAAAAATACAGTTTATCAGAATTTCAGGGTCCTCCTCTAGATGCCAACTTACTCTAATTATTTTAAATAAAATTTAGTATTATATGCTCTTCACTTGAGTTGAACTATCGTACAAAATAAGATGAACACCGGATGAAAACTAAAAAGTTAAAAGTTGAAAACATAATATTTTAAATTGTTCCAAACAAAAATCAGTTATTATTGTTCTGAAAAAATTGAAGCACCGATTTGAACGAAATTTATCACAATGATTGATTAACTGCATTAAGAGTCTCTGCAAAAAGAATTCAAATCAACTATAAAATGAGAGTCCTTCAAATTCCAAAAACAAGTAAAATTTTGTTATTTTAGAAGCAATGTCACCTCTCTCTTTCTCTTAGCTGTTCACAAGAAGTTTTTATACAATAGAAAATTTAAACAATCAGTTAAAAGTTTGGTGCTTGAATTCAAAAATGGCGGCAGCTTCAAGATCCAATGTTGAAAGGCCTAAAGAGGTCACAACTTTCATATGATTTGTATCAAACTTAATACTTGATGTTGTTACATTATTTTAAATTTTCTAAGGTGTTTGTAAATAGGGATCGAAATGACGACTGTTCCAGTAAGCAATTTTTCAGGTTTTTGGTGCTATCAGCAATTTAAAAGGCTCCTGAACAAGTTTCTATTTGTGCAAAATAATCCCGAGTTCACGTAGTGTAGTGGTTAGAGCGCTCGCCCCATATCAAAGGCCCCTGGTTCGAGTTCCCGTTGGTGACAACGAGATTTGTTTCGAGTGATATAAGCTCGTTCAGTTATGATATGTAATGGTTTAAAATCAGAACGTATCTTAGTTGGGTGGACGGACACACGGCCAAAGCGTGGTACCGATCATACCACCTTCCCGAGTGCTGATACATTCGATCAATATAATGCGATACTCTAACTATCTTTAAGCGAAGACCCGAAAGAGGCTGTAGTGCTAAAGCAAAAAAAAAAAATAGTTGGAGAGACGATGCGAGCAAGAGGTATGGTCAATTCTCCAAGAACGTTTAATGCACGGGCGACAGCAAAAGTAGTAATTATTGTCCGACAGCTACTATACACAACCAAGTAGTCTAGAAATTTTTCAGCGTTGCCCTAGCTGACAGAAATAATGAAATGTTTTTTTTTTGTGAAATGCACTTTTTTGTGGCAGGAAGGTGAACTTTTTACGCCCGGAATGTGGGACTCCCAACCGCTCACTGCTCCTGGAATATCCACTAAACACCTTCCCTATTAATCTGTCAAATACTGCAACTGGACAATGTTAAATCTTATTCACGCTTCATAGTAGTAAAAAGGAAACTTTCTAGAATATCCAGCAGAGTAGACTGTATATGTACATACATAATTTCATCGTTGTTTTCTATCTAAATACCGGCCGGTGTCGTTTTCATTAAGAAATGGCATTACTAACATATTTTTGGGTGTAGACTAGTGATATCTATGATGTTTACTGCAGTAGTTATACATCATCAAAAGCAAATTCGTGATCGGCTGCATCGTGTGAAAAACATTGTCCTTAATAGTTTTGAATATGGTAAATTATGTACCAGAAAAAGACGTTTGGTGAGGATTTTTGATTGCTCTCTTTCATTTGAAAATAAAAAAAACTGCTGAAGATTTTCTATTGTTGGTTAAAGCTTACGGTCAACATATCTTAACCCCGAAAAATTATGAACTATGGTTTAAAATGGTTTAGTGATTTCGGTATAAAAATACCCAGGATTGTCGAAAAACTTGATATACTGAAGAAGACCGTATGTAACGGTCGAAATACGTATATATTAAAAAGGAAATAAAATTATAGTCTAAAAAGGAAAACTACGTTTTAACTTCTGCTTTATTGATATGCAGATTTGCAAGCATTATTGGTCGAAGACTCAATTCAAAAGTTAAAACAATTGATAGCAACATTAATTGTTGCATAGTCTACTCATTTCCGAACGTCTACGCTCATAGGGAATGGTCCAAAAGGAAGGAAAGTGGGTTCCATATAAATTGAATGAGTCGAAAGGTGCAAAACTATTTGTGAAAATTTGCTTGCCAGATAGAAGTGAAAAGAATTTTTTGGATAGAGTTTTGGCAGGTGATGAAAAATGAATCTATTTTTACAATGCAAAGTATAGAAATTTATGGGCAGCCTTAAGTCAACCTTTAAAAACGTTGCTACGTATTTTGTTGGGATAAAAGAGGATTGAGACAGTTGGAGACGCTATTTGCAGAAAGCGAAGGCTCGAGAGAGGCTGTAGTGCTAAAAAGAAGCTAAGAAGAAAAAAGGAACTGTGTACTACGAACTTATGAAATCTGGTGATCCGATTGTTGGCGATCGACGCCGACAAACATTGATAAAATCGAAGCGAATAAGGCCAGAGTAAATCCAAACATACGATAGTTATTTTTCAACATGATGTTGCTCGACGCCATGTCTTAAAATGTGTTGACAATTATTTTAGAAACATCAAATGGGACTTTTCACTCCATCGGTTGCATTCATCAGACCAAAACCCGTCAGACTACCACTTTTTCTCATCGATGCAGCACTGACTTTCAGTGCAACATTTACAGTCTTCCGTAGAAGTTAAAAATTGGCTTAGTATCTATGTTACTAAGCCAATTTTTAACTTCTACGGAAGACTGTAAATGTTGCACTGAAAGACCCCCCAAAAACGAAAAGTTTTTCTGAAGGGGAATTAGTTATTTACAGGGACGTTGGAACACGATGGCCAACACTTAAAATATTCATTATGAAAAATATGTCTAGCACGAGGAGAAACGTCATGGGATTTAGCAGACTGCGTATTATAGTGATGGGATTTTAATTCTGTATTATATTACAATATATAAAAGAGTCAGTACATTAATTAGTAATTGCGTAGACCAAATTCTGACATTACATTGTATTGCGTTTCTCAGATCTTGATTTCCATGAGATGTCATCTGCAGGTATATTGATCACTCTGCAATTATAAAATCAGAGTAGCAGTAAGCTTCGTCGACATTTTTGAAGGCCTAGTCTTCATACGAGGTTTGTTCAAAAAGTATCACGAATTTTGAATTTTCGCGGGTTACGTATATTTGAATTTCGATTTTTTTGTGGCGTTATGTTGGTACTCATGTCTGTCACTTATGCCGACAAGCTCGGCCATTTTGAATGTTCACTTAATTGGTGATAGCTGCTTTACTTGCACGTGTTTTCAATCGTCTTCGATTTTTACTTATTCAAAAAAATGGATCAAAGAACGTGTATCAAATTTTGTGTGAAAAACGAAATTAAGTGCGCGGCTGCATTCCGAATGTTGACTGTGGCATACGGAGAAGCTACCTTGGACCGAAGCAACGTTTATCGGTGGTACAAAATGTTTTTAGAAGGCCGAGAAGATGTGAACGACGAACAGCGGGCCGGACGCCCGAGCACTTCAACAACAGACGAAAAAATTAATGAAGTGGAGAAAATGGTATTGGCCAATCGTCGAATCACCGTTAGACAAGTTGCTGAGGACCTAAACATATCGATTGGCTCGTGCCATTCGATTTTTATCAACGATTTGGGCATGAGACGGGTCGCCGCGAAATTCGTACCAAAATTGCTCAATTGCGACCAAAAACAGCAACGCATGAACATTGCTAATGAGATGTTAAACTCTGTCCGCGACGAACCAAATTTGCTCCAGAGGGTCATAACTGGTGACGAATCGTGGGTTTATGGTTATGACGTGGAAACCAAAGCTCAATCATCTCAATGGAAGCTGCCGCATGAACCAAGACCGAAAAAAGCGCGCCAAGTTCGGTCGAATGTGAAAGTTTTGCTGACAGTTTTCTTCGATTGCAGGGGCGTGGTGCATCATGAGTTCTTGCCACAGGGAAGAACGGTCAATAAGGAATATTACCTGCAAGTTATGCGCAATTTGCGCGAAGCAATCCACCAGAAACGCCCGGATTTGTGGGAGAACAAAAATTTGGCTTTTGCACCACGATAACGCCCCTGCTCACACATCGTTGCTTGTGCGCGACTTTTTGGCCAAAAACAACACACTAATGATGCCGCAGCCACCGTATTCCCCAGATCTGGCCCCCTGTGACTTTTTCTTGTTTCCTAAACTGAAGAGGCCCATAAAAGGACGACGTTACGCTACGCTTGACGAGATAAAGACGGCATCGAAGGAGGAGCTGAACAAGATTAAAAAAAATGATTTTTTGAAGTGCTTCGAAGATTGGAAAAACCGTTGGCACAAGTGTATAATATCTCATGGGCATTACTTTGAAGGGGACAAAATAGATATTCATGAATAAATAAATAATTTTTGAAAAAAAACAAAATTCGCGATATTTTTTGAACACAACTCGTATATCAATTTTTTAAACGAATCCTTCTTTGGTGCACCATATTCATCCAGTCATTGTATGTGGCCAGCTTCCAGAGTCTTATAATAGTGAAACCTGCGTATCGATGTCACATCTAGGTACACTCAATCTGCTGTTAAGCTGCGATTTGATTCATCAGATTCACATGAGAATGTGGATCTGATATCTAGACTTTTCAGAAGATTCGAAGCTCTCCTGTGTGTATGTAAGGCACGTGACAAGCAAATGAAGGATAATGACTTAAGAGTTCCCATCGAAAATGGAACTACAAATGCAAACGATTCACTTGAGTTTGCTTTGTAGAGCCAAGATCTCGAGGGAAAGTGTACTGAATCTTGTGTGCATTTTAGTACTATTCTCCGCTTTGTGTGTAGGCTCATCAACAGGCAAGATGAATGCAAGACAGTAGTACTGTAGATTTGGCAGAAGACAAAAGCTGTGTCAGCGGTTAATTAGGATGCTAAAATCTATATAAGTTTTAAGTAAGAAAAATTCGTCGGTCTTTGTATGATAAAGACCATCTTGGGGCAACCAAGCTCGGGGCATATTTTTGCCAAATTTTAACGTATGTTGTTTTATGAATGCGAAATTTGAACTTCAAATCTTTTCGAAATGGCCCTTAATATTGGAACGCAGTGCTTCGGAGGATACATGGCCCTGTGAAGCATGGACCAGAGTGGAGACTTTTTTACAATGATGAGTTGTATATTCTGTATGTCGACCCGTTTGTATTTGTATGCGTAAAACTACGTAAAGTGCAATGGGCTGGATATATGGAAAGGAAGAACATTGACTAAATAGGCATCCGGTCACAAAAAGAAGAAACGATTGGAAGAATCAGTAGATGCTAACAGCTGATCCCTAGTTGGCATTCCAAACTGGTAAACGATGTCGCAGGCCAGACTTGGAACTATGCCATATATTATGGTGAAATTTTAGTAGCGGGCAATTTATGTGTGCAACATAAGTCATGTGTGAGTTTGTCCTATCAGGGGCTATTGGTGGCATAAGGACTTCTTCTTCATTCTGCATGCCACAAAATATAAAAATACAACAGAAGGAAAAGTTCGAATAAATTCGGTCAACTACTGTAGGCCGGTTACTTTGAGGTTCGCGACAGAAAGCGGTCAATTACAAATACTTGTTTTAAACGAAAACAAAACACGGAAAGAAAGTGAGTTGATAACACACGAAGCCATTAGCTTGAATTCGAGGGGTCACGAAGTTTGTCATTTGTGTTTATCTATTCAGTGCTGCTACCACTATCCATTCCAGCACATCTGGGCCACTGCACTCGAGATTTCCCAATCGGGCAGGGTTACTATAGCCTTCAAAATTTTACAATTGCCATTGAATATATGACTATTATTTCCATTCACTTTTCATGTGAGATCCTTGTCAAAAGAATCCTCGTAGACTTCAAATAGTGACCAATATTGTAAACATTCCTTTCCATACACTTTTTATGTGGGCCTTGTCAAAAGAATCCTCGTAGACTTCAAGTAGTGATAGATATTGAAAACATTTTTGAGGCAACGATACGAATGAGGTTCAAGGGGTCGCGCTGGCATTCCTTGCCAGTCTTTTCGTGGCCAAATCTGTTTCTCAACGAAACATTGTAAAAGAGTTTACAGTTCTTTCATCACTGGGGCAATTAGGCACACATACACACATCAGCAAAAAATAATTTGGCATCAGTAAAACTGTTGAAATTAACATCTTAGCACTACGATGTTGATGAATTTTATTTTTTTGGCCATAAGATCGGAAGAGGATTAAATGTGCTAGAAATTCATATTCAGATGTTTCACTAATAGGTGCAGTTTTAAACAGCAAAGCTATAGCCGGTAGAAAGTTTTAAAATTACAGTAACATATGATCCTTGAGAGAAACGTGCTATCAAGCGTCCTAGACACTACAGAAATATTCAGATTTTTAAGAAATTTTCAGAATGTCTTTAACATTAATATGTTACTTTTTTTTATGGAATTGTTTGCAGCTACATATAAATGAGTTGCATATTTTGAATAATAATTTTTCTGAAAAATTATTAGAGAAGAAAAATGTTAGAAGAAGGTGGTTTCGACGTGTGCACTAATTCTCCTCAGGCCATCACACTTAGATACACACCGGTGATGGCGACCACCATGCTCAGAGGTGAGCATAATAATTTTTCAGAAAAATTATTATTCAAAATATGCAACTCATTTATATGTAGCTGCAAACAATTCCATAAAAAAAAAGTAATTTGAAAAGCTATCGGAGCCATCCGAAAGAGTGATCGATATCCGCGCGACGTTAGATAAAGCTTCAAATGTAGAGCAAATTTGTCGTATAGATTTACATTAAATTGATGTGAAAAGGGTGAAATGATCCAATTAAAAAGTTTAGCTAATACAAATACTTACAAGAGAAATTTACCTTGAATATAACTTGCAGATACAAAAACATATTGAGTTTGCATAAGTAGAAAAATTAAAAATTAACTCCCTCACCTCTGAGCATGGTGGTCGCCATCACCGGTGTGTATCTAAGTGTGAAACCACCTTTTTCTAACATTTTTCTTCTCTAATAATTTTTCAGAAAAATTATTATTCAAAATATGCAACTCATTTATATGTAGCTGCAAACAATTCCATAAAAAAAAGTAATTTAAAAAGCTATCGGAGCCATCCGAAAGAGTGATCGATATCCGCGATAAAGCTTCAAATGTAGAGCAAATTTGTCGTATAGATTTACATTAAATTGATGTGAAAAGGGTGAAATGATCCAATTAAAAAGTTTAACTAATATTAATATGTTATTGTGACTGTTCAAACATCGAGTTCAGTAAAGTGCAAATAAAATGGCGGCAAATTTCAATGGGTGATAAGTACATTTTATGTTTTATACGCTGATTGAAGAATTCTAATGATTCAAGTTGCTAATATTTGGAGGACACGCTTTCTCTACTAATTTATTTTCTAAAACCTTATGGCAGGAGCACTGTCCTACAACTTCAACTTGTTATTCTGATGCAATTTGAAAGCCTGAAAGCCAGGAAAAATCAATCTCGCAAAAATGCTAATTTTCGCTCGGTCAAATTTTCTCCATTTAATTATTTCGGAAGTCAGTCATCTTCAACCTTGTACAACTTATAAATAACTTTATGATTTTTATAGTTCAAGCCATGATACACTTTTTTTCCGCACTTTGCATTCCAGCGGCGATATTCGTTTTACTATCGTTATTCCCTATATCATCGATGTGTTGGTACTACTAGATTTTTCACTGTTCAAAGAGTACTCGTACATGAATGATTACACCTAGCCGGAAAGTTTGTCTTGATGGACGATTATGTGCGCCATAAAATCAAATGACATAAAACCACAAATGACTTTCGAAATAAATTTGGATGATTTAGCAGCGTTTTTCACAATTGGACCTAATAATAATGATCTTCCAGAGCATGCAATAAATGTCCAAAATTCTCGCAGCATGACATCTGATTTGGTAGCTAACCCTTTTGTAAATTCTGTCGAATCCACCCTATACGATGCAATAGAGGGGACTTTCACTTTTGAAATTGTAAGCGTTTTAAAAGGGTCAGACAATTTTTAAGAACCCCAATAGTCAGCCAAATGTACATGATTTATTAGTAAACTTTAAGAAATTATTTTGTAGAGCTTATATAATTTTCCTAGTAGGAGGCAAAGACAAAAAGGGGTTATAGGAATTAAACGTTTGAAGATTAACTTCATAAAATAAATTTATGATAAGAATGCGTAAAAAGGGGATAAGTAATTAACAACGATGGGGCAAGTAACACTATAAAATTTAATAAGACAAGACAACGTGACCAAAATATAAATTACATTGTGACGAAGACTATGCCCCTCGATCAACTTTTAATTTAATATAATTTTAATGGCTTCATAAATTAAATTTTAATATCCTTTACTTGACCCTCAAAAATAAGACAATCAAATAGATGCAACAAAGAAAAGACTAAACCAAGCTCGTGCATGGAGTATATGAACATATTCGTTATGAATTTTATTTCACACAACAATAAGTACTTTCCCGGATCAAAAAGTAATTATCCCGACGAATTCCAAACACGCTCCCATCACGACAACAAAATATTACATAATTCACCAAAAGACAATATTATCTTTATGCTGATGATAAAAGTACATTCCAAAATTTTTTTAATCCTTTTAAATCCTGTTTCAAAGTTATCACTTCGTATCTCTTCTTCCACTTTGCATTCAACCAACATATTCATTGTAGTGTCGAATTTCGATTGTTAAAACTTACAATAGCATTCGTGTGTGCTCTGTGAATTTTATTACTATGACAATTTATTATCAGCTGTGAGTCTTAACAGACGATTTCTTACAAAAATGTTCCTTCGTCTTTTTGTTTTTTATGTTCGTGCTGGGAATTACCTCATTCCTATTTAAATCGCACTTAAGACGATCCCAAAACCATCATTCAAGCTATCTCTGTGCCTATCTTTCTATGCATGATAAATTCTTCCGTTGCGCTCTTTTACCTCCTGGATTTTCACTGCCTGCTGAAGACTTATACGAGTATTCAGTAGAGACACGGAGGATGATGGAGCAAATAAATTTAATACAGAAAAAATAAAAACTCAAAACGAATCTGAGTTATTCTCCACGATATTACACGCTACACTTCCTTGCGTTTTTACTTATTCACCATAAACTCAAGCACACACAATGGATATGGTGAATGCATGCTAGGCTACCAGCTAAGTCTCACTAGGAAAGGCCTTGATGGTGGTTGAACAATTCAAACATTAGCATGCATTATCTTTTCTTACTGAGATATACGAGTACATATACTATAGAGCGTATGTAAAATAAAAATTGTAAATAAAATTCAGCGTTGAATTGTAAGAAAACTATAAAATATACTTAAATGCAAGAGTACGTTTATGAAACAGGAGACTACTGTATCATTGTTTGGTGGCAAATAGCTGCAGAGTTATTAGGGAGGATGCATGGGGATGGACCAATCTTGAGGTGTGAGATGTGTTTGCATGTCAAATTGGAATTTGTTTCATTCGTGGCATCCTTCTCCGCTGCTGCGTTCTTCTATTCGGTGTCACAGAGGCGAGTTAAAACGTGAATGCGAATATAAAGCATGGATTTATGGGAATCTGTCATTCATATGTTCTTTATTATCAGCAAATGGTACGGAAGATGCTCGTGATTTAGGGAGTGTATTGCAGGGATTTAAAAATGTTATTACCCAGCTTTTACGGCATACTGATTTCCACGACTTTGGTGAAGCATTTTGTTTTATTGATAGCAATTTTTATGAGTTTGAAGATAGAAGGAATGGTTTCTACTTGGTCCCAGCTGTGCTATTTATAAGGAAGGAAGTTTGAAAAGACTACATGGGAGCTGGATGTAGTTTACTCGACATGTTCATGGTTTGGCCTTTTCGTTTCTTATTTAAGATGGTTTGGAATGATCGTTTTAGTCGTATTTATTATACCTCAATAATTATGAGATAACATAGCTCTCATTTTTATAATTAACTATCAGTCGTAATCGCTTTCATGCATTTCTGCCTTCTCCAAAAACAAAATGTTCAATCCCAACGATTGAGTCTAGAGAAGAAAGTAACAATTTCAATCAAAAGAAAATACCCAAAGGGACAGAGTGCCGATAAGAAAAGACCTTAAGACGTCGTCGTCGTCGCGGTTAACGCGCCTATATCCGGCAATAATGAGATTTAGATGAACTTTTACCTGTTGAAGACGTTGGCCATCCACATCCACAGCTGATGGTACAAAAAATAAAAGAAAAATCGTGTTGCTTTACTTTTCTTCTATTTTCTTATCTAACCGACGCCATTCTAATTGAGAAAAAAACCTGCTGTTGAGAAGACGTAAGAAAGAAAGTAGTCGCTGTGTTAAATGTGCAACCTGGGTCCGGAAAATTTTTATGAAATAACCGTCGTCGTCGTCTTTGAGCCATGGAAATTGAACAACTGTATCTTCAAAAAGAAAAGATGAAAAGACCATGATATAAGGATTTTTGGATTAAGCGTAAAAAAATAAATCGGGTCAGGTCGAAAGAACATATTCAAAAGAATTGTCTTTTCAGGGTGTTTGTAGAATTGCGAAATATTCACCTGTCGTGTATAATCGTTGAAAAGGATGAGATTATTTTTTAAACACTGTTTCTATTAAAGATCTGTACCAATAGACAATTTTCGGGTATTTTAAATTATGAATGCTCGATTAAGTAGTTTTAGAGAAAATATTGGTATCTTTTAAAGGGCATGGAAATTAAATTTTAGTTGAAATTTATTGGCAGTCAAAACTGTTCTCTAAATAAGAAATATAACCAACTTGAAATTTATAGAAAATAATGGTTTTTAATAAAAGTTTTTCATAATTTGTCATATATTTTGCCTCCCCCTGGACTTCTTGATGCATAAAACGTTTTTTTCTTACACATTCTGAAAGTGCTTTCATTTGAGTGGGGTACTCGACTGCATTTGATAAAAAAATATTTTAAGGACAACGTCAGCGCCCCCATTCAACAATTTTGAAAGGTTTGTTGAGACGTAAACTTTTGACCTGACCTTTCCACAAAGTTTTAGCTTTCTAGCTTCTATATTTTCTGAGGAAAATAGCTGTGACGCACGGAAGACAGACATAAAGGACACGAAACTAGTAGGTATTTGTAAAATTTATTTTACAAAGCCCTAAAAATGATTTTTTTCGTCCAATCAACTCATTATCATCTAGGACACAGCTACTATACCGAGTAATATACGGATTTTAATTTCTGACATTGCAAAGTGCTACCACGAGATTGGTTTGCGCAGAAAAGAAGAGTTTCTAATGGCGTTGAAAAATGAAACGCTTAATGTAACACCTGATTTTATATCAATCGAAATGGATGAAATATAGGCGTGTTTATTCAAGTACCAGCAAGTGTAATAAAAGTAATAGCATTTTTGTTCTTTTTTTATGCAAGGTTTTCTTAGAGCTATATAATATAACCGACCCTTACGGGACCAGACAGACATCGGATAACGAAAAAGTTGCTTAAGGCGAAAAACAAAGAAAACAATAGTATATGCAGTATTTATATGTACATATGCATCACTTATAAATACTAACGTAACGTATTAGTCAATAATCCACGTACATACGCTTATTAAAAGCCGTTATCTGCTTTCAGGACCTTTAACTCCATACAGTAAAAGGAAATGACAAAACAATAGCACGTTTAAAGCTCTACAAAAACTTATTTATTTACACTTATAAGCTATTAGCTGCACTTAAAAAATGATCGGCCTGAAGTTGCGTGCATATGCATATCTAAAATAAAACAACAAAAAAATTGCAGACAACGCTTTTATACTGTATTAGAAAAAATCTGTTATTTTTTTTGTTTTTTAACTTTCATTACTTTTTTAAATGAGTAATATCACGTCCACGGCTGTGGACCCTTGTTGCTGTTCAATATACAGTGACGCCAGTTCAAAAGAATTTATTGCGTCAGCATGGCTTGCAGTGGTGTCATCTTCCTTTTCCGAATCACATTCCTCGTCGTGTCCTTGACCTTCGTTGAGCACAGCTTGAACAATTTGTCCATCTGTCAAATTTTCATTTCCCAAAAAGTCATCGCCTCTAATAATCCGCTCTTCAACATCTTGGAGTTCAATATCGTCTTGCAAGTCTTTCATCAGAAATGCATTGTCATCTGTTTCTTCCAAAGGGGTGTCATTTGGTTTTTCCAAAGATATGTTATTTGATTAGAAAGGGAATTTAACCTGTTTCTCTACGTCAGGTCAGGCGCTTCTCCAAGGCTTCACAAATGTTGAACTTAATATCCCATCAAAAAATTTTACCACCATCAAAATAACATCTTTTATATTGATGGCTTTTGAGGCATCGATTAGGCTTTTGTCCTCAAACTTCATCTTAGCTTCCGATAGAAAATTTCTTCTGTGGTGCCTACACTCAATGACTCCCTGATCCATAGGTTGAATGATGCTTGTTACGTGTGGTACAAGAAAAAAACATTGATTCCAGGCTCTACCTAACATTCGAAGTTTTCTGGATGTGTTGGCACATTATCTAGCACAAAAACCACGTTCACTGACAACGTAAAGCTTTTCAAAAATTTTGCTGCCTTAGGGCAAAACTCGTTGATGATCCAGTGTTTAAACACGTACACATCCATCTACGCTAATCTTTGGTTTTTGTAGCACACCGGAAATGGAGAAACATTTAAGTTTTTGAACGCTTGAGATTTTTGGGACTTGCCTTTGACAAGAAAGGGGGTCCTTATGAGTTCCAGAGGCAAACCGCAACAATTATTCTTTCCTTGCTCGTTTTGAATTCAGCTGCTGACTTTTCATTACTGGCTACAAATGTTTTTTCAGGCAATCGCTTAAAATTAAGTCCGATCTCGTCCATATTGTAGACCCACTCCGGCAACAAGCCTTACATTTCAATTAAAACTTTGAATCTAATGATCCATTCATCTAGCTTTTCACCGCACACACGAAAAAAATGCGGAAAGCAGCCATCACTAGCAGAAAAGCCAGTTCCATTTTCAAACTTGCCATGCAGAATTACAGCCTTCGCCTTCAAAATTGGGCCAGTTATTGGCATACCTTTACCATTATGGTTCATAGTCACAACGAGTCATCTATCTGCTCGTTTATTGATTTCTTCAGAGTACACCTGGTCGAAAGCAGTTTATCAGATTCTTTTTGAGTGCAGTCATCTTGGATAGCTTTCTTGTTCCGCACCAGTCTTCAACCGTAGTCACACCGACACCAAACTTATCACTGGTTGATTTTACCGATTCGTCTTACTCTACACGCTCAATGACGTTTAATTTGTCTTCCGCTGAGATGTACTTACTGTGGAAGTATTACGCAAAACTAAAACTATAATACTGTGCACGTACTGCGATACAGCACCGAAAAGAGAATATAACGGCTGTAGCTGAGAGTGTGGCTGAAGACGTTGACGAATAGAATGCGTCGTCGAAAATTGATCCCTCAGGATGGAAGATTTACGGCGTAGTCGCGGTCAACACTTAAACAAAATAATTTTTAAAAAGTAAAAGCTATAAATTTTTCCTATAGAATTCAATTTTATGCCTTCTATTTGAGATTCAAACCAAGCCTCATAATGAATCACCCTATATAAGGTAAGGACCCATAACAATAATTTCGAGAGCTTTCAAAAAGTAGCAACAATTTTTAACTTTTGGATTATTTTTACGTAGGACCATGGTTTTAAAGAAAAAAAAAATCAAGATCTGCATAAACGAAGAAACAGCATCGCGCAGATAAGCCGCCAACTTGGGATTTAATGGAACATCGGTAAGTTATGGACCACACGACCCGCAGGACAGCTTTAGGAATCAAACAGAAGTGGAATACCATCAGTAATGATGAAGGCCTTAAACTTATCAAACATTCCTATTTCTTTGTTTAATTTTTGTTTGCTTTGGCTTTCCCTATAATTAGTTATTTTTTTCATTGAGAATAAAATAAAGTAATTTTCTTTTAAGTTTTCATTTCTCGAAACGATCCTTTCCTTTTCCTTTATGTGTTAAACTTTTTATGCAAGGTGGCCCAGCACGGGCAGAGGAGTTCCTGGAAAATATCACAACACGACTGAGCGCTTGTCGGCCACAGTAAGCCACCCCGGGTTAGGTAATCATCTACCAAATTTAATGTTTGCAACTATGGTGACTACCGTGGTTGTGACAAAGCACATCCCTTTTTGAGCCGAAAAATCTGAAAAAAATAGGGACAACAAATACCTTCGATCTCAAAATTCGATAAACCTTGTATGATTCGTGAGTTTTAAATTTTTAGCCGTAAAATCTAAATGGGACCCTTATATTGGGTTGGCTTGGTAATCGGTGCATATATCCTGGAAATATTATAGTAATCGAGTTCGAAACAACAAAATTACAGCCGATTGAGAATTTGAGAATTACAACAACACGTGCTACTGGGGAGATCGGCGTTTCTAAGCGGCCTGAACACTACAGACATGTTCAAATTTTCAGGAAAATTTTTGGGAATGGTTTTTAATGTTGATATGTTATTGTGACTACTCAACGACAAGGGCAGTAAAACACAAACAAAATGGCACTGAATTTAAATACAAGTTAACCATATATTATTTTTTCAGGCCTATTGAAAGATGCTAGCTTTTTGTAGGACATTGTGGTTTTTACTTATTCATTGAAAAAAGCCTGACAGGAGCAATCACTATAGCTCATATGGGGTTTGACTCCACTGCTTGGCATCAGGACTAGACACCACTGGCTTGGCAGTGAATGCGTTAGTAGAATATTAGATCAGTACTTCCCTGGCTTTTTCTTTGATATTTTCTTTGTACATGGCTAGACTATTGCAGCTTCCGCTATCTCATTATTATGGAGACTCTAGATAACTCAAGGGAAATAACACTATTGTGCCGAAAATAGGTGAATTAGCTCGCAACACACTCTTTAGCTTCTATTCGAAAAAAATAGGCTTTATGAATATTTTCGCTTCATTTTTACTAAAAAAAGTGCGATTCCTACTGCTTCTTATGAAAAAACAAGATAAAGAAAAATACAAACGAAACTTGCCTATAGTGCTTTAACCGTGCATCTACCATGGGGTTAATATGACCCCAGTTCAAATTTTCATTTATGAATTTTTTGATACTTTGATTTTCCAAGTGAGGCTTGGTGACTTTGTTAAGCAGATGCAGTACTACAAATTGCTTTAATAACATTTTACAGTCATTGCAAATACAATTTATAAATTACAAATAAAACGCAAAGCATTTAATTATTCATCAATATTTATTTTGACGCCTTCAAAGTAATCCCCATCATATGCACTAAACTTACGCCAACGATTTTTCCAGTCCTCGAAACACTTTTCATAAGTACTTTTTAGAATTGCGGCCTTCAGCTCCTTCAGCGAGTTTTGTGACAAAAAAGTTCCCGGAAATTGCAAGTATACGCAAAATTTTTAATTATTCATCAAAACCACATGGGCCAAATCTGGTGAATACGGTGGTTGATCGATGGTATTTATTGCGTTTTTGGCTTTAAATTCAGTCACAATAAAAAAATCACAAAAATCGCTGTGCAGACTTAAGCAGCTGCTGTAAACAAACTGGTAGACAGATCGCGCTCATATTTGCCATAGTAATTAAGGACAGTCCCACCAACTTAACAAAATACATTTTTTTGAAATATCATTTACCCGGGGAATTTAAATTACAAATTCTGGGTAGTTCGTTGTCACAATGTACATATACATTGAATTGCATAAAGATGATAACCACTAACGCTTACCCAATGTAGGCAGTGTTACCCTATCTTATTGTCTATGGTTTTGTCTGTTGATTCTTGTCTTCTCCCACTTTTCCATTCCATAAGAAACTTGTGTGGAATGCTTGAAGTGTTTTTCTAAGACTCAGAGTCAGTCAATTCTAGTTTGTTTATTCCTCTAAAAGTACGAAGTAAAGTTCTCAGTGATATCAAAACTCAAAAATTGTTTATGCCTCTTTTTTTGTCTTCCTTGTATTGTATTTCTTGGTTTGTTTGTATTTTTTTACTAGTTTCTATAAATCAGCATGTCAAAGCCTAGTACAAGTAGTACTGGACCTAATAGTAAACGACTCACGCAAGAAGACATAAGAAGGCTTTTGGAAACTGATGATGATGAACAAAATTATGTGTACCTGCAGTGAAAAAGAAACGGACCAAGTTTAATATCCAAGCGAGAATGAGAGCGATGGAGACGAGGGAGACCCAGAATCGTAAAGAGAAATTATGTTTATGTGAGAAATCCTGTGTCAACAAACACAGTAAGGAGAGCAAAACACAACATCCTAAAAGAGCTAGCTGGACCGTGCAGGAATGCTAAAAGAGAATGTAATGACGCTGTATCTGGGCTTTTTATTTTTTTTTAATCTTTGCTAAAAAAATGGCACTGGACAAATCAAGAAGGTCGTACCATTTATGATCTATAGATTCACACCAATGAAGAGGAGCTGACTAAATTTATACGAGTATTGATTCAATTGGAATTTAAAACAAAAAAATGAAGAAGTAAGCTAGCTCTGGAGTCTTGAAAATGGCCGTTCTATGTTTGGTAAGATAATGCCAAGAAAAAGATTTCAAGCGTTACCTGGTATCGTCCGATTTGACGATGCTCAGAAGAGCAGAAGAAACCATTCGGCGGCTAAGCTTTCTCCGGTAAAAGATATCTTTTCCGTAGTTATTCGTCATTGGAAAAACTGCCAGTTCTACAGCATTTAAGAAATTCGAAAGTAAGTCTGCTATTTAAAAAGAGAACCAAAATGCGTGGATAACATATGAACTTTTTGAAGATTGGTTTCCCAGATTTTTTTGCCAGGGGTAAAATTGTCTTTGAATTGATTGGAATGAATTTTACAATTTGCTTTCATATATTCTCTGTTTAGGTGACAGTTTTTAAAATCGAAAAATCTCCAAAAAAAACACCCCTTTTGCTATTGGACCACGCGCCATGTCATCCCAAAGACGGACAGAAGATTAGTGATGATGGGAAAATTGTTATAATGAGTTTATTCAACTGCTCTTCTCCGACCAATCGACCAAAATGTTGATCAACTTCATAAAATTGTATTACAAAAAAGGACTTTTGGTGCTGGGAATCGAGGAGCAAATTTGGAGAGCAAAATTAGGGATTTCAATTGAAGGCATGCCTTCTTTCTATTGCATGGGACAAGGTTAAGCCTTCAGTGCTGAAAATCGTTAACGTCCGTTAATAATGAGTGAAATGAGGAGCATGAGCTGCCATCGAAAGTCATAAGATACCAAATCATTTGTGACCGTGAAATGGTTACATTCATTTATGACTTGTTTCAAGAGATGCGTCCTAACGAGTATTTTGCCACTGAGAACTTAAAGGGTTATATCACCGAAAACTATGTGGACCAGGAGTTGGTTTGTTATAATTTAGAAACCGAAGAAAGAAATGGGCAGTGAAGGCGAAAGCATAGGTGCAAGTCCTCCACGGCCAAAAATCAAAACAGAGCAATTTATCCAGGCATTCACCACATGTCTCCTATGGGCTGGAGAAAACTCGGTTTCGGTACAAGACACATTGACCCTTCAAAAACTGAGAGAATTGGCTATCGAAAAAAAATTATTCGCTAAGAAAATTCAGACAAACATTACAACATTTTTTTAAATCGAATTAATATGAAAATGATTTTCAATTATGTATACTATTAAAAAAAGAAACTGGATAAAATAATTAATTTAATTTAGTTTAACGATGAAATAATATAGGTGTTTTTAGTTTTCGCGTTCAATTTCCATCCAATGTTCAATTTTTTGGCTACTCTATCATTGCAAGAACTTCAATCAACGCAACAGCACGAATTTTTAGCGTACTGTTTAAGGCATTCTTTTATTCGGTTTGGCCCTTTGCAATTTATTTGGGCTAGTTTTTGAATATAAGATCAATCAAGTGGCCACTTTTTTTGGCCAAAGCAAAATGTGCCCTTTTTGCAGCATTTTCCGTCACCTTTTCGAACATCTCGGGCGGTATATCGATGGTTTCGGCACGAATGTTTGCGTTGACCTCGTCAATGGTCTGAAGCTTGCTGGGGTACACTTTGCTTTTCAAATAACCCCACAAAAAGAAATAGGGAGGGGTCAAATCTCGAGATCTGAGTAGCTAATCAATGTCGCAAATTTTTGACACCAGACGCCCAAGGAATTTTCGCAGCAGAAACTGAATCGTTAGATTTGCAGCGTGGCATGGTGCACTGTCTTGTTGGAACCAGTAACCGCCAAGAAATTTTTTACGCATTTGCAGGAAGACATAATGAGCTAACATCCACATCGATTTCCATTGACTGCTTCATTCTCTTTGAAAAAAAAAAAATGCCCAACGATGTTTTTCCCACAAACGTCAGCCCAAACTGCCACTTTTTGTTCATGCAATGGCATTTCATGGATCTCGTGTGGATTTTCCGTTCCCCAAATATGACAATTTCGCTTATTAACGCCGCCAAAAAGTGTGAAATAGGCCTCGTTGGTCATCAAAATTTGCTTCCAAAAATCAGGTTCAATGTCAACCATTCAAGCGAGTGTTTGGACGTATTCAAAGCGACTTGGATGGTCGGCAATATTCTTTGTTTTAATTGCACTTTATACGAAAAAAAGCATAGTATTCTTTAGAATGGAGTGGTTCCACTAACACCAAAATGCTGAGCGCAGCGACTATACGATATTTCTGGGTTCTGACCGCTTCAACCATTTCATTGGAGCATCTTGGTCGTCGATGAATGGCATAATCACGATATCTCACTGTACCGTGCTGAACAAAATTCGACATCAAACGACGAATAGTTTTGTCAGACGGTGACTGTTGGCCACAATATTTTCGACGATATGGACATTGAGTTAACACAACTGAACGACTATTTTCAATGTACATCATCACTTTTTCGGCGCGTTCTTTCCGTGTGAAGTGATTCATGGTTAAAATTGTACTGAATTGACAGTTCAAAAACACCTCTTATCTAGTCTATCGGTTGGCAAATGTCACAGCTTAGCAATGTTTACATACCGGCGTAAAAGATGGCGCACCATGTGTATAACAAATCAACGCGACAATACGAAAAGAGACATAAATAGCTTTGTTGGTAGCTTAAGCATTTTGAGGCATCTCTATGTAAAAATTTGAATGACAATCAGTCTGCAATTTAATTGAGAAATTTCGAAGAAAATTCTCCCATTGCCAGCAAATATCTCAAGGACCGTATAACATCTATATCTGATTTTGATTTCACAAGAAAACGGAAATCCTGCTGAATCCTTATAATTGTAATGCACGAGCAATGAACATTCTGTTCCAAATTTTCAAACAACTTAAACAAACACCCACTGGTGCTTCTAAATGTTTGTGTTTATTCCACTTCCTTCTAAGGCTTTTCAAGGACGATAAACATGAAAATTTTTCTTCTTGAATTTTTATCTCACCCAGAACTCGCACGGGGAATCAAAAAAAGAAGAAAAAATCATCACGATGAAATCGAACAAACATAAAACGTGCGAATGAAATATCAACAAGGCCATTCATGATCTATTTTTGTATTTCAAAATCTCATTCATTTTCAAATGTGAGAAAAGAAGAAAAAAATTGAAGAAAAAATTAATGAAGGCATTTTATTCAAATCGTTATTGAAGCACGTACATATAAACCTATAACCGACTATTAATTTCATCTCTCAAGCCAAAATTCCAAATAAATAAATTTTCACTGGTGGTGTGATTTTTTGATGAAAAAAATATGGAAATTAATTAGTGAAAATTTGATATGCAGCATTGAAGCAATGTGAATGCTATTTCAAATGGAAAAGTGTAAACAAGTTGTGTTAAGTCTAGCGGAAACGCAGTATGAGTAGCATAAACAAGTGAAAAAAATAATCGTGTAATAAATTCCTAGCGGAAAAATAGATAGCGAGAATTGAGACACATCCATCCACAGCTTGGGTGCGATATAAGAATTAATTAATCAATTGCTGATTTGCATAGATTCATTTAGGAATCGGAGCTGGCGACGTTTACATACATATGTTTTTGAACTGCAGCTTGATTAGTTCAATGCAAACACCGCGAGACTTAATCTCAATTGGCGGCATGTTACCTTCAAATCAGATACGACTTTTTGTAAATAAAACACGAATATATCTATTTATTTAGTGCAAATAACAGCGTGTTTGCTTATGCTCACTTTACAAAATCATGCCGCGATTAATTTCGAATCAATCAATTAGTTCTAGGAGAGGATAAAAGTGGGAGATAGAGAGGAGGGGTGATAGTTTATCGACGATTTCTTAAGGAATTTCGACAAAAGGCCGCCAGTCGCTATGCCGCCGATTCGGGAAAAACAGTTTTTTTAATCGAACAACGCCGATTTATCATCACATTTTTCGTGTAAACAAAATTTTTGGTTGTTTGTTCACATTTTCTTCTTTCATTCATCCGCCTGCCAGCCTATGGCTGTATGTTTGTTGTCTAGCAATCGACCGCGAGCTCTCTGATGTAAAAATCGAATTAGAAAATAGTTCATTCATATAAATTTAATGGTCATTAACTTTAAACGATTCTAATGCGGCTGCATTCCTTCAACTGTTGTGTAACGACTATTGGGGGTCGTTAGCGGTTTAAATCCGAGGCTCATTGATCAAATTAGAATTTCTACAAACAAAAGAACCGAAGCAAGGGTTTCTTAAAGGTACGACAGTTTTCCTTTATCTTCACACCTTTCATTATGTTATTTAATTTTCAATCAATTAACTTTTAGTAACAATAACATGATGAAAATATCCACGAAACATGAACAGCAATTAGGTCGTACAGTCTTCCACAAAAGTCAAGGTACAGTGATAAATATCATGAAAATTTTTTGATATTTTTATTTAAAAAACCTATAGTGATAAAATTTTTTTGGTATTACTTCAACTATAATCATTACACTTTAAATTCATGTAAAACAAAACGAAAATTCTGTCGTATTAATATATTATTACATATGATGTGTTGGAAAGTCAATGAATGAAGTCCACAAAAGTCATGGTACACCTAAAGAAAAATGATACAAATTGTAATTATAGTCTTGCAAAGTTATTTGAATTATACTTTTCTTAATATTTTGTCGGATATCCTTTCATCTGAATTACTGATTTCAGTCTTTTAGGCATAGAATATACCAATTTTTTAGTAAATTCGCTGCTGGTTCTGGCCCACTCCTCCAATATAACATCCTTAAGCTGCGCCTTGCTTGATATCACTCTTTTTCGGATTTTTGTCTCAAGCTCATTCCAAAGATGCTCTATAGGGTTCAAATCAGGGCTTTGAGGCGGTGTAGCAAGCATGCGAGTATTGTACAATAGCCACATTCGAATTTTATGCGCAGTGTGCTTAGGGTCATTGTCCTGTTGAAACAAGAAATCTTCTCGCATACCTAATTTGGCTGCACTTTGTTTCATGTTGTTTCGTAGAATCTCTAAATAAGAGTTCTGATCCATAGTATTTTCGATGAATGTCAGATTTCCAACTCCAGCAGCAGCCATGCAACCCCAAACCATAACACCACCGCCTCCATGTTTTACTGTTTTAATAGTGTTCTTGGGATTAAATGCTTCTCCTACATTTCGCCAGACCCTCTTATGCCCATTTACACCAAATATACAAAATTTAGACCCATCCGAAAATAAAACATTATCCCAAAACGTTATTGGTTTGTCAATATATGCTTTTGCAAATGTTATTCTTTTTTGTTTGTTTATGGAATTTACAAGAGGTTTTCTTCTAGGCGTACGAGATGAAAATCCAGCTTCTACGACAGCTCTACGCACAGTTTCTGCCATAGTATACTCAACTAGTAACCACACTCCATCAACCCTCCGGAAAAATTCGAACACAAGCCGAACAGCGAGCCATAAATCTTCGGTAGCAGGTAGATGGTAAACGCTGATGCGAGGAATGGCGCGAATATAAACATATGCTTCGATGAGAGATTTCAGGGCTACCAGAGCTAAAAAATCAATAACATTGCAGAAAAACAAATTCGTTCCATGCAATCTTTTAGTTTTTTATTAGGATTTGGCAGCACTCCTATGTTCTGAAATGCGTAAAAGAACACGTGCGTCGGAAATTTTATTTGCATTTTGCTTTGTTTCTTGAGCGCGCCAGACATGGGATCAGCTGTCGTGCCCCGGATCAGCTGACGTGCCCCTGGGAAAATTCAAAAAGTGTGCAACACAGGGTAAATGAAAGGTGTGGCTACTATTTGAGTATACTATGGTTTCTGCGCTAACCTCCTTCTTATCATTAATTCCAAGAAGATCGCAGATTTTTCTACAGCTTAGAAATGGATCTTGTTTTACCATTCGCGAAATTTTTCTCTTGTCCTTTGCACTTAGTTTAGATGGACGACCTGTTCGGGGCACATTTTCCACTCTATTTTCCTTCTTAAATCGATTTATCACTTTTTGAATGGTTGACCGACTTCGCAACACTAGTTCAGCTATTTCAGAATATGATTTGCTCTGATTTGGATGCAGATTAATAATTATTTCACGCTCCTTAATAGTCAACTCCTTTCGACTCATTTTTTAAAAATTTTATTAAATAAAAGATACACCACGAATACGGACGCGATATTAAAGACAGCGGCCTACGGTTGTTAGCTCACTCTGATAATATGAACTTGGGGGATTCCCCTTTTTACAAATAACAGGGCATTTTCTGCAACTGTACCAAGACTTTTGTGGAGTAGAAAAGAGACATTGCCAACAAAAAATTATTGTCTTCAATGATCATTATTGCCGAATCCCTTTAAATTTATGAAAACTTAAATTCAACAGAACTCGTATTATTACCATTGCATAACTTTTGGTTTTCAAATAAAAATATTGATTCAGCAATACAATTTTCAGTTACCGATTCTCTGTACCTTGACTTTTGTGGAAGACTGTATGCTATCAGATTAGTCGAATTGATTGTTGCTTTTCTTCGTTCGTGAGAGAGGGGGGGAAATCGACAAATAAATAAAATTCATTTTCGTACACAACAACAACTATTCATACATACGAGTACAATGATTCTATCGTGAATAGAAAAGTGTAAACAATATTTTCTAATCATGGCCGACGAGAATTATTTGCAGCTTGTTTATTATATTTTCACGCTTGTTGTGTTATGGGTGTGTTTTATAAGCAATAAAATGTGAAAAGTCAATGATAATTCGTAGCGCTAGAGTGCAAAAATAAAAGAAATAGAATGCGAAATCTAGGTTACATGCAATTTAATATTTTCTATTTTTCTTTTATTGGAAATAATATGAAGCATTAGCCGATACCCTCTGTGTATTGGGTGTATTGTCTTCTTATCGCGACCTTTACCACATCACACAATATACGAAATGTACAGATGATAACCGATTTAAACTTTTTGTTGGATTGCGAATTCAAATCTATATTTAGTATTGTCAATTTATACTGCTACTGTGCGATAGAATCAATGTAATGAACATTCAAGGGTCCCACCCTAACATAAATTTTTATTTTTTACAATAATAAATACAAAACTTTTTTTTATATACAAAATAATAAATTTAAAAATCATAATAGCCAAGGGGCAAAAAGTGTTAGGGAGTACTTTGTCTCATGACCATCGGTTGGATTATGACCTGACTTTTACATCAAACAAATCACGATCCTGCCCCCGAGGCTCGAACCTGTGGTCGTCGGTTTAAGCGCTCTAGCACTCTAACCACTGCAGCAATCGTAATAAATTTAGAAATACGCGGTAAAAAAATATTTTGCTTCACTTAAATATCAACAACATATCGTAGTTTTTAGTTTGTTCTCTAACATAAAAAACCTTACCTAATTCTTTTGTTTACGTGCATAGATTAAATATTTTCCAACTTACGTGTTGATTAAAAATAATTCAGGAACAATAAATAAATTAATTTTTCCCCCATTTCAACAACAATTTAGATGATAATGTGTGAAGGTCAAAACTTTCTATTGCTACCAGCCCCCTTGTTCCAAGTAGAAAACATTCATTTGTACACTTATTGTATCTGCCATATTTATTTCGCTCAGTTTTGGTTCTAATGACGCAAGGAGAGAGGATTTATTTTCGTTATTCTATGTTACTTTAAAAAGAAATAGCAAAAATTTGAAAAATAAAACAAAAGAAAATAGATGCAGATTGTCAAGTTTGTTTGAGTTAATTAAAACAAACGATCGGGATGCTTTCTGATAAATTTAGATTCTCAGGGTTAACAACTTATTAGTACGAGTATTAATTCTTTTTTATGTTCAATTATTTTCTGTTAAAAAGATTTTCTTTTTTTGATTTTTCTTGGCATGTGTCGTTGAGTTTTCTGTAACCTTCACCTTCAGAATTTCGGAACTGATTCTAAGATGAGATATTTTTTGATTTTTCTATTCTTTTGAGAGGAAAAAATTTGCAACGTGTTTGTTTTTTATAGAAACTCATTAAAAAATATTTGAATAAAATTAAATTTTAAAATCTTTCCATGAAAAAGCAACCCAAAAATTTTATTTGCGATTTCCTTAATTGAAAAACAAGTGAAATAAAATTTTGGCTGAATTTTAATAATCACTCTCCAAACCATGATATGCTTTAAGATGATCTTAATATTTATAAGGTATTTATTTCAAAGCTCATTAAACTGTCCTTGCTAAAACGTTCAATCTAAATCATTGCAATCATGTGGAATAATTTGGATGAATTTAAAAATTAAAATACTTTATTTCAAAGCACATTAAACATTCAATTTTTCTAGCAAATTATTAAGGGGGAAGGCCACAGTAACGAGGCAAACGATAGAGCATATAGAAATTTGGTAAAAAGTTCTTTATTATACATGTCTTGAACTATGTTTTGGCATATTTATGAAAGTTCACAAAAACAAAATGGCGGACGGCCAGCATATTTCTAGAGACGACTTTGTTTTTTTTTTAGTGCTGCACGGCCAGTAGCTTTTCTCCTGCAATTTTGAAGATAGAAGGGCTGGTGAAAAAAATTTCATTCATTTCTAGTATCAGCTATGGTAATGTGTAGAATTTTTTGTTTAAATTGGTTTTTGCGAAAAAGTTGGACTATTGAAAAATAAATTAAAAAAAAAAAAAAAACACTAGAAAATTGTTTATAATCTTTCAGATATGGAATATATCGCTTAAATCCTACGTACTATTATGGACAAAACAGTTTTCAATGTCATGTCAACCACGAGCCAAAAAGTTAAAAATTGTTCAAATAACGCTATCGGCCAAGTCAGAAAACATTGTTTTGAGAAAAACACGTTAACCAAAAAGGGACAAATAAAAAGAATATACCTTCAAACTTCAACAGGTCTCGGACGTGATTTTTGAGATACCAAAGTGACTTTTTATCCAAAAAAAAATTTCGAATTTCGAAGCTGCCATTGTGGGTTCCCCCCTTAACATTTCATGATAAAACTTTCTAGCGCTTAAAGCACTCTTACGCATCTGGCAATCATATTCAAGATAACAGATAAAATTACGCATCAAATAATAAAGATTCATGCTATCCCAGGAGTTCCAAGAGTGGATAATGTATGCACTCAAGCATAAAAAATGTGAATATACGGATCAGGCAACCCCAAAATCCGAGTTTTTAACCTATTAATTCGTGTAGGAAGATAGGTTCCATGGAAAGTGAACCTTTTCTTTATCTAGATGCAAGTAGCCTCATCGTTAACGGAAATGGGATTCCAGTGATCTACCACATGAACAGACAAAACATTGTATACAATTATTCCATGGCGGTATTTGATGGATATGCGCCGTAAATAATGAAGGCTCTAGAAGCACTGGTTACATAAGGAGAATGTTGCGTTTGAAGTTTTTAAGTCTACGCACTATGATCAGATTTTGAAATTGATGTGAAATTAGTCAATTATATTGTTTATTTAAAAAAAAATGATTTAAAATTATTTAAATTTGATTTTCAATTTGAATGACGCCTTGAATGTTATTTTCAGCTAAGATTTTTTAATTTATAAAATTATCAAATTGATGCAAAAATCCAATTGGAAAAAAATTACTTTGAGTAAAAAAATACTGAAGTAAAATAACGCGAGTTTCAATTTAAGTTAAACAAGTCGAAGTAGCAGGAGAGTGCTCCTGCCAGAAGCGTTTTTTTAAACAACTAGTAGCTCAAACAACATCTTCTGATATCAAAACTTGACTCATGTACATATTCTATAAATTGAGTTCAAAAACAGTGTTTGATCTCATTGTTTGAGTGGTCGTGATAAAATATCAATACTACAAATCATTCCTAAAATTTTCATCAAAATCCCTACGCAACTCTAGTGACTACGTCCATTACAAACGTCTCTCTCCCCAGTATCACGTGTAATTATAGGTATTGTATTGTAATTGTTAATTTTCAATCCGCGTAGTCCGTGTGGTGTAGTGGTTAGGGCACTCACCGCGTACGCCGAAAGTCCCTGGTTCGAATTCCGTTGGCAACAACGAAATTACTTTTGAGTGATTCTTCGGACGGACAATAAGCCCGCTCAGTTACGGTATGTACTGATTTAAAATCAGAACATATCACAGCTTGGTGGACGAATACACGGCCAAAGCGTGGTACTAACCATATCACCTTCCCAAGTGCCGACACATTCGATCAAGATAATGAGATACTCTATCTTTAAGCAAAGGCCCGATAGGGACTGAAGTGTTAAGCAAAATAAAAAAAAAATTTCAATAGGCTGTAACCGTTGTTGCTGTTATGGTTTGATTAATATGAAATTATCTATTTTTGGTGAATTTTCTTAAAGCACAGCACCCTATACCGGGACTCCTTTTGAATTTTTAAGTAAATATCTTGAGAGAAATTTACATACTGCGGAGAGCATCATATACATATACGAGGTGTGAGAATTAAGTAATGCGACTGATTCTATGAAAACCGTATATTTAAAAATTATTCGATGCTGCTTTTGCTCCTCAGAAAGGTTCTTTGAAACCATCTTCGCGCACAACTTTTTCACCCCAAAATCGTCGGTTAAACTTTGTCTGACTGTTCCACGGTTCATACCCAGTTCGCACACGCTGCGCATTCGCGTCAATCCTTACCTCAACTGGTCTCCCGCTCCGCGCCTCGTCTTCCACGCTTTCGCGCCCCTCCTTAAACATCTGGGCACGACTAAGACCACTATCACCATGCATTTTCGCCCAATCTGGCGCAAAATTTTATCGCGACGCGTTACTCTTGATTTCGTTTCTTAATTTTCCTGACGTGCACCACCAACACACGTCTACTCAACACGATACAGCAGGCGAACTAAACAAGCTAGAGCAATGGTAAATACATCAATCGAGAGGGGAAGGGTGCCGGGGAAGGGGAAGGAAATTTCAAGGTGGGAGGTTTACGATAAGCCGCCAATAAAATCAGTCTCATTATTTAATTATCACACGTCGTATGTATGTATATATATGAGGGCGGTTCAAATATTATGGAGATAAACGCTGTAGATGGTGGGCATGAATGTTTTAATGGTCGTGGCTTGAGTATGTGATAGCTGGAACCTTTACGAACAGTGTGGCATAGTTTTCGCCGAGAGTACATGTTTCACGCGCGTGCTACAACCATAAGTGAACGTCAAGTGCCGACCGCCGTTGCGCAACGTATTGTCATTCGTTTTTTAGTGTGGGAAGGCGTTAATAACCCGGAAATTTTTCTGCGTAGCTTCAGAATATTGCCATTGAGGAAGGAGACAATTAGTGCCCGAAATATCGGTATATGGCAGAAAATAAAAATAGTGCTTGTTAAGGAACATTTTAATCTTTCATTTATGGCTTTTGATACTTCAACAGCTGCTTCGGACGTAGAAAAGTATTCACCACGCAGTTTATGTTTGCTGTGCGGGAATAAAAAGAAATGATTGGGCACTAAATCAGCACTATACGGCGGATGATCAATCAATTCGATGTTTTGACCGGCGAAATAAGCGCTAGTCTGAGCTAATATCTGAGAGTCCGTATTGTCATGATGGAGAATGATTCTTCTTCGTCTCTTGTTCGTTTTGCGAATTTCTTCGAAGACTTCTGGAAAAGAAATGGTCATGTACCACTTAGAATTTACTGTGCTACGTTCTTGAAGCCGAACAGTGGCCACATGATCCATTCGGTCGAAGAAACAGGCGACCATTTGCTTCGCAGTGCTTCGTGTGCGAACAACTTTTGTTGGATTTGGCTCGCCTTGGAACACCCATACGATTGCCGTTTTGTTTCCGGCTCATAAGCATAAGTCCATAATTCGTCACCTGTGACGATCTTATTCACGTCATTAGATGATATTTTCTGATTATTTCTTCGCACTAATCGACCCGAGATCTTTTTTGAGCGATTGTCAAATTAATCGGAATCCAACGGGAATAAACTTTTTTTACGGATTAGTGCTCATACAATATCGAATATATGGCCCGGGTAGGAATGCCCAAGCATGCCTCTATCTCACGGTATGTCACATGGCAATCTTGTATAAGAAATTCACACCGGCATCGATGTTTTCCGACATAACGGTCATTTTTGGACGACATTCACGAAATTCGTCCTTGAGCGATCGACGTCTATATTTGAATTCATTGAACCAGTTGTAAATTGTCGGGAGAGATGGTGCTTCATCGCCAAAGGCCAATGAAGCCGATCAAAACACTGTTGTTTAGATAATCTGACCGCAAGCCGTGGACAATCCTTGGACTTTTTGGCCAAATTGATTTTTTCAACTCACTGTAAAAACCACAAATTGCGCTTGTACATCAAAACGTTCTGAGTACGTTTATGTTGGAAAGTGTCAAACTTTCCGATGGAAATGTCTGATTTGACGAAAATGTACTAGAACATCCCTATTACAAACAATTTCGTAGTGACCTCCAGATTAAAATCAAGAATGAATTACCGTAATTTTTTTCAGATAGTTGTGTTAGTCAAAAAAATAAAAACTTAAAGTTAGTTGATTATAATTAAGAGTTAAATTAGCAGATATGTTGTTTTCATTACCTTGATTGATTTAAATGATTGCAATTACGTGAAAGACTTTTTTTATTGTCCATTCTTATAAGTTCTTATTGATTAGTTTCTTGGCACTACAAAAGAGCTTGCCCCAAATTATCCCGGAAACCGGTAGCCGACAAGGACGTGTAAGCGGTCGCAAAGCGAAGCTCGATTTTCTATATAGCCGCTGATCCTTGTAATAGAACATCGGCACTGCCATCGGAAAACCCTCCAATTCACTTCACATTTCTAACCAATTAATTAAGGACCATAAAGCCTCAATTATTGGAACACGATCGGATATTTAAACCATGTATTTTCTATTCTTGTTCATACTGCATTCACTAGAGCGTTATTTTGGGACAAGGAAAATGTCTAAGATTGAAATTAACGTTTCAGTGTTTTCTTTCAAAGCATTTTAAACGTTTCACTCTTCTAACATGTGTTTTATAATTAAGCTTTTAAATGATTGGAGAGTTTTACGCATCTCGTATACATATTAGTCAATAAGAGGCGTTGTAGATGGGAAGTATTGATTTTGACTTTGTCATCCCAGAGGCAAAGTTCGAGCTTCAGATAGTATAACATATAAAAAAGTATTGTTATTATTAGAAAAATCGATTTGAATATTTAGAGTCATGGTTGTGTGAATTAGTTGGATATTTATGAATCGGTTTTAAACATTAGGATTCGGCTGTCTTGCGACAATATTTGCTAGGGGTCTTTAAGCGTACGCCGAACTGGTATGTTCAACACAGGAATGATGGCCGCGAGTAACACAAAAATGTGCGATCCGAAAATTATCATACCTAGTAAACTGGGTTTCGGGAAAATCACAAATCCTTACGACAAACGGCCTGGCGAGAAAAGTCAAAGTCTGCGCACTTCCATTTAATCATGTTTAAATTGCGATAGCCGCACGACTATTTTGACATAATCTGTTTTTACCCTTAAAAGCTTTTTTAGTTTGAAATATTTAAAATGTGCAGAGAGTGCACCATGCAAAATAGCTTTGAAATATTATATAAGATCCTAACAAAATTCAAATACGTAAGCAGTTAAAAAAATACTTTTTTAAATACTGCAGCTGTAAGACTTCAAATCAAAAAAATTAGAACCAATATCAAGTAGGCTACCTGTCCGGTAAATTCAGCTTAATTCACTACTAAACCCTTTCGATATATTTTTCCTTTCAAAAATATTCTAAAAAAATTTAGTTATTTCAAAATTTTCCATTCTACGAATTTTTTTTTCTCGCTTTATTCAAACCGAGAGATACCTGTCCATTGTCAAAAAAGTCCGCCAAAACCAATTCTCAACACAGCAACACAATCGAAAGATTTGGAACGAATAATCTTGTATTCATCGCCAACTTTAGGCACGATCAAGGCAGCTGATCTGTGTCAATAGATCAACAATTCCTTCCGAAAAATGATTCATATCACGTACACGCTAAGGGCACGATAACATGTCCTTTTTAGTCAAGTGTACAAATTTTGAGTAAATAATGGAATTTTCCACCAACAATATGACCAATTTCAAAACACTTTTGATCCCCTTGAAAAGTGTTTTGAGAAGATTTCTTCGTGCCTTAGTTTCCTATTACAAAACCCATGTCCTTTTCGGATGGTTGAAGAAAAAATTGAAAAATAATAATGAAAAAAAAAAAACGAAGAAAAAGCGAAAACCCAAAAGAAAAAACCAAGAACAGATGAAAACTCCTTGGAGGATTATGACTTATGCACTTTTTACAAGTATTTTGGGCTTCTTGTGACAGGTAATTCAGTTTTACGAGTATGTAGTAGCACATGTGTCACTTACCCTCTAGGGTCAAAAATTTCAAGCCCGCATGGAATCAATTTAAGGATTTTAAACTCACATGGAATCAATTGGGATAAAATCTTTGGGTAGAATCGTTTGAACAATATTTGCAGCTACCGGATAAGAAAGAGGATTTATGACATTATTTATGAAATAACTTTTGGGGAGAGTAAATGTGACAAAATAAAGGCACGTAGCATATCTTTGTGAATTTTCAAAGAATACCTAACTGTTAGAAATGTGTATACTTTACATATTTTACTAGGAATGTCAACAGTAAGTACAAAGCCAGATTCATGAATATTAAAATCATTTATTCCAATACACTCCTCAGTGTATCCTTTCATTAAGCTATACTGAAGAGTCTCTAGCCTTGTGATGTTAAGACCTTCCCATTAGAAAATAAATAAAATATTTAAATTATGTTAAAGCTGTATCCACAACGCTTTTTAAATTTCCCATAATACATCTGTACATAGATACGTCTAACATGATGTACAATACGGGAGAGAGCAAGTCTTCGCCAAGGATAATAGATATACTTACATTTTCATTGTGAACAAGAAAAACAATTCCGGGAAAACAAATTGTGTTTAAAATCCTCTTTCAGAGCATGTAATAAAGAGAGAGAGAGAGAGGTGTGGAGAGCCAATGAACGAGTGATGTTTTGTTGAATAAAATGAAGATGTAAATGTGATTATGTAAATTATAAAAGGAGCGTTTTTGATAAAAGATCATACGTAATACACGTTGTTCTTGGTTTATCATATTTCAGCAACAAGCTTTGTATGGAAAGTATACCTAATATCTTTGTTCAGCAAAGCTTAAGATGATTCCTTGTTGGCAAATTGGTCTTTGTTAGATCCTAATCCAACATTGCCTCTTATAATGCCTACTTAGTTATTTATGTTTGAAAGATTGATTGAACTTTTGGTCCTAGAAAAGCTGTTGCGAATTGAAGATGATTACAAAGTGTATTTTCAATGTAAGGGATTTGGAGCTATACATCAAAATCCGTGGGGAGGCGAGCGGACCGCAATATTTATCTTTCTGGGTAGTATCCTGTTGAAAATAAATTTTCCTGACAGTTGAATAATATTTTAGAATCAATTGAATTGCGGAAATTAACTTGAGCATAAACTTGTAACGCTTGTTTCCTAAACGGAAGACAAAGAAATACAGTCCCCATTCAGAGACAAAGAAATTCAACCCCTCCATCTTTTTGCAATAAATTGGGTTTATGCAATGGCGATGGGGGGATTGAGTAGTGACGCGACCACCAAGAGTGATAATTACAATATCACCGTTATAATTCACTTTCACATTCAACTACCCTTCTACGGATGTGTCTCTGGTGCCTCTTCAGGAAATCAGTCATGGTAGACCTAATAGCTCACAAGGAATTGATGAAGGATAAAAAAGCTTAGTTTCGTGGTAGGATGCATATTGGTTGGCTCATCCCCTCTGGGGATATTACAACCTGTGACTGGTTTATATAGAATGCGAAATTGAGCGATATTATAGGGGAGCAATTCATTGCAAGTACAAAGAAAATAAGGACAAAGGAAGGCATGGCAAGTGGAAACAAAGAACTTTTTGTTGAACAAAGAGAGAAGCTTGATGCTGGAATATGGAGAGCTAAATGGTAAGATACACAAAGGATAGATAGAATTTTAATAAATATTAATCATTTGATATGCATTAACTTTATAGCTGGTTACATAAAAATTTAAACATAAATGAATTGAAGAATAAATTTGATATTGAAGAGGTAAATAAGGTTTTTTTTCACAAATGTTGGAGTTTTGGCTTTATTTTTAAGGCGGGCATCTATAGAATATTGGATAGTCTAAAAAGTATTGAGCCCTTTGTCAATAGATGGTGTTCGTTGTCATATATCGGGCAATACTTATCAGACTGAGTCAAACTGACATGCGTTTGAAAGGTGACATTCCAGTCTACAATTTTCATGTGGACAGTTATGTACTTCGTCATTCGTGTCAAAAGTTGTATTCATTTAAAAATCAGTGAAATTTCTGAAAAAAATTTGTTATATTTTACAATATCACTACGATTAAGGTAAGAATGCACCGCAGCTCGTGAAAAAATTTGTGGTGTCTACGGTCAAGATGCTTTATCAAAAGCCGGAGCCAAGAGATGGTTCGCTCGCTTTCGTTCTGGAAATTTCGATCTCAAAGATGCACCTTGCTCAGGTCGACCAATCACTGAAAAAGTCGATGATATCTTACAAAAAATCCGACACATAAGCAGATATGACATTGCTAAGGAATTGAATATCCATCACCAAACAGTTTTGAACAATTTGCGTAAGGCTGGATACACAAAGAAACTTGAAGTTTGGGTGCCGCATGAATTAACACAAAAAAATTTGATCAACCGAATTTCCATTTGCGAAATGCTAATAAAACGCAACGAAATCGAGCCATTTTTGAAGCAAATCATTACGGGCGATGAAAAATGAGTAAGATACGACAATGTCGTTCGAAAAAGATCATGGTCAAAAAAAAGGTGAATCATCACAAACGACTTTAAAGCCAGGGTTGATACCAAATAAGGTTATGCTGAATGTATGTGGTGGAATAGGAAGGGAATTCTTTACCATGATGTACTAGAACCTGGTCAAACACTCGATTCGGCTCTGTACTCTCAGCAATTAAATAGACTGCCACAAGCAATTCAAAAAAACCGGCCAGAATTGATCAATAGAAAGGGCGTTGTCTTCCATCATGACAATGAAAGACATCTTTGATTACCCGGCAAAAATTGACAGAGCTTGGCTGGGAAGTTTTGAGGCATCCACCGTATAGTCCAGACCTTGCACCATCAGAATACCAATTGTTTCGGTCTCTGCAAAACATCCTTAATTAAAAGATATTCACTTTAAAAAGGGACTATGAAAATCACTTGGCCAAGTTTTTCGCCGATAAACCACAGAAGTTCTACACAGATGGAATAATGGCTCTACACAAAAATGGCAAAAGGTCATCGATAATACTAGACGATATGTACTTAAACAAAATCGATTTTAAGTAAAAGACATGTTCAATCGAAAAATATCCAAAAAATGCTCAATACAATGGGATCAACCCACTGAATCGGAATTGGTAACCGTTATAAAACGAACTACCTAAAAAGGTAAGTTGTACACGGTCTGTCCGAAAATACCGAAGCATACGAAGCGGCGGGAGTTAAGGGGGTGTAGGGAAGCGAACGATACCTGCGTAAGTCGCCTGCGGGCTGTTGTACAGTGAATGTGACCCTTTGTTTTGACCTCTGTTGGAAGTGATGGGTCAGATTTTGAAGATGCCTCGTTCCTTAGAGTTGCGTTACGCGATAAAATTTTGTATTTTACTCAACAAAACGGGTGCCGAGACTGTTGTTATGCTGCAGGAGGCTTTTGGCAATAATACCATGTCTCAAAACATAATTTATCGCTGGCACAAAATGTTCAGGAAGGGCAGGGAAGATGGAGACAACCTTGGACGCCCGCCACCTGTCGATAACGACGAAAAGGTGAAGAATGTGAGAGACATGCTCAACTCAGATCATCGCTTGAGCGTTATAATGTTGGCGGAGGAGTGTGATGTTTTCTAAAGTACCGTACATTGCATTGTTACTGAGGATCTGGGCATACACAAGATCTACACGAAGATGATGCTCAAGGTTTCCTTCGATGGCCAGAAGGCTTTTCGTGCAAGGATCTCTAGTGAAATCTTGCGAGCTGTGTGAAATGATTCGAATTGATCCTCCGGTTTTCTTCTTATTCCCAAGAATCAACAGGCACCTCAAAAACCACCATTTCGGGACTATAGAAGCGTTCAAAAGGCAATGACGAGGTGCTTGAAGGAATTCCCCATCGACCCTTTCCAGGAAACGTACCGCAAGTGAAAAGAACGATGGCGACACTGTCAACGCGGGAGGCGCCTACCTCGAAGAATTTTAACCACTTGTAGCTGTATCTGCAATAATTTTTTTCCTGAACTCATTCAATTTTATTTTGGGACAGACCCTGTAGTTGAAATCTCAGCATGGCTAACTTTTGGCATGTATCCTCTTTTTCTAGGCCACTACAGGGTGATATTTCTAGCGGTTAAGATTCTTTGTATTGAACTGCGGCGCATCTTCTGGTGCTTTCAGGAGGAAAATGAGATTATATTTCAGATCAATACTTTGAAATTTCTGACAAGTATCTTTGATATCTAGCTCATGGGAAATTGTAAAGAAAATGACCTGAGTCATGATCCGATTATGAATACATACAATATATACAACGAATTTTAATGATAATTTTATGACTTTCGTGAAAGAATAGTGTTAGATAGCGATCCAAGCGGTCAACAGGAAGTTCACGGTTCGATTCCAGCGTCATTTAAAATATTTTTTTAAACTTAGAAGACACAAATTCATGATAAAAAATAGCTGCTTCCACTGCTTTTATAAAGTTATTATGCATTTTTTTTCTTTATTGACTCATTATGCATCTATTGTTCTAGATTCGTGAATGTGGAATCAACGAAAATATAAGAAAAATATAGGAAAATTTAAGAAGTTGAATGCATGCCTAATTCTTAAGTATTCTCTGGATTTGTAACTTCCCTCTCCCTACAATTTACAACAAAAATTTTGGTCTATTTAATGAGACATTCAAATATTTTTTTTTTATTTTAAAGCAAAATTATGAATTGATAAAAAAAATTCATAGACGGCAAAAGGGAGAATATATGCTAGGAATCGAAACGCCCCGCCCCGAACTTACTACAAAAATTCGTCGTTATAAAATGAAAAGTAAAAGTATTAAAATTCAATAAAACGACGACAAAAAGAAGATAATATACCAGGGATCAAACCGTAGGCTCCACGATAAGCGACTGAGTCGCAATGCAACTAGACATCGAAGCTGTGAATCACCATATAAATTGTATTTATGGACTGAACTGGAAACTTTAAGGAAGCTTTCCTCGGAAAATATTGTGGATTCGAATCGAATAGCTTACAAGAGATGCCCATAATGAATGGAAACCCCTCCTATTATCAATTTTCATCGACATCCCTCCCTGCAAAGGGGAAATGAACATTTCATTGCGTTGAGTGCGGTTAGAGCAACTGAATCATTTGAAAATTACGAAGTGCTGGTAGCGAGTTGAAGGGCTTGCGTCTTCTGGCAAAGGGACAGAAGGACAGCCAAATTTTTGTTTAGAGATGGGGTTACAACCCAGATGGCTGTTCTTGAGGAGAGTTTTGAAAGTCGAAGTCACTGTTTTTTAACGTCAACAATTTTTGACATGGTGCATCATCTCACCTTTTTTGTGGTGAGACTAGTTCAGTGATATACAATTTAGTATACCAATGGTTATTGGTTCAAATTCCGTTGTCGGCAAGGAGGTTTATTTCGAGCGATTCTTTGTACGTACAATGAATGAACTCACTGACCTTTTACAGATACCGACTTAAGAATATCGGGTAATAATCATACGAACAAGCTTCATAGTAATCATTTCTTCTATAATACCGTAACTTTCATGGGATTAGATAGTGTCACATATCTCAACTGCAAGGCTCAATTTGGACTGTTGGTCGAAAGATTATTTAGAGTATTATCAACTGATTTTAATAAGTACGAATCAAGCGATGGTAAGTAATATCAACCAGACGAGGATTCAAACTATGCAAACTGAAACATTTATCATTTATAACTTACGTGTATTTACAGGTCGTTCACATCATAAAAATTAACACTTACCTGAAAAGAAATTAAAGGCTTTATTAAGTTTTTTTTTTTTAATTTTGAAAACAATTAAAATCTTAAATTTAACAATGATTATACAAAGTTTCAAAACATCTTTTTGGATGGTAAAGTGAAAAAAATATTGGTAAGAGGCCTGAGTAGAGACTCGAAAATAAAGGTAGAGACTCGAAACCAAAGCATCTTAGTAAAAATAATTAAAAAATAACATCAAAAAATTAATTAATTCCTAGGCCTGAGAAGGGAAAAGCTTTGAAAGTAATAAAAATCCACGAGAAATTCGAAATTGGGGCGTGCTACTATTTGACATCTTGGAAATTTACATTTAATAATGGAAGAAGCACTTAATTAATCTATTACTGGGATGTAAAATTGATTCAGACAAGATTTACCACCTTATGCTCTTTCTTCAGGATTTTGAACTGAAATCTGTTCGTCTGCCCGATGGTCAAATTAGGTTTTCTTCGTAGCGGTTGATCACAATAATTAAATTTGGAAATAAAAAGGGTTCACAGAAAATTCCGGTCTGCATATCCATGGAAGAGCCCTTTAAATATTTTTTTTTTCATAAAAAAAAACGTGTAATTTGCGTAACTTCACCTTTTTAGTTGGACATCTTTGATATTTGGATAAGTGTTGAATCTTTGCTTTTTTTGCTTTAGCACTACAGCCCCTCTCGGGCTTTCGCTTAGAGATAGAGTATCTCATTATCTTCATCGTATGTTTCGGCACTCGAGAAGGTGAAATGATCAGTACCATGCTTTGGCCGTGTGTCCGTCAAGGCAACTGCCGTACGTTCTGATTTTAAATTTGCACGTATCATAATTGAACGAACTTACAGTTCGTCGGAAGGATCACTCGAAACAAATCTCGTTGTCACCAACTGGATTCGAACCAGAGACCTTCGATTTACGAGGAGAGTGCTCTAACCTCTACACCACGTGGACTAGAGTCGAATCTTGGTTTCTACAATATGAATAGACAGTTATATATCTTATTGAAATCATGATATCATGAGTTGCATGAATCGACGGCTGATTTTCAAAATGAATTTTGATAATTTGTTAGCGCTGTTCAAGCCTAAAGATAGGAATTATCATGCCCCTATAATGCGGTCCATTTTAGTGACATCCTCATTGCCCAAGCATTTTATTGTATCAATAGCTTAGCTGAGAAGCAAGTATTTGATCACGTTAGCTTGACGTATACAGAAGTTTTTGTCGAACATGATTATGTGTATGAAATACGACCATCTTGTAGGTTTTTGAGCAATAACTTAGCAAAGTTTTCAGTTAAAATCATGACATCTAGTGAGGTGGCTTTATCTAAAATGTAGTCGGGCAGAAAAATCAGAGCCAATGAATGTGACTTGATCCAGTGAAATTTAGAAGTAGAATACTCAAATTTATGCTTACTTCCTATACGGTAATCATTCGCGTCTATTTTTAGCCCAACAAAATATCCGATCTAACAAAAATGAATGAAGCTAACAACCGACATTTAATGTAATTATTTTTTCAACATAAATTGCAATTTCACAAGCATGATCACCAAAACAACAATCTTTCTTTTTCTAGCTGAATATCTTCCGCAACGATTCTTAACCAGCAACTGGTGCTGCAGAGAGCGCTACAATATAAACATTCAAATCATGACTTTCAAAGCACCTTGCAGAGCATTTGAAACCATCATCAGTTAGCAAAATAAGAGAAATTAAAGGAAATGACGACCAAATTTTGCATATTTTTCTTTTTTTTGGTTTAGCTCCTCGAATCTTCCTTCTCTCCTCTGAACATATTAAAATTGAAGCCGAAGACACCACTTGAAAAGAAAAGCACAAGAAGAATTTGAAGTAACAAACTTCCAAACATTTGTTGTGCGTTTGAAACACCACCATTAAATTACACTTAAAACTTTACCTTTTGTGCTCTGATGATTTGTTTTCAATCTGTGTGTGAAATTCTAATTTTAGTCTTATAAGCGAGAGAAGTGTAAAAGCGAATAAAATCTTTTCGAGAGCAGAATAATCATTAGAATGAATCGCGAGCTTAAGTGAAAATGCAAATTGTTGGTTTGACGTCAAATGGCGGGTTTGATTTTCTTCTTCTCATCACTGAAAAGTTTCGCTAAATACGCGAAAAGTGATACATCTGGTAATGTGTTGATAGCCAGAGCCTGGTCATTTGAGGGAGATGTATTTACTTGAAATGGTTCTCTTTTTATTGTAATCACAGGCTTTGCTATCTTACACCACTCGTCGTATTCCGTTAGCCTTTCTCTACCACCCTCTTCCCTCTGGTGATTATGTAATTTGAACAAGCAGGCGGTAAAAAGAAGGAGGCAACAAGAAGTTAAAAAAGTGTACAATTCTTCTCCTTAATTGAATTTGATAAATGCAAATTTAAGCATGTACCAAAAATTTAATAGGAATTGACGATATAAAAGATTGCTACCAACGGACGGCAGAGGGAGCGTCAACAAACGCGAGGAACATTTGGGTTGGATGCTTTGAAATTTGACTTGCATATTGCACAATCGGGAAAAAATTAAAAATTCTGAATGTGTTGCGTTCTGTCGAGGAAGAATTTGTTTGGTAGAGATAACCTTGGCATTATTAGCTTCGGAGGATGAACAGCAGAAGAGAGGAAGGGGGAGAAAAGCAATTTTTGCATATTACGCGGAAAGAGTACATTTGCATATTATGATATGGTAGCTGATGGAGCTTGAACAAGAGTTCAAGGAGAAGTTTGTATTTTGATGAATTTGATTTTGATTTGATGTATTTAATTGAAATTTAACTTATTTTTTAAGGTTCCTGGTATTATCTCAAACGGAAAATGTTTGTTAAATTTAAGGCAAGGTTATTTTAATGAGCTGAGATGATTGTGATTGGATTTGTCACTTAGCAACACGAATGATAATCGGAAATTGAAATCACAAAGTTTGCTAAATTTAGGCCGACTTTCATGAAACTTACAAACTAGGAGAACAATCAATTTGGGATTTTCGCTGCTGCAAGCTTCAGCGTTTTCTCTTGAAATGTTCCACTTTTTTAAAACGCTTCTAGAAATTTAAATGATCGAATCATTTGAAGTGTTTAGATATTTTAATTCAAAAGTTTCAGGTCTTTAAGCTCAAAATGTTAAACAGTTCGGAAAACCAGTTAAAACATGCAAATTATTAATTAGTCCATTTAAATTTTTATAAATAAATACTTAAAAAAGAAGATAATTCAAATGATTTTTTTATAATCCTGCTGAGTCTCGAACCCGGGAACTCATTTGGTAAAAGTTTGGAAGTTTTATAATAAAGCACTAATTTTTTTTGAAATAAAAGTTATGAGTTCTGAAATTCAGCATTTGGTTGTGTTTTGGCAAGAACATTTCTACTCGTTAAGAGTAATGATTACAAATTCGGTTAACACTTTATTAGGACTAAGTAAAATTTAATGCATAAAAATTGTAATATTTTCCCAAATCAAGTTTTAAAATGATATCAAAAATCAATTACATTTTTTGAAATTTACGTTTTAACAGAAATTTCTAAAATATATTACTATTTTTAAGTTTTATGTTAACACTTGATTAAAAAGATTAAGTTATATATTTGAAATTCTAAGCACAAATTGCTTCTTTTAAAGTTTATCTTGATACATTTTGATCAATTTTTGAAGTTCTCAAAGGTACGAATCAAATGATAATACAAATAATTACTAAATGCAATTTTTATAACCTTCAACACAAAAGAAAAACAATTTCAGACCACAATTTTTTTCTTATTGAAAAGGCTTATAATGATATATTTCAAGAATCTTAAATCAAAGTTAAATTTCTCAAATGAAACGTTCAAAAATTTTAAAACATACCTTTTATTGAAAATTGATAGTAGTCAGCAGCCCTGCATCAATATATTTTTAAAGATTCGAATATTAACTAATACTCCACACAAAAATTTAAAACTACGTAAACCACCACAATTCGGTACACAAAACATGTAAAGCAACAGAAAATAAATCACGAATTTTACGTTTTCGAAAATATCAAATATCACAATTTAGGACGAGTATCTTCAAAACACAGCGGACACACTACTATGCTCACTGTACAACCTCCGACTCACGACTAACTGTTTGATCCTAACAAACGTATAAAGGAAAACTATACACGCAGATCTACCCTTTGTTGACTCGCCACAATACTATATAAAATTGGGATGTTGCTTTCAAATCCTTGCGGGGAATGAACACTTTTGGTTTTATATATTTGACCCCTCTCTCTTTTATTGAGAGAAGTATTTTATATACTTTTTTTTCTAGCAGTGAAATTTGAGGTAAGGATATTTGTAATGATAACATTAATTGGACAAAAAAAAAGAAGAGATTATAGGCACATGATTTTGACATAAGCCCCGTCAAAAATTAATGAATTTCTTATACTCGTATATCTTTTTTGCAGTAGAAGGAATGATTAAAGATAAAGTTGACATCGAAGTCTTTCAATTCATTTTTGTGGTGTAATTAATCTAGATCTCGGATGTTCAGCTCGAAAGGGACATTATTAAAGGCAAAACTAAGTCGCCCGTCATACTGATGTCCTCAACGAGATTTGGCCACTTGGTTATAAAATAAATGGTTAGTATATGACCAGACCCCTGCTACAAGTAAAACAATTAGTTATTGAGTTTCATATTATTATTTTTGATAAAAATATTCAATTTTTGATAAAAAAATTCAATTTGATAAAAATATTCATTTAATCATTTGAAGACTTACATCCGAACAATGCTTACAATTACTAAATTTTAGAATCAAAATTTGTATTCTGTGAAAAACGTGTTTTTCGCACGTCCATTATTTCATGGTCGCCATAATCGACCAACTGCGCAATCAAAAAAGAAGCTATATTGTCAAAATGGTATGGACCATGGGATTTGACGCTAGTAGCCTATTTAATGTAGCTATCTGAAGTCATTCGTCCATGTTGATAAAAAATGCTCCCACTGTAGCTTTGGTAGACAACATACAGTGAGATACTAGCCGAGATGCCGGAGACGGCAAGTATTGTTTTGCAGACTCAAACATATATAAATTACGTATATTCTGAAATAACTGTTCTTTTGGAAATTTAAACGGCAGGATTTTTAATGAAAGAAAGCGTGTTTGGTCAGAGTTATATTTATTCCTCAACATAGGGCGATTCACTTGGTAAAACGATTTTCCAGCATTATCACTTGGAACAGACAATAGTCGCTGGGGGCAAGTCTGGAGAATATGGCGGTTAGCAACCAATTCGAATCATAATTGATCCAATTTGACCGTCGCTTTCAAGGACGTGTGTGGCGCTGCGTTATCGTGATGATACAGAACTTTTCTTCGCCACATGGGTCCGTTTTTACTTTCTTTCTGTAGGTAATTGGTGAAGATAATTTCACGCGCATACAAAAAAAAAGGAAGCCATCACCTTCCCGGCCGAGAGTTGGACTTTTGGCGGCTTTTGTGACTTATCAGCTACTCTGTAGACTGCATGTTCGACTAAGGCATATGGTAATAGACCTACTTTTCATTCATCATCACCAAACGTCGAAATCGCGATTACACTGCGGCCGTCGAATCCTCAATGTTTTTGGTCGAGAGTCAGCAATCGCAGCATCCATCACGCTGATAGTGTTTTCATCTTCAAAATATCGAGCATTATGTATCCCACCCGTTCTTTTGAGATGCCCATGGCCTCAACTAACTCGGGCAACTTCATTTTGCGACCACTCAAAACGATGCGGTGAACTTGCCTTACGATTTCTGCATTTGTAGCCTCTTTTGGCCTTCCTGAGCGAGGTGCGTCTTCGGTGCTTGTATGACCCATTTTAAATTCACTAATCCACCGATAAACTGTTCTCCTTAAAGGAGCAGAAGTGGATTAACACTTCTCCATCCATTGCAATAATTGTTCAGAAGAACGATGTTTGATCAAGATGCGATATTCCTGTTTTTCTTATTTTTACAAGGCGAAAGTAGCGTCACTCTAACGACTGTAGCTTTTAAATGAATGGAGGAGATGTCATGAAACTTCATACACAAACTAGTAAGGGTTGAGCCTCCCGAAATGAGTTATGTTCATTTTTCAGTGTCACCACCTATTGAAAAATCCCGGGACTTTTCAGCCCATGCAGTAGGATAAAAAATATAATAAAGGCACCAACGAACAGATTTCCGATTTGGTGTCGATAAACCCTTGTAGTATTATTGAGGTGATGAGGCTCCTATTTTACGAGTATAAAGAACCTGTTTTAAATGGAAGGAAAGAAGCGGCGAGAATGTTTAACGGAGAATTGGAATTCTGAATGAAGATCCATAAGAACCCCAACAAAACTAGCAGATCTTTTGAGCTTAACTCAAGAAGCCATTTAGCATTGTAAAGCCTTGCGCAATTTCAAATTAAATGGAAATTCGGTGTGTTAAAAGTTGAAGCCGAATGACGTCAAACGAATTGATTGATTTCATCCATTTCAAAAAGCTTAAATGAAAATTTTTTTGGGGGTGCTTCAGCCATGTATCAAAATCACCAGCTTGGCATGAAGTGTAAACTGTTGGAACTGTGAGACTATAGCAGCGGAGCACAACAAACGTGTTTGTAATGAATATTAAAGGAAATCCACCACCAAAATCAGAAAAGTCACAACACCGTGATTTTGCAGCATGACAATGCTCGCGGCAAGATGATGCTCAGAACTTTAAAACCTACATAGAAATACTACATTGTTTCGAGCTTAACTACCCGCTATATTCACTCAATATCGCTCCTTCTTACTACCAGTATAGTCATTTGTTGATGCATGGCCTGGCTAATTAGCACTTTAGCCCTTAATGAGATGCCAAAATTTAGGTCAATTCTTTGTGTGTAGTCCGCGTGGTGTAGTGGTCAGAGTGCTCACCCTGTAAATCAAAGGTCCCTGGTTCAATTCCGTTGGTGGCCGGAGATTTTTTCCGAGTGATTCTTCGGATGGGCTACAATACGCCCGTTCAGTTATTTTACGTACATAAAACCAGAACATATCCGCAGTTGGGTGGACTGACACACGGCCGAAGCGTAGTACTGACCAAATCAGAGTTCTTGAGTGCCGATACATACGATGATCAAGATAACATTTCGGCCTTCAATCTCAGCGGTAATGCAACTAGGCCCCGATCAATTTTATTCGTGAATTTTGTAAGCCGCTTGTTCTGCAACATCTAATAGCCTTCCCCTATATTTATATTTTTTTCGAATATGGTAGCATTCAACATGTTCCCATGAAAAAGTTTTGGGCACACAGAAACCGTTTGACTCCTTTTGCATAAATTATGTTTTAACTTTTCTGCTATTTTGACTTTTGATTTTTGTCTTCTCAGGTTCCGCCCACAAATCAAACTCAAAACCCAAAACACTTTTTTTTTTAAAAAGAGGAGATATTATTGCATTACACTTTGCAGGAGAATGTAACCGTTGCAGAATTTCATTGAAAAATCATCTTCAGCGATGAAGCTCATTTCTAGCTCAATGGCCTTGTTAATACGCAAAATATGCATTATTGGTCAGTGAAAAACCCACATGTGCTTATTCAGACTCCATCGTAATTACTATTTTGTGCGGTTTTCATGCCGGAGGTGTGATTGGACCGTATTTTTTCGTGGAGGAAAACGACCGTCATGTTACCGTCAATGGAGAGCGCTATCGTGTTATGTTGTGGCGAGAATTGAATTAGCTTGACATCAACGATATGTGGTTTCAACAAGACGGTGCCACTAGCCACACATCACGCCTCACAATCGATTTATTGAAAGGGAAATTTAGTGAAAGAGAAATGGTCCGGTCGAATCGCCACCTCGTTCATGCGATCTAACACCATTGGATTTCTTTTTTTGGGGCTATATCGTCACTGGTCTATGCCAACATGTCAGCAACTTTAGATGAGCAGCCTCGTAGTGGTTTTGCTTGATATGTAGCCTCTTCTATGCTTGACCGGCTATCTTCGCCCTCACTCATCTTCAGTTTCATTGCCATTGTGTCCGAACGTTTCAGTGTTTTCTTTCAAAGCACTTTAACCATTTCACTCTTTTAATATGTCAAATGTTTTATAATAAAGGTTTTAAGTGATTAGAGAGTTTTTACGCATTTCGTATACATATTAGTCACTAATAGACGTTGAGATCAGAAGTATTGATTTCGTCTCTGCCATTCCAGAGGCAAAGTTCGAGCTTTCAGATAGTGCATAAAAAGTGTTGTCATTATAAGAAAATCTATTTGAATATTAAGAGACTTGGTTGTGTGAATTAGTTGGATATTATGAATCTTTTGAGGGTTTTGTACTAAAATACAAAACCCTATTGAATCCACGACCTTTGTCCGTGTGTATGGCACATCATATCCCATGAAATATTCAGTTTGTTAAACTCTTTCGTAAATCATTCGGGCAACTGGTTGGGTTGTACTTTCTTTGCATGAAAAGTACATCCGTTTTAAATTTAGAAATGAAGGCAAATATTTTCGTTCACTTTTCCTTCTTGTATAGTGCAACTTGTACCGGGGAAATGATTGAATGCGTTTTATAACTTGTGCCAATTTCGTTGGAGGTGTCTTGTTCCCATGTGCATTCCTTCCTCTATTATCGGCTGTACTTACACCAGATGTGGAGCATAAACTATCTACAGTTGATATTGTGACTCACATGTTGGTTTCGGCCAATGTTTAAGGACACCATTCACTTTGAAATGGAATTTGTGATAATACTGTCGAAATATTTGTTTTTCTAGACCATTGGTGCGTCTTCTTTCAGTGGCATGATCACTTGTTTGTACGAGTCCACTGACGAAACTAGCACATTTATCTCTGCTGCCTAAAGACCAATACCCCTCAAAAATACCAGCCCTATTAAAACATCTCTGCACTTCCTACGACGTTTTGGTAGCGATTTCATCGATCTAGCTTCTTTCTTCTTCCCATCTAATGTGATGTAAAAAAAAAGTCTAGCATTACGTTTTATGTAAGTCTCAAATTTTTTTTTTCGAGAGAATTTCCCAGTTTTAATAACTGAGTTAGAAGAAGTTCATAAACTACCAAATGTGGCAGCGTTTGTAGATTTTGCCCTTGTGATGCTAGAACTGCACGATGGTGGATTTACTTGAAGAAATGCGTCAACATCACTATTATATCATCTGGGACGTAATCCTTATCTTTCTGCATGCACGATTCCGCATCACTGCTGTCCAGTAACGTTAATAATAATTGGTACTTGAACTACCTATGTTTAAAAAGGTTCACGATGCAATTCAGTACATTCCTCCATAAGAAAAATTTTCAAGAATGCACATTAAAGTTCTCATCCTTAGCATTAATTTATCCTTAAGCCCATTCTTACTTCAAAACTGTCTACTATCACACTAAACACTTGTAAAAATACAGATATTGTTACTCCCAAACATAAAATTGAGTAACTGAACATAAGTGGATCGTGCAGGCTACAGAATGAAATAGCAACCTATAATTGGCAAAAACTAACTTATACTCTACAATTAGTCCGTGTGGTGTAGCGGTTAGAGTACTCACTCCGTAAGCCGAAGGTACCTGGTTCAATACCGCTGGTGACAACGAGATTTGTTTCGAGTGATTCTTCGGACGGACTATAAGCTCTTTCAGTTATGACACGTACTGATTGCAAATCAGAACGTATCAAAGTTGATGAACAGATCAACGGCGTAAGCGTGGTACTGATCATATCATCTTCTCGAGTGCCGATATATTCGATCAAGATAATAAGATATAGTATTCTAACTGTCTTTAAGCAAAGGCCTGAAAGGGGCTAGCTATAGTGCTAAAGCAAAAAAACATACTCTTAGACCCCAGCTGGTTAGATATATGGGCAGACCATTTCTTAAAAACCACAAATTCTTGCTTATTGCAATTTTTGAACCCAATTTTCATCTGCTCTTTGTTATTCAATATTTCGCCCAGTCGAGTAAGCTCACTTAATATCATCCCATATGCTTGACTCTATCAATATTATTGCCTAGATAAATCGAAATAAACAAACTCAAGGCTTTTTAACAAGTCAAACACCTCAAGCACGAACAACAAACTCTACTTTCAATTAGCGTAACAAATCGACAATAAATCTGTAATTTATTTCATTAACTACTGACCTGGATTCTAAACTACTAATAACTATAATTGCCAATTGAAAATAAAAACACAGACATAATGCCATTAACGATCTGATGAATAGTGATCAACATAATTCAATAGATCAACATCACTATTAATAATCGCTTGACTTGCGCCTATAATTTAGTCATTTTATAGCTAACCACAAATGAAAAAATTTAAATGAAAAAATAAAAGAAAATTAAGTAAAAAAAAACATATGGTCGATAATTACATATATTAGCGCGCTATGCTGAGTTCTCATATAAAGTTAATATTTGATTATCTCATTATTTTATTTTCAAATGATATTTGCAAATAATAAATAGACAAGATAAATACATGACACATTTATGTAACATATCATTAAATTCTCAACTGTGTTTTTTTTTTCTCCTCCACCTATCTTTTATTATTCATTTTCAGAGTTTTTATCAAATTAACACCTTTTGATTGCGATTTCAATTCATTACCGGCAAAGTGTTGATGACCTCTTTTATTTTGCGTCAAATATACACTCACACACTCTGATGCGGGGGACTAATTGTAGTTTTATTTTTTTACTTTTCAAATAAAAATATAAAATGCGAACATGCTATGCATATGGTGCCAATATGACTGGTAAAATACGAGCATATACTCGCGTTTCTTAGCGCGCTTTTCTTTTTCTATTTATTTTTCAGTTGGATATGGGTGAAGTCATCATCAAACTGACATAAAATCTATCATTTAAAAACTTGGTTTTTTATCTATAAATAAAATGAAACAATTTACACTGAATATAAACATGAAGAAGAATAAAAACGAACGAACGAGAAAAACGAAAAGATAAGTTTTAAAGGAGAAATGAAGAAAAAAACTGAAGAAATAGATTCATCTGTCGGATTTTATAATGGTTTTGGAGTTTTTTTTTCTTCTTCTTACTGATTTTCTGTATGGTAGGCATTTATAAATTGACACCCACCCACACGACGCAGATACTTTACAACAGTATATTCACTTCAATATAGTACACAACTTTCTCAAAGACACGATGCAATATGGTGGTGCCGCCGTCTCCTTGTCATGCCAAGCCTAGTAAAATGAGATTTATTGATATGAGGAAATGATTTTTTCTTCTTCTTGAGTCAGTTGGTATCTATCTTTTTTTTTATCTTTTTATAACTTGTTCGTATACATCATCGCTAATGTCTTCTTTCGTGAGATAAATTTTTTATTTCTGTTTCAAACAAAATCAGTTTTTCGTGTCAAAACTATCTTAAATGACGGAAATCAAATTTCATTCAATTTATTAACGGAAAATTAATTTTCAGAATTTTTTTCTTATAGTTGTTCTGAACAAAAATATTTTTCGTTTTTTAAACAATTTCAAGTCCCATCGATTATATTTATCGGACAAGATACATTTATTGTGCATGTAGCAATGAAATCAAAAAATAAAATATAAAAAAAAACAATTACACTCTGAAGTATCTTTATCTTTTAAAAAAAATTGTTTTCCTATCTTTTTTCAACACCTGAAAAACATACGTTAGGAGATATTTAGAGATGTGGTAAAAAAATATAAATATCTAATCAATTTTGTAAATTTACTTAAACGATTAGAAAATTTTGCAATCTTGTTAGTATATACGCGATAAGTGAAAAAAAGAAATAAAGAGAAGAAGAAAATATCCGTGTATGAAAATTTGTTTAAATATTTTCACTAAATGTACACAAAAATTATTTATATTTTTTTACTTGTTGGGGTTGATGGTATGTAATTTGCATATACGAGCTCTCGTATGAGCAGATAAATGAGTACATTTGGACTTATGTAAACACTCAATGAATGGTGGTGGATGCAAATAAAATTGTGTAATGTGTGGGTTGTGCACGTTCTTTCATGCAAAAAGGTGATCTGGTAATTTCAGGTGAGATAATAATTAGAAGGAAAAAAAAAATCATCGAAAATGTGTTGAGTAGGTGGCTCTTAGAATTGTGTAGGAAATAATTAAATGGAGATTGACTTGATGAGTTGGACTTATTGTTTCATTATGAATGAGATAAATTCAGATTTATTAATAAATTATTTGTTACCTCCTGCCCATTTTAGATTAGACTTCAAAGTTTGTTGAACTTACCTGGAAAAAAAGAAAAGAAATATGATAACAAACGTGACAAACAAATTATTAAGAAAATAATATTAATGGCTTACTGATAATTATTTTTTTTAAATAAAAAATAATTTTCAGAATGCCACCACCCCCAAATGTCTTTAATTTTTTTTTGTATCGACCTCTTTAGCAGAGTTTGAAGATGAAGACGTTACTTCTAGTGCAGGGAGCAAAAGTTAAAGTTAAACATATCAACAGAAGATATTACAGCAAAATCTCGTCAGAACATAACGTCACGGCAAATTGTGAGGACAGGTTCACAGTGTCATAGTCGAAAACTTTTTAAAGGGATTTTAAGGGGAGTTTCCTCATAAAAGGATATGACTCCTTAACAATTTTGTTTTTCACCGAACAAAATCGAGTAGTATATTAAATGAAAGGTTTTGGTGAGTTCTTATAATATCCGGTGTTAAACCTGCAATATCGATAACGAAGTAGGCAGGGGAAGTGGAAGAACACGAAAAAATTGTTTGCGTCCCCCCGCCAATACCTATGGACCGAAAAATCTTGGGAATAGTTCCTTACGAGTACAACAACGACAAACACCTCAGAAGTCGAAATTCACTCAGCTTTTTTAGTAATAGTATGATTCATCAATTTACATTTCCATGAATAAAATCGTGAAGGTACCCTTGAAATGAGCACCCAGATGGCTGCTTGTAAGATTTATCCAACTGTGAAAATTTCAGAAGCATCGAATAGTATTTAATGAAGTTATGGTGGTTTGAGTTTTCTTATACTGCAACTGCTTATGTACCACAGCCCCTTTCTGGCCTTAGCTTAGAGATAGTTAACCGTCGATATATGTGATATATGACTGGGACGCCGTCAGAATCAAAAACATATCGATTCATGTCCAAATACATGAATGCTTCTGGAGGAAGAAGCCAGTAGCGAGGCAAGTCGCTATATACCCGTATGTAGGGTGGAACGGCTGTGAAATCCAAGGGTTTTCACTCACCGTCACAGATCTTGCGATATGATTCCGAAGAAGCTTCAATATGAAGATATCGACTCTAGTCACTTCAGCAGTTTGATAAATTCTTCTATTCGATATATAATGTTTCCAATCCGTCTCAGGCTTTCTGTACAAACCAGTACATGCACGAAGACATTTCCTTTCGAAAACTCTTAATTTTTCCATAGTACTAGCACTCTGGTTGTACCAGATCTGACATCCATATGTCAAAACTGGTCTAACCAGGGTCTTGTAACAGATAATTTTGACCTTTTGTTCAATGTATTTGGAATGAAAGAGTTTTCGTAGGGCCATGACTACTTTAAGTGCCTTACTGAGCACGATTTTCACATGTTCAGTATAGTACAGATACTAATCGAGATATAGAGTATCTCATTACCTGGATCGAATGTATCGGTACTTGACAAGGTGATATGGTCAGTACCACGCTTTGGCCGTACGTCCGTTATACCGAAAAATTTTATTTTTATAATTTTCTTAAAATAGTAGATGTGAATAAAAAATCTGTCGAATTTCGTTTTAAGACAAAATAATTAGTCCAAAAGCAGTAGATTTAATGGTAAAGAAAGAAATATTGTGAAGAAATTGATAAAAAAATCAAAATACAGGGTTATCCATTTCGTCGTAGGAAAGTATAACCCTGCCATTTGACATCTGTCAGAATTAAATGTCATCCAAAGCGTGTTCTTTTTAGTTGAAGGTTTGCCTTTTAGAAATATGGATCGTTTTACAGTCGAAGAACGCGTTAATATTATTAAATTTTATTATAAAAATGGTGATTCTGTTGTATCAACATTTAAGGCTTTACGAGCCGATTACGGTCGACATAATCGACCTACACAGCAAACTATTTCGAACACAGTGAGAAAATTTGAAGAGACTGGATCGGTTATTGATATTGCAAGGCCTGTGCATCATCGCAACATTCGTTCTGCTGAAAATATCGCTGTCATTGCTCAAAGTGTGGAGGAAGACCCGAATTTGTCGATTCCTCGACGTGCTCAACATTTGGGCTTGTTTTACGGCCCATTATGGCGGATTTTGCATTTGGATTTGCTTCTCCATCCATACTAAATTCAACTCACTAAAGAACTTAAGCCTCAAGACCATACACAACGCAGAATGTATGCGAATTGGGTGATTGAACAACAAGCCATTGACAACGATTTTTCGAACAAAATTTTCTTTAGTGATGAGGCTCATTTTTCGCTCAGTGGTTACGTAAATAAACAGAATTGCCGCCTGTGGGGCTCTCAAAATCCTCAGGTGATCGCAGAAAGGCTTTTTCATTCGGAAAAACTGACCGTTTGGTGTGCATTATGGTCTGGTGGTGTTATTGGCCCGTATTTTTTTGAAAACGATCAAGGAAGAGCCATTACAGTCAATTCTGACCGCTATGGACGGATGTTAACCGATTATTTTTTGGAGCGAAATTGAAGATTATGATCTGGAGAACATGTGGTTTCAACAGGACGGAGCCACAAGCCAAACCAACACAGGCTAATCGAGCACTTTTGCAAGAGAAATTTCCAGGACGCATAATTTCGAGATTGAGTGATGTCAATTGGCCCGCAAGATCCTGCGACCTAACACCTTTGGATTTATTTTTATGGGGCTATGCGAAAGATCGTGTTGACGCGAACAATCCTCAAAATCTTGAGCAATTGAAAACCAATATTCGTGAAGTTATGGCCGAGATATTGTCGGAAATGTGCCGAAAAGTCATTGAAAATTATCTCAAAAGGATTGAGGCCTGTAAGAGGTCCCGTGGAGGACATTTGAATGATGTTGTGTTTCACGTATATTGGCGAGATTCAATCTTTATATTTAATCATATCTGAATATTTTATGTGTTTTCTTTAGCTTTAATTTCCCAAGCGTAAAATGGATAACCCTATATTTGAACAGGTTCTATTTCCTCCCTCCTGGAAAGCAATGTTTCATTATTTGAAATTCTGTTCAGTGTATCGCTTGTGGATTTGTTCAACAACACAATAACAATACTATAATAAATAAAAAAAAATTTGCATAGCAAAGAATCAAACAACAAGATCAATATCCTACGTAATTGCGATTGCATATTAATCTGATCGGCTAGAAATGGTTATTACTGAATATGCAATTCCTTGGGTGCTTTCTTTGGATTACCTTCCCAATCATTAACAGACCGGACCGGACATTTGCTGCAGCAGTTAAATGGCGTTGAAGCAAGAGAATAGGGGCGGACCTTTTGGCAATATTTTTTTTTTGGTTGGCTGCAGAATACATAAAAAATGAGGAAAAATATAAAGTGTTTCGTTGCTCCAATTGAGACCACATAACGTTGTTGAGAAGATGGTTTTTGGATTTTTTGAGTTGAAGAAAAGAGGGTGAATCTTGGCCTAACTATGGTCGTGGTCGGTGATTGACCGATTAGGGTTCGAACAGACTATGGCAAGACAGTCGCGCGACTTTCGCAATTTACATATGGTTAAATGGAAGCGCGCACACAGCAACTTTGCGAATTTTCTTACCAGGTCGATTTTTGCAAGGATTTACGATTTTTTCTAAAAACCAGTTTACAAGGTATGATCATTTTTTGGGGGTCGCACATTTTTGTGATACTCGCAGACATCATTCTTGGCAAGGGCATTCCTTCTACGGAGCATATCAGTTCTACGCATACCGTAAGTTGCTTAGCAAATCTTATCGTAATGTATTTATATTTGTTGTCATTGTTGGTTTACAGTGCCATTTCCCTTCAAATCGAGCGCTTGATCAGCGAAGAGGGAAGTTTAGTGTTTTTAAATGCATAGTTTTGGCATGTCATATATATATAAATATATATATATATATATATATATATATATATATATATATATATATATATATATATAAATATATATATATATATATATATATATATATATATATACATATATATATATATATATATATATATATATATATATATATATATATATATATATATATATATATATATATATATATATATATAGGTGGCCTAAGACAGGCAGACTGCATCTCGTCATAAACCATCCATACGGCCGAGCGCTAATCCGCCTCAGCATACCACTACGGATAAGAAAACAATCTGCCATTTGTAACTAGCAACGCAACATTTTCCTATTTTAAACTAGATTCTTTGTACGTTAGTTTTATATCAAAGCAGAATTGCAAAAAGTGGTTAATTTCAAATTGCTGGAATTTTCAAAGCTTTTTAATTTATCTCTACTGTTGCACCTTTTAACAAGATCTTTTTTACATAAAGTCCTCAGAGTTTAGTCTCAAAAATAAACCTCCGATCTGGTGGTTTTTTCAGATATAACCATTCACTGAAGAATCAGTAGCATTATCAACGAAAAAGAAAAGGACATGCGGAAGTAAAATTTTCAAATTTTCTTCAATTGAGAAGTGAAATATTTATAGATATATGAGAGTGTCACAGTATGCAGTTTAAAATAATAATTTTGTATTTAATGTCTCACTTTCTATACCGTTTAATTAAAAATAAAAGCGGTTTAAATATAATTGAAAAATATTAAAATCAAAAATTCTGTAATAAGCGAATTATTATAAAAACTTCAAGTATAAAAATATGGCTTTTCTTTTTTTCAGATGAGATGTAAGTACCCCGAAAAACTGTTGGTTCGAGTGCTGTATTCACAAATATGTCTGTCTCACCTGGAACTATCTCAACAATATCTAAGGCGTTTGTTTGAACTGATCATTTTGGTGACCCCGATAACGGTTTGGACAGGATCTCTTGAAAGCTTAGCTGGACCTCTGGAATCAGAAGGACTTGATCTTTTGTAGGCTTGGCTAAACGCAGCTTGGAAATCAACATTGGTATCAACTATTAGAACTAGATCTGGTGAAGCACTTGATCTCTTGAAGGCTTACCTGGGTCTTTGGAATCAGAAGGACTTTGGTCTCTCGGAGGCTTGTGTGAAAAAACAAGCTTGGCTGGATACAACCTGGGAATCAATCTTGGCATCAACCATTTGGACTGGACCTAGAGAAGCACTTCATCTCTTGAAGGCTTAGCTGAACCTCTGGAATCAGAAGGACTTGATCTCTTGCAGACTTTCCTGAACGTAGCCTGGGAATCAACCTTAGTATCAACCGTTAGGACTGCATTTGGTGGAGCACTTGATCTCTTGAAGACTTAGTTGGACCTTTGGAACCAGAAGGACTCGAAAAATGGAAAGTAGATTGGAACACCAACTCGATATAAGGGAGGAAATAGAACGACTAGCACGAAATGTCAGCAAGACTCGCACCAGAAAAACTCCATAGTATCTAGCAGAGAAAAAGGAGCAACTAAGAAACCTTTGGAATTAATTTAACGAAAATCTCGAGAATCTAGGCCAAAAACATCCGGTACATAAGTATACAGAACACAACTACTTCAAAAACAAATACCACGCATCAATAAAGGCAGTGGTTACGAGAACAATAGAAAAAATAGAAGAAAAATTGCAAGAAATCCAAGAAAGTAAAGGTGAGACTTCATAAAAAAACAGCAATTCAGTGCCCAGAGTAGAAAGAAAAAATGAAACAGAAGCTACCACTGCAACAAAAACTCCTATTCCCAATTGTGAAAACATCATGCTAGCAACTCTTCAGCAAGACTAACTACGCCACACCCTCAAGAATTCATGCAAGCACAACAAGGCAGTGGAAGGCCATTCATCAAGCTGCTTCAAGCTGGTAATAACCGGCTGATTATAACTGCAGCATGTATAATTCCACGGAGGCTTGGGTGGAAAAAATACAGCTGCAACTTATAAAGAAGGGAACTTGCTCTAATCAACGAGCTAAGACTAGCATCAAGTTGCCTAGAATAAGCTTGGCTAAATGTTATGGCAACTACCTGGCTTGGCAACCATTCCGAGATTTATGAACAAAAACTATGGTTGCTCATTGGAGAAGCCGAAGCTTTAATCAAATATTTGACTGTATGCGACAAAAATTACGAACCAAGTTGGCAATTAGTGAAGAACCGATATAAAAATAAGAGATTACTAGTAAACGCAGTCATCAACAAACTAATTACTCAACCGACCATTCCTTCAGACACAGCACAAGCCTTGAGAGAGTTACATGATGTCACACAAGAGTGCTTTCGAGGGTTGCAGGCATTAGATATTCCAGTACAGCAATTGAATCCAATACTGGTATTTCTACTATAGAAAAAGGTGGATAAGAATACTCATGCCTGATTCGAGCAATCTCTCACCTCGTCACGAGAAATACCTAAATTAGAACGGTTCCTTAAATTTTTGGAGCATTGTTTTCAATCACACAAGCATCCAGTCAGCAAGGCATTGCTTAGCGGACAAGCCAAAATTGATATCAAATGCCATAAATGCAAAGGCGCTCATCCGTTAAACAAACTTGGTTAAACAAGTGCGAATCTTTCAAGACACTCCCACTATCTGACCAAAAGGCATATGTAACCAGAGAACGATTAAGTGATAACTGCTTCAAATTAGGACATAACGTGAAAGTATGCACTTCTAGAAGTTGTTTACGTGTGAGAAAAAACAGCATACACTGTTGAATCAAGACAAAGAAGCCAAGGAAAAGAATACACTTGCAAAACAAGCGTTGGTCGCTCATCAAACTTCACATGAACAAAGGTCATATGTCTTTCTAGCAACAGCTCTAGTTTATATTAAGGGCCATAACGAAGAAAAATATAGGCAAGGGCAATATGTAATTGATTCTGGATCCCAGCTGAGTTTTATAAAAGAAGCGCTATACAAGAAAATTCATATTATATCATTCACTCAAGAAGCTCACGGAATAGGCAACAGTGCGCAAACGACAAGCAAGCGTGTCAATTTGAAACTTTTCTCAAGAAGCAACACCTATAGCGGATTATTTTAAGCATTCGTGATGAAAAAAATAACAAGCGAGCACCCAGAGCAATACATTGACGGTAGCAAATGGCCTATTCCACAGGATGTCTCTCTGGCAGACCCCAACTTTTACACGCCGCAAAGGGTTGATATATTGCTCGGAGCTGATTTGCTCGGGCCGCTAATACTTAAAGGCACAGTTTCACTTGGCCAAAAATTACCAAGCCTTCAGAACACCACATTAGGATGGATCATTGTTGAGAAGGTTTGCTATCAAACACAAGGATCGACATTCTATGAAACAATCACGTCGGGGTCACCAAAATGATCATTCTACATGTAACAGTGTGTTTGAATTGATCAGTGTTGTTGATTCAAAAATGGTCGGTAGAGAGGGAAGTAAAACCAAAGGACAAATTCATGCCATTTAAGGAACAATTTCCACTTATGGTCTCGCGCCCTTTTTAGAATATTTTTAATGAACCTGAAATCCTTCTTATCAGAAGAACTCTAAATTCTGCTTGCAGGAGATTTTTTTTAAAGTTGGCGACCACGACCCATGCATTGAATTTTTGATTGATTTTTTTTGTGAAGCCACTGTAAAATTTTTTAGGGCACATGCGAGCTGAAATAAGCCCAATTGATCATGTACGAGGCGTGTACGTGGCGTGATTTTTTAATTTTTTATGTTGGTACACTCGTCACGAACATTCATTTACAGTTTCAGCTATATAATATGCTTAATTTGTTGGTATGGCATAACGGTTAGAAATGTTTTGCGTGTTTGTTACTATCAAAGAAAATAGATCAAAGATCAAGAATTTTTTGGCCAAAAACAACATCACAATCATGCCTCAGCCATCATATTCACCGGTTTGGCCCCATGTGACTTTTTCTTGTTCCCAAAATTGAAGAGACCTATGAAAGGACGGAGATTTGCAACGATTGATAAAGACTGCACCGCTGGAAGAGCTCAAGGCTATACTGAAAAGTGCTTATGAGAAATGCTTCGAGGATTGGAAAAAGCGTTTGCACAAGTGTATTCGCACAAGTGTATTGATTACTTTCAAGGGGACAACATAAATATTGACGTATAAATATTTTTTCCTAAAAATGCAAAGTCACCTTACTTTTTGAACACGAATCGTATACGAAAAATAGGCGGAAGGATTTACTAAACCCTGTGAGAATTTTTAAGATACTAGTGCTGTTTGAGGAAGATCGCTTTGCACGCACGTGAAATTAGGCTTCATACCTGTACTTCAGACAAGAGACATATATATACGTTTGATATTTCGACGGGGTAGAACTGCCGCCCTTTCAGGGTGAGTTGCCTAACGACAAGAATTTTTGTGATTGTAGTTTTGTGAATGGAAAGAAGATTTTGAGCACATATCAAATGTGTTTTCGGTTATCATGAACGTTGGTAAACTGGGACCAAAACTCGATGGAGTGGTGTTAGGCTAACATTTGGCGGGAATTCACGTAAGCGTTATCTTACAGAAACCTATGTATTTGTACTTTTATTCATAAAATCATCACACAAGATCATTTAAGCGAGCTTTAGGACTCCTGCTACAGAGCCTTCGATAAGGACACGGCAACTGATGAAGGAAGAGCAAAATTAAATTTTCCATCAAAGACTCTTCCAATACGTTAGCCCTTAAAACTTGTTTTGAAGCGCTGGAATATAAATATGAGCATGTTAGGAAAGAATTTAGCTAATTTCGTTTTCAGGCTAACTTTTGTTGCATTGCATTTTTAAATATTGAATCGTTATGTTCAACTTCAGATCCGTTATCCTAGCTCCAAGAAATATTTTCCAAAATGCAACAATGGTTATCCATGCAAAGATTTTCATGCTTCTAGTTTTATAATTAAAAATAGTCTTTGCATGCGTCAACGATTAAAAACGGGAACAACTTGTGTTGCCGCAACGGTTAAATTTTAAACGAACCTCTTCCTGGCCAGATTTTATGGTACTTTTTTAGCGTTTTGTAAAATAATTTTACAAAAACCTATTAAAATCGCGTCCTGTCTGTCCGTCCGTGTGTCACAGCACTTTTCTCGCAAACTACTTAAGCTAGAAGCATCAAATTTTGTATGCAGGTGTAAAGTTGTGCTCTCTTCAAAGTTCAGTTACAAAAAAAATTTATAAGGTATAGGAGAGTGGCCCCCGAAAAAAAGGTAGCCGATATGGGTATCAAACGAAAGGTCTTGACGAGAGCTTTTCAAAATAGTTCTTCGTTTGACACTTTTTGCTTCGATGGGTGCACAGTGAGGGGAAAAAGATGAAAAATTTGTGTCCCGCCTCGCGATTGGACATCTGTGATGTGAAAAGTCTGAAAAAAATTATGGAGGCGGGTGTTCATGAGCACAACAAAAACAAACACTTTAGAAGTCGAAATTCGCTTAACTTTGTTAATAATAGCATGATCTTCGAATTTCACATTTTCTCCAACAAAATCGTATTGGTACCCTTAACCTCAACAAAATTCAATATTTAAGTAGTCCTGCAAAATTATCTCATACTTTGTAAGTTTGATGAAAACGGAAGTTATAGCCACTTGAAATTTCTCCGACTTCAACAACTATAACACATGATTTTGGTATTTTATGGAGTTTCCACCGAATCAGACACTGCAACTTTGATTTGATCTTCTTAAAATTTTCAAATAATGTCGATAACATCAATATTTTTGGATGTTCATGATTTGAGTGATTTTTGTTATTTCCAACAAAATGGCGACCGTTGAAAATAGAGAAACAATGGATTTTCTTTTAAAGTGCACATCTCTTTGACATATTTCTTGACTTTATTCGTTTCTGGTGACTGCGTTTCGGAGAGGTTGGGTACAAAACTCTTTTGACATGAGCGTAGATCTGTCTACCTAACTTGTTTTATTTTTTTCTGATAACTGCCAAGACACCCGTTACCAGCTTGACGTTGATTTCTGTATATACGTGTATATATGTCGATATATTGGATAGTCTGAAAAGTATTGAGCCTTTTTTTTGTCATTTTTCGATTATTTCTTTTATTTAAAATGGATTTTATTTAAGTACATATTGTCTATTATTATCTATGACCTTTTGCCATTTTTTGGGAGGAGCCATTATTCTATCTGTGTAGGACTTTTGTGGTTTATCGGCGAAAAGCTTGGCCAAGTGATTTTCACAGTCCCTTTTTGAAGTGAATTTCTTTTCATTAAGGATGTTTTGTAGAGACCGAAACAAATGGTAGTCTAATGGTGCAAGGTCTAGACTATACGGTGGATGCATCAAAACTTCCCAGCCAAGTTCTGTCAATTTTTGCCGGGTCATCAAATATGTGTGTCGCCTGTCATTGTCATGATGGAAGACAACGCCCTTTCTATTGATCAATTCTGGCCGGTTTTTTTGAATTGCTTGTTACAATCTGGTTAATTGCTGACAGTACAGAGCCAAATTGAGTGTTTGGCCAGGTTCTAGCACCTCATGATAAACAATTCCCTTCCAATCCCACCATACACACAGCATAACCTTAGTTGGTGTCAATCCTGGCTTTGAAGTCGTTTGTGATGATTCACCTTTTTTTGACCATGATCTTTTTCGAACGACATTTTCGTATCTTACCCATTTTTCATCACCCGTAATGATTTGCTTCAAAAATGGCTCGATTTCGTTGCGTTTTATATTCGGTTGATCAAATTTTTTTGTGTTAATTCATGCGGCACCCAAACGTCAAGCTGTGTATCCAGCCTTACGCAAATGGTGCAAAACTGTTATGGTTGCTTATGTGTCGGTCTTCTTCAATTTTTTGTAAGTTTTCATCGACTTTTTCAATGATTGGTCGACCTGAGCGAGGTACATCTTTCACATCCAAATTTCTAGAACGAAAGCGAGCGAACCATCTCTTGGCTGTGGGTTTTGATAAAGTATCTTGACCGTAAACACCACAAATTTTTTCACGAGCCTGCGATGCAATCTCACCTTGATGATCATTGTGTCGACTATGAAATCTGGCACTCAACCGTGGGGTGCGATTCTCAGTAAAAGTTTCTATTTGATCCATAATTTAGCAGAGATTTAAACTAAGGCCATGACTTCTTCAAAAGATGATAAGCTTTACTTGAAGCGAATCGCCTGAAGTTATTAATGTCATAAGATATTTTCAGCTGAATATAGTAATGTTCCATCAAACGATGACGATGATAGTACAGGACTGAATGTATGATGGAACAATGGAAAAGGTCGCGGTTATGAAATTGAAAAAAGAATACAGCGGATGAAATGGTAGCGACAAGAATAATTCATATATTTTAAAGAATTGGCGAAACATAACGGATGGAAAACGTTTTGGAGCAGTTTTACGGGACATTTGATGTGCAGAGCTTATGTGGTCTTACCTTGTTTGGGGTTCTGTATAAATTCACAAGCTAAAGACACCAAACTTGGAATGTTTATCAGAGATTTTGTGTCAAAAGAAATGTTTAAGGCTCCATACAGGAAGAGGACTCTAAATTTTTTTTCAATCAAAGTAAATTGTTAAAATACAATTGTTACAACCCTACACGAAATCATCATCTGACATATGTTAAATTTGACTGATATTCCATAACCTATCGTTTTGTCACTTGAATGGAGAACACGCTTTTAATTTCCGCTCTTCCTTGTTCTGCTCAAATCAACAGTCATGTGAGGCGTCAAGTAAAAATTCTGGATGAGAACTTTCCAAAGCAGATTTTAAACTGGCGTTATTTGCATCGATATGGGTGCAGGAGTGGCAGGAGCGTAGCCCTATCGACAAAAAGGGAAAAGAAGATTAGTAGGCTTTTATTGAAGACGATACATAAAGGGGAGCACAGAAAAAGCTGCAGCACCAATAGAGATATCGAGTGCGTCAATGGGCCAGTCCACACGCTTCGACTTTGTACCTTCCTCAAACAGGTAAACGGCAAGGATGCGACGTCGACAGATAGCGAAGAAGACTTATAACTCCTGAAAATTTCCTAACGGTCTAGTCGCACGCACTGCAACAAATGCATGCTCATCAGTTCCACATCAAGAATTTTTCTAGGTCTCAAGGCAAATATTCATTGATCGATAGCTCAAGGAGAAAGTCTCGTATCGGAGATTAGAAACTTGTTCTTGCTCTATGGATGTCACGGGATACGACACATATCTCCTGTATGCTGTTTGGGCGCACTTATTGATGGCTGACAATGAAATGGGCTCTGTGATACAGACACATTTGCAAAATATGTATCGTATAGAAAATGAACATGGGTGTAATGTTGGGCCCTATGGACCTGAGAAAGGGTTCAGTTAACCGGTTAGTTGATAGAGGTCTCAAACCTGCTTGCTGTAGGATTTGGACTGGGCCAATAAGATTTCTTAACTATTTCCAAGGAGCACATGCTAGAGGAAAAAAAATATTGATGAATAGTAGAAATAATGTACTTTAGATATGAATGTGTAATAGATATGACTATAGTGTAGTCTACAAATGGATCGAAGCTTCAAATACTAAAAATACAAACCCAAACAGGCCGTTGTAATGATTTTTAACTTATATCAGAAAAAAATAAATCCTACATTTTATAATTTCAATTGTTTTTATGTGGAGAGCAAGTCTCCAAATCGATAGTAGTTCCATTTTGGGAAAATTAGAGCTCTGTATCTAATTAAAGCAAGGTGATACTAAATAATGATATTCAATATTTATTATTCTAATCGACTAAATAAATCATATAGACATCAACCGGACTCATTGTCACAAGTCGTGAATTATTAACTACTCTCGTATATTTTGTCAAACACTCCTCAAGCGGAGCGGTATAAATTGTAGAGTATGATCAGCATCATTATCATGATATATGATATGGAATCAAGATTTCTTGTCACGTTTCTCAAGCAAATTATTACGGTCGACTAGAAGTCCAATCAATATTGTCGATGCGACCACGTTATGTGCACGTTCACTTGAGAAATCGTATGATCTTTTATTTTTTCTCTATTATATTAACATTTGCATACCGATTCAATACACTCCATACGGTTGCCATTGCCTGCCATCATTGATTAGAAATTCAAAATTGAAAATAAATATTTGTATGTTAAACACACAACTTAGCATTTATGTAAATTTCAAATGGTTAGTTAACATTAGACAAATGTAAAGTCTGAAGCTGGGAGTGGGTGTGCATATTGTCGTGACGGGAGTGATAATTGGTATTGTTAAAAGTTCACCAGTTTGTTTTTATTTAGACATGAACACTTAAAGACGCTGATGATACTCGTATTTGTTGCATTGAATGAGATCTGATTGTCAAGCGATTGCTACTTAAGGAGATGCTAAAGAACTGGTTCCCTGAATGTTTTATAGTAACCTAGAATAAATCACGGCGCGAAATGAATTCAATTTGATATTACTTCATTGATTTCTAGCGTTCAATCAGCGACACACGTGAATCTGTCGTTTTAATACTCTTATCTTCTTTCACCCACGCAAAAATCGTAGATAACAAACGATATAGCGGGAAATTGGGGACAATAAAGAACTGGGCTATATTTCATTCATGTCCTGCTGCTGGGTTCCTCGAATATTACAACATTCTTGATTACGGATAATTGAAATGAAGCTCCAAGATTGATAAACGTGCATCCTACGCCGGATTCAAGTTAAAAGGGAAATCTCTCATTTATTATCCAAGTGAATTCTAGCGAAACCAATCTTCGACTTGACAGACTCTCTCTCTCTCTCTGTCGTCAGAGATCAATACACAACAAATGAAATAAATATCCTTGCAAACATTCACAACTGCGGCTTCATTCATATGAAAAGCTGGCGAAATTGAAAGGAATCTAAACATATTCTCTACACAATGGGGTTTTACAATTCATAAAATCCAATATGATGCATGAAAAATAAAACCATTATTTATGAAAAAATAAAAAGAAGAAAGGAATCGCTCCCTTCTTGTGTCTCCTTGTTCCAGATAAACGCGCAAAGGGGCAATTTCGACAAAAACACAAGTCGTAAATGGGTATGGCCAATATATTCGCTTGAAACTACGAATAGCGAATAACGTCAAAGGTGTATGAGATTCTTTTCAAAAAGCGAAAACCATCCACGAAACATTTATATGAAATTCCTGAGCGTTGCTGCTTCCCTTTGTTTCCGACCAATACACACATGCAGAATTATTGTCCTTGTGACTCACTATTCTCTCGCTGTCGATTGCCAGGCACTAGGAACAGTCAACTGGAGTCGTAAATGACACAGAATAAAAGAAAAACTTCAATTCAAAACCTCCTGTCGCGATGATAATAGAAAAGTAGTACCAAAATGACAATAATCACGCGGGGATGTTAAAATGCGAAAGGGGAGGGCAACAAAATCGCATAGTTTGCATTTCAATTGATATCACACTATGCATACACCACTCATGCACACCGTTGAAGGGTGCGACGGTAATTGTTTCTATGCCCGAATAAGAAGACAACTAAGGTGAATGGCATTCCTCCTGCCTTTTGTCCTGTGCATTCACAGATAACAATCACCAGGACGATAGTGCACTGATTGCAACAATGAGAATTTCTGCATTTTAAAAATAATAATCGCCGGGAGCCATAAAAAGTAAATTTTTAAGGATGAACTTTATTCATCCGTGGATCAAATTGTATAGAAAACTATTTAAGCCGGTCGTTCACCTTAAGATTAGATTCGACTATAGATTATTGTTTTCTTCATCTTATTCTTCTTGTTGCTTCCTAACTTCTCACTTGCCAGGAAAAAAGAATATCCTCCTCTTTTGTGTTGCCGCGAGTCCTCATCGTAAATCTCAAGGAATGAACGACATTTCATGTCAAGTACAGAATGTAGTGGTGCTTTATTGAAAGAAATTTGGGGTTCTTCGAGTTTGATGGATTAGGACATTGTGATTAAATTGTACCCGAAACGTTTGTGAATGAATGAACGAATGCTTCGAGTGGTTCGGCAAAGTGACACAAAAAAATTACTTAAATTATTGCAAGTTGATTTGCAGTTAACGAAGCATGTCCTTTGTTGCTTGCTCGATGCTTTTGTTGTGCGTGAAATGTTGACGAGAAGAATGAAAGCATGATTGAATGCATTGGAAAGAAAGCAAGAAATTCTTATTGAATTGAAAACTGGTTAATTTGAAAACATGATATGATAATATATATATAAAAAAACACTGAGCATAAAGAAGAGAAAAGCGGAGACAATAGATTCAAAAGAAAGGCTTTTGCATCACAAAGGTTTTTTGATGAATTAGAACGATATTCCTACTCACATAGCATGTGAACAAAATATATATACTTTTGCCATATTACTTCCTTTAAAAGTAGCTTACTAGGATAAATTTTTATATTTTTTTGATTTTTACATTTGAAATGAAACCATACCCATACTCAGAGTATTTCAAAAAAATTATTTCCTCACAGAATAACTCATGTTCTCTTTGAAAAATATGGATGCTTAACATCATTTAACGGAGCTATACAAGCTAAATCAAAAAAATCTGTTGAGAGATACAGTTGATTTATTACTTGCATTAGTAATATTTTCCTTTTTTTATGATTCAATTGAGGGAAAAAGATAAAAATATTGTTCACGCGTGTTGCATTGGCGTTACTCATCAGAGCGCTCATGCATAGCGTTTTGATATCCTATATATCCTTTATGGCAATTGATTGAAATTTTTCTGGTACATTTATCCTTAACATTTTTAACTCAGCTTCCGACCCGTGTCGACCTCTGTAAGTCGAGTTGTTGCCACCAATGCTCTTTGTAGCTACCCTTTGTATGGGCAGAGACAGAAAATGGACATGCTTAATTTCGTTGACATATAAACACTGATTTTTCAAACGTTTGATTTTCAATTGAAAAAATATATAAATAAATAAAATAAAAATAAAAGAGCAAAAATGTATGAAATATTTTTGTTTGGGTCGATAAGTTAATGTTGCGCACTTACTAGTTCTTGAATTTTGGGCAAAAATTCGACGGTAAAATGCGGCCAGCGTCATTTTAGGCTAAAATGCGGCCAGCGTCATTTGAGCAAGTATACGGAGCGATTATTCTTTCGGGCTGCAAATTGCACCAAACAGTTGATTTTTATGTTTGGAATGGTAACTCTTATGTTGTATGTGATTGTTCATCAATCAGATACGACAGTTTTGCTTATTCATATAACCTATCAACCAGAAACGAGCCGGCCGCTGAAGAAAATTTGTTGCTAAAAAATATTGATTTTCTTCAAATTATTCTAAGCCCCACTCATCGAAAATTCAGCGATGTGATATGTAGTAATCGAGCAGTCGCCTAGACAAGCTGCTTGAAAAACAACATAATGCTTCATCCAATTTTAATTGTAAATTTAAAAAAAAAAATGAAAATAAATAATATTTAAATTTACAATTAAAATTTGATCACGGCAACCCCTTTGCAACGCAATTTATCCACATGAATTGCATTGTCCCGCAAGGCAAACAAGAGCTGACGGCATGAGAGGGCTCGCCAAGAAACCACCGTTGCTACACGAGCAGCCCAGTTTTGTTCGCCACGTGGTCATCACAGTCGAGCTCTTGTCTGTTGCCGGTTTTCGTTTCGGCATTTTGTTCGTTTTCTGACTGAGTGCGTGCATTTATCGCCAATTATTGAATTCATTTAGATCACGTGGACATAATATTCGAATTAAACTAATTGTAAGGCCTTTGTCGCGGTAGATACTTTCAGACTTGACGAGGTCGAAAATTTTCCTGATCTTAGTGATTCCTTCCAAACGCGTTTAGGTCTTCCGTTGATGAATACTAGAAGGAAGTGAAGAATTTTGTGCTAGAAAAAAAAGAAAAGTTCCAAGTTACCAGTTTAGTTTCAAATGTTCAAGCAGTTTTAATCGAATTTCAGCAATTTGCGCTTTTGCATCGATTTGCCCGATTGTAGAGTCAGCTCATGCGCTACGGCAGCTCTGACGAATTTTTGTTACCGTTTGAATGCTTGGGCTATCAATCGGCTGAATGGACTCAAAGCGAAGTTTAGCATATACATGTTTTTGAATGCATTACTATTATAACGCGCGTTCAAGGGTTGCTAATATTTCGTGACTTTCATATATTTTGCTGTTTGTTGCTGATTTCCAAATGCATACTCAGGGGCAGTGACGACGACAATAAATAGACACGGTCGCGCTTTTCGCGGACTTATTTTGAATGCATTATAGAAGCGAAGCGACAACCACCGCCACTACAACATGTTTCAGTCTGAGCGGTAGCAGTTTTAGTGCAGATAATTCTAAAGGACGCAATCCTATCATTGCCCTTTTGATGTTTTTAACAGAGCTTAAATTTACAAACTGCAAAACAAAGATGACTACCGAAAACTAATATAATATAACTTACAAAATGAAATGTTTGAATAATTAAAATTTTGATAGAAAGAAAAAGTGGGAGTTTAAGGGTTCGATGGATGCTTGAATGATTTATTATTATATATTCTAAACTATATGCGGATCTAGTGTTGTTTGATAGAAAATAATACAAAAAAAATAGAAATATTCTAGAATAATCGTTTGAAAATAATTGAAACATATACATACTACTCTAATTTCTTAAATTATGTACATATATTTGAATAATTTCTTAACAATTTTAAGAATGCAACAAAAAAAAATCGTCGATGAGAGGGTTTCTTTTTGATATTTGAGGATGCCTCACTCTTAATTGGGGGCCATAACTATCGTCGGTAAAGACGAAATATTCTCGTCTCGTCCCGTTTTCGCCAGGCCCAGTTTGTTGTTTTTCCTTTAGTAGGTTACCTCGGCTTCGACACCATCGGACCGAGTCATGTTATCCGCTAATTCGTGAATGCTAATTTTTTTGCAGTGGGCCCTTGTGCTGGGGAAAAGAACTCGCCACACGACACCGCAATGCTAGCCTGCCAGCGCATTCACGCGTCCACAGACAAGGCCAATCTCGGCGAGCACCAATATCCTCGCTCGCCGAGGCAGCGGACCATCGCTGCAGTCCTTCACGGACATTTTCTATCCACTCTTTTCACTACAGATGGATCAGTTCTTGCACAAGATGTATTTCAGACCTAGATGCTGACGTAAAATTTTCCACATAATGATAAATCTTCGACCAGATTTCAGTACTTCAGGTCCTGTACCAGAGCAAATACTTCAAAAACTATGCTGCTGGGAATTTTGATTTTCTTTTAAGGGAAAGAAATTATCTGCAGTTAAAAAAATCAGGACTCACTACAATTCGAATGACGTGAAGTCGCTTATGAAAATTAATCAAGGAGCTGTCTAATTGGAAGTGAAATCGAATAAGATTTTTGTTTGAATGCAGAAGGCATATGGCTTATATAAACGCCTATGGTTTATATAGTATAAACCATTTGGTTTGACGGAGAGTTCTAGCGTGAACGTAGGGTCTGAAAAATTACGATTTTCTTGGGAAAGGTACCAAGTGGTTTTCAAGAATTATTGGCGAATCGTTGATGTATTGGAGGTATCAATAGATAAAATTTATGGTGCCTACTGATAGGAAAGCAAGGACTGCTGCGAATAGTTGTTCACCGGTGAGCTCAAAAGGTTCAGTAGTTTCCGGAGTCCAGTTTGTGCTTGAACGAATTTTGACAAACAATTCAATATTCATAAATAGTTGCCTGTTGATGACCTGTTTTTATTAGAAAAAAACGGCAAAAAATGTCTGATATTTTGAACGATATGTGGTAGTTTTGTATCCTTTTGGATTCGAACCTCATCTGTCGAAAACCTAATAGCTTCAGAATAATTGAGGCTACCAGTAATTCTACTCATGTTAATGTGCACTCTATGAGCCCATCAAATATAATTTTCAGGTATTGAACATGTTCCGATTGACTTCGAGGTATTGAGAACATCATCCAAATATGTGATAAAAAACTGTAAATTTGCTACGACGACGCAGCTGTTTATCAGAATTTATTATTTAATAGGTAGAATTTTTAATGTAAGTATCATAAGTTTAATTCATATAACTGATGCAATGATACTTGCAGTCAAAACTCAACACTAAAATGAGAAGTCTCTAATATGGAACAAAAGCAGTTAGCATTTGTCTATGCGGTTCAATTGGGATTGGACTATTTGATTCAAATGTTATGCACCAACAAAAAATTCCGATCGTGTTCATATACATTCTGCATTGATTTTGAACCAGATTTAAAATTCATTGCAAGTTCAAGTTCGATCTCACTATTCTAGGTGAAGATAATATAGACGCCCATAAGCATCAAGCGTGTTCAAAATGCACATATACTATTCTATGAACATCCATCGATTTACATGAAAATCGACCAAAACTATGCGTATCCCGAAAAATATTGTCGTTAATAAAATTAAAGTTAATAAAATACAAAGAGGTTGTTTTTTGAATGAATATTGTACTCGTAACTTGAATCCAAAGCGACTAATAGATAGTTAAAGAGACCTTTATTTTGTTGGTGAATACTTGAACCTAAATATTCGAGGATAAATAGCGGGAAACCAATACATTTTTCGGGAAATATTTTCAAAGTACTTCAAAAAATCTTTCAAGTGAACTCCAGATGAAGTCTATAGCATTAAAACTAAGCGAGTTATGATGAAAATAAGATGGAATGCTCGAATTTTTTAAGAAAAAGGAAGGAACACCATTTCCAAAAAAATGAAATTAAAAAAAATTCTCTGTACGATTTACTTTATTTTATTATAAATAATGAGCTCAACAAGTTTGACAGATTTTGAAAGTACGTTTTAAAAAAATCTGTATTTACCAAATATCATCAAAAACAATTTAGTTTTTATATAACCTTTAAAACTACAATACTAATATAAATATAGCAAAAAACGGTTCTAATCAAAAATGTAGGCTCTTTTTTAACAAGCATTTTTGTAAGTTTTTATTTTTGTAAGATAAAAAAACAATCGAGATATCAATGTTAGAGTTGTAAATTTTGTTCTGAGGATCATGCGACCCAAGCCCTTTTACCTTTAAAAATAATGGGTCTTAAAAAATGGATATGTAAATGATCTTATATAATTTGAAATTTCCTTTAATATGATTTTTGGATGAGACCGATAGCATAGAAAATCACGAAGTTATCGTAAAACAAGTTGGATAGACAGAACTGCGCTCATGTCAGAAGGGTTTCGTACTTAACCTACGATATGCAGAAGGATTCAAGGATTCAATTCAAAAAACACTATAATAACATGCACAACAAATTTATTTTAGCTTTAAAAGAAAAACCAGTGGTACTCCATTTTAACTGGTGGACATTCTGTTGTAATACTGCCAAAATTATTGACTAAGCCGAATCTTTAATGCCTTTTTGTTATATTATGTTTGAAAAAATAAAAATCAAAAGTGTAGTGTCTGGTGCGATGGAAAGCCCATGTAGTTAAAAAAAAACCTTTTCCCCTTCTCCTGCCCCCTTCGACACTGGTAAAGTGGTTTTAAGGCTGGTTTAGAAAATATCTCATTGAGACCCACTTGACCAGCTTTGATGAAAAAAATTTTTTCGAGATTTACTGCGGGACCCCCACTTAAAACTGTTCGAAATTTTTATTCACTCCAAAACTTTCTAGAAATCATAACTTCCAACCTTTCCACAAAGTTTCATAGCTGTAGCTTCAGTAGTTTCGAAGAAAAACTGCTGTGACATAACATATGTTACAGACGGAGGGACATAGGTTCCGATAGGGTTTTGTATTTTAGTATAAAACCCTAAAAAGCAATCGCATTTTCAACGCAGATATTTTTGGAGCACATATTTTATATCTGGAATGTTCTATTACGTATATTAAATATGTATTGTATTTACATAGGTAAATGCTTAATTAATTTATGCATAAGGGGAAGACTTGGGGGTTGAGAAATTAAAATTAATAAATAAAAAATTTCATAAGCAGTAAAAAAAGTTCTGATAAATTGAAGTTGCCAAACCTGATAATAAATAATATTTTTTTAGTAGCTTCATGACAAGGGTTAGTTTCTAAGGGTTGAAATTTAACAAAAAATAAATAAAAATTTACTTATCTTTAATAAAACGATTTTAATATTTATAAAGGTACAACTAAAATGATTAAAGCTGCTACGAAATAATGTTTTCTTTCATTGATTTAAGGACAAATTGATGAAAACCATAAATCATGTTTGGGAATGTTAAAGAATATTTATTCTACATGACTAAATAATATTTCCACTGATAGAATGCTTAAATAAGCATTTATCAATTTTTTGCAGAAAAAGTGGATTTAATCCCTAAAATGCAAAAAGCGCAAGTCGGCACTGTGTCACTTTTGATATTTGAGGCATCCTTAAACTACTCTCCAATTTTCGTGAAAATCGATGGAGGTCTCAAGATCTCAATGCATCTCTCAACGTTTTATACGGTATTTCAGCACGTTCTGAAATGCAATTTAAATAACCAACACGTTTTACTGCTTCTGAGTCCAGTGTAGTGAGGAATTCTTTGAATTTGGTGGCTGCTGTCACTCTTGCGAATAGTCTGTGTGGCCTAATGGTCAGAGCATGAACGCATAAGCCGAAGGTCCCAGGTTCAAATCTCGTTGGGAGCAACGTGATTTAGTTCAGGGGATTTTTCGGACAGACTATGAGTGTTCACTCAGTGGTGATATGTACTGATTTAATCAGATCATATCATAGCTGAGCAGGCACACGGGAGCATGGTACTGACCAAACCAACTTCCGAAAAAATCAATACGGTCATGAAAATGAGATACTCTAACTATCTCTAAGCGAAGGCCCGAGAGGGGCTGTAGTGCTATAAAGAAGAAGAAGATCACTCTTGCGATTAAAAGATGCTCTTTCGTTTTTCTAAACAAAAGCTGCGGTAGTTATTCAGATGAATGTTTAGAAAAACTTGGCTAGTACGAGTTTAACTCGCGTGGAGAGGGTCCACACAATGAATGAGTTATCTGGTATGGTTTTTTTTAAATCGGCGAACTTCAGTGTTTTTTTTTTTTTGTAACAATTCTTCAATTCCTGCATTGAATTTCAACCATCATCACATGCGGGACTGTGTTTCGAAAAGTAAAATTTCGGGTAGCGACTAATCGGCATTCTCATCTATGGGAAACTATTAATTGGTTGTAAGTTTCCGAACCAATTGAGTTGTTTTAACTATGAGTTGTTGGCAAAAATTGGTGGTTTGATGTCTAATTATACTAACGGAGCTAACCCTATTTTTAAAAAAAATAACATGGTATTTAGAAATGACTTATTCAAATATGTTTGCGGGCACAATTTTGAGATACTTGCCATGTTATTCTAAGATCATAGATTTCTTATCTTCTTCAAAATTTTAGGTGGAGACGAGAGAGAGAGAGACAGGGGGGATATTTAAGACTCTCACAATGAGCCCTTTCATTTGATATGTCACACGATACTCTTTACAGAACCTTTCTCCATCCCGTTCTCCCTCGCAAAAAAAGTGAGCCATTTTCAATATTCCCTTGTTTACGTTACACCTTCGTATTTGGGTTACACAGATTCTTCTCTGCACCATATTTCGACTTAATCGATCCAATCGATTCGGAGCAAAAAGGCTGAGATAGACCGACAGACGGCCACACAAGTGATCCTATCAAGGTTCCGCTTTTGCATTCGTATGTACGGAAGCCTAATAAGTGCAGCTGTCGATATTGACGATGAAAGGAGTTATGACCTTTTCTATCAAGATTAATTTAACTTTTTCTTGGCATTGTCTTGACTTCTCCACGTTTAATTTTGGGGTCACCAATCTAGAAGTCGGGTACTAAGTCAATATGTACTGCTAATAATATTTATACTGAATATACAATTTATATGACCAAAGTAAATTTTCGAATGCTCCCTTCTCTAATAAATGAACGTTTATTTTTAATTGATCTTATTTTGTCATTATCTTTAATTACAAACAATCTTCTTTTTCTTTTCCCACTCAATGAATAAAATTTTTTCATTTGACCTTTTTGTTTCAATGTATTCATTGCAATAGTATAACCGTAAAACAATTATACCTCCTAATCTCCGTACAAGCTTGCCTATTATGATATTGATGTAGCTTTCTATTGCCTTACTCAGTTGAGGTTGAGTGTTGGATGCAAGGGGGTGTTGGAAGCTAGTCTAGGTGCTAATGAGTTGGAATCCCAATCTGGATTTCTAATGGGACCATGGGTTCAAATTCTCTCAGGGGCAAAATCTCTTTAATTTCATCAAATGCAAATATTTCTGAGTCGTTGATGATCTGTCAAATTGAAAAAAGACAATCTATGAGTGAATTTAGACAAGTTGAGTAGATAGACCTACGATCATGTCAGAAGGGGTTTGTACTCAACTTCTCAGAAATGCAGTCACTAGAAACGAATAAAGTCAAGAAATATGTCAAAGAGATATGCACGTTTTAAGAAAATCCACTGTTTTTCTATTTTCAATTGTCGCCATTTTGTTGAATTCCCAAAAATATTTATGAATTCCCAAAAATATTTATGTTACTGACCTTATTTGAAAATTTCAAGATCAAATCCAAACTGCAGCGACTGATTCGATGGAAAGTCCATAAAATACCAGAATCATGTGTTATTATTGTTGCAATTGGAGAAATTTCCAATGGCTATAACTTCCGTGTATATCATTCGATTTTCATCAAACTTACAAAATTTAAGGATCTTCTGTAGAACTACTTAAAAACCGAACTCCGTCCAGTTTAAGGGTACCTATATGATTTTATTGGGGAAAATGTGAAACTCGAATATCATACTATTATGAACAAAGTTGAGTGAATTTTGACTTCAAAGGTATTTGTTGTACTCATCAACACCTACCTCCACAATTTTTTTCAGATTTTTCGGATCACAGGTGTCCAATCGCGAGAGGGGACATAAATTTTTCGTGTTTTCCCCTCCCTGTGCGCCCCTATAAGGTAAAAGTGTCAAATTAAGACCTGTTTGGAAAAGTTCTCATCGAGACCGCTACCTTCGGTGACATTTTTTTTCGGAAGCCACTCTCCTATATGGGGAGACCTCCCTTAAATATCTTTTAAAAATTTTTTGTGGTTGAACTTTGAAGAGAGTACCACTTTACACCTGCATACAAAATTTGATGTTTCTAGCTTAAGTAGTTTGCGAGAAAAAGCGTTGTGAGACACGGACGGATGGACAGATAAGACGCGATTTGGGTAGGGTTATGTAAAATTATTTTACAAAACTCTGAAAAGTATCCGTACAGAACCAACCGGGGGATTCCCCGTGTTACGCGATGACATATGCAGATGCGTATTCATGTTTTCAGGTCCGATAATATTTCTACTTTAAGTTGTGATAGGTTTCAAAGTGAGTGCAGTTTATTTAAATTTTTTGTGCACTAGGATACATGATGACTTCCAAAATTAGCGGAAATCAGTGCTGAGGAGAGGAAAATTATGCTGAAACTTAAGAGTGAAGGGAAAATTTACCACAAAATTGGTCAAACAGTAGGCCGAACTCACTCCCCTGTCCAGTATGTGGTGAAAACATTTAATACAACTGGTTCGATTATGTCAAAGCCTCTTTATGGTTGACCCTCCATACTGACTGAACGCGAAAAAAGAAACTTTTTGCAGGCTGTTAAAAGGAATTATCGAGTAGCTGCTTCCCAAATTGTTACAAATATAAAAGACTCTTTTGGCAAGGTTCTCCACGAAGATACCATATGAAAAATACTAGAGAGAGATGGAAATTGCTCATGCATAGCACGCAAGAAGCCATACATTTCAGAAGTGAACAGGAAGAAACTGCTGGCCTTCTACGAAAGGGTCAAGGAACCCAATAAGCACAATTTGATTATAAGTCACACTACAACTGTAGATATCAAACCGAAGATAGGAGTGCAATTGTGATGTGAGAGACAACATTCAGAGCGGTTGCGAAAGAATACTGTAAGCCAAGATGATCACCGCCGATGGTCTCATTCGTCCTAAATGCCTTACTGTAGTTGATTTGATCGTGGTCACTATTTCAGTATACTATACTATGGACAGGACAATTGACGCGTAACGCCAAATGCTAGCGATTCGAATGGTTTTATTGTTTAGTTCTGAGTAAAAATTATTTACAGCTTCACTGGTATCAATACTTTTAAAACTTTTATTGAGATAGAAAAGGCTTGCAAGTGCGAGGCCCCTATAGCGCGAGGCCGTAGGCGGTCGCCCACGCCTTGCGCCACGACTGTGGCGGCGAAATGTTGTACCAGAAGGAATGTGAGAAGCAACTGATTGTCAGAATAAAAAATTAGAAAGAAAGTGTTATAATGTTTGCGCCTTGGGCCTTGCGTGGCCCCGCACGAGCGTTTTCGCATCGATTTTCGGGGCTAATAAATTGCTAAGGATTAAAACGAACCAATTTACACACAGAGTCTGCGCCCCCGACGCATAGTGCCGATGCCGGGAAAGTGCCGTCACACCAGGAAATTTATTTAATTCTTCGAAATTTCTTCAATTTCTTACTAATGTCTCCTTCAAGGGGAAAATAAAATTTCTTGTTATGTATTATTAATTGATTCGAGCTGATTTTAATTCGATATTTTTCCATGTGCCAGAATATTCTTCTAAATATTTATCCGCACAGTAACTCGTTACAAAGTATTAAGGGATGATTTTACAAATCAACATCTGTAAACAGTATACATATATCCATAACCACTGGGCACGCTTATGTTGATAGGAGTGAGCATAATTACTCCTATTATCCTTGTTCCAAAAAAAACCAATACCAAAATCAAATCAACCTACACAAAAATTTCAATTTTGAAAGAGTTCAAGTTCGTTATTGAAACCGTTTTCATTTAAACCCAAAAAAAATTTTTTTTTATTCAATCAATTCCAATCAAAATATGTACCCTGAAACGACTACCCCTCAGGGAGAAGAATTCAATGCAACGAACACATCATCATGTCATCATCGGCAGTTCACCATCTTCATCTGCACTCAACAAAAAAAGTTTTTGTAACACTGTTGTTTTTGTATATGGAAAGAACCATAAAAAACCATATGAAAAACAAATGCTCTCACTAAATAAATTCTACGTCAAGGTCTCCGCATACCCCTTGTGGTTCCAACTAACCATTAATTCGTTAGCGGCCGGCTGGTTGGTTTGCTGGCATACATATAGCAGTAGCTCTAGATTAACTTTGACTTCTTCTTGCTCTTCTTCCTTCGGGGCATTGCTTGTTGTTCTCTGGTGCCAGTCAGCACAGGCAAACATATGTTTCCCTACATGACGGCCGATCCGATCATCCGTCCGTACGTTTGTCCGTCCGGTCCTCTATCCATCCGTCCATGACGTGCGACCATTTATCTTTGAGTAATCTCCTAACAACATTGTGTACTTTTTGCCTAGTCCTCATCCGTTGGTGTAATTAATAGAAGCAATATCTACACCATACTCGTACGAGTATATCCATCCATCCGCTACAGATACTTAGTACTTGTGGGTATCTAGTATCTAAGACTGCATGGCGTAAACAACAGTCTAACTACGAGTATCTATGAGTCTATCCAACCATCTAGTGAATACTCGATGGCTACAAATATTGTTTATTGAATGCTAACTAGCAACGGGGAAAATAGACAATGGTAATGTAGTTAGCACTATTCATTACATTTTAACGACGGATGCAATGTATGTGCTAAATCTATACCTAACATTTATATAAACGATTCAAGTGCTGGCCGTCAACGTCTTGGTTGAAGAAACGAGACCAAAATTTAATGGAAGCCGTTTTATTACAATAGTTTTAATTTTCTTTTTCTTAACATACATACGAGTATACCCAACTAGTAAATGCTTACCATACATTGTATTCATAATCTTGAATAATTCATTTAGTGATAACAGCAAAATTATTACTAATATAATTATATGCTGTTCTGTTAGCACTTTCGGATTATTATTCAGTTGGTAAGTGCATGCAAATGAGAAGTCGAAACGATCGTCGTTAATATTTTCATTTCATATTTAAAGAAGGGAGAGAAAGTTACATGCTCCCTCGTATGTGCGTGAAAAGATCCGCGATGCGATACAACAGTGACGACAAACTGATGCTGCTGTGGCTCTAATAAATAAATAGACAAGATTGTTTTTAATGCCAACCAACTGATGGAGGATGAGGTCAAGTGAAGTTAATAAATTGCTTCCCCCCTTTTTGCTGGTTAATTTGTTTGTTTTGTATGTTGATTTCTTTTAATTATGAAAATTAATTTTTTCCTTAATGTATTTTCGCTCTAATCATATTAGGTCTGTTGAGATAATAGACATACATAGTTGCGCTACTACTATATTGTGTGCCATGGAGTTAGAAGATACATCAGAAATGTACAATTTATTTAGCTGCGACTGTGTGAGTGTATGATTTATCATAAAATTAATTTATTTTATTTATTTTTTGAGCATGTCTATCAAAAAGTTTTGTAGGTCAGCTTAAAATACAACTAGAAATTATTGAGGAAATAGAGTGTTAAATTATTTGTCGAGGAATTTTGATAGAGTTAAAATTTAGTTTGTAATTTGCCAAAAATACAAATGACAATAAAACCGGAGCAGACGAATTAATTGACTGAGTCCAAAAATTCCTTTGACTAATATTAGAACTGATTCTAATATCGAATAAAAGTTTGGTTGATTTTTAGAAAATAATTTTAATGTCTACATTTTCTCTGAAATAGTACAGTGTTATAAGATCTTTAATTTATTTTCTTTCCAAAAACTATGTTTTATTTTTCTTTAGGGATTTTAGAAATTATTTGTGCAAACCAATCTACGAGAATATTGTGTAGGTATATTGACTGTGTCCACAAAGAATATTGTTTGAACTAAGCAATTTTCAATTACCATATTTTTAAATTCAATCATTGCTGATGAACAACCGATTTTATTCTTGATGGTGGGGACTTCCGTGTTCGCAAGAAGGCGATAAGACTACCCACTAAACACCTCCCCTGTCAATCTGAGAACCTAGCCCGGAACTGTTTGACACTTTACTTCGGGCCAGGTCTCGTTTTGTTATGCCGTGAGGCGCCTTCAAACTGGGAAACCCCTCTTCTAGCGGGAGGTGAGAGGGGAAGAGGAAGTGCCTGACAAGCGATCCCCAGCCCTAACACCCCCGGCTGCTGTAAGTCCCTTTTAGCTTTTAGGACTGCCCGAACATAATGTGCTACTTGAATCCATTTGTCAACCGATTCGAGCATCACTGCGCCTTGGCCAAAAGTATTAGGCACCCCACAAAAATGCACAATACGTGCTTACTAATAGAATAATGAACAAATGTTTATTAGATGACATACCAGGGTCATAAATAATTGCCTAGAATAATAAGCGGCACATTGTTAAGGTAATAAAATATCTGGTGACCGAAAACAAAGGATTTAGTTTTCTTTCGGCCTTATCAGTCAATGTTTGGTCACTTAAGTTCAGGACTTTTATTTGTGGTGAACCGACTAAATTGACATCTAATTTATTTAAAAATGCCGAAAAAAATGAAATTAGTTTGGAAAACCGAGCAAAAATACAACCTCTACATGAACAAGAAAGGTTGCAAAAAGAAATTGCTAAGTTGGTGAAATGTTCGCGTTCTGCCATCAAACGGTTTGCTCAGACATGCTAATAAACCAAGAACAGGCAGAAAACGTGTAACGACGAAGCACGAGGATAGAAAATTAAAACGCGAATCCATTTAAGATCGGAAGAAAACTTCATCAAAGCTTGCTGCTGCCTTGTCCAAAGATGCTGAAAAGTCAATAAGTGCTCGAACAGTCAGAAGAAGGCTTGGAGAAGCAGACGTAAAAGGATGCAAAGCCAAGAAGAAGCCTTGGCTTTCAGATACCAACAAAAAAAAACATCTAGAGTGGGCTCTATGGCACAAACATTATAAAGAAGAAGATTGCTCCAACGTGGTGTGGTCAGTCGAATCTAATTTTGAGGTAAGTTGATTTTACTGCTTTCATAATTAATAAGAATGATCACTTATTTATTTCACTTGAATCGTAAGAGTTCTGGCGATTTTAAAAAAACATTTTTTTTTGATCATTTTATAGGTATTTGGAACACCAGGTGTGACCTTCGACGTGTGGGTGAAGAATACCATCCAGATTGCGTCGTACCGACTGTCAAGCACAAGGGAGGCAGCATAATGATCTGAGGCTGTATGGCTGCTGATGGAGTTGACAAAATGTTTGTTTGCGAAGGTCGCATGAACAGCGAAAAGTACATAGTATTACTTGAAACTGCACACATACCTTCGTTAACAAGTATTTTCAGCGACATCAACTTAGACGGAGTCAAATTCCAACAAGACAATGCAACTTGTCATATGTCAGCGACTACGATGCGCTGGTTTACTGAAAACAACATTGACTTGATGGATTGGCCTGCACAGTTCCCAGATCTGAACCCCATTGTGCATTTTTGGAACATTATGAAGCAATGGATTAAAACGCACAGTATTACATCGAAAAAGGCATTAAAAAATACATTGGTACAAGAATGGCATGCCATTACAAGGGAGGATTGTACTGAGCTTGTACGCACCATGCCAGATAGAATTAGTGCAGTAATAAATCCAAAGGTGGACCGAATAGATTTTAAGATTTTTTTTATTCTTTTTTGTGTCTTTGAATGGTAATAAATCAATTTAAGAAGTAGAGGTTGTTTCTTTCCGTTATTTTAAGTAAACTTTAGGGTGTCTAATACTTTTGGCCAAGGCTGTACAATTAATGAACTTTTAAATCATTCTCGTTTTAACCATATCTTATTTATTTTATTACGTTACTATCATGCTTGATTACAATTTCCACCGGACATTCTTTTCTCATAATAGCAAAAACAAGTTGGGTAAACAGACCTACGGTCATGTCAGAAGGGTTTTGTATTCAATTTACAAAATGCAGTCACCAGATCGAATAAAATCAAGAAACGATTTTATTGGAGAAAATATGAAATTCGAAGATCATACTATTATTAACAAAGTTGAACGAATTTCGTGTTCTGAGATTTTTGTTGTTGTTATACTCATAAATATCTCCCTTGATAATTATTTCAGATATCCATTCGCTAGGGAGGAAACACATTTTTCATGTATTTCCCCCCTGTGCCCCCACTGAAGCAAAAACTGACAGTTTAACAACTGTTTTGAAAAGCTCCCATGAAAACTTTCATTTCATTCTCATACCGGCTACGTTTGATGAATTTTTATTTTCAGGAGCCACTCTCCTGTACTGTTATCATCGATTAATGGCCAATTTTTTCGAATCCTAGAATAGTTATAAAGCCCTTTTGCTAGGAGCTCTCTCCCGCCTCCTTGACTTGCTTCGCTTATGAGTATTAATTGTAGGTACTCATCTTCAGTCATTCATTAAATTGAATCAAGTGTTCAAAGCATGCACCTTAAACATTGAAGTTGGGAAAAAATAACCCAAAATTATTCAATCTTCGCATTTAAAACAGCCACCATTTTGTTTTACGATTACTGATACCAGAAGCTGAACCGATTCGCAAAGATATTCATGACACCTATCATTCCTGAAATTTTCATGCAAATCCTAGCAAAACTGTAGTGTCTGAGTCGGTAAAAAGCGCATGTTGTTCCATAGCCATATGTTGCCATAGTAATAAATGCAGCGCATATTGTTCCATAGTAATACAGGAAAATTCAAACCGCTATAACTTCGCTAAATATGATTCAATCTTTATGAAACTTTCAGGGTAGATCAACCTTATAAATAGTCATCTATGTACTGAATTTCATAGAATTTAAGGGTACCGTAAAGATTTTATTCAAGAAAACATAAAATCGATAAATCATACTATTACTAACAAAGTTGAGTGAATTGCGACTTCTCATGTATTTGTTGTTGTTGTACTCACCAAGGCCTACATTCCTGATTTTTTTCAGATTTTTCGGATCACAGGTGTCCAATCGCGAGGGGGGGACACAAATTTTTCGTGTATTTCCCCTCCCTGTGCGCCCCTCGAAGCAAATTTTGCCAAACAAAGACCTGTTTTGAAAAGTCCTCATCAAGACCTTTCATTTGATACCCATATCGGCTACCTTCAATGAAATTTTTTTTTCGGGGGGTCACTCCCCTATATGGGGAGACCCCCCTTAAATACCTTATAAATTTTTTTTGTATTTTAACTTTGAAGAGAACACCACTTTACACCTACATACAAAATTTGATGTTTCTAGCTGAAGTAGTTTCCGAGAAAAACTGCTGTGACACACGGACGGACGGACGGACGGACGGACAGACAGACGGACAGACGGACAGACAGGACGCGATTTTAGAAGGGTTTTGTAAAATTATTTTACAAAACCCTAAAAAAGGATAAATCACAGTTTATTACCAGCGACAAAAATCATCGTACTGCTTTTCTAATCGTTTTCCGTTCCCAACATTAGGGGTGTACTGCATGGAAATTGGGTCAGTCTGAGCGCAGTAATTGTGACTAAATACTAACAAGTAGTTTCAAGTTTAGTTGCACTGTCTCCGACAAAAAATAAACGAAAGGTGACAAAAAATAAACGAAAGGTGACATCAAGTGATTTTTTAATTTGTGGGCTTGTGAAAAGAAATCTTTAAGTGAAATAGGGAAAGTCACCAAGAAATCTAAATCAACAATTCACCACATCATTGAAAATTATAAAAAAAAACCGGAACAGTGGAATACAAGAGAAGACAAGGTTGTCCACGTATGTTATCTCAAAGAAGCGAAAGGGTAATCGTGATTGCAGTGCGCAAAAATCCTAGAGCTAGTGGCGTAAAAATAAATAAGTTGGGTACACAGACGTACGCTCATGTCAGAAGGGTTTTGTATCCAACCTTTCTGAAATTCGGTCATTAGCAACAAATAAAGTCAAGAAACATATCGAAGAGATGTGCACGTTGAAGGAAAATCCATTGTTTCTCCGTTTTTAACGGTCGCCATTTTGACCCAAACTATCAAAAATCACTCAAATCATGAATTCCAAAAGATATGTATTGTTATAAATCTTATCTGGATATTTTAGGAAGATCAAATCAAAATTGCAGTGTCTGAACCGATGGGAAGTCCATAAAATACCAAAACCGTGTTATCGTTGTTGTAATTGCAGAAATTTCAAATGGCTATGACTTCCGCAAATATGATTTGATTTTCATCAAACTTGCAGGGTATTAGGTAGGCTCTTATATGTAACTACTTAAATATCGAATTTTGTTGAGTTTAAGGATACATATACGATTTTATTGGAGAAAATGTGAAATTTGAAGATCATACTAATGTTAGCAAGTTGAGCGAATTTAGACTTCTAAGCTATTTGTTGTTGCTGTTCTCGTAAACATTTACCTCTTTGATTTTTTTCAGATTTTTCGGATAGCAGGTGTCCAATCGCGATGGAGAAACACAAATTTTTCATGTATTTCCCCTTCGTGTGCGCCCCCTGAAGCAAAAAATGTCAGTTTAAGACCTGTTTTGAAAAGTCCTCATTGAGACTTTTCATATGATACCCATATTGACTACCTTTGATGAAATTTTTTTTCGAGGGGCCACTCCCCTGTATGGGGAGACCCCCTTTAAATACCACATTCATATTTTTTGTAATTGAACTTTCAAGAGAGCACCACTTTACACCTACATGCAAAATTTGGTGTTGCTAGCTTAAGTAGTTTGCGAGAAAAACTGCTGTGACACGGACGGACGGACAGACAGGTCGCGATTTTAGTAGGGTTTTGTAAAATTATTTTAAAAAACCCTGAAAAAAGAGTTGTGAGGAAAGTTCAATGTAGAGACAAGTGCTAGAACAGTACAAAGAACTTTGAGAAGAAACGGGTATTCTTGGAGAATAGCAAGGAAGAAACCATTTATTAGTGAAGCTATACGTTTAAAAGAAACGAATTTGCTCTCCTCCTGACGACTTTTTATTTTGGAAACGAGTTCTTTTTTCTGATGAAAGCAAGTTTAATATACGAGTATTTGATTGCGATGATCCAGCAAAAGCTTGGCGGAGGAAAGGCACTGCGCTAGATGCTAAAAACTTGCGGAGCTACTATATAATACCCCTAGCCAATTACATTCTCCACCGCAGAGCCCAGACCTAAACTCTATCGAACATTTTTGGGATTACCTCGAAAAACAGTTATATAAACACCACATTTCTTCAACGTCTTCTCTAAAGAAGTCTTTGCAAGATGAATGGAATAGTATTCCTCAAAATATTACCAGAAACTTGTCGAATCCATGCCATCGCGTATGAAAGCGGTCCTGGAAGTTAAAGGAGGACCAACTAGGTACTGACGCCTTACTGTAAATAAATATACTCATGTAAAAGTAATCGTACGATGACTTTTTTCGCTTAAAAGTTTTAACTTTTAGAAATAATCAATATGATTACAGACTCCAAGCATGATTCTACAATTGAGAAAAAGATCGAGAGAGAAAGTATTAACAAAAGGAAGGCTTATAAAAAATACAAAAAGAACGCTGAAGATCAAGCACTTAAACATCTGTATAACCAAGTCCTAAAAGAATCAAAACATCTCATAAAAGAAGCTAAATTTTCATATTACTTCAGAAGATTGGAAACAGCGGCGGACAACTCACATGAAATATGGAAAATAACAAATGAAGTAAAAGATAATTCTTCACCCTGGATCATGACATCAAATGCTGAATTTTTTGGCATGGACTCTAACAATGCAGCACGCCCACGTGGAACAGCAAATTCGCTAAATCAACAATTGATGAAAAAATTACCAGAGAGCTTGGTGAAAAGTCAACTAGCTTTTTCAATATCATAAATAGCCCACCTAAGTCCATCTGTCACATTCATCAAACGACTAAAAGAGAAGTATTAAATACAATCGATAACTTGAAAAAAATGCAGCACCAGGTATTGACAACATCGTCACACATGAAATTTATTCCTCACGATGAATAACTTCGAAAATTGGAGAAAAAGACAGCATTTGCTGGAGGTTCTGTTGGGTCATTTTTTTGCAAAGAAAACTGCTGCGGAAAGTCATCGTTTGCTTGTAGAAGTTTATGGCGACGATGCTTTAGCGAAAACACAGTATTGAATGGCTAACGCTTCAAAAATGCCGATTTTGACATCAAAGGCAAAGAACACCCAGGACAGCCAAAAAAGTTTGAAGACGAAGAATTGGAGACGCTACTCGATGAGGAGTCGTGTCAAACGCAAAACGAACTTGCCAAATCGTTGGGAGTGGCTCAGCAAGCCATTTCGAAACGTTTGAAAGCCGCCGGATACATTCAGAAGCAATGAATTGGGTCGCCAATGAGTTGAAGCCGAGAGACGTTGAACGGCGCTTTTGTTTGTCTGAAATGCTACTTGAGCGCCATAGAAAGAAATCATTTTTGCATCGGATTGTGACTGGAGATGAAAAATGGATTCATACGTGAAGCTCGGCCAAGCAGCCAAATCAACGGCGAAGCCAAAGATCCATGGCGCCAAGGTTATGCTGTGCATTTGGTGGGATCAGAAGGGGACGTTATATTATGAGTTATTGAAATCGGTCCAGACAATCACAGATGACCTGTACCGAACACAATTAATACGTTTGAAGCGTGCCATCATCGAAAAACGCCCGGAATATGCGACAAGACACGAGGTTATAATTTTTTCATCATGACAACGCTCGGCCGCATGTTGCAAGACCCGTGAAAAACTATTTGGAAAATAGTGGATGGGAAGTTTTGGCCCACCCGCCTTATAGTCCGGACCTTGCTCCGTCTGACTTTCATTTATTTCGCTCGATGCAAAACGCCCTCACCGGAATACGCTTCACTTCAGAGCAAGGCATCCGAAATTGGATGGATTCGTTTCTGGCCGCCAAGCCGGCGCAATTTTTTTGGGATGGAATTCATAAATTGCCTGAAAGATGGGGAAATGTTGTAGCTTCCAATGGACAATACTTTGAATAAAATATATTTTAAGATTTTTCCACAATAAAGCATCAAATGTCCCTAAACAATTCCGGTTATTAAGTTGTACGCCCAATATTTACTACAATAAATACCTATTTACGCTGATATTTAGTTATTTCATACTTTAGGCAAATATGACCTCCAGTATTTTTTCTGAAAAATATTTGGTACGCTACTGTATCCACCCTGAAGGCAAATTTTTGGAATCCGATATAATTTAACAATAATAAATTTAAGTTTTACATGTTCATCAAAATATTTTTGAAGATTCTAGAGACCCTCTCGTTTTAAAACGATGAAACATAAGATGGTGTAAAAATTTTATTATAAATACTAAATCCAAAGACATTAGAGAGTAAGAAAAGTTTACAGATAATGGTTGTTGATAAATTTTGAATCACTGATACCGTGTATTAGTGATTCAAATATATTGAACGCCTTTAAGCGACGAGTCCTGAGGCGAATGACCGGAGCGAAGCTAGGCGGGGACCAATGGTGAATTCGATACAACCGTGAGCTGTATGAAATTTTTGACGAACCGGAGGTCTCAACGATTGTAAGACTACGGAAGCTGCAATGGGCTGGCCACATGAATCGTATGGACCAACAACGGATACCCAAAAAGGTATTCGTTGGGAGAAGAACTGAAGGCTGGAGACCAGTGGGGAAACCGAGGAAACGCTGGTCTGACTCGGTCGACGATGACAGTTCATCGCTGCTCGGATTACGAAATTGGAGGACGCGGTCAATGGACCGAGAGAGCTGGAGGCGCTATTTGCAGGAAGCGAAGTCCCGAGAGGGACTGTAGCGCTAAGAAGATATCGTGCCTTGTGGTTTGTGGAGAGTTTCATATCTAAGCGTAGAGGTGTTACTTTGTGTTCTGAGAGATACCGGTTTAGATCCCGACGAAAGCTTTTGAATGAATGGATTCATTAGATTTACATTAGGATTTCAGTAGTATTAAATGTGTGTGCGATATTCCGTGCACAGTGGACCATGGACAAAAGATGCTAATGGGTAAGTTATAAATTTAAGTTAGAAATACCCATCAATCCTATTCCTAAGGGATTATCAGTTAATTAGGCAGAAAGATAGGTCTTCTGGAACTGACGTCACGCGATCTTTTTTTTTTTTTTATGAACTCAAACAGCCTAATTACAAATCATAACTTACAATTTGGATACAAACAGGCCTAAAGGTTCTATTTTTAATTACAAATAATATAAAGGATCATCGAGCAAACTATGAAAGGAAGTGATGAAACAAAAAACAATCATTGCAAAGTATAAAATTATTCGCATTTTCTTGTTAAATTCAGAGTTGATTGATCTTTTGAATTGTTTAGGATTTTGCCAACTCGAAGCCAATTTGAAATTACATATAAACTTGTCGCTAACGACTGGAAATTTCGCACTAATGACATTAATCCATTGACTGATCTGACGAAAAGTACACAATCTTTCAAGAAAAATACTGAAAAAGGAGTAAATAAACGAAGCTGTGTTTATGGCTTAAGAGCTTAAGGGCTTTCCGGTCGAACCTGACGTCACCACAGAGCTTCGCATAATGCAAAAAAGGTGAAGTTGAAAAAGTTTTAGCTACCTATGATAGCAGAAGAACCAAATACAAAATAAGATGAATAAAATTCAACAATCTCACCAAGCATGAGTACTGCATATCCTTCTAATTAACTAAATTAGAGATATAGGATGGTTTAATAAATTGTACATTATCCCAAAAGCTTTTGATTGATTAGAAGGAAAAGAATAACTGATATTTCCAAAATAGATTATTTAAAGTTTTGGCCATTATTTGAAGAAAAATCACTTACAGCACATTTCCCATCATGCTTTCATAGTAAATTTAACATACCTGGAAAGAGATAAAAACAGCACGATTAGAAAACCATGAAAAAGAAAATGAGATGAAGAATTAAATACTGTAGGAAATTATTTTTAGGCAGTTTATTACACTTAGACATGATATATTATGAAATTCAAAAGAGGAGAGAATTATGTTCAGGTTAAAGATATTTGAAGGTTTGGCGGTTAAACGTTTTTTTAATTCAATTTTAAGAATTGATACCCTAATATACCACAGAAAATCTTGACGTTGAGATTTGAGTATCTTATTTTTAATATTTATTTATTTATTCCACCTAACAGACTGAATAGTCCAATAACAAAATGGAACGTAAAGAACAATTACAGCAATATTTTAATGAAAAAATAATAAAATGACAATAATTGTAAGTTAAACTAGTAGTAAGTCTCTTAGTTTTTTCTTAAATGTCATGTAAGAAGAGGGGAAAGACCAAGCTCGAGATTATTATGATTTCGTACGATTCTTAAAATTGGTAAATAGACATATAAATCAGTTCTAGCATATAGGATAACGAAATATGAACTCATCCGAGAAGAACGAGATGTTTGTCGGAAACGCAGACCAGAAAAAATATTTAACGGGACTTGATGGTAGCAGAGTTTATACAAAAATCATTGGTCTAAATAAGTTCGTCGGGATATTAGAGATGGAAGAGATAAGAAGGATAAACGACTTTCATAGGGCAGATACGGCAAATTAAACTGACGGAAAAGAAAACGCGTAAACTTTCTCTGGACAGTTTCTAAAAAAGACACGAGATAGGAATATCGGGGGGACCAGATAACAGAACAGAATTCAGGCAAAGGGCGAACAAGATAAAAAAATTGGCGGATAGAAGAAGAGATGCTATTGAATTTATGTACATGCCTAAGGATAAACCCAGAGATTCTAGACGCCTTAGTAATCACATTTAAAATATGTGCATCAAATTTATCGGGGTTAAATTTGAGTTTTGGATCAAAAGTTACTCCAAGGTCTTTATGACTGAACGATTCAGTGAGCAAAGTATCATTTAATATATAATTAAAATTATTAGGAGAGTCATTTTATAACATTTAGTAATGTTAAGACATAAATAGCTTGAAGGACACCATTTATTTAGAGCATTCAGATCAGTTTGGAGGAGTTGACAATCTAAATGGGATTTGACTGCTCGAAATACTTTGAAGTCATCAGCATACAAGAGGCAAGAGGAATTAATTACATAGGGGATATCATTTATGAACAACAGAAAGAGAAGAGGCCCAAGAATTGAACCTTGTGAAACACCAGATGAAGGATAAAAAGGACTAGACGTAGTACCAGAGAGACTTACTCGACAGAGACGGTACGATAGATAAGATGACATCCAAGATAGAAGAGCACCCGAGATGCCAAGAGCTTCACGCTTACGACAAAGAAGTAAATGATTGACAGTGCCAAAGGCCTTGGAAAAATCTGTGAAGATCACATCAACTTAGAGTTGGTTGTCCAAAGCTCTTGCAATACTGTTTGTGAATTCCATTAAATTAGAGTTAGTGGAGTATCCTTTGAAAAAGCCATGCTGCACTGGAGCAATAATAGGAGCTAATGAGTTTGAGAGTCGATTATGAACCAGCCGTTCAAGTAACTTCGGAAAGCGGGAAAGTAAGGAAATAGGGCGATAATTGGGAACTGACGTAGGATCACCACTTTTAAAAATAAGCACAATATTAGCTGTTTTTCAAGGGTTAGGGAAAGTACCAGTACTCAAACTTAGATTGAAGTGGAGAGATAAAAGAAAACTAAGCGACGAGGCTAACGACTTTAAAAATATGTTTGGCAAACAATCCGGCCAAGGGCTGATATTAGGATCAAGAGCATTGATCAACGATTCGACTTCAGATGTATCTGTACAAATAAAGGAATTGGGAAGTGAAGATGATTAGGTAAGACAACAGGATGCACAGCTGCAACGGGAGGAGAAAAAGTCGAAGAGAAAAATTGGGCAAATGAGTCAGTAACTTCTTGAGGAGAAGAAACCTCTGCGCCATTCCAACGGACCTTACTACCACAGGGAGAAGAGGATTTTAGCGACCTTATATAAGACCAAAAAGGCTTTGTATTATTAGCCACAAGAGAGCTATCTAGACTACTGAAATAAGTCTTCAGAGCAAATTTGATCTCTTTTTTGGCAATAGCACGCAGCCTGCTAAAATTAGATCTTGCTTCAATAGTACCGAGTGTTTTAAAGACACGATGTGCCTTATCTTTTGCTCGTACGGTACTAAGCACTCGCTTTGTAAACCAAGTTTTTTGATTTGCTTTACGGGATATCTAAAGAGACGTAAACAGCGAATAAGACTATAAATATATATATATATATATATATATATATATATATATATATATATATATATATATATATATATATATATATATATATATATATATATATGTAAAATTTATTTGAAGCAGCCTCACAATTTAGGCCTCCAAAGAAGTCTAGCCAGTTGACTGAAAGTAATTCTGTATCAATAGCTTCATAGTTAGCTTTAAAAAAATTAAGTTTTGGAGTAGGGTATGGTTTGTTAATTTTAATTTCATCGACTATAAGATCTAGAGATAAAGGAGGATGGTGCCGATTAGGAGGAACATACGGATGTACGGCTTGAGATACAGATAAGTAGCTACAGTGACTCCCAAAAAGATCCGCACAAGTAAGAAATTTTCCTCCTTTCTCATTTTATAAGGCAATTAAAAACGGGAAAATTTTTTTAAAAATTTTATTATGAGCAGAACATAACATTCTTACAGATCACATAAAGAAAATAGTTCCTCACTTGAAATATACCAAAAAACAGGAAATTCCATGAAAAAACAGAAAATATCATCCCTCAAAAAGATCCGCACAAATAAACAAAAATTTTAGTAAACTAGTATTTTGTTGCATGTCCGTTTTGTTCAATGACACATTTTAATCGATTTGGCATACTGGAGATGATTTTCCGCAGGTGTTCCACATCCATTTTCACCCATTCTTCGCGAAGCCTTTTCTCGAGCTCCATTTTTGAACAAATTGCCGTGCTATGAACTCTACGGTCCAATTCATCCCAGAGATTTTCAATGGGATTACAATTCGGTGACTGAGGGGAAGGATGAACCACTTTTGGACAATTATGCAGTTGCCATTCTTGAACAATGCGTGCCTTATGTTTGGGATCATTGTCTTTGTAATATTTGAAAGAATCCAAAATGCCCATTTTAGCAGCGCTTCATCGAAAATTTTCCTTCAAAATGTCTAAATATCGACGGGAATCCATGATACCATCTATAAATACTAATTCGCCAACACCACGAGTAGATACGCATCCCCAAACCATCAAACTGCCACCTCCGTGTTTCACTGTAGGCCTGAGCTTAATTGGACTCAATTCTTCATTGGGCTTGCGCCACTCCATATGACGTCCATCCGAGCCAAAAACGTTGAATTTGCTTTCATCGGCAAAAATCACATCCTCCCAATAATTGACTTCCTTTAATATAAATTCTTTAGCGAAATTTAAACGCTTTTTTCTATTCACTTCGCTGATGAATGGTTTCTTCCGTGCAACACGTCCATTGTATTGAGCATTTCTCAAAACTCGTCGAACTGTTTCACATCCTACTTTTTCCTTAAATTCTGGGAACACTTCACTCATAATTTTTGGAGCGCTCAGTTTTGGATTTTCTTTTATTTTCCGGACGATAGAGCGTTCTTCAAGCGCCGTTAGAACCTTTGGGCGACAAGGACTATACTTCAAGTCTATTCTGCCTTCCTCTTTATACCTCCGGAGAATGTCGTAAACAGTTCTACGTTTCATGTTGAGGCTCGAACATATTTCTGCCACATTTTTAACTTCCATATGGTAAGAAACCACCAACTGGATCTTCTCTGGAGACGTGTATTTGCCCATTTTAATTTAAAAAGCACAACGTTTTTTTAAGCTACGAATAACACGCGGTTTGTGATCAATATTAGATATGATCTGCCCGGATCTATTACGACTTTATCACTGAAGGCGATATGCTGTAGAGGTCACTCAAATGTGTTCTTTTTACATAAAAATGCACATGTTTGCCCAAGTTTCCTTGTTGTGCGGATCTTTTTGGGGCGTCATATTTTTGTGCTTCTTTTTTAATCCTTCGTTTTACTTCTCATTTTGCGGTACATTTTCTATATATATTTGAGTAAAATTATCGAGCTGATGTTTTGTTCAATTAATAATATTTCCTTTTTTTTTTTGTGTCATGGATTGAAGCATAAATTGAAAAAGAAGGAACATTTCTTACTTGTGCAGATCTTTTTGGGAGTCACTGTAACTAGAACATTTGATAGAACGAGGTCAAGGAGACGACCATTAGGATTGCGGATATGATTAAATTGAGAAAAGGAGCATAGCCGCAGTCAGTATTACGCTCGACCGTGTAATGATCATCCGATTTTTACATCAATACCAATCATTGTTGAGTGGGCCCATTGTTCGTCCGAAAAATATTTCGAAATAAACCCCATTCCTACTTACGGGGCTCGAACCAGTGTCTCCTTAAATCAAGCCGCTGACCATCTAACCACTGATCCATTCAAGAAATGGTATTGGAATTATGAATTACTACACAATCTTATAACTGGATATTTTTTGTGACTGCTGCACTTTTACGAATGCCACTGATATCCAAACGATTTTTGAATAAAACGTTAAACAATCTTTTTTGAACCGAAGAAGAGACATGTTTTGCACTTAAGACTTTTCTAAGAATTATAGCAATATTTTTAAAAAATCGTTGTTTTGACTAATAATGAGTAATTACCTCCCCCACCTTCATTTAATTGTGGAAAGTTCAACCGTTTCGCTTTATTCACTATGATCAGTTTTTCTGTATTTTTGATCGTTCTAGGGAATTGAAAAACTGAACACTAAGCAAACTTTCCCGTGGTCAAATGTGAGCAATATTGAATACCCACGATTTTTATTCTGATATCCTTAAAAGAAAGAAAAGCAAATTATCTAACATATATCAAAGGCGTTAAATTTGCCACCTTTTCTTTCTGAGTTAGACAACAAAATAGTTTGAAGGCATCATATCGCACAAACCCCTTTCAAACCAACTCCCAAAATACAAATTGATAGGGATTGACGTAAGCACTGACAAATAATCAAAATTTTAACAGGCAAAGATGACGTAAATACCTTTTCACTTTTCCTTCAACCTTTTCTCATCCTTAGCCTTGCCTTATCCTTGCCATTATCGCGAAGAAATAAACCAAATATTCCACCTCTTCAAAAAGCCCACAGCTCTGCTGTGTCAAGCCCCTCGAAATCACGATATAACTCCGCTCACAATATAATAAATACACGGGACCCACCTTCGCAACCACTGTGCGTGTATATTTTGGGGTCTACTCTTGTCTACACTTCACCACTCCACTAACCATTCAACCAACCATTTTAGTGTTGGCATATTTTTATAGTCTCATTTTGTTGTTTGCTTATTTCGAATATATTAGTATTTATTCGTTTGCCTTATGAATATTTTATTATGCACTGAAAGATCACATAGAGCCATCGTTTTGTCGGCGCTATAGGAGTATCTCGAAGATACGAGTATATTGGGAGCCTCAATAGATGGTGTATACTGGTAGTATGGCCGATTGCTCTTTTGCTAGATTTTAGATTTGAATTTCTATTTTGTATTGCTCGAGCGATATTGAGATTTAATGGTGGACTTGTTTGAATTTTCTGGTCGCTGCTATTGTTGATGATTGTATTGTTTTCAACTGACAATCATTTGTGGTATATGTACACTAGATAGTGCCATTGCATTGAATGCCCGCACAGGAAATCAAAATGGCAACGAAGAGTGTAAATCCGAGACTTGATAGAGATCCATAATCAATTTTTCATTCTGTTTATACTCTTTTTCGGGGTCTACTGCTATTCATGTTAACTTTAATTAGTTCCAGTTTTTTCTGACTTCTTATTGTCTGATGGGGCACTATCATCGGAAAGGTGGAGATAAGAAGGCAAAGAGGAGACAAGATATTTTAAAATTAGTTATTAATTCAGGCAGCGATGTGCTCACTTGATAACTAATGCTAACTTGATCGCAACGGAGCGCGACACCAGTAGGCGCAGCGCAGTTCGACTTTGTAAATGAAGTAGCTGAGAAGCTTCAACTATACTCGTCGTATGTTTGCCAGCTTCACAATTTGCAATTTATATGCATGAGTATATTTATCGCTTCTATTGAGATGATTGTGTGTTGACCTCTTTTCCATTTTCACTAAGCTCGTCAATATAAGCTTCAAGTCAATAAAGTTTACTTGGAGCATGCAGCAAGCCCCGTTGTAAGCTTCAAACGTTGTTGGGCCATATATACATTTATTTATTTTTTTTGCCTTCCTAAATTTGGTATATAAAAGAAAAACAAACAACATCTATTTATTCTAACCAGTTCGCATAGCAACAAGATGTACTGGAAACATATAACCCGATTATCTTCATATCAGCACTTAGACTTAAGCATGTACGGCCTTCAGCCAGGTTTAGTCCAACAATTAGATAACAGTCGAGAAAAATATCATAAAACGTTGATTTATGCCACTTTTTATTTATGAGAAATGTTTAATTTAGTATTATACTATTCTATAAACAAGTGATGACGCGATTTACGTATATGGAGGGTTTGATTACATGATAATCGACAATAAGGTAAGCAATTAAAATACAAGTCTAGTTGCTTGCTACGATTTATTTGCTGATCGTATGAAATATGACGAGAAAAGCTATCATTGCATTTTATTTGTGAATATTTCCTCGTTACGATAACGCTTGTCGATTAACGGCTGATGAATTGCAATTGCTATTGCAATTAGTTGATTCATTCAGAATATTCGGATTAATATATTTCTAGTTGAGAGCTTAGGGTATGGAGGGAGATGAACAAGAGAAATTGTGAAAAACGAATAAGAGGAACGAATTAGAGCGGAAGGAAAAAGAGATACACAATTTAAGGTAGAGGCATTGAAAGCTGAAGGCGAAATCGTAAAAAGGTAATAATAAGGGGTAAGGGGCACTGAAGAAATGGTAAAAAGGAAGCAAAAGAAACATTGAAAAATGGAAGAATACCATAAAAGAAACCAGTCGAAGTAACAGGTGAGTGTTTCTACCAGAAGGGTCTTGTAAGATAATTAATATTTCCAACAAAGTCGTCTAAATATCAATTTTTTCGTACACTCTCCCTCCCCCCACACCCTTTGAAGCAAAGTGTCAGTTTAAGACCTGTTTCGAAAAGATCTTATCAAGACCCCCTTAAAAACCTTCCAGTTTTGTTTTGTACTAGAACTTATAAGAGGGCACCACTTTTGACCTACCCGCAAAATTTAATGTTTTCTAATTTATCTGTTATGTGAGAAAACTTACAGCGAAGGCCGGCCGGACAGAGAGAGAGGGGCAGAGAGCTCGCGATTTTAGTAGGGTATTGTATACTAAGAGAGAGGGAATGACGTAGCGAGCAGTATTGCGTGAAGAGAAATATGCAGAATAGAAAAAAATTAAAAACGATGAAGAAATGTGTTCAGCCACGATTCACAAAATAAGGAAAAGATAGCTACAAAAAATAAGAAGAAAAAAAATTGGCATAGAGTATGTAGTCCTCCCATAAATTGTAATAACCTCCGATATCTCAGAGCGATACCCGACAGAGAGCTATCATCCCTAAACAATTTGCTAACCAGCTGACAAGTGTTAGGTGACTGATCTCTGTCACTGAACTGTCACCTATCGGGCGGGTGAATAATGGGGAAGTTTTTGAGTTTCCCGTCCCCACGCGCCCGGGCCGCGTATTCCACAATAGTGTACGTATGCCCTTTTCTGCCGGTACCTTCAGCACGCGTGGAGTTTCTGCAAACCTACCTAACGCGAAATTCTCACCGCAAGACTTCCATAAAATTATTGGTTAGCAGAGTCGCCACCACGGAAAACGGCAAACAAGGAAGAACTATGCAATTAGCCGTTCAATTACAACCTTCCCATTTTTATGTGAATAAAATAAATCTCGGTTGTAATTTCTTTTGTGAAAAGAAATTGTATGCAAAATATAAAATTATTACGATGCAACCTGAATTTCATTAAATATTGAAATAAAGAATTGTTTTTAAAAAGAAGGAAATAAAGACAAGATTTTAAAAAAAATTGGTTCTGCATTTTTTCAAAATAAAAAAATTAAAAAAATATAGTTCATCACTTATAATTACATACATAAAAATGTATGCAGAAAAAAGTGTTAGAGTAAAATCTTTAAAAAAACTTCATAGTCAATCTGAAAACACAAAAATATCAATCAATAAGAAGGAGGAAGAGCACAAAATAATAAATTTTTAGTCTTAGGATTATATGAACCAAATTGCATATATCTTGCCTTAATGTCATTAAATATGAAATAAAATAAAATCGAAGTTGTCATTTTTTTGTTAATTCGCAAAATTAATGTATGACTTGAAAATTAAAACAACAATCTTCGCTCCAACAATTTCCACTCAAAATCCCGCATAAGACTCTTATAGTCTTATTATTGTTTTAAAATCAACTTATAGACTATTAGTCTAATTACAAATTAATTAGATAACCCACAATATAAAATCATATATATTTCAAGCAGGGAAGAAATTAAATAAAGAAATTATAATTCAATTATGTCAAAAATAAGAATTATATTGATAAACTTGATTTTTTATGAAAGTTTTAAACACGTCAATAGGCTATGATACAGGGCCAAGACATTGCTGGTTGTGCAGACGAGGTAAGTTTAGTAAGGTAGAGTGGAAGAAAGTGTTAGTACGTGCATATGGAACATGGAATTTAAGCGTGGATCTATTATTGCGAGCAGAGTCGAATGACCTTATTTGTTTGTATAAATTTTGAGGTAAATTACTATAATGAAGCTTGAACAAAAGACATTCGTCAAGGGAAGGCCGTCTGGATTCAATGATTGGAAGCTCAAAGTATGTAGACGGTCACCGTGAGGGGACCAGGGAAGGTTGAATTTGAAGAATAGAGACCGTGTAAATTTGCGTTGAACCGACTTAAGAGCATCGATATTCTTCCTGTGATAAGGACTCCAAATTTGGGAGCAGTATTCCAAGTTACTACTGACCAATGAGAAGTAAAGACACATACAGGAGTAATATTTTGGAATGACGAAGCGGATCGTATAATAACTCGTGTTAAACAGGAGGCTTTCTGAATGATTAGAGCAATGTGCAGATCAAACTTACTTCAGTTTACCATCGAAAAGCATGCCAAGATCCTTAAGGGAAGTTACAATGCTCACAGGGATATCAACAAGCCTATACGTTGGGAGAAGAGGAAATTTTTTATAGTATAATGTCATCTGATGGCATCTGGAAACATTTAAGGACAGATGGTTTGATTCAGGCTAGTCACTGAGACGCAGCAGATCGATTTAAAGGATATCAACGTCGAAGTGGGAGTCAATAACTCGAAACATCGTAAAGTCATCGGCATAAAGGAGACACGGGGATATGATAACAGAAGATAGGTCATTAACGAAAAGTAAGAATAGTATGGGACCAAGTATTAAACTTTGCGGGACTCCTGAGTTGGGGTGAAAAGAAGAGGAGAGGCAAGTGTTAAAAGTGACTACAACTTGATGATTCGGCATATAGGAGAGAAGCCAGGAATAAGGACACACAGAAATATTGAGCCCCTAAGTTTCTCAAATAAGAGAGAGAGAATCAAAGGCATTAGACAAGTCCGTCAAAATAACGTCAATTTGTTTTACTGATCGAGAGCTGATAACTAATAAATACTGCATTATAAATACAGTACTTTTTACATTATTGTGAGTATACCCGACATTACATACGTCACTAAGTTTCTGATATCACATATATTTTAGATGGCATCACTGTCGATAAATCCATGTGATTTTTGGATAGTACCGACGCTCAAACGTCACATGTCGAAATTTCATAACAATTTGGTGCCTAGTACAGAAATTACAGTGATTTTTTCTAGCAATATTTGTTGTTTTCATAATAATGGATAAAAAATCGTGAGATGATCAAACATTCCTATTTGATGGCGGAAAATACTGTGAAGATAAACAGTGGCTTTTAGGACTCTGCCCCAGGAAGATATATATTCCGTATTTGGGATGCAGTTTCAGTCATGGCGCCTTCTTCAGTATGCACTTCATTGCTCTTAACTCATTAGGAGGAAGGATTAGAATTATTAGATTAGAATCGACCAACAGAGCCACGCTGATGGAATTTAAACTCGTAGTGTAACCACCCCACTGACGTATGGTAGGAGCTTTTCGTGAAAAGCAGCATCAAAATGTTTATTTTGTTTCGTTCCTTGTCTTGCTGTTGTAACACAATGTCTCACAGGTATGAAAGGACTTCTACGGGAAAAATTTGGAGTGAGATTAGCATTGGTAAGGCTGTTCGAGCAGTTTTAGAGGGGACGATGGGTTTCATAAGAGTAGCTACGTAACATGGATTTCCAAAAAGTACGCTTGAGAGAGAGGTGAAAAGTGCTCATACCAATGTTTTAACTCCCGAAGCTGCAGCAGTAAAAAAATTTGTCAGATTTGAGACAATATTTAATGCGGAACAAGAAAAACCGCTTGTTGATCATGCTTTGGCTTCGGAAGAAAGGTTATTCGGCATAACTCTAACAGATCTGCGCATGCTAACATTTGAGTAAGCTGGGAGAAACAATATTCAGCACAATTTTAACAAAGACTGTATACGTTTCTTGTCAGAAATAAGATGCTTAGCCTCAGAAATCCCGAACCAATCAGTATGGCCCTAGCAAAAAGTTTCTGCCGAATTTCAATTCAACATTTTTACGAGCTCTTGCATTCCTTTATTAAAAAAGATGAGTTTGCTCCAAGTGATATTTTTAGTGTAGATGAGACAGGGATACTCGCAGTACTCAACAAGTCTTTAAAGGTGCTAACACCGCAATGTGGAAAGCAAGTAGGCAGTTTGTCTTCCGTTGAACGTGGGGTCTTGGTTACTGTTGAAGCATGCAAATCAATACAGCTGGGGTATTTGTTCCTCCAATGTTTGTATTTCTTAAAGTAAAGGAAACCCCAAGCCTAATGGATGATGCGTTTCTAGGGTAATTTGCAGTATACCAAAAGTCTGGCTGGATCAACAAGGACATTTTCGTTGTTTGGTTCAAGAAGTTCGTCATTTTTGCTTTCCCTCCACACACCACCCATCGCCTTTAGCCTCTCGATGTCACCTTCATAGCTCCACATAGGTCATACTATGAGCAAAAAATTCGAAAATGACAGTTCAATTATCCAGGAGGGTGTGTTACAACCTTCGAGGTTTAACGCAGCGTTTTCACGTGCAGCTGTTGTGAAAACTACTGTAAAAGGGCTCCGTAAAACTGGTAAAGTCCTTGCAATCCTGATATCTTTTCAGACCATTTGTTTGCGCCCTCTCTCACAACAGACCACCCAATGCCATAAGAGGCGAACACTAGCACTTTGCAGCAAATTCAACCCAATTCAGACATACGAGGTTGGTACAAAAAGTAAGGTGACTTTTCAAATTTCGCGGGCAACGTACATTCGATTATCGATTTTTTTATGTTGGTACTCTCGTCACAAATATATATTTACAGTTTCAGCTATATAATATGTGCTGTTTGTTTGTGGGAGGCATGACGGTCAGAAGTGTTTTACGTGCTCGGGGATTTTTGCTATCAGAAATTGTTGGCCAAAAACAAGCCACATGTGACTTTTTCTTGTTCCCAAAACTGAAGAGACTTATGAAAGGACGGAAATTTGCAACGATCAAGGTTATACTGAAAAGTGCTTATGAGAAGTGTTTGGAAGATTGGAAAAAGCGTTGGCACACGTGCATTGGCATAAGTGTAGATTACTTTGAAGGGGACAACATAAATATTGACGAATAAATAAATATTTTTTTTTTTAAATACAAAACCACCTTACTTTTTGAATACACCTTGTATCTACATTGATCGAAATAGAAATATCGAAAACCTCTATCAAAAGAAACACTAGCCCTGATCAAAGGGCCTCTTGACACTGAATTCCAGAATGATAATCCCACAACATTCAAGCTAGACTAACCTACAATCTCCTCAGGGACATAATCTTCGAACCCACCCGCTATCAGCCTAAACTGCCAATTTCGATTGCTCCGATGATTGTCCTCCCTGTCCCGCAAATTCAAGGTGACCTGAAAAAGGGGAAACCTGCTGTGATATAACTAACAGAGAGGATAAAGAAAACAGAAGAATCTATGACACTAAAGCGAAGGCTGTCAACAAATCCTTATTCAAAGATCAAAAAAAGGTTAAAAATTAAGAAAGAATAGCAAGAAAAAGATATCCAAACTACAACTTCAGCAAATTTGAAACAGCAAAAAATGATAAAGGAACCCCTTATAACACTAAGCCTCAAAAAGAAAATATGACGGGTTCTGAAAAGCTTGTAGCAGCAGTCTATTCGTTCCATCCTCGAAGGTCGGAACATACGACTATGTCTCGGTCAGTGATTGTCATCGAACACCCATATGGTGCATAGTATAAAAATCAGTGGCCGCGGTTATACGGGTCGGTGTCCTTGGCGATTGGTGGCAGCTTTCTGGAGTACGCAGGAATTCAAGTTATTATCGTTTACTATATTTTGCTGTGTTCAGTAAATCTTTATGAGAATCCTAAAACCATAGGTTAATTTCCAAGCTTAATAGGGAAATTTCGCCTTAGATCCTATTTGAGAGACAGACAGCAGTTCAATCGAATGCCAAGAGCACATGACCCACAACAAATGAACTTGCTGCTTATCAATATCGCTCCAAGGTAGACGTCTTTGACTGGACACATGGTGGGAATCGTGTGCGGAACTGAACGAGTTGCCACGAAGAATTGTATCTTGAGTGTGATTAGGAGTGTAAAAGAGAGTTCCATCCGTACCTGATTTTATGTAAATCGTGCGAACTGGTTCATGTAATGAGAAATCCTATCTTCGCTCATGCCATCCGCGAACTGGTTGAATGAAAGAAACTGGTGTCTGGCGCAACTGAAGATTCGGGGACACCTTGGTTCTGACACGCTTGGTACCAAGCAGGATATCAAAGTTTTGAATCATTACCATCACATGAACGTGCAACCTGCCGGTCAGATTAAAAGTGCATTTAGTTCCAACATCTATGTAACAGAGCATTGAGACGGCTTGAATACGAGATGAAGCGGATGATTGGTATGAGAAATTAGCTTCAATGTCAGTAAAAACAAAATAATTATGCTTACTTCCTCAGTACATATCCCATAGTTTTCTTGTATGTTCGGCTCAGATTGACATAATTAAGTTTGCCTGTTATTTTTCCGAGTTTTAGGATATTTTGGCAGTTCTTATGAAAAACTACCTAAGCCAAATTATGTGGTCTCATCATACTAAAGTAATGTTGTTGACTGTTTTTGACAGTAAATATTTTTCGAATATCAATTTCGTCTGGTCAACATCATATTTAAGGAGCTTAAATATTGCCTCGGGTGTTTTTATAGCGAGCTAATGATTAGAAAAAAAATAATATCACGGATTGTATTTTTTGATTCGCCTTTTAATGACTTTCATAATTGATTTAATTTTCATCGGATTACTGACAACTCAAATTTTACGATAATTTATATAATAATTCCAGATAAAATATAATCATACTTGTAATTGAGACAAAAGAGAAAATAATAACAATGAGAATATTTTACACATTGTGGAATAATTTTAGGCCAACATTTACAAACCACAGGAGAGTATGGCATAAATATCGGACAATTAAATTCTACCTTCAGATAATTCTATAAAGACAATGTAATTAAAATAACTTTATTAACAAAACAAAAACTCATTCACAATAATATACTGATCAATTCTCAGAAGAAAAAAAAAAACAAATAACTAAAAAAAAGAAGCATCCACATACGATTCTATGCATATGAGAATAGAATGTAAGAGGTAAAGAAAAAAACGGCACATCTGCAATAGATTATGTCAAACATGTTTAGCTTTATTGTAGTTTAATATTATTCCATTAAAATAAGTTTGTTAAATTGGTTGGTCCTGTGAATATTTTTATTAAAAATATACAACACAGTAAAATACCTGGAAAAAATTATATTACGCATGAAATTTTTTACATACTAAAGCTCATACATGCCTAGAAAAAATAAAAAAAAATCTTTTATTAACTCATATGCATTGATAAATTTGTAAATTATCTGAATGTATTGTATAATTTCCTACTAAAATCTAAAATTTTGTTGTGATTACAAAATTAAATTGGCAAGCTTGTATAAAAGGTATTTATGTTCTAAACGAAATAAGAATTCGAATTCTTTTTCCTTTCAGTAGTTAGTCCGCGGGAATCAGAAGCGGAAGGTGAGTATGGTAGGGTTTTGACACTAACGATCGGTTCCGTTAAGCGGTGTCATAGTTTGTATTCGGTGTTTTTATTAGCGTAGGATCTTTCAGTTCGAATTAGAATAGCTTATATCTGGCACCGCGTCGGTATTGAGATCGGGAACGCGCGAGGATTTGCTTTAAGTTGTTGTTGATTGATCGGGAGCCTCGCGAAATCAGAGTTAAAGTAATGGCAAAAAGTTTTCTTCGGGAAATTATTGGAACGCGTTTTAAACTGGAATTTTAAGTTGCGGCTGAGTGATTGCATTCGGATTTAGTCTGCTCGTGGTGGACCTGTGACCGAAATTTCTTTCCGAACAAGCTAGCTTGCAAGCAGCCACCTCGGAATAGAGTAAGGGTGTCCGGACTAGTTGACCTGTAGGGTACAGTCCATTGACAAGCACCGAGACTTCACTTCTTTAACCGATGAGACGTTGGTTTCGACTTGCTTCGGGAATTCTCGGACGAACGAACGAAGAGAAAATCATTACACATCCTGGACCCTTCCATGCAAATGCTTCTGCAATAGTTTAAGACCTGTTTTGAAAAGTTCTCATGAAGACCTTTCATTTAATATTCGTATTGGCTATCTTTGGTATGTATACTACCTGGTATTTGAGGTAATTAATTGACTTTAGAATTAGAACTTAGAAAGGTAGAAGAGCTTAAACAATCCCACGCTCAGCTGCCCATATGCTACTATTGCGATAATATTAAAAAAATAAATAAATCTTTCGCAGGAGTGAAAAAATCCACCAATATTATTTTTAAATTTAGCAAGAATGTATCACTACCAATCAAACTCACTCGAGAATTAATTAATCCGGAAATTATTCCAACAACTTGTTCTTTAAGGCCACAAAAGTACTTTGTACTTATTGTACTTACAAATGAAGAAATTCGCACCATATCCACATTCGAAATCAGCAGAAACGTTCGCAAAATCACGTCGTACCAAACCAGTAAGTGGAATTCTGTAATTTTCATCGACTATTGCATCATATTGTTTGATTCTGCTAATTTCAATAAAAAATCGCGTCTACTTTTCGAATTATTTCTGACTTCGCTACTCTTACTTTCCCATAATAAATTACCAAAAAATAAAACAAAATTTCGATTAAAACCAGCTCATCATCAATATCATCTTACTCATCGCATTTTTATTTTTGCTAGCTGTATAGCATAATACTCATATAGCAATAATAGCAAGAAAATAATGTTTTGTCTCGATGAAAATCAAAGTTCATCATCGTCACTAGCGGGGAATCGACGACGTTTTACGTGACGAAAAACACGATAACAATAATTATGAGCTACTAGCCTTAGCCAGCGCGCTAGCGGCAGCAACCCCGTTCACATAGAGTAGAATTCTCATGATTGGATTTAATTATAACACACCCTACTACGCGTCGACATGTAGATTAATTTGCACTTGTACATTTTATTAGGCCTCAAGGATAACACTTTTCATTTGTTTGCCTATGCCACCCATTGATGAAAATTGTTGATATGTCGCCCTGTTTGTCTGTCGGTCCGGCAATTCGTCTACGGCCGTCTCAGTCCATTCTTAAATATCGATTGAAATGTTATTGCACGTATAACCCTTAAATTGGCAAGAATTTCATTTTCATTTCACCTTGAACTCAATTTAATCGGTTGGATCAATGATTGGGAAGCGTGAAAACAGAGAGGGAGAGAAAACAAACGATGCACAACAGAAAATATAGAATAAAAATAAATAAAAGTAGAAATGTGCAAAAATGATTAAGAAGATACCCGCGAGATAATTGGAGTTTAACAAAGCAATGTCGCGGTTTCGTTCAACAAAATAGAATTTAATTTCATATATATTATATTTTAATTTATTTCCGCCGTCTTTCCATGCTAGAGCTGAGTAAAAAAGCCATTATGATTTTTTTCTTATTTAATTCTTGCTTTCCATCCCTCCTGCATAATTTCTCGTTCATTCCAGAACCTTTCCCCGCGCTGCATTTAAAGACGAGACAAAGTCCATAAGTATGCAAGAAATTGTGATTAATTTAATATGTAAATGATAATGATTATTTCTAGGACATTGTTCCATAACAAAATATATAGTAAAACACAAATTCAACTTGTTGAACGACAACGGAAACTAAGCTTAACGCTGTATTTTTTTCTCGCGAGATATCTTCGCGCATTTTTTCACCGTTTATCATTGATTAATCTCGCGCAACGTTTCAATCGACATCAACTTTGCATCCATTTATGGTTGAATTTATTAAATTTATTGTCTGATAATTAATATATTTTAATGTTTTAAACTTGGATAGTTGTTGGCTGGTTAGTGGCTTTGCAAATACAGCGCAGTACCGCGCTGCTCCGCTTTCCCACACACGCGCTTCATTTGAACATGAAAAAAAATTGAAAATCTTGTTCCAGGCCAAGGAATTACCCACTTTATAAATAATACATTAGGTAAACAACATATTGCCCGAACAGTAGCGTTTGAGTTCTATGCCAATTGAGGAGCTGGAGCTGATTTGCCGGCCGGGAGTCGAGGGTGGAAGTTGAAGGCAGATTTTGCCTGTCTAACATATCTAATTTTGTGCAAACTGTTCAAATTTCGCTTATTTAATCAAGAATTCAATTTTTTGCGCGAATTAATCGTGAATTGTGGTCGTTGACTGCTGTATTGTCATCGTTTGAGGGTTTTAAAAACAGAAATGTGTGGCTCACACTAAATATTTGCATTAACTGTGATGGATGTGGCTCCCACACCCATACTCCAACCTGAATTGGAACTTGGGAACATCTGAATAAGAACCAACCACCATCCCCATGAATGGCTTACGTGCCTTTGTTCAGCTTTGTATGCCTGAGCGTAGAATTTTGCAGATAAGCGCTAACACAAAGTGCTAATTGAAGTATTAAATAATAAATTGAAAAATCTTTTGTAGCGTCAAAAATATTTACAAGAATATGGCAATAATGGTTAAAATCCACTTAATCGCCCAACATCCCATGGAGACTGTTTTAAAACAGATTTCTACCAAATTTAAGACAATGTTCTATCCGTTCAAGATGAGTGATCGGAAGTTGCTAGTTGCCAACAGAATTTATTTTGTATGTTTTGCATTTAAATTTGGGATCAACCAAATGACTTGCAAAAATGTAATCTTGCCTAGCGTCTCAACCAAAAAATGATGTAAGTTGTTTACGATTTGATTCGATTTGTTTGCATGCATGCGCGCATGAGATTTTGTATTTATAATTTATTTATTTTTTTGATTTGTAGCTACTTTCATGAGAATCTCGTGCAATAACTGAAAATTCAAATTAATTATTTTGGGCGTTCACAACGTTACGTGCTTACATGGTAATTATAATTAAAAAATTTTATTATCTTGTTTACTTTTAAATGATTAAAACATGTGCAGCAAATGTTTTGGAGTGTGTGGAAAACGTGAAATTAGGATGAAAAATCTATGAAATTCTGATGCTGAAAATTTTAATTAAAATTATCTTTAGATGCTGTTAACGATGAAATAAATTAAACATTTTTAAAGTTGATTTTAAATCAATTGATAATATTCTAAATTGGCTTGACTCGAAACAAATGGGGGAAGGGAATGGGGTTGATAGAATTTAATGAAATTTCGAGACTGGCTCTAGTCAACGAACAGTTTTCACTGACACAGTATACACCGCGGTGGAGTACTTTTCCCACAGTCTCGCCGAGATTCTTTTCGGGGAATCATCTGCCCGTTCCGTAACACCACAAAAATATACAAGCAAGGAAGAGGAAAATCATTCGAGAAATAAAAAAGGTGAGCAGGGGGCTCATACCAGAAGGAGTTTGTAACCACCATTCTAGGGTTCAAACAAGTTGCGTAGACAGAACTACACTCATGTCAGAAGGGTTTTGTACTTAACCTATAATATGTGGAAAAGTAGAACGATTTAATTCAAGAAAAACTTTGTAATGAATCATGCGACGCCGCTGGCTACCACTACTAACACACTTTGCTGCCAGGTGGCTTGTCATTTCAAGTTGGTTGCGACGAGCGCACATCCCACGTCAATTTTGTCGTGGGATGTCAAGAAGATTTGACAGCCACATGGGAGGAAAGTGTGGAAGTAGTGGCCGTCACACAGGAAGAAGAACTCTCCCACAAATAGGTCATCACTGATATCCATCGACTATTCCAAAAGTAGTAAAGATATCAGAAATTGGAATTGGTAAGTCGGTGAATGCAAAGTTTGTTTTTCCGCTTCCAGTAAAATAACGTTCTGTGATGTTTAGGTTAACCGCGGACATCATCAATCAATCCATGCAGAGATGCGCAAATGCGATGGATGTCCGTATTTGCCTAGATTAAAGGCCGCATTAAACAACAACCGGACAATACGAATGGACGATTACTTGCATGAATCTATCCCCAATTTGGAGTCAGTAGTTCTTACTGGGAACAATATTCAAGAGTTGGGCGATTTGGAACCACTCACGCACCTCAAAAAGCTGGAAACATCGTGCTTGCTTGTAAACCCCGTATCTACAAAGCCGTATTACAGTGAGTATGTTGCATATAAGTTAAATCTGATCCAATCTGAAGGACTTATGAAGTAAACTTGCCACTAATGTAAAGAACGATAACATGTCGGAAGTCCCGCGGAAGAGTTCTTTAGTTGATATCGGGAAAAAACATGAATTTATTGTTGCGTTTTCAACGAAATTCGAGCGTTTCCATAATCCTAGGTATATACATGTCATGTATGAAAATATGATCAACATAGACGGTGCAAGTGAAACATCTTGATCGAAAGAAAAATGTTTACGATGATATCCATAGTGTGTGTAGAAGTGATATATTCCGTGGAACGTACAAACGGGGTAAAGTAACAATGAGAACAGTTTCAATTTAGTAATCAAGGACACCCGGTTTATCTTATTAGTACCGCAATTTTTAAATAAAACTTTTATAACCGTCAAATTATATTTAATATCATGCAATTACTATTCAATAAAACATAAGCAAATTACAATAATGAGAAAAATAGTGGTGCGAGTGATGACCAAAGGAAAAAAACAAGGTATCATGTATTAAGAGGAGTAGTGATTTACTTAAATTCCCGGTCCAACGATATTCAGTAAGGACTATTCCATTTTTTTTATTTTATATGTATGAAATATTGGATGATCTTGCCTACTTACTTTTAAGATCTGAATTAGCACGATAAGTTTACCCAAATGCAATATTATTTATACTTACGGTGAAAGAAAGAAAACATGTTTGCGAAATTGAATTTAATTAAATTCTAAGATATTGCTAGGGAAGTCAACTAAATTTGAATCAATTTGGAAGCTTTTCGAGATTGAAAATGATGCGCATAAATTAATATTACCGTTTTTATTAATATATCAAAGAAAAAAAAAGGAATGAAGAGAAAGACAAAACGCCCCAATAACATAATTATATAAAGCTGTATTAGATTTACACTATGGAAATACTGGCATTAATATATAATCATCCATTGATATGTGAATTAATAACTGGTAAATTTTTAGAAATTTTAATGAAATTAAGAATTTATGACTGTCATATTTGTAATGTTGAAGCTTAATAATAAATAACTCATAATACAAATAATAATGCAAAATAATTTGAACACTATAATATCTAACAAATAATACTGACAAATAATACGAACAATCATAATAAATAACCAATAATAATAAGACCTAATACTAAGCATGTTAATGAATACCCAAATAATACACACAATGATAAGGCATAATAGATATCATAATAATGAATAGCAACCAAGGATACGAATAACAATAATTGAGATATTGATGAAAGTCAAATTCAGTATTTTTGCGAGTCTTTTTTCTTCTCTTCATAATATAAAATAAAGTACAATAGTGTGTAAACAAACTACCGAGGAAAATTTGTAACCTTTAAAGTTGAGAAATTGAACAAAACTATTGAAAATCATTTTTGGGCCGCCACTTAGGTGCAAGAAAGTTAACACTTGTTAACTTTGATTCTTCCGGTTTTTTTTCTAATTGAAAACTTCCAGTCAATGACCCATTAAATTTTCCAAATTCGGTCACCTTTGTATAAATTTCAAAAGGAAAGTGTCCTTACGCGAAAATTATCTTCAAAGTAATTTTTAAAAGAGAAATTGAAGGTTTATATCGGAGGTATATGAACGTATATGAATTGATTTCCTACATTACTTGCAGTGAATGAGGTCGGTTTCGCGTCGCGCGCGGTACGCCGTAACTTTTGTTGTTTTGCCTTTTTATTAGAGTAGCTTTCGTCGGGTTGAGTTAACGTAGTATACTTTTCGGTACCGCGTCGGAAATTCGGGAACGCGAAGTAGACATTAGATTTTGTTCTTTGACTGATTGATGAAGAAATACGGAGTAACGTAAAATAGGTTTCCTCTCTGTATGGTTTTGTTTTGTGACGCGTTTGAAAACGGGCATGTATTGGTGGCTGAATATTGTAAATGAGCGTAACCCATTTGGAGACCCGCGACCGAAATCCTCTCCGATCTAGCTGGCCGACAAGCAGCCACCGCGTGAATGGGTTACGGTGCACGGATTGGTTGACCGGTTGGTACCATCCGTTGGCACCACTCAGACTTAACGTCTAGAACCGATGAGAGGTCGGTTCCGCGTTCGCACGTAGACGTAAAATCATTACAACTTTAATGACATGCACAACAAATATATTCTTGCTTTAGAGGAATTCGTTGCGAATTCTGGCGTACCGGTATTCTCCCATTCACAACTTCAAATTGCCTCAGTAACATCTTCACCTTCTTTTAGGCAGATCTTCCTTTTTATCTGTACATTTATTTATCCATTTTTTAATATTTAATAATTCCCCTACAATTTTTATTTCCCCATCATCTCAATCCTACCCTTTTCTATTTTTAATTACAAAAAAATAACATAATAATCCTAACTTTCCCACTAACAACACTCCATTCATTACTTCGCATAAACAAAATTTCATTCGATGCCTTTTCACTAACAAAACCTAATTCCTTCCTTCATACTAACTAATTTTATGCATTATCTCCCACAAAATTTTATTTGTTGTACTAACAAAAATTCATCCACGCTGTCCTACTAACAAATTTCATTTCCATGCCCATTAAGATGGGTTCACAGTTGAAGTTGATAAATAAATGCATGGGAGATCAACAGAAAGTGGCTCCGGTGGTAGCGTCGTAGTTTCTCGTCCGTGGGGTCCACTGGGACCCTGGGTTCAAGTACTTCCGAGCGCAGGAAAACACTCTTTTTGGGATATTGGTAAAAGCAATTATTTTCGTGCACACCTAATTCTGTTTTTACACGGTCTTCTTTACACGGTTTTGATTTAACGCGGTTTGGTAATAAAGAATTTTAAATTTTTTTATACGATTTTATCCCATTCAAAACGATTCAAAATAACACAACACAAATAAATTAAAATACATACACAATTCACAAACTTGTTTTTCTTTCTTTTTTTTTTTTGTGTTTACATACATACAAGCATATTTACTGATCAGAGCTATTGTAAATACACAAATTTAGGGGAATTCCCTTTTTGTGCATAAAAGCAAATTTACTTGTCAGAGAAATAGAAATGTGGTGTTATTTTGTGACGTGTTTGGCAAAGAAATTTTTCATAGGCAAATTTGTTTTTCCAACGTTACATTAAATTCAATTTTAGCGCATTAACATAAAAGGTAAGCAAAAACATATTTTATATTCATTCAGCTTTTAAGTTTGTTAAATATTTTATGTATCCCTAAAAGAAACGGTCGAAAACTACAAATACAAAACTAAAACGCAAAGCCATTTCTTCGGAAACCAAAATTGAAATTTTAGATCGCCTTCGAAATGTAGAAGGCTCAACATTTCTTGGCAAAATGTACGATTTAAACGAAGCCACAGTAAGAACTATAAAAAAAATGAAATTTCAATTAGGCAATCAGTGATTTCTGGAACGAAACTATCTGTTAAATCTTCATCATACACTAGAGGTGCTACTAAAGAAAAAATGGAAAAAGGACTCATAATATGGCTTGAGGACAATGCACAAAAACAGATTCCCGTAGACGGAAACAATATCAAACAGCAAGCATTAAGGTTTTATAAAATGATAAAAGACAACCGTCTACCTCTACACAATCAACTCCTGAGAAGACCTACTTATTTTTTGCAAGCACAGGATGGTTGGCAGGATTTCTCCAAGGGCATGTGCTTCATAGCATGAAAATCAAGGACGAGATTGCTGCTGGGGATCAGAATGCTGCTAAAGAATTTCCACTAATTGCCGATGGTGCATACAGTGAAGATCGGGTTTTTAATGCAGACGAAACTGGTCTTTTTTGGGAAAAAATGCCGAGAACATATGTGGCCAAATCGCAAAAGGTTGCTGGTGGTTTTAAAGTTGAAAAGGATCGAGTCACATTTTAATTTTGCAGTAACGCTTCTGTAGATCGGATGTTAAAGCCCCTGCTTATCAATCGGGCACTTAAGCCTCGAACAATGAAAGGTGTAGATTTGGATAAATTGCCGGACAATTTGATGGCCAATAAAAAAGCATGGGTGACAACTGCAGTTTTCACAGAATGGTTCTTTAAATATTTTGTGCCAGAAACTATAAAATATATGAATGAAAATGTACAAGTTTTGTTCCTGCCACCGAATACCACATCCCTAATCCAACCACTGGACCAAGGAATTATCGCCACATTTAAAACTTACTACATCAAACGAACATTCCGATACATTTTGACACTTTGGAGAAGAATAAAACTCTTATAGTGATTGATGCCTGGAAAAAGTTTTCTTGTAATTTTTAGCATAAAAAAAAGTATTCTATTAAAGATTGCGTAACACATGCTGCTTTAGTATTATCAGATTTACGACCATCAACCTTAAACGCATGTTGGAGAGCAATTTGACCAGAATGTGTTAAAATCATGTGGATCCAAATACAAACGAATATTTCAATATAATTACTTTGGCACATAAAGCTGGCGGGGAGGGTTTTGATGACTTGGTATTCGATGATATTGATGAACTGTTGGTTGATAAAGTTCTCAGCGAAGACGAAATATTAGATTTTGCCTCAGAGAATGCTGATTCTATAGAAAGCAGTGATAGTGAAGAACCTGTTAAATTTACTGCAAACTTAATTCAAGAAGGACTTCAACTTGCAAATAAATTAGGATACCATTTCGTCACAAACGATCCCAATGTCGAAAGAGCTGCACAATCCCAACGTGAGCTGTATTCTTGTATGGGTCGTTACAAAGAATTATACAAAGTAGCAACAATTGGCCAGCTCATAACAGAGCACTGTTAAAAATATAGATGCCGAACGAGCAAGAGAAAGTCCAGTTCAAAATTATTCCAGCGATGATAGTGATTTTATACGCATTCGAAGCAAGCGAATTCGAGTAACTGATGATGACAGCAATTAAATTTATGTTCCTGTACTTATGATTATCATTTTAATTTTTTTTTAATTTTTTTTACCTTAAATTTGTTTTTACCTTAAAAATTGAATAACCTTTTCTTTTGGTTATCAACGTAGCCGTTTTACATTGTTTTTAGTTCCTGAACTTGTCATACATTTAATTTAAATTACATACTTTTAAGCTTAGAGTACATATCTTTTTTAGGGTATTGTAAAATCATTTTACAATACCCTACTAAAATCACGTCCTGTCTGTCCGTCTGCCCGTCCGTCCGTGTGTCACACTACTTTTTCTCGCAAACTACATAAGCTAGAAACATAAGATTTTGTAAGTAGGTGTAAAGTGATGCCCTCTTCAAAGTTACATCACAACAATAAAATTTATAAGGTGTTCAAGGGGGGCCTCCCGATATAGGGGAGTGGCCCCCGCAAAAAAAGTTTCATCGCATGTAGGCAATATGGGTATCAAATGAAAGGTCTTGATGAGAACTTTTCAAATTAGGTCTTAAAATGACAAATTTTGCTTTCAGGGGTGCATGGGAAAGGGAAATGTACGAACATTTTGTGTCCCCCTCTCGCGATTGGACACCTTTGACCCGAAAAATCTGAAAAAATAACAGAGGTGAGACTTTAAGAGAACAAGGGCAACAAATACCTTAGAAGTCGAAATTCGATCAACTTTATTCATAATAGTACATTTTATAAATTTTACATTTTTGTCTATACGAGTAAAATCAAGATGGGACCCTTAAATTTCCCCAATAATTCTAATTTAAGTTTTTTGAAAGCAATCGTATATGTTCTGAAAATTTTACAATAATCGAACCATAAACAGCTTAGTTATAGCCGATTGAATATTTAACAATTACAACAACATGAACACGTGATACTAGGGAGATACACGTTCGCAAAGGGCCTAGCCACTATAAATATGTAGGAATTTGGATAAAAATTTTAGAAATGGTTTGTAATATTGACGTGCTATCATGACGAATTAAACGATGGGGTCAAAACACTTGAAACAAAATGGCAGCGAATATAAAAGTATAATAACCATAATAATTCTTCGAACTCAATTTATGGAATCTGTATATTAGTCAAGTTTTGATATGCATGTTTGATTTACTAATTGTTTTACAATACTCTTCTGGCAGGAGCATTCTCCTGCTACTTCAACTTGTTTTCTTTTATAACTATGTTTGTGTAAATGCACATTATATGTGATTTAATAAAATACACATGAATACGTGTTCTTAAAAAATTCTTGTTTTTTCACTAATTTCAATACGTTTTAGAGATGAGGAACCAACCAATCACCTATTTTTGCATACGATCAATGTCTTTTTTTTCACGGTTTTTTCTAGAACCAATCTACCGTATAAAAACAGAATTAGGTGTATATGGTGATTTGCATATAACCAAACGCTATCATGGTTATGCAAATCGTCATATATGCAAAATGGAAATTGTTGTGTTGTTCAATATGGAAAAGATGGGTTTGAACTTCGATTACGTTACCTGGTGCGGACGTTACCCTGGTACGGTAGCGGGAATTGGGGAAGGTAAAAGATTTTAGGCAGGCAGTCTTGATTTGGTGTTGAGTTGGGAGTGAGTTTTAGCGAGTTTTCGGTGACGACGGAAAAAAAGTCTTGATTTTGCATTTGGGGAGTGAGTTTTTATATGGACAATTCGTGAATAAAAAGACTTGATTAGGATTTGGCGAGTTTTTGAGTGCATGAAATGATCGCAAAGTTGGTGAAGGAAGTTTGAAAGTGTAATGAAATTATGAAAAAATAAAATTTTTCTGGAGAGAAAGGAGAGTGTAAATTGCATGCGGGTGGAGTTTAAATGGGCTGAACAAACGAAAAAAATTAAATTGAGTGGGGTGAATCCGGAAGAAAATAGTGACGGTTCAAGATATGTCGAAAACAAGCTGGGGAGATAGACCTACGCTCATGTCAGAAGGGTTTTGTACTCAACTTACGATATGCGCTCACCAACAACGAATAAAGTCAAGAAACATGTTAAAGAGATGTGAACGTCCATTTTGTTGCAAAGTAACAAAAATCACTTATATAATGAATTCCCAAAAATATTTATGTTATTGATCCTATCTGAAAATGTTAAGAAGATCAAATTAAAAATGTTAAGAAGTTCAAATTAAGTTGTTTTGAAAAGTCCTCATCAAGACTACCCTTAATGATTTTTTTCGGGGGGCCACTCCCCTAAATGGGAAGACCTTATAAAATTTTTTTTTGTAATTTAACTTTGAAGAGAGCACCACTTTACGCCTGCATACAAAATTTGATGTTTCTAGCTTAAGTAGTTTGCGAGAAAAAGTGCTGTGATACACGGACGGACGGACAGACAGACGGGACGCGATTTTAGTAGGGCTTTGTAAAAACCTTAAAAATGAATACAATCACAGACCCTCAAGAATACTTTGATTTATTTTCTCAGTTTAGGACCGTTCGGCAAGTCAGTGAAGAGATACATATACATGACTGAAAAACAGCTGTTTCATCTATCCTGTAAGCTCCAGCTCAGCTCCATTTCAGATTTGCACCTTCCAAGCGAATCATTCTTAAAAAAATACGCAAGATCTTTTGTTAATTATAGGTCTGACTTAGGAGTTGCAAAATGGATATGAAAGAAAGGAAAACGATTAAGCCAAATCAAGCCGCAGCCTTAAGCAAACGAAGTCAGTATTTAACCAAAGAAGCTGAAAGACGTTGATACTCTGCTGGGAAAGCATTTTGGTGACAAGTGGAGGGCCAATAATTCATTGAAGTATTACGCACGAGTTCTCGGTATATCTGCCACAGAAGAGGGAAACGGCGAACAACAGGATGATGAAGTCGCTATTATTGAAGAAGACTATGGTGTTAGCATTTAGTATTTTTGTAACTTTTTTGTTGTCAGATGTTTTTTATCAGTACGCTGATATTTTCGAAAAATTCATCAAAAAAAATGTTATGTCAGTGAGTGATATTATTTTGTAAAATGTTACCGAATTTATTAATAAAATGGTTGTGAACGTAAATTAATATTACTTATTAAAAAAAACGTTGCTATTGTTTTCTCTACCTCATATTATTATCCTTATTGGAAGAGGAACTTATGCTGTGTGAATTAAAACTGGTTCGTTCCAGTGTGATGTGTAGCAAAAGTCTTTCCTTAACATTTTGTTGCAAAACTTGCTCATTTCATACTTTGTTACTTTTTTTTGTTATCTTTAAACCAGTAATTTTTTTCATTCCAAGCTCACTTCCACAGGGTACCTGTACGTTTCGAAGGCAAAAAAAAAACATTTTTATCTGGCCACTCTACAAGAGGTGATAAGTTTTTTGAGTTTGCCGAAAAAAGTGTTCCTGTAGACGAACGAGTTTTGTACCTCACCTCCTCAAATATATCTTGCTTTAGAGGAACTCCAATTTAACCAACCAACATTTTGTTCTAATATTGCTATAATCATCGACTGACCTGAATATTAAATGTATTCTTGTAATTCATCTTATTTGTTATTGGATTTACCTCCATGATATTTAGGGCTTTGCAGTACACGGTCGAGGGATCGTTCATCGCTGCTCAGATTTTGAATTGGAGGACGCGGTCAATGGACCGATACAGCTGTGGGCGGTATTTTCAGGAAGGGAGGGCCCGAGAGGGGCTGTAGTGCTACGAAAAATAGAAATTTCACAAAAACCTACTATTTTCGCGTCCTATCTGTCCGTCCGTCTGTCTGTCCGTCTATTCGTGCGTTACAAGAAATTTCTTCAAGATCTATAGAAGCTTAAGCTCAAACTTTGTCAAAATGTCAGAAGTGGTGGTCTCTTAAAAGTTTAGGTCATATCAAACATTTCAAAATTTATTATGGCGGTACCCTTATAACGCAGTGGCCCTTTAAAAATTGTTTTCATCAAATGTAGTCGAGTAAGGTATCAAATGAAAATTCTTAGCATTTTCAGAATCTGTTAAACATTTTTTTTGCATTAGGGGTCCAGGGGAGTCAAAATGCACGAAAAATATTTGTGTCCCCTTCCCTCGCGATTGGATACCTTTGAGCCGAAGATATGAAAAATCACGAAGGTAGGTACGAGTACAAGATTAACAATTACCTCAGAAATCAAAATTCATTCAGCTCTGTTAATAATAGTATGATTTGTAAATTTTACAATTTCCACCAAAAATCAAAACGGTGCCCTCAAGCTTCTTAAAATTTTACAGTTATGTAGGTTGATATTAGACCCTTATGCTTACGAAATTTCATGTGAATCAAATCATAATGAAGTGAGTTATCGCCATTTTAATTGTATGGAATTACAACAATAACAACACATGTTGATAGTTGATAACATATTTCAAATCGACCTAGGCACTCTAATTTTCTTCGGATCTTCATGAAAATTTAAGGAATAGTGTTTTACTTGAATATGTTCAATTGGGCGAGCATCCAGAAAAATTATTTAACCTGGAACCAAATCATGGCTGTTATGTACTTATTGAAGGAATTCTGCATATTTTGCTCACGCATTTGTTGTTGTTGTTGTACTCATCAAGGCCTACATTCATGTTTTTTTTTCAGATTTTTCGGATGAAAGGTGTCCAATCGCGAGGGGTTGGGGAGGGTTGTTAAACGAAAAAAATTCGAACATTACCACTTCTTCTGCCCCTCTCGGTATTGATAAGTTAACTTTAAGGCTTCTTTTGTAAAGATCTCATGAAGACCTTTCCAATGACATCCTACTCGACTACCAATAGTGGAATATTTTTTTGAAAAGTTACCTCTCTATATGGGCAGACCCCTCTTAAAACTATCCGAAAAAATGTTCACCCCCAAAACTTTCAAGAAGTCATCACTTCTGACCTTTCCGCAAAGTTTCACGGCTGTAGCTTTTATAGTTTCGGAGAAAAACTGCTGTGACATACAGACGGACACAGATAGTGATTTGAAATCACGAGGGTTCTGTATTTTAGTAGAAACCCCTAAAAAAGAGAAGTTTTCCTATGAGCAGTAGTCCTTTTGAAGCCGTTTTGCTTGACACATACATACGTCATAACACCATAACGTAATTAAAATTTCATTCTTCGTTAGAACCCTTAAGTTAAGCAGTATCATTTACGCATAGTATTTAGATGAGGAACACCACGATGTACTAGTGACAATTATTAATTTGAAAATTATTGATGAGATAAGATATTTTTCTTCCTATCTTAGTGTGACCTCGATAGAATTTTTGGTGGGCTTAAAATTGAAAATATTTGGGCTTAAAATTGAAAATAATTAGGAAATTTGTCATTGAATCGCGAATGCAGAACGAGCTTCGTGAATCTCATTTAACAGAAACATTTAAGTACGTGAATCATGTTCTGCGGTGAATCTCTTATATTTATTTACGTTCAGAAAAGTTTAATAACAGCGCTTTCCGCACCTAATTCGAAACCGAGGCAGGAGAGCACACAGTTCTGGCGCAATTTCTTAAATAGACTAAATTACGCACCCGAGATAATTCTTGAAAGTATATATATATATATATATATATATATATATATATATATATATATATATATATATATATATATATATATATATATAATTTTTTTTATTTTGTTTAGTTTAGCATGACATCCCCTTTTCGGGCCTTTGCTTACAAACAGTTAGAGCATCTCATTATCTTGATCGAATGTATCGGCACTCGAAGTGATATGGTCAGTACCACGCTATAGCCACGTGTCCGATCACCTAGCTGGGTGATTTTAAATCAGTACGTTTATAACTGAACGGGCTTATAGTCCGTCCGAAAAATCACTCGAAACAAATCTCTTTGTCACCAACGGGATTCGAGCCAGGGACCTTCGGCTTACGCAGCGAGTACTCTAACACTACACCACACGGACATTATATTTTCTAGTCTCTAATTTCTTGACCATGGTTACTTGTGATTTATTTCTGATTTTGTATTAGTTCCCATCACAGTTGGGTAATCTCAGTCTACCAGAAAAAATGGCTGAAATAAACTCATTGCAACGAACGAGATTATAACCAGAGGCCACTACCCAAGTTGTAAGTATTCTATGAATAGACCACATCAACTATGCATTTAAAATAAAACTACATATTATTGCATCGATCTAAAAATACAATTTTATGAGGAAATACGCAATCAAACATTTGCTGCCGGAATTTAAAGTAACTCAACTTTAAATGCACATTAAAAGGTGAGCCAACTTTCCAGTCGAAGTAATAAAATCGCTCTTTTTCCGTTTTAAAGAACGAAAACATTAACTTTAAATTCTACTCTTTTCACAGAATGGGTCATATAAACTGTTTAACGCTTTCCTTTTATTGCAATCATGATAAAGTTTTTCAAGATTGTTGGTTTTTTCTCTTTATCAAGTCAATAAAATGTCCAACACTCCAAAAACTAAGAAGACCCTTTTTGATCACTAAAATGAAGTGGACTGAACAACACAATACAATTGTTACGTTTGCAAGACATGGTTCTCGGGTTTCGACTTCCATCCTACGAACAAATCAAAAAGTTATTTTGTTTAACAGCTCACACCAAGAACGCCCCTTCTTAACAATAAAAATGTCGTAAAAGACAATCTTCATGATGGACTTTTGAAAAGTGCCGACTTCCGCTGTTGGGGGAATCTAAAAAGGCTATTTAAATAGTCCATTCTAACATCACTATAAGTAACTTTCTCTGCATATCAAAATTTACAATCATTTAGCAAACAGCTACATTTTAATTAATCATCAATTTTATGAACTGAGAGAAGAGATTGGAACATTACCTCCTTTGAAAAGAAGATAAGAACAATCTAGAATAAAGCTGTTAGCAGCACAACATTCCAATTTCCGTGGAAATACAATAAGAAAGAGCATTTATCATAAACCCTCAAGTGCATACTAATAGCATGAGTACGTTAATTCGACACCATAACATTGCACTGAATAAACAGAAAAAGATTAAAGATTAACGGTAGCGGTGTACTTATAAGATTGTAATACACACAAAGAGAAAGAGAATCACCAAGCATAGTCGTACGAGGAGTACTTGTTGCTAAGGCGCTTTCAACTGAAGAAAATTATAATTCTTTCCATTACAACACTATTGTAATTCAACTCCATATTTTCACCGAACGGCAGCGGCAATGGAAAGGTAGAGCTGAATCAGAGCTACTTTGTATAGTGATACCACCGACCAACAACAGTTGCAACCATGAAAATAGTGATGGTCCATTAAAAACCTACATCAGTACCTTCTTCTTGCTTTATTGTGAGGTGGTCGTAATGAATTTTTATTTTTTTCGCAAATTAAGGTGTCTAAAAACTCACCTATCCAGTTAGACTATTCAATGTTAAGCTACAGATAGTTTAACAGAATCAACATTTAGTTAGGTTTCTAGAAATTGCCCGAAATCGACTATTTTCTCGGTTAATTTCAGGGAAACGTTGATATGGGTAGAGTATTAAGGCAATTATACTCGTACATGGGTATCATGCAAAGCACTGTTGATGATGGTGTGGATTAGATTGGGCACGATAAGACTTTTCATTCTTTCTTTGGACTGACTGGACGGGCACAAAACCATTAAATTGTTAATTTGTTACTTTTGTCTAGTTTTGTTGCTTGCTCGTAACACAGGTAGTCCTTCTATCTTGATTCTGCTCCTACCACATGCTGAGTCTACCCAGTTCATACCATAGTATTGTAGGTTTCGAAACACATTATAAATGCTGACAAATCAACAAACAAACAAAACCACTCAGCACCACGAAAATCAAGAATTTAGATCCTTATCGTACCACCATACCTGTAGTACCTGACCTGCGCCCAGCTATTTTCGTGAGTAATTCGTGTATTCACCTCATCATACTCGAACCGTGGCTGTCGTGGACGTCGTCTTTGTCCATAAACTAATATGACTAGAAACTTCTCTCCCTACTTCAGTGAAATATGTGTTTTTTTCACCAGCAGCAAATCTTGCTTCGCTGCTTCGACCACGGTGCAACTTTCTTAGTTGTGAGTCATGAAGTGAAGTCAAGTTCCATGCATGCTAGCTCACATCTCCCTAAGCTTTGGTCAAAGAACCAATATACGAGTATAACAACCCGTTGCTGGCTGTTTGTTGACTTGACGAAGTACCGGCATATTATGCAATATTTTTCTTGGCATGCTTTTCAGAGCAACTCGCGGATCAGGAGGCATATGTGCTTTGCTTGTTGCTTTTGATTCCTCCTTGCATGCCGCCTGCTGCTCAAAATCTTGTTGTCGTTTGTGCAATGTTGTGAATAGCGTTGTCCCCCAAAAACCTCTTTAAGCTAAGGAACTTGTTTACTCTGTTAGCCGGTTTCACCTTACAGGCGTTCCCTTCCCCTCACCCATCCACGTCCCGAGAACCAACTAGCTTACTTCAAGTCCTCTTGAAAACATATAATTAGGAAATGATCAAGTCGAAAAGACTTGAACGGGATAAAAAGGCAAAACAAGTAGCAACAGCAGCAACAGCACCACTGGCAACGGGAATATTACATATACGAGTAAGAGTTCACTAGTCAAGTGGAAGAAAACAAAGAAAAATCTTTTACCTCCTCTAGCTTTTGAACGACGGCCAAGAATTTAAACATATGTATATCGTTTTCTTGCCTTGTGCCTTCCGAGCGAGCTATTGCGCGAGCTAGGAGAATTGTATTTATGACCAGAATTGTTTGCTTTATTTTCCTCAATCTTTACGCGTATGTTCTCTATCCACATATACTTTCTATAATTGGAACCATGTATGTTGATTCGGAATTGTTGTTGGTGCTGCCGATGATGACGATGATTATTCACGGTCTTTTTCGTGTCATAATCACATCGAGTGTGTGACAAGCCAAAATATAAACAGTATTTTACTTTCTTTACAACTCAAGCGTGAATTTGTTGTTTCCGTTTTTTCATACTTGATTGATTTTCGTTCTCTTTCAATGTGTCATCTACTTAGCTTCCCTGACTAGAATCCAAAAGATGTGAACATTTGATTGGATGGGTTGACCAGCCCCAGATAGAGTTCCATAACCAGGAGCCCGACGATAATGTGCGGGTGGCTATTTAATGGTTTCCTATTTTGATATAATAGAGCATACATACGGTATCAAATAAATATATATAGTATACACTACAAACATAATTCATTGGTTATAAATAGATCCTGTTCTCAAGGCTGTGTATATGCGAATATCGACGATATACTTATATTTTTATATTTCCGTGAAAAATATGGAAAAAAAGAAACCGCCCACGTGTAGTTGATATCTTAATTATTTGTTTGTTGAAAAAAGTAAATTGGGGCTGTTCACCTTTACATTCCATTTTGCCCAATTTGTTTTCGACAACAGCGCGAAATTGTTTCATCTAACATTAACGTGGGTGAACGGTGGCACGAGAACACTTTCCTGAATATTTCTAAATAAATTTCAAGTTAAAATGTTTCTTTTTTCTTTCCTTAGCGCTCGTGTAATGTGCTAAGGTATTTTGTCATAAAATTAAGATATAAAATCAGGAGAAAAAAAAATCGTGTACATATGGTGCTGGGGTTTTATTTTCGCTAAAAATAGGATTTTAATTAATTGACTATTTATTTCTACGAGCGCAGCAGGAAAATGCATGCCAGCTGTACGTATTTTTATTTATGCAGTCACACTGAGCCGAGCCGGATTTAAAAGGGGATTTTAAAAGTTGTTTTTAGTATTTAATACAAGTGTTAGTAATGGTTATATACTTTAATTTTCGGATGTACAGATAATTTAAATTGGACTTAAATTTTAATTATCTCTATAATTAGCAGTTGACGAATGTAAATAAATTTCATTTTTCTTTGTATTTTTTTTAGAATTTATTCATAATTGTTCATATTTAAAAGATTTTTTCATAAATTATTGAATATTTCGATGTTTTTAGGACTTTATTTATTTTGAATAATCTTCTTCTTCTTTTTAGCACTACAGCCCCTCTCGGGCCTTCGCTTAGAGATAGTTAGAGTATCTTATTTTGGTTGGTTTGGTAAGTACAATGCTCCCGTGTGTCTGCTCAGCTATGATACGATCTGATTAAATCAGTACATATCACCACTGAGTGAACACTCGTAGTCAGTCCAAAAAATCCCCTGAACTAAATCACGTTGTTCACCAACGAGATTTGAACCTGGGACCTTCGGCTTATGCGTCTCATGCTCTAACCACTAGACCACACAGACTATTTTGAATAATAATGTTTCGTATTATTTGAATTTTGTTGTAATCTCTGTTTTAAGTTTTAGTTCAATTTACATTTTAATGCTAAATTTTATATGAAAATAATTTTCTTACTTGATTCATTATAAACTTATTCTTCTTTCTATTTACTTTTTTAAAATTTTTGTTTTAATAATTAATATTAGTTTATTATTTAATTTTAATTTATTAATTTATTCTGTTAAATTTAGTGTTTATCCTTTTTTATAATTTTCGTTGCATTATTTATTTTAATTTTCGTTAGATTTTTCATGCACTACTTTATTTTTATTTATTTTTAATTTACTATAGGATTTTTTTCCTTCTTTTTATTTCGCTTCCTTAATTTTTTAATGTTTACATTTAATTTATTAAAAATTATTTTTATTATTTTTTTTTATTTAAATACATAATTCTACCATTTTAATCTTTTTTCGAGATAATTTAATTTTCGTTTCTTAAATTCAATTCTTCAAAATGCATAAATATTTTGCTATTCGATTTTAAATCGAACTTTATTTTAAGTTTATTCAACATATGTACTCAATTAACCCCTTTATGAGCATCTTCCCCGAGCCAACTCGAGTATGCAATACGGGCCAAATTTCACACGCTCGAGGTAACCAGAGGGCTACACTGTTTATGGTGCAACAGTTTTTGCTCTAAAATATTTGGGAATCGAAAATTTTTAAGCAATGAAGTTAAATGTTAGTAAGTTCTCGAATCGTTTTCACCTTTTTTTTTGTCTAGAATAAAAAACACAGGAATTTCCTTTATTAAAGTGAATATTTTTTATTAACTTTTCTCAAAATATTCTCTTTAATAAAAGAAATTTCTGTCTATGTTTTTTATTTCAGAATGAAGTTATCTTCAATAGTCTAATTTCTGGTGTAAAAAATATATTTTTTTTCCTTATTTTATCAAAGATTTACACATAATGCATTTCATTTTTCTTTATTTTTTATTTATTTATTTATATTATTTAAAATTATATTTGCATTTTTAATTTTCATGTCTTATTGTTTATCCTTCATACTTGAATGTTTTCATAAGCTCTTCAAAACTTAATCATTTTTGAGCAATTCATTTTTCATCTTTACATGAATCGATTGTTCATATTTTTTTAGCTTTTTAAATATTTTTGAATATTTTGTACTTCCTTTTTGTATGTATTCAATTTTTCGTTATTTTTAAATTTCTTATATTATTTAATTTTTAACTTAATATTATTTTTTGCTATTCTTTTCAATTGTTTTCGCTCAATTACATTATTTATTTATTTATTTGCTTAATGCTAATTTACTATTTTTATTCCATAATTTATTTTTAATTATTTTAATTTTTATTTTTTATATGTTATACATTTCTTATATATTAATGATTATTTTATATAAACAGCACTGAGAAAAAAGTGGCTCAGACCATTTTATGGCCATTTTCGCGAATATTCTTAAAAATAATTAGGATGAAAATTTTTCAATGAGTCAGGTAATAACAAAGGATATATAGATAGTGAAAAATTTTTGGAATGATATTCATTCAAAATGTTCCTTTTTTCTTTCCTCGGCACTCGTGTAATGTGCTAAGGTATTTTGTCATAAAATCAAGAAAAAAAAATTCGTGTACATATGGTGCTGGGGTTTTATTTTCGCTAAAAAAAGGATCTTAATTTGACTATTTATTTCTACGAGCGCAGCAGGAAAATGCATGCCAGCTGTAGGTATTTTTATTTATGCAGTCACAGTGAGCCGAGCTGGATTTAAAAGGGGATTTTAAAAGTTGTTTTTAGTATTTAATACTAGTGTTAGTAATGGTTGTATACTTTAATTTTCGGATATACAGATAATTTAAATTGGACATAAAATTTAATTAACTCTATAATTAGCAGTTGAAGAATGTAAATAATTTTATTTTTCTTTGTTTTTTCTTTAGAATTTATTCATATTTGAAAGTTTTTTTCATAGATTGTTTTTCGGACTTTATTGATTTTTTTTTTTTTCATATTATTTGAATTTTCTTGTAATCTCTGCTTTAATTTTTTTGTTTTATTTACATTTAATGATAAATTTCATACGTAAATAGTTTTCTTACTTAATTTATTATTAATTTATTCTTCTTTTTATTCAGTTTTAAAAAATTTTTGCTCTAAAAACCTATTTTACTATTCGGTTTTAAATCGGACTTTATTTTAAGTTTATTCTACGTTTGTACTCAATTAACCCCTTAATGTGCGTCTTCCTCGAGCCAACGCGAGTATGCACGCTTGAGGTAACCCGAGGGCTATACTGTTTGTGTTGCAACAGTTTTTACTCTAAAATATTTGGAATCAAAAATTTTTAGCAATGAAGTTAAATGTTAGCCAGTTCTCGAATCGTTTTCACCTCACCTTTGTCTGGAATAAAAAATACGGAAATTTTCTTTATTAAGGTGACTAGTTTTCATTATTTTCCCAAAATATTCTCTTAAATAAAGGAAATTTCTGTGTTTTTTTATTCCAGAATGAAGTTATGTTCAATAATGTAATTTCAGGTGTAAAAAATATTTGTTTGTCCTTATTTTATCAAACATTTACGCAAGAGGCATAATGCATTTCATTTTTCTTTATTTTTTTTATTATTTAAAATTATGTTTGCATTTTTAATTATAATTTCTTCTTATTTATTGTTCATACTTGAATGTTTTGTAAGGTATGAATATTTGAATTTACTTTTCAAAACTTCATTTTCAGCAATTTATTTTTCATCTTTAAATTAAGTGATTATTCATATTTGTTTGACCTTTTTAAACATTTTTGAATATTTTATACTTCCTTTTTGTATTTATGTAATTTTCCGTGATTTTTTAATTTTTTACATCATTTAATTTTTCAATTAATATTCTCATTTTATAAATTTTGTATGTATTATTTTTTGCCAATCTTTTCAATCGTTTTTGCTGAATCGCATTTATTTATTTTTATGATTAATGTTGGTTTACTATTTTTATTTGATTTTCTATTCCATAATTTATTTTTAATTATTTTAATTTTTTATATAATATGTTATACATATCTTATATATTACTGATTATTTTATATAAATAGCGCTGGAAAAAAAAGCGGGTCAGACCATTTCATGGCCATTTTCGCGAATATTCTTAAAATTCGGATGAACATTTTTTAAAGAGTCAGGTAATAACAAAGGTCATATAGACTGTCTATAAATAGTGAAAAATTTTGGAATGATAATCAAATAGCGTGATTGGTGAGGGAAAGTCTAACCACTCGTGAAATATTTCCTAGGCTGGATGTTCCTTAGCGCACTCTGGCATGACATTTAAAGAAATTTCGAGAAAGGGGCTCCACTGAACGGAAGATATACTCTGGACGGCCAAAGATAACAAAGGACATATAGACTGTCTATAAATAGTGAAAAATTTTGGAATGACATTCAGTTACTTGGTGAAAATAGTGTGATTGGCGCGAGAAAGTCTAACCACTCGTGAAATAGGTCGTAGGCTGGATATTCCCCAGCACACTGTGGCATGACATTTAAAGAAGTTTCGAGAAAGGGGCTCCACTCAACAGAAGAAAAGCTTTGGACGACCAAGGAAAACTACCCCTTTGGAAGATCGCTTCATTATTTTGCAAAGCCGTCGAAACCGATATAAGACTTCATCTATTTATTATATTGTTTATGTTTATTAGTTCTTTTCAAACGTAAAATCATGTTCATTATTTATTTATTTTTATTATTTTCTATTTAAATATTGCATATTATTTTAATTTGTATATTTTTTTTTTGTAAATGTACCTTTCAAAATATTTTTAAAAATTTGAGAATCAATTCTTTAAAATCCATAAATTATTAGCGTGTTTTTAAACGTCTTTTTTTTCAAATTTATTTAATTTACCATATCTTTTTAAACGTAGATACTTTTGAAAATTTTGAATTCATTCCCCAATCTTTAACGTTTTTAAATAATTTATTGTATTTTTATGTTTTGGTTTCAAGTTACTCATCTTATCATTTCAGTTTTATAAAATTTTTTTGATTTTATTTTCATTTTAAGTAAAATTTTTATTGTTTTATTTATATTTTTCAATAATTTCTTCATTTCGGCTTTTATATCCAATTTTTTTTATTTTTGTGCTGATATAAATAATATTTCGGTAATTAAGTATGAGTTTATTGCTTATTATGCTACTATATGTACTTTTAATTGTTCATTTTTGTTTTATAATTTTTTATTTGATCTAGTTTTATTTTAATTTTACTATTTTTTTCTAGAAAAGACGTCGGGCCTTATCTTTTTAAGTGAGCAGACGGGTTTCGACTCTTTTGAGTCATCTTTAGACACTGAAGATGACTCAACGGAGTCGGAGCGCGTCTACTTAATTAAAAAGATAAGGCCCGACGGCTTTTCTAGAAAAAAGATAACTATTGTTCTCGAGAACAAGTAGTGATTGGGCCAGGTCAGAGGTAGCCGTAAACAGTATTGCAACCTATTTCAACATTCAGGTTAGCTGAACCCTATCTGAGGTCTAGTCTACATGGTCCAACATTGCACCCATGCTCCCTGTGTATACAATACACATTTCTTCAATGTATCACTGAGTCCATTTCATTTTTAGCCGTCGACCGAAAAGTGGACACGGGTAACATACATGAGATGTGCGTCCTGACCATTTTCATCCTGAGACCGAGAACGCATTTTCAATCTCCCATACGAGATATTTCCTCTTGAGCTTTCGATAGATGAATGATTGCCGTTAAGACTTAAAAATTTTTCTGATGCGCAACAGATAGGTACGCATTAGTTGCAGTGCGTGCGGCCAGATATTCTGATAATTTCCAGGATTCATGCATCTTGTTTTCTTTCTCCCGACATCGTGTCCTTCTCGTCTAAGAAAACTGGATTTACCTGTTTGAAGCCGGCAACAAACTGAAGCATCTGACCTCGCCCATTGTTCGGATTTGAACGAATTACTCTCGCTCTAGATGAGTGTGGGTGAGAGAAAAATAATGCGCTGGCTGATCGTGAGCGAGGCGAAGCATATGATTACGACTAGTATGTTTCTTTGTGAAACGGAGACATTGAGACCCAATTCCATGTGCATGTAAATTTCATTTTAATTTCGATTTTGCAAAATGAAAAAGAACTTTATATGTCGCACTAATTAATAAATAATAACAAACCTAGTACGCCACAAAATAAGCAAGATGGTAAAAATATATCAATTCTACACGAATAATGCTGAAATTGCTTTTCCAACATCTCATTGGTTACGCTGCTGAATTTTAACATAAAGGAAATGATAGAGTTCAAAACATTTTTAAAAAATAACAAGATCTGGCGAAAAATTCACTTCTTAAACCGGTCTGAAAAATGTAAGAAAACGAATGCTGGCTGAGATATTTCTGATATGCGAATTTAATATTGTCACATATAAGTCATTTCAACAAGACTATTCAGTAACAGAACCTCTAAACAGATGCTAACCTATCTTCAAAGTAGTAGATACCGTCTTCCGCCTACTTTCAACATTTTTTAGGCTCGGTTTCTTCCATCCAACTGGATCCTAGTCTTCAGGTGCTGCCGACTGGTGGGGACGGCACGAGCAATTACCAAGATTTTTCCAGTTCTATTGTTTATATGGGCAAAAATATTACATCGCTCTTATTGAGCAATATTTACAATTTATGTTTTCGATGGTTACAGCAGGGAAATTAATATTATTCATGATTTTAAAGAAACTTAATTTCTGAAAAAAATTGTAAACTACTTCCTGAAGTGCTAAAAAGATATAAAAAAACCTTACGGAATCTCTTCAAATCAATATGCATCCATCACGTTGCAACTAACTAAAAATTTCAAAATGAACAATTTTATTTGGCGCCGTCTCCGCCAAATATACTTCATTTCTTTTGGTACATTATTAAGTTGACTACAATTTATTTTTTCTAAAATTATTTATTACATGCTTTATAGCGGCCGGTTGACACATACTTTGTCAACAAATACTGGTGAGTTTCAAACAAGACTTTCCAGAAGTTGCATCTTAATTTTAATACAATATTAATAATGCCTACACTTTTGATTGCTTTTGATTCAAGAATATGATTACACTAAATACCCATTTTATAACCATAGCTCATTTGGTTTGGTCAAACTATTTTGAAGATATCAAAAAACAAACGTTAATAAAGGAGTTTTTTGTAGGCCGCGTGGTTTAGAGCACCCATCCCGTAAGCTGGAGGTCTCTGGTTCGACTCTAGTTGGTGGCAACGATATTTGGTTCGAGTGATTCTTCGGAGAGGCTATAAGCCCGTTAAGTTTATGATACGTGCTGATTTAAGAAAAATCATAACGTATCGCAGCTGAGAGGACGGACAGACTGCCAAAGCGTGAGTCTGACCATATTACCTTGTGGAGTGCCGACACATTCGATTATGATGAGATACTCTATCTCTAAGCGAAGACCCGAAAAGGGCTGTAGTGCTACAATTAAGGGATTTTTGAAGGAAAACAGTCCTTTTTAATATTTATTTACAAAACAAGACTTTCCTTGTTCGCTATCAGAATCAGACTAACTATGATTATTACTCCAAAGTACAAAGTGTTACTTACATTCTACTTTTTAACATATGTGGTTCAATTCAAAAGTTATGAGCGAATAAATATGAAAAATACATATTCACGCTGAATATAATTCAGCTAAAAATTATTCATGAAATCAAAGGAATTGATGGAAAAAATTCTGCTTTGTATTTGTTTTTCTAATGAAAGATGCTTCACTGGTTATGCAGAATACATTTGCATTATTCTCAAAAATTAATATTTTACAAGTATTTTCTAGTACATCAAAATTTTAACTTCAATTGAGTTCCTGTGAAAATCAGATTTCGGACCTTAGACCATTTTTATTTATTTTAGTTTTATTTTCTTTTACTGTAATATTTGTTTTTTTCTATGTTTTATATGTTTAATGAAATTTATTTAATTTTTTCTTTCTTATTTAATTTTTTTATTTATTAATCAAGTTTTTTTCTATGCATTTTTATTTTGTTTTTAATTTATTTTTATAAATTTTTTTATTTTTGTTTTTTAATTTTTTACGGTTTTTAGTTCTTAATATAATTTTTACTAATTATTCATTTATGTATTTTTCTAATACTAAAATTTTTTTAAATTTTGCAATAATTTCTTAGATGAAAAAATTTTTTTGTTAACTGGTAACAACATAACAGCAACAAGTTGTGAAATGGACAGCAGTGATTGCCCCTTAAACGTTTGTTTACATTGTTTTCTTTTGTTTTTAATATTGTAATTTTAATTTAATTTTCTTTTTTTAATTTCGTATTTGGTTTGTTTTGACTAAATATTAATGTAATTATTAATTTGTTATTCCTTATTATTTTTACAGCCTTTTCTATATTTAATATTTGTATTTCGTTTTACATTTTTAAATTGCTTGAACATTTTTAAATTGTTTAATGCTTGATTTTTCATTTGAATTCGAAATTATATTTATATTTTTAAAAAATTACAAAATCTATTCTTCGAAATGCATAAATTTGTTGGGAATTGTTTTTATACGGAAACACAGCGCCCTAATGAAGTTATGTCCTACATCCACCGGTCCGAAAGTCTAAGCGCCAAAATGTGAGAAAAACTCAGATGTTATTACCTCTAAAGTTCTGGGGTAAAAAATTTCAGAAAATTTTAAAAGTCTAAAAGGAGTTTGAATTTAGAGCAGCCTTTATATATGTTTTATTTTGTTTTAATGTAATTTTTATTTTTATATGTAGGCTAATTTCATGAAATTTATTTTATTTTTTGGTTTTTTTTTGTAATTTTTTTGTGTTTATTTATTTCAACTTATTTTTCATGTATTTTTTTAAGTTTTTTATTTATTTTTTAATAATTTTATTTTTTAATCGTTTTTCTCCAAAATTACAGAAGCTACAACCATGCAACTTTGTGGCAAGGTCGGAAGTTATGACTTCTAGAAAGTTATGGGGTGGAACAAAAATTCAGACACTTAAAAAAGTTTGTTTCATCAAAGGTCGTGAAGTGGAATGTCATATGAAAGATATCAATGAGATCTTTTCAAAACAGGTCCTGAAATTACTTTACCAGTGTCAAGGGGGCAAGAGAAGGGGAAATGCACGAAATTTAACGTAATTTTTTTTTGCTAATTTCATGAAATTTATTTTATTTTTTACCTTTTTTTATTTATTTATGTCAGTTTGCTTTTCACGTATGTTTAGTTTTTTGTTTGGATTTTATTTATTTTTTTTTATGTTTTTATTTTTTTTAACTTATTTTATTTTTTAATATAATATATTCTATTCATCTTTGTACTTTTCCATTACTTGGTAAAATATTTTTAAAATTTCAGAATAATTTCGTAAAATATAATAAAATTTTTGTTAACTTGTATATGTGCATCAAATCAATTTTTCTTCGAAACATTTGGAGCGACAATCATGATGATTTGAGATAGAAAGCCCATATCGTAAAACAATCGCAAAAAATTGATAAAATCGTAGTGATGTAATTTTCTCAAATACGGTTCGTTGCTTTTGAAAGTATACAGGTAATGTAAATTTGTCAAAATGCTCTTCCACCCTTGTACTCGCCAACAAATACTTTCAAGAATTTTTTAGATTCTTTTTGGTAGTACAACATGGTGGCTGCTTAAAATGAAGGAAATATCGTATTTCAACTTTCAGCTCATAGGTTGAGCACAAATCCCTTCTAGTCGTTTCAGGAGCATTTGTTTTAAATTTTTCTGGATTGTTTTTTTTTACTTTTAGGGATTCAAGCGATTGATTTGGACCTAATAGAATTTTTTGTATTGATTAATTCGTCATATTGATTTTTGAAAAAAAAATTCTATTCAAATTTTTTGGTAATTTTTATTTTATTATAAATTCTGAAGTCTATTAAAATTTTTTATGCATTAAACATGTTTTTTTTTGGATTTCATTATCTTTTATTTTATTTTTACTAATCTAGTTTTGATTTTTTTATATATAATTTTTATTTCTATTTTTTATTTTCTCCTGAAATGCTTTAAAAATTATTATATTTTTCGATTTAATTTTTGAAATATTTTAATTTTCTTTATTTATGTACTTTGCCTTATATTCTGTTATCCGTTCTGGTTGAATAATTCTATTCTTCCATTAATTTCATTTTTCATTTATTTTTATTTTTCATTTATTCTACGGCTTTATTCATTATGTTTAATATATCAAATACTCGTACTACTTAATCATAAATTACTTCAGTTTTGTTTTTAGTATTGATTGATTTATTATTTTTTTTTTGTTTTAATTGTATGCTTACGAGTATAACTAAAACAAGGCTCTAATTATTTATCATGGTCTGTGCAAAGTCCAACGATGACGACTTTCTAAAAACTATAAAGGAGTAAAGCTTAAGTTCTTATACTCGTCCTTCTTTTAAATCTCTGGTTTTCTTTTGTAGTGTATAAAGCACGATGTGGCAAACGATATGAAGGTGAAAATTGAAAGTAATATACAGGGTGAGCCATGAACTCAACATTTGTATCGAAGATCTCGCCCAAACGCAAGCAGCTCGGAATGTGGGGAGGGGTATTAGTGTTAGTTAATTTTTCGAAAATTCAGTCGCAACGGAGCGCTTCCCAGGGCCACAGCGTGCTTTCTGTGTAGAACAATTTTTCAACAATAGTTCCCTCATTACTGTACGACGTTTATTTCGCGATGAATATAGTTTACACATGACTTGAATCAGTGCCCAATTGCTCCTTTAATAAAGGAATGGTTAAAAAAGTTCGAGGAGACGGGATCGACATTGAATATGAAGCAAACCGGCGGCCCACAGATATCTTGGAGCGAAGAGAACGTGCAGGCAGTTTCTGCTTCAGTTCTGTCGTCGAGTATTCGAAAATTTCGACTCTCGATTAAAAAAGTGCAAAACTCGAAAAGGTCGTTATTTGGATAATATTTTTAATAAATAAATTGCGATAGTTAACTATCTCCTAAATAAAAATAATTAAAAATACATCCAATGGTTTTTTGTACAATTTGTTTCTAATGTTTACGAATTCATGGCCCACCCTGTATTAGGTTGTGATGACATAACATTCGTGGAAACGACCATGGCCTTCATTACCACATTTAGCAAGGCAAACGTAGCCATTAATTTGGCAAAAATTGCAAAATTGATTTGACCAACATTATTTAACAAGCTATTAAAGTTTTTCTGAATATTCTCTCATGTCACCCATCATCAAATTTTGGCAGTTTATAGTAGTATTGGCAATCACACAGATTGTTGTCAATAAATATTCGAAGCAAAAAACATGAACGTTTTGCCAAGATTGGTGAAAATCAATTGAGTTAATGAAGTTAATTGTGACCAGACATCTGAATGGGTTAGATCGGACTAGTTCAAACAATTAAACGACTTGCCATTATCCCGCCATTTTTTTTTTTTTTTTGCTTTAGCACTACACCCCTTTCGAGGATTCACTTACAGAGTATCTCATTATCTTGATCGAATGTATGGGCACACGAAAAGGTGATATGGTCAGTGCCACGCTTTGGCCGCTTGTCCCTTCACCCAGCTGTGATACTTTCTGATTTGAAGCCAGTACGCATCATAATTGAACGGGCTTATAGTCCGCCAGGAGAATTACTCGAAAAGAATCTCGTTCCCACCAACGGGGTTCGAAACAGGGACCTTCGGCTTACACAGCGAGTACTCTAACCGCAACACCACGACCCAGCCTTAAAGGGTACCAAATGAAATAATTAATTCAATTATTATTAGAGTATACTCGTAATTCCTGCGTCACAAGGAGGTTCTCAATAAAAGAAATGGTTCATCAAAATTCCAACTACTGCTACATGGAGTACTTACGTATATAACCCTTTTTACTAATAGTCTTGCAAAAAAAAATTCTAGCAGGAATAAACATTTATTCACAAAAAGGAATAAATATTTATTCACAAAAAAGAATAAATATTTATTCACAATAAGGGACACAATAATATGGTTGAGAAGGGTTTTCCCATTTTAAAAAATTGTGCGTTTTTGAGCCGCATATAATAAAGTGCAGATATTGACCATCTTGGTTGCAGTAACTTTCCAAAAGGTCTGAAATATATAAGTCCGATTTTCTATATTATTTCATTGCTAACATCCCATTACAGGGTCTTATAGGTTCGAATACGTAAAATCTCGCAAGAGAGTGCCGCTTCGAAGCAATGGAAGAGAAATGTTATCCAGGACAAAATGGAAATTTAGAGAATAAGTGAAGTAAGAAAATGATCACAAGATATGATAGACGAAGTTAGATAATTGTGAATCAAATCTAAAAGTTCATTAGGAGCAGCTATCTGTATCTCCAACAGTTTCGCCGTGGGTCACAGCGATTTTTCTCCGTGTCTATTGTAGCTAGAATTATCTAAATTTATAGCTTTCAAAGGCTCTTAACGGGAACTTCCAAAACAGGAAGAGAACCCTTCATTTTATTAAATTTTTTAATAAAGTCAAAGAAAATGCAAAAAACTCTGCACCGCAAGGATAAAAAAATGTTGATGGATACTTAGTGGCGTTTTTCACGTAATCTAGTTATTGTGTGAGTTCAAAGGAAGCTATATATCGATAACAAAACATCTAATCATAACAACGATTACCTGGAAAAAAATTGTTTCCACGCTGAAACAATCATGCTTACAAATCAAATCCATTATCGTTTGAGCCTATAGTAAATACAAATATTAAATCAAGGATTTATAAATAGCTTTCACTAAATACAGATAACGTCAAACTATCAAATATGATGGACAAAAAACACAGAAATTATCAACATACTATAAATTAGGAAATCTAAAGGGAAAAATCTGTTTATTACAAATGATCTGATCTATCGCTATCAAAATTTAAATCAGAAGAATTCAAAACCATGTCTGGACTTGAAAAAATAAATAAAGAAAACTTCTGATTAGGAAAAGATTTAAAAAGGGTTTTGGGTTATGTAATCTTGTAGATGACTTAATTATTAACGAAAACTAGAGCAATTAAATACTGACTACTATAAAGAATCCAAATGTCTTGATAAATGTCGGGGTCACCGTCTTTTCATATTTGCGGGAGAATTTCAAATATTTAATTACAATGAGGAACCTAAATTTATGTAGTATGTATTATCAGTTTCGACACTACACTTAATCTGAAATAAAGCTAACAAGCACGATTAACGTCTCAATGATGATAAGAATTCGGAAGCTCCAATGGGCTGACCACGTGATCCGCATTGACGAGCAACGGGTACCTAAAAAGGTATTCGTTGGAATAACTGAAGAGGGCAGTTTACATGGAAAACACGGATTTGGTGACGAAGACGAAATTTGCAAGAAGCAAAGAACCGGGAGGAACTAATGCTAAAGGGAAGATGACTAACTGTCTAATCAGCTAGCCTTTTGGTCGTATGAATCATCGCTAAATTAGGTTTATTCAATATGATCCTCCAAATGTGAATTATGAAGCGCGCCGTTTTCAAGTAGGCTTCATCTTACTTCGCTCTTATAAGTAATCCTTCTTCCTCCCTCCCTCCCCCGTAAAAAGGAATTCCTCCCAGTCCATGGTAACACAGGGTGTAGAATAGCGAGGCCTACCCCGAAGTAACATGTCAAACAATTCCAGGCTAGCTTCTCAAGTTGACAGGGGAAATGTTCAGTGGGTCGTGCAGAAGCATACGTGTCTAGGAGTCCTATAGTCAGGGAATAAATAGCTTTCTCCTACATAGTTTTCCAATATTTTAATTTCTCTTACATATATTTATAAAAAGTTAAATAATTATCTACGAAGGAGAATGTTTTCGATGGCACCTCACCACATATACTTCCATGATCTAAACAACGATTCCTTCACCTTCTCGCTTAATAGGGCAAAACGCCCAAAACTAATAAAATGTTCTGAATTGTATGAATAATATCAGTCTTTCAATCTCAAACCGTGACATTATTTTCTAACTACAAACGCTCCGAATCGTCCCGGGGAATGGAAGACTCCAAATTTACGCGGACATATCCTTTTTATGTCCACATCAATCACATATTCGTGGGCTGTGAAAAGTAAAACATACAGAACGAAAAAAAACTAAATATACCCTTAATAACTTTCCGGTTTGACCTTAGTAGCTGACATGGCAAGAACAAGGGTGAGGTTTTACGAGGAGCAAGTCACGCTAACCGACAATCATTTGATTGACTGCTTCTCTAAGTGGCATTACACCTCCACTCACTATCTGACCCTTTGTTGCCACCGTCCCCCATTCAGTTCCTCGACGAAAGGGTTCAATAACCAGCACAATTGAAGAGCTTTTCTATTTATCGGTTTGCCATCTATCAAACAGCCGGACGTTCATATTTTGTTGTCTTATCGCCGTCGTTTTTATTGTCACCCATGTTGGCCGATTGCATTAGCTCTCGTCGGGGTTATTGTGGTCATTCTTCGTGAAATCGTGCCAACTCCGAGCTAATGCATCTCCGCCTGTCTGTGCAGGAGCTTTATTAATTAGGTTCAATCGATTGGTCAAATCGTTGGTCATCCATGGTCGTTGGAGAGCACTCTTTGCCACACACCACCGCCATCGCTATCAACATCGTAAACAACTATCAATCAAAATAGATTACACGCTCAGCAGTGCAATTGTAGATGGAGTGGAAACAAATAACAAAACAATTCCAAAAGATAAGGCCAACGCTGATATTGATAAGCTTCATTTTTCGAAGGCCGCTACAACAGCGGGGGTGAGAGGGAGAAGAACCCAATTTCTCCCAACTTTTCAGGATGGGTTCCGAGCAGTACCGGGAAGAGGTGTTTAAGCTTTCTATGTGGCTACACACTCTTGAGCGACATTTCTGAAGATAAACTTTCTTTCGTATTGGAAAAAGGCCAGGCAAACACAGTACGGTCGACAAACTACAACTCCTTTAATGAATTCAAATATATACAACTCGACAAGTCCATTCAGATCCGAGACTCCAGCGTTAGGGCTTGTATTTAGGCCTATTTGGAGAGAAGACTAGAAACTCGTCCCATAAACCAAACTGGATATCTTGTTCATCTTTTGGTCGTACCGACTCGTCGTGGACTTGTTCAATAAAGACGAGCCCAACTCTGGGCCTACACTCCATCTATGGATCTCCTCCATCGCCCACAGAAACCGGCAGAACCGGCTTCCAGCAACCGCCAGACAATCAGCCGTTTTTATTTATTTATACACATCAAGCGCTTACAGTTGCTGGGCGCACAGCACCGTCGAGCATAGTCTATTGACAACTTTTCTAACTTAGGGAGCTTCGGATGGGGCCTGCTGTAACTTGTACTCGTACATGTTCTGTTTGTTGTGAGGCAAGTTTCGGCCTACTTGGCTGACTCTCGCTGCTGTTCCGACACTAAATATCTACGTAACATAAACCAATTTCAGTACAAGAAAGATGCCTATAACTAATTTAAGATTTTCACTCACCGTTTTAGCGAATTCACGATACAAGTAATAAAACGCCGCAAGTCCGTCGTGTCCATGGAGCTCCTCAGTGCCGGGCGCGATTTCATCTAAAGACAGCCCCAAACCGGTCCGTTTTAAGACTTGTTCGTCCACAGAATGATTGTATCCTGTGATGTTTAGGCATTTGCAAGAAATCAACATTTTCTTGGACGCGAAAAAACTCTTTCAATCTCTGGACGCAAACACGGAAACAGATCAATCGCGGCGAAGTGTCCAATAAAAAAAACAACTGATCCGGAAAACTTCTGCACAGAATTGTTCTTCCACGGCACTTTATTTTTCTTTGTTTTATGTCCTGTAATTTTTCACTGTCTTTTCTTTTGAGTTCGAAAGTTCTCAAGGAAGCAAAATTTCTATGGTCCTGTCAGTTTATGAATCTTCACTTTGCACTTTGTGTAGCTTAGAGTAAAAAATATAACAACGTCTGTCTATATCTATAGAACTGCTTGAGTAAGATAAAAAGATGAGCAGTGCCTCGCCAAGAACCTAGCGATAAACCCTTTAATTTTCCCTCAACCAATTGCACTACTTCACTCCACTTCAAGTTCTTCTTTGATTCGCTGCCGCAATCGACAGATCGACTTGGAGTTGAATTTCGATTTTTTCGAACACCGATTTCGAAACTCAGAAACCGGCTGACAAAAGCACGAACACAAACCGATGCTTGACGTCGGTTTCGCTTCGTTTTTTCGCTGCTGGAAGGGGAACCCAAGCAAACTCGCACAACCGAGTTTTCATTCAACACGCACAATTTGGACAAAGGATTTTCCTGTTCCTGGATAACTCTTGATGCGTAGTGCCAGAGTGCGTAGAAGAGTTGTGCAGAAGCGAAAGAAATGTCAGAACTGATGACATGGAATGCGGAAAAAGATACTTTTCATTCATGTCAGAGCACGGCAAGAGGCGAAATTAGTTTTCGATTTTTCGTGCATTGAGTACGTTTAATGATTTTACACGTTTATATGAGAATGTTTAACGGAAACCAAGAACCTATATTTATTTTGATTATCAAAATGTAAATTGCATTTTTCTAAAGATAAATAATATACTCTGTGTATTTTTCCATGTTTAGCGCTTCCGACTATCCTGTGTTTTCATCTTGCCATTTAAACGTTTAAATGGAAAAGATGAAAACACAGGATAAATAATATAATAAAGAATACTCTTTGAACTCCGAAAATAGTGCAAACTTGACTCTCATAACTTTAAACTGGTTGTGAAATATGATGAACCGAGACTTATCGTAAATCCATCAACCGCTGTTTTATGATCGTCATTGTTTTCCGCTAAAATTAATCGTGTAATCAGACAACATATTTTGCAGAAGGAAAGATTTTTATTCGAATATTTAATCAATCGATATCATATACCTTAGGCAGTACTACAGCTATAATATTCATGAATCTGGTTGATCAAATACACTCATCTTGAAATATCTCTAAATAAAGTCACTTATACCGTTTGTTTTTGAATTTTGCTTAAATCATGAAAATTTAAAATAAAAATTGCAGATTCAAGAATTCTTGAATGAATTACAGAAAAAAAGGAAATAATCAATTCGCAAGCATTTTTGACCAGCTTCCAAAGGAGATTTGATTGTTGTTACTTTTTTTATGTATGTTCACGCGTAACTTTTAATCGGGAATAGATACAAGCGTCCTGCTTTTGGCAAAGTTTAGTACTTACTTTCTGTTAGGTCCCATTTGAAGGAAGGAGGAAGATGAAGAACATTCACCGTTAAACCAAGGAAATTTACGACTTTCGTCCCGATTTTTCGGCATAACTGGTCGACGTATATGAGGATCTTCGTTATTGAAGTTTTAAACGAGAGAAAAGATATTGGAGCATGGAATTGGAATCCTTTCAAGGACTCTGCAGATATTAACAGTTAAATGTGGTACATGAGCATCGAGAAACTGAATTTTAATTCACTTTCGTACGAAATGTGCCCATTATTTTGTGATTCTTCACGAATTTGATGAAGCACTCAAAATCTTTTGGTCATGCATGATGAAAATGATCAGCATCCTTAATTTTTTTCAATTAAACGGTACATTTTAGTCTACGGTTTTTATCGGAAATTAACAATAAATTAATTGTAAATATAGCCTAAATGCTATAATTTAAGTGAATTTATAGCAATATCTTTGGAGAAAATTTTATTATTGCCTTTCCCCTCAGCATTCAACAAATTATTGAGTTAATCGCCATTTGAAAATTGATTCGTTACTTTCTAGATCGTTTTATACATGATTTGTTCGGGAAATTAAATTTAGTAGCTCGCATACTAAAGATCAACAGGAAACGCGTCCTCAAAAGCCAATTCTTTTCCTTGAATAACTAATTATAACTTTGAAGATGCACATGAAAACACGTAGTTGAATTTCCACTAAACTATGGCACATAATTTTCATGAAAACTTTTACGAAGGCAAATTGAATAAACGTGAACAAGTGTTACAATTAAGAAGAACCTTTTAATTACATGGCAGTGTCCTTACGTAACAACGACGCATGTGTGGATTTCAATATTTGAGCTTCCACATGAAAACTATCATATTGGACTATGGTCCTCATAGATATTCGATTTTTTTCTGTCATGGCCCAAAAAAACCTGAAAATAATCTGTATAGAATCTGTATGAGAACAAAAACCATGCGCTTATGTCGCAAATCACTTGAGCGATACCCCGCAGAGACCTGTCATACCTACACGATTTCCCAGAAACTGTCAACACGCGTGTGAATTGGTCAATATCGAAATTATAAAAAAAAACCTATTAGAAAACGAAAATTTATAAGTATATTTCATCATACAAGATCATACACATAAAGTTTGAAAGTTGAATACCGAAAGAAAGCAGAAACTTTATCTTGGGCGAGCGCCTATAAAATACACCGTGGCTAGTATTACAAAGGCGGCAGAATGGAGTAGTTATTGTCAACAAGCAAACACGATGGCGGATCAAGCAAACACGATAGCGGAGCAAACAAACACGATGGCAGAGCAACCAAAGACCAAAGGCGCCCGCAAGGAAATGCCTTCGGCCATGATGGATGCGGACGATACAACAGCAAAGAATTCAAGCTTCAACGAAGATATTAACCTCATTAACTGTAAGGTAAATGAATTTATAGTAGCAAAGGGTAAATCGGTTACCAAACGTAAGACCCCGGTTCCTATGCCAATCCCACCCAAACCTAGCACTAACCCTTTCAGCGCACTGACAAACGATAGCCAAAATAATAACTCAAACGTGGCTAACAGTCGAGCAAAGAAGGTATGGTTCCCACCAATATTCATCGAAAATTTAAAAGCAACGGTGCTTAAAGGTATCATGGACAGATACCCCCTTAAAGATGGTACCCGTCTAGAGTACCGAATCATAAAATTGTCAAACTCGACAGACTCGAAGCGCACGACTACATTATGAACCTGCTTAAAAACACGGAAGCAGTGGGACACTCATTCATCCCCAAAGAAAAGAAAAAATGTGTCGTGATACTAAGGGGTATTAGTTCAGAATTTGGAGCGGAGGCTGTTCGAGAGGACATAGCCAGACAAATCCTGAATTTAGGCCTCCAGACTGTCAGTCCACTTACCACTGCATAGTCGAGAGCAAATAAAATCGACTTAGATTTATTTAGGATTACAGTGGGATCGCAAGCTGATAAAAACGAAATAATAAAGCTGCGCTACATTTTGAACCAAAGAGCCGTATGGGAACGCCCCAAAAGGAGTGATCTGGTGCAATGCTATCGGTGTCAAAGATTCGGGTACGTATCCACCAATTGTGGATTCCACATGAGATGTGTAGCTTGTGGGGAAGAGCATAATTCCGAAAGCTGCCCCAGAAAAAATATAGACAAGCCGGAAACCGCGCCAATCTACACCATGTGCAAGACCCATGGGCATCCAGCCAATTTTTCCGGCTGCCCGGAACGGAAAAGATTATTAGACAGGGCAATCGAAAATAAAGCCAAACGGACGGCACCTCAGGTTTTAAAGAGTGGAACTCCGACATAATTTTATTTCACCGACTCCTAATCCCTTCGAACGCCTACAACAAATGACCGTGGAGTGGCTGGGAGTCTCTCCCAGTGAACTCCTATCTAAGGTCAGGGCTTTCCTCCCATACTTTGACACCACTCCTGACCAAGAGAAGCCAATGGCGCTCCTCAATTTTCATTTCAACCTTTATGGTTGCATAGACTAATCATTCTGTCCCTTAATATAAACTCCCTAATCTCACATGATAAGAGGCTCTACATTGCTGATTTGGTCAAATCCTCCCAACCCAATATCCTCCTTCTGAACGAGACAGTTCTTAACCATCACCACAAAGTCCGTTTGGAGGACTACCATTTGCTTCGGAATGACAGTGGCAGAGGTACTGCGATACTGTTTCGAGATGATCTAGATATCCATCAAATCACGTTTGAACAAAATAATTCCTCATGTACGTTAGCAACGCTCAACACCAAGCGACCCAATGGAAACCCAGCCAAAATTCTTATTGGCTCCCTATAACTCCCGTGCAATCTAGGTCCCCAGATCCCATTTACACTTAACGAAATCCTCGCAACAGCCTCATCCCACGACTCATTTATACTAGGAGGAGACCTTAATGCCAGACACCAACACTGAGGGGACTCCACAAGAAATACCAACGGGAACTATCTATTTGAATGGCTCCATGTGGACGCCCTCCTCTCAGCATCCATAGCAAATGCTGGGGTCCCAACATTTCCCAGAGGGAATTCATTTTTAGATAACTCCATAATATCCTCTGACCTCAACGATCCCACAATTCCCTTCACTTGCTCCACATTTACCTCGTTATCGGACCAGCATCGTCTCCATCTCAATATAACCCTTAGATCACACATACCAGTTCCTACTTGCCCACCTCACTATAGACCGTTCAATTCCATAGACTGGCCAAACTTCAGAAAAGACCTCAAAGACCTCCTTCCGAACCTCCCACCGGAAAATATCGTTCTCTCGAACGCAGAAATAGACTCTCATATATCAGCACTAACATCCACCATTATAGAGTGTCTAGACCAGCATGCCCCTTTCCAGAAACCACGCAGCCCGCTTTATAGATGTCTAACTCAGGAGACTCTTCAATTAATAAAAACACGGAAGCATATGCTCCAACGGCTTAAGCGTATTTACCATCGAAGCTTTAACTCATATAATGAGGAGTGCTCGGAACTTAAAACGCAAATAACGAGCATTTCCCGGGAAATCCAAAAACGCATCAGATCAGAAGTCAACATCTTCTATAAAAGCAGACTCATATCACTGCGACCATCTTCAGACGTTTTTAAAACAATAAATCAATTCACGGGCCGTAAAAGTTCCAAATTCAACATTGAGAAAGACCCTATAAAGCGAGGGAACGAAGTCTTCATTGCACAATCTGAAAAGATCGTTGCATGTGAGGAATACTTCAAACAACTATATTGTCGCCGTGAGTCATCCAACATAGCTTTGAACAACAACGTTAAAGCAGAGGTTCTACTAATGACGGAAGGGTACGAGGGATCTTATTTAACTATATTCTCTAGTTATAATAAAGCATCCTCTCCACAACATCCAGTCTTCACCGGATTTTTCACTTCGAAAACTGAAGTAGAAGACCTCCTAAATGCCTTAAATAGCAAGCTATCTCACGGCCTTGATGGTATCCCAAGCAGAATACTCAACAAGTGCAGAAAGACCATCTCCTCCTTCTTGACGATATTATACAATAATTGTATTAATAATGGATACTTTCCAAAACCTTGGAAAGTTTGCAAACTAATACCAATACCAAAACCAGGCTGCGAAGGTAGCATTAATAATTTTTGGCCAATTTCCCTTTTGCCGAACATGGGTAAACCCTTTGAAATAGTTATTCTGCGAAACTTGAACGAATTTACTAGTCCCCTGATCCCCGATTTTTAGTTTGGTTTTGAACGTGAACGATCTACGGAGCATGCAATAATGCTATTGCACAATAGAGTCACCCGCAATCTTCGGCGGAAAGAGTGCACAGTGGCCTGTGCTCTAGACCTGGAAGAAACGTTCGACTCAGTTTGGATCAACGGTCTCAAATACAAATTGAAAATGGCATCCTGTCCGGTCGCAATCCTCAGAATCCTATACAGCTTCCTTTTGGATAGAACATCCCAAATTAAACTGGGGAACCTCATTTCAAATCCTATCCCTATCAAATCGGGAGTCCCACAAGGCTCTATCCTCGGTCCCGCCCTGTTCAACTTTTTCCTTCATGATATCCCACGTCCAAACTGCTCGACTATCCATATAGCAATGTATGCAGATGATATCCTCCTCACGGTCACCCATAGCCTCCCAGAGATGGCCCAAATAAAGCTGCAGCGCTCTGTCCTCATCATCTTTCAATATCTGAAGTACTGTGGGCTCGAAATAAATGCTAGCAAATCGGAACTGATCTGCTTCAGAAATGCCAGCGGGAGAGGGCACCACCTTGCCGTGCCTCAAAGTAGGAATAAGCAAGCACATATTGCTGGTGAAATCATCCCTCTCAAGGAAAATATCAAATACCTTGGAGTCCAGTTTAACAATCGACTTAAGATGAATAGACACGCAAGGAAAATTTTCAATAAAGCGAAAGCAGCGTCCGCAATTATTTCGTCTCTTTTTTCTTCGAAATCAGACTGCCCAAAAGTTAAGGTGTTAATATAAAAAACTCTTATTAGGCCGATCATTACCTACCCGTTACCGGCATGGCTAACAATCTCGCCTACTGCGGCAGAAGAAATCCAAATCTTCGAGAGGAAGATACTTAGGAAATGCCTATCCAAATAAAGACGGCCTAATAAGAAGTACTACAGGAATTCTATCCTCTACAAAGATACGGAGATAGAACCGATTCCCCACTACATGTTGGCAATGTCTAAAAAACGCCTAGAGAAGTGGCGGGGGCACCCCTTTCAATGTATTCGCGCACTTTTCGAGCCTACCACCGCAAATAATAATCCCTACTTCCTATGTCCCTTTAAAATCCTTGAACAATACCACCACGATACCATTTATTCCGTAACTACCAATAAACCGGCGTTTTACGTTTCATCCGAACCAAACGCATACCGTGGTTAAACAAAATATTTGTAAATTTAGTTAGTGCATAAGTGTAATAAAATAAAAACACAAGATAAAATACATAAATATAAATTCGAGTGCTGTACTAAACAGCTTATAGTTTTAGGTTAGATGTAGGAATAGATTTAAGCTATATTAGGGTTAGGTTTAGATTAAGTTTTAACGTATTTATTTGTCAAACTATTCAAGTCGTAAGCCATAAGAGCAAATGGCAAAGTCTATATATCTTAAAACACTGATGTAATATAAGTATACATATATTCTAACCGTCAAAGTTTATTTGACATCCATATACTGTCAAATGTCACATAGTCCTTAAGCATACTCTGTAATGTCAAGTTATAAAAAGACTCAATAAAGTTTACTTACTTACACAATTTCCCAATCAGCTGATAAGGTTGGATGATAGATCTCTGCGACTGAACCGCCACTTGATGTCGACCGAGTAGTGAAGTAGAAAATTCTACGGTTCTTTGTCCGACGAGAGTATTATTTTTCTACTCGCGGTTTTGTAATGAATTTTTTCCAAATATCCGTGTAGGACACGGGTGCTGATTGTCTGGCACAAGCGTCAGCGAGCTACAAATAACATCGAGCTTGGCTAACTAGCTTCGCTTAACGACCGCGTACGCGTGGTTGATGACTAGCATTTGCGAGATCATATGAGGCCGGTTCTTGTCGAGCCATGAGGCTACACTACAAAATATTTATCACGCGTACTCTACTCTACGAGACGTACCGATCAATTTTTATCATCTTTAGAAATGTTCTATTATGTATCATAAGCTACTCTACAGTAATTCAACATTTTTTTATCTCGTTAAAGTTAGCGGACACTGAGGCTTGAGACAAATGCAACATTATACAAAAAGCAACCGCTACTTTCTCCGAAGAAGGTCATTGCATTACAAGGGAAATGTCAAACCTAAAGATGTTAAAGTGTTTGAAGTGAACCACTCATCTCTGCCTATAGGATGGAAACTTGACGGATATAATTTACTTTAAACTAGTAAAACAAAAAAACTAAGCAGTTTCGACGGGTGACCACCTTATCTCTTCAGGAGCAGCCGCTCCTGATCACCACGGGACTGCTCGACTGCTTATGTTTATTACAGTTTTCCATTCGAATTTTCTACAACCACTAATTCCAATAATTGTTCTTGTGTTACAATTTTACAATCACGTGATTTTTCATTAGATTGCGAACGTTTGCAGTTTTACATGATCGTGAGCGCCAAAAGTGGAAGTGCATTTTAATTTGCAGTTTGCATATTTTTGTTTAATTTATTTGTTTCGGTTGTTATATGGTCAGAGATTCAACAGTTGCTTCGACAATGCGTTTTCTTGGAGCATTTACTAACCCCCCGATGAGTGAAAATACGTCTGTGTGGAAGTTGTCAATAGAATAAGTGTCACCATTATCGAGTACTAACGATAAAAACCAAAGTCATTCGTCAGAGAAGAGTGTCAGAATTTACTCAGAAATTGCCTAATGTTGCAGATGATGAAGAGGAAGCACCCCGATAATTTATATGCAGTGGAACCTGCATCAATAGCTTCTGACAACGATTCAGACTTACCACTTTCGGAACTGCTATCCGTTAAAAAGAGTGATCCAATTGAAAAGACACCGCCTACGAAAACACCACAACAACATGTACAGAACGACTAGAGCTAAACAAATGCCGATGTAGCAGTTTGAGTTCTCGTTAGTAATTGAGAGATTCTATGTGGGAGTGTGCTCATCTGGTGTTTAATCATTTTAAATTGATTTTAAGGTTAATTTCGTTTATCTTGAACTGGTTATATCGGCGAACTTAAAGAACTGCTTAACTTTGCTAAAAAGAAGGCTTTCCGACGACCAGTTGTGATTTTGCTCATAAAACATGGCACAGATGGTTTCGTGTTGCAGTCGGTACGCGGTGCCGTAATTTGGTTTTGCGTGTTTTGTTAGAGTAGTTTGATTCGGCTTGAGTTCGAGTAGTTCTTTTCGGGCACTGCGTCGGTGAATGTTCGGGAGCGCATGTTTTTGGTTGACGGCTTAGTGCTGTTCTTTTCCTCGAATCGAAAGGAAAAGAGTACGGAAGTAAAGTAGGTTAAAGTTGAGTCGGTGGAAATTGTTCGACATATTTTAAATTGGGTATTTGAATCGGTGGCTAATTTTCGTATCTTGGACTTAGTCCGCTCGCGGAGGACCTGCGACTAAAATTCTTCTCCGAACCAGCTAGCCTGCCAGCAACCACCTCGGAGTAGATTAAGAGTGTTCGGACTTGTTGACCTGATGAGTACAGTCCGTTGCCACGCTCCCAGAATTCACGTCTATAACCAATGAGAGGTTGGTTTAAGTTTCCTTTGGGAAATTTCGTACGAACGAGAAGTAAGTAAAATTTATTATAACTACTGCTACTTTTCCTTCGACAACCAAAGATAATCGTTATAAAGGAAAAGACAAAAACAAGGTGTTATCTCTAAAATTATTTTTATTCTCTTTAAGCCCTATACACTATATGTCAATTTATTTCACGACAATAACTGCATTTATTTTCATTAAGTCATGTGCTTGATGGCGCCGAGTTTCTTTAACTTGATTTAACTTCCCGTTATTGTGAAAGCGTAGTATTAGCACTATTTTGAGATTAACTCAAATAAATTCACTGTGGTGAACCGATTGTAGCGGATTGGTGCTCTTAATTTTTAATGGACATCATTGTGATGTCACGACTAATGTAGCGGGTATGTGGACTATAATTGGACTGATATGCATAGGAATAGAATAGTGTGGCAGTGATAACATAACAGACGATATTTCAGTTGAAAAACTGAGTCTTAACGTATTTGCTATCTTATTTGAGGCAATTATTTTGTTCATTTGATATCCGCAGGCCAATTATCTTCTTTCTCCGAAAGCCGTTGGGCCTTGCTTTTTCAAGTGAGCAGACGCATTTCCACTCCTATAAGTCATCCTCAGAGTCTACTGCTGAAGATGACTCAAAGGAGTCAAAACGCATCTGCTCACTCAAAATAAAGCAAGGCCCCATGGGTCTTAAAGAAAAAACTATGTTATCTTAACTTGGTATAAGGTGTTTTTCTCAAATTCTTTCAGAAAATCTGTTATAAAAATAAATAAAAAGAAAAATATTTCTTTTTAGGGTTTTGTATTAAAAAACGAGTACTATTAAAATCCGCATGTCCGTACGTCTGTATGTCACAGCAGTTTTTCTCCGAAACTATAGAGACTACAGCCATGAAACTTTGTGGAAAGGTTGGATGTTATGACTTCTAGAAATTTTTGGGGTGAAAGATTTAGACGTACCCCCCCCCCTCGCGATTGGAAACCTTTCAACAAAAAATACGTCAGAAGTTAAGGCTCAATCAACATTGTTAGTAATACAAGGTGTGACAATTAAGTAATGAAACTGATTTCATGAAAACCGTATATTTAAAAATTATTCTACAACTCTGCCATCCCCTTCAAAGTAATCCCCTTGGGCAGCTATACAACGATTCCAGCGCGCTTTCCATGCTTCGTAGCATTTCTGGAACGCTTCGACTGGGATGTCCGCAAGTACCCTCGTCACGGCCGCCTGGATGCCCGTAATCGACTCAAAATGGATTCCTTTGACCACCAATTTTTGTCTAGGGCACAAAAAAAAATCACACGGACATATCGGGCGGACCACGCAGCTGTTGCAACACGGCAATCCTTTTAGAGGCCAAATACTGGGACACGTTGAGGGCGGTTTGGTGTGGTTCTTTGGAACCATCTTCGCGCACAACTCATCCCAAAATCGTCGGTTAAAATTTGTCTGACTATTTCACGGTTCATACCCAGTTCCGAGGCCAACATTGGAACTGTTAAACGCCGATCTTCACGGATTAGGGCACGCACACGCTGCGCATTCGCGTCAGTCTGCACGTTGACTGGTCTCCCGCTCCGCGCCTCGTCTTCCACGCTTTCCGCCCCTCCTTAAACTCTTTATGCCATCGAAACACCTGGGGGCGACTAAGAGCACTATCACCATACACTTTTACAATTTCAGCTACGTTTCCGAAGCTGTTTCGCCCAATCTGGCGCAAAATTTTATCGCGACGCGTTGCCCTTGATTTCGTTTCTCCATTTTCGTGACGAGTACCACAAACACACGTCTATTCAACACGACACAGCAGGCTAGAGCGATGGTAAATATATCAATGAAGAGGGGAAGGATGCCGGGGAAGGGGAAGGGCATTTCAAGGTCGTAGGTTTACCACAAGCGTGGCAATAAAATCAGTCTCATTACTTCATTTTCACTCCTCGTATACATATTTTTTTTGTTTCTGCCCTTATTTTTTAGTTATTCACTTGACCCTGGCTTTTCGCCCGAAAAATTATGTTTGTTTTAGTTTTTTAAACACACTTAAAAGAGAGTCAGTCTTTCCTTTGCCTGGTCCTCAAACTAACGTTATCCGACTCCCAGCTATACTCCCTAGTGTTTTGTACGCCCACGTTTGGTCTCAGTATGTGAACCGGTTCCGCAGCAGTCAGGACAACATATCGAACCCGCTGGCCAGTGCCTTTATCTTAGCCCAGTTCATTTTTCGGACCGGGCTTTTACTGGGTCTGCCACGCAATTAAAAAACGTTCTCTCTCAAGGCTTCCACCAACTATTGTACATACATGCAATTTCTGTACCACTTTTGCCTTTCCTCTGCGTAAGTAAGACGCGTGTACAAATAAATCCATAATTGCGTAAAGAATCCGTGTTTTTCTTGTTGTTCCCTTTGAAGTTAAAATTTAATCACAATTCTTCGGTGAATGTGAATTCGGATCACACGCACGTTGTGCGACGAAGAAAGTATGATGCAGAGCGTGGTAGGGAATGGTGGTATTTAAAAAAAATATTGAAAAAATTCCAACAGATACAGAAATAATCATATGGATGATAACAAATCAAGAATTAATACTTTTAGTAGAAGTTCGAATGCAGACAAAAAATAACCTACGCGAGAAACTTACATTATCTCTTGTATGACATTTGGAGACAGTTTCTTTTAAACAAATTTTTATTATATCTTAGTTGGTACATTTTCTCCATTTCCATGATGGTTTTATAATTCAAATGTAATCTAAAAGTGTTTAAGACCAATTACAACGAAAATCCTTCTCACAGATAATGCAAATAATCTTAAAAATAAATTTAAACTTCTAATAAAAAATTATTTATTTCATTTGAACTTTCCAAAAACATAACTTTCTATCACATCCTACTGCAACGTATGGTAAGCGATGATGCCACGCTAGTCCGCCGAATAATTTCACGGACGCTTCTACTTGTGGAACAGGTGATTTTAAATTGTGCACCTTAAGGGTAATATCTGGACGCCCTACACTTGCCAATATCATTTCATTATTAGGACTAAATCGAACAACGCGTCCACCGTCTTCGTGAGCGGATTTTGTTTCCACCGGTCGACTGGAAAACAATGGAGAGTAAATACAATATATACTCATTATGAAAAATTAAGAGTTAGCTAATACCTTGCTCTTCTTAGATCCCAAGTGAAAATATCTCCACCCGCTACAGCACTTATAAACAATCGATTCGATAACGCCCAATCAGCATACATTAAAGGAATTTTCGGTGATTCTAACGACATTACCACTTGTTGCGATTTGGCATTGTAAATATGAATGATTCCATTTTTCTCAGCTACTAAAACTTTCCCTACTTCTTCCGGATGCCATTTAACAGCCATTCCCGCTGAGGTTAAACAAAAGGTTGTCATTGTTTCGAAATTGTCGCGAGCATTCCAAATGATACATGTATGATCGTCACTGACTGAAGCTAAATATTCGCCTTCAGGCTCCCAAGATACGTCATTTACATAGCTGGTGTGTCCTTTCAACTGTTGAATTGTATCACTATTTTGTAAATCACTTCGATAAATCCGAAGAACAAAATCAGCTCCAGCCGCGCAGAATGTTACGACTTTGGGGAGGACAGCTAGTGAGGTTTCCGGAGCAAATGTGATTGCATGGCATCGAGATTCGTGATAGAGTTCCTTCAATTGATGCCATTCGAATTGATCAATTTCGGATTCTTCCTGTGGAGGAGTGAAAAATATGTTCCTATCGCAATATTTTAGAGAAAGGGCATGTTATTCTTACTGGAAATTTGATGATGCCTAGAATAATCTTTTTTGTGACTCCTATGCAAACCAGATTTGTCGTGAACTCGCTTCCTGATATTTCAAATGCATAAATTTGATCGGTGAAATTAATCATGTGTACAGGTGGGGTGGAGTTTCGCATGTTGTTTAAACTGTAAGTATTAAAAGGCCAATTAAACTAAATGTAGATTATGGAGCTTTATTCCAGCCCATTCCTGTGACACCAAATATCCGCGACCTTGCATAGGTAAAGCCCGAATATTTCCAGTGAAAACTTGTCTGATGCTCTTCTAAACACCGTTGGCAAATACGCTCACCGGCAGCAACTATTTTGTGCATATAAGCACGTAGGGATGAATCTACCAAAGTTCAGCAATCTTTCCTATCTAATTCAAAGAACAAGTCGGTTAACCTATTGTTTGGCTCATTTACTAGAGCTTCCACCTCAAATTCTCATTGGCTTGGGCGGTTTCGAGAGGCGTCTATATCTAAGCCATCTGTGTCGGATGTTATGCTCGACATTGAGCATGGAAGATCATTAAAAATTTCGCTCGTTAATTTCATTTTAGGTTCCATAAATAAATAAATAAGTATTCTTTAAACTGATTTTATTCTACATAACATAATTGACTGTTCGATCTTGACTTAAACAATCTACTTTAATTTTTTGGTCAGTTCTTGTGTTTTCTTGGAGATCCTATAAGCGATCACGAGACAACCTACCCAACTAACTACAATAGTAACAAAACTAACAAAAGAACTAAGACTATTATCTCCACGAGGAATTCTCACAGTTTCGATATCCTGTTTCAAGATTATATCTGATAAATATTCCCAGCCGCATTTATTTTCCATTTGCTCTGCTTCGTGAAAACATTCACTTTTGATTGGAGCTAACTCGCTTGGACAGTTTCTGTACACTTCAGCTTCAGGGATTTCAACTACGGCGAATTGCACCTCAGCTGGACTATGATAACGAAAATGAACTGGAATTGACATAACTTCTTGATCCTCATGAAAATGAATTAGAAATGTTATTGCGGACGCCTTTTCAGTTGGCTTTTCTACATCGACAAATAGCGGGTAGGTTATGTTGTAGCCTCTTCGAATAACTAGTTCATACAATTCATCGGGGTCTATATATGTTGCTGCGGGCAGTCGCTGCTTGATTAGGAAGTAACATCCTTCTTGGTGAGCTTGAAGTTGATAGTCGAGTGTCTTATGAAAACCTTCTTTTAATAAATTGACGCTCAGCTTAGGCAGCGATTTCGTTACAATGGAATCGGTTTCTATGCTGTTTTGACTTTCACTTTGTTGTGAGGTTTCTTTTTCCGCAAAACTTGCTTTTATCAAGGGAATAAATAAGAAACACAAAATTAAGTAAGGTGTCATTATAGATAACAGCCGATAGCACTTTGACACCTACATAAGTTTGTGAGAAAATGACAACTCAAGATAAAATTAAGAATGAACCTACGATACATGACTGCAATTTATACCTAATTTGTATATTACTATCTGAAGAATTCAATACTTACAAATATAAAAACACTGGCTAGCACTAAAGGCGGTGGGAATTAGCAAACTGACAGGTTTTCAAATGATTGAAGTTTGTACCGCTAATGGTTTGAGGTTACGGATTCCTAAACAATTCAAATAAAGACAATTAGAATATTGATAGAGCAACCATGGAACGGGAAATTAAGTGGAAAAGGATTTGTAAGCATCACTGCTTTAAAAAAATGAATTAGGAAAAGAGAATTTTTAAAATTTCAAAATATACTGAACGCAGTTTCCGAGCCGGTTGGCATTGCCAGGCTATCTGATTCAAGTCAGCTTCATTCAGTGAATGTGCTGAATAACAATTTTGACATTTGCTCGATGTCAAAGAAAATCTGAAAATTTGTATTCACAACAAATTAATGTCAACACAGTAATTTTGATAATTTTGTGATTTTGACCAAACTCTACATGGGTATAAATAATGTCTATTTAAACAATATTTGTCATATTTTCGGATAATAATATATGAGTGTGCAGATAATCGCTAAATAGTTATCAATGGCGAATAGCTATGAAGTGCCGAACTGGTAAGATATAGATTAGAAATAATTATCAATAATATAGTTATTTGTTACTCAATAGCTCTACCGGCTAAATAATCGAAATGAGGGACAACCAGACACTACATTAATTTCTTTAGACTCAGCAATGATATGATTAATTACCTGAATCGCGCAAATATCCATGTAAAGATCTTGGAAACATTTTCGTTAGCTATAGTTTAGATCTTATACCATTACTTATTGAGTTACATTCGCTTAAAAACTGGACATTTAATGTTAATATTACACTAGGAATTATTCTCGTTAGAGCCGGAAACCAGAATAACCATTTTCCCACAATCGGGTCAATCGTTGGTTAGCATAAGACTCTTCCATTGGGAAGAGTTACATGACACAAACAATGCTTCCCGAATTGATTTCTTATTCATGTGATTTTGGTTCAAAAATATATTTCAACTTAGTCATAATAACAGTCATGTTCCTTCAGTAGATTATCCCTCAATGATTTAACTGACTGTAAAAAAGTTGAACTTTAAAACTACTCAGACAATTTTTTTTTTTTGTTTTAGCATTTATAGGAAAGTCACAGAAAAAAGAAAGGGTCCGACAATAATTTTTACAATTAGAGAATACTACCGACAGTATTCCCTTAAAATTCACGATTGCTAGTTACTATGATCAAATTTGACTCCCCTGGTTTTCCAAAATTGTGCTGCCATTCGATCGATCTTGGTGCAAGACATCGTGTTTGGTCTTGGCGTTTGTACGAAAACCCTTAGTTTTCGAGATAATACAGGATAAAAATCAGCATTTTCCCATACAAATTGCCTGTGGGATCTCTAACTCGGCGTATCAGTACAAACACTCAAGAGCCAACAATTTATTCTTAACATAAACGCTAATACAAAAATATGTCAGCAGATCACATTTCAGTTGATCACGCACGTTCTGAGAACCTCGAATCGAATGACTGCAACAGGAATAATGAGAAAAATTTCAAAAATATCCACCATCTGTCTCCAGCGCCGTAGTGGTCAGTTGCATTACTTAATGTCAGCTGTGATCGCTACAATACTCCCGCCCTAGTGACTCACTTATTGAAATTTTAAGTTTGGAGCGAAATTAAGTAGTGGACGAAATGATGTTGTGTAGTTTCTGAAGTAAATTATCGGTCCATCCATTGAAGGTCACATGGTCCTTTCCCATAATCGATTCCCTAATTTAAATACTAATCTTAATCCCCTAATTTAAATAATAGTCTTAAATCCTTAACTTCTACTAACCTACAACTCACCGGGGTTCCCGCAAGGGGATTACGTTCGGTTGAGACGGACTTCCGATTAGCGCTCGCCTGACTCTGAGCACTTCTTCCCATAAGGGCTTGTACCAAAATACCGACTTTACACACGAACGTGGATAGCAGCTCCGAGGGGGGACCTAATCAAACTGGAGCAATTTAAACTAAAAAACCTAAAAATAGATTAAAAAAAAGGATGGAAAAAATTAATAAAAATAACAACGAAAACGCAACCAGCAGCTTCAGCCACGATGTTATCAGCACATCGGGAGCGGTACCAAAGACGACGAATACAATAACAGTAAAGACGGTTAAAAAACGGAGATTAACAGACAGCCTTGTCGAGACTGAAATTCCTGCGGTGTTCGGTGCAGCAAAAAAAAAAAAAAAAAAAATATGCGAACGTTAGAGCGTCCTAAAAAGGAAGATTAGAAAATTCTTCAGGACGCGCCAGATATTCGCGTGGGCGGATATAAAGAACATCGAGAATTCGATGGTTATGCTGCGATTGCTACCAAAGCGACCGGAGCAAGGGTCTTAAATTCCCAAATAATAATGAACCATCCTGAAGTCCACAAAGTGATCACGGCAGGAAAAGAAAGGAGTGACCGGACAAATAAAGTACCGTTGTGTGATTTCACTGCCACCGTCGAAAACGTGGCTGAACTGCTGTACTCGGAAACGGAAGCCGATAGCCTCCTCCAAGAAAAAAGGTCGCAAAGTACAATCGCCGTCTACCTACATCAAGAAGAAAGGCTAATGCGATAAGCGGGAGACGTTCTAAGAACATTAAAAACTGCATGCGACTCATCAAAAATCAGCAAAGATGTAAAGAATGGGCTCCTTGAACTAGAGGACTCCTAGACCGCGGCATTACTGGAGGAGCTGGTTAAAGGCCGAAGAGGAACAGAAACTCGAAGAAGAGTAGAAGGCTGAAGAAGATGAGGGATGAGCTAAAGAGCACGCGCACCATCAAAAATCAATAAAAGAATGACATCTAGCCCAATCGAAGGAGATCGGGGGTAGAAGAAGGCAGGAAGAGGCACTTAATGGGCGTGGAACGCTAGTTCAGGGGCTCCAGACAGTGCTGACAAAAGGAGCGGAGAAGGCTGCAAAGAAACTCCTTCAATAAGTGCCAGAAAATAAAGTTCAAACGGACACCCACCAAGAAAAAAGACCTGATGCGAAACAGGAAAGAAAAAATCCACGACGAAGACCCCGGTAGCAGGCGCTGCTCGTAAACCCTCAAGATGGCTGACCCTACGCAGAAGTGCTGGTATATCAAGGAAAATGTATGGTCCGAAGACACCAACACAGCTATTAAAGCAGTACAACAAACGCGATCGGGCCACATAATGGTCGAATTCAGAGCAGAGACCGACAATAAAGAAGCATTCTGCAACGCAGTAAAGAAAGTCCTCGGCAAAGGCCAAATTGTAGCCTCGCTCGAGCCGAAGGCAATTATCGAAATAAGAGACATTGACTGCGTGACGGACCTGGCACAGGTAGAAGAGACCATCAAAAGGGAGGTCCCTAGCTTGCGCAGGATCAAAGCCAGGCTGATACCAGAAAACCATAGAGGACAACGCATGGCCATCATAGAATTGACCGAAAAGGATGCCGAAAAATTTCTGAATCACAGCAAAGTAAGAATAGGGTGGGTTGTCTGCAAGATATGGCGAAGAGCAGTGCCTCTTCACTGTTTAAAATGCGTTGGCTATGGTCACACCACGCAAGTATGCAAAGGACTCGATAGTGGTTCCCTATGTTAAAAATGCGGTAAAATGGGACATAAAAGAGAAGAGTGTACGAAGGAGACACACTGTATCCTTTACAAGGATGCTCATCCGAGACCGGATCTTGGGCACGTCTTGGGATCAGGGAAATGTCCGATTTTCCAGGAAGCCCTAACCAAGACAATATTATAACTTCGATGACCCGTATTCTGCAGGTAAACATATACCTCTGTTCAACCGCCCAAAACCTGCCTGAGCTGTTGCGAGGGACATAAATGCCGACTTTTAGATGCGGAGTGGGCAATGCCACGATTAAAGTCCTGCATCATGGTATTCTGACGAAACTAGTACTGCCGCTATCCGGGTTCGGAACAGTGATTTCCAGTGGGAGTGCTGTGGACAGGGGGATGGTTTCGTGTCGGCTCGGTGCTCAGGGACCATCTTCTTTAGTATGAATTAACGCCGAACGAATCGATATCGTCTTTCCAAGTCAAGCTTAATGCTTTGGAGGGCGCTGACTCGAACGCAGATGTCCACGCGCTCGTTGGGGGAGACTCAACTCTAAAGCAATCGAATGGGGCATGCCTTTCACAGATCCGCGGAGAAAACGAATCCTAGAAATGGCGGCCAGGACGGCGCTCGTCGTACTAAACATCGAAAATACGTTGACTTTTTGCCGTATTGGCTGCGAAGAAATAATACAAAACGTGACAATCGCCTCGGAGTCCTTAGTATGGAGGATACACAATTGAAGAGTATTAGAGAACTACTCAGCGATGACCATCAGTACATTCTGCTGGTGATCTGTGATGTTGTCTCTCGACGTTCATGCTCTCGACCTTCTACAATGGAATGGTGGAACATCGAAAAGATGGACGCTGAAAGGTTCGACGAGGTGCTCACGACAAGCGCACCGCTATAGTGTGATTCGCAGAGAATAGAAGGATTGGCAGCTCAAGACAAGATGAACTCAATTATGAGCATCATCACAACTGGTTGCAGCGCTTCTATACCCCGCCGAAAACATCGATACGACAAGCCTCCATTGTACTGTTGGTCGACTGTAATTGTTGAAAAGTGAAGAGAGTGTCACAAGCTTCAGCGTGAAGCTCAACGGGCACAGAACCGTGTTGAGGTATGCAACCGGGTAGCACCATAGAAGCCGGCCAGGAAATGCCTTCGCAAATTGATTAACAACAGCAAGGCTCGCTGCTTGCAAAATTTAGTGGACAATGTGAACAAGGATCCGTAGGACCTTGGCTATAAGCTAGTTATGCGGAAGTTTGGTCCCCTACGAACGCCTTGCATAGATGAAGCGGAAAAGATGGACGAGATAGTACGGGCACTCTTCCACGCCCATGCCGTGCGTTTTGACGCTTTCCACGATGACCCAACAATCGAGTGCTTACTCTTCACACAGCAGAAGCTGGAAGAGGCAGCCCTTTCATTGAAAGTAAGGAAGGCTCCGGGCCCAGATGGTGTTCCAGCTGAGGTATTGCAACTTGTCTCTCACCCTTATCTTGACTTGCTGTTCAGCACATTCAACGCTTGCCTTTCGGATGGGGCTTTCCCGGTACCATGGAAGGGGGAGAGGCTCGTGCTGATTAGCAAAAGGAAGAGAAATTCCGCATCGCCCTCTGCATACCGCCCGTTGTGCGTGCTAGACATAACTGGGAAAGTGCTAGAGAAACTCATCAAGGGAAGACTCTCTGACGCAATTTTTGCTACTGGGGACCTATCTCCTCCGCAATACGACTTTAGAGCAGGAATCTCCACCATTGATGCGATTGGAGAAGTGTTGAGCAGGGTACAAATGGCAGAGGCATATAGCCACACCAAGCAACGGATCATTCTGTTGGTGACATTCGACGTTAGGAACGCCTTCAACTCCGCTAGATGGGTGGATATTCTGGATGCGTTGGAAACCCCTTTTCATGTTTCAGAATATCTCATGCGGCTTTTGACAGACTACGAAAGATAGAAGTTACATCGGGTGTTGCCCAGGGATCTATCCTTGGTCCAGACCTGTGGAACGTACCTTACGACGGGTTCTTGAGACTGGAAATGCCAGATGACTCGCGCTTAATCGAGTACGCGGATGATGTTGGGCTCTATTCGCTGGATGCATCGTTAAACAAGCGCAACTTAGGCTAGGTATGCTAATGCACCGAGTGAGAGACTAGATGACTACTCGCGTCTTCAGTCTAGCACTATAGAAAACCGAAGTGATCATTTAGACAAAGAAGAGAATCCCTAGAGTAAGGACGATCAGTATTGGAGACATACTAATCGAATCGAAGCCAGCGGTGAAGTACCTGGGGCTACTAATCGACTCGAAGATGAGTTTCTCTAAGCGAATTAGGGCAACGGCTGAGAAGGCTGCTCGAGCGTATCGGGTATAGGGGGACCCACCCTATCAAGAAAACGCCTCTTGATGAGTGCTGTAGGGTCAGTGCTACTGTACGGAAAAGATAAGGAGATGTACCGAAAACGCAGTAAGGAGGCGCATCGAAAATGCCTGACACAGGTACAGAGAAGAGAAGCACTGTGGATTGCATTTTGATATCCGATAGTCTCTGATTCGGCGGTGAGTTATTTCACGCGTGATACCTGTCGCCCCCCTTGCTAGAGAGGACCGCGCATTTACCTGCGTCAAAATAAGGACACGAGGGAGACAACTGCTCGTGAGGAGAGACAGCGCTCATTTAACGATTGGGAGCAACCTTGGGTGGAATGTTCGATGGAAAGGTGGACTGCGCGGCTCATCTCGGAGCTGAGACCGTGGCTAAATTTTAAGCATGGTGAGACGGACTTCAATCTGACCCAGCTTTTGAGCGGGCATGGTTGTTTTCAGCCTTATCAGGACAAGATTTGTAAGTCACGGTCCCCTGAATGTAGATTTTGCCTAGGAGAGGAACCACACATGTTTTGCGTGCAAAAAATGGGACAGGCTGCGACGGGACCTCTACAGAGAGACGGGGGAGCTCATCCTCGGATAGTATAGTCGCGGTGATGCCTGGGTCGGTTGACAAATGCAACCTTGAGACACATTATGTTCGGACAGTCCTAAAAGACCAAAGGGACTCACAGCAGCCGGAGATGTTGGGGCTGGGGGATCGCTTGTCTGGCAATTCCACTTCCTCCCTCCCCTCCCACTGGAGAGATTGTCCAACTTGAAGGGGCCTCACGGCTTGGCAAAAAGGAGACTAGGCTCGAACGTTGACAAGGGAAGTGTTTAGTGGGGAGCCCAATCGCTCGCGAGCATGGGAGCCCCACTCTCAGTGCATCAATGGGATTCATCTCCCAACTAAAAAAAAGTTATATAAACTCAAAGAATTGAATAACATATAGGATTTAAAGTAAATTTTATGTTTATTTTTGCACCCCTTTTTCATTTCTCTTACATTCTAACAATATAAAGAAAAAAGTTAAAAGTAATATGGCTGCAAGATATAATCTTTCACTTCTATTCATGGTTGCTAACTAGCTCTAACTTTGTTTTAATTTTATTTTTCCTCAATAAAAATTGACGGATAAGTATCTTGTACATCTGAACACTTCAATTACAGGGCTGGTAAGCCACCAACAGGTCTGCATCTGGATGTGTTAAAAGATGATAAGCTCATTCAAAAACTCATGATCGATGAAAAGAAGTGCTACCTGTTTGGACGTAATTCACAAATGAACGATTTCTGTATCGATCATGCTTCCTGCTCTCGTGTTCACGCTGCCTTGGTTTATCATAAATATTTGAACATCGCCTACCTGGTTGATTTAGGTTCAAGTAAGTAAATTAAATATACTTACGTGAATGTAAGACTTATCCTATACTTTTAGCACATGGGACGTTTATTGGAACCCTTCGACTGGAGGCGCACAAACCTACTCAATTGCAAATGAATAGTACATTTCATTTTGGTGCTTCAACGAGACGATATGTTCTTCGAGAACGCCCATCAGCTGGACTACGAACAAATATCATGGAGGATTTACCTATGACTGAATCTACCGAAGGTGCTCTGCTCGGATTGCCTGAAAGCCAAACAGAATTGGATGTAAGTTTGCAATATGTGATGTAAGTTGAAAAAGTGATAAAGTTATTGTGCATTGTTTTGATATTATATTGCTTCCGAAATGACAATGCTCCTTGGAAACTATATCCTAATTTGCATAAGTAGGTGCTTTTGAAGCATATGTAGTTTTTGGATTCACTCCTTGAATATACAATATTTTTACAGCCTTTAATAGGTAGCCAGATTTATTCATATAAGCTAAACATTTTTACAATTTACAAATTTTTAAGTAGGCGTTGTGGGTATTTCTTTTGCTTTAAACAGAAAAAAAAGATGATGTCAGAATGTAAAATAAAATCTGGACAATTATTTATATTTCAGAATCTTACCGAATATAATACAGCACACAATAGGCGAATATCAATGCTTGGTATAACAGACGACAATATGCGTAAGGTATTTTGCAATCTCATTCCTCGTTTCAATTAAATTTTCAAATTAACTCATTTCAGAAAAACGTAAATCGAAAACGACGCAGTGTCACTTTCAACGAGGAAGAAATCATAATCAACCCGGAAGATATAGATCCGAATGTGGGACGTTTCCGGAATCTAATACAAACGACAGTGATACCTACGAAAAAAATGAAAATAGAAACAAATATTGGGGTAACTAGTGCGCCTAGTATTATTCATACATCTGATATGAAACACATGCAACCGACACCGATGGTACCTCAACTCTACCAAGGTATACCGGCCGCTGAACATGGAGCAAATAAGTTAAATACATCAACTGATCTCGATGTTACCCCAATTAGTTTGGGTACAAAGTTGGGACTGTTGATACCGAATCCTGCACCAGAAGTTGCACCTGCGAATGATCAGTTGCCCATGCCAATGCCATTTGCAACTGCTTCGAAAGGTTGGTACTGACTAAATTACTTAATTCTGGTTCTTTAGACGAAGTTTCGACGCTTCATTTATCGTTAAATAATATCTTAAATCTTGTTTTTTTAGCAACACGCTTTGAAGATCATAGCATGATGGAAAGTAGTAGTGGAGAGCCGCAAAAGAAGAAGTACGCGAAAGAAGCTTGGCCAGGAAGGAAGCCAATGCTTGGAGGTATTTCTTTGCCATTATAATTTAATTTAAATTTACTTAATATTATTTCTCTTGCAGTTTAAATTTGTTTTAAAGAATAATGAAAATGATCCCATCAAGATGTCCATATAAAATCTTCTCATCGAAAGTGGTTTGAAGAGACGATATCAAACTAGATAATTTTTATCATGAACTTTCGTTGGTAGTTTACGTTATGCTCATTTGAAAGTAATGCAAATATCGGAGAATAATGACAACAATAAAGATAGATTTTTAAATAAACGAAATGTTTGTTTTTAAGACATTGGGAAACGAGTTGTAGTGTTTGGACTGTAGAACTCACACTGAATTTTTTTAATGATAAAATTCTAGAGATATAATGAAATTGTGGGAGAGCAGTACAAGTGATTCAATAGCAGAAGATGCAGATCTTTCGATAGAAATTCAAAGTAAAAGGTGGACAGTTTACCCCTTAGAACATCTATCTGCTTTTTTGTGCTAACTTTTCCTTCTCTTTTTAACTCTTCAATCATTACTATCAAAATTCAACCTTCTTTTTCCTCTGCCATGTGCTCCTCTGGCGAGGCCAAAAATCTAGTTGATGCTGGGCCTGATGGGCTCCCTAACAATAGCTAGGGAGCCCATCCGAGTGGTCATAGGAAATAAACACCATATGGAGGAAAAAAACCTAAGCTTGGACGAACTTCCGGAAACTAAAAAGTGATGAAAATGAAGCAAAATTCTCGAAATGCCAAAATAAATGGAGTGAAAGTGTAGCCAAAGCCAAAAGTGAACTCTGTGACAAAAAAATAAAAGACAAACCAAAGCGGAGATATCAAACTATTTTGGAAATTTGTCAATGCAATAAAAAACAATAACCCGAGATCACAATGGGACCCCGAAAATAATATCAATTTTCTCAAAACAATAAAGAAACGAACATCAACCTTCAAACCCTCTTTGGACCCCTACTCTCTCCAACAACATAGAACAAGTCGAACCCTTCAAAATCCATGAACTATTAAACTCTATAAAAGATAGCTTTAAAAATAACTATATACAAATCGCTCTAAGAGATATCAAAATAGTATCCATCTCCAAGAAAAACAAACCACTCCATCAAATAGAAAGCTACAGACCAATATCACTAATAAGCATCCCTCTAAAAACAATAAACTGCCTAATTAAAAACAGAATTTCTCATGATATCGAACATTAAAACCTTCTGAGTGACTTCTGTTTTACTTAAAGAAAAGGAAAGTCAGCCAATTCATGCTATAGAATTCTACAGTAAAAAAATATAGTAACAGTCAGCTAGAATGAGTCAAAAATTTTTACCTTTCTAGGCAGAAAGTTTAACAACAAAAATCACTACAACGAATTCTACAATAAACCCCTAAGCGAAGCGATAAAAACAATCAATATTGCCTTTAAAATTAGCTCCCCCAAGCAGGGTCTTATCCCAAAAAAAAGCTTTAAACACTTTCAAATCTTTAATAAGATCGGTAATAAAAACAAAGCTAACTAACATTATTCACGCTCCCGAATAATTTCTAAACAAAATAGACAGTCTTAAGGCTAAAGCCATAAAACAATGCCTCGGGGTCCCTATGACAGCACCAAATATACTATCACTTGTCCTAACCAAAGAATTACCAGCCAGACTAAAAGCTGAACAATTTTATTCCGAAGAAATTGTAAAAAAACATACCGCCAAAATTTCAGAGAAATGATAATGCAAAACCATAAAAACTCCAATTACACCACAATATAATGTTCGTAATTGATTTCATTTACGCAAAATAATTCTGAAAAATAAAAGAAAAAGTATAACCCTTTTAAATTTGCGTGTTTAAATTTATTTTTTTTAAAGGAGGCTAAAACATCATGAGTCCATACGAATAATCGAATCAAGTAGCAAAGTCAGCTGAAAAAAATCTTCGGGTTAACTAAGGATAAACGGCAACTACACGAGAAATTAGGCATCTACCGGATCGAATGACCCGACTGTCACGAAGTTTACATTGGACAAACAAGAAGATTAATCAACACCAGGGTGCGAGAACATTTAAGCGAAGCAAGTGCAGCGAGGAAAAAAGGAAGGAAGAATAACTTTAGATCAGCAGTAGCGGAGCATATTGTAACTCAGGGACACGAAATCACTGTGGAAGACGAAACACCAATACGAGAAGCAAGAGATGCGCGAGAACTGGATGCAATAGAAAGTCTCGCCAATTCATGGGAAAAAGCCGTGCTAATGAACAACGACGCAGGTAATTGTAAATCCTGGCTCTTCAAGCTAATTAGTTAAGTAATTTTCAAATGTAACAAAAGGAATTTGAATTAAGTAAACTTTAATTACCCTCTTTAGGAAACTTCCCTCAATGTAATTAATTATTATTATTATATATTATTAATTAGGTTAAGTGAAACAATCACTGAAGAAGATCGAACGTTAACGATCAAAAATCGATTACGGAAAAATAAATAAAATTAAACACGCAAAAGTAAAAGGAAGGTTTTATTCCTTTTTTAATTTTACCAGAATATACAGAAAGTATGTCAACACTTATTATGGATCCGCTCTACTTAATCCGCAAAACATCAAATTTCAATCAGACATTACCATGAACAACATCCTCAACAATTTCAAAACAATAAATTATGAAAACTTCAGCAAGTCGATTGAAGTAGTCTTACGGAACCTTATGTCAATATGTTTGGTTCTGGGATAGAACCCTGCATTTGAGGCGATCGCAATTCTCTTTTGATTGTCACACAGGATTTGAACTGGCCGCTTCTTTTGACCAAGTTGAGTGACAAGTCCGTTCCACCACAGTGCCACATGTAAAGTACATATCTGAGAGCGCCATATATTCAGCTTCACATGACGAAAGCTCTTTTGGAACTCCAAGATATCGCTCCTCCTTGAGCAATGAAGACGAATCCAGAGGTTGACCTACGATCATCACTGTTGGCTGCCCAATCAGCATTGGTGTAACTAATTATGTTGTTGTTGCCATTTTTACTGAATTTTAGTTTCATTGAAGATGTACCACGCAGATAGTGAACTGAATGCTTCACAGCATTCCAATGTCGTGGTCCAGGACTAGAACTGAATCGACTAAGTAGGTTTACCGCATAGCATATGTTAGGTCGTGTACATTGTGCCAAATACATTAGACAACCAATTGCCTCTTGGTACGGAACATTCTTCATGAATTCAATATCTTTTATTTCAGATGCACCATCTTTAGTTGATATTTTTTCACTAGAATTCATCGGTGTGATGGCCTTTTCCATCCCAAACTTTCATAGAAGTTTCTCAATATACTGCTCTTGATCAATTGCAATTGAACAATCAGATATTGTTATACGCATTCCAAGGATTTGTTTCGCTATTCCAAGCTCTTTCATTTTGAATTGTTGATGGAGTTGCGCTTTAATATGCTCAAGTCAGTCGGTTTTATTTGAGAAGAGCAAAAAATCATCAACGTATACCACACGGATCATGCTTAGATCTTTCTGATCCAAATAGTTTTAGTGTTTTGTCCAGCTCTTGATTCCAGACCCTACTGGGCTGCTTAGTGCATATAAGGCCTTTTTTAAACAACTATACCATCGATGGATTTTCTCGACTTTGGTTGTACGCAGGCTGTTCCATATACCTAATATTTTCCGAAAGGTTTCCTTTACGAAAAGCGGAAATTACATCCATCTGTTCCACCTTGAGGTTTAATTGAGCTGCAATTGTGAAAAGATATCGCAGAGAACTGTATCGGACAACAGGTGAGTATGTGTCCTTATAGTCCACCACTGCAAGTATTCTTTTATGACGAACCTGGCCTTGTAGCGACCAATTTGTCCGGTGAGATTGCGTTTTGTACGGAAGAACCATTTAGATTCTGTCGCCTTTCGATTGTTTGTTAAGGCTTGAAGTGTCCATGTATCATTTGCGAGTAGTGACAGCATCTCTTCTTCCATAGCCAGCTTCCATTAGTTCGCATCAGGTCTGGATAATGCTTCTTCTGGCGTCGACGGGTCATTTTGGAAGAAGTTCTGGTACGATGCAAGTGCTGAGAAACCTTTAAACGGTTTCATTTCATCTTCAGGAAGGGAAAAAGAAGAAGAATCATCTTTTTCTAGTAAAAAATCAGTATACTTGCCTGGAGTTTTGCGCTCCCTTTCGCTGCGCTTCAACACCTGCTGTTGCAGTGAGTTAGAATTGGATTGCTGAGGGAGCGCCAAAGAATCTGAATCAATTGAAGCGATTGCATCTTGAAAACTGTCTTCGTGTAATTGCATCTTCTTGTTCGTTGCTCATAACAACATCTTTGACCAGATCGTTGTGATTGTTTTCAGCTTCACTTTGGTTACTGATCTCGGATGGTTGCATTTTGTCTTGGTAGATAAGTTCAACTTTGTTACTTGTTGTTGACCTCTTAAATATTTCTAATGCAGAAACATGAGTCTTCATTACAAAAGTATACATCTCGACTTTTAAAAATACAATTTTTAACTGGATTGTAAAGGCGGTAGCCTTTGGTATTTTCATCATATCCGACCATAATACATTCGTTGGATCCCATTTTTTTTTCGGGTGGCTTTCGGGATGTGTGCCATAGCTGTTGTTTCAAACACTCTGATATGAGCAAGGTTAGGTACTTTTTGACTCTACGCTGGTGTTGTACCAGTTGCTTTCGATTGTGACCGATTTACAAGATATAAAGAGTATACAACTGCTTCTGCCCAAAGAGTTCTCGACGTTTTCGAGTCGGCAAGCATACATTTCGCCTTTTCCACGATTGAGCGATTGTTGCGTTCGGCCAAACCGTTCTGAGTGATCCTATTTTTACGAAGTGTGGCTTGAAATTTGCCGTTAATGAACTCCTTGCCTTGCCGTAGGATTTTGAGCTTGTGACGACTTTGCTTTTCGGCGAACGTCATGAAGTCTTCAAAACATGACAGTACTTTCCAATTCATTTTTGCTTTTAGCAGGTATACAAAAATTTTCCTCGATTGGTCATCAATAAATGTTATAAAATAACGACTTCTACCAAGTGAACTGTGTTCTATGGGTCCACATATGTCAGTGTGAACTAATTCAAGCAGCTCATTCGCTCTGCTGCCGCACTTACTAAATGGCAACCTTTGTTGTTTGCCAATGGCGCACACCTTGCAGTCTTTGTCAATTTTGTTGGTGAAATATATTCCAGTTGCCAGTCTACTGCATAGTTTGTCTAAACTTTCGTTGTTCAGGTGGCCCATTCGAAGGTCTTTAGTGTATTTTGAACTACACGTAAATGCTACATTCTTTGACTTTTTCGTGTCCAATACAAGTCATTAACATTAACGTTTGTGCCTGTTGCAATTACTTGTTTTTTTTTTTGAGTTTATAACTTTCACACTTTTGTTGTTGAACTGTACGATGTGATCCTGTTTTATGATTTGACCAACAGATAAAAGATTGACGGGTAAATCAGGAATTAACTTCACATCTTGACTTTAAGTGCAGATGTATTGCATGCTGGTCTTATTGTTGCCGTTCCACGGCCTTTTACCAGCATCTTGCTTTTGTTTGCAGGAATCACTGTGCCAAAATTTTCAGATAAACAATCCAGCATGTTTTCGTTAAAACTCATAAGCAATGTGGCCCCTGAGTCAAAGTACCATGCGTCTTTATTTCTCGGATTATCTATTGTAGAAAAAACCCAACTGAGCGCATCAAAATTTTTGCTTTTATTTGTGTTACTGTAACTTCCTGAGCGGCAGTTTTTTCGCAATATGGCAAACATTGTTACATATTCTGCACGTGGGCCCTTTCCGTGATTTTTTGAATAAAATTTGGCGTGTATCTGTGTGGAAAGCTGAACTTTCACTGCCGGAACGTACGCCTTGCAACAATTTTGTTTTTATGACATCACCATTAATTCTTGTGCCTGAATTCACCAAAGCCATTATCATAGGGCGGTAATCATCTGGAAGTCCAGCAAGCAGTAAGAAGCCAACCCATTCCACATTTATAGGAAATCCAATTCCGTTTACAGATTGAGCTGTGGTAATGATTTCCTTTATATCTACTCGTATGTCCATGGAATCGCAATTTGCAAGTGACGCCACGATTGCGAGGAACCTCCGCTCACACAGCCTTCGGATTGTGGGTTTTCTTAGTTGTTGTAGGGGCTCTCGCTAGGAATGGAGAATTTAAAGTTCTTAAATTTCTGTCATTACCCTTCGATTTGAACTGTTTTTTGAGCTTATTTTTTAATGGCTCAAAAGTACACATTTAATACAAAATTTATTTCCAATTGTGAGCTTTTTCAATCCACTATTAAAATTTGGTAAATATGTAACTATTACATTCGTTTCGAATCAAGGGACTTTTAGCGTCTTTTAGGCAAAAGAAATTTTTTTAATTTAATAAACAATTAATTGGTTTTATCTACTATTCGTAAAAATTTAATAAAAATCTTTTGATGGTAAAAGTATAACTAACTTATAATTTGTGTGTACTTTGTCTTCACAGACAAACGAGGCGCCGTGGCTTAGTTGGTTAAAGCGCCTGTCTAGTAAACAGGAGATCGTGGGTTCGAATCCCGCCGGGGCCTTCGGCCGTACTTGAATTTGCGACCGGAAGCATTTTATTTTCTGCATGAATAGCAGTTTGCAACGCAATTTTTAGTTCCCCCCTTCAGGACAATGGTTCCTTGAATCAATCCCTACCGGGTTGTATTTCTATTTCTCATAAAATATTCTTCAGTCCAAATGAAACAACTAATTCGTGTTTAAAAAAGAATATGATTATTTTCACGAAATACAAAGTAAATAGATGGTAATATTACTCCTGCAAAAAGTTACAATTTCTTTTTGTATTTGAAAAAGGATCTCTTTAATGCGCTCTTGATTCTTCGTTCTTCCTTAATAACACTCGGGTGATTCCGGTCTCTAGTATGTAATCTTTTGTTTTCGTGCCAATTCGATTTGAGTTTGTGCCACCTTCTGCATACCTTCCTGCACTGAATGCAAATTTGCCTTCCATGAATGCAATAAATCACGTAACTGCTGCCATTGTGGAATACCGAAAGTTCGATGCATTGTGCTGGAAATGTGTACTTTACGATTAGCTTGATCCAAACGGGCTCGTACTAACTTTGTCTTCAAAACCTCAATAATAAATGGCTCAACTTCATTCTCGCCAATTTGCAATTCGTTTTGCAATTGGGCGAAAGTCATTTCAGGATTACTTTCCGCCAATTGCATGAACGTTAAAAGACGCATTTTCTTCATATTTTGTTCATGATTGAGACCAATTTGTGAGTTGACAAACTCTTTGTGTTCTTTGTAGAATTTCATATAGGCTGGAAGTTTCTCAGATACAAAAACAGAAAGTAAGTCGTGAATCAGTTCGCCTTCCAAGAAACGGACGGGTTTCAAAGCAAGCAAAGGATCAAGCAGGAAAGTATTTGGGTCGGCTAAGGCTGTAACGATACATTTCATTGCATCTTCACGCGCTACAGATGCATTATTGTCGGTATATGTGCCTAGAAGTTCAATCATTACTTTTGAAGACAGTTCACTATTGGTGTCCTTTAGGACGTCGTGCAGAACGCGATACAGTTTTTGCATTTGCTCACTTGATGGTGGACATTGTGCAAATTGGGATTTTAATTGTTCAACACCGTAGAAGACATCAGCAACTTGATCGCATTGTTTGGCAACTTGAACTAGGTGATAATAGACATGATAGCGCAATGGCGATGCAGGTTCGAGGTTGTTGAAAAGGCGCCAAAGTCTACAGTGATGGAGAACGTAATGATAGAAGAGCTTAAATAATTATTTGTAGAAGCAAGAAACTTACGACTGCAGACAAACTTTAGCCAATGGTATTTCCGGAGCTTTTGTGAGTTTTTCGCAGAAAGCCAGAATAATATTTTCACCTCGGTCCAATGGAATCTGAAACAAAACAGAATTTTTTAATTGGTGATTGGAGCAAAACCTGAACTGAAATATATATTAACATTAAAACACTTCATGTGTTGGAAATTATGGGAAATGATAAATCGTGAGATTAAAATATTGAATGAATTAAAAGAAGAAATTTTCAAAGAACTGAAACGATAAACAAATTTTACCAAACGTTTTATCTAAAGTGTGTGTGATCGCACCGAACCTACACTTTTCTGAACAAACAAAATCATTAGAAAAATAGGAACAACACAGAAAAACTTTAGAATATCGTTTATTATACATTCAAAATGTTTGGCGAAAGAAAATTTTTGCCTTTGGTGCAGACACCGATCTCTTTTCATTTTTTCCATGCAAAAGTACGAGTGAAATTGGGAAGTATTATTGCAAATTCGAATTTTCAAGAGGGAAAAGGCTAGATTAAAAAAAAAACTAGATGAAAAAAAAGAAGAACATATTAAAATAAATATAATGAGAGACCATTTTCCCAGTCAAATGCCACAGTTTTTTTGTTGATTCGAAGAATATTTTCTGCGATTCTTGATTTTTCAATAGGTGGCGACACTGAAAAATGAGCATTTGAAATGATTCATTTCGAGAGGCTCCTCCGCCATTAGTTTATGTACAAAGTTTCATGACATTTTGTCCATTCATTTACAAGCTGCAGTCGTTAGAGTGACGCTGCTGTCGCCTTCGTAAAAATGAAAAAACAGGAATATCACATCTTGATCAAACATTGTTTTTTGATGGGAACAACTTCGAACAGTAATAGCAATGGATGGAGAAATATTAATCCACATCTGCTCCTTTGCGGAAGTTTATCGGCGGTTTAGTGAATTTAAAATGGGGCGTCCAAGCACCGAAGACGCACCTCGCTCTGGAAGGCCAAAAGAGGCTACGAATGCGGAAATCGTAAGGCAAGTGCATCGAATCGTTTTGAGTGATCGTAAAGTGAAGTTGCGCGAGTTATCTGACGCTATGGGCATCTCAAAGGAACGGGCGGGATACATTATGCACGATATTTTGAAGATGAAATAGCTCGATGCGTGCCGCGTTCATGATTCAAAGGTTATAGTCAAGCAAAATTTTGTCGACGTTTCGTGACGATCAATGAAACGCGGGCCCATTATCATACGCTTGAGTCCAATAGGCAGTCTACAGAGTGGCTGAGAAGCCACGAAAGCCGACCAAAGCGACCAAAAGTCCAACGCTCGGCCTTCTTTTTTGGGATGCGCTTGGAATAATCTTCATCGAATCATCCTGCAAAAGGGAAGAACAGTCACAGGAGAGTATTATGCGACGTTATTGGACAAACTGATCGACGAATTAAAGAAAAAACGGCAGAATTTGGCAAAAAAAAGTTCTGTATCATCACAATACAACACCGTCGCACACGTCCTTGAAAGCGATGGCCAAATTGGAACAATTACCGACTCGAATTGGTTGCTCATCCACCGTCTTCTCCAGGCTTGCCCATAGCGACTATTATATGTATGTTCCAAGTGGCTCCAGGGAATGAGATTCGGATTGAATGAGGAAGCCATTGCGAATACCGAGGCGTATTTCGAAGGTTTGGACGTTTCGTATTGCAGAAAGGGCATTGAAATGCTGGAAAATCGCTATATCATGTGTATCCCCCTTGAAGGCAGCTATGTTGAGGAATAAATATAACCCTGCCCAAAAAACGCTTGTTTCCATTAAAAATCTTGAGACTTATCAGCCCATGTAATATTTGCCTAGTTTTCGACAGGGCTTGATGACTATGGATTTCGGAATGTTCTTCCGTCGTCCCTTGTCTCAACTGTTTCTTCGGTATCGGCAGTGTTTCTTCCTCAGTGTCTTTTTTCGTTCTAATTAGTATTTAACATGGCGACCAAGTGGTACTATAGATTAGGTTAGAGAGATTGCTATTTCTCGTTTTATTTCTGTGAAAAGCTAGATCAATCATAAAGTTGGCAACACTGTGTATATCGGAAAATGATTTCACTTTTAGAGGAAACTACTACAAGCAGAAGTCTGGATCACTCATCATTTCAAAGCGAGGTTTTCATGAACTGGATAGACGAAAAAATGGAACAAGAATGCATAATGCCAAAATTTTGGGTTCGATACGTAGATGACATTTTCGCCATAGTAAACTAAACAGATATGAATAGTTTGCTGCCGAAATTAAATAAAACCCACAGAAATATCTATCTTACAATTATGATCTAAAAATTGAGGAAGAAACCAATAACGAACTACATTTCCTCGACTTGAAAATTATGAGGGCTAGCGGTAAATTAGAACTGGACATATGCCGAAAAAAGACAGGCACTCAAAGGACCATACCAAGGACATCAAAACATGTATACTCACAAACAAGTTGGGTAGACAGAACTACGTTCATGTCAGAAGGGTTTTGTACTAAACTTACCACATGCAGACATATAGAATGATTTAATTTAAGAAAAACTTTAATGCCATCCAAAGCAAATATATTTTTGCTTTGAAAGAAAAACCAGTGTTACTCCGTTTGAATAGACCAACATTTTGTTGCAATATTGCTAAAATCTTAAATGTCTCTTTGTTATATTATAAATTTGGAGAACATGCCTAAATTTTGTGCATTTATCTTTTTCGTGTCCACCTTGACACAGTTAAAGTAATTTTAAGACCTGTTTTGAAAGGATATGACACTCCCCTTGAACACCTTTGATGAAAAATTGCGGTCAATAAACGAGACAGTTGGATGCGCTATTTGCAGGAAGTGAAGGCCCGAGAGGGGCTGTAGTGCTACGAAGAAGAAAGAACATGCGAAAACTTGACGTGCACGAATTATTGTGGATTATGAGGCAGCCACCCGAACCAAGACTTAACGATGACCTGGGCAATGAATACTCTGGCCTGCTGAATTTAGTGAAATAGCTGTGGGTTTTTTTCCTTTTTTTTCTTATGATTTTATTTTATTAAAAATAAATTATGAACAGTAATAATAGAAATAAGAATAATTAAAGTAAACAGGCAATAAAAAAACCCATTAGACCCTAAGTAATAAGAGGCTAAAGGTGTTATTTTGAATAGCCCGCTATTTCGGTAGATGTCACTTTTGAAGCTATCATTTCCGACATTTGACAAGTAGAAACTACGCCATTAATAAAAATGGAACGATACACGCTTCAAGGACGCATTGAAATTATTAAAATTCACTATAAAAATGGTGAAAATTTGGCAGAGATGGTTCGTAAAACTCGAATATTTTTGGGTCGTCGTGAAGCACCTTGTCGGACCGCAATACAGAAATTGGTGGAAAAATTCGAGCTGTTGGGACAACTAAGTGATGTGAAGAATAAAATCCGTGCACGTCACTCAAGAAAGTGTTGAAGAAAGCCCAGATTTGTCCATTCCTTGTCGTTCTTGGGAATGAGGCATTCCAAAAACGTCATTACACCGTATTTTGCATAAAGATTTGGGTCTTAAGGCTTATAAAGTTCAGTTAACACAAGAACTCAAGTTGGTCGATCATCAACAACATCGTGTCATTGCTGATTGGGTCCTTGAAATGCATGAAAATGATCCGAAATTCCATCGAAAAATCATCTTGAGTGATGAGGCCCATTTCCACCTCGGTGGTTTCGTCAACAAGCAAAATTGTCGCATCTGGGGCTCGGGAAACCCAAAAGTTATTGTCGAAAAGCCTCTCTTTCCTCAACGTGTGACTGTTTGGTGCGGTTTATGGTCCGGCGGAGTCATTGGACCTGTGGCGGTTATATTATATTCAAAATAACTCAAAAATATTCATTCCATTCATAAAATATACTGTACATAAAAATACTTTACTTTTGACACATTAAACAAATCATGTAAATCTAGATATCTATATTTTTTTTAGAATTGTATATATAGATTGTAAATTAATGAAGTAAATTCAACAAGTTAAGTTCATTCAACGAATTCAGTTCTTTCTCAAATATTGTATTGAGAAAGTCAATTAATGAATATAATTTAATTTGTTCATTTCGTTCTTAATTATTGCATTGTTTGAATTTATAATAAAATATTATTCAATACATAATAAAATATCTTTCTTATTGTAGAACCAACTATCAAGGACGAACAGACCTTACTTTTTCGAAAATGAGACTGGAGCAACAGTTACGGTGAATGGATTGCGCTATCGAGAGATGATTAATGATTTTCTATGGCCGGAATTGGATGGTATTGATCTGGACAACGTTTACAAGACGGCACTACGTGCCACACAAGCAACGAAACCATTGATCTTTTACGGGAAAAGTTTCGGGACCGTGTTATCTCTCGAAGAGGTGATCACAATTGGCCACAGCGATGTTGTGATTTAACACCTTGCGACTTCTTCCTTTGGGGCCACGTGAAAGAGGAGGTCTACGCTAACAGCCCAGCATCGATTCAAGACCTCAAAGATGAATTCGTGAGGCTATCGAGGACATAGGGCAGCCACTTTGCGTTTTGGTTATGGAAAATTTCATGAAAAGGATATGGTTCTGTAAGCGTGGTCGTGGTGGTATTTTGCCTGATGTTATTTTCCACTATTAACGGTATACCTTCCTCTTCATAATGAAATCAACATCCGATCATTTATATTAAAAAATGGCATTTTTCTTTTAATATCAAAATAACACCTATATCTATTGCGCTGGCATTGGCAATGCCAAGCCATTTGGCTTAGCGCTACGTTACGGCACGGCGCCCAGTGTATCAAGCATAGAAGCATGCGATCATGGTATCGCAGCAGAATGGTATCAATGCAGACAAAAGCGCAAAATATATTAAGCATATGTTAGTGGTATGAAATCAAAGTATCATAGCGCAATGGTATCAGTGCAGTGCGTTGAGACCACTGCTGGCGCTACTATCAGTGTATCAACGCATCAAAATTTGATGCGTTACAGACGTCAACAAGGAATATACAAAGAATTTAAAAATAATTTACGAATATGACAACCAGCACCACGCATATGTAAACAAGCGAATACACGAAAAAGATGAGAATTCACATCGAATGTTGGAATATGGTATGTTTTGAATGAGCAAGGATGGCTGTACCTCTACCAATATCATTGTGTAATTTAGAAATTGTGGCCTTACACTTAGCCGAGTTTCGTTTAAAAAAACAATGTCAGGCACAAATTCATCAAGAATATTTTGGAGAGCAATCCGCTTATCATAGGTTTGCAAGGAATTAATGTTCATTGCAATAATTTTTAAGTTATTTATTGCTCGCAATGCTAATAAAAAAGTTGGATAAAGCGTCAGGTTGTTCTTCCGGAGACAAAAGACAGTACGAAGCAGAAATTCTTTAGATTTTTTTATGCGAGTCACAGGAGATACGTCAAAGTGGAGAAGAGATTCATTATTTAATTTAGAAAGGCAGTTTTCAGATTCATCATTTGATTTTAACACATTTGAATAAAGCAAAATATTATTAGCTGGAGTGAAAGAGGAACTTGGAATGTTATTAGGTGGAATACTATACGACATTGGATTTGCTTTTGCAGCACGTTTTTCTGCCAACTTTGTTCTTAATTTTACTCTTTCTGGACAGCCAGAAAAGTTAGCTGGATGACCAGTTGAGGAGCATAGCACGCATTACACAGGAGGAGGGTCAGGGTTATTCAAAGCACACATGTTTTTTTTCCATATCCATAATTTGAGGATACGTGCCCAAAACGTTGACATCTGTAGCATTGTGTCAAATCACCCCTCTTTGGTTTTCCCAAGTTATTTTATGATGCAGTGAAAAATGGATTTTTAGAAGCTTCTTTAGATCATTGTCGTTATTTAACTTGAATTTGAATATATTTAACTTTACATCGTTACGGCGAGACCATTTGTTATCTCTAAATTATTTAGTTCTGGAATTTGTGACAAGACATCATCTTTCATTTCGGGAATAGGGAACAAAGCGCTCAACCCCTTGAGGATTTCTATGGAGTTACGACTGATAGAAGGCATAAACGAATGTCCGCCCAGTTTTTTTTCCTTCATTAAATTGAGAATGGAGTCAAATGTTTCGATTTTGTCAACAATAATTTTGTGAAGCGAGTCCGAAAATGACAATTCGGTACCTGCACGTAGGGATTTGTTTAAAAATAAGTTTTAGCTTTGAAGGGTTAATATGGTTTAGTAAAAATGGGTGGAAGCCATGAGGATTTGTTAGCGATATCAGGATTACCTTGAATAACGTTACCACTTGCTAAGAGTGAGAAGCTATTTTGCATGGAAAAATTGTTAGAGGTAAATTTACTGTTAAGATAAAATTCATCGTTATTTAATGGTTTAAAAACTAATTTACCCTTGCTTTTTTGAATATTCTAATGTCCTGTTCAATCGCTTTGTCAAAGTCTTGCTTTGAAGAATTTTCCATTTCTGGCATGATGACCTCATTTAGCGAGTTTCTGGGTTTCTGCAACTGACATTGTAACTACTACAAGCAGAAGTCTGGAGCACTCATCATTTCAAAGCGAGGTTTTCATGAACTGGATAGAAGAAAAAATGGAACAAGAATGCATAATGCCAAAATTTTGGGTTCGATACGTAGATGACATTTTCGCCATAGTAAACTAAACAGATATGAACAGTTTGCTGCCGAAATTAAATAAAACCCACAGAAATATCTATCTTACAATTATGATCTTACAATTGAGGTAGAAACATATAACGAACTACATTTCCTCGACTTGAAAATTATGAGGGCTAGCGGTAAATTAGAACTGGACATATGCCGAAAAAAGACAGGCACTCAAAGGACCATACCAAGGACATCAAAACATGTATACTCACAAACAAGTTGGGTAGTCAGAACTACGTTCATGTCAGAAGGGTTTTGTACTTAACTTACCACATGCAGACATATAGAATGATTTAATTCAAGAAAAACTTTAATGCCATCCAAAGCAAATATATTTTTGCTTTGAAAGAAAAACCAGTGTTACTCCATTTGAATCGACCAACATTTTGTTGCAATATTGCTAAAATCTTAAATGTCTCTTTGTTATATTATAAATTTGGATAACATGCCTAAATTTTGTGCATTTATCTTTTTCGTGTCCACCTTGACACAGGTAAAGTAATTTTAAGACCTGTTTTGAAAGGATATGACACTCCCCTTGAACACCTTTGATGAAAAATTGCGGTCAATGGACCGAGACAGTTGGATGCGCTATTTGCAGGAAGTGAAGGCCCGAGAGGGGCTGTAGTGCTACGGAGAAGAAAGAACATGCGAAAACTTGTTGTGGACGAATTATTGTGGATTATGAGGCAGCCACCCGAACCAAGACTTAGCGATGACCTGGGCAATGAATACTCTGGCCTGCTGAATTTAGTTAAATAGCTGTGGGTTTTTTTCCTTTCTTTTCTTATGATTTTATTTTATTAAAAATAAATTATGAACAGTAATAATAGAAATAAGAATAATTAAAGTAAACAGGCAATAAAAAAAACCCATTAGACCCTAAGTAATAAGAGGCTAAAGGTGTTATTTTGAATAGCCCGCTATTTCGGTAGATGTCACTTTTGAAGCTATCATTTCCGACATTTGACAAGTAGAAACTACGCCATTAATAAAAATGGAACGATACACGCTTCAAGGACGCATTGAAATTATTAAAATTCACTATAAAAATGGTGGTGGAAATGGTTCTGTAAGCGTGGTCGTGGTGGTATTTTGCCTGATGTTATTTTCCACTATTAACGGTATACCTTCCTCTTCATAATGAAATCAACATCCGATCATTTATATTAAAAAATGGCATTTTTCTTTTAATATCAAAATAACACCTATATCTATTGCGCTGGCATTGGCAATGCCAAGCCATTTGGCTTAGCGCTACGTTACGGCACGGCGCCCAGTGTATTAAGCAAAGAAGCATGCGATCATGGTATCGCAGCAGAATGGTATCAATGCAGACAAAAGCGCAAAATATATCAAGCATATGTTAGTGGTATGAAATCAAAGTATCATAGCGCAATGGTATCAGCGCAGTGCGTTGAGACCACTGCTGGCGCTAGTATCAGTGTATCAGCGCATCAAAATTTGATGCGTTACAGACGTCAACAAGGAATATACAAAGAATTTAAAAATAATTTACGAATATGACAACCAGCACCACGCATATGTAAACAAGTTAATACACGAAAAAGATGAGAATTCACATCGAATGTTGGAATATGGTATGTTTTGAATGAGCGAGGATGGCTGTACCTCTACCAATATCATTGCGAAACATTGTGTAATTTGGAAATTGTGGCCTTACACTTAGCCGAGTTTCGTTTAAAAAAACAATGTCAGGCACAAACTCATCAAGAATATTTTGGAGAGCAATCCGCTTATCATAGGTTTGCAAGGAATTAATGTTCATTGCAATAATTTTTAAGTTATTTATTGCTCGCAATGCTAATAAAAAAGTTGGATAAAGCGTCAGGTTGTTCTTCCGGAGACAAAAGACAGTATGAAGCAGAAATTCTTTAGATTTTTTAATGCGAGTCACAGGAGATACGTCAAAGTGGAGAAGAGATTCATTATTTAATTTAGAAAGGCAGTTTTCAGATTCATCATTTGATTTTAAGACATTCGAAATAACAAATTGTTATTAGCTGTAGTGAAAGAGGAACTTGGAATGTTATTAGGTGGAATACTATACGACATTTGATTTGCTTTTGCAGCACGTTTGTTTGCCAACTTTGTTCTTAATCTTACTGTTTCTGGACAGCCAAAAAAGTTAGCTGGATGATCTGTTGAGGAGCACAACACGCCATACACAGGAGGAGTATCATGGTTATTCAAAGTCTCAGCAATGATACCCTTACGCGGGCACACATCATTTTTTTGAGGATACGTGCCCAAAACGTTGACATCTGTAGCATTGTGTCAAATCACCCCTGTTTGGTTTTCCCAAGTTATTTTATGATGCAGTCAAAAATGGATTTTTAGAAGCTTCTTTAGATCATTGTCGTTATTTGAATATATTTAACTTTACATCGTTGCGGCGAGACCATGCTGTTGATAAATTGGTTATCTCAAAATTATTTACATAGTTCTGGAATTTGTGACGGCATCATCTTTTATTTCGGGAATAGGGAACAAAGCGCTCAACCCCTTGAGGATTTCTATAGGGTTACGTCAGATAGAAGGCATAAAAGAATGTCCGCCCAGTTCTTTTCCTTCATTAAATTGAGAATGAAGTCAAATGTTTCGATTTTGTCAACAATAATTTTGTGGAGCGAGTCCGAAAATGACAATTCGGTACCTGCACGTAGGGATTTGTTTAAAAATAAGTTTTAGCGTTAAAGGGTTAATATGGTTTAGTAAAAATAGGTGGAAGCCATGAGGATTTGTTAGCGATATCAGGATTATCCTGAATAACGTTACCACTTGCTAAGGGTGAGAAGCTATTTTGTATGGAAAAATTATTAGAGGTAAATTTACTATCAAGATCAAATTTATCGTTATTTAGTGGTTTAAAAACAAATTTACCCGTTGCTTTTTTAAATATTCTAGTGCCCTGTTCAATCGCTTGATCGAAGTCTTGCTTTGAAGAACTTTCCATTTCTGACATTTGCCTCATTTGCCGAGTTTCTAGGTATACAATGATCTGCAACTGACATTGTAACTAAGTTCTTATCTGTTGTTATTTTTTTAAGTTCCTTCTCGATGAATTTCCTGAAACATCTATTTGTGAGAATCTTCATTTTGCTGTTTCCAGCTTAGGCCGGAATTTTGACAGATTCCAAACTTTCTACAATGTTCTCGAATTCCTGTTTGAACATTTTTGACACGTGGATATTTTCTTCCACACAAGAAAAAAGAAATCGTTGTACTCGATCGCAATATTCTCAAATTTCTATTTGAAAATAATCTTTGTCCTCGATCGCAATGTTCTCGAATTTCTGTTTGAAAATTTTTGACATGTCAATATTTTCTTCCAGAAAGGAAGATGAAATCATTATCCTCAATCACAATGAACGATTTGCTAGCCATGCAATATTTGCACAATTGTTTTTTTTCCAATTCTCTAATAAAATATTTTAACAGTTTAATTATATTTGACATAAACAAAAACACGTCTATTCGTTGTGACTACTGTCACCGATCCTGTGTCAGTAATATGTTTTTTTAGAACTGATCTGGGGTTTTTATATTTTCATATCTCGGTCAACTTAAATACCATAATATGGATATCATTAATGAAGTTCTTATTATAATTTTTGTTTTTTCAACATATTTCAAAATATTTTTTTGCTATAAATTAGAAATACGTAACAGTAATGAAGCAATTATGTATAGAAAATGAATGGAGTACTAAACGCAAGTGTACAGTCTAGTTTATATCTTATTTGATTTTTTCTTTAAATACAAGAAGTATGATACTACCAAAAAGGTTTTCATATTCATTTAATAGTTTAGCATGATCATTGGTTAGTTTATTTTTTTCAATTAACTATGTCCACAAATACTCGTAGTTTAAATTGAACGGTTTCAGTTAGTATTCAAGAGCTCCCTATTTATTTTAAAGGCTAGACCTTCTAACCTAATTTGATTCTTCTTTTATAATTTATCCTATTTTTGGAATAATCATGGCCCCCTTATACAGTATAAGGAGCCATGGAATAATCGGAAGTTTCTAATCCTTAATTCAAATGTGTTTTATTGATTCAATCGTGATAAATTTTATAAAAACATAAAATAAGTTTTAAAACATTAAAGTACTCAACAACTTAATGGCCCACATGGAACTGTAAATTTAAACAAATTTTAACTAAAAAAATTAAACAAACAATATCAAAAGTTATCAAAGGAAAATTACTAAATATTATCAATTAATTGGAAAAAAGGAGAAAAAACCAACCAACTCCATTGAAAATTATTTATAACTAAAAAAACACAACGAAAGAGTGTACTCTGAGCTTACAACTTAAATGTAATGTAACAACTACAAACAGTTAAAAATTATGTTTTCTGACATCGCTTTAGCATCCGTGCATTCACAATAATCGATTTCATGTGATGTACAATAGATTAATAACGTAGCTTTTGCTCACCATATTACCACTATCCTCGTGGCTTCGCGCGATTGTCGTCATCTTAGGTGGTGATTTTCACGCGCCAGCACCGTGGTTCGATCCTCAGTCTTGGCGTGTTTCGCCAGTTCTGTAGAATTGTTATTTAGTCGAACGTGCCTTCTTCTATCGGGCAGGATATTAGTCGACTAGATGACTAATAAACTCCAATCAGGGGGGCTAGAGTAACTAGTTCGCACTACCGTACCAAAGGTAGATTTGTTCAGTAATCCACTCGAGGTCCGCAATTTGAAAGTGCGCGTATACTTTTTGAATTTTAAAATTGTGCAGAAGCGATTTTATTCTTACAATAGGGATTATTGCAATTTATGTTTTTTATCTTGTCCTCCCTCCTATTTATATGCAAAATTTGCTCATTCTTATTAAAAAGATTGGAACAAGCAATTAAAAAGTGAAACGATACTTTTTTGCAGACGATAATAATCTGGGAATTTCTGCATATGCGGTATAACATCAGAAGAGTGAGGGTTAAATTATTGTTAAAAGTTAAAAAGTGCTAGAAGTATGGTGCCGGGAGGGCGAACATTTGATGATATTGTAGAATTATTTGCTTGAGTTCGACAACTGAGCACAGCTCACAGAAAAGCAAGACTTGAGTTTTTCCGAGCACACTTAAATTGGAGAACGGACCAGGGGAAGACAGTTCTCTTTTTTGACGAATCAAGAATTGCTTTACGAGGTTCTGATGGACGTAAGCCTTTGTATACACGCCATGGTGAACGATTTGCCGAATATGCTGGAGTTAGAACAGTCGCCTAGGATGGGGGTTCAATAATGGTGTGGGGTGCCTTTGCTTGTGACGCCCGTACAGAGTTGGTCATCTTTGATAGCGCCAGCTTTAATGCTTACAGGTATGTATAAGAAGTCCTAAAACCACATGTGGTTCCTTTTGCGCCATTTATTAGTGGATATTTTGGTTTAATGCAGTACAATGCTCGGGCTCACGATACATTGACGAGGTCAATATTCAGCTTTTACCAAGGCCAGCTCGCAGTCTGACCTAAACCCAATCGAGCATGTCTGGGACAAACTTGAAATACGGATTCGAAGTCGTCTACCAGCTGCTACAACCATCAGAGAGCTAAAAGCCACAGCTGTAGAAAAGTGGGAGAATATTCCCCAAAGGGAAATTCAACAAATAACAGACGTTATTAGGGCCAGGGGAAGCCTTTACCCATTACTAATGTGGCAAACGAAAGCTGACCTTTTTTTAAACGTTGAAAACCGCGAATTTACATTTGTAAATCTCCTTACTCCTGTTTCTTTTGTTTTAGTAAAGGTTTTCCCAATTTCAGATTGTAGCATAAATATTGAAATTTACATGATACCAGGTGGTTAATTGTGCCTCTGAGTGCATATATAAATTTTATACCTTAAAAATCACTTTCATTCTGAAGATGCGTACGAGAATAGTCGAAACATTAACGTAATTTTAATAATAAATGTTTTTAACACAACGTTGCTTTTAACTAGCCTCATCATCATCGATGGCACATGCTTTTTTTTTTTTTGTCTGTTTCACTGTTAAGTGACTGACGCTCTTGTCGCCATCACCTAAGCTAATGAGGAATGAGAGTTGGAAAACGAGAGCCTCTCTCAAGAACCTATGTCAAAAAGCATCATGGCTCTTGACCGTTCCAAAGAGGAGCGGCTTATTCGGAAAGCGGTGAGTATCGCAAAATAAATGAAAGCCGTTTGCGACGCATAAAGAAATATCTATAAGAACGTCAGAAACGGAGTTCTTGAACTAGAGGAGCTCATGGATCGCATCACACACTACAGTCGGAGATGACTTAAGGCAGAAAATATCAAAACGCCATGCCCTCTAAAGGAGCGTAAGTAGCTCCAGCCCTTGGCAGTACCAAAAGGATGGCAGGCAGACCAATTGAGGGTGACCGCGAGAAAAGGAGGAAGAACGAAGCTGCCAATTCTGACAAGGAGTTTAAGATAATGCTAAGTAAGGCAACCAAAAAAGTGGCCAAAATGCTTCTCCTTGAAAAATGTGACAAAAAACTTTGCGAAGAACCAAAGAACAAAGATTCTTCCAATACAACGCGTAAAACACAAATAACGGGCGACCCTCTATGAGAAGCTCTGCTTATCAAGCCACCTGAAGGCAGATCCTACGCAGATGTGTTCCATGAAATAAAAGGAGCGGTCAAGCCAGATGACACTAAAACTGCCATAAGAGCTGTACGGCCAACCCGGTCCGGAGGCTTACTGGTAGAATTCGGATCAGAGGCCACCAACAAAGACACATTCCGTGATTTGGTCAAAAAGGCTTTTTGAGTCAGAGTAACCATTGCCTCGTTCGAGCTGATGTCAACCCTCGAAATCAGGGACCTCGACTGTGTCACGGGCAAATTCGAGGTAGAGGAGGCTATTGCTGACTTGATCGAGAAAGATGCCGAACTGCTTAAGCAGTTCGAAAGATCCGACCATTTAAGGCTAGCATGGTCGGTGATGATGGTGAAAGGCAGGCCTGAATCTTTTCAGACTTTACACCACAGCTAAGCATTTCAATTCATTAATGCTATAGTTGCATTGTGCAGCGTTGAGCTCATCGACATATATGCGATTGGATGCTCTCCACCCTCATCATCTCTGAATAAAATACTTCCAATACCTACGGTACTTTCAGCACATAGTATATAGTAATGCTTCGTAAAATTCGGGCTGGCTTACACTGGAGCGGGACGTAACAACTGCTTCACTTTATTGAAGGCCTTGTTGGCAGTAGCAGACCACTTGAAGGCGCGTTTACCCTGTAGCAAATCCGTAAGTGGGTAGTAGCTGAAGCAAAGTTTGGAATAATAGATCTGTACTATTCTACCATGCTCACGACCCTTTACACGTCTTTAGCCATGGGGGGTTCGGTCTATACCTCAAACGTTTTCCGGGTCAGCGCGCAGAATACCATCACTCACCACAAAGTCAAGGTATTTGATCTCCTTCTTCACGAACTTGCTCTTTTCAACATTGGTGGTCCCTGAGCACTTTTGTAACCTTACTCAGGAGCTTCAATTGTTCATTAAATGTTGAACTCGTAACACGCAGGTCATCCAGGTAAACGAATACCTTGTCCTGCAGCTCGCGCGACATGACTTTTATGCATCAACCTACATATCGCTTGGAGAGCGCTATGTAAATGCATGACCTTGAAATGATATAAGGGCCTGCCAGGCACAGTAAAGGCCGTTTTTTTCCTTATTGCGGCACCCAACAGAATGTCTCAAAAGATATCCTTCAGGTCTAAGCTAGTTATTAACTTGGTGCTCTGTAATCGTGCAGACCTTCAATTAGCGGCAACGGATAGGCGTCTTTAACAGTCACCTCTTCGGGGCGTGTAGCATGAAGACAAAATCGTACCTTGCCGGGTATTTTGACAGGGGTCACAGGAGAGCTCCTCGAATTTTGACTTTCCTCTATTACCGCAAAAGACAGCCTACAGTCGAGTTTGCCATGCAAAAGTTTCCGTATAACGGGCGTGATAGCATAATGCCGCTGCGTAATGGGTCGAGCAGAATCAGTGTCAACGTGATGACCCAAATATTTCTCATTATACAATGGAAACTATTGTTTGATTAAGTCCAGTCGTTGCTGATCCTCTGGAGCTAATAGGTGAAATTCAAGGCCCGGAGGATTTGTGGCTGCTTCAATAGCTTCAACCTGGATTGGTGCGATTTTGAAGAGGTCTCGGAATTCAATTCCAAGATACGCTTCGTGCGTCAAGGAAGGGTCCACCAGGAACCTCATCAATTTAGTAGCGTTGTTAAAACGCACCAATGTAGTGACGTATCCCAGAACTGGATCCTTGTGTCTTGATGTAGTGTGGACATGGGCATGCATAGAATGCATATGTAAACCCAAATCCGATAGTAGGTCCAACACTCCGGCTCCGAGGATACTGACACTGGCTCCACTGTCAAGGAAACCCGTCAATTTGCAACCCTTGATGAAAATTTCTGCGTAGGGCCTATTTTCACCAGGAGTTGCAACAATTGAATCCACGCAGGCGCACTTCAAGCAACGCCTGGTGAAGAAATACCTCCAGTATATCTGGAAGCGATCCCGGAAGGGACATGGCTTAAAACAGACCGGTAGTTTTCGATCTTTACCCACCATTTCATTACTTTCGGTGAAAGCAGGTAAACTACTTGGGGTAATTACATCGCCGAAAAAGGTTGCTTAAGCAGTTCGCGAGGGATATGAAAGCCGACCTTCTGCTGCTCTTTCAGCAACATCACGACAAGAAGTCGCATGCGTACTATCCTGAAGAATCTGGTATCTGCTGCATTTGCGTGCGAACCAGCAACAGGTGTAGCGCCATGAACGAGAATATGGTTTTGCGTGGGTGAGTTGTTCAGGAGTAATATTTTTTTAGTGTTTATCTAGATATGGCGGCTAGAGCCCTCCTTGTTGTTCTAAACACTGGAAACATCATCTACTTACCACCTCTGATGTTTTGTGGGAACTTAACTCTATGTGACATACGCTTCGGGGTCCCTGGTGACAAGAGTACACAGTAGGCGGGTACTAGACAACTACTCGGCCAACGACCACCTGTATCTAGCGGCTGAGATCCGTGGCGGTGCCCCTCGCGGTACATACGCCCAGACTCCAGCCTTCGGATTGAAAACTGGGAAGATGGACGTGGGTTGTTAGCTGATGTGCTCGCGATGGGCACACGTGTTACGCAGGGGCTTGACGCCCTACGGATGCCCTGCTTAGATGGACGAAATTGTACAAGCTCTTTTCCATACACATCCCGTCATTCTCAATGTAGTCCACGAGGATGGAACTTGAAGGGGCAGTTCTATCCACGAAAACAAGGAAGGCACTCGGACCAGATGGCATTTCTGCTGAAGTATAGTCTACCAGCTTTGCCCTGACTTGCTGCTCAGTACACTCAACGTTTGCCTGTACGAAGAGTTTTTCCGGAACGATAGAAGGTAGCGAGGCTCGTACTGAACAGGAAGGGGAAGGGAAATCGCGATTCGGCCTCTGCATACCGCCCGTTATGCATGCTACATGCGGCCGGGAAAGTGCTCGAGAAACTCATCAAAGGAAGACTCATTAACGTTATACGTGTTGCTTTACGAAGACTCACAGACCCTATACGGCCATCATCATCATTGATGCGATTGCAGAGGTGGTGAGCGCGGTGCAAAGAGCGGAGGCTCACAGCCGGACCAACAAATGGGTTGTACTGCTTGTGACGCTTCATGTTAGAAACGTCTTCAATTCCGCTTGGTGGATATTCTGGAAGTAATGGAAATCTCTTTTCAAGTTCTAGAGTATCTGATGCGGGTCCTGAGAGAATACCTGACGGATCGGAGCCTGCTCTATGACACAAAGGACGGTAGGCGAAGGATGGAAGTTAAATCAGGTTGCTCATGACTTTATCAAGTATATACGTACGTACATACGTACGCAAATTACGTACGATGGGTTACTGAGACTTGAGCTACCGGATGGGTCGCAATTGATCGGCTATGCGGATGATGTGGCGGTTTTAATCGCGGCGCGCACAGTTGAACAAGCACCACTTAGACTTGGTACGCTAATACACCGAGTTAGGGACTGTATGCTCGCGGATTCAACCTAGCACTGGAGAAAACTGAAGTAAAGAAGAAAATCCCTAGAGTAAGATCAATCAGCATTGGGGAAGTGCAAGTTGGGGGTGCTCGACTCGAGAGAGTGCCGTAAAATTTACTTCTACAAAAACTAAGGTGATAGGAAGACAGCTGCGCTTGAAAAGAGACAACGATTACTCGGCGATTGGCAACAACCCCGAGTGAATGACACAAAGCGGAGATGGACCGCGCGCTCATTCCTGACCTGAGGCCGTGGCTCAATGGTAGTCATGGTGAAACTGACTCCTATTTGACCCAGCTCTAGGGATTGCGGTTTTTGGTAAAAAAAACCGGTTCTCCGGTTCTTCGGCTTTCCGGTTTTTTCGTCTTCGGTTTAACCGTGCCGTTTTCTACAGCCAAAAGAACCGGCTCTTGAGAACAACCGGTTTTCGATTTTTTTAGTAAATTTTTTAAATAAAAAAAAATCGAGTTTAAATTAAATTTATTTGCTTATGTCCATTGATTAACTTTAGACGTAAATATGTAGTTTTTCAATTTTTACTTGCTACTTTACTACTAACTTTACTTTTCGAACCAAAAAACTGGTTTTCGGTTAAACTGGTGCGGGTTTTCCCATCCCTACCCAGCTCTTGAGCGGGCATTGATGTTTTCAGTGTTACCTGCACAGGGTTGGCAAGCCATGGTTTTCTGATCGTGTCTTCTCGCTGGAGATAAGCTCGTTATATGCGTAACTCGCATGATGTGTTCAAGTAGCAAACGAGGGTGTCTAGTACAGTTGACGTTTCCTTAACAGTGAATTTGTTTGATGAAGATGTGACATTTATTACTTTTCTAGTTAAATCAAAGATAAAGCAGGAGCTTAATATTGTTCTTCTAGATCAAAGCGGGGGAAAATTCAGAATAATAAGTCTATATCCATAAGATGGCAAGTTGGCGAAATCCCTTGGATTAGATGCATGCCGCAAAGCAAATAGCATAAATTTTTTTGGATAGATTCTATCCGGAGGCTATGCGTTGAAGCATAAGTTCAAGAAATTTACCTTCGGTCTATAGGAAAGCGTCGATTTATCAGTAGTAATCATTGCAATGCACGTAGTTAGGAAAATCACAGAAGGATTCGTATGAAGGGAATGTATACGACGAAGAACTTCCTACATTACTACTCAAAGAAAGCTTGAAAAAGGGTTCAGCCTTACATCACGACGCACACAGACGGTCTGTGACACCCTCATGCCAACTACCCTTGAAGAGTTACAGCTCTGTTTGGGGTTAACATAGGTTTGATCTCCGAGGTTTCAAAAAGACAAAATTCTTTGCAACGAATTGTCATCTCTTGATTCTACATTCTATGCTGTCATTAATGCACGCCAAGGAAGCGAGAAAAACAGTCGATGGTATTTTACCAAATAGGAGAAATTTAGGAACGGCCTTTTGCATACCTGAGTCGAAACAATAGTGCAACGGGTACGACGCTACGCGCTGTCGGACAGAAAAGCTCCGACTATCGTATAGGAAATGCCGAAATTCGTCATTTGGAGGCAGGCGACTAACACTGGACCTGCACCAGCGATCGTTAAATTCTTACATTAAAAATCAAGACTTAGAAATATTCGATTCCTTTGTGCAAACCAGTTGGATCGATTCCTCATTCGAGCTCAAATTACCGCGGAGGAAATCAGGAAACATCCACCAATTTTTCGTCATTTTTCAAACATTCCAACAACATGATTCAACTTAATTCATGTCAGGCAACTCAAGGACAAACAAACTGACCCTTGGTACGGTTCTCACGTGTGCTAGCGATTTGAATTAGTGCACAAATTGAACTTCTACCGAAAATAGTTCAAGTGCAACAATGATATTTAGAGATCGATTACCATTGACTCAGAAAACCAGGTCGTCGACCAAATATCTTCTTCTTCTTCGTAGCACTACAGCCCCTCTCGGGGGGTTCGCTTCCTGCAATAAGCGCTTTCAACTGTCTCGGCCCATTGACCACGTCCTCCAATTTCGAAATCCAAGCAGCGATAAACTGTCTTCGTCGACCGAATCAGACCACCATTTCCTTGGTTGCCCCACTGGTCTCCGGCCTTCAGTTCTCCGAACGAATACCTTTTGGGTATCCGTTGTTTGTCCATACGATTCATGTGGCCAACCCATTGCAGCTTCCGCAGCCTTACAATATTTGAGACCTCCGGTTCGTCAAAAATTTCATACAGCTCATGGTTGTATCGAGTTCGCCATTGGTCTAGCCCGTCTAGCTTCGCTCCGATTATTCGCCTCACGACCCGTCGCTCAAAGGCGTTCAATATATTTGCGGATGCTTGGGTTAGGGTTCATAACACAGGTCTTATCACAGATTTGTATACTTGGAGCTTTGTTTTCCAGTGTATGCAGCTGGTCTTCAAGATCGTCAAAACTGAATAAAATATTTTATTTGCGAGCTGTGTTCTTCGGCGTATTTCGTCCCTTTCATTGCTGGTTCTCGTTATTTTGGCGCCTAGATACACAAATTCGTCTACATTATCGATACTGTATTCGCCAAGTGTGATATTTTGTGTGCTTGGAGTATTTTTCCTCGACTGCGTCATGAGCTTCGTTTTATTTTCATTAAATGTAGCCCTACTAGTTTTGCTTCGCTGTCGAGTTTCAGAAAGTCTTTGGCAGTTGTTAATGACCGTGACAAAATTTTGATGTCGTTCGCATAGGCTACTACTTGACTCGACCTGTTAAGCAATGTACCTCATGTATCGAAAGGTCAGACAGGCCAAATTGAATAGCAATAGGGCTAGCCCATCTCCCTGTTTTAGTCCGATATTTGTGTCAAAGGCATCGGTGAGTTGGTTATTGATGCGGCCTTGGGAGGTCGTCGATATCATTGTCATTTTGGTAAGACGGACTAATCTGGCTGGGATGCCACAGAAAAGCATTATTTGGTACAATACGCTACGATCAATACTGTCGTATGATGTTAAAGAAAATTTGGTGTACATCTATGTGGAACTCCCAGCATGTATACCGTAGACGCAAATATGCCGAGGCTACTGTCTGCGTCAGAGTTGACAAAGTTTCCGAACACGACTTCTAATACTGCACTATTTTTGCTTTCGCAATCCAATTTCCGCACTTTATGTTTATAGCACTACAGCCAATCTCGGGCCCTGGCTTTCCGTAGGTGTAGCCTCCAGCTGCTCGATCTATCGACGGTGTCTTCTAGTTTTGAATTCCGGGTAGCGATTTGCTATCGTCATCTACAGAATCAGAACAGCGCTCTTTGATTTTTCAACCTTGTCTACGTCCTCCCGTTTATCGACAAATACTTTCTTGGGTACTCGTCCTTAATCCTTTTGTTGCACATGAAAATCTCATTTCAGTTCTCGTATGCTTATCACAGTGAAGCTTCTGGCTCGTCGAACAATTCATACAACTAGTGGTTGTATCGCATTCGCCTTCTCGTTTGGCACCTAAAATCTGTCTGAGAACCCTTCTTTCGAAAATGTTTAAAACATAGCGCAGGTCTCATGACAGATTTATTTTTCTGTGTATGCAGTTGGAATTCGGGATACCCAAAGTTGATCAAACTGTTTGTTACGCGCGCTGAACTCCGTTTAATTGCCATCCTTCGCCAACTTGGAGCCGTTTCATTGCCATCCATCACCAACTTGGAGGCAAGATAAATAAATTCACTCACGTTTTCTAGGTTGAATTCGTTGTTACGTTTTGTCGATTGTGGATGTTTTTCCTGGTTTGTATCATAACCTTCGTTTTGGACTCGTTGATTGGCAGCTCCACCTGGTTCACTTCTTGGTCCTGTTTGTGCAGGAGTTCTTTGACGGATGAGAAAGACCTGTTACGGACGGAGTAGAGAGGCATCCCCATTACCTCACCCCGAACACTACCATATCAGTCGCGTGATTCGGATTTGATTAACACTCCTAATTGTACCCGTAGCAGTAAATTAAGTACGAGTACTTGTAGTATTGATTTTTAAAAAGTGAAAAAAAAATAAATAAACATAGCCGATACTGGAAGATAGGCAGGTTGCTGTGAAAGTATGTGCCACTTCAGGTCCGGCGTTAAGCGGACAAGAACTTAATTCGGAAGGAATGTCTAGAACCACTGGCCAACAGCATTCACATCCTGAACGAGAAGGTTCAACAACGTTTAGACACCGAAAGTGCCCTAACGACACGAGTTGTGGAAATGTACCGACCGACTTCAATGTTGTGTATCATGACGAAGGATTGCCTGCAGCCAAAGGTTAAGGAGGCAAGTCCACATCCGAACTTTTGTCGCACAATATCGAACAACTCCGTCAAAGCAGAACACGAAAAGCGAAAAAGCTTCTACGTGCCTACTACAAAAACGGGCTAGGACACCTTTTTCAACAAGCGTCTAGCATAATTGTAAACATTATTTGGAATTATGGGAAGTCGACGCGAGATTTACCACGCTTGGCCAAAAATAACAAGCTCCCATGACCGCGCGCGAGATTATTCACTGTTCACGGAATTCCTAGGAAATGTGTGAAGTAATAGAAAAAAAGAAACCCCAAAAATGAAACGAATGAGACCAGAAGAGAGAAAGTCAACTTACTGACTCATAATCGCGCCATCTCTGTCCGTTCATCTCCTAGTCTCTAATTCGCGGTTTTTCTACATACTAAACTCACCCAAGCTGGTTCCCAACTCAATTCTTACACCCGGGAAAATCATTCCTACTACGATCCGCCTTGTCTTAGAATGCGTAACTCCCTCGTTTTGATGTTGCCGTAACCTACACCTTTTATATTACGCTTCTACCTTTACGGAACATACACTTTGAGGTCTTTCGCATGCCATACGCCTGCAGCTTTCCCATCGATGTGTTTGAGGTTGTAGGAGCTTGCTAATACTTGCTTTTCCACCACAAATGGTCCTATATATTCTGGAGAAAGTTTTGCGGAGAAATGTTTTGCGGCGTCCGACTGCACGAAATTTCGCTTCCAAACCCTGTCACCCTCCTTAAAAGATGCTGGACGTCTTCGAAGATTGTACCGGACGGTGACTTTTCCAGCCACCTGCTTCATCCGCTGGGTGATTTCTTCCCGTATAGTCTGCAGGGCCCTAGCCTTCTCTTGTGTGCACGGAATTGCATTCTCCACTCGACCTACCTCGTATTGTCTCGGACCTGTGATCATTTCCCTTTCAAAATTGACAAAATATGGAGTGGCTTTCATAACATCATCAGTGTACGTCCGTAAGGCACACCCTATTTTGGCCAAGTTAATATCCTACTTCCGGTGGTTCTCTGTACTGTCCGCCCTCAGCATTTTCTTGACTTCTTGATTCACTCGCTCGGCGGGATTAGCTTGAGTGTATTAATTCGGAGCCATTCCAAATTTATGGCCGAAAAACGGTTGGAGTGGTCTCAGCGACAAAGAAAGTGTAGTAGTGAAGTTGTTTTGTTCGTGCTGCGAGGAAAAGAAACCGACAAGCCGTATTCTCGCTTGGCGGCTTATTGGGGCCTTGGTGGACAAGCGAATTGCGCCCCACGGCCGTCTCCGGACGAGCTGAACCGGGTCCGTCAATCCCGCCGGGGCACCTTAATTTCTTTTGGGTGCAATATTGGGTTACAATTGGGCTCGGTTTGTAGATATATGTGCCTTTTGCTAGACGCACTCTAGAGACAGATTGAAAAACAGTGAGATTCGTCTATCGCTCTGCTTCAGTCCGACCATTGTGTTAAAGGAAGTATTGCTAGGATTTCAATTTGAAGCATTATATTGTACAGTGTCTTTCAATTGGTGGATACCAATGTTATACTCTCAGCACTTCTCAAGAACCTGCCTTACTGTAAATAATTTGTCAATGGCTAATCGTCCAGCTCCAAAACCACCTTAAAGTTTTCAGCGTAAGGTTTCAATAGTTTTTTGTGAGGATTTTGTATGAGGTGGAGATTAATTTTTGTGCAATAGTTCATTGCGTTCTTCGTGGATAGGGATGATAATTGATAGGCACCATTCCTGCGGCATTTGCACTTGACCCAGATGTGCTAGAATTGATGCACCCGTACAGCCATGGTTTATTAGCTCCGCTGAAGTCTCATCAGCTCTTCGGCACAAGAAAGCATCGGTGCATTGTTGGATTTCAGACTTTTGATGGCAGAGTTGTTTCATCCAGAGTCGGAAGGGCCAATGGGGACTAACATATGTCGATTGACTCCGATGTTTTTGCGTTAAGGATATCATCAGCAATGATGTTACTGCTTATATTTTTGTGGAGTGTGGTGTTGAACTGATATCTACGTCTTCAAGTTTTCACTAATTTTTAGGCATGTCCCGATCTGTTGCTCGATAAGTTTTCTTTAACAGACCTTAATTTACGAATTTTGCTCCAACCAGATCTCCACTCTCTCCACCAGTCGAGCGAACAGAAAAGTTTTTATTGTTGCTATTGATTTTTAACACGGAAAAGTTTAAGTTGGCACAGGCAATAGACTGCCTTAAACAATCAACAGAGAATAGTTTTCAGCAGAAAGAAATATTCACTGTTTATGCTGAACGACAAGACTATCAATGGGAATTGAGTGCTGCTTCTTTGAATGCCTGATAAAAAATCACACCCAAACCGTCTTTTCGCTATACCAAGCATTGGCTGTAGTGTTATTTAAAAATTAACTAATAAAACTTACCGACACCATTATGGACACAATACTGTTCAGGATAGCATCAATTTCATTTGGATCACCATCCTTAAAGCAAACATCACAAACACCAATAATTTTGTGTAGATCATCCTCGATGCCTTTAGTGGACTTCTCTTGCGAAATTTCAGCGCCCAAACTCTTGAAATACTTTCGTAGTTCTTGTGCCTGAAATGAGTGAAGAATGAAAGTCAAATTTGTATTCCGTCGGCAATTATTCATAACCTCAATACAAGTTAAATTCTTTGGAATTAATCAAGTAATCTTTTTCTATTGGATTTAAGCTAGATTTATAAGAAACCTATTTAGTACTTACTTGATCCTCAAGCGTTAAATCAATAAATACAGCCGGTCCTTGCATGATTTCGGCGTGAAATTCAGAGACGTGTTGGAAATTTGACAAGCACACGTCGTTCTGATGACAAGTTGAAAGAAAGTTGAAAGCCAATAAAGAACGACTGTAGGGACTTGGAGTGTCAATGGTAAGAGTTGAAAGTGTGGTGAATTAGGACTGTAAATAAACAATTGACTCGAATGAAAATATTAAGTGTTATGAATTAGAAGTTGCTCATATTACTAGGGTTTTTATTGGAATATTTATTAAACTGTTCATTGAACATCATCAAAGTGTTAAATCTATTAACTTTAAGGAAATCCAACAATATCAAATGCCAAAAACAGATGTGCTTACACAAATGTCAATAGAAACGTCACAAGTGCGAAATCCGGCCCTTTGAGGAACAAGATAAAACCGGAGTGGACATCCATGTGTACACGTTGTCGCAACTACCCCTGCGACCGCCTGCCTAACTACGTGTCTTTTTGCACCTACCCCTGCGACCGTGATTCTAAAGCTAGTTAAGGGGAACCCAATGGGTTGTCACAAGAAAGTAAACAAACGCTTATGCACTCGTAAATATGGTTTTATTGCAAATAACATTTCACAGAACAAGAAAATAGCATTGAATACAAATAAAGCATTATAGCCACTTAGCATAGAAAACACTGTCGTATCGATAACCCATCGTTTTCTAGCAATAACGCACATTACACTTTTAATTGGGATCCTCGCTCCGATTTACAATGTCACTCCTTAAAATGTTGTTATCCCTAAACCAGGTGTAATATAACTTCCACTACAGTCAATATGTACCTCCGGACACGTTCTCGAACCGTAAAAACGACTAAATTCCGAATCGTATCTCACGCGCCAGGTAAATTTCGCGTCCATGTTTAGTCGTCAAATTGACAATCTGGCTCTCGAGAGGAGAAATTGTGGAAATTATTGGAAATGAAATGACAATCATGCTCAGAAGGTGGTCGTATCATTTTCTATGGAGCTTATATGAGCATAGCCTCTCCATTTGTTCCGTTCCTCAAAGATCCGGCCTACCGAGCTACAAAGACCTACCTCAAAAACAACGATAAGTCATCAATACCAAGAATAGAGATAAAATCGTGGTAAATCAGCGTACAATAAGTATTTGACTGGTAAAATTAAAATTGTGCAAGTTCTTATCAGTTTATTTACGGCAGCGTGAAAATGTCGAAACGTACACAACCCACGTGGCAAAAGCCAGATTCGGTGGAAAGACCAAAACTGAAACTTTTCAATAGTTTAACGCGACAAAAAGAAGAGTTCGTGCCTATTGATGGTAATAATGTTCGATGGTATAGCTGTGGACCTACCGTGTATGATGCATCACATATGGGACATGCTAGGTAAAACTATTCATTCAAAATTTTCTCACGCAATTTAACTTTTTGGATCAATCAGATCTTATATATCCTTTGATATCCTTCGTCGTGTACTCGCTGACTACTTCGGTTACAATGTTCAATATGTGATGAATATTACTGATATAGATGATAAAATTATAAAACGGGCACGACAAAATTACCTCTACGAAAAGTATGCTGAGAATGTAAGGTCGCTGGAACAATTGTTGGCTGATCAAAAAGAGGTATATGCAGAGTTCAATGCGAAAATAGGTAAGAACACCGATCCTGACAAGAAGGTGATGTTAGATAAAATGCTGGAGAAAATGACGAAAGCTGTGGATGAGCTTACACAAGCGGTTAAGTCGAATAATTCGGATAGTGTGGAAAAGGCACAAAAGAATTATTTAAGTGAAGCTAAGGATGCGATTTCCGACTGGTTGGATAGGAAGGAGGGTGCGACAGTGAATGAGAATTCTATATTTGAATCATTGCCAAGATATTGGGAGGAAGAATTCCACAAGGATATGAAGGCGTTGAATGTAAGTAACTGCCATTATGGCTGCAAATTTAATTTTTCTTATTTCTAATTGTATATTAAAATTTTTAAAGCTTCAAATAACAAAAAATATCCACGAACTCAGAACAATCATTTTATTACAGATACTACCACCAGATGTACTTACACGAGTCAGTGAATATGTCCCACAAATTGTTACATTTATCGAAAAAATTATATCAAACGGACTCGCCTATGAGGCCAACGGATCAGTGTACTTTGATGTGAATAGATTCGATAGTGGCGAGAAACATCATTATGCAAAACTTGTCCCAGAAGCATATGGTGATATGAAATCTTTACACGAAGGTGAAGGTGATCTATCGGTTGCCGAGGATCGCTTATCTGAGAAAAAATCACCTAACGATTTCGCGTTGTGGAAAGCTAGCAAAGCTGGTGAGCCATGGTGGGATAGTTCTTGGGGTAAAGGTAGACCTGGCTGGCATATTGAATGCTCTGCAATGGCTACGGATATTTGCGGGCCATCATTAGACATACATACGGGAGGTGTTGATTTGAAATTTCCTCATCATGACAACGAGTTGGCGCAATCTGAGGCGCATTTTAATAGCCCCGATTGGGTGAAGTATTTCTTACATACTGGACATTTAACGATCGCTGGTTGCAAGATGTCGAAATCGTTGAAAAACTTTATTACAATACAACAAGCGTTGAAGAAACACACGGCGACACAGTTGAGATTAGCGTTCTTATTGCACTCATGGAAGGATACGTTGGATTATTCGGATAATACGATGGAGATGGCTGTCCAATATGAGAAATTTTTGAATGTAATTTGGCTTTTTAACCCTAACGAACCATTTAATAAATTGATTTGCTTTCTAGGAATTCTTTTTGAACGTAAAAGACTTAACCAGACATGTATTGAGTGATAACTTAAGCAAGCAATTCGATACGTGGGGAAAACCAGAACATGAACTACAATCGAAATTGAATCTAGCTAAGGATAATGTACATTCTGCTTTATGTGGTAAGTGTATATTTTTTATATTCTATATCCATGTTGTACCATGTAATTTTTCTCTCCCCCTCCTAGATAATATTGATACTCGATCTGCATTGGACTCACTGCGAGACTTAGTCTCAGCAGCCAACATTTACATTCGCGATAACAAGTCATCTTATAACAGCCTGCTATTACGTAAGATTGCATCCTATATCACGGATATGCTCCACATTTTCGGAGCTATCAGCGGCCCTCGTGGTGGAATTGGTTTTCCAGTTGGAGGATCAACTTCAGATGGTGCTAGTCTCGAAGAAACCGTCTTGCCTTACATTACAGCGCTCGCCGAATTCCGAAATCAAGTTCGCGAGCAGGCGAAAAATTTGAAAGCAACCGATATTCTGAAAATGTGTGATCAGCTACGTGATGATATTCTACCTAATTTGGGAGTTCGGTTGGAAGACAAAGATGGAGGAACTTTTGCTGTGAAAATGGTTGATCGTGAGACACTTATGAAGGAGAAAGAAGCTGCTAAATTGCTACAAGCAGAGAAAGCAGCGGAAAAGGAAAAGAAAAAGGCGGAAGCAGCGGCTGCGCAAGCTGCGAAAGATGCACAAAAGCGCATTGATCCAAAAGTGATGTTCTTGAATGAGACTGATAAATATTCGAAATTTGATGAAAATGTGAGTTGAAAAAAATATTTATTAACGAATGAAAGATTAATAATATATAATTTTGATTTATTAAAGGGTCTTCCAACTCATGATGTAGAGGGCAAAGAAATTAGCAAAGGACAAATGAAAAAGTTGCAAAAGTTACAACAAGCACAAGAAGTGAAATATAAACAATACTTGGCTACGCTCAATGGATCATAGCTTAGTTAGGTTTATGCATTGAAACTGAATTTTTATGCATCTTTTGTATTTATGAGTAAAAAATTGAAAAAATAAATTAATTAATGATACAAAGTGATTGCACTAATCAATGAAAGGTTCTAACATATCTCATCCCCAAGATTCATTCTGAATTCTTATGGGGCAAAAGTTTACAGGCTCAAGCATATGAACTTAGTTGTACTTGGAAATTAATTTTCGATGCTCTTACTGAAACTGTTTGGGAGTGCTCGATCGGCAGTTTTCAAACATTTTGATAAAAAGATAGTCCACAAAAAACTCGTCCTTGATTACTACAGAGCATGATGGGTGGGTATTCTTATTTCTCTAAAATATACTGCGTAAAATTGGTTGCGCAGGTCCCGTCATTCAATGAAGTCTCATTATTTCCAAATACATGATTCCATTGTTTTACACATGACTATTTCCACTGGGAAGAAAGAAGCTTCTCTCTAAATGGACGGAATGTTACCAGATTTATCTCGGGATAATCAAATCGTACTAGCACGCTGAGAGCCTTCTAGCTGAGGCCCTCAGTCCCAGTAAGCTGGCTCAAAGACGGACGTGTGCACCCCTCACTTTTGCCAATGAGTCCCCGGTAAGTCGCCAAGGGAGAACTCAGTTCGCCAGATTGCACCTTTTCTAAACCATTAAGTAACTCCGCACTTTTGAACAACGAAACTCACCGTTAAAGAAAGGTGAAACTTACAACACTTTCTTGCCCTCCTGAAAGAAATCTTTACATACTTGAAAAGGAAAGTCAGCGCCTCCTCGAGCAGACTACTTTCAAACCAGGAAAAAATTTTACTAACCGCATACACCGTTGCGTAATCAAATAAGAACTTTTTCGTGATTTTTATTTTCAATAATTACACTTAGTGCCGAAAAATCATCATCATCTATGGCGCGACAGCACAAGCTGAGCCTAGTGTTTTGTAAATGTGGAGCTTATTTTTCCTGTGTACAGCTCTGACCTTAGAATGGGAGGTGCTATATTTGCGGCGTCCAAGCTCGCCTCTTCTATTCAGGTTAGCTCCAAGGTACACAGTGTTATCCACACTTTCAAGGTTGAGCTCGTCTATGGTCAGATTTTGTCGAACTGGAGTTATCTTCCTCGTTTGAGTCGTGAATTTACTTTTAGTTTCATCAACTTGCAGGCGAATTCGGTTTGCTTCAAATTCAAGATTCAGAAATGCTCCTTTGGCATCTAAGATTGAACGTGCCATAATATTAACATCATCTGTATATGCTACCAATTGTGTGGACTTGAACATTAGTGTATCCGATATTTCAGCTGATGTCGTTCTGATGAATAGTTCCAGTGCAATATTGAAGAGCATTGGGGCATTGCCTTGTTATAAGCCTGTTTCCATTTTAATACTGCCCGTTAGTTCACCGTTTACCTTGACCTGCGATTATGTGTTTAGCATCGTGTATTTGACCATGCTGACTAGTTTTGTTGGGACGCCAAAGTCAAGCATTATTTTGTACAACGCATTTCTGTTATTTTTAGTCCTCTCTCATCAGCAGATAATGATACAAGACTAGTGAAATGTTATAAATGAAATTTTATAAATGAAATAAATTTCTCCTATGAATTGTTATGGCAGGATCGCCATAAAATGATTTATCATGGAAAAATCGATTAATATATTAGCTTCTAAATATCTTTACCCAAACCTACGTAAGTGGAGAATTGCTCCGCAGAGAACATTGCGAGGACATTGTGCACTATGCCACAATTTCTATATCCGCAAAAATTGCTTCGCGGAGGGAAGACTTGTAATGAGAACGCCTTGACGATTCAATCACAAATCTTAATTTTATTCAATCGCACTTCTGTATTTATACACTTTTCTTTCACTTAACCTATGTCTTACGCAGCTAATTTGTTTTCTGTTTTTTTTTTACAAGTGTAAGCAAAAATTCATTATTTGACACAATTCTACCTATGCTTTCCATTAAATCGATTTTATTGCCTCATGAACAAACACTCACGCGTCTCGATATTACCAATATGCCAACATATGCTTTTATTTTCTTCTTTGGATAGATATCCATAGTCCATACATTATGCATGCACTCATATGTCAATAACCCATGCAAGTCAGGGAATACCTCCACACGTGATGGGTTATGAATTTATTGCAACGTGATATGGACACACTCGATATTTAGAATGAGTTTAGAAGAAATAAAAGAAATTGCATTGTATGATTATGCAACTGGTATGTTTACATGTAGCCATGTAATAGAATTGATATTTCATGGTTGTCTTTTTTGTTTGCTTAAGTTGGACTTTTTTGGTAAACAAATGAATTTTGTAGGTAAGCAATTGAATTGAATGATGTACAATTGAACATGTGTATATATGTTTGCTTATGATATGTACGTATGAATGTTATTACGATTGTTGTTTTTGTTCATGATATGTGAATTGAATCTACTATTATAGTAAGTAAATGAATATGTACATATGTTCGCTTAAGATGTGTACGTATAAATATTATTATGATTGTTGTGTTTTGATATGTGTATTCGATCTATTACACTAGTTAAAATATATACAGTTTATTATCCTTTGCTATTACAACATAAGCTCCGTGAGCTTAGACTTGTCTCTACGACTCCTCGATGACAAGTGACAAGTCTTCTTCTGCCATGATTGGTGTTGCCATCCCAACATCTCTTCCCGTTAAGATGGATTATACTCGTCTGGTCCGATGTGCAAGTCGTATCATGTCATAGTCCTTATAGCGTTGTGGTAGTACTCCTGCATTGGTTCGTTGAGCTCGATGCGGTTGCGGATCTTCAGCACATTCGTCCCCCTGCACCGCTGCTTGGTTCACTGGTTGATTGTTGGTAGGCTCTTCAGGTTCTGAACTCGGTTCGAAACTAGTTACCACTTCTCTAAGGGTTTGTGGTACAGGGATACCAAGACTATCAAGTAGAATAGTTCTTCCGTTATCGAGGAAAGTAAACCACTTTTTGATTTAGTTTGCATGGACGTTAACTTCGCGATTACGCGACTGACCCTCTGTAAGCGCCTAGTAATTGATTGTACCGCACCATTTCACAATAGTTTGATAAAGACGTCTTCGCCAACATCGAATTCTCTTCATTTGACTCCGTGGTGCTGATTAAATTGCTGCTTCATAGTCCGGTTACGCTTGTAACAACGGTCATGCTCTTGTTTCAATAGATCCAATTTTATTAAATCCAATTTAGCCCGGAAGGGTGACTTCATTCCAAGGGCAACCGATGTTGTGTAACGATAGCATAGCAAGAACTTGCGCAAAATCTGATCGGCATTCCCTTCTTCCTCTAGCTTCTCAGCTTGACCGTTTGATTGCGGATGAAAAGGAGTCATTCTGGTGTGATCGATACCATTTTCTCTGCAGAAACTCTCAAACTCCTCTGAAACCAGCTGCGGACCGTTGTCAGAAACCAGTGTGTCGCAAAGTTCTTGCCGTGAAAAGGCTTCCTCCAATCATTCGATTGTCTTTGATGTCATTGTGGATTGCATTTTTTATACCTCTGGCCAGTTGCTGAACGCATCAATAATAATTAAATACCAAAGTCCATGTATGGGTCCCGCAAAATCGATATGGATACCAGACCATGGTCCGTCCGGTATGGGCCATGATTGCAGATAACACTTGGTGGGCGATTTGGAATTTACTGCGCAGCTTCCATACCTTTTGACCAGTCTGTAGATATCATCGTCAATAGATGGCTAGTAAACTTTACTTCGCGCCAACAGTTTCATTCGAGCGACGCCTGGATGGCCTTGATGCAGCTCCTTCAATATTGTTCCCCAATAACAAGCTGGCACAACGATGCGATGTCCATAAAATATGCACCCTTGAATGCTAGTGAGTGATTCTCGTCGGGCATAAAATTCCGCAACGTCCACGTTATCAATCTGCTTTGAAGTTCGTGGCCATTTTTGATGTAATCTGTAACTTCCCTCATTGTTTGGCATCTACTGGTTTCTTGTTTGAGAGCTTCAAATGTTATGGGCAGCATTCGTGCTGTGTTGGTCACAAAGCAAGTTATAGAGCAATTCCCCATCTTACTGAAAACAACATCTTCGTTAGACTTCTCTTGTTTTGCTATGAGCCGCGAGAAGAAGTCTATGTATGAAAAACTTTCAGTATTAATGTACATAATTTGGAAATTGTAAGCAAACATCATTATGCATATCTTTGTAGACGGCTGTGTAGACAGGTATACCTTTCGTCGCACCGAAAATCGCCAACAACGGCTGATGATCAGTCTGAAGCTCGAACTTGCGACCGTAGATAGAACGATGAAACTTGAATAATGCAAGTGTCAACGCCAAGGCTTTTTAATGAGCTTGTGGGTAGTTCTTCTTGGGGCTTGTGAGTACTCGCACCGCATACATTATCAGTCGTTAAGACCTATCCGGCGTCTCATGCATAAGATCCGCACTCATACCGTAACTGGATGCATCTGCAGCCACGATAATTTTCTTCTCTGGGTCATAGTGGGTTAATACAAGATCCGAAGAAAGTATATTCTTGAGCTTCTATAAGATCTCTTAATGTAATTGTTTCCACTCGAGTTTGACATCCTTATGTAGCAACTTGTCCAGCTGTCCACAAAGCTCCCTCGGCTGATGAACGAGCTTACCGTACCATGTAATGGCCTCAAGGAAAGCTTACAATTGTTGAACGTCTTTTGGTGCCAGCGTTTTCTTCTCTGGACTCGGTCTCAAATACTTTTCATCGATTACGTGCTCCAGGAATTCCAATTTCATTTGACCAAATGAGCACTTCTCGATCTTGAGGTGAAACCCGTAGCTTTGGATACGTCTCAATACTTCAAATAGATTTTCGCGATGGTCAGCCTCATTAGCCCCTCCCACGATGAAGTCGTCAAGGAAGGGGAATACACCTTTTGCTCCACTCATAATTGTATCGACTAGTTGCTGGAAAATACCTGAAGCGGTTTTAATGCCAAGCTGAAGGCAATTTACTCGGAAGAGGCCACAGTGTGTGTTGATCGGCATCATTTTTTCGCTTCATCGTCTAGTTCCACCGGCAAAAAAGCATCCGAAAGGTCAATCTTACTGAAGAACCGATATTGGGACAGTTTCGAGAAGATATCTTCGAGTGTTGGCAATGGGTGTTGGTTTGGTTCAAGCAAGTCATTCAAACCCGTCGAATAATCGGCGCAAATTCTTACCCCGACATCCTTCTTTTTACCGGCAACGAGTGGTGCTGCATACTCTAAGTAATCAACAGCTAATCGCCCCCAATAGTGGCAACCGCCTAAGTTCATCGACTATCGGTGCTGCAGCAGCAAATGGGACTGGCCGCTTATTTCAAAAAACTCTGATTTGGCACCTGTCTTTAGCGTGAGTGATGCCTTCATTTTATTGCATCGCCCCAATGCATTGTTGAAAAGAGACGAACATTCCTCTTTCACCTCCTCGTTAAGTGACGGTGCCTTCACTTGGCCAATTGAGCTGCAAAGTTTATCAATAAGCACGTTCCATAAATCAAGCGCTTTCTTCCAGTTACTACTCGCATAAGGCTAATGTTGGTGATTTTAATAGCTTCCAATTTGCCTCAGAGATAATCGTCGAATTGGAACCCGAACTAAGTTGTAATTTCAGGTTGATATTGTCGATCGCGGCCTAAACAAATTTGCACGTCGAAGTAGCCATCGTTTTAACTTTGAGGCTCTTGCGTTGGTGAAATCTCACCAGCGTTTGGGACGTCGTGCCGATGCTGACATATAGCATACTTTTTTGTGTTCGACTCTTCTGCAGTCTGGGCAATCTTTCTCTTAGAAAGGCTGGGTCTCTGTGGAAATGGATATCACCACACTTGCGGTACGTAAATCTTGCTTTTACTGCGTTGGTGTACTGCATTCTTCTTGCTTCTTCTTCTGGTCGTAGCTTGTTTGCGTTATCCTTCAGTTTTCTATGAACTGTCAATATTTCACTCTTAGATATACTTTCCGGGCATAAAACCATGGACTTTTCAGCTTTTAAGTCACTCAGCCGGTTTGCAAGTTTAAGCTTGGCACTTCCATTTGATTCTAGGCCGGCACATTCTCCCGCCAACTCCTGCTGCTCTAATTTCGTCAATAATTTCTTCAAAGCAAATGAGTCTAGTGTTTTATTTAATCCCTACACGAACATAAGAACTTAGAAGTCATCAGGACTGCACTTTGCGATGTTGAATTTTTCACACCTTACGTTGACTCGCGCAGCATATTCTGAAAAACTTTCATTTACATCTTTCTCAGTCTTCAGACATTTGTATCTAAGCAAAAGTTGTGACTGCTGACGACCGAAAATCTGCTTAAGCTCCTTGACAGCGACATCGAAGGTGATTGTTGCCTTCGTCTGAGGGAGAATAGTGTTTGCGAACTTTTGGTAATCTGATGTTGATAATTTCTCTGCAAGTAGGTCAACTCTTGGTAAGTTTGTCATTTCGGCAGCTGCCGTCACGAAAATGGACTCATAACGCGCATACCACAACTCAAACGTCAGATCGTCTTCCGCACTATACGAAAATTTCTCCATACAATCCGCCAGATTGTTGTGCAACGACGTTCCCGCTGGGGCTGCCAATGGCTAATGCCGAGTCAATTGTTGGATCAACAATGCGATTGTAGTATCCGTCTTGCTTTGCTGCTAAGCCATTCGTTGGGCGAATTTGCTTTGCTTAGCATCCGACTTGTTTTGCTGCACAGTCATTGCTGTAATTAACGCCCTAACTGCATCCGAATCCATATCGATTCCTTTTAGTAAGACGCACATGTAAAAGTTACAATTTACATTCTAGATTATAGTGTTTGCCTTTAATTTATACGTGAATTCGGATCTCGTCGCAACTGTTGTAGTCCTGTCTTTTCAGCAGATAATGATACAAGACTAGTTAAAATATATATAGAATAGTTTATTATCCTTTGCTATTACAACATAAGCTCCATGAGTTTAGACTTGACTCTGCCACTCCTCGATGGCAAGTGACCAGTAATCTTTTGCCATGACTCGTGTTGCCATCTCAACACTAGCGACACTGTCGTATGCTTCCTTGAAATCTACGAAGAGGCTGGTGCGCATCGATATTATAATCCCAGCACTTTTCTAGCATCTGCTTTACTGAGAATATTTCGCTTATTGTAGGCCACCCGCTTCTAAAGCCTTCCTGATGCCCTCCTATAATGCAATCATAGTACGGCTTTAATTTTCTTACCATGATTTTGGAGAGCACTTCATAGGACGTGCACGTAGAGTGATGCCTTTATAATTTTCGCACCTTAATTTGTCCCCCTTTTTATGTACAGGACAAATTATACTTTTTCGCTAGTCCGATGTTAACTGCTCCTCTGACCATGTTCCGTATAATAGGTTATTTAGATGGGGACCCAACTGGCAATCCAGGAAACGAACTGGACTGGAAATGATATTCAAGACATGAGATCGCACACAATATTCAAAAGTGGGAAGCCTATTGAGAAACGAGAATTCGGGGTAGCTTTTATTGTGGATAGGAAGTTCAATTCGCACGTTATTGCTTTCAAGGCAAGAAACGAACGAAAATCTTCAAAACCTGGCTGGAGAATGTTCACATCCCGACCGAAGAAAAGGACGAAGAAATGAGAAAAGCATTCTACAATCACATGGAAGGACTAGTCGATTCATTGCCTATAAACAACACAAAAATAATTCGCTAAGGTTGGCAATGAGATGTCTCATCAGGAAACGACTGGAGGATATAGCCTCCACGATGAAACAAATGACAACGGCCAGCACCTGATCGACTTTTCTTGTAGCAGGAACCTAGTCATACGTTCGGGTCGATTTACACATCGACGCATTCATAAAATAACCTGGGCATCACCGGATGGCAACACACATAACCAGATCGATCATGTTTTGATCCAACAATGATGGACCTCGAGCATACTTGACGTCCGTACACCCCGGAGGGTAATTGTAAATCAGATCATTACTTCATTATACCTGTATTAACCTATCGATGTCGTATGTCAAAGGCATATTTGGCAAAGACCAGCTCGCTACAAAAATTTGACATTGAAAGGCTCCAAACGAAGTCAGTGGCCAAAAATTTCACGGAGACCCTCGTGATGACATCGCCAATATCATCGCTGATGAAAACAAGATTAAGGAAAGATGGGCATCATATTTCAAGAACCTGCTTAATCCTCCACACAGCTCCAGAACATTGGAGTCTATAGATGTCTGCGAAGAGCTTCCATTGGCTCCACCAACTTGGGGGAGGTTTGTTCCATCATCAAAGTCCAAAAGAATAATAAAACACCGAGCATCGATGAGATTCTAGTGGAGTTCATCAAATAAGGTGGCAGTAATGTTCATAAAGCTATTCACAAAGTCATGCTGCACATTTGGCAACAAGAACATATACCGAAAGAGTGGAGCCAATCAATTATATTCCCTATCCACAAAAAAGGTGACAAGCTACAGTGCTAAAATTATAGAGGCATATCACTACTTTGTACGGCGTACAAAATATTTTCAAAAATCTTGGAAAATAAACTCGGATCATACGCCATACAGTATTATTGGGGAGTATCAAGGTGGTTTTAGAGCAGGTAGATCGATAATAGACCAATTGTTCACTGTCAAGCAGGTACTTGAAAAATGCTAGGAGTTCAACATAGATGTACACCAAATTTTCATTTGCTTTAAGCAAGCATACGACCGTATTGATCGTAACGTACTGAAATAAATAATGCTTTGCTTTGGCATCCCAGCCAAATTATTCCGTCTTATCAAAATGACAATAATGTCGACGACCTCCCAAGTCCGCATCAATAACGAACTCGCTGATGCCTTTGACACAAATATCGGACTAAAACAGGGAAATGGGCTGGCCCCATTGCTACTCAATTTGGCTTTGCAGTACGTCATGGGGAAGCTACCTGTCGATACCTATGGTATATTACTATACAAGTCGAGCAAAGTAGTAGCCTATGCAGACGACATCAACATTTTGTCACGGTCATTAACAACTGCTAAAGAACTCTTCCTGAAACTCGACAGTGAAGCAAAACTTGTAGGGCTAAAATTCAATGAAAATAAAACAAACCTCATGACGCAGTCGAGGAAAAATTTGTGTATTTAAGTGCCAAAATAACGAGAACCAGCGATGAAAGAGAGTTTTGACGATCTTGAAGACCAGCTGCATACACAGGAAAACAAAGCTCCAAGTATACAAATCTGTGATAAGACCTGTGTTATGCTATGGGTGTGAAACATGGACCCTAATTCAAGCATCCGCAAATATACTATATTGAACGCCTTTGAGCGACGAGTCCTGAGGCGAGTAATCAGAGCGAAGCAATATGGGGACCAATGGCGAATTCGATACAACCATGAGCTGTATGAAATTTTTGACGAACCGGAGGTCTCAACGATTGTAAGACTGCGAATCGTATGGATGAACAACGAATACCCAAAAAGGTATTCGTTAGGAGAACTGAAGGCCGAAAACCATTGGGGAAACCAAGACAATTCATCGCTGCTCAGATTTTCAAATTAGAAGACGTGGCAACTGGACCGAGACAGTTGGAGATAAACGAAGGCCCGACTGGGAAAGATGAGTGTTAGCGATAGTTATCAAATATTAAAACGTTAACTTTTTTGCCCGGTTGCCAGCAATTAAGTTTTATTGTTATTTTGGTGGCCCAACGCATTTCGATCAGCAAACCGTAAGTTACCGTACAATTTTACGTATTCATATGGTGGACTACGACAACAGTATTTTATAAGTCTTCCTTTGGAGTGTATTTCTTATCCTAGTGGGGCTGACAGATCAGACCTTCCTAAGAAATAGAGCCGCAGTAACACACCTGCGGATTACTCAATATTTGCGCTAACGATTTCTAGATTGGTACATATGGGCAGAAAACACTCTTGATGGGCATCGGCTTCAATCGCACTCTGTCCTAGAAATTCTGCATAGATGACGTGGCACCAAAACCAATATTAGGAGCTGATTTTCTAGGAAACTTTAGAATTTTTGGTGACATCCATAATTGACGGATCATAGATTCATCAACAAAGTCATCAGCAAACCGTAATTATCCTTTTATCGTCACTGTATTGGAAAAATCGCATCACCCCAAATTATTAAAACAATTCCCGTCATTTACCAATATCGATTGCAGCCTCCTGCCGAGAACTCATCAATCAAACACTATATCATCCCCATCTGCCCGCCAGTTTCAAGTAAAGAAGGAAGACTGTCAGTTGAAAAGCTTGCCGTAGTCAAAGCAGAATTTTTTTATCTGCTTGAAAAGAAATATTGTGTACATTCCGATAGCATGCCCAAGGGCATGCTCTCTTCATCTAGCGCCTGAAAAAGACAGTTCTTGTTGCCTTTGTGTCAGTTATAGGAGACTCAAAGCGATCACTCAATCCGATCGGTACCCTATGCCCCACATCGACGGTGCGTTTGCTGGACTATACCGGAAGAAAATTTTCAGTAAAATAGACTTGTCGTGCACGTTCCATCAGATCTCGATTCTTCTTCTTTTTAGCTCTACAGCCCCTCTTCGGCCTTCGCTTCCTGCAAAAAGCACTCATCCTTGCTACATTATTTGAGATTTATTGTCAAGAATTGATAATGCTCTCAATTTAAGGATAAGCAAACCACAACTTCAGAAAATAAAAACGGCATATCACTCAGGAGCAAGATTGTTTATTGGTGCATTTTGGAGAACACCTATAAGATTCATCTTAGCAGGAACCGGGTTGGCATCGAACAAAAACCGGCGTTTACAACTCTCAGGAGGACTAATACCAAAACTACTTGCGTCAAAAAGCTCCATTTTGAGAAATAAAGGTGTCTATCCTTGGTCTAGAGCTGTGAAATGTGTCTTACAATGTGCTACTGAGATTGGAGATGTCAAATGAGTTGCGTTTGATTGGCTATGTGGATGATGTTGTGGTTCTAGTTGCGGGACGCAACTTAGGCTACGTATGCTAGTGCGCCAAGTGAGAGACTGGATGACTGTTCGTGGGTTCAGTCTAGCACTGGAGAAAACCAAAGTGGTCATCTTGACAAAAAAGAGAATACCTAGAGTAAGGATGATCAGTAGTGAAGACATACTAATCGAATCGAAGCCAGCGGTAAAGTACCTGGAGCTACTGATCGACTTGAAGATGCGTTTCTCTGAGCAAATCAGGGCAACGACTGAGAAGGCTGCTTCGAGAGTATCGGCTCTGAGTCGACTTATGACTTACGTAGGGGGACCCAACCCATAAGAAGACGCCTCTTGATGAGTGCTGTAGGGTCAGTGCTACTGGACGGAGCAGAAATATGGGGCGATGCACTCAGCAAGGATACAGAGAAGAGGAGCACTGAGGATTGCATCTTCGTATCCAATACTCTCTGATTTGGCGGTGGGAGTTATTGCAGGCGTGATACCTGTTGCCCTCCTTACTAGAGACCACCACGCTATTTACTTGCGTCAAAGCGAGGACGCGAGAAAGACGGTTGTCTGCGAGGAGATGTGAGTCCATGGCTGAATTTAAGGCATGGTGAGACTGACTGCATGGGCATTTTCGGCCTTACATGCACGAGATTGATAAGTCACGGTCCCCTGTCTGTCGATTTTGCCCAGGAGAGGAAGACGATACCTCTACAGGGAGACAGGAGAGCTCACACCGGATAGTATAGTCGCGGTGATGCTTGAATCGGTTGACAAATGGAATTATGTGGCACATTATGTTGGGGCAGTCCTAAAAGGTAAAAGGGACTCATAGCACCCAGGCATGTAGAGGCTGGGGAATTACTGGCAGTTCTTCTTCTCCTCTCCCCTCCCGCTAGATTCTCCATCTTGAAGGGGCCTCATGGCGTAACAAAACGAGATCTGGTCCAAAGTAATGTGCCAAATGGATCCGGGCGCTTTGAACTTGATGGACAACAACGGACACTCCCGCTGAATTTACTTATGATTTACCTCTTGAATTTTTGGTACATTTTACTAAGTTACAGTTTTTGAAGTTTATGAAACATTAATAAGAAAAATCAAAATGAATCCTGAATTCATATACCTACAATCATCAACATTTTAATTTTCTCAATACCTTTGATCCTTTCTATTACTCTTAATTTATTTGCACGTAACATTTCAAAAGAAACTTTTTCAGTGGAAAGTTGTAAACATTTTATTTTTTTGAATTTTAAAACAACCCACATCGGAATTTCTACCTTTGATAGGTTTATTCGTTTCAGCTACTTAAGAAAAGTTTCTTCTTCTGCTTTCAATTCCTTCTGTTGATTATTGTAGGAAGAATTTGACCATTGGTAAGAAATTTCTTAATTTTACCTTCGTGGAAAATTAAAATACTTGGAAAAATATGAATTCATAATCATACAACTCACTGAGTTGTTCATAATTTTGAAATGTATACTCCAAACGAAATGGCTTGGTTTTGTACCTAACTTCACGGAAAGAGGAAAAAATATTTTAATTGCTTTTGATGTTCATATTCAACGATTTAATTTGGATGAATGCTCGCATAAGGGTTGGGTGAGGGTTGTTGAAAATTTTCTTAAAATTTGCTTTAGTATTTGTCTTATATTTTCGCAAGCTTCATGACTATTAATTAAGTATACGGCTCAAGATGGTGGACATATTCCATTTCTCCCTTGCCTTTGCCTTTGCGTCGAAGCTAAGTACGAGTATACGTTCCCCTTACCACCATTAAATAAGCGTGGAAAAAAACCATTTTATCCTAACTCTTAAACATCACGCCTTATGAAATTAAAGAAAAAGTAAATAAAGTATATTTCTTTCATACTTGCCACGTTGTCTCATAATCGCGGATGAAATTACATCTCTTCTATTTCGTGGTCGTGACTTTTTTAAAGGTCCTGCACGGTGTCTACCAATAAAAATTATGAATTCTATCCTAGAGAGGATGGCGGTGTTGTGAAATCAGATCGCTCGTAAAAAAAGTAAATCCTCAAATTATACCGACTTGACGTAATATACAAGTGGAAAACAGGGCATCTTGCATAAGAATTATGCAGGATTGTTATGGGTAGACCACAAAACTGGGGGGCCAACAACATGTTGATCCTAGCGACATGGGTAGCGATTGAAGTTTGAGAAGGGGCGTGGAGCATTCAGTTCGAAGAGAGGGTGATTAACTTTAGTCGCGAATAGACTTGTGTTAAAGTTGAACATCACGTTCGTTAATTAGCCTGGAGTGGTAATAAAACGAATGATAGACCTTTCTCCTATATCCTTCAACAACTTCTAGATTAAGAAGTTTGTAATTGTAGGATGAGGTAATTTTGCTTGGCTTAAAATGGTCCTAAGGACATTACTTTATGTAGAATATGCTTCCAGCTCATTTTATATGTATTCTAGTTTAGTTAAAAAAGAGAATACGTTCAGTTTTAATATATCGTTGCAATTATTATGATTTATAATCCAAAAAATTGTAACAATATCATCCTAAACTATTGTTATCAAACTATTACAAACAAATCAAGCCTCAATGGGTAATCCCGTCTTTAATTCAATCAAACATTGACTATTGACCTCATACCAAGAATAAATCTTCTTGATTTGTCAAATAAGAGGAATTCTGTTTCGAAAAACAATCGATAAGAAATCAAGAAGTATTAACGGATTGCTAACATAAATTATTGCATATTGCTCGATAATATGTTGAACAATTCCTATTTCCCAACACAGTGGAAAAAGCTAAAGTGTACTCAATCTTAAAGAAACGGAAGGATAATTCATGCCCTGAAAGCTATCGTCAAATCAACTTGCAGCGTAACATAAGCAAGATTTTTGAAGTGATACTGAAGCCAGCATATCCTAAACTGTCAGTTAAAGTGCCAGGTCAGGCATTCGAATGAACATGCGATAACGAACGCAACTTCAGATATTTCCTAGAAGCTAAACAATAGAGAATATGTTGGAGCGTGCGTCATTAATATGGAGCAAGCTTTCGATACAGTATAGTTAGATGGGCTAATGTTTTTTTTTGTAGTTAAGAGGTGAATGCGATTTGCGCACTGAATGTGAAACTCCCATACTCACAAGCGACTGAACTACCCACTAATCGCCTCCCTTGTCAACCTGAGAACCCAGTCTGGAATCGTTTGACACATTACTTCGGGCTAGGTCTCGATTTGTTTCGCCGTGAGGTACCTTCAAGTTGGGAGATCCCTCCTCTAGCGGGAGGAGAGAGGGGAAGAGGAATCGCCAGACAAGCAATCCCACAGCCCCGACGTCTTCAGCCACTGTGAGTCCCTGGTATCTTTTAAAACTACCCGAACATAATGTGCCATATGGTTCCAATTGTAATGCCCACTCAAAAGCTGGGTCAGATAGAAGTCAGTCTCACCATGCCTTCAATTAAGCCACGGTCTCACATTTGAGATGAGGCAAATAGCCCACCTTTCCTTCGTGCGATTTATCCAAGGCTGCTGCCAATCGTTGAGCGAGCGCTGTCTCTCCCCGCGGGCAACTCTCTCTTACGTCCTCACTTCGAATCGAGTAAACAGCTCTCTGGAAAGGAAGACAACAGGTATCACGTCGATACCAATAACTCTCATCGCCAAATCAAAGACTGTCAAATATAAAACGAAAACCGTCGTTGCGCGTGGACGTATTTTGCATTCGCTCCGTTAAAATCGTGCTCACGTAATCATTACCTTGTTACCTTGTTAAGTTTTTAGATTTTCCATATATACAATCTGTTTTTACAACCACAATGCGCGTTTTATTCTTTATTCTTATTCTTGACCTACTTACGAAAGTGCTTTAAGTGTTAAAATCAAATAAATAGCTTGAGTGCATGATCCCCTATAATTATGACTTTCGTTTATTAACAATTGCTGTCTTTTATGTACATTTGGTTTTGTTGCTCATGACCTACATACTAAAGTGCTGTAGTGCGCGTACACTTATCATAACGAAAAACGATTTAATTTTTACTTGCTGAATGTGATTTTTTTTTTGTTTTGGGCTAAGTCCACAATTTGTATACTTCATTCTTACTTTTGACCTACTTACTAAACTGCTGTAAGTGTGTTTTATTCACTAAAATTAAAAATAACATCAGTGCGCGAATTCAAATAGATCTTATAAAACGATTCTTATAAAACGATTCTTATAAAACGATTTAAAACTGTTTTTTTTTTTTACAATGAGCATTAAATGCAGCCTCCCGAACTGCATCGCATTCGACAATTCGTTTAAATTTGTCACCTGCAGGGCCTTCTGTAATAGAAAGCTTCATGGAGCATGCATGGATGCGCCTAGAGATTGGTACCATCCATACATGGACAATCATTTTATATGCTCGGATTGCCAAGGGTTTGATGTAGCACTACGAAATATGTTCGATAGACTGATAGACTACATTGATAAGCTGAACGATGAAAAATTTCACGACAGCAAAAGCAGTCTCGAGCCAATGACGACAGCTTTGTAGAAATGGCATGCAGTTTTGACAAATTAGCTGCCAGAATTACGGAGAGCAACAAAAAAGTGTGTAGATCGCTTGATTTGCTTGATTCTCAACTCGCTTCGATCAAATAGACTTTTTGTGCTATTCCCCGAACGAAAACGATTGTTGCAAAAATTCTTCGTCTCTACAAAATATAGTTGAGAAAATGCTAGAAAAGCATCATAGCAGCCTCGAAAAAATGACTTCATCCCTTTTCAAACCTAAGGACCATGTAGATTTATCTCAGCTGCTATCGAAAATTAATAATGTCGAAAAGTTGTGCTGCAATCTCATTCAAGGTCAACAAAATAGTCTCACTAGGCCGACGATCACTCATCCATTGGTTACAGACTTCAGTAACACAACGCCCCCTACACCACGTAATCCACGACATATCTACAAATTTGGCACCTTCTGGTCCGCTGAAGAGTGGGACAGCAGAATACAGAAATTTGCAGACTCAAACCCGCAGGCTGACTGCAACATATTCTTTGTTAAGGGTTCAAGAAAATTCAATAACCCAATCACAGTTCGGAAGTTGTTAGAAGATGTCCTACGTATCAGTGGATGCAAGGTTGCGGAGCTTCCTTTCCGGCATCAACGACGACGAGAGTTTAAGGTATCTATTCCCACAAGATACGCCTGGCTGTTTAAGAGCTTCAAGAAGAAAAATAGTGCCTGTTCCTGGAATGGCTTGCTATTCAAACAATGGAACGAACATAATACTGGCCCTGAATCCAAAGATAGTGGTAATTTAAGTAGCCTTAAGCATATTTGTATACTCTCAGATAGTAGCCATAGCCTATCAATCAATACTCACGCCAATCCCAGCTCTAAAACCACTTCTCCCTCGCATAAACAATTGAATGTTAATCACACTTCTTCGGCTGACTCAACATTGCACTCCGTTTATGTACGTGCTGGCGATTCTGAAACAGCTTCAAATTCCGTGGCATCTTGTGCACAAGAGTTGGATGCAGGTCCCTGCTTGGTACCTAAATCCACTGATCAGGATAGATACAGGAATTTTGTTCGTGGAGAGGACTTGATTCCTGTTTCGCCTGGATCTATTACTCATCCGTTATCGCCTGCCTCAAACAACTTAACCAAGACATTCTTAGACCCTCTTCTGCCCCCTTCAGTCAAGGCAACTATGGTATCGGGAGCTGATCTGGAAAAAAGATACCTTATGTCTCGACTGAGAGATGACAAAATTTACGAGTCCGTTCGCCTTTACCTTTCTTATATGTACAAAGCGCCAGACACAACCTGCATAGACGGTAAAACAAAAACCAGCTTGAAAATCTTGATTCAAAGAGAAGGGCTTCCAGTCGATCTTGAGGCTCTTAGGCTCGTTTATTTCTCATTCCATGAAGAGTTAGGTGTCACTCTAAATCAAGCTAAAAAAGATCTTGAAATATATGCATCACATGTAAGCTCCAACTATATTTCGTCACTACAAAGAACTAGAGAACATCACAATAAATTTTTTCGCCCCCTATAATCAGCAAAGCCTCAAATTATTTTACCACAACTGTGGAGGTATGCGCAGTAAATTAAACAAGTTTTTCCTTGACGCGAAATCGTGCCATTTTAATGCTATCACCCTTTCCGAAACATGGTTGACGGATTCTCACATTAATGAAGAAATTCTGGATAGTAACTGGAGGATTTACAGAGATGACAGGGACCCGATTATCACTGGCCAGTCAAGAGGAGGCGGTGTATTGATCGCCATACATAACTCCTTCATGAGCGAGCCAGTTAACTGCACGCCGCATAATTCATTTCAGCATAAAGTGGTCAAAATAAAAATGGGAAAATCTACTGTGTTTATTGGCGTTTTTTATGTCCCTCCTAAATCGAATGATACTGTCTACGACAAAGTCTGTAAAATTATAAGTGATATCACTGCAATGACAAACGAAGACGATAAAATTATCGTTACTGGCGACTTTAATAGACCTAATATAAAATTTGTGATCGACAATGACGATGGTCGACTCCTTCCGGTGAATCTCCTTGATAGTAATGATTTCAAATTGATGAGCACCTTCTATAGTAACGACTTGCAGCAGATATCTCCTGCTCCCAACCAGAACGGTGTATGGCTAGACCTTATTTTTTCTAATACATACGACGAAGTTGTGGCCAGTTTAACTGATGACAACGAGAATCTGTTTTCTAACTCGAGACATCACTCCGCTTTTTCTATTGAACCATCCACTCCTGATACTTTTAATTCTATTTCGTGCAATCAAACTATTCTATATGACTTCTGCAATGGCGATTATGGAAACATTAATAGTCTTCTATCCAGCCTTGACTGGTACGGTACTCTGTCAACGTTAGATTTGGATACGGCTCTATCCACCTTATATCGTATAATCTTTGACGCCGTTGAATCTTTCGTACCGAAAATCAAGAAAAGGGATAAGATTTCTGAACCATGGCTGGGGAGTGATCTGAGACATTTACGTAACCAGAGAAATAAACTATATAGGCTCCTAAGAAAAGATAAATGTGTAAGCGATGCGACTAAGAGTAAATATAACGAACTTGCACTTGGATTCAATATTAGATCGCAAGAGGCCTATCAAACATACGTTAACGTCATAGCGGAGGAAACTATATCCAATCCAAAAAAATTCTTCGACTTTGTTAACGTTAAGCGCAAAACATCTGGTTACCCGTCTTTAATGTCATACAACGACTCCGACTCGTCCTGCACCGAGCAGATCTGTGAATTCTTTGCTGATCATTTTCAGCATGTTTACTCCAATCCAGTCAACTCGCCTCATTTTGAGTCGTTAGAAACAGCCACACAGATCTTAATTGATAACATTACCATTTCTGAAGATGAAATTCTTCATGCTATTGAAGATCTTGATCTACTTAAAGGACCCGGCCTTGACCTTATTCCTCCTTGCTTCCTGTCCCACTGCAAAAATGAATTGGTTAGACCTCTCTTCCTTATTTTTAATAAATCGCTTACATCTGGTATATTTCCCAAACTTTGGAAACCATCCTTTATAACACCAATTCACAAAAAAGGCGATAAGCGGTGCGTGGAGAACTACAGGGGCATTGCTATCCTCTCTACTATGCCTAAACTGTTCGAAAAAATTATCTGCAGCAAAATTTCCCCCATTATAGAACCGTATACGAATGAACAGCAACATGGCTTCCGTAAAAACAGGTCTACCACCACTAATCTTATTACCTTGACGTCGGATATTCTTTGTAGCATGGAGCAAGGCTTTCAGGTAGATGCAATATATACAGATTTCAGTAAAGCGTTCGATCGAGTGGACCATGAAATACTGGTGAATAAACTTCGCATTTTTGGCATCTAAGGTTCACTGCTCAACTGGATTCAGTCATATTTGAAAGACCGCACACAATGCGTTAAGTTTCAAGGTCGGTTGTCTCGTGAGTTCAATGTCACCTCTGGAGTACCTCAGGGCAGTCATCTTGGTCCACTCCTCTTCAATATTTTCATCGCTGATCTTTCTACAGTACTGTCTGATGTCTCGCACCTGTTTTACGCCGACGACCTCAAACTGTATCACTGTATACAATCGTTATCCGATGTATCTTTTCTTCAATCTAAGTTAGCAGCTCTCCTTCAGTGGTGCGATAGAAACCAACTTGCTCTTAATATAGAAAAATGCCAGATATCAAGTTTTGCAAGAAAAAAGAACGTTATCTTACATTATTATGATATTAATAACACACGTTTGAAAAGAGTCGAGAGAGTTGTCGACCTTGGCATAGTCTTAGATACTAAACTCCGCTTTAACCTCCATTATGATGAAATCCTGAGCAAGGCTTATAAAATGCTAGGTTTCATTAAACGTAGAGCAAAAGAGTTCAGAAATATCTGGGCTACTAAATCTCTGTACACCTTACTTGTCCGTCCACTTCTTGAATACGGCTGCACAGTCTGGGACCCCATATTCGACATTCATAGTCGCAGATTAGAGTCAGTGCAAAAATAATTTTTGCTCTTCGCCCTTAGATCCTTGTATGATCCTACTTCTTTCCACAATCTTCCATCTTATGATGTTCGACTTCACATAATCAACCTGACTACACTGGCCTCTAGGAGAGTTGCATTGTCCGCTTGCTTGCCCTTTGATGTAATAAGAGGCAACATTCAAACTACATCCTTGTCAGACAAAATACACTTAAACGATCCTATAAGAGCCACAAGACACACACCAATGCTAACCGTGCGTATGCACCACACGAACTATGCTAGCAATGAGCCGATTAACAGATGCTGTAAAGCATTCAACAGGTTTAGCGTTCATTACTCCCCAACCATCTCCAAATCCAATTTTAAGACTCAACGCCGCTATTTCATAAATGTTTAAATTAAGTTTGTATTTTTAGGTCTTTGTAAAAATTTTTTTTACAAAGACCTACTAGTTTCGCGACCTGTCTGTCCGTCTGTCCGTCCGTCTGTCCGTCCGTCCGTCTGTCCGTCTGTCCGTCTGTCCGTCTGTCCGTCTGTCCGTCTGTCCGTGCGTCACAGCTGATTTCCTCAGAAACTATAGAAGCTAGAATGCTCAAACTTTGTGAAAAGGTCAAAAGTGATGATCTCTCAAAAGTTAAGGCCTTAACAAAAATTTCAAAAGTGTTTAAGGGGGGTCCCCCCCAATAACGAATTGACCCTTAAAAATTTTTTTTCATCAAAGGTAGTCAAGTGGGGTATCAAATGAAAGGTCTTGATTAGATCTTTTAGAATCTGAAATAAAAAAATCATTTTATGAATTAGGGGGTCCAGGGAAACGCAAAATGTACCCAAAATTTGTGTCCCCCCCCCTCGCGATTGGACACCTTTCAGCCGAAAAATCTGAAAATTATCACGAACGTGGACCTTTATGAGTACAAGAGCAACAAATACCTGAGAAATCGAAATTCGCTCAACTTTGTTAATAATAGTATGATTTGTAGATTTACCATTTTTGCCCATAAAATCAAAACGGTACCTTTAACCTTCTTGAAATTTCGCAATTATATATACTGACATAAGATATATATGATCACAAAATTTAATTGAGATCGAATCATAATTAAGTGAGTTATAGCCATTTCAATTATATGGAATTACACCAACTTTAACACGTGTTTATGGTTGATATGGGGTTTTCCAATAAGAGGTGTTATTTTGATACTAAAAGAAAAATGCCATTTTTAATACAAATGATCGAAATGATTATAAAGAAGAAGATATGCCGTTAATAGCAATAACTCACATTGAGCAAATAACCACTACGACACGCTTACAGGACCATATCCTCTTCATAAAATTTTCCATAACCAAATCGCAAAGTAGTTGCCCTATGTCCTCGATAGCCTCACGAATTTCATCTTTGAGATCTTGAATCGACGCTGGGCTATCGGCATAGGCCTTCTCTATCCCGTGGCTCCAAAGGAAGAAGTCGCAAGGTGTTAAATCAGAAGATCTATTCAAATTGACTAAGGCACTTTTAATTTCTTTCAATTTTCATGAAAATTTAAGGATTAGTGTTTAACTTGAACATATTCAATCGGCCGAGCATTCAGAAAAATAATTTAAGCTAGATAAAAATGCCGGCTGCACTGTGCTTATGAAAGAAACTGTGCATCTTTTGTAAAAATTTGAACGATTTCATATCTAAGTTTTGGATGAATAATTCCAGTTATCGATTCACGCCATTAGAAAACTTGCTTCTAACCCTAGGATGTTTACAAAGACCTTCTGGTAGGAGCACTCTCCTGCTTACTCAACTTGTTTGTATTGTATTTTTTGTAATTACGCCTTGCTTGGTGAAACAAATAAATAAATAAATAAAGATGCAATTCTCAGGGCTCCTCTTCTCTGTACCTCCCAAGTAGCTATTGGGGCTCGACACGGTTAAAAATTGCAGTATGAACTTCTTTAAGATTTATATAAAGCCTCTAATCAGAAGATTTGGTATTACCGAAAGAGTTTCTGTTATAAATGCTCCTAAAAAACCTTAATACGCTTAAATCCAGTGGCTTTATGGAGAGTTTAGATTAGGCTTCCATTAAGTTTTTGAAATACTTCTTATAAAAACTGCTAGCAGTTGCGGCTTTCATAACGTTTCGAACAACAATGTTATGGAACTAGATATTCAAGCTTTGGATAGGGCCTCCGTAAAGTCATAGTAGAAGCTTTATAGAAACTGTATTTTAAAACTTCGATTTAGCTTGCAATCATTTATTTACGGAGCCTTAACAAAGGCTCTTGCCAACCCAAACTTATATAACTTTCATAATCGAAGCTTGTTTATATTTTATGTGACGTGCATAATTGAAAGTGAGGAAATGTTTCCGTCATGGAAAAAAACGAAAAGATCGGGGAATTTCCACCGAATTATTGTGAAGGAGCAACAAAAAATTTTAACTAGAGCTCTTGAGTTAGATACGGTATCCAGGAGGGATTCAAGAGAAGTCTGCATTTAACCATTGGCATCTACATCAAAAATTTCTGTAACAGCTAGTGAAAATCAGAATTGCAGCACTTCATCTCGTGATCTGGGTACGTATGATCGAAGTGATTCATTTAAGGTATTAACGTTTGTATATTATTATGCAGATATTGAAAAAACAACCAGCGTAATCGTAAAAGATGCAAAGAACAGCGGAGGTACATCATTGTGTGTCTACGAGTCGAGCGAAGACGAGGAAGACTTTGAAAAAAACGTTAACCTTCGTTCGAGTTTAAGAGATTGGGCAATTGAATACAATATAAACCATTCAGCGTTGAAAGGGGTAATAGATATAATCAACGTCCGTTTGAAAAACGATAGGAATGATCTGCCACAAGATCCACGAACACTGTTGAGAACACCCCAATAACTCAATATTTTGGTACTTGGCGATGGAGAGTACTGGCATCATGGTTTAGTAAATTGCCTGAATAAAATATTATACAATATCGCTGAGCCTACAGCGATATCATTGAATATAAATATTGATGGTTTACCATTATTTAAAAGTTCAAAGATAGAATTCTGGCCAATTTTTTTTTACATCGCAGAAATGCCACAAGTACCAGCAATGGTTATTGGAATATTTTGCGGTAAGACTAAACCGAATAGTTTGGAATTATTTCTTAACCCATTTGTCGATGAAATGAATAGCATTATGGCCAATGGTGGAGTATACATAAACTTTAAAAAAGTAGAAGTACATATTAGATGTGTGATATGTGATTCGCCAGCACGAGCTTTCGTCAAAGGCAAATATAACATTGAAACCGATGCCTGTTCCAATAAAAATCTTTTCATATTTTCAGGAGTCGCTAATTTCAATTCTCAGCATGGCTGCTTGGAATGTACCACCTTTGGTGAATATATTTATGAGAGCCACACAAATATATTTCCACGAACGGAGTGTGAGAAACGCACGTACCAAAAGTTTCGGGAGAAATTATATGGATCCCATCATAGAGCCGATTCTCCATTTTTGAAACTAAACATAGACATGATCGAACAATTTCCAGTCGGAGACGAGTTGCATTTACTTCATCTAGGTGTTATGAAACGCATTTTGCTTGGTTGGCGCGACGGAACATTCCGTAATTCCGACACAAAGTGGAGAGCTCAAACGATAAATGAGGTTTCCGAAGATCTATATAAATGTACGATGCCTAGAGAATTTCACCGAGCAGTGAGAGGGCTAGACTGTTTGCCGCATTGGAAGGAAACCGAATATCGTACCTTCTTACACTATATAGGATTTGTTGCACTAAAAGAAGTATGTTACCAGCAACATTCACAATCTATCACATTCAGTGGCTGAGGTAGAAAGATTTGGTGAGCTTGCTTCCTTTAGCACGTATCCGTTTGAAAATATGCTTGGTAGAACTAAACGCCTACTGCGACACGGAAATCGTCCTCTGTCTCAAATTGCTAGACGAATCATGGAAGATATGATTAGTATGGAGCCATATAATCATATTGACACTGAAAAGCTTAATCCATCCCATCTAAACTGCATATTGACCAAACGAAATAATGGCGAAAACATCCCAGAATCGTTAAAATCGTCAGATAATGTTGAACTATCGTTTTATTCAAAAATCCAGCTGAACAATTTTTGCCTTGGTACAGATCCATCAAATTGTTGGTTTCTTTTTAAAGAGAATAAAATAGCTTATGTCACTAACATGATATTTTGGAGCAGAAAATATATACAATTATATTACATCAAATTAAATACAAAAGAAAATTTTTTTCACACTCCCAATTGAGTCGAGACATTTGAATATTTTTTGTATCCATCGCAATGCTTACCTGAAACAAAACGTACCAAGACTATTTAATATAAGTAACGTAAAATGCAAGCTGGTACGCCTTTTTTATCATGATCTATTTGTATACATGCCTCTTTTGAACCCCAACAACTAACTAAATATTAAAAAATATGTTATGAATAGTTTTCAAGACATTTATTTTTGGTTGACTCAAAAAATTCATTAAATACAAGTAACAAAATTTAAAAATATTCATTATAAGTAACAAAATAAAGTTGGTTTCTTTAATAAAAAAATGTTGTATTCAATCTAAATGAGATTGGTTATCCTCACTGGAGCTGTCATGATTATGTTGATCAATATTTGTTACATTCGACGTCTTTGATTCATGATGTTTCAATGATGATCTGTTTCGAAGTTTCACCCGAGAAGCCCGCATAACCGGTTGGATGAAGCGCCTTGCAGAATTCGATATGATTTTTTGAAAAAAATCTTTCAAAGATTTCTTTGTATGTTTCGTATCAACCGACTGAACTACATCAAGGAACAGCAGGAAAATTCGCGAGAACTTTTGGAAGCATTCCTTTTTCGATTTCCTGGAGAGACCGGTCCACGTTGTGAGTGTGAACAGTCGCCGGGTAAATACATGGTCCACGAGCGCGTGGGCCACATCGTCCCCATACATGCCACTATTTTGGCCGCAAACAGACTGAAGTTTTCTGATCTAAAGTGAAAGCAAAATAGAGCCATACATTTATTTAAAACTTTACCACTTCTTGCGCATATTCGCTATCTTTTAAGTTCTCCTCAAAATCAGCTAGCTCTTCGATAGTATCCATTCGGTTGAATGCAGAATTAATCAACACGGGCTGGGATGATGAAAATGGGGACTTTAAAGACTCCAGCGATGCCAAAATTTTATCCTGCCCCTTTGCCAGGTAATCCAATGTTGCAGCGTGCTTGGCTTGCGTTTCAATAATGGCAAGATGTGTGCTCATAATTGAGGGTTCAGACAAAGTAGTACCTTCACTAATTTCTACGTCATCAAAAACTAGTTCTTGCGCGGATGGTTGAAAATCACTCTCATTTTGAAAAATGTACGTGATTTGGCCAGAATTCGTTGGCATATTGTTTATTGTGCTGGTTACGAGTTGAAGTGGTTTTGTAGGGCCGCTAGTAGAAACCGGCTTTGAATAATTGAACTATACGCAGTTGACTTTTCTGATGAAATTAACTGGGTGAAAAGAAAATGCTCAAATTATTATCACTTACAATGTGTTATTCATTTATTACCTCGTTGCAGTTTGGTCGGTTGGCGTCCCCGTTTTCCACAAAAACTTTCCTGGAAGCGGCAGAATGCCTAGGAAACATTTTTTTTCTTACTGGCTCCTCCATCTCACTAGTGTCGCTGTGGTTGGACATGTTTTTCACTTCCTGAATAGCCCCCGCATAAGAACTAATATTGCGGCGCTTCACAATGCATGGGTATTCAACTTATCCGTCAGTTACAGCACCGGGTGGCTGTAATGGGGTTTTAATTGCTTTGCCATGCAATTTATCCGGTGGCCACATAAGTTTTCCCGATATCTCCCACGCTGATGGCACCGCAGCTATCTTTTTGATTCCACCTTCAAACGTTTCGATCAGTTTAAACTCCATGTTTCACAATGCACCTCAACTCACTATGCACAAATTTGCACTGCCGTGTGGTTCGAAGTTTTTGATTGTGTGTCCAATACAAACTGAGAGCTCGGTAAATGCTGTAAGCAAAACCGCTTTCGAAGCTTTACCGAAGTTTTCATGCATAGTTGCAGTGTACAGTTTTTAATGTTTTCTGCTAGGTAGCGCGTAAACAACGAACGCTTGCCACTCCACAAGAGATCGTATATTAAAAATTTTCGTGCCCTTAAATTTCTGCCAAATACATTTGGAACACTTATTCGTGATATAGTTGCCGCAAACTGCCACCGTTTATACCTTCACAAGCTGAAGACTCTAAACGCTTTGCGGGCACTTCTGTAAAGTTTCTAAAATATTATTGTTCGCAGAATCTATCAAGGCTTCAGCTCGCTTATAATATAAAAAGACCTTTTATTTCAGTACAAGATGTTTAACTGAGCCAGGAAAATGGACTTCCGAATACATTATTTTGAACAGCTTTGCTTTGAAGAAATATCGCGAAGGATACTTAAATATCGTTACATAATCGGAAATGAAGAAAAATATACTTTGTTTTCATTTCGATAAAATATAGTTACATGTATTTACATGTTTTCTTCCCAAAGCATGACATTGACTGCAAGCTATTTTTCGAAAAGTCTGTAGCAAGATGGAAATAGTTTAGCTTGATTTGAGAATTAAAAACAATTACTCTTCGCATACGCTAAAATTGTTTTCTTCTGCTGGATCAAAATGGATTTTGCATGTTTTGCTATGATATTGCAATGAAACACCACTTCTCATAAGCATATTTTGCTTTAAGTGTTTTTAGAGAAGCTTAATAGAGATCATAATATATATAGAAGTGGACGAATTTAAAACCTGTATCAGCATATCACAGGTTTGGCTCAGAGGTAGAACGTCGGACAAAGGAACGCAGGATCCCAGGTTCAAATCCCCACGCAAGAGTATTTCATCATTCCATTCTTGAATACAATTTAAATATGTATAACAAATTAACAAACAGATAATACGCCAGAAATACTATGCTGAGTGCGGTATCTAAATGGAAGGAACATTCTTATATTTTAAAAGTTTGCTTGCTCGTGTAAAACTCTCATAAATTGCTTGTAAAAGACCTTTCCGAACCTCACTAAAGAAGCGATCAGCTCTTGATATTAGTCTCCGTAAAAGAAGTATCCCTTTCTTAGCGAAGTACTATGGACGCAGAAAAAATTATAAGCCTCCTTTAGGCTTCCTTTAGGTCTTTTAGAGAATTCAATGAAACATGCGAAAGATCTAATAAAATACTTACCGAATCATTACAGAAGTTTAGAAGTCTTTCTTTAGGTATTTCCTTTAGGTCTTTTAGAGGAGCCAATGAGACTTACGAGAGATGTTATGAAAGCTTTTACGGAGCCGCTTTAGATGTAAACAAGCTTCGGTAAACTAAGAAAATGTTCTCCTTTTTAGCCTAACCAAACCTTTTCTGAAGCTGTAAAGAAGCAAAATAGGCAGCTCTATAAGACTTATTAGATGTGAAATAGCTACTTGGGCTGTACTATGCGGTTTCGGTATACCTCCTTACTGTAAGTGTCGCCCCATATTTCTGCTTTGTACAGTAGCACTGACCCTACAGCACTCATCAAACGGCGTCTTCTTGATGGGTTGGGTCGCCCTACGTTAGCCTTAAGTTGACTCAGAGTCGATACTCACGTTTCGGCTGTTGCACTGATTTGCTCTGAGAAACACATCTTCGAGTCGATCAGTAGCACCAGGTACTTCCCGCTGGCTTAAATTCGATTAGTATATTTCCAATATTGATCATCCTTACTCTAGAGATTGTAGTGAATTGGGCGGATATCAATGTCCATAAAGTCTGCTGCCTTGGCAAGTGAAGACGTTGGTGCTCGCCGGAATTGGCCTTGTCTGAGGATGCATGAATGCGTTGGCAGACTAGCATTGCGGTGTCGTGGGTGTGTTCTTTTCCCCAGCACAAAAGCCCACTACGAAAAATTTCGCACTCATGAATTAAGTGGTCGTAAGATTCGGTTCGATGGTGTCGAGGCCGAGGTAACCTACTGAAAGGATGGATTGCCAAAGCAAAATGGCAGACTGGGCCTGGAGAACGTGGGCTAGGCTTGAGAGGATCTCGTCTTTACCTAGTATACCTACGAGCCCCAAATAGGAGTAGATCATCCAGATGGAAGCGGTGCCCCCTCGCATCCCTCATCCGGATCAAGATCCATTGTAGACGTGATCATTTATTTTTTATTTGGATGAATAACTCATGCAAACATAATTCGCATACATTTTTCCCTGAAGTGAAAAATATTAACGCTTAAAATTTATGTTAAAGTCTTATATGGTGGAATCACATTACACTTTAGCATAAATAGGAAACTCAAGCGGAAGGCCACTCTACCCTGCAAGAGCAACTGTAACGCAAAGAGAAGGTGTATGCCCACCCAATGTCTAGCTCATGAGTGGAGGGCCCAGCCAACGTGGCGGGTCCCTTACCTGGTGAGGGTTTCAGATAAATGGAAAGAACGAAAGTGCGACTCAAAATTATCTATTCACATTTCTTACGATAACATATAATAATATCATCACATTTAGATAATATTTATCTGGACGTTATCTCGTTTTATTTAAATGTCTAAAATTTCTTCGTCTTCCCGCGCTTTCTATCGGACTGTGAACTACTTTCATGGGAAATACAGTTTTCCTTCTACTATTTTATAAATTATGTCCGTTTAAAAATATTTCTTTTTTTAAATTTATAATAAATATAAAAGGGTACTCAAACAAGTATTGCTAATAATAGTTCAGTGAAAGTATTAAAATTTTTTTTTAATGTTTAAAGTTTTTAACACTGTAAAGGGTACACACACAAGCATTGCCAATAATCATTCAATGTAAGTATACAAAAAAATCGTTCAAATGTTTAAAGTTTATAACAACTATAAAGAGTACTCACTCAATCCTCCTCCAACGAGCGTTCGTTAACGGGGGGTAAGGCCTGTAAACGCTAAAATTTTTCTGTTTTTTTTATTTGAAATTAAATTTATGATCCAACAATAATATTAGGGTTTGTGATGTGAATTAGTTTTACAAAGAAACAAATAAACCCCATTTTACAAAATCCAATGGCGGTAGCAATAGCAATTTCTTGAAATTCTCTACAACAGGGTTTCATGCAGCTCTTAATTAGACAAATTGAATCCCCAGCAAAATGCACGTCCAGGTTCACAGTATTTGATAATTTTATCTATGTTATCTTATTTTTTATTCTTGGGTGGTTACAAACGAGTCGATAAATAAGCTCACAGATTGTTGCTCGTATATAAAATTAATTTCCGTATAAATGAAAAACTTATTCACTTATCCGCACACCACCGATATAGGTTCCACGCACAATACAAAATACGTCATACGTACTTCACCCATAATTGATAAACTTTTTGTTCATCAAATATTAATGGCAAGGGGTACACAACTTAGGACTCAAATGATGCTCGCCATAGTTCACATCAATTTATTCAAAAAATTAAATTTTAATTCTAAATTGAAATCACCATCTTTTAACCATCTTCCAAGAGAGAGAAGGTTATCGATTTCACATGTAAGCATTTGATCTTGTCTTCCATGCACAAGTGGGCAGGGATACCGTTAAGTTTGGATGCTCAGATCTGGTGCAGTCAAAGATCTTTATGTTTTGTCACCTGCTACTTGGCTTGTATAGTTGTCTTGGTAGTGGTATGCATCATAGTTGCCGGCGGTTCGAGATTCAGAAAAAATCTTAAATTCGTGGGTGGTTAACTCATGCAGAGTCACCCAAAGCATTGAATTATATGTTGCAGCACTGCCCGTACAGTGGATTCATTCAAACTTTAATTTTCAAGCTGAACCTGTGAGCAGGAAGTCAGTAATTCGTTCGCGATTTATGGGAGCTGAACAACTCTGACACGAGCAATTTTCAATTCTTGGTCACATAATCAGGATTCCACCAATTTAATTTACTGACTTGCCTTCTTCTCACTTTTTGCCACTCATTATTGATATTTAATTTCAAACAACAAATAATAAATTTCACAGAATAACTTTAACTACAATCAAAATAAATTTTCAGTTGCAAACTTAATGATAAATAAAAGTTGAATGTGGGGAAATGAACAATAGTTAACTTTTTCACAGAGGCGACAAGGGAAATCGTTTCATGAATGAATACGACCATTTACTCCACATTTTGATCGTGTCGACCGTATAATATGCGCGAAAGATTCAAACGACCACCCACGCGACGGAGATCCCCGTTGTTGCACATACTGGTCCCGCTTCTCTTGTCGAGCCTCTTCATGGCGGTAATGGAGGTTTTTCTCGTCGAGATAACCTGCAATTCTTTTGCTAAATTGCGTCACAAATAGGGTCACCGACATCAATTTCTTTTTGTAGTTTTTATTTAATTTTTCCTTTAGGAAAAATTTCCTGGTAATGGGAGCGATGGTAGTGGCGGGGTTTAATGCGGGAAATGGTGTTTTCTCCGCAAAATTTTTCGAGCAGTTTGCCTAGGCGACTGCTCAATTACTACAGGGTTCTCTTGTTTGTCAAGGCGACCACTTCGGTTTTCTCCAGTGCTAGACTGAACCCTCGAGTAGTCATCCAGTCCTCACTTGGCGCATTAGCATACCTAGCCTATTTGCACTTGCTCAATGTCACAACGTATCTTCAGTCTCAGTAGTCCGTCGTGAGATACATTCCACAGGCCTGGCCCCAGGTAGTTACCTGGGCAACACCCGATGTAACTTCCATGCTTTGTCGAGCCTGTTCAAGTCGTAAAGCAAATTTCGGTTCTTCAGGTAGTTCCTCAGAAGCCGTATTAGATATTCTCGAACTTGAAAAGGGTTTTCCAGTGGATCTAGAATATCCACCCATCTAGCGGAGTTGAAGGCTTTCCTAACGATGAGTATCACCAACAGGACAATCCGTCACTTGTGTGGCTATTTCCCTTTGCCTTTTGGACCGCACTCACCACCTCTGCAAGCGCATCAATGGTAGCACGTTCTGCTCAAAAACCATACTGCCGAGAAGATAGGTCCCCAGCAGCACGAATCGCGTCACTTAGTCTTCTCTTGATGAGTTTCTTTAGCACTTTCCCAGCAGTGTCTAGTATGTATAACGGGCGGTATGCAGGCGGTGATCCGGGATCTCTCTTCTCCTTACTGATCAGCATGGGTTTCGCCACCTTCCATCGTACCGGAAAAACCCCACGACATAGGCAAGTGTTGAATGTGCTGAGCAACAAGTCAGGACAATCTTGATGAACAAGTTGCAACACCACAGCTAGAACACCATGTGGACCTGGAGCTTTCCTCGCTTTGAATGAAAGGACTGCCTCCTCCAGTTCCGGCTGTGTGAAGAGTGGACACTTGACTGCTGTTTCACCATGGACAGCATCAACATGGACGGGATGGGCGGGGAAGAGTCCCCACACTATCTCGTCCATCTTTTCCGCATCATGTATGCAAGGCTTCCGTAGGGCGTCAAGCTTCCGCTTAACTAGCTTGTAGCCAAGGCCCCATGGATCCTTGTTCACATTGTTCACTAGGTCTTGCCAGCACCGAGCCTTGCTATTGTTAATCAATTTGCGTAGGCATTTCCTGGCCAACTTATATACTGCTACTCAGTTGCATGCCTCGTCGCGGTTCCGGGCCCGTTGAGCCTCATTCCGAAGTGTGTGGCACTCTCTTCGCTTTTCAGTGATTTCAGTTGACCCCCAGTACATTGGGAGCTTGCCATGCCGGGGTTTTCGACGGGGCATAGAAGCGTTGCAAGCAGTCGCGATGATGCTCATAGTTGAGTTCACCACATCTTGAGCTGCCAGTTCTTCCATCCTCTGTCAATCTCCCTGCAGCGGGCAACTGCTGTGAGCATCTCGACCAATCTCTCGACGTCCATCATTCCGATGAACCAATTGTAGGAAGTTGAGAGCACCGACATTGGCTGACAACATCACTGATCTCAAGCAAAATGCACTGATGATCACTGGCTGAGTTGTCCTTTAATACTCTCCAATTGTGTACCCCCCGTACTGAGGACTCCGAGGCGAATGTCAAGTCGGGTATGGTTCCTTCACAGCAAATATGGTGAAAAGTCAGCATGCTTCGGTGTTTAGTATGGCAAGCCCCATTTTGGCCGCCATTTCTAGGATTCATTTTCCCCACGGATTTGTTTGAGGTATGCTCTATTCGATTGCTTTAGCGTTGAAGTCTCCCCTAATGAGCACGTTTCATCTGCGTTCAAGATAGCGTCCTTCAAAGCATTCAGCTTGGCTTTGAAAGATAATATCGATCCATTCGGCTTTGGGTAAATGCTAAAGAAGGTGGTCCCTGAGCATCGAACCCACACGAAACCACCCCCATGTTCACAGCGCTCCGCTTGTAAATCACTATTCCGAACCCAGATGGCGGCAGTAGCAGTTTCATAAGGATATCATGATGCCGAACTTTAAACATGGTGTTGCACACTCAGCAGCAAGAAGTCGGCTTTCATGTCCCTCGCAAACTGCTCAAGCAGATTTTGGGCAGTTGAACTGCGGTGTAGGTTTAGCTGCAGGATGTGGATTATCGAAGTTCTGATTTTGCCTTGGCTAAGGCTTGATGGAAAACCCGGCATTTTCCTGATCTCAAGACGTGCCCAAAATTCGATCTTGGATCAGCACCATTACAAAGAATACAGTGTGCCTCCGTTGTACACTCTTTTCTTTTATGTCCCATTTGTCCGCATTTGTAACATACGGAACTCCTATCGGCTCCTTTGCATACTTATGCGGTGTGACCATAGCCAAGGCATTTGAAAAATTGAAGAGGCACTGATTTTGCTTTATCCTGCAGACAACCCACCATTTTCTTACTTTGCTCTTATTTAGAAATTGTTCGGCGTCCTTTTCAGTCAACTCAATGATGGCCATTAGTTGTCCTCTTTGGTTTTCTGGTGTCTGCCTCGCGTTGATCCTGCCCATGCTAGGGAACTTCCTTTTGATGGCCCCTTCTAACTCGGCCAGATCCGTAACGCAGTCAATGTCTCTTATTTCGATCGTTGCCGTCGGCTCGAGTGAGGCTATATTTGCGCTTTCGCCGAGGACTTTCTTTACTGTATCGCAGAATGCTTCCCTATTGTCAGCCTGTGCTTCGAATTCGACCAATATGTGGCCTTACATTTCCCCTGATATCCCGCAGCACCTCCACATAGGATCGGCCATCTTGGGGTTTTACGGGCAGTATCTGCTGCCGGGATATTCGTCAGGGTTTCTTCTTCTTCTGTTTCGCATCAGGTCTTTTTTTCTTGTTGGGCGTCCATGCGAGCTTTATTTTCTGGCACTTTTTGAAGGAGTTTCTTTGCGGCTTTCTTCGTTCTTTTTGTCGGTACTATCTGGAACCCCTGATCTCTTCCTTTTTTCTTTTATCCCGATCTCCTTCGATTGGGCTAGACGCCATGCTTTGATTGATGTTTGATGGTGGAGCTATCTGTGCGTGCCCTTTAGACTTAGCCTTTAGCGCTTCTTTAGCCTGCTGCCCTTCTTCGGCCTTTAACCAGCTCTTCCGATAATGCCCTATGCAGTCTAGGAGCTCCTCTAGTTCAAGGAGCTTTTTAGGGTTTTGTACTAAAATACAAAACCCTATTGCAATCACGACCTGTGTCCGTCTGTCCGTCCGTCCGTCCGTCCGTCCGTCCATCCGTCTGTATGTCACAGCACTTTTTCTCCGAAACTATAGAGGCTACAGCCATGAAACTTTGTAGAAAGGTCAGAAGTGGTGACCTCTTGAAAGTTTAAGGGTGGAAAAAATTTTCAAAGAGGTTTAAGTGGGGTCTCCCCATACAGAGAGGTGATCCCTCAAAAAAAAAATTTCACCATTGGTAGTCGAGTAGGGTGTCATTAGAAAGGTCTCAATGGGATCTTTACAAAACAAGTCTTAAAATTGCCCTATAAGTAACGAGGGGAGCAGGGGAAGGGGAAATATACGAACTTTTCGCGTACCCCCCTCGCGATTGGACACCTTCCATCCGAAAAATCTGAAAAAAATCATGAATGTAGGCCTTTATGCGTACAACAACAACAAATACATGAGAAGTAAAAATTCACTCAACTTTGTTAGTAATAGTATGATTTATCGATTTTCTATTTTCTTGAATAAAATCTAAACGGTACCTTTAAACTCAATAAAATTTAGCAAACAGATGACTATTTATAAGATTGATCATTTCTGAAAGTTTCATAAAGATCAAATAGTATTTACTGAAGTTATAGCGATTTGAGTTTTCCTGTATTACTATGGAGCAATATGCCCTGTATTACTATGGAAACATATGGCTATGGAGCCATATGTGCTTTTTACCGACTTAGACACTACAGCTTTGCTAGAATTTGCATGAAAATTTCAGGAGTGATAGGTATTATGAAGATGAGTATATACAATTGAAACAAGTCGAAGAGGCAGGAGAGAGCTCCTAGCAAAAGGGCTTTGTAACCATTCTAGGATTCGAAAAAACAGGCCATGAATCGATGATTACAGTACAGAGGAGTGGCCCCTGAAAATAAATTTCATGAAAGGTAGCCGATATAAGTATCTATGAGAGCTTTTCAAAACAGTTCTTAAACTGACAGTTTTTGCTTCAGTGGGGGCACAGGGGGGGGGGATACATGAATAATGTGTTTCCTCCCTCGCGAATTGACACCCGTGATCTAAAAAAGCTGAAAAAATTGTCAAAGGAGATATATATGGGTATAACTATAACAAACACCTCAGAAGTCAATATTCGTTCAACTTTGTTAGTATTAGTATGATCCTAAAATTGCACATTTTCTCCAATAAAATCGTCTTTGACATGTTGCTTGATTTTATTCGTTGCTGGTTACTGCATTTTGTAAGTTGAGTACAAAACCCTTCTGACATGAGCATAGGTCTGTCTACCCAACTTGTTTTATTTTTGGTGAGTCGCATGCAGATTGTATTCTTTTTAGAAAATCTCCCGCTTTCGGATTAGCCTTTCATCTTAATGTTGCTGGGCGGCAATTGTACTTTGTGACTACCTTTCTTGGGAGCGGTTATCGGCTTTGGTTTCCGAGTACACTACTTCCGCCATATTTTCGACGGTGGCAATGAAATCACACAATGGAGCTTTGTTTGTCTGGTCTTTTCTGCCGTAATCTCTTTGTGGACTTCAGGATGGTTCACTATTATTTCGCGATTCACGACCCTTGCTTCGGTCGCTTCGGTAACGATCGCAGAAGTGACCATCCAACTCTCGATGTTTTTATTGCGTGTCCTGCAGAGTTTTTCGCTTTTCCTTTTTAAGACGCTCTGGCATTCGCAGAAATCTCAGTCTGGTCAAGACTGTCAGTTAACTTCCGTTTTTCGTCCGTCTTCATTATCTTAGTGTTCATCGTCGTTTTTGTTACCATTAGAACCGCTCCCGAGGTCCCGTTAACAGCATGGCTGCAGCCACTAATTGCGTTGTCATTGTTGTAATTTTTGCTTTCTTTTTTTGGATTTTTTTTTAAATCTTTTTTTAGGGTTTTTGGTTGCTCCAGTTTTATTGGGTCCCCCCCCCCCCCTCGAAGCCACTATTTTCGCTCGGGTGTAGTCGTCACCTTTTTGGTCCCATGGTTATCTTTGCAGAGCAGGGAGGACATGCGAGGTTTAGTACAATCCCTTAAGGGGACAAGTGCTCAGAGCCAGACCAGCGCTAACCGAACCTACTAACCGAAAGTACACCACCAACCCAACGGTGCGAATTTCGAACGTACTCTGAAGCCTGACAAGGTTTCACCAGGACGGAGACCGTATTATAATTGAATGGGAGCCGTTCACGCACGAGTGTCACATCGGCGCTACCATGCAAAGCAACTAGGTTCAAACCATCATATCCGCCAGCCCAAAGCAAAACCTTAGAAAAAAAACTGAAAAATCTAATTTCAATGAAACTCTTCAAATAGAAAAATTTAGTTAAATTGTCGGGTGTCCAATAATGTTTTGAAAGCAAGATGGCAATTAGATTCGTTTCAGGCGAGGAAAATATTTTTTCTTTGTAATACGCACTGAGAACGGCCTATAGTGTATAAATTCAATTATTGTTGTTCACTTAGATTATCTGTCAAGTAATTCCTTTTCGTTATTTAGGAACGTAAAGAGTGTTGAAGAAAGTGTAAAACGAGTAAATCAAAATACTAAAAACATTCAAATTTTAGTAAATCAAATGATTTTCAGCAACATCTATATTCAGGTTAATTTTTTCCTGCAAGTTCATGTCTGTGCTAAAAATTTTTATTGATCATTCGGCCCTTCTTACATCAATTTAACGTAAATCTATACGATAATGTACTCTACACTGACTTTTTGCTTCGTGGCAGCAGCTGATCGACAGAGTATTGAGTATAGTTAGATGATATCATCATCGTTATGTCAACTTTCAGTAAACACATGGAGATATTGGCGGAAGTGTTCTGACGTCAGAGGAAAGCCAGGTTGAAATTGCCACGGCACAAATGTGTAATTGTCAGTACCAACTATAATACCTCGGGTATGTTACCGATGAAAATGGTTTGAAATTAGGTGTCTGAAATTATTGTATTTGAGCATAAGTCTAATCGTGGTCCGATCCAAGACCCTGGCCGAATTACCTGGCCGCCAAATCAGTGGACTGTTGTATGGCCGAGCTGTTGACCATGATGGTGTCACTCGACTGTGTGTCTTCGAGTCGTTTGCGCGTTCAACTTGGATTTCAAAACGAGCGAAACGTGAACATAGTAGCAAGACTTCCAAACGAAATTAGAAGATTAATTCATCAGAAAACTCTAGAATAAAACTCAAATGAAATATAGCGATGATTTAATGCTTTTGAATAAATTGTCGTGCCAAAAAAATAGTTTAATTCACCGAGATGATATGTATTTCCTCACTTCTGCTTAATTATTAGTCAATCACGAATAGCAACAACAGTGCTTATCTTGAAATCTATTAATTTTTAAAATAACGATTAATTAGGACTCAATTCAATATAATTGAAACTTTCAAAATCCTTTAATCTGTCAAACTTCTTAACTACCATTGACTTTCTTCCTTAATAGCGGTAAAACTCATTCCTCAAATCCTACTACTCATTTACAAGCGGTGCCACACGCACACGTCACAAATGCTAGGAGAGTGAAAAAAAATAGCCCGAAAAAAATTCAATTTTACACAAAAAATTAACTCCACTTGGAATGTAATGTCCTTACATAAAATAACAAAATGCAATAATCCAAATCTAAGCCGTCCAACGCGAGAAAAATGAGACGAGGAGCAGGAGAAAAATGGCTCTAGGATCTAATTCCAGATTAAATATGCATATTAATTACATTAATTTCCCGCGAGATAAATGAGGGTGAACAACAACTACTACTGCAGCAGCGACGTACGCAAAGCGAAAAAAATGAGCAATTCAAGTCCTTGCAAAGAGAATACTCGTAGTACGCGAAAAGAAAGGCTTTTTAAACAAAAGCCAAGCGTATAAAAAATGCGTGGAGTCGTTATTTGAATGAGGAAAGCGAGTGAGTGGAAGGAGTCGACAAAAAAAATTGAATTCACCCTCTCGTTTTTTTTCGTCGGCCTTGCATTAGTTGTTTAAAAAAAGTAAAACCTTGGACGGACAATTGTGGGGGTAGGAGGAGGAGGGTGAAGAAGAATCTGTGGCACAATGGACGGGGTGAGATACGCAAGGTTTTTGCTTAGAGCACTAACAGTCTCATCTGCAAGGATAAAAATGTGCTTTTTTATCGTCTGGGGTGGTTGAAATGTCTGGTACCACTCTCATACCTAGACCGAAGGGTTTTTTTGTTTTCTCTCGTCCGTTTTTTTTTAAGCGTTTGAAATAATTTTTGCTTACCCCTAATTTGAAGCCGTACTTGGTTATGGTATGGGTTATGAACTAGTGGAGTACTCTCCAGGCTCAGATTTCGTTGGCGATGAGAAGTGGATGGAAATGTTGATTTGAATATTTTGAGCTAATTCATTATGGATAAGGCTTGTTGAAATTGATATTGACCGTGTAAATACGCATTGTGTGAAGAATAAGAGCGGTGAATATGCGTTTTGTGGTTTCGAGTGTTTGTTGAATTCATGGATTGATATTTCATGTATGCTTAGTGTGTTTGAATGTAAGTATTGTGATGAAAAAAATGTCTCATAATCTATGTTACTATTTAATCTCAAAATTACTGAGCAGCTTTTAAAATATTCCTACGTTCCTGCAGTTGTCTCTAATTTTCCTAAAAACAGCAAGCAAGAAGCATGCGATTGAATGAATCACATATTTTATGATGAGGCTAATACTATAAAAACATAGAGTTATAGACTAGAGAAAGCAATAAAAAACTTTTAAATCCTAACCTCCCCTTCTTCACCAACACTAATTAAAATTCACGACTACTAACATATTTTTTCGATAGACATAGATTTCCAGAGGTAAACTAGCTTGAAAATAAGGCATCAATTTGCGTTAAGAAAATTCGTCCCCATACTCATGTTCTGAAAGCAGAATGAAGTCTGGTAATAATAATAATATGTATAAAACGAGCAATAATAATAACAATTATAATAATAGTAATAATAATGATCATAATAATAATGACAATAATAACAACCATCGCAAAGCCTTCTAGCAGGTGTGGTAATCGAGCAGTCACCTAAGAAAACTGCTCAAAAATCACCATAATGCTGATCAGAATTTCAATTGTAAATTTAAAAAAATTATCATTTATTAAAAATTTTTTTTAATACCTCCATTCCCTACCACTCTCTCCATCACTCTTTCTTCGTCGCACAACGTTCGTGCGATCTGCATTTATATAACGTTGCTTCGTCCTTTGTGCCACCCAGATAATGTTTAATGCATCGGTATAAGAGAGGCGCACAAAATAATGTGAACTAGTTCTTTTCACGAATATCTAGCCCAAAATCATGATCAGCTCTCAGAGCTGACGCATTCAAAAAAAAAAAAAACTTTGAGTAATTGTCTTTTCAGTATCTCGTCGATAGGGTCAAAAATGCCCTAAGATACTGAGCTCATAAAAGCAAAACTTCAGGTCCACACTTCAATCGCTCATTAAATGCTCCCTTGGTCTTTTCTTAAATACCAAAAGTGAGTTTGGACACGGAAACACCTTATTCACGAATTGCACTTCCGCGATGCAATCTAGAGTGAGAGGAAGGCTCGTCAACTGCCGTTGCGACAAGCCTCGTAAGGTGACAATTGGTAACCAAGGGGAGTCGATGACGGATTGCACGAGAACCGCGCCGGTAGAAGTTAGTTAGTGCGTACGGCATGAGATGGTGGGCCCGGCAGTCGATCGGAAACCGTAATACTTGTTTTATGCATGTTCATGCTCACTTTTCATGATATTTAGTTACGGCGTTGAAGGGAACTTGAGTGTTTTGCTCGTTTACTATTAAACATGAGTCCCTAATTACATTAGACGGTGAAGTGATATGTTCTGATAGATTTATTTTCTCCTGCATGCTTGAGCTTCTCCTCCAAACCATCGCCCATATCGTGCAGCATCTTGCATTTGCATTAGAAGTAACGTCATTTCAGTTGCACATAGGAGTTTTGTTCGCCATGGGCGCCAGTGAACAGTTATGATGACAGGCTATTTAACGGACCCCTGCATCAACGTGGGTTAAATAACAGAATGCGTTTCCATGAAATTCATTCGCGGGTCTAATAAAAATAAATTTTTCGTTCAATCCTATTAAAATAATTCAACTAAGAAAATGAACGTGGAGACTGTGTGAATATCGAATGCGGAGATATAATAAAAGGGATGAAATGTGTGAGATTGTCGTATTACGAGCATTTTTGTTGTTATTCTTATCACTGCTGCCATTGAATGTAATCTTGATACCCGGAAAAAGTATGCGAAGTGTCTCCAATCAAGATAAAGAGTGTTTTAAAAATAAAACAAGAAAACGTGTGATTGATTCGCTACATAAACAAGAGGTAGAACCTGGTTCAAATCCACTTGGTCGCAAACTATTCAAATGTAGTCAAAATCAAAGTCAAAAGCGCTTTATTTAATACTAATTGTTATAAATTTTAAAAGAATATAAAGCAAATTCCAAACAATAACAATAAAAAAAACTTAATGGCCCGAATGGCTCTCTAAATTTATACGTTATTATTAACTCATTTCATCAAAAAAAAACTATAGCAAATTCAATTAATTAAGATTATTACATATTTTTAAAATTTAATTGGAAAAAGGAGAAAAAACCAACCAACACTATCCTAAAATTATTTATAATTAAAACACAACAGTGAAACTTTGATCCTACACCTAATATGTTGTAATTTATTCCTAATAAAATAAAATCAAAAACTTTATCTTATACTAAAAAAAATTCTGTAACAATGTTTTTAACCTAAGTGTTTAATCTTATCTCTAACGGAATATAGTAAACATTACATATACCTAACCTATACCAAATTTTTAACATAAATAACAACACTAAATGTAGCAATAATGAGCTGAAACTCAAAAAACGAAATAACGAAAAACACCAGAACTGAAAAATAAACACGAATAATTTAGACATTGTCATTCAGCCACCAATACCTGGATTGCGCCGTCTCAACTCGATCAGCTTCAACGAATCTAGCAAATGAGTATCTCCATTGAAATCGTTGGTCTCTTGAACTCAAATTAGGAGGATATTTTATCTTCTTTTCGGTGGCCCGTCGATATATGTAATATATGACTGGGACGCCGTCAGAATCAAAAACATATCGATTCATGTCCAAATACACGAATGCTTCTGGAGGAATGAAGCCAGTAGCGAAGCAAGTCGCTATATACCCGTCTGTAGGGTGGAGCGGTTGTGAAATCCAAGGGTTTTCACTCACAGTCACAGATCTTGCGATATGATTCCGAAGAAGTTTCAATATGAAGATATTGACCCTCGTCACTTCAGCAGTTTGATAGATTCTTCTATTCGATATATAATGTTTCCAATCCGTCTCAGGCTTTCTGTACAAACCAGTACATGCACGAAGACATTTCCTTTCGAAAACTCTTAATTTTTCCATAGTACTAGCGCTCTGGTTGTACCAGATCTGACATCCATATGTCAAAACTGGTCTAACCAGTGTCTTGTAACAGATAATTTCGACCTTTTGATCAATGTATCTGGAATGAAAGAGTTTTGGATGGGCCATGACTAATTTGAGTGCCTTACTGAGCATGATTTTCACATGTTCAGTATAGTACAGATACTGATCGAGATAAACACCGAGGTATCGAACACAGGATTTATGTGGAACCCGTACTAGACTACTCTCACCAGCCATGATGTGGAAATCTTTCCAATTACGTTTCAGGTCTTGACTGACCCCCTGCAGCGTTGTCCAAAACAAGATTGTTTCACACTTCTGCGCATTGATTTTCATTCGCCAATTGTCAGTGTACAGCTGTACATCATTGAACATTTTTTGAAGATTGCTCTGAACTTTTGTAGCTTTTCGGTCTGCCGTATAGATGATCAGATCATCAGCAAACGCTACCAATGATCGCGTTGGCGAGACGTTTTAATCAAAGCCGTTCAATAGCTTGCGAATGAAGATTGAGAAGAGTAGAGGTGCAGTAACTGTTCCCTGCTGTAGACCATTCAAGACCTTGAACTCGCGCATTGTTGTCAGATTTCCATCAGTTACAACAAACGATTTCCCGTATAACATATTGCACATCATGGTGACAAGGTGTCTGGGGAACTTGTCCTGAAGGAGTTTAAAAATTAGTCCATCTAACCACACCGTATCGAAGGCTTTCTCCATATCAATGAGACATACTCCAACACATTGTGTATCACTTAGATTCCAACAGATGTCTGAGGTTTCTTTCGTTATTGCATGTGTGGTTGAATGCCTGGCACGAAAACCAAATTGGCAATTCGGCGTCAACTCATTTTCCTCAATGTGGGCGTTTAATGCTCTGTTGAGTATCACTTCAAACACCTTGCTGATGTTAGGCAGCAAGCTGATTGGGCGATAGCTTTTCGGGCATGAAGATTCTTTTCCTTCCTTCAAGACCGGAAATACCTTAGCCTTTTTCCACTCATTTGGGAAATATGAATTGCTCAACATGTTATTGAACAATATGCAATAATTCCTAATAGCGACCTCCGGCAAATGTCGGAGAACTACATTTGGAATACCATCACTACCACATGATTTCTTGTTGTTTATCCTGCGAAATATGAAACACAAGTCTTCATAGCTGACAAAATAATCAATAAGATTCAAGCTCGGTATGAGGTCAGATGTTAATGTTTTATTGAAATGAAGAATTGATTGGCCGTTCAGGCTTGATTTGAAGTCGGAAACTTTTGCTTCAACGACCTCTGAAAATATTTCATTCCCTCTCTCAGGGTTTGGTAGATGAACCAATTCAAAATGTGTTCCAATCAGGGTAAGTTTATCCAATCCTTCACAAATAATCCTGTTTCCATTTCTATCCGGAGTCGTACTATCAATTTCGATACCAGCCCTATCGAGAAGATTTATCTCACTAGTGACTTCAAGACTCGATACCTTCACTCGAGACTTCTTGCGGAATATGCTGTTCACTTTCGCAAACACGCCGTCTGGGTCCTGTGGGCTTATGCCCCTCAATTTTTCCACCCATTGATTGCTGACCTCACTCCTGAAGTATGACCGGATTAAGTTCCGGACATTCTTCAGATGTAATTTCAACAAAGTCAACGAGGGATGGTTGTAATCCAAAAATCGTCGATAAATATTGTTGACGCGTGTGAGAAGGAGGCTTTTCAATCTTTTTAACCTTGCGATGGTTGGTGTTTCATATCCTTCCATATTGTTTCGACATTTTATCTTGGGAACTACTTTCTCAATCGTTTCCAACGTCAGCTTCTCTAACTTCGACAAATAGACATCTATTTCATCGTTAGTTAGATTCCTGTCATTAGGAACCGTTGAGCAAGTGTTGCCACCATCAGAAGGGGAAGATTGCTTCTGGTACTCCCGATTAAACTTCTTTTGAAACTTTTCCCAGTCTGTTTTTTTGAAATTCAACCGATGATTTTCATGTTGAACTGTAATGAGGAAGAAATCATCCCTGTGATGATTGATTTCCATTGCGATTGCGTTATGGTCGCTATCATAAGGAAGCACCTGCAGTTTCCGTTGAGGACTATTAAAGCTGAATTCAAGTCTTGCGTCAGCAATGCAAAGGTCCAAATATGAATTTGTCCTAGGGTATGTTGAGATCTCCGACCCATATAGATTGCACCTGTATTCAATTTGGTTCTCTGTTATCCACGATTTCAGGAATACACCTCGTGGATTATTGGTGGCGTTCAGCCATGATGTATGCTTGGCGTTCAGGTCACCAGCAAGAATATAATGGTTATGCAGCCTGTTCAATTCGAGTATTTCGAACAAGGAATTGAGCTCCTCCTTGAGCTTGAGAACAGTTCCACCAGTTGCATAGGCAGAGATAACGAAGAGGTTATCCCCACCTGGCAGTGAGATTTTGATAACGGACACTTCAAGAGATTCAAAGCTTTTGAATTCGACTTTTTCAATATTTTGGAAACAACAGGGTCTTCGAACCAATATCCCGGTGCCACCTCCCCCATCACCTATTGCCCTATCGTTTCTTACGAACTCAAAATCCTTGAATCTCATGAAGTGCCATGAACTGAGGTGGGTTTCGGTGAGAAGCACGATGTCAGGCTTTTGTCTGGCAATGAATTCAAGGAGATAATCACGCCGATGTAAAGTAACAATGGAGTTGACGTTGATCGAGATGAGACGAATCCTATCCGTGGGAATGTGGCTGGATGACAACTTATTTTGAGGCATTTGAAAGCACTGAACGCTGAAAAACAATGTTAATTTTCGAATCTTGTTTATCGATTCGCTGCGATAAGGAATTTAATAGCTGATAAATTTTAAGGAGCAGCTCATTGTTGCCACTTCCATTATTTATTTTATTTACATTGTCTGCTGGTCCTCTCGCAGCAAGTGCAAATGACACCCCGGGCTTGACGAAGTTGGTAGGTATCACACTGCGGTGTGCTTGACTTTGTTTCGAAGTGACTTTAACCTTTGCATCTTGATACCGGGGGCATCCTCGATATGATGCTGGATGACCAAAGGCACCGCAGTTCACACAATATAGTTTTTCTTTTGGCTTCGCCTGAGCCAATTTGCACTCGCCGGGAGCATGAATGTTTTTGCATTTAATACACCTATATTTCATGGCGCAATTGGCAGCCGAATGCCCGAATCTTTGACACCTGTAGCACTGGTTGACCTCACTTTTTTGGTGGCGTTCCCACCTCACCACGCGGAAGTTCAAGTACCGTATTTTCTGCAGGGCACTCAAACTACTTTTGCTGGAAATCTGGACTAAGTAGTGAGGCAAGTTTTTGCGCTCCACAATCGATCTTCTCGTTGCAAAGTTTTTAACTGAAATAAATTGTATTTTTGGTGCAACTTCTTGGAGCACCTGAAGGAGATCGACTGTGTCCTCACCACAGTCCAGGCCCTTCAATAAAAAGGTTTGGTTCTTTCGCTTTTCGGGGTGTACGTGAAATGCGGAACATCTCCAGAATTTAAGGCACTTTTTGTTGCCTGGAAATCAACCAGCGACTTAGTTCTTATTGTCAATTTATCGGCATTGACTCTTTTTATCTCAAAATCTTTTAGCTTTTTTTCGGCCGCCAAAAGCCGAACCATATCTTTGCCCGTTTGCCCAAATACATTGATTGGTGGGACTTTTTCTTTTTTTCATTAATCTTAACGGACGGACCAGCAGACGGACAAACCTTTTGGTTTTATCTCCCAATTTTTAATTTTAAGGTATTCAATGAACTCATTATCTAACTTAGACGTTTTACCTGGATCCTCTTCAATGTTCATCATTTCTTCAAGACCAGCTAGCGCTGCATAGTATTTTCTGCTGTCGTTTGCGCCTCTTGCGCTGAGGACATCCTCTTGATTAGCTTCTTCCTTTGGCTTTTTAGTTTTCTTGTCTTCGGTTTTTGAATTTGCTTGTCGGCCTTTCTTGATTTCTTTATCTTTGTTGAACGTTAACGTTCCAAAAAGTGCTTCTAACGATTTAACTCGAAGCTTGAGTTCTTCATTTTCTTTTTCAATTTTTCCAGCTTTCTCTTTTTCTTGGATCAGCTGCTCGATTTCGATTACCGATAGGATTGTCGGTTTTTCTTCTTTATTCTCGTAACTTCTTTTAAGTTTTTTTTCGCCCGTCATCATTGGCGATGGGCATGATCCTTCTGATTGATGGCTGAAGCCATCGGGCTCCTCCATCTTGTTGCTTTTGCAGCGAGACTAGAGAGAATGTTCTCAGACCGGGACTTCCCTTGAACGTATTTTCACTTTTGATATTCCTTCAGGAAATGAATTTCAGGTACTCGATAAATGCTCGAATAATTCGACGGTGATGGTTTTCAATTCAAAAAAAAATTATTTTCAACTGACTTTTGTGAAAAATTAATTAATTTTTAAAATTAATGACAGGAGCGATTAAAAACACGTCTACACGCAACGAGTGCTAGACGTAGAATAATATTCAAATGTATTAATAGGTCCTCGGTAAATCTAATTTATATTTAAATTCATTTTTTCAATAGGCCTTGCCCACCCCAAAAGCGAGCGCTCGTCGGAGGAGGATTGGGTGAGTGCCCTAATATGATAATTTATTAAATTATAATGATTTAAAAAAAAATTTTAAGAATAAAATTTTATCTTTAAAGAAGATCCAAGCCACTCTTTGAATAATTTTGTGTTTTTTTCTTGATTCTAATAATTTATCATAACATCAGTCCGAGTAATTTTAAAAAAAGGCTTATTTCGACAGATTAAAAGCTAAAAGTTATCCATTTCACATTTGGGAAAGTATGACCCTGCCATTTGACATTTGTCCGAATTAAATGTCATCCAGAGCATGTTTCTTTTAGCTGAAGATCTGCCATTTAGAAATATGGATCGTTTTGTAGTCAAAAAATGCGTTAAAATTATTAAATTTTATTATAAAAATGGTGATTCTGCTGTATCAACTTTCAGGGCTTTACGAGCCAATTACGGTCGACATAATCGACCTACACAGCAAACAATTTCGAGTACAGTGAGAAAATTTGAAGAGACTGGATCGGTTATTGATATTGCAAGGCCTGTGCATCATCGCAACATTCGTTCTGCTGAAAATATCGCTGTCGTTGCTCAAAGTGTGGAGGAAGACCCGAATTTGTCGATTCCTCGACGTGCTCAACATTTGGGCTTGTCTTACGGCGCATTGTCGCAGATTTTGCATTTGGATTTGCATCTCCATCCATACAAAATCCAACTCACTCAAGAACTTAAGCCTCAAGACCATACACAACGCAGAATGTAAGCAAATTGGGTGATTGAACAACAAGCCATAGATAACGATTTTTAGAACACAATTTTCTTCAGTGATGAGGCTCATTTTTCGCTCAGTGGTTACATAAATCAACGGGATTGCCGCATATGGGGCTCTCAAAATCCTCAGGTGATCGCAGAAATGCCTTTGCATCCGGAAAAAGTGACCGTTTGGTGTGCATTATGGTCTGGTGGTGTTATTGGCCCGTATTTTTTGAAAACGATCAAGGAAGAGCCATTACAGTGAATTCTGACCGCTATGGACGGATGTTAACCGATTATTTTTGGAGAGAAATTGAAGATTATGATCTGGAGAACATGTGGTTCTAACAGGACGGAGCCACAAGCCACACAACAGAGGCTAGTCGAGCACTTTTGCAAGAGAAATTTCCAGGACGCGTAATTTCGAGATTGAGTGATGTCAATTGGCCCGCAAGATCCTGCGACCTAACACCTTTGGATTTCTTTTTATGGGGCTATGCAAAAAATCGTGCTTACGCGAGCAATCTTCAAACTCTTGAACAATTGAAAACTAATATTCGTGAAGTTATGGTCGAGTTATTGCCGGAAATGTGCCGAAAAGTCATTGAAAATTACCTGAGAAGGATTGAGGTCTGTGAGAGACCCCGTGGAGGACATTTGAATAATGTTGTATTTTACGTATAAAAGCAAGATTAGATATTTATATTGAATAAAAAATTTTGTTTGCATCTGAATATTTTATGTGTTTTCTTTAGCTTTACTTTCCCAAGCGTAAAATGAATAACCCTATAGTTCAACGTTACATGAGTACTTGGAGCTCTTGAACACAATTGCAAAACTGCTCACGGACGCTAACTTGACCATCAATGCTACAAACAGCAAGTTCGTCAAGAAGGAGATAAAATATATTGGGTTTTTAGTGAGTGATGGCATTCTGCGCACTGACCCGGAGAAGGTTTGAGGTGTAGTTTCCTATCATGAAGCTCGAACGGCCAAAAACGTGAGACGGTTCGTGGGCATGGCAGGATGGTACAGGTGTTTTATTCCAAACTTTGCCTCGGGTACGGCCCCTCTAACGGACGTGCGAAAGGGTAAACGTTCCTTCAGCTGGTCTGCTTCCACCAATAGTGCCTTCAAGAAAATGAAGCAATTGGTGATTTCTGCTCCAGCGCATGCCAACCCCGACTTTATGAAGCTCTTCTATATCCAGTGTGGTGCAAGTATAGTGGGTATTGGAAGTGTTTTGTTCCAGAAAGACGATGAGAGTAGAGAGCATCCAATCGCATATATGAAGCGGGCGATGAAGCTCAACACTGCGCAACGTAACTATAGCATTACTGAACTGGAATTATTTACTGCAGTGCAGAGCGTAAAACGATTTAGAGCATATATCGAAGGGTTGCCCTTTAACATCATAACTGACCATGCTAGCCTTAAATGGCTGATGCAACAGTTGGACCTTTCTGGTTGATTGGCTCGCTGGAGCCTGAAATTGAAAGGGTTCAATTTTCAAATTGAACACCGGAAAGGTGCTCTTCATTTTGTTCCTGATGAGCTGTCGAGAACCTGCTCGAAGGACAAGTGGGTGAATTCGATCACACCCTGTCTCCCGGAGCATGAGCGCATTGATGGTTTAATCCCGGAGTCTGTGTTTCAGGAGCCCGAGTATGAGTATCTTAATTTTGAAACAACCCAATCAGTTTCAGAATTTGCACCTCGTAGATGGTCGAATCTATATTAGTACTGGTTCTTCTGCAACATTGACTACTGGTATTCCCAGAACAAAACTATGGGTTCCTGAGGGTCACCAACGGATTCTCATAGTACGAGTTCATGATGATCCCCGGGACTTCCATTGTGGGATTCGTAAAACAACCGATGTCTTACAAAGGTAGCCAGCACGGGCAGGGATCAGCCCCACGGCTGAGCTCTAGCCGGCTCACAATGCCACCTAGGGGAAAGCATAGCGATAACCACCGAGGCTCATAACAATATCCCCAAAGAAAGTAATCTAACGGTGTCAAATTGCAAGAATGTGGTGGCCAGTTAACAGGGCCGTCTCGTGAAATTACTCATGTGTCAAATGTATCCTTCAGCAAATTAATTGTATCGCGTACTGTGCTGCTGAAACCACATATGAGTAACATTAATGCCTTCCATTGAGGCACCAAAAAGTTAGTAGTCATATCTGTACCGCTTGCTGTTGACTGTTACATTGTGACTATTGATGTAAAACGTAGATATTTTGAATTCAAAATTATCCTTTAACATAATGCTACAAATGTCATTTGTCACTCTGTTCACTTCTGTCAATCTGTCTGCCAATAAACATTGTGTTAAAACGTTGGCTGATGAAAATCATATTATTGTCTATAAAACAAAAACATGGTAGCAGAGCATAGTTCGATTTGAGTGGACCAACGTTTTTTCAAGAAGATTGAGCAAAATAAATAGTGTTTTTTCGAAGAGATTTTCTCGAAACTTGAAGGTGATAGTTGCTGGAATTTCGGTGACTGACAATCATGGAATTTCAAGGTATGGAGAAGTTAAAAGGTTCGGAAAACTGGAATATTTGGAAGTTCATGGTGCGCAATTTATTGCGAGCTACTGAAAGAGCATACGAAGTGAGTATGGGAGAGTTGGTTCAACCGGTGCTGGCGGCTAATGCTAATGCGGCTGCGATTGATGCTCACAATACGGCAATGAAAATTTGGGATAAGGCAGATCGCGCTGCTTGTCAAATCATCATCAAGACAATATATTCGAGCGTCATGACTTTGATCGTCGCTTGCGAGACTGCTCATCAGATGTGGAACAAATTGCATGGTATTTATGAACATCAAACAAGGCAAGCCGTTCATTCAGTTCAAACTGAGTTTTTCAGTTTTGACATGAATTTAGCGGATGATATGATAAATCATATTGCTAAATTTGAAGGTTTGATTCTAGGCATGCAGCAGTTGAAAGTTAAGCCCGACGAGTCAGCTTTGATGGTCAAGTTGCTGGAAACGTTGCCTGACAGTTTTGAAAGTTTCAGACCAGCTTGGCGGGCCAGGTCGGGTGATCAGCAGACCCTCGATAACCTGATCAACGTGTTGACACCTGATGAGCACAGGCGGAAACTTCGACAAGAAAAGGAGAACAATCTGACGGCACTGATGGCAACCAAGTTGAAAATCCAGTCCAAAGGTGCAAGTGGAAGTCAACAAGGTGCAGCTGATAAGCAGGCCAAAAATGATGTTAAGTCCAACCAGAAGGGGGAAGAAGTTGGCTTTCAAGTGATACGGTTTTCACAGAACTGAGCATTTTAAAAGAGATTGTCCAAACAGGAAGAAGAAGAGTGATGCGACGTCTGAAAGTAAGGACTCGTTAGCGTTCGTTAGCGAAGTGTTCAGTGCGGAAGGCAAGAAAGAAGCTTGGATCATCGATTTTGGTGCGACGAACCACATGACCTTCAAGAAAGAGTGGGTTTCATTCTTTGAGGCTTTCTTTATTCCAGCAGAGATGCGTATCGGAAACAATTCTGTGATGAGTGCTTTTGGAAGAGGAAATATTGACTTTGAGGCGCTTGTGAATGGCCGTGGGACTTCTTGTCACATGGAAAACGTGCTGTATGTTCCGGAAGTTAGGAGAAATTTATTCTCGGTTACGCGTGCACTGGACAAGGGTATGACTTTCAGCTCATCCAAGGATAGCTTTGAGTTCCTGCTTGATGGTGTTGTCAAGGCTCAAGGTGTGCGCTCTGGTCAGCTGTTCAAGATGATGCTCAAGGTCAAGGAACTGGACACTTTCTGTGTGAGTGAGGCTAATCTGGCGGTCAAGGACTCCCTTCAAGTCTGGCATGAGCGTTTAGGTCATCAGAATATAAGACATGTTGTAAAGATACTCAAGACTCACGGAATTGAAGTACAACAGGACGACGAATTCTGTAGATCGTGTATAGAAGGTAAACAAAATCGAGAACCGTTCAAAACACGTCAACAGCGTTCATCTGTGCCAGAAGAAGTGATCCATGCTGATGTCGGTGTTTCACTTTGACAGGAGTCTATTGCTGGTGCGAGGTACTTTGTCTGCTTCACTTGTGACTATTGAAGATTTTGTATGGTTTACTTCTTGAAGGAAAACACTGAGGTGTTTGACAAGACCAAAGAAATGTTGCAGCTGGTGAAGACTCAACAAGGTCGACCAGTAAAGGTGTTCCAGTGCGACGGAGGAAAGGAATTTGACAAGAAGATGCGAGAACTCATGGATTCCGAGGGTACGAAGATGGTGATTACGAGTCCTTACACGCCTCAGCAAGGACCTGCTGAAGTTTTTGTGGGCTGAAGCTGTCAACGCTGCGGCTTACATTTTCAACCGAACTGGTCCATGCTCTGTAGAGGGCAAAACTCCGTATGAGTTGTTCGTTGAGAAGAGTGTTTATTTGAACAGGTTTCATATTTTTGGAACCACATGCTGGGTAATGGTGCCTAAAGAACGTCGGAAGAAGTGGGATCCTTAAGGCGTCGAAGCAGTTTTTGCTGGGTACTCGGAAGACATCGATGGTTTTCGTATGTGGAAGAAGGATACAAAGCAGGTGATCCAAAGTCGTGAGGTAGTTTTTGGTCCAGAGCATTCCTCTAAAGTTCTAGCTTTGTTTCCTATTGAAGAAATTGAAGATCCTGTCGAGCCCCGCAATTTTCCCAGAGTTTTGAACTTACTTAAAGCTCCGCATGTGCCTGAGGTCCCGGATCTTGTGTTGCCAGGCGTTCCTGCTGAACCACAAATTGAAGAAACTCCTAAGGCTGCAAAAGATACAGCTCAACGACATCTTCGAGATAGAAGTAAGCTTCAGAAACATGTAAAATTGAGTGAAATGTTTCTTGCAGAGTTAGAAGAACCTCGAGACTACAAAGAAGCCATAAAGTCGGGTAATCGTGAACGGTGGAATGCTGTGATGAAAGAAGAAATGTCTTCACTGAAGGAAAACTCCACCTGGGTTTTGAAGGTGTTACCTCCAGGAAGGAAGACAATTGCTAATCGCTGGGTCCATTGTATCAAACGAGATGTAGAAGGGAAGGCTTGTCGCTACAAAGCTAGGCTTGTTGCGAAGGGTTATAGTCAACAAGAAGGTATTGATTATCATGAAACTTTCAGTCTCGTAGCTCGATTTGATTCTATCAGGGCGATTCTAAGTGTTGCTGCCAAGGAAAGTCTGGAGTTGGCCCAATTTGATGTGAAGACGGCATTTCTAAACGGTGTTTTGAATGAAGAAATATACATGGATCAACCTGAAGGTTTTTGAGATGGTTCTGGTCGTGTGTGCAAGCTGATTAGAAGTCTCTACGAAAGATGGTTCTGGTCATGTGTGCAAGCTGATTAGAAGTCTCTACGGACTGAAGCAATGTCTGAGGTGCTGGAACAACTGGTTCAAGGAGATTCTTATAAAGTTTGGTCTCGTCCAGAGTGAAGCTGATCCATGTCTTTCCTTTTGTATGCTTTGTGAAGATAAACTGATCCTTGTCCTTTATGTTGATGATGGCCTGGTTACTGCAACACAGAAGAGTGTGATTCAAGAGTTCCTGCGGAAGCTGGAGATGGAGCTCAAGATCACACGTGAACCGCTTGTCTGCTTCCTGAATATGCTCATTGAACGTGAAGAAGATGGTTCAATCCGTTTGAGTCAGGAATTGTACGCGAAAAAATCTTCTTCAGAAGTTCAACATGGCAGAAGCCAATGCTGTTTCAACGCCCATTGACAAGTACGTGCAGTTGGAAGACGTCCACTGGTTGCTGGTAAAGAGAATCCTGAGATGCGTCAAAGGGTCTACGTCAGTTGGTATCAGGTACGGGACGGTTCCAAAGGAAGTGTCTTGAAGGCCTTCAGTGATGCAGACTATGCTGGTCAATCGGATACTCGTCGGTCTGTTAGTGGAATCGTTTTTATGCACAGTGTAGGAGCGATACCCTGGGCTAGCAGACGTCAAGGGTGTGTGTCTCTATCCGCAACTTAGGCTGAGTATTTCGCTGCTAGTGAAGCTGCCAGGGAATCTGTGTGGTTGTCTCGACTGTTCGCAAAAGTCTCTTCCTTAGACAACATTCTAATTCTTTTTGTGGACAATCAAAGCGCAATCAAGTTAGCGAAGAATCACGAGTTCCACAAGAGGACCAAACACATTGAAGTGGGGTACTATTTCATTCGAAAGGAATTGCAGGATGGAAGGTTGAATATTCAACATGTTTCAAGTGATCAACAACTCGCTGATATCCTGACGAAGCCACTGCCACGTCTAAGATTTGTTGATCTACGTTCTGCCCTTGGAATGATCTGATCTGATTTTGAATTTGAATTTAATTTTTATTGAAAAATTGAAATATCGTGTTTCAGAGGAAGTATTGATGTAAAACGTTGATATTTTGAATTCAAAATTACGTTCCTTTAACCTAATGCTACAACTGTCATTTGTCACTCTGTTCACTTCTGTCAATCTGTTTGTCAATAAACATTGTGTTAAAACGTTGGCTAATTAAAATCATATTATTGTCTGTAAAACAAAAACAGTGACTATCAATATTATTGAACTCATAAGGACCAATTATCCCAATGGCCCGTCAAGCATAGAAGATGGTGATTTTCACAAAATCTAATAGTGTTTTGACAACTGTTTCTGTATGTTAACGCAGCCTTTTAAGCAGAAGTGTGTTTCATCACCGGACATGATTTTTAAATAAATTTGAAAATATTTTCAAAATTTGAACAATTTTCAATCGTTGATGCAGCGTGAAGCTTTTAATGACGAATTGCCAAACAGAACTAGCCTAGAAAAACTGAGAATCTTGCTATCGGCTTTCACCGGAAACAAAGTCACGATTTTTAAATTTTCCGCCTCTAAAAAACACCCTTTATATCTGTAAGTATCCTGAAACTACATTCACTAGCAAGAAAGTAAAGACCTGCTTATAATTTTATAATTGTCACAATGGCACTTCTTCAATGGGTTTTTTATGCTGAATCTAAGACTGTATTTTCATTAACAGAAAATTTACTTTGGGATCTCCAAATGTGAATTTCTTCTGAAGACGATTAGTGGTTCCTAGTTAATCTCTTCTATAGTATCATTTTACTACCCATAGCTTCTTTTTACTTATCACACAAATTTCCTCATCTACTCGTATTATTATTAATTTTATTGCGTTGCAGCCTGTTCATCTTGCAAAACACCACTGACTTGTGTACTGTACTCGAGCAAAGTCCGAACGATTTTTGGGTAGTAGGGAGTTTCTTCTTTTTCTATTCGTAGCACTACAGCTCCTTTCGGGCCTTCGCTTAGAGATAGTTGGAGTATCTCATTATCATGATCGAATGATTAGTACTCCACAAGGTGATATGATCATTATCACGCTTTGGCCATGTGTCTCTCCACCCAGCTGCGATACGTTCTGATTTTAGACCAGCACGTATCATAACTGTACGGGCTTATAGTCCGTCCGAAGAATCACTTGAACTAAATCTCGTTGATGCCAACGCAACTCGAACCAGAGGCCTTCGGCTTACGGGCTTAGTGCTCTAACCACTAGACCACGCGGACTGCAGGGAGCATTTTAGCTGCTAAAATACTCTTCACTTGACTAAATACTAGCATAGCGCAAACTAGACTTCAAATCGCTATTAACTAGAATGCGTTGATAGAAACATTACAATATTATACAGGTATGATATTCTCAGTCATTTGGTGAAACTGGTAGATGTGGTCCAGGACAATAAAATTCGAAGTCCGATCAATCGAAGATCATAAATTTTGAATTATTTAAATTCAATTAAAAATTGTTTTTAACGCATTGGAGGGAGAAACGAAAAATCATCTTATCCTTCTACCCTATCTTCCATTTCTTTTAACTCGCCAAATAACAAACACAAGAAGTAAGAATAAAACAGCCACTTCACCATTAATCGAAATCCAGTCTGACTCCCGTCACTGAATGAATTGATACTGAAGCGGCGCAAAAGGAATTTATTTTTTAATGATGTAACCCTACCTTATCCCTTTCCAACGAACTTACTTCATTTTCAAAAGGCTCCCCAATTTATTTTCCCCTTCCATTATCGAGCGCACAAAAGCCAAAAGGAATACCAAACAAAGTGAGCTTTAAAAACAGAATCTTAGCATCAACCCCCGTAATCAACAGCAACAGCAAGAATAGCAACAACAACAGCAAGAATAGCAACAACAACAGCAGCAGAGTTTCCAATCCATTGGGCTTTTTCAGACGCGGCGTTAAAAGTGAGCGTTAAACAGGTTATATGGGCAAGAAGAGTGAGAGGCATTGAGGGGACCTGATGGTAAAAACAAGCCAACATTTTTTAGGGTGAACGAGCGTAACGCACATACACAAACGCATTTTGTTGATCATTTGGTGGGGGAAATAATCATTCCGAATTGAACATTCGGTGAAAAAGGTAGTCGTCACGAAACGATTGCCTTTCTTTAATTTGCGTGCAAAAATGGATGCGTGGACGCGAGAAGCTACGCGTTATTTAATAAATTTATAAAAGCGAGGCCATTTTCAATTTCAGGAAACAACACGACGAATATCGCGATTTCTATAAAGTTAAATTGCTTATTGTAAATCCTTAGAAAATTAACTGTACGCTTAATCTTCATAAAATCACATTACAATAAGCAAGTTTACAACAGATCAAGAAAAATATGCGACTAAAAAAGATATTCATATTTGGAATACATTATTCAGAAAGCGGAAAAACACGGAGGATTCAAATAAATCCAATAGAAGTTTGAATCGACAAACTTTAACAATCATAAAATACATGTTTCATTCCAGTTTTTATTACTTCGTGCACAATTCAAGGCTAAAATATCAATTCTCAATCGCTTATCTCTGTATCTTCGCTCTCATGTTGTCCGCACGATGTTTAACGATCAAATGACCCTTTTGACACATACACTCGCAAGACGTGTATCGTATACAAAAATAGGTTGGCTGAACTATGCAACGTGTAAACATAAGGGCGTAAGCGCGAAACCTGTTTGGATATGGGTTTTTACCATTCCCGTGTGAAAGAGCCCATTCATATTCAACCATAACCAAGTTACGGACGAGCTGCCATTACAACCACCCCCACAACGCGGATTCGTCATTCCTCTTTGCCCGAAATATCCTCGACCTTGCATGTCGTTCGTATGCAAATGAGCAAAAAGACAAAAAGTCCGCGCACTAAGCACGAATGAAAGGGTAGAGATAGCGCGTAAAGAAAAGGATATACTCGTACTAATGCATGCTGCCTCATTTATATTAAGGTTCGCGATGGTGGTTGAGGTGGGAAGGGTTGAATTCGTGGGGATTGGAAGTCGTAAGTTATAATGCATGTGATGCGGAACCAGATTAAAGACAGAGCATATTTGTTGAAGGGTTGCTGGGGAGGGTGGTGATAAGTTTATTTATAATTTATGCTGTTCATGCATATTGTAAGTGAGCGGAAAGGACGTAAATGAGTGGAATGAAAGCATTTTTGCAGATTATATTGTAGTATTATTAAAATGTTTATCATATCTGAAAATTATTGTCTTACAAATAAAGCTCTTCCTCAAAATGACGGAAACTGATGTGTATCCTTTACTGTTCCATAGCAAAACCAAAAATGGACTTTCCAATTTCCTATCGAAATCGCTTGTAGTCACAGCGAAAACGACGAAAATCATTATATCTACCGTGGAAATAAACAAAAGAGTCTATAAGCTTCTCAAGGGGATTATTCTATAAGAAGAAATCAATTTTGAAAGAGTAAATAAGACTTGTATTGGTTGCAAATTTTCTATTTATTGTAATTTTCCAGATCATCTGGCAAAAATAAATTTTTAATGGCCACGTTTTCGGGTGAGTCCTTCCTGAATTGTGCGGTTAATTACAAAATATATGTAGAATAGTTCTACTTTCACATTTGACATGGTATTCTAAATATAGGTCAAGAGGGTACATAAGAAATCAAGCAAATTAAACATCGCCAAAATAGAGTACAGAAGGAGAGTTTGATAAAGGCTCACGTCAGCATTGAACCGTGTGAAAATTTGATGAAAAAATAATTAAGTGCGTGAATTGTGGTAATCAGCTTTTGCTTCTCTTCCATATACGGTACTCATCCCGGCTATCCTTATCGGTTTACACATACTCGTAGTTCGCCTGAAGATATATTTCACATACAATCATCGTATCTTCCAATAAAATTCTAACTCTGCTGTTTTCCTTTTCAAGATATTTTCCTTTTCCTGCATTTGATACATTCCTGTCGTATTTTCCTATCAATTACTCTCATCCGTTTGCTCCTTCTGTTCGTATGCATTATAAATTAGAAAAAACGTTGGCAGGTTAGGAGATTAATTTGTTGTTTTTACTCTTTGCCAAAGTTCAATTAGAAATAATTAACAGATTTCCCATATATGTGAAGTTGTCGACAGGAGTTGGATCAGGATATAAAGATAGCAAAGTTGGTGAAGTGTTTTTGGTGTTGTGTTTACAAGGAATCTATTCGGGAAATTAATCACATAAACAAGTGATATTTCGTGAGAAAAATTAATTGTTATTCCTGCAATATGTTTTAAGGTATATTTAACATTGATAGCTGACTAGATTTTGAGAAGCGTAAGTTTCTCTAAAAATATAAAATAATTCATCATAAGTCTCGCTCCTATTTGCTTAAAAATATTTGGTAGTTTAGCTATTAAAAATTTAAATTTAATTTGCTATGATTCCTTTTCAATGTGGTACTTAGAGTGCTCGCTTCGTAAGCTGAAGATGCCTGGTTCGAACCCGGTTGGTAACAACGAGATTTGATTCTTCGGATGGACCATAAGCCCGTTCAGCTATGATTCGTACTGGGTTTAAAATCAGAGCGTATTGCAACTGGATGGATAAATGGCCAAAGCGTGATACTGACCATATCAACTTCTCGTGTACCGATACGATCAAGATAATGCATAATGATACTGTTGCAACCGCGGAAGTCACCGCAGTTGCAGATATTATGTTTCAGCCGAGAGGTGTGTAGCCCGGGGTGGCATACTGAGGCCGGCTAGTGCTCAGTCGTGTCGTGGGACTTCCTGGACACCTTCTGCTCGTGCTGAGCCACTTTACATAAAAACACTAACAAGAGGGAAAAGGGGGAGGTCATATTAAGAAATGAAAAAAAGATTTCTAACTTAGAACATTTTGGCCGTTTTTATTTTAAATTAAAAAAACACATAACAACAATTTATGAAAAATAGAATAATATTGTAAAACAAAACCAGCCCCTTGGTTTTCAAATGAATTCGACAAAAATTATCATGCGAAAAGCTCCTAAAATCAACAAATTTGTAATATAATTAAAGGAAATAAAATGGAAAGCAAAAATGTATGCATTGCTCACCACTATTGATGTTGCACTCGGCACTCGGCAACAGAAAGGGGGGGGCAATAAAAAAAATCACTGAAAAAAATTAGATCCACGAACCTTACGTTTTGTTTTTTTTCTTTTGCATTAGCATAAAACAACAAAAAAACAATATAAACTTTACTTTAATTTTACAATCTACACAGTAACTAATTCGCTATACGATAGTTTATCCCCATTCTAATTCAAGTAATCGATTCACTTCGTCTACTTCCAATTAATTCATTCAAGTTTATCCTCTCTACAAAGGAGTCCGACCACTGATTTTCTTATCACGTTTTTCTTTTTTTTATAGTTTAATAGTTCCGGCACTCGAGTGTTCGGCTATTGTTAAAACTAGTACTTGCCACTTAATTTGTTCATACTTTATTTTTTTATATTTCAATCACTATATCCATTTAATGTCAATTTCCATTTTGCATATATGGCAATTCGCATAACCATGGAAGCGTTTGATTAGATGTAAAGTATCATATATATTTACGGAAACTATTGATTTTGCCGATATTCCAAAAAGAGTGCGGACCCCCGGTCGAGAATCCGAGACGCCACCAACGGCGCCACCGTCTGTTGATTTCCCATTCATCGAATTAGCAACTTCAACTCTTTCTTGATGGGCGTTGGAATAAAATTTATTAGTAGGGAAACGTGAATGAACTTTCATTAGTATGGAAAATAAAATTTTTTAAGTGAGAGCCAATGAATAAAATTAGTTAGTATGAAGGAAGGAATTGGGTTTTGTTAGGAAAAATGTGTCGAATGAAATTTTGTTAATGGGGATCAATGAATGGAGCGTTGTTAGTGAGAAAATTAAAATTATTATTATATTACAATTTTTCGTAATTGAAAATAAGGGAAAGGGGTAAGATTGTGATGAGGGGGAAATAAAAATTATAGGGAAATCGTTAAATTTTTTTTCTTTAAAAGCCTTCGGGCCTTTCTTTGTTGTGTGAGCAGACCCATTTCGACTTCTTCGAGTCATCTTTGGTGACACTGAAGATGACTCAAAGTAGTCGAAATATCGCAACAAAGCAAGGCCCGACGGCTAAAGAGAATTGGCCTGCGGATATCAAATAAACAAAATTATTGACTACAAATTGTTAAATGATAACAAGAATACATAAATTTATTGAGGGAAACGGTATACTTATGTGCGCATAGGAAGGTGGAGATGTTACGGCGGCAATTTGAAGTTGCAAATGGGAGAAAGCCGGTACGCAGGAATTGCAACAATACTCCGACTATTTCTATGCGAGGGCTAGAAAGGGGGTGTGGTGTTAAAACAAACGAGCATTGGAAGTCGATGGTGAGGAGTCAAACCAAACACATCGCAAGCGAAAACACTAAGGTGTCAAAAATCAAAGTAATAAAGAAAATAAAATACAAGTAAAGCGGAACAAAGGAAACCAAGCCCGGGAAACTGGCAACAGCAGAGGTACAAAGCGAGTCCCCAAACATCCAAAGATGGTACAATGCAGACAATAATGGGAAGGCGCACCCAGCAAGAACGGAAGTGGCCAGAAAAGAAATACTACTGTTAGCAACAATGGAAGTAGAGCAAGCTGCAACAAACGTTCCAAACAGGGTAATTATCGACCAGATCAACATTGAATCGGAAGGTTTTAGAACGGTTCAAGGTAAATTGGCAATTAGAAGAAAGTCACCCATTCTTATTCAAGCACTAACCCCCCATAATCCAATCCCATACGCGCCTATTTCGGGAGAAGAGAAACTAACCTCCAAGCAAAACAAGTGTGCCCTCGAAAGAAAAAGTCATGGTGTCCTCCTATATTCGTATAAGAAGTCACAGCAATGACGGTTAAAAAAATCATGTAAAGGAGCAACACAACAAAGTATAGAATTACTCGCCTCTGCGCGAGCTAATTAAAAATTACAGTTGACGAAGTCACCATCCATGATGAATTATTGGATTTGACCCGCAGCTCTCAAGGGAAGGTTACTCCTTCACACCAACGGAACGATAAAAATACACAGTCATACTCAGAGGTGTAGACTCGGCATTCGGAGCTACACAGGTCAAAGAAGACATCGAAATACAATGTCCGGGCATCAAAATCAACAATGTCTTGCCGTTAACCACCAGATGGTCTAAAGTGAACGGCGTGAATTTAGGCTTATATAAAATAATCCTCAACCAGAAAGAAGGCCAAGATCGCCTCCTTAAGTTCCGTTTCATCCTTCATCAGAAAGCGACATGGGAAAAGCCCAGAAGGAGTGACCTTCTCCAGTGTTATAGATGTCAGCGCTTCGGCTATGTCTCGGCGAATTGTGTCTTCCAGGCAAGATGTGTAGCTTGTGGAGAGGACCACAACCCCCAAGAATGCCCAAGAGAGGACATCTACAAAACAAATAACCCACCTTTCTGTGTCCTCTGCAAAGAGAAAGGCCACCCATCAAACTTCTCCGAATGCTCGGAAAGCAGAAGATTGGCAGACATGATAGCACTTTTAAAAAATAAAAGAACGACACCCATTCCAACTCCATCTTTCGAATATATCTGAGTCCCAATAGCAACGGCCACATCAGCACAACCAGTATCTCTATACTCGGAAGTCACGAGTGGAGGAAATTCAACTATGCCCCGGAACGCAGTACCACAAGAAAACCCCCTTCCAAGACTCCACAACGAAACAGTTCAAGTTTTAATAGTATCACCAGGGGAGCTTCTAAAAAAGGTTGCCTAATTCTGGCCCAAATACGATGGCGTGCCAACACAGGGCAAGGCAGTTTTGCTCATTGAGCTATACCTTAACCTGTTTGGCAATAAATAAAAACCCACTTTCTATTATATACCGTCCCCCAATACCTACAGGGGCTGAAGGAACTTGAATTTCCATCGGGGAAAAAAAAAAAATAAAAAGCAAATAAACAATAATTAAGAAACCGATTAAATAAATAAAAAAATAACTTTCTATATCCTGAAAAACAGGTCGGTAAAAACTGTGTCTCTTCTGAAACGCGATTTTGAATGTAACGCTTGAAGAGAACACACGGCTAACCAAAACTACAAAGAAAAGAATAGAATAAGTTAGGTTAGTTTAGTTCAGGTTTTAATCTGGAAATAAGCAACGAAAAGACAGTAACTGTAAGAGCAAACGGAATAGAAAAATTAACAGTAGCATTTCAAAACTGTAAAGTATAGACTAAGGTCGTATAAAGTAGCTAAAGACATTTGACAAAAGTGTCACTGTCAAATGAATCGTAACATTAAAAGTAGGTTAAGTACCATATGTCAAAAGAAAAGTCTCAATAAAGCACTAGTACTACTACTACTAAAAACAAACATTTTTGATGCCAGCAAATAATTAAAATTTGCCTTGTCTATTTGCTTGTACATATATGAAAACATTGATAGCGAATCCATCAACTCATTAATTTTTATTGGCAAATGTTTTTCCCTGTACGAACAATTTTTGCTTAAGCACTTCTAATCCATCTTCTATTTGTAACAGATAAATTTTTCATGTGATCAGCAATCTAGGAAACAAAGTATAAGTAGTGGAATTATAATGCAAAAGTTGATTGAAATATAACCCTAAAAAGTTTGACAATTTAATGCTTTGCGTTATCGACATCATTTGCATTAAAACTGAGAATTGACACATGCACAAAAGTTTCATTGTGCTAATAGGGGTACCGGTTCATGCCGTTTTTTCGAAAATTGATGCTTTATTATGTAAAATTGCTTTAAGACGATCGGAAATGGTTTGTAGAGCGATGCCAAGTAGTTTTGCAAGTTTAGAGCAATGTCGCCAATTCGTGATCTTCAAACTTTTTTGCCTGTGCGGGCCGTTCAGCGTCCTCCAAGTCAAATTGCCACTTTTAAACCGTGCAAACCACTTCTGGCACGTACGCTCAGCTAGAGCATGCACACCGTACACTTCCACCGAAATACGATGATTTTTGGCAGCCTTTTTCTTCAGTGAAGAAGTACTCCCCGCAAACACATTATTCGGCACAAAACTCGATATTTTCAGAGTAAAAAAAAGTATTGTTGTTTACGTTTCAGTTAAATGACACATACTGATTCTGAAACTATATGACAGTAGCTTTCCAAAACATATCTGGCAAGGTGAATCACTGGAATAAAAATCAAGTTACGCCATCTGTTAGAAAACGCGATTTTTTGGGTGGTGGTTCGTCTGGGGCCTCCCATTTGGCACTATGATGCTTGGATTTGGGTTCATATTGGAAACACCACGTTTCATCACCAGTTAAAATGTTGGAAAGGAAGTTCTCGTCTTTTCTCGCCTCTTTAATGATATCTTTCGAATGTTGAATTCCGAGCAACTTTTGGTCATCAGTTAACTTGTGCGGAACAAAACGTGCACAGACTTTTCGTAAGCCCAAATGATCGGTTGAAATGCGATAAACCGATGTTTTGGAGATATTCAACTCCGATTCCACGAATTTCAACGATGATTTTGGCTCCGTTTTGATAATTTCACGCACAATTTCAATGGAGTTTGCGGTGATCACTGATTCTGGGTAGCCCGTATGTTCACGATTTTAAAACAAAATTTTAGATTAGCTCTTTGTTCGAAACTCATTTTTGTACCGATTACATAAACATACTGTCACTTTAGACGCAATAACTTTGCTTCCACTGAACCGAATGACACCAAACTTTCATTGGAAGTCAGGGAGAGATGTAACTTCCCAACGCACCTAGATGTTGCCACCAAAAATTTTTTATGACAAAGGTCTCCTTTATTTTGGAAGACACCTTGTACATGTCCAAATAATTCCACAGGCTATTTTTGCAATTGCCCATACTAACATAAAAAAAATTACATCACCCAAAACAACTACAAACACCAGACGAGTGAAAAAACTATCCACTGGCAACAGCAACAGTCATTGTGAAACATCTTGAAGTTTCTTACTACAGGTAGCAACAATACATATTAGAAAATTCGATTCAATGCTAGAATTTGCTTGTGAAGGGTATTTAGTTTTATTAATTTCTACTATGAAAGTGGTACAATAGAAAAAGTCTTTGTCATTGGTAGAAGTCATGCCTTTGTGAGTGGCTGCACAAAAGTAGTAGTAATATTAAACAAATTTTTATAAAAAATAAATAAAAATTTAAAAATAATCGTTACATGTGAACTTTCCATAAAATTTCAATGAATTTAATTTCTATAGTTTTTTATGAAAATTTAATTTTACACCCGGATGGACCAAAATATAAGTAGCGCATTTCAAAGATTTATCTTAAAGCTTTTTTAAAAAAATTATGTATATATTCATGATAATAAGTAAATAAAGGTAAATAAAGCATAATCTCCAAGGTAATTTTTCTGTGACAGTAAAACTGTTCTTTCGTAATACTCAGGCTTGATTAAAATAGATTAAAATTACATTACGTGACTACCGTGCAGTATCATTTGAGGGGTGACATTGTTAAAAAAATCAACTGTACCCCCTTGTTTTTTTTCCCAATGTGTTTTATCGATTTTTTTCTCAATTTATTGCTACTGTATGCAAATTAAGAACAAGGATTTAAAGGGTAGAAACTGCACGTGGTATCTTTCCTTCTTATTGCTTGAAAGATATTGCTATTTAAAAAGCTACGTGCCTAACGTAAAATTTATGGAAGATTTTTCTAACAACTTTTAAGTAGAAGCAATTATTTATCTTGCCAGATAGGGATTCGATTTGTTATTCTAAAGAAATATACACCGAAAACAATACTTTTTAAATTCCACTATAAATAAAAATATTTTTCCTCTATAAAATGGAATATTATTAGAATCAAATATTAAATTTGCTTACAAAATCAAGAGATGATTCATTACTTAGGAGCTCTCATTTTTTTGAAGTAGGGAGCAGAAAATTATTTATTCCATCAGTGTGGAAACGATAGACTGTCAAGGCTTCTGGAATACCAACAAAATACCTACAACGTTTGACACATTACTTCGAGATACGCCTTGTTTTACTATGCCTTGAAGCACCATTGAATTGCAGGAATCCATTTTCTAATGGCAAGAGAGGAATGGTGAGGGATTCCTAAAAAGAGCCTTCTCAACTTCAATGTCTCCATCCACTCAAGTAAGTTCAAGTAAGCCCATAGGTAATGTGCTGCATGGTTCCATTTGTCAATTGATTTAAGTATCTCAAGGATTAGATTGTCCAGAGAGATTTCTCACGTTACACAGGTCACTACACTACCTTTCCCATCTTTTGGATGTAAAAAATCCCCGTTGGCCTCGCCAGCCCGAAAGGCGAATTTTCTCATTTGGCATTTTCAAAAAACAAATAATAATTTGATTGGCTGCTACATTGCAAGTCAAACACTGTTCAAGAAATATTTTTTACAGCATAAATACTTCCAATGCAAGCCATTTCAAACATTTCCATGAAAATATATACAACACTTTAGACGTAACTAAACAATTGAATTTCGCATACTTTTTGATCTTTGGGTCCCGCCATTTTGAGTTTGGATTATGTTAAAATATACTTGTCTTAAAGTTTCATCAACCACTGTACCAAATCTCCTTTAAATCTGAGTTTTATGTATTTATTTTTTTTTATTTTATAGGTTGTTACGCCCCAAAACTGGGGTGCAGAGGCCGAGCTTGTGGACCCGGGTAAGCTTGTTTGGAGACGGGCATGAGAGTGTTACTCGTTTGCCCTCAATAAGCCGCTAAGCGATATTTCAGCTTGCCTGTATAAGTTTACTCGCCTCCAGAAAATCACAATTCACACAACTTCCAGACAGAAAATACACCGTCACTGGAAGTCGTTGATACCAGAGTTCACAACCGGATTACTGCCTACTTTCTCACTATTAAGCAAACTTCACTTGCATAGTCTCTGCTTTAGCCTTTCGAACACCACCTTACCTTTTACATGCGGATTTACCTCCCGATCCGACCTACACAGAACTTGTTTCGTGAAAATAAAATTAAGTTAACAATTTTTATTATTAATAGCCGTTTTAATTCATAGTAAAGGAAACAATATCAAATTAATGCAAATACTACTCACAATTGAGTAAAAATTTATAACTCGTGATAATTTGCTCGTTAGGGACCCCTTAAGTTGTTTTTCTTTTAGTTCCCGTTGTTTTTGACATTTGTTTACTTTTGGAGATCATCTTTGGAGTCTATGACGTCTCCATGTATTTATTGGACTTCTCTTCTTCGATTTTACATTCTCATTGGCGTCTTGCTGATTCCCCGTAGTTCACCATCGCTTTTGTATTTTCACATTCGATACCAACTCCCTTGACGTCTTCACTAATTTATCTCGCAGTGAACTTTCTTCGCCAAACTTCTACCACTCGTTCCAACGTAAGAAAAAGCCCCTCTGCTTTGATCATCGGAGTTTATAAACCCTCGGTATAACGGATCGCTGCCATTTCCCCGGTTATTGTCCGCCGATGAACATTTCGCGGTTCGAATTTCATTACCGTTTATTTCATTGCCTTCTTATTCAGATCCATAAGGAAATCAATTAACGTAACTGATGTCATTTCGTTTATCGTAAACAGCTGCTCAGTAGCCCTAAATTTCAGAAAACAGCTGTCCAGAAGGCTTGAAAGCAACATCTCAGTAGGCCGAAAGAAGGCTTTTGAGATTGTAAAGTATGACAATTCTCAGATGACATTTAACCAAAATAAAACAAACGAGAAGGAAATATATACGTTTGCACGCTAATATCTTCGACGCCTCAAATCTAAAATAAATCGTTGACACAGTACTGATAAAATTTCAAACGCACTGTCATATGTACTGTCAAAAATCTATAGAAAATTTGTTTGATTTGAACAGCACTAGATGACGCTAATGATATTACTCAAAGAGGTTAGTTCGCAGCGTGACGTAGTGTTTCCGCTTTCAGGCATGGGTAAGAAGCAAAACTGACGATAGATACAAGCCATATGGCAGCAGCGCTTACTACCACACACATGACCATTAGTAGGCCGACTTTGCTGGCTAACTTACATGGCGTTATATGAAGAATTGTGGAGGTGCCAACAAAAAGTCGAGGTTTTGTACTGTTTAGAGACAGATTTCTACAGTGAAATCCAGATGATCCGCGGAGAACACAATAGCGCTCCTAGTGAAGTGAAAATTATTTCAGTTCTTATACCCGTTTAGATTTTATCGCCTTCCAAAGTGAATTTATAGGAGTTTGTTTACATCTCAACGCTGAGCTATCAGTCGAAGGTGCAAAACGTTTGCTTCATTTGCTCGTCTTGGAAAGTTTAGGAGTACAATGGGCTATACAAGGTGAATTTATAGCATGCACGGAATGCGTTCGGCACGTTTTTTATTCGGAAAATAGTATATATGACGAAATATAAGCATTTGCTAATGCCGCAGTTGGGTGACAGCTACCGGAAGCTTGTCCATAGTAGGCCGACTTATACATATGCAAATTGCTACCATATGGCTTGTATCTATCGTCAGTTTTGGTAAGAAGGCAATGGATGATTCATTCTGCATCAAACGTAGTCGGCCTAATGTTTCGGAGTCTGCATTACCTTTCAGAGCTTCCACTTTCACGTGACGTCTGCTGGCAGTTCTCAGATGTTTGTTTATTTTGATTCGCAGGCTTATTTCGATGCTGAGTATGCAGCTATATTGTCCCCTGATGGTATTATTATTATTATTATATCCTCAGTAAGTTGCATGCGCAGCTTAAGTTTTAAGCTAGGTAACCAACATTCATACGCTTCGTGGGAAGAACTTATTGGCAGTTTCGTGGATGCTATTGGTCAACCATTGTCTGCTCTATATAACAAGGTCATCAATATAATCACAGAATAGGTACGAGTAGTATAAAGTCTAATGAATGCATAAATCAACAGAAAAGCTACACAATTAAATAGAAAAAAAATACAAGAATATAAAATAAATAAATGAAGTATTAGGAGTTAAACATACAAAATATTTTCAAAAATCTTAGAAAATTGAATCGGGTTATACGCCAACAGTATTATTGGGGAGTGTCAATGTGGTTTTAGAGCAGCTAGATTGACTATAGACTAATTGTTCACAGTCAAGCAGGTACTTGAAAAATGCTGGGAGTTCAACATAGACGTACACCATATTTTCGTTGACTTTAATCAAGTATATTACAGTACTGATCGTAACGTACTGTACCAAATTATGCTTTGCTTTGGCATCCTTGCCAAACTAGTCCGTCTTACCAAAATGATAATGATGTTGATGACCTTCTGTAGTAATCGAGGAGGTATGGCTCAAAAAGCCAGCGTGCGAGAGTTTTGAATAAAAATAATATAATCTTTACCTCTTCCTAACATAATGAAATCGTCTTTCATTCTGTGTAGTTCCCTGTTTCGTGTTCCAGGGTTTTAATTGTTTAGAATTAGAGAAAAATGATGTTACGTTACTACGTTGGACTGTTACGCCTTGAAGACGTCCTCCGATCGCACCCGTTTTATTTCAAAGCTGCCAAATGTGCCATTGAGATATAACTTAGACTATTTGACAAGCCTCTGGAAAATGAGAAGGCAGTTGTGTCAAACGATTTGTATCAATTAGGAATGCTGTCGATGTCAAATATATAAAACAGGTGATTCAGAAAGTGTGTAGCCATAATGGCTGAGAAAGTGATGGTCATTTTGAAGCGTAATGAAAATACTGGATTCGGGTTTTCGCTACTTGGTAGTAGTGGTTTACCGCATGTTATTTACGATATAGTGGAAAACTCTCCAGCCGCTGATTGTGGCAAGCTTGAAGCGGGTGATATAATATTGAAAGTAAACGATATAGATGTGCATCAGTACACAACAAAAGAAGTTTTAAAATGTCTTCGCCTTTCAAAAGATTCAGTATGCTTAGAAGTAGAAAGAGACCCAGTTATCAAAACACATATTAAAGAACATCTTATACGTTCGAGCAATTCACATTATGCAGACGTACAACCTTTGAATATCTTCTATATCAAACCATCCGAAAACACTATATCATCGACATCTCAACATAAACACAAAAGTAATTCTTCATTGGGTCGTATAAATGTGAATATTCAACGGAAAAATTCTGTCGATTCAACATGTCGCAAATCTCGCATTCCAACTGCAGTTAAGAGCCCCGAAAAAAAAAAAAATAAAAAAAACATTTCCTCTCAGCTGAGTTCTAAGAAGCAAAAATCTTCACATATTCCAACATCAAATGGACATAATCTAATACGGAATGATGCCAATGAAGACTCCCCGGTATCATTTACTGTTCAAAATTCGGGAAAAGCTCGTTTTGAAGCATACATGATGACTGGTGACTTAATTCTGAATCTTTCGCGAACACCTCAAAGTAACAGTTTAGTAATAAAACAAGCGAGGAAGGTGGACAGTTTATGTGATTCATCAGAAAAATTCATGCAGCCAAACGGAGCCATAGCACCCCGAGCAACTGGAGAATCATCGCCGTCGTCGCCCTCATATTCCGAGGAACCCGAATGTTCTACAGAAAACAAAAATAAGAAAAAAAAAAATTACGAAGCGTTAACACAAAATCCACTGAAACAGACTTTCCAAGTGAAAATTTGCGTGATAGTACGAAGGGATCTTCCGCAATTCACTTTCAAATTAATAAAGCTATTAAAATGCCATCGGATAATTCATTAACGGGAGGTACATTCGCTCCACGCAATTCCGAACCGCCTAGTTTAACCGAATCAATGCAACTTATGGATGAAATTTTATCTAATACGTCGCTTGATCGTATGGCTTGTATTGATAAATTAGAAGCCATACTATCGGCAGCTACACTTTTGCCAAGCGATCAGATCTTCACTACTTCAGAAGTGAATGATCAGCTTGGAACCAATTACGCAACGACAGAAAACTTACAAATCATTCGAGAAAAGGCGAAAAATATCAAAAATTGCGCATGCAATTGCCATCGAAGTGGAGGTGGTGGCGATTCAACTGGTAACAGTCGTAGCGCAACTCCTAATCCAAAAATTGCCTCAGGAAATACAAAAAAACGAAGCAGCATCAAAAACTCTTAGTACAGGTGATATGGTTATAACGAAAATCTTTTTCCAAGAGGATCAAGAGAAAGCCCAAGAAAAAGTGCTACTCTCATCGCCACGTCGCGCAGTTACACAAACGCTTAGCAAATAAATTGATTCAAATAGATATTATTGAGCGGAGGAATAGCGGTGGCGATAGCGGGAGTAGGACCGGTTGGTGTTGCTGGTGCGGTCGCGAAGAGATGGGGAGTGCAGTTGCAGCCGCGAACGCGCGTGGACGCGAGGAGTGAAAGCATTCTTAGACCGTCTCGCATGGATTACGAAACCCATGTACGTATTAAATCAAGAGGTTATGATCTTCGATAGCACGATAAAATATTTTGGGCTCGATAAGCGCTGATGGAATGGAAGGTCGTATACAATGGGGACCGTCGGAGACCATTCGTTGGCTGAGTCACGCTAGCGGATTTTCATTGATTGGAATATCTATATAAAAGAGTGCCGTTGAACGACGAACGTTTCAACGTCCAACGTAATTAGGAACTCCTAGTTAATAGAAAAAGAGCAAGCACTCAAGTTCCCTACACCACCGCGACAAAGTACCCAATCAAAGCACGAATGTACATATAGAAGTCCAGCACTTTGCAGCGTTCGATGAACACTCTTCGCTGCTCGTATTTCACCGGTACGGGATCAAGTCACCATCTCATTCCCCGTTTCACTCGGCGAGTGCTTTTTCTCACCTGTTCGCTCAAGTCCTCATGATGGCGGTAACGGAAGATCCGGGTTCAAGTGGAATCTTGAATTTGCTTGGCTAAATCGCGTAGCAATGGTGTTGCCATTATCGGTTATTTGGCCAGATTGTTATTCGTTTAGTTGTTCGCAATTTTCTGAAATGATTTAGAAATTTAATTCCAAGTTTATTATGACCGCTTTTCACACCAACTGGTATAAGTAAATTTGTGATTTTGTTGCTCTCAACATTATTGTTAGTGAATTAAAGTTTTTTTGTAGGCGCATTGAGCAGGGATCGGAGGAACATTTCATCGATGATGGTGGCGGGGTTTATTTCGTAAGAGTAATAATAATATTAATAAATTGCGTATCAAATTGAATCGTTTTTTTTGCCAAGGCGGGCTGTTCGAATACTACACCACAAGCTCATCTGACGGTTGCTATTTTAGGGGAATAAAGAATTCAATTCGTTTAAACAAGTAAACTCCATCGTGAGTGAAATGGTCTGATGAGCCATAAGCTCACTTGATGGCTTATAAGCCTCAAGAGGGGACTAGCTGGAGCCCCGCAACCGCTTTTGGAAAGCTTTCTGGGACCTAGCAGCCTTAGCTAGTACGCTCTGCATTTTATAGGGTAACTTATCTTAGAAAGGTAATTTTTAAATTTTTGGTATTCTTATACGTATAAATTAACGTAAAAATATTAGCAACAAACACCTTGCAGCAAATCATTGCGAAACAATTACATCATTCAAAACAATCATTACGAATCATCATGATCAATAATTATTTGAAAACATAGAGGTAGAGTGAACATAAATATCACAAAATTTATGAAGTCATCAGTAAAAAACAACAATTACAACCATTTTCAAATCATTCAAACACTGATGAGTCATCTGTGATCAAGATAGTATCACAAAAAGGGTCATAAATTTGAATTTTATTAGATTTACGTGCTATATAAGCAGGTGATGATGAATGACATGAAGGTGGATTATTAACTCAAGGCACTTGAAAGTGACAGTGCGAGCGATTTAGTTGCTACACGAATTTAAGTGAGAGCGATTTAATGGAGAGTAAAGTATAGTGAAAACAAAAATGAACTTTTCTACAGAAAAAAATTTAATTTTTCAAAATACAGTTTAGCTTTGGTGGAAAGTCTGAATTGTTAACTCTGCACAGTAGTTTACTATAAGACTAATTGTTTTGCAGTGATACTATTTAAATTTAAAGCTTGGTTTTTTAATATAATTTTGATTTAGTTTCGGAATTAACAACTTTCAAAATTGTGAACCTATTATACGAGCTCATTTACAAACTTTTCAGCAATTTCTTTAGCTACGTCAAAACCAACAAACCGTTTAGATTAAAATATTCAAGATTGGACTTGATATGCTCATTAAAAAATATATACTTTAACTCTCTAATATCTATTCGTACAGATCCACTGTGGGATCCTTTAAGTTAATATCCCAGGAAACAACCTACGATTACCGCTCATTCGCCTGTATAAGAGTTAACCTTATTATGCCCTCGGTATATTGTCATTTTTGTTTGCCAGCTATCTCGTCCGTATAGACAGTTGGGCTTTGTCAAGAACTCTTAAACTTCAAACTTAATTTTCTTATTATTAGCCCCATGTTGCCAGTAACCTGATAAGAAGACCATTGAGGCTATTATCATTGTGTTGGCGCAATGTACGGCTACATCGACATTGCAGTAATTTCGATGAAAATGGCACAAGGACAAAAATCTTTAATAGGTTTTAAAACATGATAATTCTCCTTCATTGTGTTTTGTCTCCCATTTCCCGGATTACAATATTCGGGAATATTTTTTAAGGATATAATGAAACACGCACCGGAGAAGAGTAAACCTGAAGAGGGAAAACCTCTTTCGTGATGAAGATAAACTTGTGTTTGAGACATTATGGGGGTAGTTAGTCCTTGGATTTTTTTGATTAAAATTTTGAAATATTCAAAAATATAGAGAATAGTTATTAATTTGTATTTTAAATGGCTGAGACTTGCAAATGCATTAACAATTTTTTGTTTCTGATTTTTATGTAGACTACCCAACTCGGTATCCTTAAAATTCACAACCCATAAAAGTGCGATGTGCTATGGGGCGTGGTGGTTTAAGCGGATAAGATTAATGTTTGAATTTTTGAGAGAATGTCCCAAGGTACCCCAAATCACCCATTTACCAACTGAGCTGAGAGACAGAAAAGTTATTAACAAAAGAAGGAGGTAATGCCATGCTACGTTGAAACTTTGTAATAAGTGGGAGGCAAGTTTTGGGGTTGTTTCTTTATAATAATGGCTTGAAACGATGCTAGATACCGTTATCAAAAGGTTTTTCAAATGAGGAAGGACAGTTTTAAATATTAAATCGCTAGTCATGGAATCTGAATGGGGACTTAAATTTGGCATATATTATGGTTAGTTGCAAGAAGGAACATTATTTATTGGAGTGCTACAGTACATGCGACTCCTTCATTCATTTGACAGCGAATAAGGACAAAATAATATTTCATTTGATTTGATTGGCGAAAATATTAAAAAATTATAAAATCAAAAGATTGGTAGTTTTCCCCATTTTTAACGTTTTTAGAATTCCTAGTACTTCACTTAAGAAGCGAATCCTTGTCAACACATCCTCTTTACCAAACTGAAGCAGTGACACAAACATTTTAATAATACAAGAAAAAAGAAGAAGAAGAAAAAAAACCAGCCCCAAACAAATTTGATTACTTCAATTAAACTTTGAGTAATTTGTTCCATTTGCAGTGAACCATCATCGTCCGCCTGTAATCAAAGTTAGGCGAAAAAAGCGGGACAAGTCCTTGGAATTTGATGTTGCTTGCAGCAAATATAAGTTTTCAACATCCTGTGAGGTTGTTGATGCGAAACTCTAAGGCGGATGATGGATAGAACAATATGAATGGACTGGTGAGAGGTGGAATGGATGCTTCACTGCAGAATATGCTTGTTTGTAGGAGGGTGGAAGTGGAGAGGGATGTAGGCAATAAAAATGCTTTTCCTCAGATTAATGTGTAGGATAATGGTAAGAAATAATATTTTCTGGTTTGGGTTTTAACTGGAATATTTTTATTTAGTTTGAAAATATTTTCGAATATGCTTCGTGGATTATCGAGAAATTATTAATTAATCGTAACTTAAGTTTGCTAGAACCATGGAGGTGAAAGGTATATAGAGAAGTTCTTATCTATAAACACTCGTCAGTGTGTGTGTTCCAATTTTGATCTTCGTATTTATAAATTACATGATAGTTGTTGCTACACTTGCTGTGTTCTGTGTTCTAGAATAAATAAAAAAAATTGTTGATCACTGTCAGGCCGAAGTCACTGCATCACTTATTTCTTCCACTTTGACTTGAAATATGTACACCACGACCTTGTGTGCATCTAGTTTCAGTTTTGATGTTTCCAAATATTGCGGTTTTCTTCTTCGTAGCACTACAGCCGCTCTCGGGTCTAGGCATCCTACACATAGCGCCTCCAACTGTCTCAGTCCATTGACAGCGTCCTCCAATTTTGAAATCCGAGCAGCACTGAACTGTCTTCGTCGACCGACTCCGACCAGCATTTCCTTGGGTCCCCACTGGTCTCCGGCCTTTAGTTCTCCCAACGAATACCTTTTTAGGTATCCGTTGTTCATCCATAAGATTCATGTGTCCAGCTCATTGAAGCTTGTGCAGTCTGACAATCGTTAAGACCTCAGGCTCGTCAAAAATTTCGTACAGCTCATGGTTGTATCGAATTCACCATTGCTCCCCGTCTAGCTTCGCTCTGATTATACTCCTCAGGACCCGTCGATTGAAGGCACTAAATATGTTTGCGGATGCTTGGGTTAGGGTCCATGTTTCACACCTATAGCAAAGCACAGGTCTTATCACAGATTTGTATATTTGAAGCTTTGTTTTCCTGTATATGCAGCTGGTCTTTCAGATCGTGAAAACCTAAGAAAGACATTTTATTTGCGAGCTGTATTTTTCGGCATATCTCGTCTCTTTCATTACCCGTTTTCGTTATTTTGGTGCATAGATACACAAATTTGCTCGCGTTTTTGATAGTGTATTCGCCAAGTGTGACATTTTATGTGCTTGACGTATTTTTCCTGGACTGCGTCATGAGTTTTATTTTTTTTTTTCATTGATTTGTAGCCCTACTAGTTTTGCTTCGCTGTCGAGTTTCAGGAAGAGTTCTTTGGCAGTTGCCAATGACCGTGACAAAATGTTGATGTCGTCCTCATAGGCTACTACTTGTTTTGACTTGTGTAGTAATGTACCTCGCGTATCGATAGGTAGCTTTCTCATGACGTACTCCAGAGCAAAATTGAATAGCAATGGGGCTAGCCCATCTCCCTGCTTTAGTCCAATATTTGTGTCAAAGGCATCGGTGAGTTGGTTATTGATGCGGACTTAGGAGGTCGTCGACGTCATTATCGTTTTGGTAAGACGGACCAATTTGGCTGGGATGCCAAAGCAATATAATGTAATTTGTCATATGCTTGCTTAAAGTCAACGAAAATTTTGTGTACGTCTATGTTGAACTCCCAGCATTTTTCAAGTACCTGCTTGGCTGTGAACAATTGGTCTATTGTCGATCTACCTGCTCGAAAGCCACATTGATTAGATACTCCCCAATAATACAGCTGGCGTATGATCTAATTTCATTTTCTAAGATCCTTGAAAATATTTTGTACGCCATACAAAGTAGTGATATCCCTTATTACCGTTATACCAAGGGGTGCTCCGGTCAGGCTCTTTTCGGCCCCGGATAGCTCCGTCAGAGACGCGCAGGCACCACTCGTCCGCCCTTGGAGCCCGATTGGAGCCACCGAGCGAGGTTACGGCTTCCCGGAGAACAAAGAATAGAATCCTACCTATCTCAGGTCCTACTCTATCAAATCGTAATCCCCTATAACACCTGAAAAAAAAGTTGAAAAACCAGGAAAAACTATTAGCGCGATCTGACCACGTCGGGCGCTTGGCAATCCCGCGACTCCAAAACGACGCCAGTAAATTCCCTTCTGGGAAAAAAAGATATCTTCCCACTCACAAGCACGAGAAGTCGGGTAGTTAAATCAGAAACGTAATAGAAACAGCCGAAGTAAATTCACTAAAAATAATCTTCAACTTTAAGATTTCACAAGAAAATATGTATAATATAAAAAGAAAAACAGTTGGTTGGTAATTTTAACTTTGAAATTTCACAAAAACGACGGTGATTCCGCTGGCCCTGATGTAGGGATTCCGCTGGCCCCTGATGTAGGGATTTTATTAGATTCTCGGCCAATGGTTCATTCGGAGAGGTCGAGAACCTTAAAAATCCTACTATGTGTGGTCGGCTAGGTAGTTTCCCTCCACTAGGATCGGTGCTTTTGGATGTTCATGGAATCTCACTCCTACTAAACGAGTTCGGAGACATCTCGGTAAGACAATTTACTGACAGTTCGGGTTTGTTGCTGTTGTCGCTGAAGAACAACATTAGCGGCGGCATTCGACGTGTGTTTTGATTTGGATTTGCTGGACCGGCTAGCGGTGGAAGATGTTGCGATTGAGCGCAGTTGTTTATTATTGGAATTTGCATCCCGTGTGGGCTGTAATTTGTGGATTATTGACGCGCCGTCATTAAATTTTGCAAAGTTTGTATGTTTAGAACGTGTACATTGGTATCAGTTCTTTGGACTTGTTGTTGAGCATCGTTTGGTGGAAACGTTTCACCAGCTCTCAGGGCTCCTGGTGCATATTTTCAGCGTTCCACTAACATTGTTCATCTTAGCATTCACACTTCCAGTAGCCGGGTTGGCATTAACCACATTGTGTACATATTTCTGTTGCATTAAGACCTGGTTATTATGAACGTTGCGCGGCAAATGAGCATTTGACTGCTGTGACAACTGCTGATGGTGCCCCTACTGGTGATGAGGAGACGATTGGCTTATGGTTTGCATCCTCGTCACTACCTGCACATTTCTCGGTACTCTCACTTTCTGGACCATTGTCCCTGGCGCTGAGTTGGAACTACCATTTAACACATTATTACCAGTTGATGAGATATGATGGACTGGTTGTTTTTGAGCTACATTCAATTGTGCCGATGGGTTCAAATATGATATTCCTTTTGCATTAAGGAAACTAAATGTCGGTCGACTACCTTTGAGAGATTATTTCACTAGAACAGCTACCTTACTTACGACTAACTTCGGATTTCCATGTGCGTGGCCTCCATTCGACAATGAATCGATGAGCATATTCCCGCCATTACCGTCACTTTCAGGATTTGAGGTTGATTCATTAAATCAGCATTTGAATTTGAGCTAAAGGTTGCATGCCCCAAAAGATCCTCACTGACTTTTACTTGTCCAGGTTGTGCCGCTTGAAGAATTGTTGTGGTTGTAGTTTGATGATGTTGAGAGGATTGGATTTGGTGTCGTACATGTTGTTGAACTTGATGAACTTGTTGAGTTCACCTAGTAACAATTCATAATACCAAAGACATTTTTGGTGTATGTTACTTTACGCTTTCTACTCGTGGGTTTTCCGAATAATCGCGGCTGACCGCGTAAAATCGTGCCAAGATCCCTTCGTGGTCAACGCGAATGTAACCTACATATCGTTACTCTGTAACAGCCTCTATAATTTTCGCACCTTAACTTGTGACCTTTTTTGTGGATAGGAAATATAATTGATTGGCTCCACTCGTTTGGCATATGTTCTTGTTGCCCAATGTGATTAATGAATGTATGAATAGCTTTATGAACACTGCTGTCACCATATTTTATGAGCTCTACTGGAATCAGATCGATGTCTGGTGCTTTATTTTTCTTTTGGGCTTTGATGATGAAACACACTTCATCCAGAGTTGGTGGAGCCAATAGAAGCTCTCCACAGACATCTATAGACTCCAATGCTCCGGAGCTGCGTGGAGGATTAAGGAGGTTCTTGGAATATGATGCCCATCTTTCCTTAATCTTGGTTTCATCAGCGATTATATTGCCGCTGTCATCACGACAGATTGTGATTTTGGGCGGATAACCACGTTTCAGGCTTTGTATGCTTGTCTTGTGTTCTCTCTTAGTCCTGGTTTTCCTACCAATGTAGCCTGTGTATACCTGATTCTTTTTGGTTAACGCATTCTGGCACTCATCATCGAACCATTCCTTTCTCTTACGCCGGGCTTGATGTCCAATCATCTATTCTGCCACGACCTTAATAGCCGCTTTCACTTCCAGTCAGAGCTCGTTGCTTGTCTTTAACGATGCGTATGATGAGATGGGAACCAGCTGGTTGTTAAGGTTCTCCGTGAAATTTTTGGCCACAGACGCCATTTGGAGCCTTTCGATTTCAAATTTTTGTAGCAGGCTGGTCTTCGCTGAATATGCCTTTGGCATACAACATTTGACCAAGTAATGATCTGAGTTGAAATTGGCTACTTGGTGCGTACGGACGTCAAGTATGCTCAAGGCCCACCGTTTTTGGATCAGAACATGGTCAATCTGGTTTTTTTTGTAGCCCTCTGATGAAACCCAGGTCATTTTATGAGTGCTTCGATGTGGGAAGTAAGTCAAACGTATGACTAGATTTCTGCTACATGCGAAGTCGATCAGGCGCTGGCCGTTGTCATTTTTTTAATCGTGGAGGCTATATCTTCCAGTCATTCCCCGATGAGATAGCTCATTGCCAATTTTGGCGTTGAAATCATCCAGAATTATTTTTGAGTCGTTTGTAGGCAATGAGTCGACCAATCTCTCCAGTTGATTGTAGAGCGTTTGCTTCATTCCTTCATCCTTCTTTTTGGTCGGAGCGTGAACACTGATCAGCCAGAGTTTGAAAAAGACTGCTTTAAAATTAATAACGTGCGATTTGAACTCCCTATCCACAATGAAGGCCACTCCAAATCCTCGTTTTCCAGTAGGCTTCCCACTTTTGAATATTCCTTGTGATCTCCTGTCTTGAATGTCGTTTTCAGTCCAGTTTGTTTCCTGGAATGCTAGTTTGTTTAATTCATATTGACTGGCCTGTTTTAAAAGGTCCTTAACAGCGCCAAATTAATTGAGTGATCTGACATTCCAGAATCCAATCCCATCCTTTTTTCATTTGCGAGGTCGTTGCCATGAGTCCAATCCATTCTGAGGCTCATCTGCAGGTTTCGAAAGATTGTAGGGTTTTCAAGGGATGGGGAGCTAGCCCGTCTTACACCTCCATTCCAGCGGCTTGATTATTACGTCGATTCCGTTGTTAGGTGTGGAAGATTCACCTTCAGTCTCTTACGTCCCCACAAAGAAGGTGTAAGTAGGATTTAGTAGCAGAGCTGCAGATGTATTTACAGATATTAGCATTTCTCGGCGTTTAATGTTCCATGATTGGGGAACCAGTAAACCCAATGTGTGACCCCGAGAGCATTTACTACTATTTAATTGGGGGGTTTGGGATGAAGAATCATGGAAGCTGTGGGTTGAGGGCACAAGAGGTTCCCTCCTCCTTTCTCAAACGGGCTTGGGACCATCTACGACGAAGTTCTCTTCGATATTAATTTGGGAAATTTCAACCTACGTTCAGTACAATGGTCTTCAGACCTTCCTTCTACTGTACTATCAGCTGATGCTCCTTCCTTCTGCATCTTCTCATTCCTATCGTTCTGTTTACTTTCTCAATTCAACAATATTACTAATCCTAAAGGGCGGCTACATAAACTGGTGCTATCCAATTTCTCCCACGACCGTTTAACAGTTTCCCGGGCCTTAGATCCTCTAGTCCTACTTGACAGTCACCATCCACTTCTATGCCTTAACTTCTCAGTGGTTCCTGAAAGAAATTGTAATATAGCTTCTATTCCTTAATTTTAATTTAAATTTCCTTTAAATCAAACTATGAACATCTTGCCTCTGAACCCTGCTTACTTAATTGTTAGGTGTTCTTTTGCTACTCGTAATCTGGAGGGTGAGGAAGTGGCGAGTAGATTTTATACTCGTTTTAGTGCCTTGTGTGCTGCAGCTAAGAAATAAATTAACGCTGCAATGAAAAACTATTTCAGCTACATGGAGCGTTCACTAAGGAAGAACAACGTAAGCTTTCTGGTCTTACATTAGGCCCTTTAAGGCCTCATCTTCTGTTCCTTCCTCTGTCCACTGAAATAATATTTGTGAGTTCCTCTCCTCAAGGAATCCCTGACCTTTTCTTTGAATATTTTTCTTCTTCTTTTAAACCTGCTCTTTCCTCCTACATTTCCAGTCCTTTTAATACACCAGAACTTCACTTCAATGACGTTTCCTCGTTTAAAACAGACTTCGTTGAAGTTGAAACCCTCATTAAGTGCCTTAACCCCAACCTGTCCCGCGGTTTAGATGGACTACCAAATGTCTTTGTAAGATCTTTAGCGTCTTCTTTATCTATTCCTCTGGCTTTCTTGATACCCAGGACATTTTATGAGTGTGTCGATATAGAAAGCAAGTCAAACATATGACTTGATTTCTGCTACATGGAAAGTCAATCAGGCGCTGGCCGTTGTCATTTGTTTCATCGTGGGGGCGATACCCTCCAGTCATTCCCCGATGAGATAGTTCATTGGAAACCTTGGCGTTGAAATCACCCTGAATTATTTTTGTGTCGTTTGTAGGCAATGAGTGGAAATGTCTCTCCAGTTGATTGTAGAACGTTTGCTTCATTCCGTTCATCCTTCTTTTTAGTCGGTGCGAGAAAATTTATCAGCCAGAGTTTGAAGAAGACTGCGTTAAAATTAATAACATGTGATTTGAACTCCCTATCCACAATGAAGGCCACTCCGAATTCTCGTTTTCCGGTAGGTTTCCCACTTTTGAATATTCTGTGTGGTCTCATGTCTTGAATGTCGTTTCCGGTCCAATTTGTTTCCTCGGATGCCAGTATTTTTAATTTATATTGACTGGCCTGTTGTAAAAGGCCCTTGACAGCGCCAAAGTAATTGAGTGATCTGACATTCCAGAATCCAATGCCATCCTTTTTTTATTTGCGAGGTCGTTGCCATGAGTCCAATCCATTCCGAGGCCCATCTGCAAGTTTCGAAAGATTGTAGTGTTTTCCAGGGATGGGGAGCTAGCCCTTCGTACACCTCCATTCCGGTGGCATGATTATTACGTTGATTCCGTTATCAGGTGCGGAAGATTCACCTTCACCCTCTTACGCCCCCACAAAGAAGGTGTAAGTAGGATTTAGTAGCTGAGCTGTAGATGTATTTACAGATATTAGTATTTCTCGGCATTTAATGTTCCATGATTGGGGAACCAGTAAATCCAATGTGCAACCCCGAGAGCATTTACTACTATTTCATTGGGGGGTTCGGGATGAGGAATCATGGAAGCTGTGGGTTGAGGGCACAAGGGGTTCCCTCCTCCTTTTTTAAACGGGCTTGGGGCCGTCTACGATGGAGTTCTCTTCGATATTAATTTGGGCAATTTCAGCGTACGTTCAGTACAATGGTCTTCAGACCTCCCTTTTTCTGTACTATCAGCTGGTGCTCCTTCCTTCTGCATCTTCTCATTCCTATCGTTCTGTTTACTTTCTCAATTCAACAATATTACTAGCCCCAAAGGGCGGCTACATAAACTGATGCTATCCCTCCCCCTTAAACGTTTAACAGTTTCCGGTGCCTTAGATCCTCTAGTCCTACTTGACAGTCACCACCCAACTCTGTGCCTTAACTTCTCAGTGGTTCCTGAAAGAAATTGTAATATAGCTCCTACTCCTAAATTTAAATTTAAATTTCCTTTAAATCAAACTATGAAAATCTTGCCTCTGAACCCTGCTTACTTAATTGGTAGGTGTTCTTTTGCTACTCGTAATCTGGAGTGTGAGGAAGTGGTGAGTAGATTTTATACTCGTTTTAGTGCCTTGTGTGCTGCAGCTAAGAAATAAATTAACGCTGCGATGAAAAACTATTTCAGCTGCATGGAGAGTTCACTAAGGGAGAACAACGTGAAAGCTTTCTGTTCTTACATTAGGCCCTTTAAGGCCTCGTCTTCTGTTCCTTCCTCTGTCCACTGAAATAATATTTGTGAGTTCCTCTCCACAAGGAATCCCTGACCTTTTCTTTGAATATTTTTCTTCTACTTTTAAACCTGCTCTTTCCTCCTACATTTCCAGTCCTTTTAATACACCAGAACTTCACTTCAATGACGTTTCCTCGTTTCAAACAACACTGATTTCTTAAAGATCGTTCTGCCTCCATCTACTTGCCCGATTTCCCTGAGTTCGTTGTAAAACCATTGGATAATTGCTTGCAAGTTTACATAATCCCTACCGATTTTTCAAAGCCGCTTGATACCATTAAACATCAGCTTTTTTGCTACAATTTTAGTGCGTGAGGCATTAGTGGTCCTCTTTTATTATGGATAAAGTCATATCTGTCTTCTCGTATGTCTTGTGTTAGTTACTGTGGTATATCTTCCACTCCATTCTATCCTTCCTCTGGTATTCTTGGCTCACTTTTTTTTCTTTTGTTTATAAAAGATTTTCATCGGTTATCAACGAAGCTAAATGAACCGTCATCCAGTTTAACTGCAAAGCTAAATGAACAATCAGTGAAGCTGGGTTAACAAGCATTCAAAATCAAGGGAGACATCACACAGGAGCTGGAGAATTAGTCAACTGATTTGAAGGCAGATTTGCAAAAATAGTCAACCGAAATAAAAGCGGAGGTCGGTTGTCTAAACAACCAAATTAAATGCGTCGAGGAAAAGTTATACCAAGTGGAGGAGAGAATCAACCATGAGATGGAAAAAATGAAAAAGGGATTGAAAGCAACGAAGGTAGTAGTATTCACCTCACCAGCCTCACTTATAACCGCAGCACTAAGCATATCCAGAAGCATATCTCCATTGGATTACGGATTACAGCAGCTAGCCCAAGGCATTGAGCGACTGGCACTTTCGGCTTGGGTAAGCCTCCTCCATGAATACTTCAACATTCCACCATTTCAATATCCGTTTGCCCAAATTCAACGTAATTCCAAGTGGTCGCAGAAAATCCATTCCATGAATGCAGTCATCCATAAGTTCGCGACCAGAAAATTATGTCGGAACGCAAGGTCTCCCAAATGTATCCGGAGGTTGACCTCTCCATGGACACGTGCAGTTTTTCCCGTAGCTATCCGTAGTGAGAAAATCCTGCCCTTGTGAAGTAGTTGTTCCCTCACTGGGTCTGTTCAGATGTTCGATCGGGTTGCGCCAGTGCCGATTATTATGGTGCAATGTTCTCCGTCAACTTGAACCGGAAGGCATAAGTCCGCTTCTCCCCGATGTAGTCTTGATACGGTGATGATGGTGCCAACATCTGCCCCACGAAGTTGGCCCCTTCAGTTTGAAGGGCTTCTATTCTTAGTTCCTGAATCAGTCTAGAACTCCTCCACCCTGAACAATAGCTCAGTTTTCTTCGCTACTTGCAGTCTCTCTGCAGGTGCCCCTTCTCTCCGCATCTAAGCGCACCATTTGCCTGCGACTCCCGTTCAATTTCCGCGCGCTCACACCTGCACTCGTCTGTCTCTACCTAGCGGACCCAGGCAGTGGTACGAGTCACATTGTTCGCTGCCTCAAAGTTCAAACTGTAAGCCAATGCGTCCTTAACCATTTGCTTTTGAGCCAAATGCACGGCTTGTTGGATTTCCTGGTCCTTTAATGCGCTGATGAATGTTTCTGTTGCTGCGTCATCTCGATGTTCTGGGTTGTAAGCTACCCAGCTTACAACCCTGAACATCGAGATGACGCAGCAACAGAAACATTGATTCTCATTGAGGAAATCCAACAAGCTGTGCATTTGGCTCAAAAGCAAATGGTTAAGGACGCATTGGCTTATAGTTTGAACTTTGAGGCAGCGAAAAATGTGAGTTCGAAAAATTATTATGGTTATTATGATTTTAAACTCGCCACCATTTTGTTTCAAGTGTTTTGACCCCGTTGCTTGACTAGTCATGATAAAACATCAATATTATAAACCATTTCTTAAATTTTTATCAAAATTCCTACATATTTGTAGTGTTTAGGTCCGTCGCAAACGTGTATCTCCCTAGTACCACGTGTTAATGCTGTTGCTAAAGCAATCCAATGGGGCATGCCTCAGACGGATCCGCGGGGAAAACGAATCCTGGAAGTGGTGGCCAGGACGGCGCTCGTCGTACTAAACTCCGGAAATACGCCGACTTTCCGCCGTATTGGCTGTGAGGGAACAATACCGGACGTGACATTCGCCTCGGAGTCCTTAGCACGGAGGATACACAACTGGAAAGTATTAGAGGACTACTCAGCCAGTGATCACCAGTGCATTCTGCTTGAGATAAGTGATGCTATCTCCCGACGTCCGTGCTCTCGGCCTTCTACAACTGGATGGAACATTGGAAGAATGGACGTCGAGAGGTTCGTCAAGGTTCTCACAGCAGGTGAGCCGCTGCAGGGAGCTCCGGAGGGGACGGAAGAACTGGCAGCTCAAGACGTGGTGAACTCTACGATGAGCATAATCACGACTGCTTGCTGCGCTTCTATGCCCCGTCAAAGACCCCAGCACGGCAAGCCCCCAGTGTACTGGTGGTCTACTGAAATCGCTGAAAAGCGAAGGGAGTGTCACAAGCTTCGGCGTGAGGCTCAACGGGCGCGGAACCGTGACGAGGCATGCAAACTGGTGGCAGCATATAAGTCGGCCAGGAAATGCTTTCGCAAACTAATCAACAGTAGCAAGGCTCGCTGCTGGCAAGACCTAGTGGTCAATGTGAACAAGGATCCGTGGGGCCTTGGCTACAAGCTGGTTATGGGGAAACTTGGTGCCCTACGGAAGCCTTGTATACATGACGTGGAAAAGATGGACGCGATAGTGCGGGGACTCTTCCCCGCCCATCCCGTCCGTGTTGACGCTGTCCATGGTGAAACAGCAGTAGAGTGCCCACTCTTCACACAGCTGGAACTGGAGGAGGCAGTCCTCTCCTTGAAAGCGAGGAAGGCTCCAGGTCCAGATGGTGTTCCAGCTGAGGTGTTGTAGCTCGTCCATCACCATTGTCCTGACTTGCTGCTCAGCACATTCAACGCTTGCCTACGGGACGGGGTTTTCCCGGTACGATGGAAGGTGGCGAGGCTCGTGCTGATCAGCAAGGGGAAGAGAAATCCCGAATCGCCGTCTTCATACCGCCCGTTATGCATGCTAGACACGGCTGGGAAAGTGCTAGAGAAACTCATCAAGGGAAGACTCACTGACGCAATTCGTGCTGCTGGGGACCTATCTCCTCGGCAGTACGGCTTTAGAGCAGGACTTTCTACCATTGATGAGATTGCAGAGGTGGTGAACGCGGTCCAAAAGGCAGAGGCATATAGTCGCACCAAGCGACGGATCGTCCTGTTGATGACACTCGACGTCAGGAATGCCTTCAACTCCGCTAGATGGGTGGATATTCTGGACACGCTGGAAAACTCTTTTCAAGTTCCAGAATATCTAATGCGGCTTTTGAGGAACTACCTAAAGGACCGAAGCCTGCTCTACGACATGACACAGGGCCAACGAAGGATGGAAATTACATCGGGTGTTGCCCAGGGATCTATCCTTGGTCCGGACCTGTGGAACGTGTCTTACGACAGGCTACTGAGACTTGAGATGCCAGATGAGTCGCGCTTGGTCGGCTATGCGGATGATGTTGCGGCTCTGGTCGCCGGACGCACCGTTGAACAAGCGCAACTTCGGCTAGGTATGCTAATGTGCCGAGTGAGGGACTGGATGACTGCTCGCGGGCTGAGTTTAGCACTGGAGAAAACCGAAGTGGTCATCTTGACAGAAAAGAGAATCCCTAGAGTAAGGATGATCAGTATTGGAGATATACAAATCGAATCGAAGCCAGCGGTGAAGTACTTGGGGCTACTGATCGACTCGAAGATGAGTTTCTCTGAGCAAATCAGGGCAACGGCTGAGAAGGCTGCTTCGGGAATATCGGCCCTGAGTCGACTTATGGCCAACGAAGGGGGACCCAGCCCATCAAGAAGACGCCTCTTGATGAGTGCTGTAGGGTCAGTGCTACTGTACGGAGCAGAGGTATGGGGCGACGCTCTCAGCAAGGAGGTATACCGAAAACGATTGGCACAGGTACAGAGAAGAGGAGCTCTAAGAATTGCATCTTCGTATCCAACAGTCTCCGACTCGGCGGCGAGAGTGATTGCAGGCGTGATACCTGTCGCCCTCCTTGCTAGAGAGCACCACGCTATTTACCTGCGCCAAAACGAGGATGCGAGGGAGATGGTTGTCCGCGAGGAGAGACAACGCTCGCTCAACGATTGGCAGCAGTCTTGGGGGAATTGCACGAAGGGAAGGTGGACTGCGCGCCTCATCCCGGATGTGAGACCGTGGCTAAATCGAAGGCATGGTGAGACTGACTTCTATCTGACCCAGCTTTTGAGCGGGCACGGGTGTTTTCAGTCTTACCTGCACAAGATCGGCAAGTCACGGTCTCCCGATTGTCGGTTTTGCCCAGGAGAGGAGGGCAATGCCTGTCACACATTTTTTGCGTGTACCAAATGGGCCAGGCTGCGAAGGGAACTCTAGAGGGAGACGGGAGAGCTCACCCCGGATAATATAGTTGCGGTGATGCTCGAATCGGTTGACAAATGGAACCAGGTGGCACATTATGCTCGGGCAGTCCTAAAATATAAAAGGGACTCACAGCAGCCGGAGGTGCTGGGGCTGGGGGATCGCTCTTCTGGCATTTCCTTTTCCCCTTCCCGCTAGGAAAGAGACTCCCAAGCTTGAAGGTGCCCCACGGCGTAACAAAACGAGACCTGGCCCGAAGTAATGTGTCAAACGGTTCCAGGCTAGGTTCTCAGATTGACAGGGGAGGTGTTTAGTGGGTAGTTCAAGGGTATCCTCCATGGGAGTCCCACACTGCCAGACTCGGCAGGCATAAATGCCTTCACCTTCCTACCACAAAAAAAAAATGCTGTTGTAATTGTTAAATATTCAATCGGCTGTAACTTAGCTGTTATTGTTCCATTATTGTGAAATTTTTGGGACACATACAATTACTTTTAGGAAACTAAAATTGTTAGTTTTGGGAAATTTACGTGCTACGAGGCCTAACCTAGAAGACCTGCTTGGTGTACCTAGATGACATCATTGTTATCGGGAGAATATTTAAAGAGCATGTGCTGAACTTGAAAGATGTTTTTTCCCGATTGCGACTGGCAAATGTGAAAAACCGGAAAAATAGTTGACACCAATGCAAGCAATGTTGACTCCCCTAGCAGATCGATGGCGAAGAAAGAGTCCTCTCCCGTATTACAGTCGAGTTCTCTCAAAAAGTGGAAGGAACTACTGGTTGACCAGGAAGGAGCTATTGGCCATAACAGAGGCCACCAAGTAATTCTACAAGTACCTATATGGCCAAAAGTTTGTTCTTCAAACAGACCATGCATCGCTGAGATGGCTACTTAACTTCGAAAACCCCGAGGGACAAGTTGCTAGATGAATCGAAAGATTGCAGTCATACGATTACAAAATTGTTCATCGCAGGGTGGAGCTCATGGAAATGTTGACGCCCTATCTCGTCGTCCATGTCCAGCTAACTGCAAGCATTGCCGATGGATTGTGGGAAAGGAGCTGACCTTTGATCTGCAAGGTTGGTCATCGGAGAAGATTCGAAAAGCCCAACTAGCCGATGACGACATTGGACCATTACTCATATGGATGGATATAACTGGGCGATCTTAGAGGAAGGACGCGTCGATGCATGGCGCCACCCTGAAAAGTTATTAGGCACAATGGAACTCTCTTCAGGTTGGGCGTGGTGTACTCAAGCGAAAATTCGAAACGGTGGATGGCAGCTCCTATAGGATGCAAACTATACTTCCCAAAAGCCGAATCTACGATGTGGTTAAGGAAATTCACGAAGAATCCTCGGAAGGCCACCTTGGTGTTAATAAGACCTCCACGCTCAAGAAGACATAGAGAACTGGTGCTGTAGATGCACGATTTGCGCTTCCGTCAAAGGTCCAAAGCGACGACTGAGAGGACAAATGCAAACTAACGTGGGGGTACCATTTGAAAGGACTGCTGTTGACATGGCAGGACCTTTTTGGGAACCGGAATAGGGAAATGGATACACGCTGGTTGTGGCTAATTATTTCAGCAAGTGGTCCGAAGTTTACCTCATTTCCAACCAGGAAGCAACTACTGTAGCCGAACTGCTAGTGTTAAGTTGGGTCAGTAGGTACGACGTACCTTGTGAACTCAGATCTAGGCCGAAACTTTGAGTCACTAGTTTTTGGCGAAATGTTCAAGCTGCTGGGAATACGGAAAACGAGGACAACACTGCTGCATCCCCAATCCGATAGAATAGTTGGCTGTTTCAACGGCACACTCAATAAAAACCTGGCCAAGATGATTAACGAGAGCCAAAGGGACAGCCCATTATTTTTGATGGCGTATTGAGCTGCCAAATATGCATCGACGGGCGAAGCCCCAGCAAAAGTCATTTTTGGGAAGATAATTCTTCTGCTGGCTGATATAAAGTTCGGGACACCCCCTGAGAAACCCCAAACGATCTCGGAGTACGCAAGTAAGCGAAGGCAACGATTGAACCAGATACATCGGACAGTGCGAAAACACCTCTAATCAGCTACTCACCGCATGAAGACTAGGTATGATCTAAAGGCAAACTCTACTGGCTTCCAGCAAGATGACTTAGTATGGCTTTATAACCCACAACGGTGGAAGGGTAAGTCTCTGAAGTTGCAACATAATTGGGAGGGCAAGATGACTTAGTGTGGCTTTATAACCCACAACGGTGGAAGGGTAAGTCTCCGAAGTTGCAACATAATTGGGAGGGACCGAGTTACAAGCGAATCAATGATGTCATATATCGCATACAGGAACACCATAAGCGGAGAACCAAAATGAAAATCGTGCACCTGGACCACTTTGCCCCATATTACATCCAGGAAGACTTAAGTACAATTGGCGACACATTTTTTTGGTGCGAAAAGACCTCGTTGCGGGCAGTGTTTATTTATTTATTTTATTTTATTTATTATTATTCGGTCTACGGGTTACAATATCTTACAGACTATACAAAAATATCATAACTGATACATAAATTAATTAAACAAAGCAAACAGATTTATTTTAAAACGGTATTCGTTTAAATTAAAATCAAGATCTTTTGCAAAGTTATAACAAAGATGAATGCATCCATTGATAGGCTCATTAGTCGCATAATTAGTTTTATGAATTTTAATGTCGAACAGTCTGTTAGTCCTCAGTGATCTAGGAGGCTCGAAAAAAACGAAACGATCTCGTAATTCACTACAATTTATTTTACCTGAAAGAATATTATAAACGAATAATAGAGAATAAGAGGTTCGTCTGTCAGTTAAAGATTGCAAACCAAGAAGCTTACGTCGAGCATCATAAGCTGGGAGATCATTGGGCCAATACATCTTTTTGAGAGCGTATCTAGTTAAATTCCGTTGAATTCGCTCAATCCGATTCGAATATTCAACATAAAAAGGGTTCCAAATGATGGAACCATATGACGCTGCGAACCAATGCTACATAAAGTGATTTGATTGTCATTGGGTCCTTAAAGTTTTGCGTGTTTCTCTTTATGAACCCGATCATAGCATAAGGTTTCGAAATAATATAATCAACGTGAAAGTTAAAAGTAAAATTAGAGTGGAATAATATACCTAAGTATTTCATTTCTTGCTTGCGTATTAATGCGTTATCGCCGAGCATGTAATTGTAGGAAATAGCCTTTATGCTTTTAGAAAATGTCACAACAGAGAACTTGTTGAAATTTAGAGTAAGATTGTTAAGAGTACACCAATCAAGGAAACGCGTTAGGTCACTCTGAAGTTTGTGGCAATCAGATGATTGTGCAATTTTAAGGAAGAGTTTCACATCATCAGCAAACATTAACCATTTGGAGAATTTAAAACATTTTGGTAAATCATTAATGAAAATCAGAAAAAGGAGTGGCCCACAATGTGTGCCTTGAGGAATGCCAGAGGTGGCATCTATCAAAATCTCAGAAGTTGTTTTACCTATTTTCACGACAAGTTTTCTGTTAACTAAAAAGCTTTTTATAAATCTAAGCCAAACATCAGACAAGCCCAATTTACTTAATTTTAAAAGTAGAAATTTGTGATCAACTTTATCAAAGGCTTTGGAGAAATCAGTATAGACAACGTCTAATTGCATATAGCATTCTAATGCACCAACAATGTTGCCTGAGATTAATGCCAAATTAGTATAAGTTGACTTTCCCGGCAAGAATCCATATTGGCAGTCACATATTGCATTTTTAACGTGATCAAATAATTTGTTCTTAATTATATGATCAAATTATTTCGGAAAAGTACATTGTTTGACAATGGCTCTATAATAAGTTATGATATTACGGTCACCAGATTTGGAAATCGGAATAACATAACAAGTTTTCCAAGACTCTAAGAAAATACCTGATTTAAAGCAAAGATTGAACAGAAAAGCAATGGGCTTAACTATATCGTCAGCACAACATTTAAAAAATATTGGGGGGGAGTCACCACGTTCAAACTTCAAACTAGGTTTTAAACTTGATATAGCGCAAAGTACATCCTCAGTAGAAACATAGGATAGTCAAAACTAGCTATTGAATTAGTGGAAGACAACCCATCATAGTTAGTCTGAAAAAACCTAGCAAAAAGATTACATGACTCAAGTGAATTATTAGACTTGTCGCCATTAAACTCCATGCTCGACGGAAATCCATTTGTTTTGCGATTAGAATTATTATAATGCCAAAAAGATGAAGGATTTGCCTTCAAATTACCCTCAATCTTAAATAAGTACTGATTGTATAGAAAATTGTGTAAATAATCGAATTCGTTTCGTTTTTGAAAAAAGTATAATCTATCTTCCTCAGAGTTTGATCTTTTAAATTTTTTGAATGCTTTGTTTTTTACATTTTTTAAGTTGGCTAAGTGTGAATTAAACCAAGGCGGTTTATTCCTTAATACTTTATGTTTTTTAGGGACAAAATTAGAAATGGCATGAGAGAACTTATCGCAAATAAATTTGTAAGCATCATTTGGGTCATCGAATGAATCTAAAACCGACCAGTCAACGGTTTTAAACATTTCAATAATCTTTTCAAACTTTGCTTTTGAAAAATCAAGTTGATCAAAAATATCATCATCGCTAGTTTTATCAAATTTATAAAACTCGAATTTTACTGTAAGTGCTGTGTGATGCATACTGTTATTGAATATTGGTAATAAGTTGCGCTCGCAAGAACATTTTAAATCATTTGTAATATATATTAAGTCCAAGATTCTCATTAAGTCATTTATAGTACTATTGATCTGCTGAAAATCATTAGATAAGAAATAGCCCATTACCATGGATTCAATATCTGATTTGATATTTAGAGGCAATAAAATTCCATCATCATGAGCCCATAATACATTACCTAAATTAAAGTCCCCAAGAACAATGCAATCAATATTTAAATCTAATGAATTAACTATAAACTCTAAGTTATCCAAATGATTCTTGTATACACTTATATGACTATTTGGAGGAATATAAGAAACACAAACAATTACGGCATGCTTTTCATTGAAATTTGGGTGAACGCAAAGTTGTTAAAAGGTAGCATTATTTATATGTAGCTGAACGATTGAACTGTTGAGATCAGCTCGTACGGCAATTAAAACACCTCCACCTCTCACGAGTCCAGTAGGAAGTGGGCAACGATCGCAACAATAGACATGGTAATAACTACTTAAAAATTTCTGCAGTCGAAATACTATCGTAAAGCCATGTTTCTGTCAGAACAATAATATCATATTCACGCAGATGCGAAGCGAGTAATAGCTGCGATGTTTTTGTTCGGATATCACCAGCATTTTGATAGTAGATGGAGTAGGTCCTCAGTGAAGATAAAGCCGTGACTTCAATATTGTTCATAGCAGATGTCGAAAAATTTGAAGAGATAATTATTTGTTTTTTGGGCGAAGAGAACGCTTTATTGTTTCTGGTTGAAGTGATGTCTGAGGAAGATCCAGCCCAGGTTGGGGAGAGTGCAATAAAGTCTCTTCCGTATGTTCTGGAGGTAGAGTCGTTGGAGATATCTCTACGTTTTTTGGCTTATCATATGTGATAAACGGACTCAATTTTAAAGAAACGGACCAAATTTCCTTATCAAAAACCTTGCTATATAAAGAAGATGGCACACCTAGCTTGAAGTTGATGAACCGTAGATTCGAAATGATCGCATCTTTTTTAATGAGCTTGTAGCAAGTAAGCATATTTGCATTTACGTTAAGTTTGTTGGCTACGTAATTACGAATAGCATCCGGTTCAGTTTGGATACTAAATTTAGATACATGCAAGTATTTTATTGTATGCACCACATTGAGAGTATCGCAATCTGCCGCAGTACCAAAAATGTTCTTACTCTTATTTATGGATCGAATTTTTGGTTTTTAGCCAACCGTTGTCCAATTTTTTTGCAGAAGAACTTTCGCCGATAGGACCAACAATCTGCTCTATATCGTTCTCAGGAATGGCAGATGTGGCAGTAATCGGTAACGATATGTTTGATGGACTATCAACATCATTAGTAGGCACACTCTTCATCCTTCTCTTGCGTTCCTCTTGCAGCGTAGATGCATAGCTCGTTGAGTTCTTGATCCAAGTAGCAACATCGGAAAGTTTAGAGTCAAATTTCGTGAATTTAATATGCGACTCCTTTAGTTGAGTGGAGAGTAGCTCAAACTCTTTAAAAGTGTTCAAGTCAGACAGCACAACACAAGAATTGCACTGCTATAACAGATTAGGCAAACTGTTCAAAGCATTAAAGAGAATATCAGTTAAATCGGCACACTGTAGGTGAAAAACTCGCTCACAAAACGAAGCACATCTTATGCAATCGCGCTTATTCACTGTGGCTTTAAGTTCAATAGCACACTTTGCACAAAAAGTTTTATTAACCATAATATAAGAGTTTCGACTTTGGAGCACGGATCAACACGTAAAAATGAAATGAATTTAAAAGAAATCACTAAAATCGTATACACTATAATAAGCTTTTCAGTGAAGGCATACACCCTTTCGATGAAAGCACTTTTAAGTATAAGTGTAAAAGTGAAAGGCAATTATATAATAGGTGGCACTGAATTATCACTGTCAGATTCAATGTAAACAAATTTGTCTTCAAGATATTAAATGAACATGAAAATTAATTAGCACCGATGTGACACCCACAGAATCACTGTTACGAACCGCGGCACGCAAAGATTCAAGCGGTATGACTTTCAATACCCTATACGCCAATATCAGAATATAAATTTGAAAAATAAGAGCAGCGAAAAATACACACGACCGACTCCAGTGATGAACTTATACGAATTCCAGTGTTACATGTCCATACAATTCTGCGAGCTACGGTTGCAATTATTGTCGCAACTATGGATAACATCATGATCAATATTGATTGAAAAGTAAACGAATGTACTCGAGAGCACAAGAACGGACCAAGTTGATCCATGATCAATATCTGAAAGTGACGTCACTGCAGGCATTCAGAATTTCTCGAATATTCCAGGTAGTTCTCGTCAAAACATTCGGCAATACACGAGAAATGGATTGAATGAAAAGAGACCCTATATAAAGCCGAGCTGAATGAATGGGGGATATAGTAAAACTGCGATAGTAAAACTGCGATAAGAGTAGAGCGCGAATTGAAGGCCATATTGATTGATAGTGAAGTAAAAGATTTTTGTTATATATTTGAAGACAGTTGAAACATAAATTGATAGACTAGTGAAGAGCAAATTGAAATGCAATATATAAAATAGTGAAATTAATTATTGTGCATTTTTAGTAAATGAACTCTGTTAACTTAATTTAAAAAACAGTGCGTTGACACTTTCTCGGAACATTAAATTTATCGGCCACGAACCGTAACACGCGACAATATTACGGTTTCAGAAACATGAGGTAGTTTTGTTAAAGTTCGATTCATTTGAAAGGCAGTTTCTCCAAATTGCTTGATTTTGAGGACCAAACATTGGTTTAGTTTCTTATAAAAAGAGATCTAGACCCGTATTATACTTATGACTACCCAAAAAGTAACTGTTATATGCTTTAGTTCCTGACTTGTAAGATTTTAAAAATTTTAATTTTTTTATTTGAATTTAGATTGTGATATTAGTATCCAAAATCTACTGTCTCGATTTTGACGAAAATTTGTGTGCTGTTTTATTTTATTATGAAAATTGTCTAAGCCAATTCGGAAGGTCCTAAGTGGATTCAAGTGTTGGGGAAAAAAACGAAATAAAAAAGCCTTTTTCCTTATATTTTAAATATTTATTGTTATTTTGCGGCAAGGGTATTTTAACCAATCATTTCTTATAAGGGGTTTTCCAATAAGAGGTGTTATTTTGAATAGCCCGGTACTTCGGTAGATGTCACTTTTGAAGCTGTCTTTTTTAACATTTGACAAGTAAAAACTACGCCACTATTAAATTTGGAACAATGCATTGAAATTATGAAAACTCACTATAAAAATGATGAAAATTTAGCAGAAATGGTTCTTAAAACTCGAACGTTTTTGGGTCGTCGTGAAGCACCTTGTCGGACCGCAATACAGAAATTTGTGGAAAAATTCGAGCTGTTGGGAAAACTAAGTAATGTGAAGAATAAAACCCGTGCATGTCACTCAAGAACAGCCGAGACTATTGCTGCTGTAGCCGGAATGTTGAACAAAATCCAGGTTTGTCGATTCCTCGTCGTTCTTTGGAATTAGGCATTCCACAAGCGTCATTACACCGCATTTCGTATAAAAATTTGGGTCTTAAGGCTTATAAAGCTCAGTTAACACAAGAACTCAACCCAGTCGATCATCAATAACGTTGTGTCCTTGCTGATGGGGTCCTTGAAATGCATGAAAATGATCCGGAATCATCTTGAGTGGTGAGGCCCATTTTCACCTCGGTGGCTTTGTCAACAAGCAAAACTGTCGCATCTGGGGCTCGGAAAACTCAACTTTTATTTCCTCCCAACTTTGCTCTAAAATGAATCGTTTTAAAGTTAGAAGTGGGAAAAGTAGGAAAAAATTGAGTTTGTTATAATTTTTAAGCATTTCGATTCATTCATTAATGCTTCCGATTTTTTTTGAGAAGAAGAATAAGTCAATTAGTGTTAAACAAGTTATTCCAGAACTTTTTCTGCAAAAATTAGTGTGCCCCTCTCAACAGCCAACTGAAAATATATCCGCCCTGGTCTAGTATACAACTCTATTTCGTCGAACTAAATTAACACATTAAAAAGAAATCCTTACATAATTAGCAGGATGCTGTTCCTCTCTTGCATGAATATCATATGCATATGGAGCTCATTTTGTGGAGTCTTTTACACACCGCATACTGGAAATTCATGATTTCTAATACCTCCGTGATGCAATTTATGTGGTATGATCTAGAATTTATAACATTTTGTTCATTCTTTTATAATTTTCTTCAGTTTTTCCTGAATGGAGCTTGGATTGCTACAATATTTAACGAAAAAGTGCTAAATTATACCATGTTCCAAAGAACACTTTTAATTTTATTTATGTTTTGAAGTTTTTCCTGACTCAAAGAAATTTAAGATACTTTAGCTAACTTTATCAAGCGAGGTAACACCTTAGAAAATTTTCTTACTTCCTGAAACCTTCAGGTTCTATTCTACTTTCAACTTTTCGATGACAAAGTACTCGAACGATTTCCTTTGTTACCTGATTTCCTTAAAAATCGGCTTAAAAACTTTCTACTTTCTCGCCATTGTCAACGGCAATCTTTTCATAATATTTTCCATAGGTTTTCCGTCACCAATTGAATATCCGTTTCTAGTGAAAATACCACCGACTTACTTGTACTCGTACATAAACTAAAAAGATGCTTGTCATAAACATGCGTTTTCAATCCGACGCCAAAGGCCAGAAAACTTGCCCTTTGGTCGGGTGAAATAAGATGTCGTCAAGGTTGAATACTGGGGTTGATTCGATTTAACGTCCAACAATGGACACCCGATCACAGCCGTCATCGAACAACAACAGGGAAAGGAAAATCGTCGGAGGAAACTGACGAAGAAAAATTAAATTTATCGGCCGATGGACAATGTGAAAAGGCGAGAAAGGAAATTTGAATAGGAAAAAGAGAAGTTTTTCACAATTTTTTCTTGTAGTTGTTAGATGAGTCCGTGGGTACGCTATAACATGTATGGGACAAGATGTAAATCGGTAGCAGGACAATTGACACTCGACGAGCCTTAACGACACCTTAAAGATCGCATTTGATTTACTAGGATGATTCAATCTTTTCGTTGTTAAACGGAGTGTGATGGAAGGGTGGTTATGATATTGTGTTACCATGTCCTGTAACTCTTGGAATTCGGTACTATCTTTTATATTTAAGCATCTGCTCTTAAAAACTTAAGAGAGAGCCGTCTGTAGCATTGTGAATTCCAGTACGGATTGACTAACTTGTAGGCCCTGAAAATTCCTAGGAAATCCTTTTCCGAAGCGGCAGCTCAGAACAATTTATATGGAACTATAACCTTTCCAAAAAATCATCAACATATTCCAAAATATCCCAAAAAGTTCACACAACAGTTCATCTTGCTTCACTCTCCCAAGGTGATTTTCAAGGTAAACCCCTGGGCGGGATTTGAATTTTGAGTATCCTCTATTGTTTGTTCGATTCTTCCGCACACCTCAAGGATGTCACCAGATTTATTCACCGCATCCTACCCTTAACAGATTGAATAAGACCAACATATTATAACTACACACAAGCGCCCGAAAGGACATGGTGATATTATCTCGAAATCTCTGGACAGACTCAGTACGGTTAGATGAACAATCAGAATGTTTTGATTTGCATGTTGGGGGGTGAGTTTTGAGAGTGAATCGTCCTATTTCAGATAGTTCCCATATCAATAGGTGGACATGCTGTTGCGTCGCTGGCTGGCGGGAGAATATCGACAAGGACAAGACAGGACATTATCTTGTTTGCTTGAATAGATTTCGAGTGATTTTGATGGACACACGAATGAACCGTTTAGAAAAACGAATAAATGAAAATTTCTCAACATGACGATGATAATAATAGGGTTTTCATCATTTTTTCCCAGATACCGAGTACGTTTTGAATTGGGGAGTTTTTACGCTGTTTTGCATTCCGAATTGTATGATTATGAGTAACTTTACGTTTCAATGATTTTTTGATAGTTGTCATGATTTTCGACGAATTTGGGATGATTTTTGATTCTTATCGAAATTAACGGAATTTTCATGATTTGTTGAAAACATTTTCGATTGAATTTTAATGAAATTGTAGCAGTCAGTAGCAACAGTAACAATGCCTTTGTTGAAAAAATTGTGTTATAAATTTCTGGTAAGGTAGACACAATGATTTTTAATTAATGCTTTGCCATGCGAAAACGTATGTTGATTGGTAGGAAGATCTTTGATTTGACATATGTATGTTATAAAGATTAGCATTTATTCTGATCAGCGATCAACAAAAGGTCAAATGAAGCATCAAGGTAGTTTTACTTTAAAATCTGCAGTTTTTGTCCAGCTCTTGGGTAACAAAAAAAGTTAGCAGTTAAATTATCGTGTGATATACATTTTTGTTCACAAAGTAACTAAAGGTGAACATTGTTGGAAACAAATTCCGCATTCAAATTGAAATGATATTAAACATGAGCTATAGAGCTGCGGAAAAAGAATCCTTTGAAGTACGAGAAATGGTACCATCAACTTCTATATGACAAATGAACAAAGAATCTTCGATACCTAGTAAGACAGTTGAAAAAGTAAGAAATCAACTAATATTTCGCATGGATAGTAATAAATAATAAATAAATAAATGCAAAATTTTCTTAGTCTAAATTTATACTCTAAATAATTCTTCCTTCCTTCCTTGCAACTCAAGTTTCCATAATTTTCACGATCGAAAGAAATTCTAACCTTCCATACTTCTGTGGATTCTGACGAGCAAAATTTTTCCATGAAAACGAAAACGCGCTCAAGCTGCAATTCATGCTCGCGGGCGAGTGAGTAACATGATATTCATTGAAATTCTTTTAGCGGATAAAACGTCAGCGTAGTTAGATCGTTCGGATCCAAAAACATTGGCGTGGTAGGTAGTAGTTGCAGTATAACCGTCTCCAAGTCCTCATGTGACAGCGAATTTTTGTTTAACACGTTAACAGTCCCCATACAACCGCTTTGGATCATGCTATATGTCAACATGCGTTTTTACATTTGCTGGTCATTATTTGATGCCGACTAACCACTGATGCATAAAAATCGAAAAATATATTGGGGAAAACCCAGATATAACCGTGTACCCCCCTTCCCTTCCTTAGATTCGTTTTCCTTGGAGCTTGTGCGATTTAGAACCCTAGCTCCCTTCTATCTGTGAGCAATTATTTACTCACCGTGATTAACGATATTGTATTATTTTGATTATGGTCAATTATATTTTCTTAAAGTTAGCGTGGATAGTTGGATAAATTTATTTTGGGAGTGCTTTGCGTCTTAGGATTCCCAGGGTAGTGTTAGGATGGCTGTCTACTTTGTCGAGCAGTTTAAGTGCTTTGCCACGTACGAATATGTCGACAGGTTCGATTCTAAGGTCCTTGTATATGTCAGTATTTCTAACATACCATGGGATTCCGAAGATTTGTCTAATGCTTTTGTTTTGGATGGATTGTAGTGCCTTTTTATTGGTCTCTGTCGTCTGGTAGAAGGCTGTACTACCATTTAGTAGCGTCGGTCGTATTATTTGTTTGTAGATCAGCAGACGGTTCTTGATGTTGAGTTTCTTGGCCTTAAGTAGTGGAAAGAGTTGGGATAGCACATTGTAGCAATGTCCTCGTTTGTTGCGTATGTGGTCGGTCCAGGAGAGTTTGTTATCGAATGTCAGTCCTAGGTTTTTTACCTGTTCTGGACCAGGCAATATTTTCGTTTTCAACAGTCAGAGTTTTCGGTTGTTGTTGTCTTTTTCTGGTTATAATTAATGCCTGGGTCTTGTCTGAGTTTAACTTGAACTTCCACTTGCGAAAATACTTCAAAAGTATGTCTATGGAGAGTTGCATTTATTTTTGTGGTAGGGAGGTGAATGCTATTTATGCACAGAGTGTGGGACTCCCGTCACGACTGGACTACCCACTATACTCCTCCCCTGTCAACCTGAGAACCCAGCCTGGAACCGTTTGACACATTACTTCGTGCCAGGTCTCGTTTTGTTACGCCGTAGGGCGCCTTCAAGCTGAGGAGTCCCTTTTCTAGCGGGAGGGGAGAGGGGAAGAGGAAATGCCAGAAGAGTGATCCCCCAGCCCCAGCGCCCCCGGCTGCTGTGAGTCCCTTTTATATTTTAGGACCGCCCGAACATAATGTGCCACCTGGTTCCATTTGTCAACCGATTCGAGCATCACTGCAACTATATTATCCGGGGTGAGCTCTCCCATCTCCCTGTAGAGTTCCCTTCGCAGCCTGACCCATTTTGTACACGCAAAAAATGTGTGACAGGCATTAGCCTCCTCTCCTGGGCAAAACCGACAGTCGAGAGACCGTGACTTACCGATCTTGAGTTGTAGTTTGGTGGTGATGACTCTTGCTTGTCTGGATGAGTATAAACACAGGTTTCGTCGGCATATAGGGACTTGTGGACATTCAAAGGCAGCCGAGGTAGATCTGCAGTAAAGATGTTGTATCGCATGGGGGAGATGGGTGATCCTTGTGGGACTCCAGCTTGAATTTGCCGCATGGTTAAGAGGTGGTTGTCAATTTTGACACGAAATAATCTGCCTTTTAGAAAGGAGCCAATGATTTGGATGAGCTGCAGTGGCATTTGGGATTCATGCATTTTGTAGATAAGTCCTGCATGCCAGACTTTATCGAAGGCTTTGGCTATGTCAAATATAACCAAACCCGTTGATTTTCTGCGGCTTAGCCCTATTTTAATGTGTTGGACCACCCTAGTAAGCTGGAGTTCTGTGGAATGTAATGGCTTGAAGCCAAATTGTTCTTCTAGAACTATTTCTTTTTCGGTAACAACCTCAGTTAGTCGATTTAGTAGCACCCGCTCTACTATTTTTGACAGAGAGGATAATAGGCTAATATGTCGCCAGTTTCGTGGAAACATGAGGTTTTTACCAGGTTTTGGAAGAACAATAACTATCGCCGACTTCCATATTTTGGGTTTTTTTTCGCAAGCGGAAAATTGCATTTATAATCGCTGCTATTGCATCGAGAATGTTATCCGGGAGTCATTTTACCATTGTGTTTGATATTAAATCAAATCCCGGTGCTTTCCGTCTGTTCAGTACTCGATGATGTCTTTAACCTCTTGAAGACAGGTGCTTTGTATTAGGTCGGAGTCTGTAATGTCTGACCTCATGGGCCTGTTGGTTAACCGATTGACGTGATCTTCATGTTCATCAAAGTCCCCCTCATCAGATGAATTTTCACAGAATTGGTGGTATTACAAGCTTGTTTTTAATACGAAAGTATTTGGAAACCCTCCAGAAAGCGTCGCTCCCAGGCTCCAGACTTTGCAAGAAGCTCTCCCATTGTTCATTGCGGAATTTCGATATCTGATCACGAGTTTTGTTCGTAATTTGATTTGCTTCCTTTCGTAATCTAGGATCACCTATGTTCCTAGCCCTTCCTCGAACGCGATTCCTCCTCCTTATTCAGTTTTTGATGTCGTTAGGGAGTTCAGAGGGGTTTGCCATCCTTGTCAGAGTTGTGACTGTGTTGTCCTCTTTTGCCTGTATTATTTTGTCTGTGATTTCTTCTATCATTTTTTCTGTGTCGCTGGCTGTTTTAGGTGTTTGAATAATGGTTTCTTTAGCCAGTGTGACTTGGAAAGCTTGCCAATCAGTTTTCTTCTTTACTTGTAGGGGTTCATCTATGCAAGTTCCTCCTATTAAGAAGAGCACCGGTTTATGATTGGATGAAAGTTCGTCGAGGACTTCGATGCGCACATCGTGTTCAAAGGTACGTGATATACCAATATCGAGAGGATAATTATTTCGGTAGTCGTAATGTGTTGGTTCGTTGGGGATATGCAGGCTTAGTGGATTATCTGTGTTGAATCGGTTTAACTCAGTCCCAGCATGATTGCTTCTCACAGCTCCCCAGCTTCGGTGATTGGCATTGAAGTCTCCGGCAAGGAGTATGGGACTCTGAAAGTCCAGAAGTTTTTTAATATCTTCAATGAGCGTAGCTGCCTGAGCGTGGCTGTATACCGAGACTACCATGAATTCAAAAGAATCCATCCGCACTTGAATTGCAGTAGCTTCTAGCGTTTGTAACGTAGGTGTCAGTACGAGATTATGGTTCACATTCCTTCTGACATGAATGGCCGTTCCGACTCCTCTACCTGTTGTTCTGTCAATTCTGTACAGAAAATAGTTAGGGAAGCGTAGGCAATTTCCAGGCTTCAGAAAGGTTTCCTGGATGAGAATGATGTCAAACTTATAATCAAATATAAGTTGAGTCAACTTACCAGTCTTATGAAGCAGGGAATTCGCATTCCATGTGAGAATGGTTAAATGATCCATAAAGCTCATTATTGTTTCTTTGTTAGTGTGTTGTTGAAACTGTTTTGTGATGCAAACATTTCCTGAATCATTTTCGCTATCATGTCTTGCATCATGGTTTGGAATTGTGTTTGCATGGTGGCAAAGAGTGTGTCCATGTTGTTATTTGTGTTTAGTAGAGTGTTTGCTTGTTTTTGTTTTTGTGTGTTTTTATTTTGTTGTTGTGTAGATGTTGTAGTGGTTTTATTGCTATTTGCAGCTGCAACTTATGCGAAAGATTTCCTGACATTCACTGGGTTTCGAGGACATCCACCATAGTTGGATGGATGTTCTCCACCACTGTTCACACATTTTGGCTTTTCCTCTGCTTTTTTAACGTATTTGGAAAAATGATGGAGCCCACCGTATTTAATACAACAGGCCTGTGCGCGACAATTTCTGGAGGAGTGTCCAAACTGCTGACAGTTGTGGCACATAGCTTGTCCTGTATAGGGGCGTTGCGCTTCAACAGTGCATATGAGGTAACATATTGCCCTTGTATTGTATATGTCAGTCTCGGTTTTGGGAAGGAGGACCTTCATCAACCTGGATGGCCCATCTCTTAACTTTATATAGTGGTGTCATCAATCGACAGTCCATACAGACCCCTGATGACCACATTCAGATTTCTTTCTTCAGGAAGGATATACGTGTGGTATTGTATAGTCATTTCTGTCAAGTATCTTGTCAGTTTTCTGTGGTCTTGTGGTGTCTCTGGAATTTTCTGGATCCCCAAGTAGACCCTTTTGGCAGAAGAGCGTGGTTTCGGCGTGTGTACTAAGCCTCATCAGACCATCACACTTTAGACACACTCGGGTGATGGCGACCACCATGCTTAGAGGTTAGAGAATCATCAAGTATAATAAATTAGAATAATTCTCTCACCTCTAGCATGGTGGTGGCCATCACCCCTGTGTGTCTAAAGTGTGATGACCTGATGAGGCTTAGAACATACGTCGAAGCCACCTTCTTCTAACATTTTTCTTCTTTAATAATTTTTCAGAAAAATTATTAATGCAACTCAATTAAGCCGCTACCCACAAACATTGATTAATGTCAGAGACATTGAAAAACTGCAATATGTTTAAAAAATCTTCAAATTTAATTGTAAGCCATTAATTCTTTCAATTTGAATTTTCTTATTTATAAATTAAGGCTGACAGGTATTATACCGTTATATGGTGTATTTAATATAAAAGTTTATTTGAATTGCTATGTAAATGTCATAACTCGACTTTGTCAAAATTGATGTATGTATCATTAGTTTGTTTATATTTTGTTGTTCAATGTCAATGTGCAATTGCTAGTATTAGTTGATTTCATAACTCTAAGAGTTTTGTATCTTGAAAAATACCGTATGAACATTTGTTCAGGCATCAGTTGAAACGTCGATGGAAACAATAAATTAAAAATTCTCATATTTTTCTTCTGCAATTCATTGAATTGATGGATAGCTCTGAGTTATATTTTAACATGAATTCAGGAAGGCGAACTGTTGTATTGTAACATGATTGTGACAGGCGGTTGCTTCTAATTTTAGCATATTTTAATAAGAATTGATAACGAGTAAAGTTCGTAGCCATTAACTAACCATTTAAGTAGCCTATAAGTAGCTTATCCCACTTAAACGACAGTCATAATCCTACGCCCATACCTTAAAAGCCTCTACTCACAATGCAAAATTAATCAGACATTTCTGCACAAGGACTATGCGAGGCAAATTATAGCGGTAAATCTGTCAGAAATCTTTTCACACAGAGTAGCCGCAATGAAATAGTACTGAAAATTTTTTATTGTCCTTGTGTACGAGCCTGAGTAAAAAATTTCAAGCACCTTCTCCAATGAGCTCCCATGCGTATAAAAAAGCGTAAAACACATCTTAGCACTTGTCATTTTCAAGGTGTCATCGAAACGTAGAAAGTCCATTAGGAAAGATGTCATTACTGTCCTACTGTGAGTACACAGGACTACTACAATACACCACTGTGGTGAGAGCAATGCTTTAGCCGTGACAACTAAAGGGAGGCCACCATCGCGAGAGGATTTCGTTTGGCTGAAAAAAAGCATTCAGTGCATCAGGTTTTAATACGTAATCCATACACCAGTCGTGTCGCATTTTCGTGCTACAATTTCTGCGTTTTTTTTGGGGTTTTTATTCTGAACGCGCTTTTTTATGACACCTACAGCACCCGTACCAACATTTGGCCTTAACAAATAAAAGGGCAGTTATACTTTGCTATTTTATTTTTGACGTTTCGTTGGAGATTTTAGGTGGAGAAGGGAGGAGGGTAGGGAGGTGTCGTTGGAGATGATGACAGTCGCGTGTTAGTAGCTTCATTTAATGACTTGTCACTCGGAGATTCACTTCATAATGGAGTACGCCTTTTTAACTTCGTGCGAATGGGTGATAAGCGCGAAATTGTCATCAAGTTTATGAGGTCGTAGGTTGTTGCATAGCGCAAAAAAAGCTTTTCACTGTTCTTACTTTATTTTGTACGCGCGATGTCATTTAGTATGAATAATATATATGTACATATATAATTCACATGTATTTAGTATACTTTATTTTTCTGACGTGAAGTAGATAGAACAGTATTTACATATTGTTTGAAGAGGAACTTTACCCGACGCATATTGAGGGATAAAGCTTGTTACAAGGAAGAACATTCAAAAAGATATATTTTCGAAGCTTATTCTTTTAAAGCGAATTCTTTTTGAAATCAACTTTGTATTCTCTACGTTTGAATACTCCCTTGCACCAAGAGAGAAAACTGGTGTAAAGTGACCTTAATACATTGAGGTACACTTTTTTCAAACGAAAATGAAAAATTAAGGGGAAGTCATTCATAGCCTAATGCAAATTACACTAAACGTACTAGGCGAATCGCACTTGTGACTCAGGTATATCATCTAAGCTACCAAGGTGCTCAGCATAGCTGCTTTAGGTGTATCGGCTCTGAGTCGACTTATGGGCAACGTGGGGTAACAAGAAGGCGACTTTTGATGAGGTCCATAGAGTCAGTACTACTGTCCGGAGCAGATATATGGGGCTACCCTTAACACAGGTATAGAGAAGACGAGCACTGAGGCTTGCATCTACATATTCAACATTCTCTGATTTGGCACTGATAGTCATCACATGCATGATACCTGTCGCCTTGCTTGCAAGAGAGCGCTGTACTATATATTGTACCGACCTATTGTCTGAGCGGAAAGACAGTGCTCATTCAATGATTGGCAGCAGTCCTGGGCAAACAACACAGAGGGAAGATGAACAGCGTGTCTCATGATTTGAGTTCTTGGCTCAATCGAACACATGGTGAGATTGAATTCTACCTGACCTAGCTCTTGGCGGGCATGGCTGTTTCAGTCTTACCTGCACAGGATTGTTAAGTAGCAGTCCTCCACATTGTGCTGCAGAGGAAGAAGATGCCTGCCTCACATTTTTGAATACAAAAGATAGGACAGGCTGCACTCCTACCTCTACAAGAAAACAGAAGAGTTTTCCCCCCAGATAGTCTAATCAGCAAAATGCGTGGATCGGTAGGCAATTGAATCCTGTTGCACATTCGATTCGGGCAGTCTTAAAAGATAAGGAGAGTTCATAGCAACCAGGGATGTTGACGCTGCGTAATCATTTTTCTAGCAATCCCTCTCCTCCCACTAGGGAAGGGTTTCCTCAACATGATGGCACACCATGACGGTTCCAGGCTAGGTTCTCAGGTTGACAGAGGAAGAGTTTAGTGAAAAGTTCAGACGTCTAATGTATCTGAACGTCCCACATTCAGGGCGTAAATAACTTGCATCTCACAATCACAAAAAAATCAGTACTCCGCTTCTGTGGCGGATTTACCGGGTAGGCAAAGTAGGCAGCTGCCTAGGGCGGCAGATTTCAGGGGCGGTGAATTTTTATCGCTTACACCAGATATAACGCTACTTTTTGGGTTGTCGAAAAAACAACTTTTTATATGAGAGCAAAAGTAACGAGCCTGAATCATAATATTCAAATTTGTCGCCCGAATTGTAGCGCTATGAGTGAGTATACAGTATACGTGTGTAGGGTAACTATCATACTTTCTCTCTCTTGTTTGCTGAGTGGCGCGCGACGCTTTTTTCCACTGCGTCATTGCGCGTTAAGAGTGTCCATACATTTTCCGCACGTCCAATATACACAGGAAAATATAAATACTGGCGTGAATTTATTTTCAAATAAAATGAGTGACGGACGACATCGCTTGAGTGGTTCCGAATATCGTAAACAAGCTGCGAAAAGAAAATCCAAAGATGATGAGGTTATAGCAAAGACTCGTAAGCTTTCCACCTATTTTACCACTAATCAAACTGCTGCATCAGACATTTCGAATACAGCAGCAACAAGCGAACTTTCTGATCTACAAACATCAAATTCCGCAGGTGAGTTGTAAATTCTATGTTTATATTGTTCTCTAATTTATTGTTTGTTACTTTCTGCGCTGTCATAGTAATATTTATATTCGTTATTCTCGACGAAAATTTCACTTTATTTGAATACAACACATAAGAAATTCAATATTATGGAATTGACTGAAAATTATAAATTATTACAGATGTTTCGACAAAATCAAATGAATTTGATGATGGAGAAAAAAGACAATGTAGCAATGGCGAAGTAAAGGAACCAGAAAAGGAACTTAGTTTTAATTTCTCTGCATTACAAGATGAGATTGGTGATCAAGAAACTTCCGGAGGAGGGTCCACAGAACCTAGGCAACCAACAGAGTTCGACGGAAAAAAGTTTGAAATCAGCAATGACCCTGCAGAATGGGTGATAAACGACTCATTTCGTGATTATATCGCTAAACATAATTACAATCAAAATAAGCATCTCGATTTTGCGCATTCGAAAAGGGTAAATAATGATGTCGTGCGATATTTAAGTTCATCATTGTTCGAGAGAACACTTTTAAATGGCGAAAAAACTCCACGTGTCTGGTTAGTATATTCTGAAAGCAAAGGATCCGTATATTGTGCTCCATGTTTTCTTTTTGACGGCGAATCATCTTTTACTGACAAAGATGGATTTAGCGATTGGAAAAACGCAGTCGTAAGAATTAGTAAGCACGAAAATTCGGAGAAACATCAAAGTTGCTTGAAAGCTTTTAAAGATAGGGCGACTGCTTTGGGTAGAATTGACAAAGCTCTAACAGCTGAATATGATAAAGAAGTAGCCTACTGGCGAAATGTTTTGAAACGAGTTGTCGCCGTAATTAAGAGTCAGCTTCGCGTAGATTGCCTTTTAAAGGGCACGACGAAAAATTTGGTTCTCTTCACAACGGAAATTACTTGATGGCTTTAGAGTTGATAGCTGAATTTGATCCATTTTTAGCTGACCATATTTCTAGATTTGGAAATAAAGGCATAGGTAGTACTAGCTATCTGACAAAAACCATCTGTGAGGAGTTCATCTAAATCTTGGCTAACAAGGTATTAGATGTAATTATACGAGAAGTAAATTGTGCGAAATACTACTCAATTATTGTCGATTCCACACCTGATATTTCACATGTCGATCAACTGCGTTTCATACTGCGAAACGTGAAGAATAACGGTATGCCCGTAGAGCGCTTTGTGACATTTTTACAAAATGTAGGCCACAAGGCTGCTAATATAGATGATGCTGTAAGTTCAACGCTTGAAAATCTGCGAATTGAAATCAAAAATTGTCGGGGTCAGTCATATGATACGGCACGGAATATGTCAGGGATATATGCGGGGCTTCAACAGTTGATTAAAAATCGCAACAAATATGCCGAATACGTTCCTTGTGCTACACATTCTCTAAATTTGGTTGGCACTCATGCGGTTGAAAGCTGTTCAATAGCTGCCGATTAATCCAACGATCTTCGGAGTTTATATATATTTTTCACAGCATCTACAAGTCGCTGGGAAATTCTTCAGAATTACTGCGTAAAATCTCAGAGGATAGCTGTCAAATCACTTTCAATAACATGTAGGTCAGCTTGCAATGACGCCGTGTGTACACTTGATCAGTTTTACCCTGAAATACTTCAGGCTTTGTATCTCATAGAAAACGATCTTTCACGAAACGCTATAACTCGGAGTGAAGCCAAAGGGATCCGAGAACGTTTGGAATCATTGGAGACAGCTTTTATGCAATGTTTTTCGGGTTTTTTACTTCCGAGATTCGATTCTGTGAGCAAAAAATTGCAGTCCACTCCAACTCACCTTAGTGAAGTAGTTCAGGTGTATAATAGTCTACTCAAAACTGTAGGTGATGCGCGTGAAGACTTTGACTGTTTCGAAAAAAGCACTCGATTTTTCAATCAACCAAGAGTACAAAACACTTGTCAGCAGAGTGAGACGTAGAAAAATCTATACTGACGAAACAAGAACAGGGAAGGTAACGCTGCTCGGTAAAGATAACTTCAAAGTTAACACTTACAATGTTATATTTGACAATTTGTTGTCAGATTTACAGGAAAGATGTCTGAAATATGAGAAAATCAACAAAAAATTTTCTGTCCTCATTGACTTGGAAAATTTGGATAATGTTCATATACGGGAAAAGCAAAAAACTTACAAGAAGCATTTAGTCAAGATTTAGAAACTTCAATAGCTGATGAACTTATCCATTTCAAAGCCTATCTCAATTGCAATCAAAAAAACCCTAAGCAGCTGACCCCAATCGAAACCTTTGAATTTTTCAAAAGAAATGATCTTAATACAGTGTTTCCGAATGTTGACATTGCATATAGAATGTTTCTTTGCATGGCTCTCACGAATTGCAGTGGTGAAAGATCGTTTTCTTGTTAGAAGCGAATCAAAAATTATTTGAGGTCATCCATGTGTCAAACTCGCTTGAATTCTTTGGCTGTATTATCTATAGAGGCCGTAATTGTACGTTTAATCGATTGCAATCAGGTAATTCATGAATTCGCACTTCAAAAAGCCCGGCGTAAATACATGTAAAAATAATCTTCGTAACTATACGTCACAGACTTGTTTATAAAACGTTAATGATATAAAGAGTAACTACAGTATCTATTGTGAAAACGATGAGAAAAAATCAAAATGAACAAATGATGTTACGTACAGTAGTAATAATAATCTTCATGAACCTGAACTTATTTATCGTAACTAACCTGAAATGTATTATATTCTGGAATATACACATCTCACATACCGTATACTTATATACTACTCTACTTACACTAGATATAACGCTACTTTTTCGAAAAAATGGTGACCAAAAAAAAAAATTAAACAACTTTTTCTGAAAAGGGCGGCACTTTTCTGCATCGGCCTAGGGCAGCGAACTATCTCAATCCGCCACTTCCCTGCTTAGTTACCATCACGAGTGCAAGCACCTTATGAAGACGCTTTAGTGTTGAGTGCAATGAAATGTTCCATGGCTCAATAAAGACTCTTGCATCTTACGATCGTGAGATGTGAGTTCAAGTCTAGCCCAAGTTAATCAGTATGTGACAGTTTAAATAAATTAGGTGAACATCAAATTATAGCTTCCGAATAGGCAGGTGGCAAGAAGAGCGAGAGAGCAGAATCAAGTTTTAGTGAACGGCTGCAGAAATAAGATTTAAGGTAATTTTTTCACAGGGTAATTTGAAATTTGCTTAATTTGCTTAAATTTGAAGGTAAATTACCTTAGGTTTAGGCGAAACCAAAAGCGCCTGAAAGCTTGTATAGTATAACAAGTTGGGTAAACAGACCTACGCTCATGTCAGAAGGGTTTTGTATTCAATTTACAAAATGCAGTCACCAGATCGAATCAAATCAAGAAAAATGTCAAAGACGATTTTATTGGAGAAAATATGAAATACGAAGATCATACTATTATTAACAAAGCTGAATAAATTTCGGCTTCTGAGGTTTTTGGTGTTGTTATACTCATAAATATCTCCCGTGATAATTATTTCAGATGTCCATCCGCGACGGAGGAAACACATTTTTCATGTATTTCCCCCTGTGCCCCCACTGAAGCAAAAACTGACAGTTTAACAACTGTTTTGAAAAGGTCCCATGAAAACTTTCATTTCATACTCATATCGGCTACGTTCGATGATTTTTTTTTCCAGGGGCCACTCTCCTGTACTGTTATCATCGATTAATGGCCAATTTTTTCGAATCCTAGAATGGTTACAAAGCCCTTTTGCTAGGAGCTCTCTCCCACCTCCTTGACTTGTTTCACTTATGAGCATTAATTGTAGGTATTCATCATGAGTCATTCATTAAATTGAAGTTGGGAAAAAATAACTTAAAATTATTCAATCTTCGCATTTAAAACAGCCACTATTTTGTTTTACGATTACTGATACCACTGGCTGAACCGATTCTCAAAGATCTACATGACACCTATCATTCCTGAAATTTTCATGCAAATCCTAGCAAAACTGTAGTGTCTGAGTCGGTAAAAAGCGCATGTTGTTCCATAGCCATATGTTGCCATAGTAATAAATGCAGCGCATATTGTTCCACAGTAATACAGGAAAATTCAAACCGCTATAACTTCGCTAAATATGATTCAATCTTTATGAAACTTTCAGGATATATCAATCTTATAAATAGACATCTACATACTGAATTTCATTGGATTCAAGGGTACCGTTAAGATTTTATTCAAGAAAACATAAAATCGATAAATCATACTATAACTAACAAAGTTGAGTGAATTGCGACTTCTCTCGTATTTGTTGTTGGTGTACTCACCAAAGCCTATATTCTTGATTTTTTTCAGATTTTTCGGATCACAGGTGTCCAATCGCGAAGGGGGGACACACATTTTTTGTGTATTTCCCCTCCCTGTGCGCCCCTCGAAGCAAATTTTGCCAAACTAAGACATGTTTTGAAAAGTTTTTATCAAGACCTTTCATTTGATACCCATATTGGCTACCTTCAATGAAATTTTTTTTTCGGGGGGTCACTCTACTATATGGGGAGACCCCCCTTAAATACCTTATAAAAATTTTTTGTAGTTGAACTATGAAGAGATCACCACTTTACACTCACACACAAAATTTGATGTTTCTAGCTTAAGTAGTTTCCGAGAAAAACTGCTGTGACACACGGACGGACGGACGGGCGGACAGACGGACAGACGGACAGACTGGTCGCGAAACTAGTAGGGTTTTGTAAAATTATTTTAACAAAACCCTAAAAACGATCTTTGTTCAATCATACATAAGTTTTTTCTCAGTGTATGTACATGGGTAAGTTGAACGCTAGCCCCCGCTGACACGTTTTGGCAATGGCTCACTTAGCTACACAAGGACCCATTGAGATACCGTAAATAAATAAGCACGTCCTTTTGATTATTAGAATCACCCTGAGCTCTTAAAGACTGAGTGATTCTTCTTAAATGTACCGATGATAATTCGGATGGATCAGTGAAGAAATAGGAGCCTCCTTTTCCTCGTATGCACGACTCCGATAAATATCGTTGGAAGAGATACTCATCTGCGCCGTATGCCTACCAAATGGATAACGCCAAAATAAAGCAGACATCGCTATGCTGCTGGAATTTCCGCCAAGTTGAAGAAGTTCTCTGGTGCCACCGGTGTCAAAAGCTGCCCACTATTGTCTTGGGATTGTTCTGAGACGTTCATCTACTTACGACTTTATCGTGTTTTTTAAGTGTTTTTGTTTGAAAGCCAGTTTGATTGAATCCATTAAAATACCAATCCAAAACCTACAAGACAGATTCGGCCAAACAGTAACTACTTTTGTCAGTTCACCAGCCTCAGCGTTTCTCTTAATGTCCCTATGTCCTGGCAATCAAATGAGCTGAACTTTTTAATGTCTACGCAGCTTGTCTACATATTTACGGCATTTGAGGACAAGCTTAGAGGAGTTATGAGTTATAGCAACTTCAAGAATTGCAAAAAATTCTGCTTGGAAGACACTACAGTAGTTCAGCAGGCACAGTGATAGCTTCAAGTTGAGATCAATGAAAAAAACGCTACTCTCCATTTTCTTATCCAGTTTAGAGCTACCAATGTAGAATTCTACTTCATCTGTTTCTATAGATATTCCATTAGCCCATTCAGCTCTATTTCTTTATTTGACATCATAATCAACAGATATTTAATCCAATTACAAATTAGAGGAAATAATCAAACACAAATATTAAATTTTAAAGCAATATAAAACAAGTAAAAATTATTAAACGATATCAAAAGCATGATTAGAGAGCAAATGTTTGAGTTTGGTTTTAAAAATATGAAAAGAAGTAGGCAGGGTACCAGGACGCAGGCTTTTCTGTATACGTGGCAACCGCACAAGTGGAGAGTTCATTCGCGCAAAAAGCAAGCGGAAAATGTCACGGGAGCGACTAGACCTGACTGAGCTATGAAGAGAAATAAGTGAGTAAAGTTTAGATAGTGCAAGTTAATAAGTAAACATTCATCTAAAAATAATCTTCGCGAATATAAAGAAGGAATGTGTAAAGCTAGTAGGCGATCTATGTTGGGTTTATAGTCCAACCGGCATCTGTAAAATAAATTACATGTGAATCTACGTTGGATAGATTCAATAAGATATTTGAGGTGTGGATTCCACACAGGCGAACAATATTCTATTAACACACTAAAAACTAAGGAAATGAAGAGACAGGTGGAAGTATAAGGAATGCCAAAGTTATTAGACGATCTAACGATAAAGCCGGTAAGGCGTGATGCCTTAAAAACGATCATCATTATGTAATGATCAAACTATCATTTATCGTCAAAGATAACACCTAGAGCCATTATATACTTCCACGCAGGACTTCCCCGAGAATGGAGTAAGGAAACGACAATGGATATTTTTTGTTAGAGTATCTCATTTGGGACCATTTAGAAATATTCAACTTAAGAGCGTTAGAAATGCACTATCGACCTAGTTTATGAACATCGTGGTGCAATAAAATGCAGCCCTCCATATTATCGATAACTTTGAATATTTTACAATCGTCCACATATAACAGACAGGATGACGATACCGAAGCACGAAGGTCATTGATAAAAATGAGAAAAAGTAAAGGATCTAAAATTGATCCTTGTGGGGCACCTGAAACAGGATAACATGGAGAAGAGAGGCATGAGTTGACAGAAACAATGCATGCAGGGTTAGTGACATAGGTGGAGAACCAGGATGTACGAAAGGGGGGAAGATTAAAGCTTTGTATCTTGCTAAGAAGGAGATTATGATCCACAGAGTCAAAAGCTTTAGAGAAATCCGTATACATGATATCCACTTGGCTTTGCTTATCAAACGTAGGAAGGAAAAGTGGCATTGGCAACACTGGTATTAAAAATTATAGATAAAGGAACACACAAGGAAGATGAAAAAGATTTACTAAAAAAATTCGGGACTCCATCTTGTCTGAATTTGAAACTGTCATTAGAAACGGGCTATGGATATGCTCCGGCAAAAACAAAAATTGTTGAGCTTTTGAGGTATTTTTTGATGCTTATGGTTGAAAGGCTATGAATTATGATAATTTTGATTAGCCTTCTTTTGGTTCACTTTATATTTTCGACAATTGAATAATTCCCAAAGAATGTAAAATGTGATCCCAATAGAGATCAAATGCTGGGTATATGCTGCTTGGATGTATAATCGTGATGCATCGTGGTATTGAGCGTAATCATCTCAATATGCACTTTTTTAAATTATTTTGAGCAATCTCTACACTTCTATTGAGAGTTTTATATTATAATAATTTTATCGAAGGGACGTATAATTTGGCTCGAAAAGGTTGTTTTATCTTTTCTATATGATCCATTATCCGTTCAAATTTTTGGCTGGAAGCATTTGAGGGTGATTCTACGCTCACCAGTGTCATACAAAAGTTCAATCAAATACCTGAAACTGCAATTCGACCAATTTGGCCATGGCGACGGTGGAGGTGTGAGCCGGCGCGTTGTCGTGGTGGAACAGCACTTTTTTCTTCGCCAAGCAGGGCCGCTTTTTCTTCAATTCGACGTTAAATCGGCACAATAAGTCTGCATAGTAGCGCTCCGTGATTGTTTTACCCTTCTCGAGGTAATCGATGTGGATCACACCTTGTGAATCCCAGAAAACGGTGGCCATCACCTTTCCGGACGATCGAACAGTCTTCGCCTTCTTCGGATCACGTTTGCCGGTTGAAGTCCACTGTTTCGACTGTTCCTTGGTCTCTGGTGTGTACCAGTGAGTCCATGTTTCGTCAACGCTCACGAAACGATGCCAGAGCTCCACCGAATTGCGCTGAAACAGCGCCAAACACGTCGCCGATATGGTTTCACGGTTGCGTTTGTTTTCCGGTGTGAGCAAACGCGGCACCCATCAAGCCGACAGTTTTCTCATGCCCAGTTCTTCGTGCAGAATATGATGCACCGTTCCTTCTGCGATGTCCACCGTCTCAGCTATCTCACGAACCTTCAATCGACGGTCTGCCGACACGAGATCGTGGATTTTTTTAACGTTTTCCTCCGTAGCAGTCGTTTTCGGGACACCTGGGCGTGGCTCATCTAAAACCGACGTGCGGGCATGAATAAACTCGTTGAACCAATTCTTGACGGTCGACATCGAAGGAGAAGAGTCACTGTACACAGAATTCAAGCGATCTTTGATTTCGCTGCGCGTTTTCCCTTCCGAAAACAAGAATCTAATCACTGAACGATATTGTTCTTTCTCCATTTTTGTACAACAGACCGACACGCTCGCTTCCAAAGGCTATCAAAACAAAACTAATGAAGGAAATTGACTGAAACTTTGATAGAAGCTACTAAAAGAATGTACTTTTGTAAAAGCAGCGCCATCGGGCGGTGAGGCTAAGTACTTGTTGAATGACCCTCGTTTTGTTTTTGTTTATAGAGTTTCAACTTACAGTCGATGAAAAAGATTTCCGCTCGCGGCTAAATACATTTGGATCTCCATATAGAGAATACAATAGATCTTTTTTTATGAATAAGTTTGCATGCACATGAGAGCTTCACGTTACCAGTAGAATGCTATAGATGCATTTCTAATGTGTAAAATTTTTCTTTGTAGGTTTAGATGAGTAGATTTTTTTCTTATAGATTTAAATGAGTGAATTTTTGTAGATAAGTATGTGTTTATTCTTTTCGTACAAAATTTATGCGATGCCTTTTTTCCTTAGTAATGCATTATTTAGCATAAGATTTTTTTTAATAGCTTTTCATATGTACTTTAGATTTTAGCTTGTCAAGGATAAGCAAAAAATTTTTGTGTAAGTAAGCTAAGAAATTGTAAGAAAAAAAACAGTTGTTCTACAGCACTCAAACCGACCATTTGCGTTAGTTTTCATATTTAATCAGGTATAACTATCTTTTGAGAATCTGGCCATACAGCCTAACTGTCTAGCATTCTGCGTAACCTCCTTGAATACTTAATCAGATTCAGTACGCCTAGTACTCCGGCACTCGTTTGCCTCTACTACATGCACACCTAGACGCTGTAACAATTTCTAGGTAAAGTATTTATTATTATCCATCTCAACATTACCTCCAATACAACACCCTGTTCAGCGGATTACGTACGAGCTTGTAGCCCCAAGGTTACTCCATTGACCACTTTGCGGTTCTACAGAGCACATGATGCCTTACGCACCCTTTCTGCATTATATCTTTCCATAACAGCTTAGAACCCAGAATAGGCTCCAGATACTTTGCTTGTTGTTGAAACTTATAGAAGTGCTGGTATCCAGGCTCTGGATATTGGCTTACTTGAGATTTTGGGCTTTCGATATAGATCCGCAGACTATTGATCCTGACATGCTGTCAGCTTAGCTCAGCCTGATGCCAACTGGCATTAATATACCTTGGAGATGGCCTTGGATCTGCTTTTAACAAATTACTGAAGAGAGAGAAGAGAGATAATGACAGTACGTTTGCTCCTGTCTAGGGCAGGCCTTACCAGAAACCCTTTACCCATTTAATTGAATGGCAGAGTAAATCAGGGGTGCTTTAAAGTTTTCTTATACTCTTGTTTGTAGGGTTGTTTTCGTTGCTTAGCCAATTTTTTGCCGTTTTCGAGCTGTTCTTTCTGCTGAAATCTGATTTATGGGATGAATCTTTAAATTTTGTTTTGCCCAATTAAGTGCATTTTTGTCTTTGTCGGACATTCTGTCAGGAAGGATACCTTCAACATCAAGGTCCGATAAGTGTTCCTATAAGCTTAAACAGAGTGGGCTTTTGAGCTTTGAGTGTTTGAAGTTGAGGCACTATCCGGGAGCCAAGGATACACGTGAATCACTTGGGGTAAAATCGGACATGGTCCACTCTATAGTGTTAAGATTGGTTGCCTTGTTACTACAGGGAATCGAATTAAGGGAAAAGTTAGTACTTCTAGATGTACGTGAAGCAGACTTTGAAGCCACTTCTCTCAAATCGCTGGACAAAGTTACCGACAAAGTACCAGTAGCAGGATTTCTACCTGCTTCTCCTGCAGTTAATAGCTAAGCAGGCTTTCCATCCATTTTTTTTTCTATTAATAGCGCCTCTGGCATAAGAATTTGTCCCCAATTAGACTTCAGATGGGGTTGAATTGAGGGAATCAGATTTTTGTCTGACAAGTTGGGTCCAAATTCAAATCCATTATCTCAGCTCATTTGTGCAGTTGCTATTATGATCCCATGGTTATCTATGCAGAGTAGGGAGGCCAAGGGAGGGTTGATACTAGTTCTTATGAGAGTAGGGTACAGACCAGGTTGGTGCGAATCAGGAGTTTACCTCGATTGAACCCTCATGGCCAAATTAATGGCAACCAATCTAAGAGCGTCATCTGAGATTCACTGTGGTTCTATTAGGAGCCCGTAGCCATTCACAGTCCAGACATCACCCTGTTGCTACCATGTTAGAAGTCTAATAGGTCCACAATATCAAAATTATCAGCCCAGCGTATAGATCATAATCGAGAATCAGTCAATAGTCAATATGCGAAAGATATGTCGTGTCAGATGATATGTTTGGTAACGCCATAGTAGGAGCATTACTTCTCCTCTGGCATCATCAAAGTATCATAAAGCACTACCTGCTTAACCCATCCTACTACTATATAAAGTCATTCCCTTCAACACATCCTTTAGATACTGAAGATGAATCAAAGGAGTCGAAACACGTCTGGTCACAAAACAAAGTAAGGTCCGACGGCTTTAAAAGAAAAAAAAAGATCACAAATAGGGTCAAACTATCTTCCGTATTGTGAACAGCTGAAATTACAGCATTTGTCTTGGAATGAAGTGTGCCTTCACCAATGTTGCATCACTGTTCAATGGAACCACGATGCAACGTAGTCAGTAGTCAATGAAATACTTTTTCCGGTGATCACCCACTCGGGGGGTTATGGTGAGGAGTATCGCTCATCAACAAACCCCAGAAAATAATCAATTTGTGGAAGGTACATATCAGTGCTCTTAAAAATTCAATCTTCAACTTCGATTTCTCAAGCATGCCTCCCCAATATTTTGGAGCGTTTCATTTCAAAAAAACTTCAACTAAAGTCGAAATTAATCCGTAATGCAAAAGACCCGTCCGTCTTGGCTATGTATACAGCAGCAAAAGTATTGCAACGTAAAACATTTTAAAATTAATTTCTTTAAAGATTAAAGTGCAATATATCCTTTCCCTTTTACTTAGCGTTTTTTTGTGGTAGGGAGGTGAATGCCATTTATGCACAGAATGTGGGGCTTCCATACGCGACTGGACTACCCACTAAACACGTCTCCTGTCAACATGAGAACCCAGCCTGGAACCGCTCGACACATTACTTCGGGCCAGGTCTCGTTTTGTTACGCCGTGAGGTGCCTTCAAGCTGGGAAATCCCTTTCCTAGCGGGAGGGGAGAGGGGAAGAGGAAGTGCCAGAAAAGCGATCCCCCAGCCCCCCGGCTGCTGTGAATCCCTTTTATATTTTAGGACTGCCCGAGCATAATGTGCCACCTGGTTCCATTTGTCAACCGATTCGAGCATCACCGCAACTATATTATCCGGGGTGAGCTCTCCCGTCTCCTTGTAGAGCTCCCTTCGCCTCCTTGCTGAGAGCATCACCCCATACCTATGCTTCGTACAGTAGCACTGACCCTACAGCACTCATCAAGAGGTGTTGGCCATAAGTCGACTTATAGCCGATATTCCCGAAGCAGCCTTCTCAGCCGTTGCCCTGATTTGCTCAGAGAAACTCATCTTCAAGTCGATCAGTAGCCTCAGGCACTTGCCGCTGGCTTCGATTCAATTTGTATGTCTCCAATACTGATCATTCTTACTCTAGGGATTCCATTTTTCGTCAAGATGACCACTTCGGTTTTCTCCAGTGCTAAACTGAGCCCGCGAGCAGTCATCAAGTCCCTCACTCGGCGCATTAGCATATCTAGCCTAAGTTGCACTTGTTCAACGGTGCGTCCAGCGACCAGAGCCGCAACATCATCTGCATAGCCGATCAAGCGCGACTTATCTGGCATCTCAGATGACTATTAGTCCTATTATCACGGCATCATTATGAGAGGATAAAAGTACGTATCTTTTAAAAAATCCAAAACTTATATATGCTTTACGAATTCAATTTAATGATTAACTACACTGTGACAAAAGTGTTGCAACATATGGCAAGTATTGCATCAAAATAATTAATTCAGAATAACATAATTATAAAATGTAAAAAATGGAAATATTTTAATAAAATGTGTATAAGTACTCCGTATTGCCTCCTTTTGGATGAATAACTGCCTGCAGCCTAAGGAGGACCGATTCTACAGGTGGTTGTATGTCCTTCAATCTCTTCAATTGCCTCTTGTCGTATCTTCATGTTAATTTTACGAAAATGCTTCAATCAGGACCAAATATTCTAATTAATGCTCAAATCAAGACTTTGAGGGGGCCAGCTCAGAACGTTGATACCAACGCCATTGAGAAAATTGGTAACATGTCTTCCCTTATACATGAAGCATTGTCGTGCTGGAATGGCGAGTTGATAGTTTTATATAGCTTATCGCCAGGAGGGAATGCGTTATCCTTGAATAATAGGGGATAAAGAACTTCCGTTAAGGTTCTACTGAGTAGCGCAACTAAATCTCCAAGGCTATGAGTGCAAACACATCCCCAAGACATAACTGAGTAATCTGCATGATTTTGCGTCGGTTGTGTGAGCGTAAATTTTCTTTGTTGTGGTTGTAACCGCTTAAATGTTTTTCCATAATGGCCATGAAACAGAAATGAGCACTCGCTTGTTCATAAAATATTCCTTCGGAATTCCAGTGGCTTATTTAAGTGCTCTATGGCAAACTGTTTGCGTTTCTTTTTATTTGCTTCAAAGATAAAAGGAGCTTTCCGCGCGAAATACGTTTTGATGCCAGATTCTTTGCATTTTCTTCTTAAAGTTCATGGACTAACCTTTTATGTTGATGTTCTAGAAACAACCTTATAAGATAAATCAGGATTTTTTAAATCGTGCTAACAAGAATTCGGTCTTCTTTGCCAGTAGTCGCACGTTTTTTTCCGCTCCTATTTTTATTTTGAAGTGTTTTTTTGCGTTATTTTTTTTATTCTATAACATTATTACAGTACATCTGTTGATTTTATAGCGCAAAGCAATATTAGCCGCTGAAACACCGTTTCTGTATTTTTCAATGATTTCTGTTTCTTTCGATGCTCAATTCCCTTGTTTTAAGAAATTCGTTGTATTATCAACAAAAATAACTTTAATATTCAACAAAGTGTCAGGGATGGCTAGAGTAGAATATTTTCCGCAGATAGTTAAAAGAAGTCGTAAAATGCTGACTTATGAAGATTTATTTAGCTCTATTAATTATTCGTGTGGTTCGTAGCTTGGTTAAAGATCGAAAGTCACGATTTGCTCCTCTTTTACCTCATTCTCTTGCCTGCCTCTGTCTGTTGGTCTAAGTGTGCGTTGGCAGCTCGGGTAATCCTAACTGTGAGCTCAGTCCGAGCTCACACTCAGCATACTCGTCGACTTCCGACTCGTCCAGGTCAGGATGTGATTAGCACCACGGCTTCATTTTATCGCTTGTTGTGGATTGTGTGCTGTAAATTCCCTCACAGATTGTTCACCCTTCGGAATCCCTTCCAACACGTATCGGTTAGATCGAAGAACCTTCGTTATTTGGTAAGGTCCACGATATCCCGGCTCCAGCTTTCACGATTCTCCAGTAGCTACTAGGGCATTTTCGATCTCGACGAGATCGCCAGGTTCATACGTACTTGAGTGACGGTGTCGCTCATCGAATCGGGTCTTCCATCGGTTCCGCTCGGTCATGATATTGCGGGCAGCCTCAGTTTGTTTCTGCTCGATTGACATTGCTTGCGTCAAATCTTCCTGTTGAGTCGATGAGTGGTCCGTAAGGGCCAATAACAGATGGTTGTGGATAACATCCTTCAGTTGAGAATCGAATACTACTTAATTCGAACTGAACTTCGTGGTTGAAATCTTCAAAGAGTTCATGCTCCATTGCATAGCCTTCATCAGCTAGTCCCACTTGTAGCGATCGGTAGTCGACATTCGGGGGGAATTGAAAATGTTGCGATCTATCTTTCAACTAGTCCGTTTGCCCGTAGAGTGCCGACGGCAGTTTTTACATGATTTATATGGCGATCTCGACGATAGTTGGTTCAGCTATCCAAAGAAGGCAGTTAATTCATAAAGCATATCGATTACAGGCATGGATTTGGTCGATCGCATAGCTTTCAGAATTATGCACTTATTGAATGGGTCGGATACCCCTTATACCGATGTTTTACACATTGTCTGGGTGGCACATCTGTAGAAACGACGAAATGTGAAGTGCAGATCGCACGAGCGTTGTGCGAGGAAGAAAGTGTGATGGAGAGAGTGGAAGGGAAGGAGGTATTTAAAAAAAATAAAAAAAATGTGCATATTGCCTTTCGTAATACATGAGCATGGCCTCAGATGGTCCAGATGTAACATGCGGAATGGAACTAGATCCAAGTCGTACATGTGGAGTTGACCCTTTGGCTTCCCAGCAAGCGTTTTGTTATAGCAACATTGCAAGCTTGATGCAATGTGCGATTTTACTTAACATTCTTGCAAACCAAAAGTTTCTTCGAATTTGTTGTAAGGTTTTTACTACACCAAAATGACCCATGTTGTCGTGGTAAAGCTTCATGACTCGCCAAACAAATAGCGCGTGGTACAATGAACCCTTCACATTCTCCATCAATTCTATATAAGCGAACGTGTTTGATATTGTTGTTTTCTTTGCGGTAACGGCTGGTTATTTTGTATGATACCGATGATTTTTATCAATTCGGGATTGTGAGCTTGCATGGCGGCGACCCAACCTTTGGTTCCGGCCTCGATTAACATTGTTCTGATGGTCGCAGAAGCGGCATCCTTGGGTTCAGCACGTTTGGTGTGGTATGGTTGGCGTAAATGTTGTTGATTTCGGCCCTATTGAATTCCGCATCAATCTCGCGGAGTTCGTTATAGATAGCTCAGTTTGGGATTTCGGGTTCAATTTGCATTTTGTTTTCAGTAATGTCGCCGGCATGTATGGGTCCCTCGAGGAGTGAACGGCTAAGAGCGTCCACGTATGGCATAGCACTTCCCGGTCGATGTCGCAATTAAACTCTTGTAGTGTCTGGAACCATCTGGCTACCCGCAGAATCAACGGTTTTGATGTCTTCATTGTGCTCGCCGCGGAGCAATTGGTTATTATCCAGAATATTTTTCCCATTACATATAATAGGAACCAATCGAGTGCTTCGACTATGGCTAGTATCTTGAGCTCGTAGCTGTGGTACTTCTGTTCACTGTCGTTACACTATCGGCTAAAGATGAATGCAGGTTTCCAAATTTCAGCCTCGGCTTCATCCATTTGAGTACCGGTGAGTCCCTTAGAGCTGGCGTCCGTGTGTAATTCGTGGTCTCGTCCCGGATCATACATTTTCAGTAATAGTTCATCGCATAGCATACGTTTCAGAAGGCGTTTTCGTGTTTGGTCAATGGAAGATCGAATTCCCTTCCGTCCTCAGTAGATTGGTTAGTGATCGGGTTACTTTGTATAATACTTAATGAATTTACGAAAGAATCCGGTCAAAACAAGGAATTGTTCAACCTCAGTGACATTAGTCGGCGTCGGGAATTCTTTGATAGCGGATGTCTTCTCCGATCTGGGTTTTATTAAATCGCCAATGATTTGATATCCTTAAAATGATGCTTCTTTCACAACATAGATATATTTCGACAGTCGAAGAGTCATTTTGGGTCTTCGAACTAACTCGTTGAATGAACGCAGACGTTGCAGTCCTTCGTCCACGGTGTGGCTCGGAGTGTTGATTTCGTCAACATACGGCATGGCTTTTCCGGGTTTCATCCTCTGGATTAACGGTGATAGGGCTTTCTGGGACACGGTATGTGCATTCACCAGCCCAAAAGGCATAACATTGAATTCGAACAAATCCCCGTGAGTCACAAAAGTGGCTTACTTTGTAAATGCTTCTTCGAGCGGTATCTGGTAATACCTAGCCATCAGATCTAACGTCGTGAAGTATTCGTTCCCAGAGATCAAAGCTAGTCGTTTGTCCACAGAATGCATCGGGAATGGTTGTTTAGTCATTATTGCATTCAATGATCGATAATCGATACACAGTTGATCTTTCCCATTAGCCTTCTTCACTAAAACTACTGGTAAAGACTAATCGGATTCACTTCGTCGAACGATGTTGTTCTGAAGGAGTTCAGTTGTAATTTGGCTGACAGTTTCTTGTTTTGCAAACGGCATCTTATATAGCCTCAGGTTTATGCTCACATTCTGTTTAACATTGATCTTCATCTCGATGTGCCGACATCCTCCTAACTTTGAAATATCATCGGCGAAACATTGAGAACATTCGTTTATCATGGCGTACACTCGGCTTGAATCGTCCTCTGAGACTTCGGCTCCTGGCTTCACTTTATCCAAATCTATTTTTAACACATGACATGTTCCAGACTGTAGAATCACTTCACTAAGGTCCATGTACAGGATGTCACTGCCTAGCAGTACGGGCGTTGGTATGAGATCGTCATTCACAATTAAAAGTTCGGCGCGTTGTTGGTGATCATCCATGACCAGGTTTATATGTGTGCTATTTTCACTCTCAAATCTTTTCCCCGCAAATCCCTTCAATATCACATTTTTTCTCTTATTTACACGAGACATAAGTTGAGCATCGCTATGACGGATTAATGATTGGTCGCTTCCTGGGTCTATAAATGCCGTAAGTTGATGTCCGTTGACCATCACTAGTTTATTGCAGCCACCTGATTTTGGCGTTGTTGTTATTCGTCGAGCGTTTGCTTGTTGCGATCTTTGTCTCTCGGGTCTTTTACGGTCGAATAGGTTGTACTCTTGCATTCCGCACACCGCTCCTTACCTTGTGGTTGTATACAATTTATTGAGGCGTGGCCTTTATTCTAACAGTTGTAGAAGACGATTTCCCTTGTACTGGTTGGTCAGTCGTTGAGGAGGCTCGTAACCACTTTCCTCGGTGGCGTGTTGCTTGTGTAAGTGGTGTTCTCTCGATTTATGCTCTTGGTCTCGCGTTGTTCATATTTCGGTTGGTGTCCATTCAAGAAGTAACGACGGATGGCGATAAGTAATTCGTTGGTCGTTCGGAAATCTATACATGAGATTGCTGTTTGTAGTGCGGCGTGTCGGAGATTTGTTTTGATATAACGCACCGTGATCGGTTTGCTTACATTTCCCCAACGAGTGATCGCACACATACGATGGAAAAAATCTTCTATTGCTTCTCCGGTGGCTCTCTATGTTGGCAATAATTTTACGTGCACATTACTCTCATCAATATCGTTCGGAAGTCTCTCACTAAGTCGGATGCAAAAGGTCTCCATGAAGTATGCGTTAGCGGGTGGCTGTCGAACCAGTGTTTTGCAGTACTTCGCAACATGGAGGGCCCGGCGAGAAGGACGAGGTTGTCATCCGAGTTGAATGTTTGTTGGAGCATGTTGATGTGATTCACGAATTGTCTTGACGTTAGCGACAATTCCGATGAAGGGTCAAATATCAGAAACATTTCGCTTACTTCTCGAACGGTGAGCACATTCCGGTGTACTGCGAGGTCGATGTTATAGGTGTTTGTTGTTCCATGGCGGTAGATTGTGGGACTGATGCAATGTTCGGTGGCATCGTTACATTCGATGGATATGCAATATTGGTGCAAAACTCGGTGACATGCTGGTGTTCAACGTGGTTGGCAGTGCGGTGGATTGCGTTTCGGTGGCCAGCTGGTATGGTGTCTGAATATGACTCGAAGTGCCAGACGGTATGGTGGTTCAGATGTCGGCTGTAAGTGTTTGTGAAAATGACACAAAATTTGATGGCATCGCAGCGTTCGATGCGATTGGCGGTACAGAGCTTGGGGAACTCATTTGCAAGAGCACACTGCTATTTGGTGGTATAGTCGATGTTGAAGTTGTATTTCTGCCGGCATTTGTTCGTTTGGAGGCAAGAATTTTCGCGATAGCAGTAATGGTGACGATGTCGTCTCTCAACTTGTCGATTTCGTCACGCGCAACGACTGTTGATGCCGATGATTCGTTTGCAGAGGCGTCTATTTCAATTTCGTTGGAGCCCAATTCCTCGCAGACTCAATCGAACAGTTCCAACTTAGTTCCCGCCATTGATCGGTTTTTCGTTTGTAGGCTAGCATGTAACTGTTTCACGGTTAGTGTTTCCACATTCACCCTGGGCATATTGCGCGACTCACTTTGTTGTTGTTATGATTTTGTTATGTTTATCCCACTTCTGATGTTGTCAGGGATGGCTAAAGTAGAATATTATCTACGGGTCATTAAAAGAAGTCGTAAAATTCCGACTTATTTATTATTCGTGTGGTTCGTAGCTCAGTTAATGGCGACTTCCCCGAGTTGCTCCCCTTCCAATTCGTTCTCTCGTCTCCTTCTGTTTGTTGGTCTAAGTGTGCGTTGACAAACGTCTCGCGAAAACTTTTTCTGGGAATCAACACCTGTCGACAAAAACAATTGATATCACAGCAACTGCCAAATACAATGCACATCCATACAAGTTTGGTCGACAATATCCATGTTGCCATACTTTTGTCGCATGTTGCAATACTTTTGTGACAATGCAGTTAGTCATCAAATTGAATTTCTAAAGCAAATACTGGCTTGGGACTTTTCAAAAGATATATAATTTTCTTCTTCGTAGAACCACAGCGCCTCTCGGGCCTTCCCTTCCTACAAATAGCGCCATCAACTGTCTCGGTCCATTCACCAGCGTTTCCTTGGTTTCACCACTGGTCTCTGACATCCAGTTCTTTCAACGAATACATTTTCGGGACGAATACCTTTTCGGGTATCCGTTGTTCGTCCATACGATTCATGTGGCCAGGCCATTGCAGCTTTCGCAGTCTTGCAATCGTTGAGACCCACGGTTCGTCATAAATTTCATACAGCTCACGTTTGTATCGAACTCGCCATTGGTCCCCGTCTAGCTTCGCTCTGGCCATTCACCTTAGGGCCCGTCGCTCAAAGGCGTTCATTATTTGCGGATGCTTGGGTTAGGGTCCATGTTTCACACCTATAGCATAACACAGGTCTTATCACAGATTTGTATATTTGGAGCTACTGTGCCCAAAAAATAAGGTGATATTTGAATTTAAACTGCGCGCGTCGAAGGATTTGGACAATTTTTTTTTTTAAGGATGGTAGTACTGTCAGTGACATCTATGTCAAATTCCCATGTAGTTTGCATAACGCTATCCGCCTAAAAAGACCGGAATTGTGGACAGACAATTCTTGGTTTTTACACCACGATAATGCACCATTCCATACTGCACTCATAATTCGTGATCATTTCGCCAAAAACTCAACCCATATCATTCCGTAACCACCGTGTTCACCCGATCTGGCGCCGAGCGACTTCTGGCTGTTCAGCAAGCTCAAAAAACCACTCCGGGGACACCGTTTTGAAACGATAGAGGAGATTCAAGCCATCCCGGAAAGTGACTACAATCAGTGTTTCGAAGATTGGGAAATCCGTTGGCATATGTGCATTGCGTCGGGAGGGGATTACTTTGAAAGGGATGAAATTGACTTGGAAGAATAAAGAATTTTCAAAATAAATACAATGTCACCTTATTTTTCAGGCACAGTAATTTTATCCTTTCATAATAATACAGTGATAACAGACTTAATAGCTAACACAATGTTAAAGGAGAAGGAGATACTGTTATCTTTAAAATAATTCATGTGGAAATTTTTTACGATACAATACTTTTGCCACTGGGTGTATATAGTCATTGTGAAACTAATAGAACTGAAATGCTATGATATACGAGTACTATACTAACAGTTGAGAATCGGCAAGAAATATTTTCTTATTAGTCTCAATACAGTTAACAGGACCAATTTGATCCAAATAGGATTAACTTTCATTTCTCTGAACTTCACCTGTTACTCTCTCGAAACGAAACAAAAAAGTCCATAGATCACATCATTACCTAAACAAATACTAATTAGTGCACAAACAACCAAAAAAACTCTCCATTCAATTCATTTCTTCTCGTCCTGTCTCGCTTTCATTTCCCCACGATTTTTCGTATGCATACACATTTCAAAAGATTTAGCAACTACAGTGCATCAATTAAAACTTTCCCAATCAAACTTTTAGCTTCACACACAAATCAACAAACAAAACCAACAATAATTCAACAACGTACAGAAAATAAAATGTTTCAAAAGGAAACCAACGTACATACGCATAGTTACAATCTATTTTGCGGTTTCTTTTTAACCAACATGGAGTGCAAAGATAGCGAAAGTCCTGGCCAAGGAGGGAGCATAACGATGGAATGGTAAAAGGGAGAGAAAGTCAAGTGGAGCATCAAAGCAAAAACATATTTTTAATGAGTTCATCATTTGTAACCATTGCTACACTTTCTATCTGCTCTCGGTTTTCTTAGAAATGGAGATCGAATGAAAAAAAATAAGAAAATATTCGGTGAAAGAGAAAATGAAATATGAACTAACGGAAAGTTATCCAAGCTGAGTTCTAGGGTAGTTATGCTAAGGTACATAGTTAGTTCGGATGTGATTTAGCTAATGAAAGAAATGGAATAGTCTTGTTTTCAGTTAAAGTTAGTTTTGGAAAGAATATAAGCGTAGCTCACTATTCTTAGCCAAGCTTGATGATGTATCATTAGTTTTCTTCAGAAGCTGTGGATTTTTTCAGTCTTATTACATGAAGCCCATTGAATCCTGATAAATTTCTTGCTGAAGTTTAAATTTACAACATCAGTTTTTAAGAAATTATTTAAAAAATATTTCTGTAGTAACAGTTCTATGCTCAAAGAGAAAAAAAAACTACAGTAAATCGAATTCAATTCACGTCGTACTTCTTTTCATATGAAAGATTAAAATTTCACATGGCTCTAGGCAAATCATACATAATTTAAGGCAAATAACATCAGGCCACACTAGGTCACAGTCAGTAATCAAAGCTGAAAATCTGCACAAAAACTGCACGTGTTCTAGAAACCGCAATTTTTAGATTTTGTGCCTAAAACATGTTCCGACCATCAAAACACTAGTTTGGGTTAAGCTTTTAGATTAAAACGTCAAAACGCGAAATTCGCACGTTTAAGGGGGAGAAAAATCAATTTAAAGTTTTGGGGAGTTGACGCGTGAAAATTGGGATTTTTTTTGGCTTTCTGCCAGTAAACCCACCCCTAAACTTCTGCGAAATGCCACAAATTTATACTTTTTGGAAAATTCAGACGCTGATCTATTCATTAACACCAAAATATAGCACATCGGTTGGAAAATCAAGCCACAGCAATGCCGTAAAGGGAAAAAGTTTCCATAACCTGCCCCCAAAAATATAAGGAACCTTATAAAAATTAGTATTCTTATGAAAAGTACTCCAAATTTGTATTTGACGTAAGCAACAGACTGACAGCTACAAAATGAGACCAAAATTTTGATAATCGAATCGAAATTGTGGCTACAGTGAACGATTAAAGCCAGAGGTCTGACAAGGAAATTTACGTATTTTAGACAAATACATGTCTATGCCTCCTAAGCGTCATTAAAATTAATAATTTCATGCAAATTACTACATATTTGCACTTGACGCAAACTAAACAAACGCAACTATAAGATAAGACCAAAATTTCAACAATCGGATTAAAATGACGGGCACAGTAAGCAATCAAAGCTGAAAATCTACACAAAAACTGCGCGTGTTCTAGAAACCGCAATTTCTAGATATTTTGCCTAAAACATGGTCCGACCATCAAAATGTAGTAATCGAGCAGTTAAAGGGTTAACAAAAAACTCAAACATAAAATGTCCCAGATCAATTGAAACGATCGAATCGGCGAATCGGCGATTGTCTGCCATCACATGCGCCCTGCGATCCTCGTATCATTCCGTCACTGGTGTCGCCCCTTACTTTGCCGCCTTTGGACAGCACATGATTTGCCACGGTAAGTCATACTGGCTGTTACGGCAACTAACCCCGTCGTTGCGCTGGAGCCCCACGAACGTCTAGAAGACCTCCGTCAACAAATCGGACGGAAGATTAAGGCCGCAGGAAGTGCAAATGAGGCGCAGTACAATCTCAGGTCACGATCTGCTAATAACAAAGAAGGAGATGAAGTTTTCCGGCGAAATTTCCGGCAAAGTGACGCCGCGGGGCATTACAACGCCAAGCTGGACAGGCGATTCTTGAAAAGCCGCATAAAGAAGGTAATGGGACCTAACCGTTACCTGATAACGGACCCGTCGGGAAAAGAAGTGGGGATATACCACGCAAAAGACTTGTGCCGATAGATAATTAGTCACGTCTGTTTTGTCCGTCCGCATATATTTCCAAAAACGCGCAAGGGTTGTATACTTCCGGCCAAACATAAACATAAGACAGTCCGTCCGTCTGTCAATTGTGTTTTTCTTTTATTGTTCCCCACTTCATGTCCCGACGGCGAAGACAACCCATGGTACCCTGAAAGATCCTTCAGCTCCTTTTTTCGTAATCCGCATCGCCTTGGGATCGCGAGAAAATTAGCTGCCCTGTAGTAATCGAGCAGTTAAAGGGTTAACGAATAACTCAAACATAAAATGTCCCAGATCAATTGAAACGATCGAACCGGTACGATTGCGGATTGAATTGGAACAATTTCCGATTGAACCAGAACAATTCGCGATCGAACTGGTACGATTTGAGATTGATCTGGTACGTTGAAATACTTTTGTTAGGGCAGTTGTCATTGAAAGAAGAAGGAGACTTGGGAGGTAGTCCCACTTCCCATCCAACCTTCAGAGTGTGCAATGAGTGTAGTGAGTAGTTGCAAGGAAAAGTCTAACCTATAAATTCTAAAAATCACATTTTCAAGTATTACAAAATCCTTTCATTTGTGCAAGTATAAATAAAGTCTAATAGGGTTGGTTAATCCCCCTAACAATTAAATTTTTTTTAGCACAGTGAGATATTATTACTCAGTTAAAGAAAAGTCAATCTAAATCAAAACCAGTTCCCTAGAGTTTGCAAGTCACAGGTAAGAGTTTTTTCATTTAATAAGATAATGGAAGTGATAACAAACTCGAATAAACCGATTTCAGTCGAAGGGCAGGCTCACTTAGACAATCGTTTAACCAAAGGTACATATACATAATCGGCACCAGCAAAGAGTTCTGCAATTACTCGATCTCAACCGGTATCTGGTCAACAAGTGCAAAATGTAACAGAACGAAAACCAACCGGGCCTACTCGTCTGAATATAGGTTTGGGTACGGTTAAGGCAGGATCGGGTTCAGAATTTACCAAGCAAGTGAGTGATTATCGAGCTCACGTGCAAAAATGGAAGCATTACAACAGCAAGTGGAGCGTTGAGTAAAGTTACATGTTGGAGTCTGAGTACATCCGAGAAAATGTGGGAAACTTTAATTGGTTCCTCCATTGTAAATTTTAGTGTATACACAAAAATGTGCTGCTGGGCAGCCAAGTGCTTTACCGATACTTCACTTAGCCACAGCCGCTACACAATGTGCTTTTTGCCCGGTAGGACACTTAGGTGGAGTTGTATCTGAATGTGGACAACTTCGCGTTTGGAACATTGATCAACAAACAATATTTATCTCATCGTCATGTGCCGATATATTTAAACAGGACAAGTTGTTCAATCCAATATGACAGAATATAGAGTGCCGGTTGTGTTGTTCTCAAACGGAAGCTCATATTCGTATTCAAAGAAAAGAGTGCATCCGTGAATCTTACAACATTCTAAATGGACAATTGGCGGAAGCATGTCAACCCGCTTCAGAGCCTATGATATCTGAAATGGACATTACCGACTGCCTGAGATGAGAGATAGACTAGAGCTATTGAAAAAGCATAGCATTACAAACTTTCAGGCTACGGATACAGGAGTGAAAAATTGTATATTTATCAAAACCACATTTGAAGAGCCGATTGTGATTGGAGTGAGCTTATTAAAAGGATTTATCAAGAAAATTCTCCTGCCCCTAGATACGTACTCAGGTTTATACAGTACCAATCGTTTGCCGCGCTAACGTTGTGGACATAGTTTTTGCTTGCAGTTCTTTAATCGATCAATATTTTGTTTCTAGTGCTGGAAGCTTTTCAATTGTTATCAGCAAGCGATTCAACAATAAAGTTGATCGAGACTTGTTAATAGGAAAAATACCTGAGTTAGTTACTGCTAAAAATTCTGCCTATAAGGTAGATTTGAAAAATCCGGATTTGTGTATTCTAGTAGAAGTGATAAAAGGAATTTGTTGCCTCAGTGTTTTACCAGACTACTACAAGTATAAGAAGTACAATTCGATGGAAGTAATAGCTTCTAAAATAGATGTTACAGAATCGAAATTTCAGGACCATCTGCATCGTCGTCGAGCGTTCGGAAGACCATGCGGGTGAGTACCCTTTTATTGTATCATATAAATTAAAACAATAGCAAAGGTTTTTACATGCATATGAAATAAAAAAAAAAACACTAGTTGTGGCAGCTAGTATTGTTGATATATTGTGTTCATTTAAACTATCATATTATTTAAATAGAAAAAAAAAAAAAACTTGGAGAAAGTATATTTAAAACATATTATTTACATTGAATGTACGAGTATGTGTCAACAAAACCGATTAATTTTTATTTTAGAGAAATTTACACTAGGATGCAAGCAAAAAAATAAAGAATATAGCGAATGTAAAAATAGAAATTATGAAAAATGACCAGCTCATGTCCAAATAGTGATTCATACCACTTAAATTTTCCAACATTTCTAGATTACTGTGTATTTGTCATTATGTTGTTTGATACTGTTCAAAGCATTTTCAGTTTGAATTCCATATGTTGTGAATGTAGTTAGTTCGGTCAGTCCGCCAAAGCTCGTCGGGTAATGTTGAATACTATAGAAGACCACAGATAAAATATTTTTATAAATTAGCATATGCTAGAAAATTACAAACCTCGTTGGATTATATGTACTTTACGTAAAGATATTTATGTGCTTTAGTTTATATGCAAGCATATCCATTTACTTATGCTGCTCATTCACCTTTTTCCTATTTAAAGAAATTCGGACACAATGCACAATACGTCGTGGTTAACAGACATAGAGATGAGTGTACATATGCATAAGAGAGAACTGATTTTCTTGATATTTTAATTATACACGAAGAGTTTGATAAAAGTGTACGTTACGGACAAATATAATATTAAAGCGAAAGAAATTTTCATATTATTATCACGCCAAAATTAACTAGCTAAATCGCTCATCAAACAATATGCTATGTCCTCACGAAACTAGAAAACGATATCCCCTAATAATTGTTTACATACTGATAGTATCAGTCCGCTTCAAAACGAACTAAAAAAAAAAAAAATCCATTACAACTCATATTTTCTGCTTCAAATTATCTTTTATGAATGATTGATCTTCTTGCTGATTTTGCAAGTTTTGGTTTGAGGTTTTTGTTTTTTTTTTTGATTAAACACCAGTTACTGTACGTCTTGTGTTATTTCTCTAAGCAATAAGCGGAAACATTGTCATTATTCGTATTATTTCCAAAGAAAAAAAAACACATCAGGCTCTTGCTTTAAAATAGGAAAACAAAGAAAAAACAAAATTTATTTATAATTCTAATAAATTTAATGCAATCAAGAAAATTGCAAAGGCGATGATAAATTATATCGAAAAAAAAACTAAATAAATTGTTATGTATTTATTGCACGTTTACATCGTTAGTTCTTGCATACAGAGTGCTTAACTTGTGAATAAATTATGATGTTTATGTTTAAATATATTTTGCGAAAGAATAAAATGAATAATCTAATGAAGTGCTAATTTTCCCACAAAATCGGTCTTTCCTTTCTCCCGACTCTAACCGGGTACAGGACCCGGTACGGTGGCAGGCTTCCACCTCAAGACATGAGCCAGCCGCCGGGTACTTAAACAATACTTCTCGTTTCAGGTGATATCGCGGGTTGAGTGGCCCAAGCAGAGTGCCTCTTTATGGCATAGAGTTATGCAATCAAATTGTATAATTCTATGGCATAAATTGGTCACCGGGGTACTCCCCTTCTGAAGGGAAAGTTCATGCAATTCAAGTTGCATGAGTTTTCCACTCAGAAGAGGAATACCTGGCCACTGCACCAAAATTTATATGGATTTATTCCGGTTGGGTGGGTGCGAAGGGGCTCCACCATCACTCGTTTGCCCCTCTTTCATTTGTGGGCCATGAACTTCGTCGGGTAATGACGAGTTTACCCCAAGTCCGCCTTTCTTTTCAGGTTCCACTTGTTCTCGTAACAAGTTCTATCTCCCTCTGTGAAGTTACCTACAATTTTTGCGACTTCGGTCGCCTCTTGATCTGCAATCAAATTCGTGAGTGCGAAATTTTTTTGTAGTGGGTCCTCGTGCTGGGGAAATGGACCCGCCCCACGACACCGCAATGCTAGCCTGCCAGCGCATTCACGCGTCTCCAGACGAGGGTATTCTCGGCAGACACCGACACCTTCTTCTGCCGAGGCAGCAGACCATCGCTGCAGTCCTTCACGGACATTTTTGAACATCAAATTCACAATAAAAACACTAGTTTGGGTTGATCTTTTAAATTAAAACGTAAAACGCAAAATTCGTAGGTTTTAGGGGAGAAAAAGCCATTTAAGGTTTTGGGGAGTTAATACGTGAAAAATTGGGATTTTTTTGGCTTTCAGCCATTAAGCCCACCCTTAAACTTTTGCGACATACCACAAATTTATACTTTTTGGAAAATTCAGACGCTGATCTATTCATTAACACCAAAATATAGCACATCGGTTGAAAAATCAAGCCACAGCAATGCCGTAAAGGGAAAAAGTTTCCATAACCTGCCCCCAAAAATATAAGGTACCTTATAAAAATTAGTATTCTTACGAAAAGTACTACAAATTTGTATTTGACGTAAACAACAGACTGACAGCTACAAAATGAGACCAAAATTTTGATAATCGAATCGAAATTGTGGCTACAGTGAACGATTAAAGCCAGAGGTCTGACAAGGAAATTTACGTATTTTAGACAAATACATGTCTATGCCTCCTTAGCGTCATAAAAATTAGTATTTTCATGCAAATTACTACATATTTGCACTTGACGCAAACTAAACAAACGCAACTATAAGATAAGACCAAAATTTCAACAATCGGATTAAAATGACGGGCACAGTAAGCAATCAAAGCTGAAAATCTGCACAAAAACTGCATGTGTTCTTGGAACCGCAATTTCTAGATATTTTGCCTAAAACATGTTCCGACCATCAAAACCCTAGTTTGGGTTGATCTTTTAAATTAAAACGTAAAAACGCCAAATTCGCACGTTTAAGGGGAGAAAAAGCCATTTAAAGTTTTGGGGAGTTAACACGTGAAAAATTGGGATTTTTTTGGCTTTTAGCCACTAACCCCGCCCTTAAACTTGGGCGACATACCACAAATTTATACTTTTTGGAAAATTCAAACGCTGATCTATTCATCAACACCAAAATATAGCACATCGGTTGAAAAATCAAGCCACAGCAATGCCGTAAAGGGAAAAAGTTTCCATAACCTGCCCCCAAAAATATAAGGAACCTTATAAAAATTAGTATTCTTACGAAAAGTACTACAAATTTGTATTTGACGTAAACAAAAGACTGACAGCTACAAAATGAGACCAAAATTTTGATAATCGAATCGAAATTGTGGCTACAGTGAACGATTAAAGCCAGAGGTCTGACAAGGAAATTTACGTATTTTAGACAAATACATGTCTATGCCTCCTAAGCGTCATAAAAATTAGTATTTTCATGCAAATTACTACATATTTGCACTTGACGCAAACTAAACAAACGCAACTATAAGATAAGACCAAAATTTCAACAATCGGATTAAAATGACGGGCACAGTAAGCAATCAAAGCTGAAAATCTGCACAAAAACAGCACGTGTTCTAGGAACCGCAATTTCTAGATATTTTGCCTAAAACATGTTCCGACCATCAAAACCCTAGTTTGGGTTGATCTTTTAAATTAAAACGTAAAAACGCCAAATTCGCATGTTTAAGGGGAGAAAAAGCCATTTAAAGTTTTGGGGAGTTAACACGTGAAAAATTGGGATTTTTTTTGGCTTTCAGCCACTAAACCCGCCCTTAAACTTGGGCGACATACCAAAAATTTATACTTTTTGGAAAATTCAGACGCTGATCTATTCATTAATACCAAAATATAGCACATCGGTTGAAAAATCAAGCCACAGCAATGCCGTAAAGGAAAAAAGTTTCCATAACCTGCCCCCAAAAATATAAGGAACCTTATAAAAATTAGTATTCTTACGAAAAGTACTAGAAAGTTGTATTTGACGTAAACAACAGACTGACAGCTGCAAAATGAGACCAAAATTTTGATCATCGAATCGAAATTGTGGCTACAGTGAACGATTAAAGCCAGAGGTCTGACAAGGAAATTTACGTATTTTAGACAAATACATGTCTATGCCTCCTAAGCGCCATAAAAATTAGTATTTTCATGCAAATTACTACATATTTGCACTTGACGCAAACTAAACAAACGCAACTATAAGATAAGACCAAAATTTCAACAATCGGATTAAAATGACGGGCACAGTAAGCAATCAAAGCTGAAAATCTGCACAAAAACTGCACGTGTTCTGGGAACCGCAATTTCTAGATATTTTGCCTAAAACATGTTCCGACCATCAAAACCCTAGTTTGGGTTGATCTTTTAAATTAAAACGTAAAAACGCGAAATTCGCACGTTTAAGGGGAGAAAAAGCCATTTAAAGTTTTGGGGAGTTAACACGTGAAAAATTGGGATTTTTTTGGCTTTCAGCCACTAAACCCGCCCTTAAACTTTTGCGACATACCACAAATTTATACTTTTTGGAAAATTTAGACGCTGATCTATTCATTAACACCAAAATATAGCACATCGGTTGAAAAATCAAGCCACAGCATTGCCGTAAAGGGAAAGAGTTTCCATAACCTGCCCCCAAAAATATAAGGAACCTTATAAAAACTAGTATTCTTACGAAAAGTACTACAAATTTATATTTGACGTAAACAACAGACTGACAGCTACAAAATGAGACCAAAATTTTGATCATCGAATCGAAATTGTGGCTACAGTGAACGATTAAAGCCAGAGGTCTGACAAGGAAATTTACGTATTTTAGACAAATACATGTCTATGCCTCCTAAGCGTCATAAAAATTAGTATTTTCATGCAAATTACTACATATTTGCACTTGACGCAAACTAAACAAACGCAACTATAAGATAAGACCAAAATTTCAACAATCGGATTAAAATGACGGGCACAGTAAGCAATCAAAGCTGAAAATCTGCACAAAAACTGCACGTGTTCTGGGAACCGCAATTTCTAGATATTTTGCCTAAAACATGTTCCGACCATCAAAACCCTAGTTTGGGTTGATCTTTTAAATTAAAACGTAAAAACGCCAAATTCGCACGTTTAAGGGGAGAAAAAGCCATTTAAAGTTTTGGGGAGTTAACACGTGAAAAATTGGGATTTTTTTGGCTTTCAGCCACTAAACCCGCCCTTAAACTTTTGCGACATACCACAAATTTATACTTTTTGGAAAATTCAGACGCTGATCTATTCATTAACACCAAAATATAGCACATCGGTTGAAAAATCAAGCCACAGCATTGCCGTGAAGGGAAAGAGTTTCCATAACCTGCCCCCAAAAATATAAGGAACCTTATAAAAACTAGTATTCTTACGAAAAGTACTACAAATTTATATTTGACGTAAACAACAGACTGACAGCTACAAAATGAGACCAAAATTTTGATCATCGAATCGAAATTGTGGCTACAGTGAACGATTAAAGCCAGAGGTCTGACAAGGAAATTTACGTATTTTAGACAAATACATGTCTATGCCTCCTAAGCGTCATAAAAATTAGTATTTTCATGCAAATTACTACATATTTGCACTTGACGCAAACTAAACAAACGCAACTATAAGATAAGACCAAAATTTCAACAATCAGATTAAAATGACGGGCACAGTAAGCAATCAAAGCTGAAAATCTGCACAAAAACTGCACGTGTTCTGGGAACCGCAATTTCTAGATATTTTGCCTAAAACATGTTCCGTCCATCAAAACCCTAGTTTGGGTTGATCTTTTAAATTAAAACGTAAAAACGCCAAATTCGCACGTTTAAGGGGAGAAAAAGCCATTTAAAGTTTTGGGGAGTTAACACGTGAAAAATTGGGATATTTTTGGCTTTCAGCCACTAAACCCGCCCTTAAACTTTTGCGACATACCACAAATTTATACTTTTTGGAAAATTCAGACGCTGATCTATTGATTAACACCAAAATATAGCACATCGGTTGAAAAATCAAGCCACAGCAATGCCGTAAAGGGAAAGAGTTTCCATAACCTGCCCCCAAAAATAAAAGGAACCTTATAAAAACTAGTATTCTTACGAAAAGTACTACAAATTTATATTTGACATAAACAACAGACTGACAGCTACAAAATGAGACCAAAATTTTGATCATCGAATCGAAATTGTGGCTACAGTGAACGATTAAAGCCAGAGGTCTGACAAGGAAATTAACGTATTTTAGACAAATACATGTCTATGCCTCCTAAGCGTCATAAAAATTAGTATTTTCATGCAAATTACTACATATTTGCACTTGACGCAAACTAAACAAACGCAACTATAAGATAAGACCAAAATTTCAACAATCGGATTAAAATGACGGGCACAGTAAGCAATCAAAGCTGAAAATCTGCACAAAAACTGCACGTGTTCTGGGAACCGCAATTTCTAGATATTTTGCCTAAAACATGTTCCGACCATCAAAACCCTAGTTTGGGTTGATCTTTTAAATTAAAACGTAAAAACGCCAAATTCGCACGTTTAAGGGGAGAAAAAGCCATTTAAAGTTTTGGGGAGTTAACACGTGAAAAATTGGGATATTTTTGGCTTTCAGCCACTAAACCCGCCCTTAAACTTTTGCGACATACCATAAATTTATACTTTTTGGAAAATTCAGACGCTGATCTATTCATTAACACCAAAATATAGCACATCGGTTGAAAAATCAAGCCACAGCAATGCCGTAAAGGGAAAAAGTTTCCATAACCTGCCCCCAAAAATATAAGGAACCTTATAAAAATTAGTATTCTTACGAAAAGTACTACAAATTTGTATTTGACGTAAACAACAGACTGACAGCTACAAAATGAGACCAAAATTTTGATAATCGAATCGAAATTGTGGCTACAGTGAACGATAAAGCCAGAGGTCTGACAAGGAAATTTACGTATTTTAGACAAAAACATCTCTATGCCTCCTTAGCGTCATAAAAATTAGTATTTTCATGCAAATTACTACATATTTGCACTTGACGCAAACTAAACAAACGCAACTATAAGATAAGACCAAAATTTCAACAATCGGATTAAAATGACGGGCACAGTAAGCAATCAAAGCTGAAAATCTGCACAAAAACTGCACGTGTTCTAGGAACCGCAATTTCTAGATATTTTGCCTAAAACATGTTCCGACCATCAAAACCCTAGTTTGGGTTGATCTTTTAAATTAAAACGTAAAAACGCCAAATTCGCACGTTTAAGGGGAGAAAAAGCCATTTAAAGTTTTGGGGAGTTAACACGTGAAAAATTGGGATTTTTTTGGCTTTCAGCCACTAAACCCGTCCTTAAACTTTTGCGACATACCACAAATTTATACTTTTTGGAAAATTCAGACGCTGATCTATTCATTAACACCAAAATATAGCACATCGGTTGAAAAATCAAGCCACAGCAATGCCGTAAAGGGAAAAAGTTTCCATAACCTGCCCCCAAAAATATAAGGAACCTTATAAAAATTAGTATTCTTACGAAAAGTACTACAAATTTGTATTTGACGTCAACAACAGACTGACAGCTACAAAATGAGACCAAAATTTTGATAATCGAATCGAAATTGTGGCTACAGTGAACGATTAAAGCCAGAGGTCTGACAAGGAAATTTACGTATTTTAGACAAATACATGTCTATGCCTCCTAAGCGTCATAAAAATTAGTATTTTCATGCAAATTACTACATATTTGCACTTGACGCAAACTAAACAAACGCAACTATAAGATAAGACCAAAATTTCAACAATCGGATTAAAATGACGGGCACAGTAAGCAATCAAAGCTGAAAATCTGCACAAAAACTGCACGTGTTCTGGGAACCGCAATTTCTAGATATTTTGCCTAAAACATGTTCCGACCATCAAAACCCTAGTTTGGGTTGATCTTTTAAATTAAAACGTAAAAACGCGAAATTCGCACGTTTAAGGGGAGAAAAAGCCATTTAAAGTTTTGGGGAGTTAACACGTGAAAAATTGGGATTTTTTTGGCTTTCAGCCACTAAACCCGCCCTTAAACTTTTGCGACATACCACAAATTTATACTTTTTGGAAAATTCAGACGCTGATCTATTCATTAACACCAAAATATAGCACATCGGTTGAAAAATCAAGCCACAGCATTGCCGTAAAGGGAAAGAGTTTCCATAACCTGCCCCCAAAAATATAAGGAACCTTATAAAAATTAGTATTCTTACGAAAAGTACTACAAATTTGTATTTGACGTAAACAACAGACTGACAGCTACAAAATGAGACCAAAATTTTGATCATCGAATCGAAATTGTGGCTACAGTGAACGATTAAAGCCAGAGGTCTGACAAGGAAATTTACGTATTTTAGACAAATACATGTCTATGCCTCCTAAGCGTCATAAAAATTAGTATTTTCATGCAAATTACTACATATTTGCACTTGACGCAAACTAAACAAACGCAACTATAAGATAAGACCAAAATTTCAACAATCGGATTAAAATGACGGGCACAGTAAGCAATCAAAGCTGAAAATCTGCACAAAAACTGCACGTGTTCTGGGAACCGCAATTTCTAGATATTTTGCCTAAAACATGTTCCGACCATCAAAACCCTAGTTTGGGTTGATCTTTTAAATTAAAACGTAAAAACGCGAAATTCGCACGTTTAAGGGGAGAAAAAGCCATTTAAAGTTTTGGGGAGTTAACACGTGAAAAATTGGGATTTTTTTGGCTTTCAGCCACTAAACCCGCCCTTAAACTTTTGCGACATACCACAAATTTATACTTTTTGGAAAATTCAGACGCTGATCTATTCATTAACACCAAAATATAGCACATCGGTTGAAAAATCAAGCCACAGCAATGCCGTGAAGGGAAAAAGTTTCCATAACCTGCCCCCAAAAATATAAGGAACCTTATAAAAATTAGTATTCTTACGAAAAGTACTACAAATTTGTATTTGACGTAAACAACAGACTGACAGCTACAAATAGAGACCAAAATTTTGATCATCGAATCGAAATTGTGGCTACAGTGAACGATTAAAGCCAGAGGTCTGACAAGGAAATTTACGTATTTTAGACAAATACATGTCTATGCCTCCTTAGCGTCATTAAAATTAGTATTTTCATGCAAATTACTACATATTTGCACTTGACGCAAACTAAACAAACGCAATTATAAGATAAGACCAAAATTTCAACAATCGGATTAAAATGACGGGCACAGTAAGCAATCAAAGCTGAAAATCTGCACAAAAACTGCACGTGTTCTGGGAACCGCAATTTCTAGATATTTTGCCTAAAACATGTTCCGACCATCAAAACCCTAGTTTGGGTTGATCTTTTAAATTAAAACGTAAAAACGCGAAATTCGCACGTTTAAGGGGAGAAAAAGCCATTTAAAGTTTTGGGGAGTTAACACGTGAAAAATTGGGATTTTTTTGGCTTTCAGCCAATAAACCCGCCCTTAAACTTTTGCGACATACCACAAATTTATACTTTTTGGAAAATTCAGGCGCTGATCTATTCATTAACACCAAAATATAGCACATCGGTTGAAAAATCAAGCCACAGCATTGCCGTAAAGGGAAAGAGTTTCCATAACCTGCCCCCAAAAATATAAGGAAGCTTATAAAAATTAGTATTCTTACGAAAAGTACTACGAATTTATATTTGATGTAAACAACAGACTGACAGCTACAAAATGAGACCAAAATTTTGATCATCGAATCGAAATTGTGGCTACAGTGAACGATTAAAGCCAGAGGTCTGACAAGGAAATTTACGTATTTTAGACAAATACATGTCTATGCCTCCTTAGCGTCATAAAAATTAGTATTTTCATGCAAATTACTACATATTTGCACTTGACGCAAACTAAACAAACGCAACTATAAGATAAGACCAAAATTTCAACAATCGGATTAAAATGACGGGCACAGTAAGCAATCAAAGTTGAAAGTCTGCACAAAAACTGCACGTGTTCTAGGAACCGCAATTTCTAGATATTTTGCCTAAAACATGTTCCGACCATCAAAACCCTAGTTTGGGTTGATCTTTTAAATTAAAACGTAAAAACGCGAAATTCGCACGTTTAAGGGGAGAAAAAGCCATTTAAAGTTTTGGGGAGTTAACACGTGAAAAATTGGGATATTTTTGGCTTTCAGCCACTAAACCCGCCCTTAAACTTGGGCGACATACCACAAATTTATACTTTTTGGAAAATTCAGACGCTGATCTATTCATTAACACCAAAATATAGCACATCGGTTGAAAAATCAAGCCACAGCAATGCCGTAAAGGGAAAAAGTTTCCATAACCTGCCCCCAAAAATATAAGGAAGCTTATAAAAATTAGTATTCTTACGAAAAGTACTACAAATTTGTATTTGACGTAAACAACAGACTGACAGCTACAAAATGAGACCAAAATTTTGATAATCGAATCGAAATTGTGGCTACAGTGAACGATTAAAGCCAGAGGTCTGACAAGGAAATTTACGTATTTTAGACAAATACATGTCTATGCCTCCTAAGCGTCATAAAAATTAGTATTTTCATGCAAATTACTACATATTTGCACTTGACGCAAACTAAACAAACGCAACTATAAGATAAGACCAAAATTTCAACAATCGGATTAAAATGACGGGCACAGTAAGCAATCAAAGTTGAAAATCTGCACAAAAACTGCACGTGTTCTAGGAACCGCAATTTCTAGATATTTTGCCTAAAACATGTTCCGACCATCAAAACCCTAGTTTGGGTTGATCTTTTAAATTAAAACGTAAAAACGCCAAATTCGCACGTTTAAGGGGAGAAAAAGCCATTTAAAGTTTTGGGGAGTTAACACGTGAAAAATTGGGATTTTTTTGGCTTTCAGCCACTAAACCCGCCCTTAAACTTGGGCGACATACCACAAATTTATACTTTTTGGAAAATTCAGACGCTGATCTATTCATTAACACCAAAATATAGCACATCGGTTGAAAAATCAAGCCACAGCAATGCCGTAAAGGGAAAAAGTTTCCATAACCTGCCCCCAAAAATATATGGAACCTTATAAAAATTAGTATTCTTACGAAAAGAACTACAAATTTGTAGTTGACGTAAACAACAGACTGACAGCTACAAAATGAGACCAAAATTTTGATAATCGAATCGAAATTGTGGCTACAGTGAACGATTAAAGCCAGAGGTCTGACAAGGAAATTTACGTATTTTAGACAAATACATGTCTATGCCTCCTAAGCGTCATAAAAATTAGTATTTTCATGCAAATTACTACATATTTGCACTTGACGCAAACTAAACAAACGCAACTATAAGATAAGACCAAAATTTCAACAATCGGATTAAAATGACGGGCACAGTAAGCAATCAAAGCTGAAAATCTGCACAAAAACTGCACGTGTTCTAGGAACCGCAATTTCTAGATATTTTGCCTAAAACATGTTCCGACCGTCAAAACCCTAGTTTGGGTTGATCTTTTAAATTAAAACGTAAAAACGCGAAATTCGCACGTTTAAGGGGAGAAAAAGCCATTTAAAGTTTTGGGGAGTTAACACGTGAAAAATTGGGATATTTTTGGCTTTCAGCCACTAAACCCGCCCTTAAACTTTTGCGACATACCACAAATTTATACTTTTTGGAAAATTCAGATGCTGATCTATGCATTAACACCAAAATATAGCACATCGGTTGAAAAATCAAGCCACAGCAATGCCGTAAAGGGAAAAAGTTTCCATAACCTGCCCCCAAAAATATAAGGAACCTTATAAAAATTAGTATTCTTACGAAAAGTACTACAAATTTATATTTGACGTAAACAACAGACTGACAGCTACAAAATGAGACCAAAATTTTGATAATCGAATCGAAATTGTGGCTACAGTGAACGATTAAAGCCAGAGGTCTGACAAGGAAATTTACGTATTTGAGACAAATACATGTCTATGCCTCCTAAGCGTCATAAAAATTAGTATTTTCATGCAAATTACTACATATTTGCACTTGACGCAAACTAAACAAACGCAACTATAAGATAAGACCAAAATTTCAACAATCTGATTAAAATGACGGGCACAGTAAGCAATCAAAGCTGAAAATCTGCACAAAAACTGCACGTGTTCTGGGAACCGCAATTTCTAGATATTTTGCCTAAAACATGTTCCGACCATCAAAACCCTAGTTTGGGTTGATCTTTTAAATTAAAACGTAAAAACGCCAAATTCGCACGTTTAAGGGGAGAAAAAGCCATTTAAAGTTTTGGGGAGTTAACACGTGAAAAATTGGGATATTTTTGGCTTTCAGCCACTAAACCCGCCCTTAAACTTTTGCGACATACCACAAATTTATACTTTTTGGAAAATTCAGACGCTGATCTATGCATTAACACCAAAATATAGCACATCGGTTGAAAAATCAAGCCACAGCAATGCCGTAAAGGGAAAAAGTTTCCATAACCTGCCCCCAAAAATATAAGGAACCTTATAAAAATTAGTATTCTTACGAAAAGTACTACAAATTTGTATTTGACGTAAACAACTGACTGACAGCTACAAAATAAGACCAAAATTTTGATAATCGAATCGAAATTGTGGCTACAGTGAACGATCAAAGCCAGAGGTCTGACAAGGAAATTTACGTATTTTAGACAAATACATGTCTATGCCTCCTAAGCGTCATAAAAATTATTATTTTCATGCAAATTACTACATATTTGCACTTGACGCAAACTAAACAAACGCAACTATAAGATAAGACCAAAATTTCAACAATCGGATTAAAATGACGGGCACAGTAAGCAATCAAAGCTGAAAATCTGCACAAAAACTGCACGTGTTCTAGGAACCGCAATTTCTAGATATTTTGCCTAAAACATGTTCCGACCATCAAAACCCTAGTTTGGGTTGATCTTTTAAATTAAAACGTAAAAACGCCAAATTCGCCCGTTTAAGGGAAGAAAACGCCATTTAAAGTTTTGGGGAGTTAACACGTGAAAAATTGGGTTATTTTTGGCTTTCAGCCACTAAACCCGCTCTTAAACTTTTGCGACATACCACAAGCTTATACTTTTTGGAAAATTCAGACGCTGATCTATTCATTAACACCAAAATATAGCACATCGGTTGAAAAATCAAGCCACAGCATTGCCGTAAAGGGAAAGAGTTTCCATAACCTGCCCCCAAAAATATAAGGAAGCTTATAAAAATTAGTATTCTTACGAAAAGTACTACGAATTTATATTTGATGTAAACAACAGACTGACAGCTACAAAATGAGACCAAAATTTTGATCATCGAATCGAAATTGTGGCTACAGTGAACGATTAAAGCCAGAGGTCTGACAAGGAAATTTACGTATTTTAGACAAATACATGTCTATGCCTCCTTTGCGTCATAAAAATTAGTATTTTCATGCAAATTACTACATATTTGCACTTGACGCAAACTAAACAAACGCAACTATAAGATAAGACCAAAATTTCAACAATCGGATTAAAATGACGGGCACAGTAAGCAATCAAAGTTGAAAATCTGCACAAAAACTGCACGTGTTCTAGGAACCGCAATTTCTAGATATTTTGCCTAAAACATGTTCCGACCATCAAAACCCTAGTTTGGGTTGATCTTTTAAATTAAAACGTAAAAACGCCAAATTCGCACGTTTAAGGGGAGAAAAAGCCATTTAAAGTTTTGGGGAGTTAACACGTGAAAAATTGGGATATTTTTGGCTTTCAGCCACTAAACCCGCCCTTAAACTTTTGCGACATACCACAAATTTATACTTTTTGGAAAATTCAGACGCTGATCTATTCATTAACACCAAAATATAGCACATCGGTTGAAAAATCAAGCCACAGCAATGCCGTAAAGGGAAAAAGTTTCCATAACCTGCCCCCAAAAATATAAGGAACCTTATAAAAATTAGTATTCTTACGAAAAGTACTACAAATTTGTATTTGACGTAAACAACTGACTGACAGCTACAAAATAAGACCAAAATTTTGATAATCGAATCGAAATTGTGGCTACAGTGAACGATTAAAGCCAGAGGTCTGACAAGGAAATTTACGTATTTTAGACAAATACATGTCTATGCCTCCTAAGCGTCATAAAAATTATTATTTTCATGCAAATTACTACATATTTGCACTTGACGCAAACTAAACAAACGCAACTATAAGATAAGACCAAAATTTCAACAATCGGATTAAAATGACGGGCACAGTAAGCAATCAAAGCTGAAAATCTGCACAAAAACTGCACGTGTTCTAGGAACCGCAATTTCTAGATATTTTGCCTAAAACATGTTCCGACCATCAAAACCCTAGTTTGGGTTGATCTTTTAAATTAAAACGTAAAAACGCCAAATTCGCCCGTTTAAGGGGAGAAAACGCCATTTAAAGTTTTGGGGAGTTAACACGTGAAAAATTGGGTTATTTTTGGCTTTCAGCCACTAAACCCGCTCTTAAACTTTTGCGACATACCACAAGCTTATACTTTTTGGAAAATTCAGACGCTGATCTATTCATTAACACCAAAATATAGCACATCGGTTGAAAAATCAAGCCACAGCATTGCCGTAAAGGGAAAGAGTTTCCATAACCTGCCCCCAAAAATATAAGGAAGCTTATAAAAATTAGTATTCTTACGAAAAGTACTACGAATTTATATTTGATGTAAACAACAGACTGACAGCTACAAAATGAGACCAAAATTTTGATCATCGAATCGAAATTGTGGCTACAGTGAACGATTAAAGCCAGAGGTCTGACAAGGAAATTTACGTATTTTAGACAAATACATGTCTATGCCTCCTTAGCGTCATAAAAATTAGTATTTTCATGCAAATTACTACATATTTGCACTTGACGCAAACTAAACAAACGCAACTATAAGATAAGACCAAAATTTCAACAATCGGATTAAAATGACGGGCACAGTAAGCAATCAAAGTTGAAAGTCTGCACAAAAACTGCACGTGTTCTAGGAACCGCAATTTCTAGATATTTTGCCTAAAACATGTTCCGACCATCAAAACCGTAGTTTGGGTTGATCTTTTAAATTAAAACGTAAAAACGCGAAATTCGCACGTTTAAGGGGAGAAAAAGCCATTTAAAGTTTTGGGGAGTTAACACGTGAAAAATTGGGATATTTTTGGCTTTCAGCCACTAAACCCGCCCTTAAACTTGGGCGACATACCACAAATTTATACTTTTTGGAAAATTCAGACGCTGATCTATTCATTAACACCAAAATATAGCACATCGGTTGAAAAATCAAGCCACAGCAATGCCGTAAAGGGAAAAAGTTTCCATAACCTGCCCCCAAAAATATAAGGAAGCTTATAAAAATTAGTATTCTTACGAAAAGTACTACAAATTTGTATTTGACGTAAACAACAGACTGACAGCTACAAAATGAGACCAAAATTTTGATAATCGAATCGAAATTGTGGCTACAGTGAACGATTAAAGCCAGAGGTCTGACAAGGAAATTTACGTATTTTAGACAAATACATGTCTATGCCTCCTAAGCGTCATAAAAATTAGTATTTTCATGCAAATTACTACATATTTGCACTTGACGCAAACTAAACAAACGCAACTATAAGATAAGACCAAAATTTCAACAATCGGATTAAAATGACGGGCACAGTAAGCAATCAAAGTTGAAAATCTGCACAAAAACTGCACGTGTTCTAGGAACCGCAATTTCTAGATATTTTGCCTAAAACATGTTCCGACCATCAAAACCCTAGTTTGGGTTGATCTTTTAAATTAAAACGTAAAAACGCCAAATTCGCACGTTTAAGGGGAGAAAAAGCCATTTAAAGTTTTGGGGAGTTAACACGTGAAAAATTGGGATTTTTTTGGCTTTCAGCCACTAAACCCGCCCTTAAACTTGGGCGACATACCACAAATTTATACTTTTTGGAAAATTCAGACGCTGATCTATTCATTAACACCAAAATATAGCACATCGGTTGAAAAATCAAGCCACAGCAATGCCGTAAAGGGAAAAAGTTTCCATAACCTGCCCCCAAAAATATATGGAACCTTATAAAAATTAGTATTCTTACGAAAAGAACTACAAATTTGTATTTGACGTAAACAACAGACTGACAGCTACAAAATGAGACCAAAATTTTGATAATCGAATCGAAATTGTGGCTACAGTGAACGATTAAAGCCAGAGGTCTGACAAGGAAATTTACGTATTTTAGACAAATACATGTCTATGCCTCCTAAGCGTCATAAAAATTAGTATTTTCATGCAAATTACTACATATTTGCACTTGACGCAAACTAAACAAACGCAACTATAAGATAAGACCAAAATTTCAACAATCGGATTAAAATGACGGGCACAGTAAGCAATCAAAGCTGAAAATCTGCACAAAAACTGCACGTGTTCTAGGAACCGCAATTTCTAGATATTTTGCCTAAAACATGTTCCGACCATCAAAACCCTAGTTTGGGTTGATCTTTTAAATTAAAACGTAAAAACGCGAAATTCGCACGTTTAAGGGGAGAAAAAGCCATTTAAAGTTTTGGGGAGTTAACACGTGAAAAATTGGGATATTTTTGGCTTTCAGCCACTAAACCCGCCCTTAAACTTTTGCGACATACCACAAATTTATACTTTTTGGAAAATTCAGACGCTGATCTATGCATTAACACCAAAATATAGCACATCGGTTGAAAAATCAAGCCACAGCAATGCCGTAAAGGGAAAAAGTTTCCATAACCTGCCCCCAAAAATATAAGGAACCTTATAAAAATTAGTATTCTTACGAAAAGTACTACAAATTTGGATTTGACGTAAACAACAGACTAACAGCTACAAAATGAGACCAAAATTTTGATAATCGAATCGAAATTGTGGCTACAGTGAACGATTAAAGCCAGAGGTCTGACAAGGAAATTTACGTATTTTAGACAAATACATGTCTATGCCTCCTAAGCGTCATAAAAATTAGTATTTTCATGCAAATTACTACATATTTGCACTTGACACAAACTAAACAAACGCAACTATCAGATAAGACCAAATTTCCTCAATCGGATTAATATGACGGGCACAGTAAGCAATCAAAGCTGAAAATCTGCACAAAAACTGCACGTGTTCTAGGAACCGCAATTTCTAGATATTTTGCCTAAAACATGTTCCGACCATCAAAACCCTAGTTTGGGTTGATCTTTTAAATTAAAACGTAAAAACGCCAAATTCGCACGTTTAAGGGGAGAAAAAGCCATTTAAAGTTTTGGGGAGTTAACACGTGAAAAATTGGGATATTTTTGGCTTTCAGCCACTAAACCCGCCCTTAAACTTTTGCGACATACCGTAAATTTATATTTTTTGGAAAATTCAGACGCTGATCTATTCATTAACACCAAAATATAGCACATCGGTTGAAAAATCAAGCCACAGCAATGCCGTAAAGGGAAAAAGTTTCCATAACCTGCCCCCAAAAATATAAGGAACCTTATAAAAATTAGTATTCTTACGAAAAGTACTACAAATTTGTATTTGACGTAAACAACTGACTGACAGCTACAAAATAAGACCAAAATTTTGATAATCGAATCGAAATTGTGGCTACAGTGAACGATTAAAGCCAGAGGTCTGACAAGGAAATTTACGTATTTTAGACAAATACATGTCTATGCCTCCTAAGCGTCATAAAAATTATTATTTTCATGCAAATTACTACATATTTGCACTTGACGCAAACTAAACAAACGCAACTATAAGATAAGACCAAAATTTCAACAATCGGATTAAAATGACGGGCACAGTAAGCAATCAAAGCTGAAAATCTGCACAAAAACTGCACGTGTTCTAGGAACCGCAATTTCTAGATATTTTGCCTAAAACATGTTCCGACCATCAAAACCCTAGTTTGGGTTGATCTTTTAAATTAAAACGTAAAAACGCCAAATTCGCCCGTTTAAGGGGAGAAAACGCCATTTAAAGTTTTGGGGAGTTAACACGTGAAAAATTGGGTTATTTTTGGCTTTCAGCCACTAAACCCGCTCTTAAACTTTTGCGACATACCACAAGCTTATACTTTTTGGAAAATTCAGACGCTGATCTATTCATTAACACCAAAATATAGCACATCGGTTGAAAAATCAAGCCACAGCAATGCCGTAAAGGGAAAAAGTTTCCATAACCTGCCCCCAAAAATATAAGGAACCTCATAAAAATTAGTATTCTTACGAAAAGTACTACAAATTTGTATTTGACGTAAACAACAGACTGACAGCTACAAAATGAGACCAAAATTTTGATAATCGAATCGAAATTGTGGCTACAGTGAACGATTAAAGCCAGAGGTCTGACAAGGAAATTTACGTATTTTAGACAAATACATGTCTATGCCTCCTTAGCGTCATAAAAATTAGTATTTTCATGCAAATTACTACATATTTGCACTTGACGCAAACTAAACAAACGCAACTATAAGATAAGACCAAAATTTCAACAATCGGATTAAAATGACGGGCACAGTAAGCAATCAAAGCTGAAAATCTGCACAAAAACTGCACGTGTTCTAGGAACCGCAATTTCTAGATATTTTGCCTGAAACATGTTCCGACCATCAAAACCCTAGTTTGGGTTGATCTTTTAAATTAAAACGTAAAAACGCGAAATTCGCACGTTTAAGGGGAGAAAAAGCCATTTAAAGTTTTGGGGAGTTAACACGTGAAAAATTGGGATTTTTTTGGCTTTCAGCCACTAAGCCCGCCCTTAAACTTGGGCGACATACCACAAATTTATACTTTTTGGAAAATTCAGACGCTGATCTATTCATTAACACCATAATATAGCACATCGGTTGAAAAATCAAGCCACAGCAATGCCGTAAAGGGAAAAAGTTTCCATAACCTGCCCCCAAAAATATAAGGAACCTTATAAAAATTAGTATTCTTTCGAAAAGTACTACAAATTTGTATTTGACGTAAACAACAGACTGACAGCTACAAAATGAGACCAAAATTTTGATAATCGAATCGAAATTGTGGCTACAGTGAACGATTAAAGCCAGAGGTCTGACAAGGAAATTTACGTATTATAGACAAATACATGTCTATGCCTCCTAAGCGTCATAAAAATTAGTATTTTCATGCAAATTACTACATATTTGCACTTGACACAAACTAAACAAACGCAACTATCAGATAAGACCAAATTTCCTCAATCGGATTAATATGACGGGCACAGTAAGCAATCAAAGCTGAAAATCTGCACAAAAACTGCACGTGTTCTAGGAACCGCAATTTCTAGATATTTTGCCTAAAACATGTTCCGACCATCAAAACCCTAGTTTGGGTTGATCTTTTAAATTAAAACGTAAAAACGCCAAATTCGCACGTTTAAGGGGAGAAAAAGCCATTTAAAGTTTTGGGGAGTTAACACGTGAAAAATTGGGATATTTTTGGCTTTCAGCCACTAAACCCGCCCTTAAACTTTTGCGACATACCACAAATTTATACTTTTTGGAAAATTCAGACGCTGATCTATGCATTAACACCAAAATATAGCACATCGGTTGAAAAATCAAGCCACAGCAATGCCGTAAAGGGAAAAAGTTTCCATAACCTGCCCCCAAAAATATAAGGAACCTTATAAAAATTAGTATTCTTACGAAAAGTACTACAAATTTGGATTTGACGTAAACAACAGACTAACAGCTACAAAATGAGACCAAAATTTTGATAATCGAATCGAAATTGTGGCTACAGTGAACGATTAAAGCCAGAGGTCTGACAAGGAAATTTACGTATTTTAGACAAATACATGTCTATGCCTCCTAAGCGTCATAAAAATTAGTATTTTCATGCAAATTACTACATATTTGCACTTGACACAAACTAAACAAACGCAACTATCAGATAAGACCAAATTTCCTCAATCGGATTAATATGACGGGCACAGTAAGCAATCAAAGCTGAAAATCTGCACAAAAACTGCACGTGTTCTAGGAACCGCAATTTCTAGATATTTTGCCTAAAACATGTTCCGACCATCAAAACCCTAGTTTGGGTTGATCTTTTAAATTAAAACGTAAAAACGCCAAATTCGCACGTTTAAGGGGAGAAAAAGCCATTTAAAGTTTTGGGGAGTTAACACGTGAAAAATTGGGATATTTTTGGCTTTCAGCCACTAAACCCGCCCTTAAACTTTTGCGACATACCGTAAATTTATATTTTTTGGAAAATTCAGACGCTGATCTATTCATTAACACCAAAATATAGCACATCGGTTGAAAAATCAAGCCACAGCAATGCCGTAAAGGGAAAAAGTTTCCATAACCTGCCCCCAAAAATATAAGGAACCTTATAAAAATTAGTATTCTTACGAAAAGTACTACAAATTTGTATTTGACGTAAACAACTGACTGACAGCTACAAAATAAGACCAAAATTTTGATAATCGAATCGAAATTGTGGCTACAGTGAACGATTAAAGCCAGAGGTCTGACAAGGAAATTTACGTATTTTAGACAAATACATGTCTATGCCTCCTAAGCGTCATAAAAATTATTATTTTCATGCAAATTACTACATATTTGCACTTGACGCAAACTAAACAAACGCAACTATAAGATAAGACCAAAATTTCAACAATCGGATTAAAATGACGGGCACAGTAAGCAATCAAAGCTGAAAATCTGCACAAAAACTGCACGTGTTCTAGGAACCGCAATTTCTAGATATTTTGCCTAAAACATGTTCCGACCATCAAAACCCTAGTTTGGGTTGATCTTTTAAATTAAAACGTAAAAACGCCAAATTCGCCCGTTTAAGGGGAGAAAACGCCATTTAAAGTTTTGGGGAGTTAACACGTGAAAAATTGGGTTATTTTTGGCTTTCAGCCACTAAACCCGCTCTTAAACTTTTGCGACATACCACAAGCTTATACTTTTTGGAAAATTCAGACGCTGATCTATTCATTAACACCAAAATATAGCACATCGGTTGAAAAATCAAGCCACAGCAATGCCGTAAAGGGAAAAAGTTTCCATAACCTGCCCCCAAAAATATAAGGAACCTCATAAAAATTAGTATTCTTACGAAAAGTACTACAAATTTGTATTTGACGTAAACAACAGACTGACAGCTACAAAATGAGACCAAAATTTTGATAATCGAATCGAAATTGTGGCTACAGTGAACGATTAAAGCCAGAGGTCTGACAAGGAAATTTACGTATTTTAGACAAATACATGTCTATGCCTCCTTAGCGTCATAAAAATTAGTATTTTCATGCAAATTACTACATATTTGCACTTGACGCAAACTAAACAAACGCAACTATAAGATAAGACCAAAATTTCAACAATCGGATTAAAATGACGGGCACAGTAAGCAATCAAAGCTGAAAATCTGCACAAAAACTGCACGTGTTCTAGGAACCGCAATTTCTAGATATTTTGCCTGAAACATGTTCCGACCATCAAAACCCTAGTTTGGGTTGATCTTTTAAATTAAAACGTAAAAACGCGAAATTCGCACGTTTAAGGGGAGAAAAAGCCATTTAAAGTTTTGGGGAGTTAACACGTGAAAAATTGGGATTTTTTTGGCTTTCAGCCACTAAGCCCGCCCTTAAACTTGGGCGACATACCACAAATTTATACTTTTTGGAAAATTCAGACGCTGATCTATTCATTAACACCATAATATAGCACATCGGTTGAAAAATCAAGCCACAGCAATGCCGTAAAGGGAAAAAGTTTCCATAACCTGCCCCCAAAAATATAAGGAACCTTATAAAAATTAGTATTCTTTCGAAAAGTACTACAAATTTGTATTTGACGTAAACAACAGACTGACAGCTACAAAATGAGACCAAAATTTTGATAATCGAATCGAAATTGTGGCTACAGTGAACGATTAAAGCCAGAGGTCTGACAAGGAAATTTACGTATTATAGACAAATACATGTCTATGCCTCCTAAGCGTCATAAAAATTAGTATTTTCATGCAAATTACTACATATTTGCACTTGACGCAAACTAAACAAACGCAACTATAAGATAAGACCAAAATTTCAACAATCGGATTAAAATGACGGGCACAGTAAGCAATCAAAGCTGAAAATCTGCACAAAAACTGCACGTGTTCTAGGAACCGCAATTTCTAGATATTTTGCCTAAAACATGTTCCGACCATCAAAACCCTAGTTTGGGTCGATTTTTTAAATTTAAACGTAAAAACGCCAAATTCGCACGTTTAAGGGGAGAAAAAGCCATTTAAAGTTTTGGGGAGTTAACACGTGAAAAATTGGGATCTTTTTGGCTTTCAGCCACTAAACCCGCACTTAAACTTTTGCGACATACCACAAATTTATACTTTTTGGAAAATTCAGACGCTGATCTATTCATTAACACCCAAATATAGCACATCGGTTGAAAAATCAAGCCACAGCAATGCCGTAAAGGGAAAAAGTTTCCATAACCTGCCCCCAAAAATATAAGGAACCTTATAAAAATTAGTATTCTCACGAAAAGTACTACAAATTTGTATTTGACGTAAACAACAGACTGACAGCTACAAAATGAGACCAAAATTTTGATAATCGAATCGAAATTGTGGCTACAGTGAACGATTAAAGCCAGAGGTCTGACAAGGAAATTTACGTATTTTAGACAAATACATGTCTATGCCTCCTAAGCGTCATAAAAATTAGTATTTTCATGCAAATTACTACATATTTGCACTTGACGCAAACTAAACAAACGCAACTATAAGATAAGACCAAAATTTCAACAATCGGATTAAAATGACGGGCACAGTAAGCAATCAAAGCTGAAAATCTGCACAAAAACTGCACGTGTTCTAGGAACCGCAATTTCTAGATATTTTGCCTAAAACATGTTCCGACCATCAAAACCCTAGTTTGGGTTGATCTTTTAAATTAAAACGTAAAAACGCCAAATTCGCACGTTTAAGGGGAGAAAAAGCCATTTAAAGTTTTGGGGAGTTAACACGTGAAAAATTGGGATATTTTGGCTTTCAGCCACTAAACCCGGCCTTAAACTTTTGCGACATACCACAAATTTATACTTTTTGGAAAATTTAGACGCTGATCTATGCATTAACACAAAAATATAGCACATCGGTCGAAAAATCAAGCCACAGCAATGCCGTAAAGGGAAAAAGTTTCCATAACCTGCCCCCAAAAATATAAGGAACCTTATAAAAATTAGTATACTTACGAAAAGTACTACAAATTTATATTTGACGTAAACAACAGACTGACAGCTACAAAATGAGACCATAATTTTGATAATCGAATCGAAATTGTGGCTACAGTGAACGATTAAAGCCAGAGGTCTGACAAGGAAATTTACGTATTTGAGACAAATACATGTCTATGCCTCCTAAGCGTCATAAAAATTAGTATTTTCATGCAAATTACTACATATTTGCACTTGACGCAAACTAAACAAACGCAACTATAAGATAAGACCAAAATTTCAACAATCGGATTAAAATGACGGGCACAGTAAGCAATCAAAGCTGAAAATCTGCACAAAAACTGCACGTGTTCTAGGAACCGCAATTTCTAGATATTTTGCCTAAAACATGTTCCGACCATCAAAACCCTAGTTTGGGTTGATCTTTTAAATTAAAACGTAAAAACGCCAAATTCGCCCGTTTAAGGGGAGAAAACGCCATTTAAAGTTTTGGGGAGTTAACACGTGAAAAATTGGGTTATTTTTGGCTTTCAGCCACTAAACCCGCTCTTAAACTTTTGCGGCATACCACAAGTTTATACTTTTTGGAAAATTCAGACGCTGATCTATTCATTAACACCAAAATATAGCACATCGGTTGAAAAATCAAGCCACAGCAATGCCGTAAAGGGAAAAAGTTTCCATAACCTGCCCCCAAAAATATAAGGAACCTCATAAAAATTAGTATTCTTACGAAAAGTACTACAAATTTGTATTTGACGTCAACAACAGACTGACAGCTACAAAATGAGACCAAAATTTTGATAATCGAATCGAAATTGTGGCTACAGTGAACGATTAAAGCCAGAGGTCTGACAAGGAAATTTACGTATTTTAGACAAATACATGTCTATGCCTCCTTAGCGTCATAAAAATTAGTATTTTCATGCAAATTACTACATATTTGCACTTGACGCAAACTAAACAAACGCAACTATAAGATAAGACCAAAATTTCAACAATCGGATTAAAATGACGGGCACAGTAAGCAATCAAAGCTGAAAATCTGCACAAAAACTGCACGTGTTCTAGGAACCGCAATTTCTAGATATTTTGCCTTAAACATGTTCCGACCATCAAAACCCTAGTTTGGGTTGATCTTTTAAATTAAAACGTAAAAACGCCAAATTCGCACGTTTAAGGGGAGAAAAAGCCATTTAAAGTTTTGGGGAGTTAACACGTGAAAAATTGGGATTTTTTTGGCTTTCAGCCACTAAACCCGCCCTTAAACTTTTGCGACATACCACAAATTTATACTTTTTGGATAATTCAGACGCTGATCTATTCCTTAAGACCATAATATAGCACATCGGTTGAAAAATCAAGCCACAGCAATGCCGTAAAGGGAAAAAGTTTCCATAACCTCCCCCCAAAAATATAAGGAACCTTATAAAAATTAGTATTCTTACGAAAAGTACTACAAATTTGTATTTGACGTAAACAACAGACTGACAGCTACAAAATGAGACCAAAATTTTGATAATCGAATCGAAATTGTGGCTACAGTGAACGATTAAAGCCAGAGGTCTGACAAGGAAATTTACGTATTTTAGACAAATACATGTCTATGCCTCCTAAGCGTCATAAAAATTAGTATTTTCATGCAAATTACTACATATTTGCACTTGACGCAAACTAAACAAACGCAACTATAAGATAAGACCAAAATTTCAACAATCGGATTAAAATGACGGGCACAGTAAGCAATCAAAGCTGAAAATCTGCACAAAAACTGCACGTGTTCTAGGAACCGCAATTTCTAGATATTTTGCCTAAAACATGTTCCGACCATCAAAACCCTAGTTTGGGTCGATCTTTTAAATTAAAACGTAAAAACGCGAAATTCGCACGTTTAAGGGGAGAAAAAGCCATTTAAAGTTTTGGGGAGTTAACACGTGAAAAATTGGGATCTTTTTGGCTTTCAGCCACTAAACCCGCCCTTAAACTTTTGCGACATACCACAAATTTATACTTTTTGGAAAATTCAGACGCTGATCTATTCATTAACACCCAAATATAGCACATCGGTTGAAAAATCAAGCCACAGCAATGCCGTAAAGGGAAAAAGTTTCCATAACCTGCCCCCAAAAATATAAGGAACCTTATAAAAATTAGTATTCTCACGAAAAGTACTACAAATATGTATTTGACGTAAATAACAGACTGACAGCTACAAAATGAGACCAAAATTTTGATAATCGAATCGAAATTGTGGCTACAGTGAACGATTAAAGCCAGAGGTCTGACAAGGAAATTTACGTATTTGAGACAAATACATGTCTATGCCTCCTAAGCGTCATAAAAATTAGTATTTTCATGCAAATTACTACATATTTGCACTTGACGCAAACTAAACAAACGCAACTATAAGATAAGACCAAAATTTCAACAATCGGATTAAAATGACGGGCACAGTAAGCAATCAAAGCTGAAAATCTGCACAAAAACTGCACGTGTTCTAGGAACCGCAATTTCTAGATATTTTGCCTAAAACATGTTCCGACCATCAAAACCCTAGTTTGGGTTGATCTTTTAAATTAAAACGTAAAAACGCGAAATTCGCACGTTTAAGGGGAGAAAAAGCCATTTAAAGTTTTGGGGAGTTAACACGTGAAAAATTGGGATTTTTTTGGCTTTCAGCCACTAAACCCGCCCTTAAACTTTTGCGACATACCACAAATTTATACTTTTTGGAAAATTCAGACGCTGATCTATTCATTAACACCAAAATATAGCACATCTGTTGAAAAATCAAGCCACAGCATTGCCGTAAAGGGAAAGAGTTTCCATAACCTGCCCCCAAAAATATAAGGAACCTTATAAAAATTAGTATTCTTACGGAAAGCACTACAAATTTATATTTGACGTGAACAACAGACTGACAGCTACAAAATGAGACCAAAATTTTGATTATCGAATCGAAATTGTGGCTACAGTGAACGATTAAAGCCAGAGGTCTGACAAGGAAATTTACGTATTTTAGACAAATACATGTCTATGCCTCCTAAGCGTCATAAAAATTAGTATTTTCATGCAAATTACTACATATTTGCACTTGACGCAAACTAAAGAAACGCAACTATAAGATAAGACCAAAATTTCAACAATCGGATTAAAATGACGGGCACAGTAAGCAATCAAAGTTGAAAATCTGCACAAAAACTGCACGTGTTCTAGGAACCGCAATTTCTAGATATTTTGCCTAAAACATGTTCCGACCATCAAAACCCTAGTTTGGGTTGATCTTTTAAATTAAAACGTAAAAACGCCAAATTCGCACGTTTAAGGGGAGAAAAAGCCATTTAAAGTTTTGGGGAGTTAACACGTGAAAAATTGGGATATTTTTGGCTTTCAGCCACTAAACCCGCCCTTAAACTTTTGCGACATACCACAAATTTATACTTTTTGGAAAATTCAAACGCTGATCTATTCATTAACACCAAAATATATCACATCGGTTGAAAAATCTAGCCACAGCAATGCGGTAAAGGGAAAAAGTTTCCATAACCTGCCCCCAAAAATATAAGGAACCTTATAAAAATTAGTATTCTTACGAAAAGTACTACAAATTTGTATTTGACGTAAACAACAGACTAACAGCTACAAAATGAGACCAAAATTTTGATAATCGAATCGAAATTGTGGCTACAGTGAACGATTAAAGCCAGAGGTCTGACAAGGAAATTTACGTATTTTAGACAAATACATGTCTATGCCTCCTGAGCGTCATAAAAATTAGTATTTTCATGCAAATTACTACATATTTGCACTTGACGCAAACTAAACAAACGCAACTATAAGATAAGACCAAAATTTCAACAATCGGATTAAAATGACGGGCACAGTAAGCAATCAAAGCTGAAAATCTGCACAAAAACTGCACGTGTTCTAGGAACCGCAATTTCTAGATATTTTGCCTAAAACATGTTCCGACCATCAAAACCCTAGTTTGGGTTGATCTTTTAAATTAAAACGTAAAAACGCCAAATTCGCACGTTTAAGGGGAGAAAAAGCCATTTAAAGTTTTGGGGAGTTAACACGTGAAAAATTGGGATTTTTCTGGCTTTCAGCCACTAAACCCGCCCTTAAACTTGGGCGACATACCACAAATTTATACTTTTTGGAAAATTCAAACGCTGATCTATTCATTAACACCAAAATATAGCACATCGGCTGAAAAATCAAGCCACAGCAATGCTGTAAAGGGAAAAAGTTTCCATAATCTGCCCCCAAAAATATAAGGAACCTTATAAAAATTAGTATTCTTACGAAAAGTACTACAAATTTGTATTTGACGTAAACAACAGACTAACAGCTACAAAATGAGACCAAAATTTTGATAATCGAATCGAAATTGTGGCTACAGTGAACGATTAAAGCCAGAGGTCTGACAAGGAAATTTACGTATTTTAGACAAATACATGTCTATGCCTCCTAAGCGTCATAAAAATTAGTATTTTCATGCAAATTACTACATATTTGCACTTGACGCAAACTAAACAAACGCAACTATAAGATAAGACCAAAATTTCAACAATCGGATTAAAATAACGGGCACAGTAAGCAATCAAAGCTGAAAATCTGCACAAAAACTGCACGTGTTCTAGGAACCGCAATTTCTAGATATTTTGCCTAAAATATGTTCCGACCATCAAAACCCTAGTTTGGGTTGATCTTTTAAATTAAAACGTAAAAACGCCAAATTCGCACGTTTAAGGGGAGAAAAAGCCATTAAAAGTTTTGGGGAGTTAACACGTAAAAAATTGGGATTTTTTTGGCTTTCAGCCACTAAACCCGCCCTTAAACTTGGGCGACATACCACAAATTTATACTTTTTGGAAAATTCAAACGCTGATCTATTCATTAACACCAAAATATAGCACATCGGCTGAAAAATCAAGCCACAGCAATGCCATAAAGGGAAAAAGTTTCCATAACCTGCCCCCAAAAATATAAGGAACCTTATAAAAATTAGTATTCTTACGAAAAGTACTACAAATTTGTATTTGACGTAAACAACAGACTGACAGCTACAAAATGAGACCAAAATTTTGATAATCGAATCGAAATTGTGGCTACAGTGAACGATTAAAGCCAGAGGTCTGACAAGGAAATTTACGTATTTTAGACAAATACATGTCTATGCCTCCTAAGCGTCATAAAAATTAGTATTTTCATGCAAATTACTACATATTTGCACTTGACGCAAACTAAACAAACGCAACTATAAGATAAGACCAAAATTTCAACAATCGGATTAAAATGACGGGCACAGTAAGCAATCAAAGCTGAAAATCTGCTCAAAAACTGCACGTGTTCTAGGAACCGCAATTTCTAGATATTTTGCCTAAAACATGTTCCGACCATCAAAACCCTAGTTTGGGTTGATCTTTTAAATTAAAACGTAAAAACCCCAAATTCGCACGTTTAAGGGGAGACAAAGCCATTTAAAGTTTTGGGGAGTTAACACGTGAAAAATTGGGATTTTTTTGGCTTTTAGCCACTAAACCCGCCCTTAAACTTGGGCGACATGCCACAAATTTATACTTTTTGGAAAATTCAAACGCTGATCTATTCATTAACACCAAAATATAGCACATCGGCTGAAAAATCAAGCCACAGCAATGCTGTAAAGGGAAAAAGTTTCCATAACCTGCCGCCAAAAATATAAGGAACCTTATAAAAATTAGTATTCTTACGAAAAGTACTACAAATTTGTATTTGACGTAAACAACAGACTGACAGCTACAAAATGAGACCAAAATTTTGATAATCGAATCGAAATTGTGGCTACAGTGAACGATTAAAGCCAGAGGTCTGACAAGGAAATTTACGTATTTTAGACAAATACATGTCTATGCCTCCTAAGCGTCATAAAAATTAGTATTTTCATGCAAATTACTACATATTTGCACTTGACGCAAACTAAACAAACGCAACTATAAGATAAGATCAAAATTTCAACAATCGGATTAAAATGACGGGCACAGTAAGCAATCAAAGCTGAAAATCTGCACAAAAACTGCACGTGTTCTAGGAACCGCAATTTCTAGATATTTTGCCTAAAACATGTTCCGACCATCAAAACCCTAGTTTGGGTTGATCTTTTAAATTAAAACGTAAAAACGCCAAATTCGCACGTTTAAGGGGAGAAAAAGCCATTTAAAGTTTTGGGGAGTTAACACGTGAAAAATTGGGATTTTTTTGGCTTTCAGCCACTAAACCCGCCCTTAAACTTGGGTGACATACCACAAATTTATACTTTTTGGAAAATTCAAACGCTGATCTATTCATCAACACCAAAATATAGCACATCTGTTGAAAAATCAAGCCACAGCATTGCCGTAAAGGGAAAGAGTTTCCATAACCTGCCCCCAAAAATATAAGGAACCTTATAAAAATTAGTATTCTTACGAAAAGTACTACAAATTTGTATTTGACGTAAACAACAGACTGACAGCTACAAATAGAGACCGAAATTTTGATAATCGAATCGAAATTGTGGCTACAGTGAACGATTAAAGCCAGAGGTCTGACAAGGAAATTTACGTATTTTAGACAAATACATGTCTATGCCTCCTAAGCGTCATAAAAATTAGTATTTTCATGCAAATTACTACATATTTGCACTTGACGCAAACTAAACAAACGCAACTATAAGATAAGACCAAAATTTCAACAATCGGATTAAAATGACGGGCACAGTAAGCAATCAAAGCTGAAAATCTGCACAAAAACTGCACGTGTTCTAGGAACCGCAATTTCTAGATATTTTGCCTAAAACATGTTCCGACCATCAAAACCCTAGTTTGGGTTGATCTTTTAAATTAAAACGTAAAAACGCCAAATTCGCACGTTTAAGGGGAGAAAAAGCCATTTAAAGTTTTGGGGAGTTAACACGTGAAAAATTGGGATTTTTTTGGGTTTCAGCCACTAAACCCGCCCTTACAATTTGTCGACATACCACAAAATTATACTTTTTGGAAAATTCAAACGCTGATCTATTCATTAACACCAAAATATAGCACATCGGTTGAAAAATCAAGCCACAGCAATGCCGTAAAGGGAAAAAGTTTCCATAACCTGCCCCCAAAAATATAAGGAACCTTATAAAAATTAGTATTCTTACGAAAAGTACTACAAATTTGTATTTGACGTAAACAACAGACTGACAGCTACAAAATGAGACCAAAATTTTGATGATCGAATCGAAATTGTGGCTACAGTGAACGATTAAAGCCAGAGGTCTGACAAGGAAATTTACGTATTTTAGACAAATACATGTCTATGCCTCCTAAGCGTCATAAAAATTAGTATTTTCATGCAAATTACTACATATTTGCACTTGACGCAAACTAAACAAACGCAACTATAAGATAAGACCAAAAATCGAACAATCGGATTAAAATGACGGCCACAGTAAGCAATCAAAGCTGAAAATCTGCACAAAAACTGCACGTGTTCTAGGAACCGCAATTTCTAGATATTTTGCCTAAAACATGTTCCGACCATCAAAACCCTAGTTTGGGTTGATCTTTTAAATTTAAACGTAAAAACGCCAAATTCGCACGTTTAAGGGGAGAAAAAGCCATTTAAAGTTTTGGGGAGTTAACACGTGAAAAATTGGGATTTTTTTGGCTTTTAGCCACTAAACCCGCCCTTAAACTTGGGCGACATACCACAAATTTATACTTTTTGGAAAATTCAAACGCTGATCTATTCATTAACACCAAAATATAGCACATCGGCTGAAAAATCAAGCCACAGCAATGCTGTAAAGGGAAAAAGTTTCCATAACCTGCCCCCAAAAATATAAGGAACCTTATAAAAATTAGTATTCTTACGAAAAGTACTACAAATTTATATTTGACGTAAACAACAGACTGACAGCTACAAAATGAGACCAAAATTTTGATAATCGAATCGAAATTGTGGCTACAGTGAACGATTAAAGCCAGAGGTCTGACAAGGAAATTTACGTATTTTAGACAAATACATGTCTATGCCTCCTAAGCGTCATAAAAACTAGTATTTTCATGCAAATTACTACATATTTGCACTTGACGCAAACTAAACAAACGCAACTATAAGATAAGACCAAAATTTCAACAATCGGATTAAAATGACGGGCACAGTAAGCAATCAAAGCTGAAAATCTGCAAAAAAACTGCACGTGTTCTAGGAACCGCAATTTCTAGATATTTTGCCTAAAACATGTTCCGACCATCAAAACCCTAGTTTGGGTTGATCTTTTAAATTAAAACGTAAAAACGCCAAATTCGCACGTTTAAGGGGAGAAAAAGCCATTTAAAGTTTTGGGGAGTTAACACGTGAAAAATTGGGATTTTTTTGGCTTTTAGCCACTAAACCCGCCCTTAAACTTGGGCGACATACCACAAATTTATACTTTTTGGAAAATTCAAACGCTGATCTATTCATTAACACCAAAATATAGCACATCGGCTGAAAAATCAAGCCACAGCAATGCTGTACAGGGAAAAAGTTTCCATAACCTGCCCCCAAAAATATAAGGAACCTTATAAAAATTAGTATTCTTACGAAAAGTACTACAAATTTATATTTGACGTAAACAACAGACTGACAGCTACAAAATGAGACCAAAATTTTGATAATCGAATCGAAATTGTGGCTACAGTGAACGATTAAAGCCAGAGGTCTGACAAGGAAATTTACGTATTTTAGACAAATACATGTCTATGCCTCCTAAGCGTCATAAAAACTAGTATTTTCATGCAAATTACTACATATTTGCACTTGACGCAAACTAAACAAACGCAACTATAAGATAAGACCAAAATTTCAACAATCGGATTAAAATGACGGGCACAGTAAGCAATCAAAGCTGAAAATCTGCAAAAAAACTGCACGTGTTCTAGGAACCGCAATTTCTAGATATTTTGCCTAAAACATGTTCCGACCATCAAAACCCTAGTTTGGGTTGATCTTTTAAATTAAAACGTAAAAACGCCAAATTCGCACGTTTAAGGGGAGAAAAAGCCATTTAAAGTTTTGGGGAGTTAACACGTGAAAAATTGAGATTTTTTTGGCTTTTAGCCACTAAACCCGCCCTTAAACTTGGGCGACATACCACAAATTTATACTTTTTGGAAAATTCAAACGCTGATCTATTCATTAACACCAAAATATAGCACATCGGTTGAAAAATCAAGCCACAGCAATGCCGTAAAGGGAAAAAGTTTCCATAACCTGCCCCCAAAAATATAAGGAACCTTATAAAAATTAGTATTCTTACGAAAAGTACTACAAATTTGTATTTGACGTAAACAACAGACTGACAGCTACAAAATGAGACCAAAATTTTGATAATCGAATCGAAATTGTGGCTACAGTGAACGATTAAAGCCAGAGGTCTGACAAGGAAATTTACGTATTTTAGACAAATACATGTCTATGCCTCCTAAGGGTCATAAAAATTAGTATTTTCATGCAAATTACTACATATTTGCACTTGACGCAAACTAAACAAATGCAACTATAAGATAAGACCAAAAATCGAACAATCGGATTAAAATGACGGCCACAGTAAGCAATCAAAGCTGAAAATCTGCACAAAAACTGCACGTGTTCTAGGAACCGCAATTTCTAGATATTTTGCCTAAAACATGTTCCGACCATCAAAACCCTAGTTTGGGTTGATCTTTTAAATTAAAACGTAAAAACGCCAAATTCGCACGTTTAAGGGGAGAAAAAGCCATTTAAAGTTTTGGGGAGTTAACACGTGAAAACTTGGGATTTTTTTGGCTTTCAGCCACTAAACCCGCCCTTAAACTTGGGTGACATACCACAAATTTATACTTTTTGGAAAATTCAAACGCTGATCTATTCATTAACACCAAAATATAGCACATCGGTTGAAAAATCAAGCCAAAGCAATGCCGTAAAGAGAAAAAGTTTCCATAACCTGCCCCCAAAAATATAAGGAACCTTATAAAAATTAGTATTCTTACGAAAAGTACTACAAATTTGTATTTGACGTAAACAACACACTGACAGCTACAAAATGAGACCAAAATTTTGATAATCGAATCGAAATTGTGGCTACAGTGAACGATTAAAGCCAGAGGTCTGACAAGGAAATTTACGTATTTTAGACAAATACATGTCTATGCCTCCTAAGCGTCATAAAAATTAGTATTTTCATGCAAATTACTACATATTTGCACTTGACGCAAACTAAACAAACGCAACTATAAGATAAGACCAAAATTTCAACAATCGGATTAAAATGACGGGCACAGTAAGCAATCAAAGCTGAAAATCTCCACAAAAACTGCACGTGTTCTAGGAACCGCAATTTCTAGATATTTTGCCTAAAATATGTTCCGCCCATCAAAACCCTAGTTTGGGTTGATCTTTTAAATTAAAACGTAAAAACGCCAAATTCGCACGTTTAAGGGGAGAAAAAGCCATTTAAAGTTTTGGGGAGTTAACACGTGAAAAATTGGGATATTTTTGGCGCTAAGCCACTAAACCCGCCCTTAAACTTGGGCGACATACCACAAATTTATACTTTTTGGTAAATTCAAACGCTGATCTATTCATTAACACCAAAATATAGCACATCGGTTGAAAAATCAAGCCACAGCAATGCCGTAAAGGGAAAAAGTTTCCATAACCTGCCCCCAAAAATATAAGGAACCTTATAAAAATTAGTATTCTTACGAAAAGTACTACAAATTTGTATTTGACGTAAACAACAGACTGACAGCTACAAAATGAGACCAAAATTTTGATAATCGAATCGAAATTGTGGCTACAGTGAACGATTAAAGCCAGAGGTCTGACAAGGAAATTTACGTATTTTAGACAAATACATGTCTATGCCTCCTAAGCGTCATAAAAATTAGTATTTTCATGCAAATTACTACATATTTGCACTTGACGCAAACTAAACAAACGCAACTATAAGATAAGACCAAAAATCGAACAATCGGATTAAAATGACGGGCACAGTAAGCAATCAAAGCTGAAAATCTGCACAAAAACTGCACGTGTTCTAGGAACCGCAATTTCTAGATATTTTGCCTAAAACATGTTCCGACCATCAAAACCCTAGTTTGGGTTGATCTTTTAAATTAAAACGTAAAAACGCGAAATTCGCACGTTTAAGGGGAGAAAAAGCCATTTAAAGTTTTGGGGAGTTAACACGTGAAAAATTGGGATTTTTTTGGCTTTCAGCCACTAAACCCACCCTTAAAATTTGTCGACATACCACAAATTTATACTTTTTGGAAAATTCAAACGCTGATCTATTCATTAACACCAAAATATAGCACATCGGTTGAAAAATCAAGCCATAGCAATGCCGTAAAGAGAAAACGTTTCCATAACCTGCCCCCAAAAATATAAGGAACCTTATAAAAATTAGTATTCTTACGAAAAGTACTACAAATTTGTATTTGACGTAAACAACAGACTGACAGCTACAAAATGAGACCAAAATTTTGATAATCGAATCGAAATTGTGGCTACAGTGAACGATTAAAGCCAGAGGTCTGACAAGGAAATTTACGTATTTTAGACAAATACATGTCTATGCCTCCTAAGCGTCATAAAAATTAGTATTTTCATGCAAATTACTACATATTTGCACTTGACGCAAACTAAACAAACGCAACTATAAGATAAGACCAAAATTTCAACAATCGGATTAAAATGACGGGCACAGTAAGCAATCAAAGCTGAAAATCTGCACAAAAACTGCACGTGTTCTAGGAACCGCAATTTCTAGATATTTTGCCTAAAACATATTCCGACCATCAAAACCCTAGTTTGGGTTGATCTTTTAAATTAAAACGTAAAAACGCCAAATTCGCACGTTTAAGGGGAGAAAAAGCCATTTAAAGTTTTGGGGAGTTAACACGTGAAAAATTGGGATTTTTTTGGCTTTCAGCCACTAAACCCGCCCTTACAATTTGTCGACATACCACAAAATTATACTTTTTGGAAAATTCAAACGCTGATCTATTCATTAACACCAAAATATAGCACATCGGTTGAAAAATCAAGCCATAGCAATGCCGTAAAGGGAAAAAGTTTCCATAACCTGTCCGCAAAAATATAAGAAACCTTATAAAAATTAGTATTCTTACGAAAAGTACTACAAATTTGTATTTGACGTCAACAACAGACTGACAGCTACAAAATGAGACCAAAATTTTGATAATCGAATCGAAATTGTGGCTACAGTGAACGATTAAAGCCAGAGGTCTGACAAGGAAATTTACGTATTTTAGACAAATACATGTCTATGCCTCCTAAGCGTCATAAAAATTAGTATTTTCATGCAAATTACTACATATTTGCACTTGACGCAAACTAAACAAACGCAACTATAAGATAAGACCAAAATTTCAACAATCGGATTAAAATGACGGGCACAGTAAGCAATCAAAGCTGAAAATCTGCACAAAAACTGCACGTGTTCTAAGAACCGCAATTTCTAGATATTTTGCCTAAAACATGTTCCGACCATCAAAACCCTAGTTTGGGTTGATCTTTTAAATTAAAACGTAAAAACGCGAAATTCGCACGTTTAAGGGGAGAAAAAGCCATTTAAAGTTTTGGGGAGTTAACACGTGAAAAATTGGGATTTTTTTGGCTTTCAGCCACTAAACCCACCCTTAAAATTTGTCGACATACCACAAATTTATACTTTTTGGAAAATTCAAACGCTGATCTATTCATTAACACCAAAATATAGCACATCGGTTGAAAAATCAAGCCATAGCAATGCCGTAAAGAGAAAACGTTTCCATAACCTGCCCCCAAAAATATAAGGAACCTTATAAAAATTAGTATTCTTACGAAAAGTACTACAAATTTGTATTTGACGTAAACAACAGACTGACAGCTACAAAATGAGACCAAAATTTTGATAATCGAATCGAAATTGTGGCTACAGTGAACGATTAAAGCCAGAGGTCTGACAAGGAAATTTACGTATTTTAGACAAATACATGTCTATGCCTCCTAAGCGTCATAAAAATTAGTATTTTCATGCAAATTACTACATATTTGCACTTGACGCAAACTAAACAAACGCAACTATAAGATAAGACCAAAAATCGAACAATCGGATTAAAATGACGGGCACAGTAAGCAATCAAAGCTGAAAATCTGCACAAAAACTGCACGTGTTCTAGGAACCGCAATTTCTAGATATTTTGCCTAAAACATGTTCCGACCATCAAAACCCTAGTTTGGGTTGATCTTTTAAATTAAAACGTAAAAACGCGAAATTCGCACGTTTAAGGGGAGAAAAAGCCATTTAAAGTTTTGGGGAGTTAACACGTGAAAAATTGGGATTTTTTTGGCTTTCAGCCACTAAACCCACCCTTAAAATTTGTCGACATACCACAAATTTATACTTTTTGGAAAATTCAAACGCTGATCTATTCATTAACACCAAAATATAGCACATCGGTTGAAAAATCAAGCCATAGCAATGCCGTAAAGAGAAAACGTTTCCATAACCTGCCCCCAAAAATATAAGGAACCTTATAAAAATTAGTATTCTTACGAAAAGTACTACAAATTTGTATTTGACGTAAACAACAGACTGACAGCTACAAAATGAGACCAAAATTTTGATAATCGAATCGAAATTGTGGCTACAGTGAACGATTAAAGCCAGAGGTCTGACAAGGAAATTTACGTATTTTAGACAAATACATGTCTATGCCTCCTAAGCGTCATAAAAATTAGTATTTTCATGCAAATTACTACATATTTGCACTTGACGCAAACTAAACAAACGCAACTATAAGATAAGACCAAAATTTCAACAATCGGATTAAAATGACGGGCACAGTAAGCAATCAAAGCTGAAAATCTGCACAAAAACTGCACGTGTTCTAGGAACCGCAATTTCTAGATATTTTGCCTAAAACATATTCCGACCATCAAAACCCTAGTTTGGGTTGATCTTTTAAATTAAAACGTAAAAACGCCAAATTCGCACGTTTAAGGGGAGAAAAAGCCATTTAAAGTTTTGGGGAGTTAACACGTGAAAAATTGGGATTTTTTTGGCTTTCAGCCACTAAACCCGCCCTTACAATTTGTCGACATACCACAAAATTATACTTTTTGGAAAATTCAAACGCTGATCTATTCATTAACACCAAAATATAGCACATCGGTTGAAAAATCAAGCCATAGCAATGCCGTAAAGGGAAAAAGTTTCCATAACCTGTCCGCAAAAATATAAGAAACCTTATAAAAATTAGTATTCTTACGAAAAGTACTACAAATTTGTATTTGACGTCAACAACAGACTGACAGCTACAAAATGAGACCAAAATTTTGATAATCGAATCGAAATTGTGGCTACAGTGAACGATTAAAGCCAGAGGTCTGACAAGGAAATTTACGTATTTTAGACAAATACATGTCTATGCCTCCTAAGCGTCATAAAAATTAGTATTTTCATGCAAATTACTACATATTTGCACTTGACGCAAACTAAACAAACGCAACTATAAGATAAGACCAAAATTTCAACAATCGGATTAAAATGACGGGCACAGTAAGCAATCAAAGCTGAAAATCTGCACAAAAACTGCACGTGTTCTAAGAACCGCAATTTCTAGATATTTTGCCTAAAACATGTTCCGACCATCAAAACCCTAGTTTGGGTTGATCTTTTAAATTAAAACGTAAAAAACGCGAAATTCGCACGTTTAAGGGGAGAAAAAGCCATTTAAAGTTTTGGGGAGTTAACACGTGAAAAATTGGGATTTTTTTGGCTTTTAGCCACTAAACCCGCCCTTAAACTTGGGCGACATACCACAAATTTATACTTTTTCGAAAATTCAAACGCTGATCTATTCATTAACACCAAAATATAGCACATCGGTTGAAAAATCAAGCCACAGCAATGCCGTAAAGGGAAAAAGTTTCCATAACCTGTCCGCAAAATTATAAGGAACCTTATAAAAATTAGTATTCTTACGAAAAGTACTACAAATTTGTATTTGACGTAAACAACTGACTAACAGCTACAAAATGCGACCAAAATTTTGATAATCGAATCGAAATTGTGGCTACAGTGAACGATTAAAGCCAGAGGTCTGACAAGGAAATTTACGTATTTTAGACAAATACATGTCTATGCCTCCTAAGCGTCATAAAAATTAGTATTTTCATGCAAATTACTACATATTTGCACTTGACGCAAACTAAACAAACGCAACTATAAGATAAGACCAAAATTTCAACAATCGGATTAAAATGACGGGCACAGTAAGCAATCAAAGCTGAAAATCTGCACAAAAACTGCACGTGTTCTAAGAACCGCAATTTCTAGATATTTTGCCTAAAACATGTTCCGACCATCAAAACCCTAGTTTGGGTTGATCTTTTAAATTAAAACGTAAAAACGCGAAATTCGCACGTTTAAGGGGAGAAAAAGCCATTTAAAGTTTTGGGGAGTTAACACGTGAAAAATTGGGATTTTTTTGGCTTTCAGCCACTAAACCCACCCTTAAAATTTGTCGACATACCACAAATTTATACTTTTTGGAAAATTCAAACGCTGATCTATTCATTAACACCAAAAATATAGCACATCGGTTGAAAAATCAAGCCATAGCAATGCCGTAAAGAGAAAACGTTTCCATAACCTGCCCCCAAAAATATAAGGAACCTTATAAAAATTAGTATTCTTACGAAAAGTACTACAAATTTGTATTTGACTTAAACAACAGACTGACAGCTACAAAGTGAGACCAAAATTTTGATAATCGAATCGAAATTGTGGCTACAGTGAACGATTAAAGCCAGAGGTCTGACAAGGAAATTTACGTATTTTAGACAAATACATGTCTATGCCTCCTAAGCGTCATAAAAATTAGTATTTTCATGCAAATTACTACATATTTGCACTTGACGCAAACTAAACAAACGCAACTATAAGATAAGACCAAAATTTCAACAATCGGATTAAAATGACGGGCACAGTAAGCAATCAAAGCTGAAAATCTGCACAAAAACTGCACGTGTTCTAGGAACCGCAATTTCTAGATATTTTGCCTAAAACATATTCCGACCATCAAAACCCTAGTTTGGGTTGATCTTTTAAATTAAAACGTAAAAACGCCAAATTCGCACGTTTAAGGGGAGAAAAAGCCATTTAAAGTTTTGGGGAGTTAACACGTGAAAAATTGGGATTTTTTTGCTTTCAGCCACTAAACCCGCCCTTACAATTTGTCGACATACCACAAAATTATACTTTTTGGAAAATTCAAACGCTGATCTATTCATTAACACCAAAATATAGCACATCGGTTGAAAAATCAAGCCATAGCAATGCCGTAAAGGGAAAAAGTTTCCATAACCTGTCCGCAAAAATATAAGAAACCTTATAAAAATTAGTATTCTTACGAAAAGTACTACAAATTTGTATTTGACGTCAACAACAGACTGACAGCTACAAAATGAGACCAAAATTTTGATAATCGAATCGAAATTGTGGCTACAGTGAACGATTAAAGCCAGAGGTCTGACAAGGAAATTTACGTATTTTAGACAAATACATGTCTATGCCTCCTAAGCGTCATAAAAATTAGTATTTTCATGCAAATTACTACATATTTGCACTTGACGCAAACTAAACAAACGCAACTATAAGATAAGACCAAAATTTCAACAATCGGATTAAAATGACGGGCACAGTAAGCAATCAAAGCTGAAAATCTGCACAAAAACTGCACGTGTTCTAGGAACCGCAATTTCTAGATATTTTGCCCTAAAACATATTCCGACCATCAAAACCCTAGTTTGGGTTGATCTTTTAAATTAAAACGTAAAAACGCCAAATTCGCACGTTTAAGGGGAGAAAAAGCCATTTAAAGTTTTGGGGAGTTAACACGTGAAAAATTGGGATATTTTTGGCGCTAAGCCACTAAACCCGCCCTTAAACTTGGGCGACATACCACAAATTTATACTTTTTGGTAAATTCAAACGCTGATCTATTCATTAACACCAAAATATAGCACATCGGTTGAAAAATCAAGCCACAGCAATGCCGTAAAGGGAAAAAGTTTCCATAACCTGCCCCCAAAAATATAAGGAACCTTATAAAAATTAGTATTCTTACGAAAAGTACTACAAATTTGTATTTGACGTAAACAACAGACTGACAGCTACAAAATGAGACCAAAATTTTGATAATCGAATCGAAATTGTGGCTACAGTGAACGATTAAAGCAGAGGTCTGACAAGGAAATTTACGTATTTTAGACAAATACATGTCTATGCCTCCTAAGCGTCATAAAAATTAGTATTTTCATGCAAATTACTACATATTTGCACTTGACGCAAACTAAACAAACGCAACTATAAGATAAGACCAAAAATCGAACAATCGGATTAAAATGACGGGCACAGTAAGCAATCAAAGCTGAAAATCTGCACAAAAACTGCACGTGTTCTAGGAACCGCAATTTCTAGATATTTTGCCTAAAACATGTTCCGACCATCAAAACCCTAGTTTGGGTTGATCTTTTAAATTAAAACGTAAAAACGCGAAATTCGCACGTTTAAGGGGAGAAAAAGCCATTTAAAGTTTTGGGGAGTTAACACGTGAAAAATTGGGATTTTTTTGGCTTTCAGCCACTAAACCCACCCTTAAAATTTGTCGACATACCACAAATTTATACTTTTTGGAAATTCAAACGCTGATCTATTCATTAACACCAAAATATAGCACATCGGTTGAAAAATCAAGCCATAGCAATGCCGTAAAGAGAAAACGTTTCCATAACCTGCCCCCAAAAATATAAGGAACCTTATAAAAATTAGTATTCTTACGAAAAGTACTACAATTTGTATTTGACGTAAACAACAGACTGACAGCTACAAAATGAGACCAAAATTTTGATAATCGAATCGAAATTGTGGCTACAGTGAACGATTAAAGCCAGAGGTCTGACAAGGAAATTTACGTATTTTAGACAAATACATGTCTATGCCTCCTAAGCGTCATAAAAATTAGTATTTTCATGCAAATTACTACATATTTGCACTTGACGCAAACTAAACAAACGCAACTATAAGATAAGACCAAAATTTCAACAATCGGATTAAAATGACGGGCACAGTAAGCAATCAAAGCTGAAAATCTGCACCAAAAACTGCACGTGTTCTAGGAACCGCAATTTCTAGATATTTTGCCTAAAACATATTCCGACCATCAAAACCCTAGTTTGGGTTGATCTTTTAAATTAAAACGTAAAAACGCCAAATTCGCACGTTTAAGGGGAGAAAAAGCCATTTAAAGTTTTGGGGAGTTAACACGTGAAAAATTGGGATTTTTTTGGCTTTCAGCCACTAAACCCGCCCTTACAATTTGTCGACATACCACAAAATTATACTTTTTGGAAAAATTCAAACGCTGATCTATTCATTAACACCAAAATATAGCACATCGGTTGAAAAATCAAGCCATAGCAATGCCGTAAAGGGAAAAAGTTTCCATAACCTGTCCGCAAAAATATAAGAAACCTTATAAAAATTAGTATTCTTACGAAAAGTACTACAAATTTGTATTTGACGTCAACAACAGACTGACAGCTACAAAATGAGACCAAAATTTTGATAATCGAATCGAAATTGTGGCTACAGTGAACGATTAAAGCCAGAGGTCTGACAAGGAAATTTACGTATTTTAGACAAATACATGTCTATGCCTCCTAAGCGTCATAAAAATTAGTATTTTCATGCAAATTACTACATATTTGCACTTGACGCAAACTAAACAAACGCAACTATAAGATAAGACCAAAATTTCAACAATCGGATTAAAATGACGGGCACAGTAAGCAATCAAAGCTGAAAATCTGCACAAAAAACTGCACGTGTTCTAAGAACCGCAATTTCTAGATATTTTGCCCTAAAACATGTTCCGACCATCAAAACCCTAGTTTGGGTTGATCTTTTAAATTAAAACGTAAAAACGCGAAATTCGCACGTTTAAGGGGAGAAAAAGCCATTTAAAGTTTTGGGGAGTTAACACGTGAAAAATTGGGATTTTTTTTGGCTTTTAGCCACTAAACCCGCCCTTAAACTTGGGCGACATACCACAAATTTATACTTTTTCGAAAATTCAAACGCTGATCTATTCATTAACACCAAAATATAGCACATCGGTTGAAAAATCAAGCCACAGCAATGCCGTAAAGGGAAAAAGTTTCCATAACCTGTTCCGCAAAATTATAAGGAACCTTATAAAAATTAGTATTCTTACGAAAAAGTACTACAAATTTGTATTTGACGTAAACAACTGACTAACAGCTACAAAATGCGACCAAAATTTTGATAATCGAATCGAAATTGTGGCTACAGTGAACGATTAAAGCCAGAGGTCTGACAAGGAAATTTACGTATTTTAGACAAATACATGTCTATGCCTCCTAAGCGTCATAAAAATTAGTATTTTCATGCAAATTACTACATATTTTGCACTTGACGCAAACTAAACAAAACGCAACTATAAGATAAGACCAAAATTTCAACAATCGGATTAAATGACGGGCACAGTAAGCAATCAAAGCTGAAAATCTGCACAAAAACTGCACGTGTTCTAAGAACCGCAATTTCTAGATATTTTGCCTAAAACATGTTCCGACCATCAAAACCCTAGTTTGGGTTGATCTTTTAAATTAAAACGTAAAAACGCGAAATTCGCACGTTTAAGGGGAGAAAAAGCCATTTAAAGTTTTGGGGAGTTAACACGTGAAAAATTGGGATTTTTTTGGCTTTCAGCCACTAAACCCACCCTTAAAATTTGTCGACATTCCACAAATTTATACTTTTTGGAAAAATTCAAACGCTGATCTATTCATTTAACACCAAAATATAGCACATCGGTTGAAAAATCAAGCCATAGCAATGCCGTAAAGAGAAAACGTTTCCATAACCTGCCCCCAAAAATATAAGGAACCTTATAAAAATTAGTATTCTTACGAAAAGTACTACAAATTTGTATTTGACTTAAACAACAGACTGACAGCTACAAAGTGAGACCAAAATTTTGATAATCGAATCGAAATTGTGGCTACAGTGAACGATTAAAGCCAGAGGTCTGACAAGGAAATTTACGTATTTAGACAAATACATGTCTATGCCTCCTAAGCGTCATAAAAATTAGTATTTTCATGCAAATTACTACATATTTGCACTTGACGCAAACTAAACAAACGCAACTATAAGATAAGACCAAAATTTCAACAATCGGATTAAAATGACGGGCACAGTAAGCAATCAAAGCTGAAAATCTGCACAAAAACTGCACGTGTTCTAGGAACCGCAATTTCTAGATATTTTGCCTAAAACCATATTCCGACCATCAAAACCCTAGTTTGGGTTGATCTTTTAAATTAAAACGTAAAAACGCCAAATTCGCACGTTTAAGGGGAGAAAAAGCCATTTAAAGTTTTGGGAGTTAACACGTGAAAAATTGGGATTTTTTGGCTTTCAGCCACTAAACCCGCCCTTACAATTTGTCGACATACCACAAAATTATACTTTTTGGAAAATTCAAACGCTGATCTATTCATTAACACCAAAATATAGCACATAAAAATCAAGCCATAGCAATGCCGTAAAGGGAAAAAGTTTCCATAACCTGTCCGCAAAAATATAAGAAACCTTATAAAAATTAGTATTCTTACGAAAAGTACTACAAATTTGTATTTGACTTAAACAACAGACTGACAGCTACAAAGTGAGACCAAAATTTTGATAATCGAATCGAAATTGTGGCTACAGTGAACGATTAAAGCCAGAGGTCTGACAAGGAAATTTACGTATTTTAGACAAATACATGTCTATGCCTCCTAAGCGTCATAAAAATTAGTATTTTCATGCAAATTACTACATATTTGCACTTGACGCAAACTAAACAAACGCAACTATAATATAAGACCAAAATTTCAACAATCGGATTAAAATGACGGGCACAGTAAGCAATCAAAGCTGAAAATCTGCACAAAAACTGCACGTGTTCTAGGAACCGCAATTTCTAGATATTTTGCCTAAAACATGTTCCGACCATCAAAACCCTAGTTTGGGTTGATCTTTTAAATTAAAACGTAAAAACGCGAAATTCGCACGATTAAGGGGAGAAAAAGCCATTTAAAGTTTTGGGGAGTTAACACGTGAAAAATTGGGATTTTTTTGGCTTTTAGCCACTAAACCCGCCCTTAAACTTGGGCGACATACCACAAATTTATTCTTTTTGGAAAATTCAAACGCTGATCTATTCATTAACACCAAAATATAGCACATCGGTTGAAAAATCAAGCCACAGCAATGCCGTAAAGGGAAAAAGTTTCCATAACCTGTCCGCAAAATTATAAGGAACCTTATAAAAATTAGTATTCTTACGAAAAGTACTACAAATTTGTATTTGACGTCAACAACTGACTAACAGCTACAAAATGCGACCAAAATTTTGATAATCGAATCGAAATTGTGGCTACAGTGAACGATTAAAGCCAGAGGTCTGACAAGGAAATTTACGTATTTTAGACAAATACATGTCTATGCCTCCTAAGCGTCATAAAAATTAGTATTTTCATGCAAATTACTACATATTTGCACTTGACGCAAACTAAACAAACGCAACTATAAGATAAGACCAAAATTTCAACAATCGGATTAAAATGACGGGCACAGTAAGCAATCAAAGCTGAAAATCTGCACAAAAACTGCACATGTTCTAGAAACCGCAATTTCTAGATATTTTGCCTAAAACATGTTCCGACCATCAAAACCCTAGTTTGGGTTGATCTTTTAAATTAAAACGTAAAAACGCGAAATTCGCACGTTTAAGGGGAGAAAAAGCCATTTAAAGTTTTGGGGAGTTAACACGTGAAAAATTGGGATTTTTTTGGCTTTCAGCCACTAAACCCGCCCTTAAACTTTGTCGACATACCACAAATTTATACTTTTTGGAAAATTCAAACGCTGATCTATTCATTAACACCAAAATATAGCACATCGGTTGAAAAATCAAGCCACAGCAATGCCGTAAAGGGAAAAAGTTTCCATAACCTGTCCGCAAAATTATAAGGAACCTTATAAAAATTAGTATTCTTACGAAAAGTACTACAAATTTGTATTTGACGTAAACAACTGACTAACAGCTACAAAATGCGACCAAAATTTTGATAATCGAATCGAAATTGTGGCTACAGTGAACGATTAAAGCCAGAGGTCTGACAAGGAAATTTACGTATTTTAGACAAATACATGTCTATGCCTCCTAAGCGTCATAAAAATTAGTATATTCATGCAAATTACTACATATTTGCACTTGACGCAAACTAAACAAACGCAACTATAAGATAAGACCAAAATTTCAACAATCGGATTAAAATGACGGGCACAGTAAGCAATCAAAGCTGAAAATCTGCACAAAAACTGCACGTGTTCTAGGAACCGCAATTTCTAGATATTTTGCCTAAAACATGTTCCGACCATCAAAACCCTAGTTTGGGTTGATCTTTTAAATTAAAACGTAAAAACGCGAAATTCGCACGATTAAGGGGAGAAAAAGCCATTTAAAGTTTTGGGGAGTTAACACGTGAAAAATTGGGATTTTTTTGGCTTTTAGCCACTAAACCCGCCCTTAAACTTGGGCGACATACCACAAATTTATACTTTTTGGAAAATTCAAACGCTGATCTATTCATTAACACCAAAATATAGCACATCGGCTGAAAAATCAAGCCACAGCAATGCTGTAAAGGGAAAAAGTTTCCATAACCTGCCCCCAAAAATATAAGGAACCTTATAAAAATTAGTATTCTTACGAAAAGTACTACAAATTTGTATTTGACGTAAACAACAGACTAACAGCTACAAAATGAGACCAAAATTTTGATAATCGAAACGAAATTGTGGCTACAGTGAACGATTAAAGCCAGAGGTCCGACAAGGAAATTTACGTATTTTAGACAAATACATGTCTATGCCTCCCAAGCGTCATAAAAATTAGTATTTTCATGCAAATTACTACATATTTGCACTTGACGCAAACTAAACAAACGCAACTATAAGATAAGACCAAAATTTCAACAATCGGATTAAAATGACGGGCACAGTAAGCAATCAAAGCTGAAAATCTGCACAAAAACTGCACGTGTTCTAGGAACCGCAATTTCTAGATATTTTGCCTAAAACATATTCCGACCATCAAAACCCTAGTTTGGGTTGATCTTTTAAATTAAAACGTAAAAACGCCAAATTCGCACGTTTAAGGGGAGAAAAAGCCATTTAAAGTTTTGGGGAGTTAACACGTGAAAAATTGGGATTTTTTTGGCTTTCAGCCACTAAACCCGCCCTTACAATTTGTCGACATACCACAAAATTATACTTTTTGGAAAATTCAAACGCTGATCTATTCATTAACACCAAAATATAGCACATCGGTTGAAAAATCAAGCCATAGCAATGCCGTAAAGGGAAAAAGTTTCCATAACCTGTCCGCAAAAATATAAGAAACCTTATAAAAATTAGTATTCTTACGAAAAGTACTACAAATTTGTATTTGACTTAAACAACAGACTGACAGCTACAAAGTGAGACCAAAATTTTGATAATCGAATCGAAATTGTGGCTACAGTGAACGATTAAAGCCAGAGGTCTGACAAGGAAATTTACGTATTTTAGACAAATACATGTCTATGCCTCCTAAGCGTCATAAAAATTAGTATTTTCATGCAAATTACTACATATTTGCACTTGACGCAAACTAAACAAACGCAACTATAATATAAGACCAAAATTTCAACAATCGGATTAAAATGACGGGCACAGTAAGCAATCAAAGCTGAAAATCTGCACAAAAACTGCACGTGTTCTAGGAACCGCAATTTCTAGATATTTTGCCTAAAACATGTTCCGACCATCAAAACCCTAGTTTGGGTTGATCTTTTAAATTAAAACGTAAAAACGCGAAATTCGCACGATTAAGGGGAGAAAAAGCCATTTAAAGTTTTGGGGAGTTAACACGTGAAAAATTGGGATTTTTTTGGCTTTTAGCCACTAAACCCGCCCTTAAACTTGGGCGACATACCACAAATTTATTCTTTTTGGAAAATTCAAACGCTGATCTATTCATTAACACCAAAATATAGCACATCGGTTGAAAAATCAAGCCACAGCAATGCCGTAAAGGGAAAAAGTTTCCATAACCTGTCCGCAAAATTATAAGGAACCTTATAAAAATTAGTATTCTTACGAAAAGTACTACAAATTTGTATTTGACGTCAACAACTGACTAACAGCTACAAAATGCGACCAAAATTTTGATAATCGAATCGAAATTGTGGCTACAGTGAACGATTAAAGCCAGAGGTCTGACAAGGAAATTTACGTATTTTAGACAAATACATGTCTATGCCTCCTAAGCGTCATAAAAATTAGTATTTTCATGCAAATTACTACATATTTGCACTTGACGCAAACTAAACAAACGCAACTATAAGATAAGACCAAAATTTCAACAATCGGATTAAAATGACGGGCACAGTAAGCAATCAAAGCTGAAAATCTGCACAAAAACTGCACATGTTCTAGAAACCGCAATTTCTAGATATTTTGCCTAAAACATGTTCCGACCATCAAAACCCTAGTTTGGGTTGATCTTTTAAATTAAAACGTAAAAACGCGAAATTCGCACGTTTAAGGGGAGAAAAAGCCATTTAAAGTTTTGGGGAGTTAACACGTGAAAAATTGGGATTTTTTTGGCTTTCAGCCACTAAACCCGCCCTTAAACTTTGTCGACATACCACAAATTTATACTTTTTGGAAAATTCAAACGCTGATCTATTCATTAACACCAAAATATAGCACATCGGTTGAAAAATCAAGCCACAGCAATGCCGTAAAGGGAAAAAGTTTCCATAACCTGTCCGCAAAATTATAAGGAACCTTATAAAAATTAGTATTCTTACGAAAAGTACTACAAATTTGTATTTGACGTAAACAACTGACTAACAGCTACAAAATGCGACCAAAATTTTGATAATCGAATCGAAATTGTGGCTACAGTGAACGATTAAAGCCAGAGGTCTGACAAGGAAATTTACGTATTTTAGACAAATACATGTCTATGCCTCCTAAGCGTCATAAAAATTAGTATATTCATGCAAATTACTACATATTTGCACTTGACGCAAACTAAACAAACGCAACTATAAGATAAGACCAAAATTTCAACAATCGGATTAAAATGACGGGCACAGTAAGCAATCAAAGCTGAAAATCTGCACAAAAACTGCACGTGTTCTAGGAACCGCAATTTCTAGATATTTTGCCTAAAACATGTTCCGACCATCAAAACCCTAGTTTGGGTTGATCTTTTAAATTAAAACGTAAAAACGCGAAATTCGCACGATTAAGGGGAGAAAAAGCCATTTAAAGTTTTGGGGAGTTAACACGTGAAAAATTGGGATTTTTTTGGCTTTTAGCCACTAAACCCGCCCTTAAACTTGGGCGACATACCACAAATTTATACTTTTTGGAAAATTCAAACGCTGATCTATTCATTAACACCAAAATATAGCACATCGGCTGAAAAATCAAGCCACAGCAATGCTGTAAAGGGAAAAAGTTTCCATAACCTGCCCCCAAAAATATAAGGAACCTTATAAAAATTAGTATTCTTACGAAAAGTACTACAAATTTGTATTTGACGTAAACAACAGACTAACAGCTACAAAATGAGACCAAAATTTTGATAATCGAAACGAAATTGTGGCTACAGTGAACGATTAAAGCCAGAGGTCCGACAAGGAAATTTACGTATTTTAGACAAATACATGTCTATGCCTCCCAAGCGTCATAAAAATTAGTATTTTCATGCAAATTACTACATATTTGCACTTGACGCAAACTAAACAAACGCAACTATAAGATAAGACCAAAATTTCAACAATCGGATTAAAATGACGGGCACAGTAAGCAATCAAAGCTGAAAATCTGCATAAAAACTGCACGTGTTCTAGGAACCGCAATTTCTAGATATTTTGCCTAAAACAAGTTCCGACCATCAAAACCCTAGTTTGGGTTGATCTTTTAAATTAAAACGTAAAAACGCGAAATTCGCACGTTTAAGGGGAGAAAAAGCCATTTAAAGTTTTGGGGAGTTAACACGTGAAAAATTGGGATTTTTTTGGCTTTCAGCCACTAAACCCGCCCTTAAACTTGGGCGACATACCACAAATTTATACTTTTTGGAAAATTCAAACGCTGATCTATTCATTAACACCAAAATATAGCACATCGGCTGAAAAATCAAGCCATAGCAATGCCGTAAAGGGGAAAAGTTTCCATAACCTGCCCCCAAAAATATAAGGAACCTTATAAAAATTAGTATTCTTACGAAAAGTACTACAAATTTGTATTTGACGTAAACAACAGACTAACAGCTACAAAATGAGACCAAAATTTTGATAATCGAATCGAAATTGTGGCTACAGTGAACGATTAAAGCCAGAGGTCTGACAAGGAAATTTACGTATTTTAGACAAATACATGTCTATGCCTCCTAAGCGTCATAAAAATTAGTATTTTCATGCAAATTACTACATATTTGCACTTGACGCAAACTAAACAAACGCAACTATAAGATAGGACCAAAATTTCAACAATCGGATTAAAATGACGGGCACAGTAAGCAATCAAAGCTAAAAATCTGCACAAAAACTGCACGTGTTCTAGGAACCGCAATTTCTAGATATTTTGCCTAAAACATGTTCCGACCATCAAAACCCTAGTTTGGGTTGATCTTTTAAATTAAAACGTAAAAACGCGAAATTCGCACGTTTAAGGGGAGAAAAAGCCATTTAAAGTTTTGGGGAGTTAACACGTGAAAAATTGGGATTTTTTTGGCTTTCAGCCACTGAACCCGCCCTTAAACTTTGTCGACATACCACAAATTTATACTTTTTGGAAAATTCAAACGCTGATCTATTCATTAACACCAAAATATAGCACATCGGTTGAAAAATCAAGCCACAGCAATGCCGTAAAGGAAAAAAGTTTCCATAACCTGCCCCCAAAAATATAAGGAACCTTATAAAAATTAGTATTCTTACGAAAAGTACTACAAATTTGTATTTGACGTAAACAACAGACTAACAGCTACAAAATGAGACCAAAATTTTGATAATCGAATCGAAATTGTGGCTACAGTGAACGATTAAAGCCAGAGGTCTGACAAGGAAATTTACGTATTTTAGACAAATACATGTCTATGCCTCCTAAGCGTCATAAAAATTAGTATTTTCATGCAAATTACTACATATTTGCACTTGACGCAAACAAAACAAACGCAACTATAAGATAAGACCAAAATTTCAACAATCGGATTAAAATGACGGGCACAGTAAGCAATCAAAGCTAAAAATCTGCACAAAAACTGCACGTGTTCTAGGAACCGCAATTTCTAGATATTTTGCCTAAAACATGTTCCGACCATCAAAACCCTAGTTTGGGTTGATCTTTTAAATTAAAACGTAAAAACGCGAAATTCGCACGTTTAAGGGGAGAAAAAGCCATTTAAAGTTTTGGGGAGTTAACACGTGAAAAATTGGGATTTTTTTGGCTTTCAGCCACTGAACCCGCCCTTAAACTTTGTCGACATACCACAAATTTATACTTTTTGGAAAATTCAAACGCTGATCTATTCATTAACACCAAAATATAGCACATCGGTTGAAAAATCAAGCCACAGCAATGCCGTAAAGGAAAAAAGTTTCCATAACCTGCCCCCAAAAATATAAGAAACCTTATAAAAATTAGTATTCCTTCGAAAAGTACTAGAAATTTGTATTTGACGTAAACAACAGACTAACAGCTACAAAATGAGACCAAAATTTTGATAATCGAATCGAAATTGTGGCTACAGTGAACGATTAAAGCCAGAGGTCTGACAAGGAAATTTACGTATTTTAGACAAATACATGTCTATGCCTCCTAAGCGTCATAAAAATTAGTATTTTCATGCAAATTACTACATATTTGCACTTGACGCAAACTAAACAAACGCAACTATAAGATAAGACCAAAATTTCAACAATCGGATTAAAATGACGGGCACAGTAAGCAATCAAAGCTGAAAATCTGCACAAAAACTGCACGTGTTCTAGGAACCGCAATTTCTAGATATTTTGCCTAAAACATGTTCCGACCATCAAAACCCTAGTTTGGGTTGATCTTTTAAATTAAAACGTAAAAACGCGAAATTCGCACGTTTAAGGGGAGAAAAAGCCATTTAAAGTTTTGGGGAGTTAACACGTGAAAAATTGGGATTTTTTTGGCTTTCAGCCACTGAACCCGCCCTTAAACTTTGTCGACATACCACAAATTTATACTTTTTGGAAAATTCAAACGCTGATCTATTCATTAACACCAAAATATAGCACATCGGTTGAAAAATCAAGCCACAGCAATGCCGTAAAGGAAAAAAGTTTCCATAACCTGCCCCCAAAAATATAAGAAACCTTATAAAAATTAGTATTCTTACGAAAAGTACTACAAATTTGTATTTGACGTAAACAACAGACTAACAGCTACAAAATGAGACCAAAATTTTGATAATCGAATCGAAATTGTGGCTACAGTGAACGATTAAAGCCAGAGGTCTGACAAGGAAATTTACGTATTTTAGACAAATACATGTCTATGCCTCCTAAGCGTCATAAAAATTAGTATTTTCATGCAAATTACTACATATTTGCACTTGACGCAAACTAAACAAACGCAACTATAAGATAAGACCAAAATTTCAACAATCGGATTAAAATGACGGGCACAGTAAGCAATCAAAGCTGAAAATCTGCACAAAAACTGCACGTGTTCTAGGAACCGCAATTTCTAGATATTTTGCCTAAAACATGTTCCGACCATCAAAACCCTAGTTTGGGTTGATCTTTTAAATTAAAACGTAAAAACGCGAAATTCGCACGTTTAAGGGGAGAAAAAGCCATTTAAAGTTTTGGGGAGTTAACACGTGAAAAATTGGGATTTTTTTGGCTTTCAGCCACTGAACCCGCCCTTAAACTTTGTCGACATACCACAAATTTATACTTTTTGGAAAATTCAAACGCTGATCTATTCATTAACACCAAAATATAGCACATCGGTTGAAAAATCAAGCCACAGCAATGCCGTAAAGGAAAAAAGTTTCCATAACCTGCCCCCAAAAATATAAGAAACCTTATAAAAATTAGTATTCTTACGAAAAGTACTACAAATTTGTATTTGACGTAAACAACAGACTAACAGCTACAAAATGAGACGAACATTTTGATAATCGAATCGAAATTGTGGCTACAGTGAACGATTAAAGCCAGAGGTCTGACAAGGAAATTTACGTATTTTAGACAAATACATGTCTATGCCTCCTAAGCGTCATAAAAATTAGTATTTTCATGCAAATTACTACATATTTGCACTTGACGCAAACTAAACAAACGCAACTATAAGATAAGACCAAAATTTCAACAATCGGATTAAAATGACGGGCACAGTAAGCAATCAAAGCTGAAAATCTGCACAAAAACTGCACGTGTTCTAGGAACCGCAATTTCTAGATATTTTGCCTAAAACATGTTCCGACCATCAAAACCCTAGTTTGGGTTGATCTTTTAAGTTAAAACGTAAAAACGCGAAATTCGCACGTTTAAGGGGAGAAAAAGCCATTTAAAGTTTTGGGGAGTTAACACGTGAAAAATTGGGATTTTTTTGGCTTTCAGCCACTGAACCCGCCCTTAAACTTTGTCGACATACCACAAATTTATACTTTTTGGAAAATTCAAACGCTGATCTATTCATTAACACCAAAATATAGCACATCGGTTGAAAAATCAAGCCATAGCAATGCCGTAAAGGAAAAAAGTTTCCATAACCTGCCCCCAAAAATATAAGAAACCTTATAAAAATTAGTATTCTTACGAAAAGTACTACAAATTTGTATTTGACGTAAACAACAGACTAACAGCTACAAAATGAGACCAAAATTTTGATAATCGAATCGAAATTGTGGCTACAGTGAACGATTAAAGCCAGAGGTCTGACAAGGAAATTTACGTATTTTAGACAAATACATGTCTATGCCTCCTAAGCGTCATAAAAATTAGTATTTTCATGCAAATTACTACATATTTGCACTTGACGCAAACTAAACAAACGCAACTATAAGATAAGACCAAAATTTCAACAATCGGATTAAAATGACGGGCACAGTAAGCAATCAAAGCTGAAAATTTGCACAAAAACTGCACGTGTTCTAGGAACCGCAATTTCTAGATATTTTGCCTAAAACATGTTCCGACCATCAAAACCCTAGTTTGGGTTGATCTTTTAAATTCAAACGTAAAAACGCGAAATTCGCACGTTTAAGGGGAGAAAAAGCCATTTAAAGTTTTGGGGAGTTAACACGTGAAAAATTGGGATTTTTTTGGCTTTCAGCCACTGAACCCGCCCTTAAACTTTGTCGACATACCACAAATTTATACTTTTTGGAAAATTCAAACGCTGATCTATTCATTAACACCAAAATATAGCACATCGGTTGAAAAATCAAGCCACAGCAATGCCGTAAAGGAAAAAAGTTTCCATAACCTGCCCCCAAAAATATAAGAAACCTTATAAAAATTAGTATTCTTACGAAAAGTACTACAAATTTGTATTTGACGTAAACAACAGACTAACAGCTACAAAATGAGACCAAAATTTTGATAATCGAATCGAAATTGTGGCTACAGTGAACGATTAAAGCCAGAGGTCTGACAAGGAAATTTACGTATTTTAGACAAATACATGTCTATGCCTCCTAAGCGTCATAAAAATTAGTATTTTCATGCAAATTACTACATATTTGCACTTGACGCAAACTAAACAAACGCAACTATAAGATAAGACCAAAATTTCAACAATCGGATTAAAATGACGGGCACAGTAAGCAATCAAAGCTGAAAATCTGCACAAAAACTGCACGTGTTCTAGGAACCGCAATTTCTAGATATTTTGCCTAAAACATGTTCCGACCATCAAAACCCTAGTTTGGGTTGATCTTTTAAATTAAAACGTAAAAACGCCAAATTCGCACGTTTAAGGGGAGAAAAAGCCATTTAAAGTTTTGGGGAGTTAACACGTGAAAAATTGGGATTTTTTTGGCTTTCAGCCACTGAACCCGCCCTTAAACTTTGTCGACATACCACAAATTTATACTTTTTGGAAAATTCAAACGCTGATCTATTCATTAACACCAAAATATAGCACATCGGTTGAAAAATCAAGCCACAGCAATGCCGTAAAGGAAAAAAGTTTCCATAACCTGCCCCCAAAAATATAAGGAACCTTATAAAAATTAGTATTCTTACGAAAAGTACTACAAATTTGTATTTGACGTAAACAACAGACTAACAGCTACAAAATGAGACCAACATTTTGATAATCGAATCGAAATTGTGGCTACAGTGAACGATTAAAGCCAGAGGTCTGACAAGGAAATTTACGTATTTTAGACAAATACATGTCTATGCCTCCTAAGCGTCATAAAAATTAGTATTTTCATGCAAATTACTACATATTTGCACTTGACACAAACTAAACAAACGCAACTATAAGATAAGACCAAAATTTCAACAATCGGATTAAAATGACGGGCACAGTAAGCAATCAAAGCTGAAAATCTGCACAAAAACTGCACGTGTTTTAGGAACCGCAATTTCTAGATATTTTGCCTAAAACATGTTCCGACCATCAAAACCCTAGTTTGGGTTGATCTTTTAAATTAAAACGTAAAAACGCGAAATTCGCACGTTTAAGGGGAGAAAAAGCCATTTAAAGTTTTGGGGAGTTAACACGTGAAAAATTGGGATTTTTTTGGCTTTTAGCCACTAAACCCGCCCTTAAGCTTGGGCGACATACCACAAATTTATACTTTTTGGAAAATTCAAACGCTGATCTATTCATTAACACCGAAATATAGCACATCGGATGAAAAATCAAGCCACAGCAATGCCGTAAAGGGAAAAAGTTTCCATAACCTGCCCCCAAAAATATAAGGAACCTTATAAAAATTAGTATTCTTACGAAAAGTACTACAAATTTGTATTTGACGTAAACAACACACTGACAGCTACAAAATGAGACCAAAATTTTGATAATCGAATCGAAATTGTGGCTACAGTGAACGATTAAAGCCAGAGGTCTGACAAGGAAATTTACGTATTTTAGACAAATACATGTCTATGCCTCCTAAGCGTCATAAAAATTAGTATTTTCATGCAAATTACTACATATTTGCACTTGACGCAAACTAAACAAACGCAACTATAAGATAAGACCAAAATTTCAACAATCGGATTAAAATGACGGGCACAGAAAGCAATCAAAGCTAAAAATCTGCACAAAAACTGCACGTGTTCTAGGAACCACAATTTCTAGATATTTTGCCTAAAACATGTTCCGACCATCAAAACCCTAGTTTGGGTTGATCTTTTAAATTAAAACGTAAAAACGCCAAATTCGCACGTTTAAGGGGAGAAAAAGCCATTTAAAGTTTTGGGGAGTTAACATGTGAAAAATTGGGATTTTTTTGGCTTTCAGCCACTGAACCCGCCCTCAAACTTGGGCGACATACCACAAATTTATACTTTTTGGAAAATTCAAACGCTGATCTATTCATTAACACCGAAATATAGCACATCGGATGAAAAATCAAGCCACAGCAATGCCGTAAAGGGAAAAAGTTTCCATAACCTGCCCCCAAAAATATAAGGAACCTTATAAAAATTAGTATTCTTACGAAAAGTACTACAAATTTGTATTTGACGTAAACGACAGACTGACAGCTACAAAATGAGACCAAAATTTTGATAATCGAATCGAAATTGTGGCTACAGTGAACGATTGAAGCCAGAGGTCTGACAAGGAAATTTACGTATTTTAGACAAATACATGTCTATGCCTCCTAAGCGTCATAAAAATTAGTATTTTCATGCAAATTACTACATATTTGCACTTGACGCAAACTAAACAAACGCAACTATAAGATAAGACCAAAATTTCAACAATCGGATTAAAATGACGGGCACAGTAAGCAATCAAAGCTGAAAATCTGCACAAAAACTGCACGTGTTCTAGGAATCGCAATCTCCAGATATTTTGCCTAAAACATGTTTCGACCATCAAAACCCTAGTTTGGGTTGATCTTTTAAATTAAAACGTAAAAACGCGAAATTCGCACGTTTAAGGGGAGAAAAAGCCATTTAAAGTTTTGGGGAGTCAACACGTGAAAAATTGGGATTTTTTTGGCTTTTAGCCACTAAACCCGCCCTTAAACTTGGGCGACATACCACAAATTTATACTTTTTGGAAAACTCAAACGCTGATCTATTCATTAACACCAAAATATAGCACATCGGTTGAAAAATCAAGCCACAGCAATGCCGTAAAGGGAAAAAGTTTCCATAACCTGCCCCCAAAAATATAAGGAACCTTATAAAAATTAGTATTCTTACGAAAAGTACTACAAATTTGTATTTGACGTAAACAACAGACTGACAGCTACAAAATGAGACCAAAATTTTGATAATCGAATCGAAATTGTGGCTACAGTGAACGATTAAAGCCAGAGGTCTGACAAGGAAATTTACGTATTTTAGACAAATACATGTCTATGCCTCCTAAGCGTCATAAAAATTAGTATTTTCATGCAAATTACTACATATTTGCACTTGACGCAAACTAAACAAACGCAACTATAAGATAAGACCAAAATTTCAACAATCGGATTAAAATGACGGGCACAGTAAGCAATCAAAGCTGAAAATCTGCACAAAAACTGCACGTGTTCTAGGAACCGCAATTTCTAGATATTGTTACATGTACAAATAATTCTGCGAGCTACTGTCGCAAATATTTTCATCATCATTAAGAACGTCAACAAATGAATTTACTCGAACCCGCGAGTAAATTCAACAAGCATAATCAACATCTGCAAGCGACGTCACTCCATTCATGAATTTGCTCGAACCTATCAGGTACCTCTCGGTAGAACGTTCGCCAATATGCGAGAAATGGGTGAATACTTAGAGACCCTATATAAAGGCGAGCTGAATGAATGGGGGGAATCATTCATTCGACCGCGATAAGAAAACTGCGATATAGTGGAACGCGAAGTAAAGACAATTGATTGTTTGAGTGCAAAGTGTGTTTCGTAATAGTGAAGTAATTTAGAAGACAATTGCGATAAAAAATTTATGGACAAGTGTTAGATTTTAATTTTAATAGTGAAAATTAAAATTAGTGAAAGTGTTAACTGATTATTGTGCATTTTATTTAATTAAATAAACTCTTTTAACTTAAATTAAATGACATTGCGTTTTCACTTTCCCGGAACGTTAAAATTATAGGCCGCGAACAAATAACACGCGACAATATTTTGCCTAAAACATGTTCCGGCCATCAAAACCCTTGTTTGGGTTGATCTTTTAAATTAAAACGTAAAAACGCCAAATTCGCACGTTTAAGGGGAGAAAAAGCCATTTAAAGTTTTGGAGAGTTAACACGTGAAAAATTGGGATTTTTTTGGCTTTTAGCCACTAAACCCGCCCTTAAACTTGGGCGACATACCACAAATTTATACTTTTTGGAAAATTCAAACGTTGATCTATTCATTAACACCAAAATATAGCACATCGGTTGAAAAATCAAGCCACAGCAATGCCGTAAAGGGAAAAAGTTTCCATAACCTGCCCCCAAAAATATAAGGAACCTTATAAAAATTAGTATTCTTACGAAAAGTACTACAAATTTGTATTTGACGTAAACAACAGACTGACAGCTACAAAATGAGACCAAAATTTTGATAATCGAATCGAAATTGTGGCTACAGTGAACGATTAAAGCCAGAGGTCTGACAAGGAAATTTACGTATTTTAGACAAATACATGTCTATGCCTCCTAAGCGTCATAAAAATTAGTATTTTCATGCAAATTACTACATATTTGCACTTGACGCAAATTAAACAAACGCAACTATAAGATAAGACCAAAATTTCAACAATCGGATTAAAATGACGGGCACAGTAAGCAATCAAAGCTGAAAATCTGCACAAAAACTGCACGTGTTCTAAGAACCGCAATTTCTAGATATTTTGCCTAAAACATGTTCCGACCATCAAAACCCTAGTTTGGGTTGATCTTTTAAATTAAAACGTAAAAACGCGAAATTCGCACGTTTAAGGGGAGAAAAAGCCATTTAAAGTTTTGGGGAGTTAACACGTGAAAAATTGGGATATTTTTGGCTTTCAGCCACTAAACCCGCCCTTAAACTTGGGCGACATACCACAAATTTATACTTTTTGGAAAATTCAAACGCTGATCTATTCATTAACACCAAAATATAGCACATCGGCTGAAAAATCAAGCCACAGCAATGCCGTAAAGGGAAAAAGTTTCCATAACCTGCCCCCAAAAATATAAGGAACCTTATAAAAATTAGTATTCTTACGAAAAGTACTACAAATTTGTATTTGACGTAGACAACAGACTGACAGCTACAAAATGAGACCAAAATTTTGATAATCGAATCGAAATTGTGGCTACAGTGAACGATTAAAGCCAGAGGTCTGACAAGGAAATTTACGTATTTTAGACAAATACATGTCTATGCCTCCTAAGCGTCATAAAAATTAGTATTTTCATGCAAATTACTACATATTTGCACTTGACGCAAACTAAACAAACGCAACTATAAGATAAGACCAAAATTTCAACAATCGAATTAAAACGACGGGCACAGTAAGCAATCAAAGCTGAAAATCTGCACAAAAACTGCACGTGTTCTAGGAACCGCAATTTCTAGATATTTTGCCTAAAACATGTTCCGACCATCAAAACCCTAGTTTGGGTTGATCTTTTAAATTAAAACGTAAAAACGCCAAATTCGCACGTCTAAGGGGAGAAAAAGCCATTTAAAGTTTTGGGGAGTTAACACGTGAAAAATTGGGATTTTTTTGGCTTTTCGCCACTAAACCCGCCCTTAAACTTGGGCGACATACCACAAATTTATACTTTTTGGAAAATTCAAACGCTGATCTACTCATTAACACCAAAATATAGCACATCGGTTGAAAAATCAAGCCACAGCAATGCCGTAAAGGGAAAAAGTTTCCATAACCTGCCCCCAAAAATATAAGGAACCTTATAAAAATTAGTATTCTTACGAAAAGTACTACAAATTTGTATTTGACGTAAACAACAGACTGACAGCTACAAAATGAGACCAAAATTTTGATAATCGAATCGAAATTGTGGCTACAGTGAACGATTAAAGCCAGAGGTCTGACAAGGAAATTTACGTACTTTAGACAAATACATGTCTATGCCTCCTAAGCGTCATAAAAATTAGTATTTTCATGCAAATTACTACATATTTGCACTTGACGCAAACTAAACAAACGCAACTATAAGATAAGACCAAAATTTCAACAATCGGATTAAAATGACGGGCACAGTAAGCAATCAAAGCTGAAAATCTGCACAAAAACTGCACGTGTTCTAGGAACCGCAATTTCTAGATATTTTGCCTAAAACATGTTCCGACCATCAAAACCCTAGTTTGGGTTGATCTTTTAAATTAAAACGTAAAAACGCCAAATTTGCACGTCTAAGGGGAGAAAAAGCCATTTAAAGTTTTGGGGAGTTAACACGTGAAAAATTGGGATTTTTTTGGCTTTTCGCCACTAAACCCGCCCTTAAACTTTGGCGACATACCACAAATTTATACTTTTTGGAAAATTCAAACGCTGATCTACTCATTAACACCAAAATATAGCACATCGGTTGAAAAATCAAGCCACAGCAATGCCGTAAAGGGAAAAAGTTTCCATAACCTGCCCCCAAAAATATAAGGAACCTTATAAAAATTAGTATTCTTACGAAAAGTACTACAAATTTGTATTTGACGTAAACAACAGACTGACAGCTACAAAATGAGACCAAAATTTTGATAATCGAATCGAAATTGTGGCTACAGTGAACGATTAAAGCCAGAGGTCTGACAAGGAAATTTACGTACTTTAGACAAATACATGTCTATGCCTCCTAAGCGTCATAAAAATTAGTATTTTCATGCAAATTACTACATATTTGCACTTGACGCAAACTAAACAAACGCAACTATAAGATAAGACCAAAATTTCAACAATCGGATTAAAATGACGGGCACAGTAAGCAATCAAAGCTGAAAATCTGCACAAAAACTGCACGTGTTCTAGGAACCGCAATTTCTAGATATTTTGCCTAAAACATGTTCCGACCATCAAAACCCTAGTTTGGGTTGATCTTTTAAATTAAAACGTAAAAACGCCAAATTTGCACGTCTAAGGGGAGAAAAAGCCATTTAAAGTTTTGGGGAGTTAACACGTGAAAAATTGGGATTTTTTTGGCTTTTCGCCACTAAACCCGCCCTTAAACTTGGGCGACATACCACAAATTTATACTTTTTGGAAAATTCAAACGCTGATCTACTCATTAACACCAAAATATAGCACATCGGTTGAAAAATCAAGCCACAGCAATGCCGTAAAGGGAAAAAGTTTCCATAACCTGCCCCCAAAAATATAAGGAACCTTATAAAAATTAGTATTCTTACGAAAAGTACTACAAATTTGTATTTGACGTAAACAACAGACTGACAGCTACAAAATGAGACCAAAATTTTGATAATCGAATCGAAATTGTGGCTACAGTGAACGATTAAAGCCAGAGGTCTGACAAGGAAATTTACGTATTTTAGACAAATACATGTCTATGCCTCCTAAGCGTCATAAAAATTAGTATTTCCATGCAAATTACTACATATTTGCACTTGACGCAAACTAAACAAACGCAACTATAAGATAAGACCAAAATTCCAACAATCGGATTAAAATGACGGGCACAGTAAGCAATCAAAGCTGAAAATCTGTACAAAAACTGCACGTGTTCTAGGAACTGCAATTTCTAGATATTTTGCCTAAAACATGTCCCGACCATCAAAATCCTAGTTTGGGTTGATCTTTTAAATTAAAACGTAAAAACGCGAAATTCGCACGTTTAAGGGGAGAAAAAGCCATTTAAAGTTTTGGGGAGTTAACACGTGAAAAATTGGGATTTTTTTGGCTTTCAGCCACTAAACCCGCCCTTAAACTTTTGCGACATACCACAAATTTATACTTTTTGGAAAATTCAAACGCTGATCTATTCATTAACACCAAAATATATCACATCGGTTGAAAAATCTAGCCACAGCAATGCTGTAAAGGGAAAAAGTTTCCATAGCCTGCCCCCAAAAATATAAGGAACCTTATAAAAATTAGTATTCTTACGAAAAGTACTACAAATTTGTATTTGACGTCAACAACAGACTGACAGCTACAAAATGAGACCAAAATTTTGATAATCGAATCGAAATTGTGGCTACAGTGAACGATTAAAGCCAGAGGTCTGACAAGGAAATTTACGTATTTTAGACAAATACATGTCTATGCCTCCTAAGCGTCATAAAAATTAGTATTTTCATGCAAATGACTACATATTTGCACTTGACGCAAACTAAACAAACGCAACTATAAGATAAGACCAAAATTTCAACAATCGGATTAAAATGACGGGCACAGTAAGCAATCAAAGCTGAAAATCTGCACAAAAACTGCACGTGCTCTAGGAACCGCAATTTCTAGATATTTTGCCTAAAACATGTTCCGACCATCAAAACCCTAGTTTGGGTTGATCTTTTGAATTAAAACGTAAAAACGCCAAATTCGCACGTTTAAGGGGAGAAAAAGCCATTTAAAGTTTTGGGGAGTTAACACGTGAAAAATTGGGATTTTTTTGGCTTTTAGCCACTAAACCCGCCCTTAAACTTGGGCGACATACCACAAATTTATACTTTTTGGAAAATTCAAACGCTGATCTATTCATTAACACCAAAATATAGCACATCGGTTGAAAAATCAAGCCACAGCAATGCCGTAAAGGGAAAAAGTTTCCATAACCTGCCCCCAAAAATATAAGGAACCTTATAAAAATTAGTATTCTTACGAAAAGTACTACAAATTTGTATTTGACGTAAACAACAGACTGACAGCTACAAAATGAGACCAAAATTTTGATAATCGAATCGAAATTGTGGCTACAGTGAACGATTAAAGCCAGAGGTCTGACAAGGAAATTTACGTATTTTAGACAAATACATGTCTATGCCTCCTAAGCGTCATAAAAATTAGTATTTTCATGCAAATTACTACATATTTGCACTTGACGCAAACTAAACAAACGCAACTATAAGATAAGACCAAAATTTCAACAATCGGATTAAAATGACGGGCACAGTAAGCAATCAAAGCTGAAAATCTGCACAAAAACTGCACGTGTTCTAGGAACCGCAATTTCTAGATATTTTGCCTAAAACATGTTCCGACCATCAAAACCCTAGTTTGGGTTGATCTTTTAAATTAAAACGTAGAAACGCCAAATTCGCACGTTTAAGGGGAGAAAAAGCCATTTAAAGTTTTGGGGAGTTAACACGTGAAAAATTGGGATTTTTTTGGCTTTTAGCCACTAAACCCGCCCTTAAACTTGGGCGACATACCACAAATTTATACTTTTTGGAAAATTCAAACGCTGATCTATTCATTAACACCAAAACATGAGACATCGGCTGAAAAATCAAGCCACAGCAATGCCGTAAAGGGAAAAAGTTTCCATAACCTGCCCCCAAAAATATAAGGAACCTTATAAAAATTAGTATTCTTACGAAAAGTACTACAAATTTGTATTTGACGTAAACAACAGACTGATAGCTACAAAATGAGACCAAAATTTTGATAATCGAATCGAAATTGTGGCTACAGTGAACGATTAAAGCCAGAGGTCTGACAAGGAAATTTACGTATTTTAGACAAATACATGTCTATGCCTCCTAAGCGTCATAAAAATTAGTATTTTCATGCAAATTGCTACATATTTGCACTTGACGCAAACTAAACAAACGCAACTATAAGATAAGACCAAAATTTCAACAATCGGATTAAAATGACGGGCACAGTAAGCAATCAAAGCTGAAAATCTGCACAAAAACTGCACGTGTTCTGGGAACCGCAATTTCTAGATATTTTGCCTAAAACATGTTCCGACCATCAAAACCCTAGTTTGGGTTGATCTTTTAAATTAAAACGTAAAAACGCCAAATTCGCACGTTTAAGGGGAGAAAAAGCCATTTAAAGTTTTGGGGAGTTAACACGTGAAAAATTGGGATTTTTTTGGCTTTTAGCCACTAAACCCGCCCTTAAACTTGGGCGACATACCACAAATTTATACTTTTTGGAAAATTCAAACGCTGATCTATTCATTAACACCAAAATATAGCACATCGGTTGAAAAATCAAGCCACAGCAATGCCGTAAAGGGAAAAAGTTTCCATAACCTGCCCCCAAAAATATAAGGAACCTTATAAAAATTAGTATTCTTACGAAAAGTACTACAAATTTGTATTTGACGTAAACAACAGACTGACAGCTACAAAATGAGACCAAAATGTTGATAATCGAATCGAAATTGTGGCTACAGTGAACGATTAAAGCCAGAGGTCTGACAAGGAAATTTACGTATTTTAGACAAATACATGTCTATGCCTCCTAAGCGTCATAAAAATTAGTATTTTCATGCAAATTACTACATATTTGCACTTGACGCAAACTAAACAAACGCAACTATAAGATAAGACCAAAATTTCAACAATCGGATTAAAATGACGGGCACAGTAAGCAATCAAAGCTGAAAATCTGCACAAAAACTGCACGTGTTCTAGGAACCGCAGTTTCTAGATATTTTGCCGAAAACATGTTCCGACCATCAAAACCCTAGTTTGCGTTGATCTTTTAAATTAAAACGTAAAAACGCCAAATTCGCACGTTTAAGGGGAGAAAAAGCCATTTAAAGTTTTGGGGAGTTAACACGTGAAAAATTGGGATTTTTTTGGCTTTTAGCCACTAAACCCGCCCTTAAACTTGGGCGACATACCACAAATTTATACTTTTTGGAAAATTCAAACGCTGATCTATTCATTAACACCGAAATATAGCACATCGGATGAAAAATCAAGCCACAGCAATGCCGTAAAGGGAAAAAGTTTCCATAACCTGCCCCCAAACATATAAGGAACCTTATAAAAATTAGTATTCTTACGAAAAGTACTACAAATTTGTATTTGACGTCAACAACAGACTGACAGCTACAAAATGAGACCAACATTTTGATAATCGAATTGAAATTGTGGCTACAGTGAACGATTAAAGCCAGAGGTCTGACAAGGAAATTTACGTATTTTAGACAAATACATGTCTATGCCTCCTAAGCGTCATAAAAATTAGTATTTTCATGCAAATTACTACATATTTGCACTTGACGCAAACTAAACAAACGCAACTATAAGATAAGACCAAAATTTCAACAATCGGATTAAAATGACGGGCACAGTAAGCAATCAAAGCTGAAAATCTGCACAAAAACTGCACGTGTTCTAGGAACCGCAATTTCTAGATATTTTGCCTAAAACATGTTCCGACCATCAAAACCCTAGTTTGGGTTGATCTTTTAAATTAAAACGTAAAAACGCGAAATTCGCACATTTAAGGGGAGAAAAAGCCATTTAAAGTTTTGGGGAGTTAACACGTGAAAAATTGGGATTTTCTTGGCTTTTAGCCACTAAACCCGCCCTTAAACTTGGGCGACATACCACAAATTTATACTTTTTGGAAAATTCAAACGCTGATCTATTCATTAACACCGAAATATAGCACATCGGATGAAAAATCAAGCCACAGCAATGCCGTAAAGGGAAAAAGTTTCCATAACCTGCCCCCAAACATATAAGGAACCTTATAAAAATTAGTATTCTTACGAAAAGTACTACAAATTTGTATTTGACGTCAACAACAGACTGACAGCTACAAAATGAGACCAACATTTTGATAATCGAATTGAAATTGTGGCTACAGTGAACGATTAAAGCCAGAGGTCTGACAAGGAAATTTACGTATTTTAGACAAATACATGTCTATGCCTCCTAAGCGTCATAAAAATTAGTATTTTCATGCAAATTACTACATATTTGCACTTGACGCAAACTAAACAAACGCAACTATAAGATAAGACCAAAATTTCAACAATCGGATTAAAATGACGGGCACAGTAAGCAATCAAAGCTGAAAATCTGCACAAAAACTGCACGTGTTCTAGGAACCGCAATTTCTAGATATTTTGCCTAAAACATGTTCCGACCATCAAAACCCTAGTTTGGGTTGATCTTTTAAATTAAAACGTAAAAACGCGAAATTCGCACATTTAAGGGGAGAAAAAGCCATTTAAAGTTTTGGGGAGTTAACACGTGAAAAATTGGGATTTTTTTGGCTTTTAGCCACTAAACCCGCCCTTAAACTTGGGCGACATACCACAAATTTATACTTTTTGGAAAATTCAAACGCTGATCTATTCATTAACACCAAAATATAGCACATCGGTTGAAAAATCAAGCCACAGCAATGCCGTAAAAGGAAAAAGTTTCCATAACCTGCCCCCAAAAATATAAGGAACCTTATAAAAATTAGTATTCTTACGAAAAGTACTACAAATTTGTATTTGACGTAAACAACAGACTGACAGCTACAAAATGAAACCAAAATTTTGATAATCGAATCGAAATTGTGGCTACAGTGAACGATTAAAGCCAGAGGTCTGACAAGGAAATTTACGTATTTTAGACAAATACATGTCTATGCCTCCTAAGCGTCATAAAAATTAGTATTTTCATGCAAATTACTACATATTTGCACTTGACGCAAACTAAACAAACGCAACTATAAGATAAGACCAAAATTTCAACAATCGGATTAAAATGACGGGCACAGTAAGCAATCAAAGCTGAAAATCTGCACAAAAACTGCACGTGTTCTAGGAACCGCAATTTCTAGATATTTTGCCTAAAACATGTTCCGACCATCAAAACCCTAGTTTGGGTTGATCTTTTAAATTAAAACGTAAAAACGCGAAATTCGCACGTTTAAGGGGAGAAAAAGCCATTTAAAGTTTTGGGGAGTTAACACGTGAAAAATTGGGATTTTTTTGGCTTTTAGCCACTAAACCCGCCCTTAAACTTGGGCGACATACCACAAATTTATACTTTTTGGAAAATTCAAACGCTGATCTATTCATTAACACCAAAATATAGCACATCGGTTGAAAAATCAAGCCACAGCAATGCCGTAAAGGGAAAAAGTTTCCATAACCTGCCCCCAAAAATATAAGGAACCTTATAAAAATTAGTATTCTTACGAAAAGTACTACAAATTTGTATTTGACGTAAGCAACAGACTGACAGCTACAAAATGAGACCAAAATTTTGATAATCGAATCGAAATTGTGGCTACAGTGAACGATTAAAGCCAGAGGTCTGACAAGGAAATTTACGTATTTTAGACAAATACATGTCTATGCCTCCTAAGGGTCATAAAAATTAGTATTTTCATGCAAATTACTACATATTTGCACTTGACGCAAACTAAACAAACGCAACTATAAGATAAGACCAAAATTTCAACAATCGGATTAAAATGACGGGCACAGTAAGCAATCAAAGCTGAAAATCTGCACAAAAACTGCACGTGTTCTAGGAACCGCAATTTCTAGATATTTTGCCTAAAACATGTTCCGACCATCAAAACCCTAGTTTGGGTTGATCTTTTAAATTAAAACGTAAAAACGCCAAATTCGCACGTTTAAGGGGAGAAAAAGCCATTTAAAGTTTTGGGGAGTTAACACGTGAAAAATTGGGATTTTTTTGGCTTTTAGCCACTAAACCCGCCCTTAAACTTGGGCGACATACCACAAATTTATACTTTTTGGAAAATTCAAACGCTGATCTATTCATTAACACCAAAATATAGCACATTGGCTGAAAAATAAAGCCACAGCAATGCCGTAAAGGGAAAAAGTTTCCATAACCTGCCCCCAAAAATATAAGGAACCTTATAAAAATTAGTATTCTTACGAAAAGTACTACAAATTTGTATTTGACGTCAACAACAGACTGACAGCTACAAAATGAGACCTAAATTTTGATAATCGAATCGAAATTGTGGCTACAGTGAACGATTAAAGCCAGAGGTCTGACAAGGAAATTTACGTATTTTAGACAAATACATGTCTATGCCTCCTAAGCGTCATAAAAATTAGTATTTTCATGCAAATTACTACATATTTGCACTTGACGCAAACTAAACAAACGCAACTATAAGATAAGACCAAAATTTCAACAATCGGATTAAAATGACGGGCACAGTAAGCAATCAAAGCTGAAAATCTGCACAAAAACTGCACGTGTTCTAGGAACCGCAATTTCTAGATATTTTGCCTAAAACATGTTCCGACCATCAAAACCCTAGTTTGGGTTGATCTTTTAAATTAAAACGTAAAAACGCCAAATTCGCACGTTTAAGGGGAGAAAAAGCCATTTAAAGTTTTGGGGAGTTAACACGTGAAAAATTGGGATTTTTTTGGCTTTTAGCCACTAAACCCGCCCTTAAACTTGGGCGACATACCACAAATTTATTTTTTTTGGAAAATTCAAACGCTGATCTATTCATTAACACCGAAATATAGAACATCAGCTGAAAAATCAAGCCACAGCAATGCCGTAAAGGGAAAAAGTTTCCATAACCTGCCCCCAAAAATATAAGGAACCTTATAAAAATTAGTATTCTTACGAAAAGTACTACAAATTTGTATTTGACGTCAACAACAGACTGACAGCTACAAAATGAGGCCAAAATTTTGATAATCGAATCGAAATTGTGGCTACAGTGAACGATTAAAGCCAGAGGTCTGACAAGGAAATTTACGTATTTTAGACAAATACATGTCTATGCCTCCTAAGCGTCATTAAAATTAGTATTTTTTTGCAAATTACTACATATTTGCACTTGACGCAAACTAAACAAACGCAACTATAAGATAAGACCAAAATTTCAACAATCGGATTAAAATGACGGGCACAGTAAGCAATCAAAGCTGAAAATCTGCACAAAAACTGCACGTGTTCTAGGAACCGCAATTTCTAGATATTTTGCCTAAAACATGTTCCGACCATCAAAACCCTAGTTTGGGTTGATCTTTTAAATTAAAACGTAAAAACGCCTAATTCGCACGCTTAAGGGGAGAAAAAGCCATTTAAAGTTTTGGGGAGTTAACACGTGAAAAATTGGGATTTTTTTGGCTTTTAGCCACTAAAGCCGCCCTTGAACTTGGGCGACATACCACAAATTTATACTTTTTGGAAAATTCAAACGCTGATCTATTCATTAACACCGAAATATAGCACATCGGATGAAAAATCAAGCCACAGCAATGCCGTAAAGGGAAAAAGTTTCCATAACCTGCCCCCAAAAATATAAGGAACCTTATAAAAATTAGTATTCTTACGAAAAGTACTACAAATTTGTATTTGACGTCAACAACAGACTGACAGCTACAAAATGAGGCCAAAATTTTGATAATCGAATCGAAATTGTGGCTACAGTGAACGATTAAAGCCAGAGGTCTGACAAGGAAATTTACGTATTTTAGACAAATACATGTCTATGCCTCCTAAGCGTCATTAAAATTAGTATTTTTTTGCAAATTACTACATATTTGCACTTGACGCAAACTAAACAAACGCAACTATAAGATAAGACCAAAATTTCAACAATCGGATTAAAATGACGGGCACAGTAAGCAATCAAAGCTGAAAATCTGCACAAAAACTGCACGTGTTCTAGGAACCGCAATTTCTAGATATTTTGCCTAAAACATGTTCCGACCATCAAAACCCTAGTTTGGGTTGATCTTTTAAATTAAAACGTAAAAACGCCAAATTCGCACGTTTAAGGGGAGAAAAAGCCATTTAAAGTTTTGGGTAGTTAACACGTGAAAAATTGGGATTTTTTTGGCTTTTAGCCACTAAACCCGCCCTTAAACTTGGGCGACATACCACAAATTTATTCTTTTTGGAAAATTCAAACGCTGATCTATTCATTAACACTGAAATATAGCACATCGGATGAAAAATCAAGCCACAGCAATGCCGTAAAGGGAAAAAGTTTCCATAACCTGCCCCCAAAAATATAAGGAACCTTATAAAAATTAGTATTCTTACGAAAAGTACTACAAATTTGTATTTGACGTAAACAACAGACTGATAGCTACAAAATGAGACCAAAATTTTGATAATCGAATCGAAATTGTGGCTACAGTGAACGATTAAAGCCAGAGGTCTGACAAGGAAATTTACGTATTTTAGACAAATACATGTCTATGCCTCCTAAGCGTCATAAAAATTAGTATTTTCATGCAAATGACTACATATTTGCACTTGACGCAAACTAAACAAACGCAACTATAAGATAAGACCAAAATTTCAACAATCGGATTAAAATGACGGGCACAGTAAGCAATCAAAGCTGAAAATCTGCACAAAAACTGCACGTGTTCTAGGAACCGCAATTTCTAGATATTTTGCCTAAAACATGTTCCGACCATCAAAACCCTAGTTTGGGTTGATCTTTTAAATTAAAACGTAAAAACGCCAAATTCGCACGTTTAAGGGGAGAAAAAGCCATTTAAAGTTTTGGGGAGTCAACACGTGAAAAATTGGGATTTTTTTGGCATTTAGCCACTAAACCCGCCCTTAAACTTGGGCGACATACCACAAATTTATACTTTTTGGAAAATTCAAACGCTGATCTATTCATTAACACCAAAATATAGCACATCGGTTGAAAAATCAAACCACAGCAATGCCGTAAAGGGAAAAAGTTTCCATAACCTGCCCCCAAAAATATAAGGAACCTTATAAAAATTAGTATTCTTACGAAAAGTACTACAAATTTGTATTTGACGTAAACAACAGACTGATAGCTACAAAATGAGACCAAAATTTTGATAATCGAATCGAAATTGTGGCTACAGTGAACGATTAAAGCCAGAGGTCTGACAAGGAAATTTTACGTATTTTAGACAAATACATGTCTATGCCTCCTAAGCGTCATAAAAATTAGTATTTTCATGCAAATTACTACATATTTGCACTTGACGCAAACTAAACAAACGCAACTATAAGATAAGACAAAAATTTCAACAATCGGATTAAAATGACGGGTACAGTAACCAATCAAAGCTGAAAATCTGCACAAAAACTGCACGTGTTCTAGAAACCGCAATTTCTAGGTATTTTGCCTAAAACATGTTCCGACCATCAAAACCCTAGTTTGGGTTGATCTTTTAAATTAAAACGTAAAAACCCCAAATTCGCACGTTTAAGGGGAGAAAAAGCCATTTAAAGTTTTGGGGAGTTAACACGTGAAAAATTGGGATTTTTTTGGCTTTTAGCCACTAAACCCGCCCTTAAACTTGGGCGACATACCACAAATTTATACTTTTTGGAAAATTCAAACGCTGATCTATTCATTAACACCGAAATATAGCACATCGGATGAAAAATCAAGCCACAGCAATGCCGTAAAGGGAAAAAGTTTCCATAACCTGTCCCCAAAAATATAAGGAACCTTATAAAAATTAGTATTCTTACGAAAAGTACTACAAATTTGTATTTGACGTAAACAACAGACTGACAGCTACAAAATGAGACCAAAATTTTGATAATCGAATCGAAATTGTGGCTACAGTGAACGATTAAAGCCAGAGGTCTGACAAGGAAATTTACGTATTTTAGACAAATACATGTCTATGCCTCCTAAGCGTCATAAAAATTAGTATTTTCATGCAAATTACTACATATTTGCACTTGACGCAAACTAAACAAACGCAACTATAAGATAAGACAAAAATTTCAACAATCGGATTAAAATGACGGGTACAGTAACCAATCAAAGCTGAAAATCTGCACAAAAACTGCACGTGTTCTAGAAACCGCAATTTCTAGGTATTTTGCCTAAAACATGTTCCGACCATCAAAACCCTAGTTTGGGTTGATCTTTTAAATTAAAACGTAAAAACGCCAAATTCGCACGTTTAAGGGGAGAAAAAGCCATTTAAAGTTTTGGGTAGTTAACACGTGAAAAATTGGGATTTTTTTTGGCTTTTAGCCACTAAACCCGCCCTTAAACTTGGGCGACATACCACAAATTTATTCTTTTTGGAAAATTCAAACGCTGATCTATTCATTAACACTGAAATATAGCACATCGGATGAAAAATCAAGCCACAGCAATGCCGTAAAGGGAAAAAGTTTCCATAACCTGCCCCCAAAAATATAAGGAACCTTATAAAAATTAGTATTCTTACGAAAAGTACTACAAATTTGTATTTGACGTAAACAACAGACTGATAGCTACAAAATGAGACCAAAATTTTGATAATCGAATCGAAATTGTGGCTACAGTGAACGATTAAAGCCAGAGGTCTGACAAGGAAATTTACGTATTTTAGACAAATACATGTCTATGCCTCCTAAGCGTCATAAAAATTAGTATTTTCATGCAAATTACTACATATTTGCACTTGACGCAAACTAAACAAACGCAACTATAAGATAAGACCAAAATTTCAACAATCGGATTAAAATCACGGGCACAGTAAGCAATCAAAGCTGAAAATCTGCACAAAAACTGCACGTGTTCTAGGAACCGCAATTTCTTGATATTTTGCCTAAAACATGTTCCGACCATCAAAACCCTAGTTTGGGTTGATCTTTTAAATTAAAACGTAAAAACCCCAAATTCGCACGTTTAAGGGGAGAAAAAGCCATTTAAAGTTTTGGGGAGTTAACACGTGAAAAATTGGGATTTTTTTGGCTTTTAGCCACTAAACCCGCCCTTAAACTTGGGCGACATACCACAAATTTATACTTTTTGGAAAATTCAAACGCTGATCTATTCATTAACACCGAAATATAGCACATCGGATGAAAAATCAAGCCACAGCAATGCCGTAAAGGGAAAAAGTTTCCATAACCTGCCCCCAAAAATATAAGGAACCTTATAAAAATTAGTATTCTTACGAAAAGTACTACAAATTTGTATTTGACGTAAACAACAGACTGACAGCTACAAAATGAGACCAAAATTTTGATAATCGAATCGAAATTGTGGCTACAATGAACGATTAATGCCAGAGGTCTGACAAGGAAATTTACGTATTTTAGACAAATACATGTCTACGCCTCCTAAGCGTCATAAAAATTAGTATTTTCATGCAAATTACTACATATTTGCACTTGACGCAAAGTAAACAAACGCAACTATAAGATAAGACAAAAATTTCAACAATCGGATTAAAATGACGGGCACAGTAAGCAATCAAAGCTGAAAATCTGCACAAAAACTGCACGTGTTCTAGGAACCGCAATTTCTAGATATTTTGCCTAAAACATGTTCCGACCATCAAAACCCTAGTTTGGGTTGATCTTTTAAATTACAACGTAAAAACGCGAAATTCGCACGTTTAAGGGGAGAAAAAGCCATTTAATGTTTTGGGGAGTTAACACGTGAAAAATTGGGATTTTTTTGGCTTTTAGCCACTAAACCCGCCCTTAAACTTGGGCGACATACCACAAATTTATACTTTGTGGAAAATTCAAACGCTGATCTATTCATTAACACCGAAATATAGCACATCGGATGAAAAATCAAGCCACAGCAATGCCGTAAAGGGAAAAAGTTTCCATAACCTGCCCCCAAAAATATAAGGAACCTTATAAAAATTAGTATTCTTACGAAAAGTACTACAAATTTGTATTTGACGTCAACAACAGACTGACAGCTACAAAATGAGGCCAAAATTTTGATAATCGAATCGAAATTGTGGCTACAGTGAACGATTAAAGCCAGAGGTCTGACAAGGAAATTTACGTATTTTAGACAAATACATGTCTATGCCTCCTAAGCGTCATTAAAATTAGTATTTTTTTGCAAATTACTACATATTTGCACTTGACGCAAACTAAACAAACGCAACTATAAGATAAGACCAAAATTTCAACAATCGGATTAAAATGACGGGCACAGTAAGCAATCAAAGCTGAAAATCTGCACAAAAACTGCACGTGTTCTAGGAACCGCAATTTCTAGATATTTTGCCTAAAACATGTTCCGACCATCAAAACCCTAGTTTGGGTTGATCTTTTAAATTAAAACGTAAAAACGCCAAATTCGCACGTTTAAGGGGAGAAAAAGCCATTTAAAGTTTTGGGTAGTTAACACGTGAAAAATTGGGATTTTTTTGGCTTTTAGCCACTAAACCCGCCCTTAAACTTGGGCGACATACCACAAATTTATTCTTTTTGGAAAATTCAAACGCTGATCTATTCATTAACACTGAAATATAGCACATCGGATGAAAAATCAAGCCACAGCAATGCCGTAAAGGGAAAAAGTTTCCATAACCTGCCCCCAAAAATATAAGGAACCTTATAAAAATTAGTATTCTTACGAAAAGTACTACAAATTTGTATTTGACGTAAACAACAGACTGATAGCTACAAAATGAGACCAAAATTTTGATAATCGAATCGAAATTGTGGCTACAGTGAACGATTAAAGCCAGAGGTCTGACAAGGAAATTTACGTATTTTAGACAAATACATGTCTATGCCTCCTAAGCGTCATAAAAATTAGTATTTTCATGCAAATGACTACATATTTGCACTTGACGCAAACTAAACAAACGCAACTATAAGATAAGACCAAAATTTCAACAATCGGATTAAAATGACGGGCACAGTAAGCAATCAAAGCTGAAAATCTGCACAAAAACTGCACGTGTTCTAGGAACCGCAATTTCTAGATATTTTGCCTAAAACATGTTCCGACCATCAAAACCCTAGTTTGGGTTGATCTTTTAAATTAAAACGTAAAAACGCCAAATTCGCACGTTTAAGGGGAGAAAAAGCCATTTAAAGTTTTGGGGAGTCAACACGTGAAAAATTGGGATTTTTTTGGCATTTAGCCACTAAACCCGCCCTTAAACTTGGGCGACATACCACAAATTTATACTTTTTGGAAAATTCAAACGCTGATCTATTCATTAACACCAAAATATAGCACATCGGTTGAAAAATCAAACCACAGCAATGCCGTAAAGGGAAAAAGTTTCCATAACCTGCCCCCAAAAATATAAGGAACCTTATAAAAATTAGTATTCTTACGAAAAGTACTACAAATTTGTATTTGACGTAAACAACAGACTGATAGCTACAAAATGAGACCAAAATTTTGATAATCGAATCGAAATTGTGGCTACAGTGAACGATTAAAGCCAGAGGTCTGACAAGGAAATTTACGTATTTTAGACAAATACATGTCTATGCCTCCTAAGCGTCATAAAAATTAGTATTTTCATGCAAATTACTACATATTTGCACTTGACGCAAACTAAACAAACGCAACTATAAGATAAGACAAAAATTTCAACAATCGGATTAAAATGACGGGTACAGTAACCAATCAAAGCTGAAAATCTGCACAAAAACTGCACGTGTTCTAGAAACCGCAATTTCTAGGTATTTTGCCTAAAACATGTTCCGACCATCAAAACCCTAGTTTGGGTTGATCTTTTAAATTAAAACGTAAAAACCCCAAATTCGCACGTTTAAGGGGAGAAAAAGCCATTTAAAGTTTTGGGGAGTTAACACGTGAAAAATTGGGATTTTTTTGGCTTTTAGCCACTAAACCCGCCCTTAAACTTGGGCGACATACCACAAATTTATACTTTTTGGAAAATTCAAACGCTGATCTATTCATTAACACCGAAATATAGCACATCGGATGAAAAATCAAGCCACAGCAATGCCGTAAAGGGAAAAAGTTTCCATAACCTGTCCCCAAAAATATAAGGAACCTTATAAAAATTAGTATTCTTACGAAAAGTACTACAAATTTGTATTTGACGTAAACAACAGACTGACAGCTACAAAATGAGACCAAAATTTTGATAATCGAATCGAAATTGTGGCTACAGTGAACGATTAAAGCCAGAGGTCTGACAAGGAAATTTACGTATTTTAGACAAATACATGTCTATGCCTCCTAAGCGTCATAAAAATTAGTATTTTCATGCAAATTACTACATATTTGCACTTGACGCAAACTAAACAAACGCAACTATAAGATAAGACAAAAATTTCAACAATCGGATTAAAATGACGGGTACAGTAACCAATCAAAGCTGAAAATCTGCACAAAAACTGCACGTGTTCTAGAAACCGCAATTTCTAGGTATTTTGCCTAAAACATGTTCCGACCATCAAAACCCTAGTTTGGGTTGATCTTTTAAATTAAAACGTAAAAACCCCAAATTCGCACGTTTAAGGGGAGAAAAAGCCATTTAAAGTTTTGGGGAGTTAACACGTGAAAAATTGGGATTTTTTTGGCTTTTAGCCACTAAACCCGCCCTTAAACTTGGGCGACATACCACAAATTTCTACTTTTTGGAAAATTCAAACGCTGATCTATTCATTAACACCAAACTATAGCACATCGGATGAAAAATCAAGCCACAGCAATGCCGTAAAGGGAAAAAGTTTCCATAACCTGCCCCCAAAAATATAAGGAACCTTATAAAAATTAGTATTCTTACGAAAAATACCACAAATTTGTATTTGACGTCAACAACAGACTGACAGCTACAAAATGAGACCAAAATTTTGATAATCGAATCGAAATTGTGGCTACAGTGAACGATTAAAGCCAGAGGTCTGACAAGGAAATTTACGTATTTTAGACAAATACATGTCTATGCCTCCTAAGCGTCATAAAAATTAGTATTTTCATGCAAATTACTACATATTTGCACTTGACGCAAACTAAACAAACGCAACTATAAGATAAGACCAAAATTTCAACAATCGGATTAAAATGACGGGCACAGTAAGCAATCAAAGCTGAAAATCTGCACAAAAACTGCACGTGTTCTAGGAACCGCAATTTCTAGATATTTTGCCTAAAACATGTTCCGACCATCAAAACCCTAGTTTGGGTTGATCTTTTAAATTAAAACGTAAAAACGCCAAATTCGCACGTTTAAGGGGAGAAAAAGCCATTTAAAGTTTTGGGGAGTTAACACGTGAAAAATTGGGATATTTTTGGCTTTTAGCCACTAAACCCGCCCTTAAACTTGGGCGACATACCACAAATTTCTACTTTTTGGAAAATTCAAACGCTGATCTATTCATTAACACCAAACTATAGCACATCGGATGAAAAATCAAGCCACAGCAATGCCGTAAAGGGAAAAAGTTTCCATAACCTGCCCCCAAAAATATAAGGAACCTTATAAAAGTTAGTATTCTTACGAAAAATACTACAAATTTGTATTTGACGTCAACAACAGACTGACAGCTACAAAATGAGACCAAAATTTTGATAATCGAATCGAAATTGTGGCTACAGTGAACGATTAAAGCCAGAGGTCTGACAAGGAAATTTACGTATTTTAGACAAATACATGTCTATGCCTCCTAAGCGTCATAAAAATTAGTATTTTCATGCAAATTACTACATATTTGCACTTGACGCAAACTAAACAAACGCAACTATAAGATAAGACCAAAATTTCAACAATCGGATTAAAATGACGGGCACAGTAAGCAATCAAAGCTGAAAATCTGCACAAAAACTGCACGTGTTCTAGGAACCGCAATTTCTAGATATTTTGCCTAAAACATGTTCCGACCATCAAAACCCTAGTTTGGGTTGATCTTTTAAATTAAAACGAAAAAACGCCAAATTCGCACGTTTAAGGGGAGAAAAAGCCATTTAAAGTTTTGGGGAGTTAACACGTGAAAAATTGGGATATTTTTGGCTTTTAGCCACTAAACCCGCCCTTAAACTTGGGCGACATACCACAAATTTATACTTTTTGGAAAATTCAAACGCTGATCTATTCATTAACACCGAAATATAGCACATCGGATGAAAAATCAAGCCACAGCAATGCCGTAAAGGGACAAAGTTTCCATAACCTGCCCCCAAAAATATAAGGAACCTTATAAAAATTAGTATTCTTACGAAAAGTACTACAAATTTGTATCTGACGTAAACAACAGACTGATAGCTACAAAATGAGACCAAAATTTTGATAATCGAATCGAAATTGTGGCTACAGTGAACGATTAAAGCCAGAGGTCTGACAAGGAAATTTACGTATTTTAGACAAATACATGTCTATGCCTCCTAAGCGTCATAAAAATTAGTATTTTCATGCAAATTACTACATATTTGCACTTGACGCAAACTAAACAAACGCAACTATAAGATAAGACCAAAATTTCAACAATCGGATTAAAATGACGGGCACAGTAAGCAATCAAAGCTGAAAATCTGCACAAAAACTGCACGTGTTCTAGGAACCGCAATTTCTAGATATTTTGCCTAAAACATGTTCCGACCATCAAAACCCTAGTTTGGGTTGATCTTTTAAATTAAAACGTAAAAACGCCAAATTCGCACGTTTAAGGGGAGAAAAAGCCATTTAAAGTTTTGGGTAGTTAACACGTGAAAAATTGGGATTTTTTTGGCTTTTAGCCACTAAACCCGCCCTTAAACTTGGGCGACATACCACAAATTTATTCTTTTTGGAAAATTCAAACGCTGATCTATTCATTAACACTGAAATATAGCACATCGGATGAAAAATCAAGCCACAGCAATGCCGTAAAGGGAAAAAGTTTCCATAACCTGCCCCCAAAAATATAAGGAACCTTATAAAAATTAGTATTCTTACGAAAAGTACTACAAATTTGTATTTGACGTAAACAACAGACTGATAGCTACAAAATGAGACCAAAATTTTGATAATCGAATCGAAATTGTGGCTACAGTGAACGATTAAAGCCAGAGGTCTGACAAGGAAATTTACGTATTTTAGACAAATACATGTCTATGCCTCCTAAGCGTCATAAAAATTAGTATTTTCATGCAAATTACTACATATTTGCACTTGACGCAAACTAAACAAACGCAACTATAAGATAAGACCAAAATTTCAACAATCGGATTAAAATCACGGGCACAGTAAGCAATCAAAGCTGAAAATCTGCACAAAAACTGCACGTGTTCTAGGAACCGCAATTTCTTGATATTTTGCCTAAAACATGTTCCGACCATCAAAACCCTAGTTTGGGTTGATCTTTTAAATTAAAACGTAAAAACCCCAAATTCGCACGTTTAAGGGGAGAAAAAGCCATTTAAAGTTTTGGGGAGTTAACACGTGAAAAATTGGGATTTTTTTGGCTTTTAGCCACTAAACCCGCCCTTAAACTTGGGCGACATACCACAAATTTATACTTTTTGGAAAATTCAAACGCTGATCTATTCATTAACACCGAAATATAGCACATCGGATGAAAAATCAAGCCACAGCAATGCCGTAAAGGGAAAAAGTTTCCATAACCTGCCCCCAAAAATATAAGGAACCTTATAAAAATTAGTATTCTTACGAAAAGTACTACAAATTTGTATTTGACGTAAACAACAGACTGACAGCTACAAAATGAGACCAAAATTTTGATAATCGAATCGAAATTGTGGCTACAATGAACGATTAATGCCAGAGGTCTGACAAGGAAATTTACGTATTTTAGACAAATACATGTCTACGCCTCCTAAGCGTCATAAAAATTAGTATTTTCATGCAAATTACTACATATTTGCACTTGACGCAAAGTAAACAAACGCAACTATAAGATAAGACAAAAATTTCAACAATCGGATTAAAATGACGGGCACAGTAAGCAATCAAAGCTGAAAATCTGCACAAAAACTGCACGTGTTCTAGGAACCGCAATTTCTAGATATTTTGCCTAAAACATGTTCCGACCATCAAAACCCTAGTTTGGGTTGATCTTTTAAATTACAACGTAAAAACGCGAAATTCGCACGTTTAAGGGGAGAAAAAGCCATTTAATGTTTTGGGGAGTTAACACGTGAAAAATTGGGATTTTTTTGGCTTTTAGCCACTAAACCCGCCCTTAAACTTGGGCGACATACCACAAATTTATACTTTGTGGAAAATTCAAACGCTGATCTATTCATTAACACCGAAATATAGCACATCGGATGAAAAATCAAGCCACAGCAATGCCGTAAAGGGAAAAAGTTTCCATAACCTGCCCCCAAAAATATAAGGAACCTTATAAAAATTAGTATTCTTACGAAAAGTACTACAAATTTGTATTTGACGTAAACAACAGACTGATAGCTACAAAATGAGACCAAAATTTTGATAATCGAATCGAAATTGTGGCTACAGTGAACGATTAAAGCCAGAGGTCTGACAAGGAAATTTACGTATTTTAGACAAATACATGTCTATGCCTCCTAAGCGTCATAAAAATTAGTATTTTCATGCAAATGACTACATATTTGCACTTGACGCAAACTAAACAAACGCAACTATAAGATAAGACCAAAATTTCAACAATCGGATTAAAATGACGGGCACAGTAAACAATCAAAGCTGAAAATCTGCACAAAAACTGCACGTGTTCTAGGAACCGCAATTTCTAGATATTTTGCCTAAAACATGTTCCGACCATCAAAACCCTAGTTTGGGTTGATCTTTTAAATTAAAACGTAAAAACCCCAAATTCGCACGTTTAAGGGGAGAAAAAGCCATTTAAAGTTTTGGGGAGTTAACACGTGAAAAATTGGGATTTTTTTGGCTTTTAGCCACTAAACCCGCCCTTAAACTTGGGCGACATACCACAAATTTATACTTTTTGGAAAATTCAAACGCTGATCTATTCATTAACACCGAAATATAGCACATCGGATGAAAAATCAAGCCACAGCAATGCCGTAAAGGGAAAAAGTTTCCATAACCTGCCCCCAAAAATATAAGGAACCTTATAAAAATTAGTATTCTTACGAAAAGTACTACAAATTTGTATTTGACGTAAACAAAAGACTGATAGCTACAAAATGAGACCAACATTTTGATAATCGAATCGAAATTGTGGCTACAGTGAACGATTAAAGCCAGAGGTCTGACAAGGAAATTTACGTATTTTAGACAAATACATGTCTATGCCTCCTAAGCGTCATAAAAATTAGTATTTTCATGCAAATTACTACATATTTGCACTTGACGCAAACTAAACAAACGCAACTATAAGATAAGACCAAAATTTCAACAATCGGATTAAAATGACGGGCACAGTAAGCAATCAAAGCTGAAAATCTGCACAAAAACTGCACGTGTTCTAGGAACCGCAATTTCTAGATATTTTGCCTAAAACATGTTCCGACCATCAAAACCCTAGTTTGGGTTGATCTTTTAAATTAAAACGTAAAAACGCGAAATTCGCACGTTTAAGGGGAGAAAAAGCCATTTAAAGTTTTGGGGAGTTAACACGTGAAAAATTGGGATTTTTTTGGCTTTTAGCCACTAAACCCGCCCTTAAACTTGGGCGACATACCACAAATTTATACTTTTTGGAAAATTCAAACGCTGATCTATTCATTAACACCGAAATATAGCACATCGGATGAAAAATCAAGCCACAGCAATGCCGTAAAGGGAAAAAGTTTCCATAACCTGCCCCCAAAAATATAAGGAACCTTATAAAAATTAGTATTCTTACGAAAAGTACTACAAATTTGTATTTGACGTAAACAACAGACTGACAGCTACAAAATGAGACCAAAATTTTGATAATCGAATCGAAATTGTGGCTACAGTGAACGATTAAAGCCAGAGGTCTGACAAGGAAATTTACGTATTTTAGACAAATACATGTCTATGCCTACTAAGCGTCATAAAAATTAGTATTTTCATGCAAATTACTACATATTTGCACTTGACGCAAACTAAACAAACGCAACTATAAGATAAGACCAAAATTTCAACAATCGGATTAAAATCACGGGCACAGTAAGCAATCAAAGCTGAAAATCTGCACAAAAACTGCACGTGTTCTAGGAACCGCAATTTCTTGATATTTTGCCTAAAACATGTTCCGACCATCAAAACCCTAGTTTGGGTTGATCTTTTAAATTAAAACGTAAAAACCCCAAATTCGCACGTTTAAGGGGAGAAAAAGCCATTTAAAGTTTTGGGGAGTTAACACGTGAAAAATTGGGATTTTTTTGGCTTTTAGCCACTAAACCCGCCCTTAAACTTGGGCGACATACCACAAATTTATACTTTTTGGAAAATTCAAACGCTGATCTATTCATTAACACCGAAATATAGCACATCGGATGAAAAATCAAGCCACAGCAATGCCGTAAAGGGAAAAAGTTTCCATAACCTGCCCCCAAAAATATAAGGAACCTTATAAAAATTAGTATTCTTACGAAAAGTACTACAAATTTGTATTTGACGTAAACAAAAGACTGATAGCTACAAAATGAGACCAACATTTTGATAATCGAATCGAAATTGTGGCTACAGTGAACGATTAAAGCCAGAGGTCTGACAAGGAAATTTACGTATTTTAGACAAATACATGTCTATGCCTCCTAAGCGTCATAAAAATTAGTATTTTCATGCAAATTACTACATATTTGCACTTGACGCAAACTAAACAAACGCAACTATAAGATAAGACCAAAATTTCAACAATCGGATTAAAATGACGGGCACAGTAAGCAATCAAAGCTGAAAATCTGCACAAAAACTGCACGTGTTCTAGGAACCGCAATTTCTAGATATTTTGCCTAAAACATGTTCCGACCATCAAAACCCTAGTTTGGGTTGATCTTTTAAATTAAAACGTAAAAACGCGAAATTCGCACGTTTAAGGGGAGAAAAAGCCATTTAAAGTTTTGGGGAGTTAACACGTGAAAAATTGGGATTTTTTTGGCTTTTAGCCACTAAACCCGCCCTTAAACTTGGGCGACATACCACAAATTTATACTTTTTGGAAAATTCAAACGCTGATCTATTCATTAACACCGAAATATAGCACATCGGATGAAAAATCAAGCCACAGCAATGCCGTAAAGGGAAAAAGTTTCCATAACCTGCCCCCAAAAATATAAGGAACCTTATAAAAATTAGTATTCTTACGAAAAGTACTACAAATTTGTATTTGACGTAAACAACAGACTGACAGCTACAAAATGAGACCAAAATTTTGATAATCGAATCGAAATTGTGGCTACAGTGAACGATTAAAGCCAGAGGTCTGACAAGGAAATTTACGTATTTTAGACAAATACATGTCTATGCCTACTAAGCGTCATAAAAATTAGTATTTTCATGCAAATTACTACATATTTGCACTTGACGCAAACTAAACAAACGCAACTATAAGATAAGACAAAAATTTCAACAATCGGATTAAAATGACGGGCACAGTAAGCAATCAAAGCTGAAAATCTGCACAAAAACTGCACGTTTTCTAGGAACCGCAATTTCTAGATATTTTGCCTAAAACATGTTCCGACCATCAAAACCCTAGTTTGGGTTGATCTTTTAAATTACAACGTAAAAACGCGAAATTCGCACGTTTAAGGGGAGAAAAAGCCATTTAAAGTTTTGGGGAGTTAACACGTGAAAAATTGGGATTTTTTTGGCTTTTAGCCACTAAACCCGCCCTTAAACTTGGGCGACATACCACAAATTTATACTTTTTGGAAAATTCAAACGCTGATCTATTCATTAACACCGAAATATAGCACATCGGATGAAAAATCAAGCCACATCAATGCCGTAAAGGGAAAAAGTTTCCATAACCTGCCCCCAAAAATATAAGGAACCTTATAAAAATTAGTATTCTTACGAAAAGTACTACAAATTTGTATTTGACGTAAACAACAGACTGATAGCTACAAAATGAGACCAAAATTTTGATAATCGAATCGAAATTGTGGCTACAGTGAACGATTAAAGCCAGAGGTCTGACAAGGAAATTTACGTATTTTAGACAAATACATGTCTATGCCTCCTAAGCGTCATAAAAATTAGTATTTTCATGCAAATTACTACATATTTGCACTTGACGCAAACTAAACAAACGCAACTATAAGATAAGACCAAAATTTCAACGATCGGATTAAAATGACGGGCACAGTAAACAATCAAAGCTGAAAATCTGCACAAAAACTGCACGTGTTCTAGGAACCGCAATTTCTAGATATTTTGCCTAAAACATGTTCCGACCATCAAAACCCTAGTTTGGGTTGATCTTTTAAATTAAAACGTAAAAACGCCAAATTCGCACGTTTAAGGGGAGAAAAAGCCATTTAAAGTTTTGGGGAGTTAACACGTGAAAAATTGGGATTTTTTTGGCTTTTAGCCACTAAACCCGCCCTTAAACTTGGGCGACATACCACAAATTTATACTTTTTGGAAAATTCAAACGCTGATCTATTCATTAACACCAAAATATAGCACATCGGTTGAAAAATCAAGCCACAGCAATGCCGTAAAGGGAAAAAGTTTCCATAACCTGCCCCCAAAAATATAAGGAACCTTATAAAAATTAGTATTCTTACGAAAAGTACTACAAATTTGTATTTGACGTAAACAACAGACTGACAGCTACAAAATGAGACCAAAATTTTGATAATCGAATCGAAATTGTGGCTACAGTGAACGATTAAAGCCAGAGGTCTGACAAGGAAATTTACGTATTTTAGACAAATACATGTCTATGCCTACTAAGCGTCATAAAAATTAGTATTTTCATGCAAATTACTACATATTTGCACTTGACGCAAACTAAACAAACGCAACTATAAGATAAGACCAAAATTTCAACAATCGGATTAAAATGACGGGCACAGTAAGCAATCAAAGCTGAAAATCTGCACAAAAACTGCACGTGTTCTAGGAACCGCAATTTCTAGATATTTTGCCTACAACATGTTCCGACCATCAAAACCCTAGTTTGGGTTGATCTTTTAAATTAAAACGTAAAAACGCCAAATTCGCACGTTTAAGGGGAGAAAAAGCCATTTAAAGTTTTGGGGAGTTAACACGTGAAAAATTGGGATTTTTTTGGCTTTTAGCCACTAAACCCGCCCTTAAACTTGGGCGACATACCACAAATTTATACTTTTAGGAAAATTCAAACGCTGATCTATTCATTAACACCGAAATATAGCACATCGGATGAAAAATCAAGCCACAGCAATGCCGTAAAGGGAAAAAGTTTCCATAACCTGCCCCCAAAAATATAAGGAACCTTATAAAAATTAGTATTCTTACGAAAAGTACTACAAATTTGTATTTGACGTAAACAACAGACTGATAGCTACAAAATGAGACCAACATTTTGATAATCGAATCGAAATTGTGGCTACAGTGAACGATTAAAGCCAGAGGTCTGACAAGGAAATTTACGTATTTTAGACAAATACATGTCTATGCCTCCTAAGCGTCATAAAAATTAGTATTTTCATGCAAATTACTACATATTTGCACTTGACGCAAACTAAACAAACGCAACTATAAGATAAGACCAAAATTTCAACAATCGGATTAAAATGACGGGCACAGTAAGCAATCAAAGCTGAAAATCTGCACAAAAACTGCACGTGTTCTAGGAACCGCAATTTCTAGATATTTTGCCTAAAACATGTTCCGACCATCAAAACCCTAGTTTGGGTTGATCTTTTAAATTAAAACGTAAAAACGCCAAATTCGCACGTTTAAGGGGAGAAAAAGCCATTTAAAGTTTTGGGGAGTTAACACGTGAAAAATTGGGATTTTTTTGGCTTTTAGCCACTAAACCCGCCCTTAAACTTGGGCGACATACCACAAATTTATACTTTTTGGAAAATTCAAACGCTGATCTATTCATTAACACCGAAATATAGCACATCGGATGAAAAATCAAACCACAGCAATGCCGTAAAGGGAAAAAGTTTCCATAACCTGCCCCCAAAAATATAAAGAACCTTATAAAAATTAGTATTCTTACGAAAAGTATTACAAATTTGTATTTGACGTAAACAACAGACTGACAGCTACAAAATGAGACCAAAATTTTGATAATCGAATCGAAATTGTGGCTACAGTGAACGATTAGAGCCAGAGGTCTGACAAGGAAATTTACGTATTTTAGACAAATACACGTCTATGCCTCCTAAGCGTCATAAAAATTAGCATTTTCATGCAAATTACTACATATTTGCACTTGACGCAAACTAAACAAACGCAACTATAAGATAAGACCAAAATTTCAACAATCGGATTAAAATGACGGGCACAGTAAGCAATCAAAGCTGAAAATCTGCACAAAAACTGCACGTGTTCTAGGAACCGCAATTTCCAGATATTTTGCCTAAAACATGTTTCGACCATCAAAACCCTAGTCTGGGTTGATCTTTTAAATTAGAACGTAAAAACGCGAAATTCGCACGTTTAAGGGGAGAAAAAGCCATTTAAAGTTTTGGGGAGTTAACACGTGAAAAATTGGGATTTTTTTGGCTTTTAGCCACTAAACCCGCCCTTAAACTTGGGCGACATACCACAAATTTATACTTTTTGGAAAATTCAAACGCTGATCTATTCATTAACACCGAAATATAGCACATCGGATGAAAAATCAAGCCACAGCAATGCCGTAAAGGGAAAAAGTTTCCAAAACCTGCCCCCAAAAATATAAGGAACCTTATAAAAATTAGTATTCTTACGAAAAGTACTACAAATTTGTATTTGACGTAAACAACAGACTGATAGCTACAAAATGAGACCAAAATGTTGATAATCGAATCGAAATTGTGGCTACAGTGAACGATTAAAGCCAGAGGTCTGACAAGGAAATTTACGTATTTTAGACAAATACATGTCTATGCCTCCTAAGCGTCATAAAAATTAGTATTTTCATGCAAATTACTACATATTTGCACTTGACGCAAACTTAACAAACGCAACTATAAGATAAGACCAAAATTTCAACAATCGGATTAAAATGACGGGCACAGTAAGCAATCAAAGCTGAAAATCTGCACAAAAACTGCACGTGTTCTAGGAACCGCAATTTCTAGATATTTTGCCTAAAACATGTTCCGACCATCAAAACCCTAGTTTGGGTTGATCTTTTAAATTAAAACGTAAAAACGCCAAATTCGCACGTTTAAGGGGAGAAAAAGCCATTTAAAGTTTTGGGGAGTTAATACGTGAAAAATTGGGATATTTTTGGCTTTTAGCAACTAAACCCGCCCTTAAACTTGGGCGACATACCACAAATTTATACTTTTTGGAAAATTCAAACGCTGATCTATTCATTAACACCGAAATATAGCACATCGGATGAAAAATCAAGCCACAGCAATGCCGTAAAGGGAAAAAGTTTCCATAACCTGCCCCCAAAAATATAAGGAACCTTATAAAAATTAGTATTCTTACGAAAAGTACTACAAATTTGTATTTGACGTAAACAACAGACTGATAGCTACAAAATGAGACAAAAATTTTGATAATCGAATCGAAATTGTGGCTACAGTGAACGATTAAAGCCAGAGGTCTGACAAGGAAACTTACGTATTTTAGACAAATACATGTCTATGCCTCCTAAGCGTCATAAAAATTAGTATTTTCATGCAAATTACTACATATTTGCACTTGACGCAAACTAAACAAACGCAACTATAAGATAAGACCAAAATTTCAACAATCGGATTAAAATGACGGGCACAGTAAGCAATCAAAGCTGAAAATCTGCACAAAAACTGCACGTGTTCTAGGAACCGCAATTTCTAGATATTTTGCCTAAAACATGTTCCGACCATCAAAACCCTAGTTTGGGTTGATCTTTTAAATTAAAACGTAAAAACCCCAAATTCGCACGTTTAAGGGGAGAAAAAGCCATTTAAAGTTTTGGGGAGTTAACACGTGAAAAATTGGGATATTTTTGGCTTTTAGCCACTAAACCCGCCCTTAAACTTGGGCGACATACCACAAATTTATACTTTTTGGAAAATTCAAACGCTGATCTATTCATTAACACCAAAATATAGCACATCGGTTGAAAAATCAAGCCACAGCAATGCCGTAAAGGGAAAAAGTTTCCATAACCTGCCCCCAAAAATATAAGGAACCTTATAAAATTTAGTATTCTTTCGAAAAGTACTACAAATTTGTATTTGACGTAAACAACAGACTGATAGCTACAAAACGAGACCAAAATTTTGATAATCGAATCGAAATTGTGGCTACAGTGAACGATTAAACCCAGAGGTCTGACAAGGAAACTTACGTATTTTAGACAAATACGTGTCTATGCCTCCTAAGCGTCATAAAAATTAGTATTTTCATGCAAATTACTACATATTTGCACTTGACGCAAACTAAACAAACGCAACTATAAGATAAGACCAAAATTTCAACAATCGGATTAAAATGACGGGCACAGTAAGCAATCAAAGCTGAAAATCTGCACAAAAACTGCACGTGTTCTAGGAACCGCAATTTCTAGATATTTTGCCTAAAACATGTTCCGACCATCAAAACCCTAGTTTGGGTTGATCTTTTAAATTAAAACGTAAAAACGCCAAATTCGCACGTTTAAGGGGAGAAAAAGCCATTTAAAGTTTTGGGGAGTTAACACGTGAAAAATTGGGATTTTTTTGGCTTTTAGCCACTAAACCCGCCCTTAAACTTGGGCGACATACCACAAATTTATACTTTTTGGAAAATTCAAACGCTGATCTATTCATTAACACCGAAATATAGCACATCGGATGAAAAATCAAGCCACAGCAATGCCGTAAAGGGAAAAAGTTTCCATAACCTGCCCCCAAAAATATAAGGAACCTTATAAAAATTAGTATTCTTTCGAAAAGTACTACAAATTTGTATTTGACGTATACAACAGACTGATAGCTACAAAATGAGACCAAAATTTTGATAATCGAATCGAAATTGTGGCTACAGTGAACGATTAAAGCCAGAGGTCTGACAAGGAAACACGTATTTTAGACAAATACATGTCTATGCCTCCTAAGCGTCATAAAAATTAGTATTTTCATGCAAATTACTACATATTTGCACTTGACGCAAACTAAACAAACGCAACTATAAGATAAGACCAAAATTTCAACAATCGGATTAAAATGACGGGCACAGTAAGCAATCAAAGCTGAAAATCTGCACAAAAACTGCACGTGTTCTAGGAACCGCAATTTCTAGATATTTTGCCTAAAACATGTTCCGACCATCAAAACCCTAGTTTGGGTTGATCTTTTAAATCAAAACGTAAAACCGCGAAATTCGCACGTTTAAGGGGAGAAAAAGCCATTTAAAGTTTTGGGGAGTTAACACGCGAAAAATTGGGATTTTTTTTGGCTTTTAGCCACTAAACCCGCCCTTAAACTTGGGCGACATACCACAAATTTATACTTTTTGGAAAATTCAAACGCTGATCTATTCATTAACACCGAAATATAGCACATCGGATGAAAAATCAACCCACAGCAATGCCGTAAAGGGAAAAAGTTTCCATAACCTGCCCCCAAAAATATGAGGAACCTTATAAAAATTAGTATTCTTACGAAAAGTACTACAAATTTGTATTTGACGTAAACAACAGACTGATAGCTACAAAATGAGACCAAAATTTTGATAATCGAATCGAAATTGTGGCTACAGTGAACGATTAAAGCCAGAGGTCTGACAAGGTAATTTACGTATTTTAGACAAATACATGTCTATGCCTCCTAAGCGTCATAAAAATTAGTATTTTCATGCAAATTACTACATATTTGCACTTGACGCAAACTAAACAAACGCAACTATAAGATAAGGCCAAAATTTCAACAATCGGATTAAAATGACGGGCACAGTAAGCAATCAAAGCTGAAAATCTGCACAAAAACTGCACGTGTTCTAGGAGCCGCAATTTCTAGATATTTTGCCTAAAACATGTTCCGACCATCAAAACCCTAGTTTGGGTTGATCTTTTAAATTAAAACGTAAAAACGCCAAATTCGAACGTTTAAGGGGAGAAAAAGCCATTTAAAGTTTTGGGGAGTTAACACGTGAAAAATTGGGATTTTTTTGGCTTTTAGCCACTAAACCCGCCCTTAAACTTGGGCGACATACCACAAATTTATACTTTTTGGAAAATTCAAACGCTGATCTATTCATTAACACCAAAATATAGCACACCGGTTGAAAAATCAAGCCACAGCAATGCCGTAAAGGGAAAAAGTTTCCATAACCTGCCCCCAAAAATATAAGGAACCTTATAAAAATTAGTATTCTTACGAAAAGTACTACAAATTTGTATTTGACGTAAACAACAGACTGATAGCTACAAAATGAGACCAAAATTTTGATAATCGAATCGAAATTGTGGCTACAGTGAACGATTAAAGCCAGAGGTCTGACAAGGAAATTTACGTATTTTAGACAAATACATGTCTATGCCTCCTAAGCGTCATAAAAATTAGTATTTTCATGCAAATTACTACATATTTGCACTTGACGCAAACTAAACAAACGCAACTATAAGATAAGACCAAAATTTCAACAATCGGATTAAAATGACGGGCACAGTAAGCAATCAAAGCTGAAAATCTGCACAAAAACTGCACGTGTTCTAGGAACCGCAATTTCTAGATATTTTGCCTAAAACATGTTCCGACCATCAAAACCCTAGTTTGGGTTGATCTTTTAAATTAAAACGTAAAAACGCGAAATTCGCACGTTTAAGGGGAGAAAAAGCCATTTAAAGTTTTGGGGAGTTAACACGTGAAAAATTGGGATTTTTTTGGCTTTTAGCCACTAAACCCGCCCTTAAACTTGGGCGACATACCACAAATTTATACTTTTTGGAAAATTCAAACGCTGATCTATTCATTAACACCGAAATATAGCACATCGGATGAAAAATCAAGCCACAGCAATGCCGTAAAGGGAAAAAGTTTCCATAACCTGCCCCCAAAAATATTAGGAACCTTATAAAAATTAGTATTCTTACGAAAAGTACTACAAATTTGTATTTGACGTATACAACAGACTGATAGCTACAAAATGAGACCAAAATTTTGATAATCGAATCGAAATTGTGGCTACAGTGAACGATTAAAGCCAGAGGTCTGACAAGGAAATTTACGTATTTTAGACAAATACATGTCTATGCCTCCTAAGCGTCATAAAAATTAGTATTTTCATGCAAATTACTACATATTTGAGCTCAACGCAAACTAAACAAACGCAACTATAAGATAAGACCAAAATTTCAACAATCGGATTAAAATGACGGGCACAGTAAGCAATCAAAGCTGAAAATCTGCACAAAAACTGCACGTGTTCTAGGAACCGCAATTTCTAGATATTTTGCCTAAAACATGTTCCGACCATCAAAACCCTAGTTTGGGTTGATCTTCTAAATTGGAACGTAAAAACGCGAAATTCGCACGTTTAAGGGGAGAAAAAGCCATTTAAAGTTTTGGGGAGTTAACACGTGAAAAATTGGGATTTTTTTGGCTTTTAGCCACTAAACCCGCCCTTAACCTTGGGCGACATACCACAAATTTATACTTTTTGGAAAATTCAAACGCTGATCTATTCATTAACACCGAAATATAGCACATCGGATGAAAAATCAAGCCACAGCAATGCCGTAAAGGGAAAAAGTTTCCATAACCTGCCCCCAAAAATATAAGGAACCTTATAAAAATTAGTATTCTTACGAAAAGTACTACAAATTTGTATTTGACGTAAACAACAGACTGATAGCTACAAAATGAGACCAAAATTTTGATAATCGAATCGAAATTGTGGCTACAGTGAACGATTAAAGCCAGAGGTCTGACAAGGAAATTTACGTATTTTAGACAAATACATGTCTATGCCTCCTAAGCGTCATAAAAATTAGTATTTTCATGCAAATTACTACATATTTGCGCTTGACGCAAACTAAACAAACGCAACTATAAGATAAGACCAAAATTTCAACAATCGGATTAAAATGACGGGCACAGTAAGCAATCAAAGCTGAAAATCTGCACAAAAACTGCACGTGTTCTAGGAACCGCAATTTCTAGATATTTTGCCTAAAACATGTTCCGACCATCAAAACCCTAGTTTGGGTTGATCTTTTAAATTAAAACGTAAAAACGCCAAATTCGCACGTTTAAGGGGAGAAAAAGCCATTTAAAGTTTTGGGGAGTTAACACGTGAAAAATTGGGATTTTTTTGGCTTTTAGCCACTAAACCCGCCCTTAAACTTGGGCGACATACCACAAATTTATACTTTTTGGAAAATTCAAACGCTGATCTATTCATTAACACCGAAATATAGCACATCGGATGAAAAATCAAGCCACAGCAATGCCGTAAAGGGAAAAAGTTTCCATAACCTGCCCCCAAAAATATAAGGAACCTTATAAAAATTAGTATTCTTACGAAAAGTACTACAAATTTGTATTTGACGTATACAACAGACTGACAGCTACAAAATGAGACCAAAATTTTGATAATCGAATCGAAATTGTGGCTACAGTGAACGATTAAAGCCAGAGGTCTGACAAGGAAATTTACGTATTTTAGACAAATACATGTCTATGCCTACTAAGCGTCATAAAAATTAGTATTTTCATGCAAATTACTACATATTTGAGCTTGACGCAAACTAAACAAACGCAACTATAAGATAAGACCAAAATTTCAACAATCGGATTAAAATGACGGGTACAGTAAGCAATCAAAGCTGAAAATCTGCACAAAAACTGCACGTGTTCTAGGAACCGCAATTTCTAGATATTTTGCCTAAAACATGTTCCGACCATCAAAACCCTAGTTTGGGTTGATCTTTTAAATTAAAACGTAAAAACGCCAAATTCACACGTTTAAGGGGAGAAAAAGCCATTTAAAGTTTTGGGGAGTTAACACGTGAAAAATTGGGATTTTTTTGGCTTTTAGCCACTAAACCCGCCCTTAAACTTGGGCGACATACCACAAATTTATACTTTTTGGAAAATTCAAACGCTGATCTATTCATTAACACCGAAATATAGCACATCGGATGAAAAATCAAGCCACAGCAATGCCGTAAAGGGAAAAAGTTTCCATAACCTGCCCCCAAAAATATAAGGAACCTTATAAAAATTAGTATTCTTACGAAAAGTACTACAAATTTGTATTTGACGTAAACAACAGACTGACAGCTACAAAATGAGACCAAAATTTTGATAATCGAATCGAAATTGTGGCTACAGTGAACGATTAAAGCTAGAGGTCTAGCAAGAAAATTTACGTATTTTAGACAAATACATGTCTATGCCTCCTAAGCGTCATAAAAATTAGTATTTTCATGCAAATTACTACATATTTGCACTTGACGCAAACTAAACAAACGCAACTATAAGATAAGACCAAAATTTCAACAATCGGATTAAAATGACGGGCACAGTAAGCAATCAAAGCTGAAAATCTGCACAAAAACTGCACGTGTTCTAGGAACCGCAATTTCTAGATATTTTGCCTAAAACATGTTCCGACCATCAAAACCCTAGTTTGGGTTGATCTTTTAAATTAAAACGTAAAAACGCCAAATTCGCACGTTTAAGGGGAGAAAAAGCCATTTAAAGTTTTGGGGAGCTAACACGTGAAAAATTGGGATTTTCTTGGCTTTTAGCCACTAAACCCGCCCTTAAACTTGGGCGACATACCACAAATTTATACTTTTTGGAAAATTCAAACGCTGATCTATTCATTAACACCGAAATATAGCACATCGGATGCAAAATCAAGCCACAGCAATGCCGTAAAGGGAAAAAGTTTCAATAACCTGCCCCCAAAAATATAAGGAACCTTATAAAAATTAGTATTCTTACGAAAAGTACTACAAATTTGTATTTGACGTATACAACAGACTGATAGCTACAAAATGAGACCAAAATTTTGATAATCGAATCGAAATTGTGGCTACAGTGAACGATTAAAGCCAGAGGTCTGACAAGGAAATTTACGAATTTTAGACAAATACATGTCTATGCCTCCTAAGCGTCATAAAAATTAGTATTTTCATGCAAATTACTACATATTTGCACTTGACGCAAACTAAACAAACGCAACTATAAGATAAGACCAAAATTTCAACAATCGGATTAAAATGACGGGCACAGTAAGCAATCAAAGCTGAAAATCTGCACAAAAACTGCACGTGTTCTAGGAACCGCAATTTCTAGATATTTTGCCTAAAACATGTTCCGACCATCAAAACCCTAGTTTGGGTTGATCTTTTAAATTAAAACGTAAAAACGCCAAATTCGCACGTTTAAGGGGAGAAAAAGCCATTTAAAGTTTTGGGGAGTTAACACGTGAAAAATTGGGATTTTTTTGGCTTTTAGCCACTAAACCCGCCCTTAAACTTGGGCGACATACCACAAATTTATACTTTTTGGAAGATTCAAACGCTGATCTATTCATTAACACCAAAATATAGCACATCGGTTGAAAAATCAAGCCACAGCAATGCCGTAAAGGGAAAAAGTTTCCATAACCTGCCCCCAAAAATATAAGGAACCTTATAAAAATTAGTATTCTTACGAAAAGTACTACAAATTTGTATTTGACGTAAACAACAGACTGACAGCTACAAAATGAGACCAAAATTTTGATAATCGAATCGAAATTGTGGCTACAGTTAACGATTAAAGCCAGAGGTCTGACAAGGAAATTTACGTATTTTAGACAAATACATGTCTATGCCTCCTAAGCGTCATAAAAATTAGTATTTTCATGCAAATTACTACATATTTGCACTTGACGCAAACTAAACAAACGCAACTATAAGATAAGACCAAAATTTCAACAATCGGATTAAAATGACGGGCACAGTAAGCAATCAAAGCTGAAAATATGCACAAAAACTGCACGTGTTCTAGGAACCGCAATTTCTAGATATTTTGCCTAAAACATGTTCCGACCATCAAAACCCTAGTTTGGGTTGATCTTTTAAATTAAAACGTAAAAACGCCAAATTCGCACGTTTAAGGGGAGAAAAAGCCATTTAAAGTTTTGGGGAGTTAACACGTGAAAAATTGGGATTTTTTTGGCTTTTAGCCACTAAACCCGCCCTTAAACTTGGGCGATATACCACAAATTTATACTTTTTGGAAAATTCAAACGCTGATCTATTCATTAACACCGAAATATAGCACATCGGATGAAAAATCAAGCCACAGCAATGCCGTAAAGGGAAAAAGTTTCCATAACCTGCCCCCAAAAATATTAGGAACCTTATAAAAATTAGTATTCTTACGAAAAGTACTACAAATTTGTATTTGACGTAAACAACAGACTGACAGCTACAAAATGAGACCAAAATTTTGATAATCGAATCGAAATTGTGGCTACAGTTAACGATTAAAGCCAGAGGTCTGACAAGGAAATTTACGTATTTTAGACAAATACATGTCTATGCCTCCTAAGCGTCATAAAAATTAGTATTTTCATGCAAATTACTACATATTTGCACTTGACGCAAACTAAACAAACGCAACTATAAGATAAGACCAAAATTTCAACAATCGGATTAAAATGACGGGCACAGTAAGCAATCAAAGCTGAAAATCTGCACAAAAACTGCACGTGTTCTAGGAACCGCAATTTCTAGATATTTTGCCTAAAACATGTTCCGACCATCAAAACCCTAGTTTGGGTTGATCTTTTAAATTAAAACGTAAAAACGCCAAATTCGCACGTTTAAGGGGAGAAAAAGCCATTTAAAGTTTTGGGGAGTTAACACGTGAAAAATTGGGATTTTTTTGGCTTTTAGCCACTAAACCTGCCCTTAAACTTGGGCGACATACCACAAATTTATACTTTTTGGAAAATTTAAACGCTGATCTATTCATTAACACCGAAATATAGCACATCGGATGAAAAATCAGGCCACAGCAATGCCGTAAAGGGAAAAAGTTTCCATAACCTGCCCCCAAAAATATAAGGAACCTTATAAAAATTAGTATTCTTACGAAAAGTACTACAAATTTGTATTTGACGTAAACAACAGACTGACAGCTACAAAATGAGACCAAAATTTTGATAATCGAATTGAAATTGTGGCTACAGTGAACGATTAAAGCCAGAGGTCTGACAAGGAAATTTACGTATTTTAGACAAATACATGTCTATGCCTCCTAAGCGTCATAAAAATTAGTATTTTCATGCAAATTACTACATATTTGCACTTGACGCAAACTAAACAAACGCAACTATAAGATAAGACCAAAATTTCAACAATCGGATTAAAATGACGGGCACAGTAAGCAATCAAAGCTGAAAATCTGCACAAAAACTGCACGTGTTCTAGGAACCGCAATTTCTAGATATTTTGCCTAAAACATGTTCCGACCATCAAAACCCTAGTTTGGGTTGATCTTTTAAATTAAAACGTAAAAACGCCAAATTCGCACGTTTAAGGGGAGAAAAAGCCATTTAAAGTTTTGGGGAGTTAACACGTGAAAAATTGGGATTTTTTTGGCTTTTAGCCACTAAACCTGCCCTTAAACTTGGGCGACATACCACAAATTTATACTTTTTGGAAAATTCAAACGCTGATCTATTCATTAACACCGAAATATAGCACATCGGATGAAAAATCAAGCCACAGCAATGCCGTAAAGGGAAAAAGTTTCCATAACCTGCCCCCAAAAATATAAGGAACCTTATAAAAATTAGTATTCTTACGAAAAGTACTACAAATTTGTATTTGACGTAAACAACAGACTGACAGCTACAAAATGAGACCAAAATTTTGATAATCAAATCGAAATTGTGGCTACAGTGAACGATTAAAGCCAGAGGTCTGACAAGGAAATTTACGTATTTTAGACAAATACATGTCTATGCCTCCTAAGCGTCATAAAAATTAGTATTTTCATGCAAATTACTACATATTTGCACTTGACGCAAACTAAACAAACGTAACTATAAGATAAGACCAAAATTTCAACAATCGGATTAAAATGACGGGCACAGTAAGCAATCAAAGCTGAAAATCTGCACAAAAACTGCACGTGTTCTAGGAACCGCAATTTCTAGATATTTTGCCTAAAACATGTTCCGACCATCAAAACCCTAGTTTGGGTTGATCTTTTAAATTAAAACGTAAAAACGCCAAATTCGCACGTTTAAGGGGAGAAAAAGCCATTTAAAGTTTTGGGGAGTTAACACGTGAAAAATTGGGATTTTTTTGGCTTTTAGCCACTAAACCCGCCCTTAAACTTGGGCGACATACCACAAATTTATACTTTTTGGAAAATTCAAACGCTGATCTATTCATTAACACCAAAATATAGCACATCGGTTGAAAAATCAAGCCACAGCAATGCCGTAAAGGGAAAAAGTTTCCATAACCTGCCCCCAAAAATATAAGGAACCTTATAAAAATTAGTATTCTTACGAAAAGTACTACAAATTTGTATTTGACGTAAACAACAGACTGACAGCTACAAAATGAGACCAAAATTTTGATAATAGAATCGAAATTGTGGCTACAGTGAACGATTAAAGCCAGAGGTCTGACAAGGAAATTTACGTATTTTAGACAAATACATGTCTATGCCTCCTAAGCGTCATAAAAATTAGTATTTTCATGCAAATTACTACATATTTGCACTTGACGCAAACTAAACAAACGCAACTATAAGATAAGACCAAAATTTCAACAATCCGATTAAAATGACGGGCACAGTAAGCAATCAAAGCTGAAAATCTGCACAAAAACTGCACGTGTTCTAGGAACCGCAATTTCTAGATATTTTGCCTAAAACATGTTCCGACCATCAAAACCCTAGTTTGGGTTGATCTTTTAAATTAAAACGTAAAAACGCCAAATTCGCACGTTTAAGGGGAGAAAAAGCCATTTAAAGTTTTGGGGAGTTAACACGTGAAAAATTGGGATTTTTTTGGCTTTTAGCCACTAAACCCGCCCTTGAACTTGGGCGACATACCACAAATTTATACTTTTTGGAAAATTCAAACGCTGATCTATTCATTAACACCAAAATATAGCTCATCGGATGAAAAATCAAGCCACAGCAATGCCGTAAAGGGAAAAAGTTTCCATAACCTGCCCCCAAAAATATAAGGAACCTTATAAAAATTAGTATTCTTACGAAAAGTACTACAAATTTGTATTTGACGTAAACAACAGACTGACAGCTACAAAATGAGACCAAAATTTTGATAATCGAATCGAAATTGTGGCTACAGTGAACGATTAAAGCCAGAGGTCTGACAAGGAAATTTACGTATTTTAGACAAATACATGTCTATGCCTCCTAAGCGTCATAAAAATGAGTATTTTCATGCAAATTACTACATATTTGCACTTGACGCAAACTAAACAAACGCAACTATAAGATAAGACCAAAATTTCAACAATCGGATTAAAATGACGGGCACAGTAAGCAATCAAAGCTGAAAATCTGCACAAAAACTGCACGTGTTCTAGGAACCGCAATTTCTAGATATTTTGCCTAAAACATGTTCCGACCATCAAAACCCTAGTTTGGGTTGATCTTTTAAATTAAAACGTAAAAACGCCAAATTCGCACGTTTAAGGGGAGAAAAAGCCATTTAAAGTTTTGGGGAGTTAACACGTGAAAAATTGGGATTTTTTTGGCTTTTAGCCACTAAACCCGCCCTTAAACTTGGGCGACAAACCACAAATTTATACTTTTTGGAAAATTCAAACGCTGATCTATTCATTAACACCAAAATACAGCACATCGGTTGAAAAATCAAGCCACAGCAATGCCGTAAAGGGAAAAAGTTTCCATAACCTGCCCCCAAATATATAAGGTACCTTATAAAAATTAGTATTCTTACGAAAAGTACTACAAATTTGTATTTGACGTAAACAACAGACTGACAGCTACAAAATGAGACCAAAATTTTGATAATCGAATCGAAATTGTGGCTACAGTGAACGATTAAAGCCAGAGGTCTGACAAGGAAATTTACGTATTTTAGACAAATACATGTCTATGCCTCCTAAGCGTCATAAAAATGAGTATTTTCATGCAAATTACTACATATTTGCACTTGACGCAAACTAAACAAACGCAACTATAAGATAAGACCAAAATTTCAACAATCGGATTAAAATGACGGGCACAGTAAGCAATCAAAGCTGAAAATCTGCACAAAAACTGCACGTGTTCTAGGAACCGCAATTTCTAGATATTTTGCCTAAAACATGTTCCGACCATCAAAACCCTAGTTTGGGTTGATCTTTTAAATAAAAACGTAAAAACGCCAAATTCGCACGTTTAAGGGGAGAAAAAGCCATTTAAAGTTTTGGGGAGTTAACACGTGAAAAATTGGGATTTTTTTGGCTTTTAGCCACTAAACCCGCCCTTAAACTTGGGCGACATACCACAAATTTATACTTTTTGGAAAATTCAAACGCTGATCTATTCATTAACACCGAAATATAGCACATCGGATGAAAAATCAAGCCACAGCAATGCCGTAAAGGGAAAAAGTTTCCATAACCTGCCCCCAAAAATATAAGCAACCTTATAAAAATTAGTATTCTTACGAAAAGTACTACAAATTTATATTTGACGTAAACAACAGACTGACAGCTACAAAATGAGACCAAAATTTTGATAATCGAATCGAAATTGTGGCTACAGTGAACGATTAAAGCCAGAGGTCTGACAAGGAAATTTACGTATTTTAGACAAATACATGTCTATGCCTCCTAAGCGTCATCAAAATTAGTATTTTCATGCAAATTACTACATATTTGCACTTGACGCAAACTAAACAAACGCAACTATAAGGTAAGACCAAAATTTCAACAATCGGATTAAAATGACGGGCACAGTAAGCAATCAAAGCTGAAAATCTGCACAAAAACTGCACGTGTTCTAGGAACCGCAATTTCTAGATATTTTGCCTAAAACATGTTCCGACCATCAAAACCCTAGTTTGGGTTGATCTTTTAAATTAAAACGTAAAAACGCCAAATTCGCACGTTTAAGGGGAGAAAAAGCCATTTAAAGTTTTGGGGAGTTAACACGTGAAAAATTGGGATTTTTTTGGCTTTTAGCCACTAAACCCGCCCTTAAACTTGGGCGACATACCACAAATTTATACTTTTTGGAAAATTCAAACGCTGATCTATTCATTAACACCGAAATATAGCACATCGGATGAAAAATCAAGCCACAGCAATGCCGTAAAGGGAAAAAGTTTCCATAACCTGCCCCCAAAAATATAAGGAACCTTATAAAAATTAGTATTCTTACGAAAAGTACTACAAATTTGTATTTGACGTCAACAACAGACTGACAGCTACAAAATGAGACCAAAATTTTGATAATCGAATCGAAATTGTGGCTACAGTGAACGATTAAAGCCAGAAGTCTGACAAGGAAATTTACGTATTTTAGACAAATACATGTCTATGCCTCCTAAGCGTCATAAAAATTAGTATTTTCATGCAAATTACTACATATTTGCACTTGACGCAAACTAAACAAACGCAACTATAAGATAAGACCAAAATTTCAACAATCGGATTAAAATGACGGGCACAGTAAGCAATCAAAGCTGAAAATCTGCACAAAAACTGCACGTGTTCTAGGAACCGCAATTTCTAGATATTTTGCCTAAAACATGTTCCGACCATCAAAACCCTAGTTTGGGTTGATCTTTTAAATTAAAACGTAAAAACGCCAAATTCGCACGTTTAAGGGGAGAAAAAGCCATTTAAAGTTTTGGGGAGTTAACACGTGAAAAATTGGGATTTTTTTGGCTTTTAGCCACTAAACCCGCCCTTAAACTTGGGCGACATACCACAAATTTATACTTTTTGGAAAATTCAAACGCTGATCTATTCATTAACACCAAAATACAGCACATCGGTTGAAAAATCAAGCCACAGCAATGCCGTAAAGGGAAAAAGTTTCCATAACCTGCCCCCAAAAATATAAGGAACCTTATAAAAATTAGTATTCTTACGAAAAGTACTACAAATTTGTATTTGACGTAAACAACAGACTGACAGCTACAAAATGAGACCAAAATTTTGATAATCGAATCGAAATTGTGGCTACAGTGAACGATTAAAGCCAGAGGTCTGACAAGGAAATTTACGTATTTTAGACAAATACATGTCTATGCCTCCTAAGCGTCATAAAAATGAGTATTTTCATGCAAATTACTACATATTTGCACTTGACGCAAACTAAACAAACGCAACTATAAGATAAGACCGAAATTTCAACAATCGGATTAAAATGACGGGCACAGTAAGCAATCAAAGCTGAAAATCTGCACAAAAACTGCACGTGTTCTAGGAACCGCAATTTCTAGATATTTTGCCTAAAACATGTTCCGACCATCAAAACCCTAGTTTGGGTTGATCTTTTAAATAAAAACGTAAAAACGCCAAATTCGCACGTTTAAGGGGAGAAAAAGCCATTTAAAGTTTTGGGGAGTTAACACGTGAAAAATTGGGATTTTTTTGGCTTTTAGCCACTAAACCCGCCCTTAAACTTGGGCGACATACCACAAATTTATACTTTTTGGAAAATTCAAACGCTGATCTATTCATTAACACCGAAATATAGCACATCGGATGAAAAATCAAGCCACAGCAATGCCGTAAAGGGAAAAAGTTTCCATAACCTGCCCCCAAAAATATAAGGAACCTTATAAAAGTTAGTATTCTTACGAAAAGTACTACAAATTTGTATTTGACGTAAACAACAGACTGATAGCTACAAAATGAGACCAAAATTTTGATAATCGAATCGAAATTGTGGCTACAGTGAACGATTAAAGCCAGAGGTCTGACAAGGAAATTTACGTATTTTAGACAAATACATGTCTATGCCTCCTAGGCGTCATAAAAATTAGTATTTTCATGCAAATTACTACATATTTGCACTTGACGCAAACTAAACAAACGCAACTATAAGATAAGACCAAAATTTCAACAATCGGATTAAAATGACGGGCACAGTAAGCAATCAAAGCTGAAAATCTGCACAAAAACTGCACGTGTTCTAGGAACCGCAATTTCTAGATATTTTGCCTAAAACATGTTCCGACCATCAAAACCCTAGTTTGGGTTGATCTTTTAAATTAAAACGTAAAAACGCCAACTTCGCACGTTTAAGGGGAGAAAAAGCCATTTAAAGTTTTGGGGAGTTAACACGTGAAAAATTGGGATTTTTTTGGCTTTTAGCCACTAAACCCGCCCTTAAACTTGGGCGACATACCACAAATTTATACTTTTTGGAAAATTCAAACGCTGATCTATTCATTAACACCGAAATATAGCACATCGGATGAAAAATCAAGCCACAGCAATGCCGTAAAGGGAAAAAGTTTCCATAACCTGCCCCCAAAAATATAAGGAACCTTATAAAAGTTAGTATTCTTACGAAAAGTACTACAAATTTGTATTTGACGTAAACAACAGACTGACAGCTACAAAATGCGACCAAAATTTTGATAATCGAATCGAAATTGTGGCTACAGTGAACGATTAAAGCCAGAGGTCTGACAAGGAAATTTACGTATTTTAGACAAATACATGTCTATGCCTCCTAAGCGTCATAAAAATTAGTATTTTCATGCAAATTACTACATATTTGCACTTGACGCAAACTAAACAAACGCAACTATAAGATAAGACCAAAATTTTAACAATCGGATTAAAATGACGGGCACAGTAAGCAATCAAAGCTGAAAATCTGCACAAAAACTGCACGTGTTCTAGGAACCGCAATTTCTAGATATTTTGCCCAAAACATGTTCCGACCATCAAAACCCTAGTTTGGGTTGATCTTTTAAATTAAAACGTAAAAACGCCAAATTCGCACGTTTAAGGGGAGAAAAAGCCATTTAAAGTTTTGGGGAGTTAACACGTGAAAAATTGGAATTTTTTGGCTTTTAGCCACTAAACCCGCCCTTAAACTTGGACGACATACCACAAATTTATACTTTTTGGAAAATTCAAACGCTGATCTATTCATTAACACCGAAATATAGCACATCGGATGAAAAATCAAGCCACAGCAATGCCGTAAAGGGAAAAAGTTTCCATAACCTGCCCCCAAAAATATAAGGAACCTTATAAAAGTTAGTATTCTTACGAAAAGTACTACAAATTTGTATTTGACGTAAACAATAGACTGACAGCTACAAAATGCGACCAAAATTTTGATAATCGAATCGAAATTGTGGCTACAGTGAACGATTAAAGCCAGAGGTCTGACAAGGAAATTTACGTATTTTAGACAAATACATGTCTATGCCTCCTAAGCGTCATAAAAATTAGTATTTTCATGCAAATTACTACATATTTGCACTTGACGCAAACTAAACAAACGCAACTATAAGATAAGACCAAAATTTCAACAATCGGATTAAAATGACGGGCACAGTAAGCAATCAAAGCTGAAAATCTGCACAAAAACTGCACGTGTTCTAGGAACCGCAATTTCTAGATATTTTGCCCAAAACATGTTCCGACCATCAAAACCCTAGTTTGGGTTGATCTTTTAAATTAAAACGTAAAAACGCAAATTCGCACGTTTAAGGGGAGAAAAAGCCATTTAAAGTTTTGGGGAGTTAACACGTGAAAAATTGGGATTTTTTTGGCTTTTAGCCACTAAACCCGCCCTTAAACTTGGGCGACATACCACAAATTTATATTTTTTGGAAAATTCAAACGCTGATCTATTCATTTACACCAAAATATAGCACATCGGTTGAAAAATCAAGCCACAGCAATGCCGTAAAGGGAAAAAGTTTCCATAACCTGCCCCCAAAAATATAAGGAACCTTATAAAAATTAGTATTCTTACGAAAAGTACTACAAATTTGTATTTGACGTAAACAACAGACTGACAGCTACAAAATGCGACCAAAATTTTGATAATCGAATCGAAATTGTGGCTACAGTGAACGATTAAAGCCAGAGGTCTGACAAGGAAATTTACGTATTTTAGACAAATACATGTCTATGCCTCCTAAGCGTCATAAAAATTAGTATTTTCATGCAAATTACTACATATTTGCACTTGACGCAAACTAAACAAACGCAACTATAAGATAAGACCAAAATTTTAACAATCGGATTAAAATGACGGGCACAGTAAGCAATCAAAGCTGAAAATCTGCACAAAAACTGCACGTGTTCTAGGAACCGCAATTTCTAGATATTTTGCCTAAAACATGTTCCGACCATCAAAACCCTAGTTTGGGTTGATCTTTTAAATTAAAACGTAAAAACGCCAAATTCGCACGTTTAAGGGGAGAAAAAGCCATTTAAAGTTTTGGGGAGTTAACACGTGAAAAATTGGAATTTTTTGGCTTTTAGCCACTAAACCCGCCCTTAAACTTGGGCGACATACCACAAATTTATACTTTTTGGAAAATTCAAACGCTGATCTATTCATTAACACCAAAATATAGCACATCGGTTGAAAAATCAAGCCACAGCAATGCCGTAAAGGGAAAAAGTTTCCATAACCTGCCCCCAAAAATATAAGGAACCTTATAAAAGTTAGTATTCTTACGAAAAGTACTACAAATTTGTATTTGACGTAAACAACAGACTGACAGCTACAAAATGCGACCAAAATTTTGATAATCGAATCGAAATTGTGGCTACAGTGAACGATTAAAGCCAGAGGTCTGACAAGGAAATTTACGTATTTTAGACAAATACATGTCTATGCCTCCTAAGCGTCATAAAAATTAGTATTTTCATGCAAATTACTACATATTTGCACTTGACGCAAACTAAACAAACGCAACTATAAGATAAGACCAAAATTTCAACAATCGGATTAAAATGACGGGCACAGTAAGCAATCAAAGCTGAAAATCTGCACAAAAACTGCACGTGTTCTAGGAACCGCAATTTCTAGATATTTTGCCCAAAACATGTTCCGACCATCAAAACCCTAGTTTGGGTTGATCTTTTAAATTAAAACGTAAAAACGCCAAATTCGCACGTTTAAGGGGAGAAAAAGCCATTTAAAGTTTTGGGGAGTTAACACGTGAAAAATTGGGATTTTTTTGGCTTTTAGCCACTAAACCCGCCCTTAAACTTGGGCGACATACCACAAATTTATACTTTTTGGAAAATTCAAACGCTGATCTATTCATTAACACCGAAATATAGCACATCGGATGAAAAATCAAGCCACAGCAATGCCGTAAAGGGAAAAAGTTTTCATAACCTGCCCCCACAAATATAAGGTACCTTATAAAAATTAGTATTCTTACGAAAAGTACTACAAATTTGGATTTGACGTAAACAACAGACTGATAGCTACAAAATGAGACCAAAATTTTTATAATCGAATCGAAATTGTGGCTACAGTGAACGATTAAAGCCAGAGGTCTGACAAGGAAATTTACGTATTTTAGACAAATACATGTCTATGCCTCCTAAGCGTCATAAAAATTAGTATTTTCATGCAAATTACTACATATTTGCACTTGACGCAAACTAAACAAACGCAACTATAAGATAAGACCAAAATTTCAACAATCGGATTAAAATGACGGGCACAGTAAGCAATCAAAGCTGAAAATCTGCACAAAAACTGCACGTGTTCTAGGAACCGCAATTTCTAGATATTTTGCCTAAAACATGTTCCGACCATCAAAACCCTAGTTTGGGTTGATCTTTTAAATTAAAACGTAAAAACGCCAAATTCGCACGTTTAAGGGGAGAAAAAGCCATTTAAAGTTTTGGGGAGTTAACACATGAAAAATTGGGATTTTTTTGGCTTTTAGCCACAAAACCCGCCCTTAAACTTGGGCGACATACCACAAATTTATACTTTTTGGAAAATTCAAACGCTGATCTATTCATTAACACCGAAATATAGCACATCGGATGAAAAATCAAGCCACAGCAATGCCGTAAAGGGAAAAAGTTTTCATAACCTGCCCCCAAAAATATAAGGTACCTTATAAAAATTAGTATTCTTACGAAAAGTACTACAAATTTGGATTTGACGTAAACAACAGACTGATAGCTACAAAATGAGACCAAAATTTTTATAATCGAATCGAAATTGTGGCTACAGTGAACGATTAAAGCCAGAGGTCTGACAAGGAAATTTACGTATTTTAGACAAATACATGTCTATGCCTCCTAAGCGTCATAAAAATTAGTATTTTCATGCAAATTACTACATATTTGCACTTGACGCAAACTAAACAAACGCAACTATAAGATAAGACCAAAATTTCAACAATCGGATTAAAATGACGGGCACAGTAAGCAATCAAAGCTGAAAATCTGCACAAAAACTGCACGTGTTCTAGGAACCGCAATTTCTGGATATTTTGCCTAAAACATGTTCCGACCATCAAAACCCTAGTTTGGGTTGATCTTTTAAATTAAAACGTAAAAACGCCAAATTCGCACGTTTAAGGGGAGAAAAAGCCATTTAAAGTTTTGGGGAGTTAACACGTGAAAAATTGGGATTTGTTTGGCTTTTAACCACTAAACCCGCCCTTAAACTTGGGCGACATACCACAAATTTATACTTTTTGGAAAATTCAAACGCTGATCTATTCATTAACACCGAAATATAGCACATCGGATGAAAAATCAAGCCACAGCAATGCCGTAAAGGGAAAAAGTTTCCATAACCTGCCCCCAAAAATATAAGGAACCTTATAAAAATTAGTATTCTTACGAAAAGTACTACAAATTTGTATTTGACGTAAACAACAGACTGACAGCTACAAAATGAGACCAAAATTTTGATAATCGAATCGAAATTGTGGCTACAGTGAACGATTAAAGCCAGAGGTCTGACAAGGAAATTTACGTATTTTAGACAAATACATGTCTATGCCTCCTAAGCGTCATAAAAATTAGTATTTTCATGCAAATTACTACATATTTGCACTTGACGCAAACTAAACAAACGCAACTATAAGATAAGACCAAAATTTCAACAATCGGATTAAAATGACGGACACAGTAAGCAATCAAAGCTGAAAATCTGCACAAAAACTGCACGTGTTCTAGGAACCGCAATTTCTAGATATTTTGCCTAAAACATGTTCCGACCATCAAAACCCTAGTTTGGGTTGATCTTTTAAATTAAAACGTAAAAACGCCAAATTCGCACGTTGAAGGGGAGAAAAAGCCATTTAAAGTTTTGGGGAGTTAACACGTGAAAAATTGGGATTTTTTTGGCTTTTAACCACTAAACCCGCCCTTAAACTTGGGCGACATACCACAAATTTATACTTTTTGGAAAATTCAAACGCTGATCTATTCATTAACACCGAAATATAGCACATCGGATGAAAAATCAAGCCACAGCAATGCCGTAAAGGGAAAAAGTTTCCATAACCTGCCCCCAAAAATATAAGGAACCTTATAAAAATTAGTATTCTTACGAAAAGTACTACAAATTTGTATTTGACGTAAACAACAGACTAACAGCTACAAAATGAGACCAAAATTTTGATAATCGAATCGAAATTGTGGCTACAGTGAACGATTAAAGCCAGAGGTCTGACAAGGAAATTTACGTATTTTAGACAAATACATGTCTATGCCTCCTAAGCGTCATAAAAATTAGTATTTTCATGCAAATTACTACATATTTGCACTTGACGCAAACTAAACAAACGCAACTATAAGATAAGACCAAAATTTCAACAATCGGATTAAAATGACGGGCACAGTAAGCAATTAAAGCTGAAAATCTGCACAAAAACTGCACGTGTTCTAGGAACCGCAATTTCTAGATATTTTGCCTAAAACATGTTCCGACCATCAAAACCCTAGTTTGGGTTGATCTTTTAAATTAAAACGTAAAAACGCGAAATCCGCACGTTTAAGGGGAGAAAAAGCCATTTAAAGTTTTGGGGAGTTAACACGTGAAAAATTGGGATTTTTTTGGCTTTTAGCCACTAAACCCGCCCTTAAACTTGGGCGACATACCACAAATTTATACTTTTTGGAAAATTCAAACGCTGATCTATTCATTAACACCGAAATATAGCACATCGGATGAAAAATCAAGCCACAGCAATGCCGTAAAGGGGAAAAGTTTCCATAACCTGCCCCCAAAAATATAAGGAACCTTATAAAAATTAGTATTCTTTCGAAAAGTACTACAAATTTGTATTTGACGTAAACAACAGACTGACAGCTACAAAATGAGACCAAAATTTTGATAATCGAATCGAAATTGTGGCTACAGTGAACGATTAAAGCCAGAGGTCTGACAAGGAAATTTACGTATTTTAGACAAATACATGTCGATGCCTCCTAAGCGTCATAAAAATTAGTATTTTCATGCAAATTACTACATATTTGCACTTGACGCAAACTAAACAAACGCAACTATAAGATAAGACCAAAATTTCAACAATCGGATTAAAATGACGGACACAGTAAGCAATCAAAGCTGAAAATCTGCACAAAAACTGCACGTGTTCTAGGAACCGCAATTTCTAGATATTTTGCCTAAAACATGTTCCGACCATCAAAACCCTAGTTTGAGTTGATCTTTTAAATTAAAACGTAAAAACGCCAAATTCACACGTTTAAGGGGAGAAAAAGCCATTTAAAGTTTTGGGGAGTTAACACGTGAAAAATTGGGATTTTTTTGGCTTTTAGCCACTAAACCCGCCCTTAAACTTGGGCGACATACCACAAATTTATACTTTTTGGAAAATTCAAACGCTGATCTATTCATTAACACCAAAATATAGCACATCGGTTGAAAAATCAAGCCACAGCAATGCCGTAAAGGGAAAAAGTTTCCATAACCTGCCCCCAAAAATATAAGGAACCTTATAAAAATTAGTATTCTTACGAAAAGTACTACAAATTTGTATTTGACGTAAACAACAGACTGACAGCTACAAAATGAGACCAAAATTTTGATAATCGAATCGAAATTGTGGCTACAGTGAACGATTAAAGCCAGAGGTCTGACAAGGAAATTTACGTATTTTAGACAAATACATGTCTATGCCTCCTAAGCGTCATAAAAATTAGTATTTTCATGCAAATTACTACATATTTGCACTTGACGCAAACTAAACAAACGCAACTATAAGATAAGACCAAAATTTCAACAATCGGATTAAAATGACGGGCACAGTAAGCAATCAAAGCTGAAAATCTGCACAAAAACTGCACGTGTTCTAGGAACCGCAATTTCTAGATATTTTGCCTAAAACATGTTCCGACCATCAAAACCCTAGTTTGGTTTGATCTTTTAAATTAAAACGTAAAAACGCGAAATTCGCACGTTTAAGGGGAGAAAAAGCCATTTAAAGTTTTGGGGAGTTAACACGTGAAAAAATGGGATTTTTTGGCTTTTAGCCACTAAACCCGCCCTTAAACTTGGGCGACATACCACAAATTAATACTTTTTGGAAAATTCAAACGCTGATCTATTCATTAACACCAAAATATAGCACATCGGTTGAAAAATCAAGCCACAGCAATGCCGTAAAGGGAAAAAGTTTCCATACCTGCCCCCAAAAATATAAGGAACCTTATAAAAATTAGTATTCTTACGAAAAGTACTACAAATTTGTATTTGACGTAAGCAACAGACTGACAGCTACAAAATGAGACCAAAACTTTGATAATCGAATCGAAATTGTGGCTACAGTGAACGATTAAAGCCAGAGGTCTGACAAGGAAATTTACGTATTTTAGACAAATACATGTCTATGCCTCCTAAGCGTCATAAAAATTAGTATTTTCATGCAAATTACTACATATTTGCACTTGACGCAAACTAAACAAACGCAACTATAAGATAAGACCAAAATTTCAACAATCGGATTAAAATGACGGGTACAGTAAGCAATCAAAGCTGAAAGTCTGCACAAAAACTGCACGTGTTCTAGGAACCGCAATTTCTAGATATTTTGCCTAAAACATGTTCCGACCATCAAAACCCTAGTTTGGGTTGATCTTTTAAATTAAAACGTAAAAACGCCAAATTCGCACGTTTAAGGGGAGAAAAAGCCATTTAAAGTTTTGGGGAGTTAACACGTGAAAAATTGGGATTTTTTTGGCTTTTAGCCACTAAACCCGCCCTTAAACTTGGGCGACATACCACAAATTTATACTTTTTGGAAAATTCAAACGCTGATCTATTCATTTACACCAAAATATAGCACATCGGTTGAAAAATCAAGCCACAGCAATGCCGTAAAGGGAAAAAGTTTCCATAACCTGCCCCCAAAAATATAAGGAACCTTATAAAAATTAGTATTCTTACGAAAAGTACTACAAATTTGTATTTGACGTAAACAACAGACTGACAGCTACAAAATGAGACCAAAATTTTGATAATCGAATCGAAATTGTGGCTACAGTGAACGATTAAAGCCAGAGGTCTGACAAGGAAATTTACGTATTTTAGACAAATACATGTCTATGCCTCCTAAGCGTCATAAAAATTAGTATTTTCATGCAAATTACTACATATTTGCACTTGACGCAAACTAAACAAACGCAACTATAAGATAAGACCAAAATTTCAACAATCGGATTAAAATGACGGGCACAGTAAGCAATCAAAGCTGAAAATCTGCACAAAAACTGCACGTGTTCTAGGAACCGCAATTTCTAGATATTTTGCCTAAAACATGTTCCGACCATCAAAACCCTAGTTTGGTTTGATCTTTTAAATTAAAACGTAAAAACGCGAAATTCGCACGTTTAAGGGGAGAAAAAGCCATTTAAAGTTTTGGGGAGTTAACACGTGAAAAAATGGGATTTTTTGGCTTTTAGCCACTAAACCCGCCCTTAAACTTGGGCGACATACCACAAATTTATACTTTTTGGAAAATTCAAACGCTGATCTATTCATTTACACCAAAATATAGCACATCGGTTGAAAAATCAAGCCACAGCAATGCCGTAAAGGGAAAAAGTTTCCATAACCTGCCCCCAAAAATATAAGGAACCTTATAAAAATTAGTATTCTTACGAAAAGTACTACAAATTTGTATTTGACGTAAACAACAGACTGACAGCTACAAAATGAGACCAAAATTTTGATAATCGAATCGAAATTGTGGCTACAGTGAACGATTAAAGCCAGAGGTCTGACAAGGAAATTTACGTATTTTAGACAAATACATGTCTATGCCTCCTAAGCGTCATAAAAATTAGTATTTTCATGCAAATTACTACATATTTGCACTTGACGCAAACTAAACAAACGCAACTATAAGATAAGACCAAAATTTCAACAATCGGATTAAAATGACGGGCACAGTAAGCAATCAAAGCTGAAAATCTGCACAAAAACTGCACGTGTTCTAGGAACCGCAATTTCTAGATATTTTGCCTAAAACATATTCCGACCATCAAAACCCTAGTTTGGGTTGATCTTTTAAATTAAAACGTAAAAACGCGAAATTCGCACGTTTAAGGGGAGAAAAAGCCATTTAAAGTTTGGGATGGGGAGTTAACACGTGAAAAAATGGGATTTTTTGGCTTTTAGCCACTAAACCCGCCCTTAAACTTGGGCGACATACCACAAATTTATACTTTTTGGAAAATTCAAACGCTGATCTATTCATTAACACCAAAATATAGCACATCGGATGAAAAATCAAGCCACAGCAATGCCGTAAAGGGAAAAAGTTTCCATAACCTGCCCCCAAAAATATAAGGAACCTTATAAAAATTAGTATTCTTACGAAAAGTACTACAAATTTGTATTTGACGTAAGCAACAGACTGACAGCTACAAAATGAGACCAAAACTTTGATAATCGAATCGAAATTGTGGCTACAGTGAACGATTAAAGCCAGAGGTCTGACAAGGAAATTTACGTATTTTAGACAAATACATGTCTATGCCTCCTAAGCGTCATAAAAATTAGTATTTTCATGCAAATTACTACATATTTGCACTTGACGCAAACTAAACAAACGCAACTATAAGATAAGACCAAAATTTCAACAATCGGATTAAAATGACGGGCACAGTAAGCAATCAAAGCTGAAAATCTGCACAAAAACTGCACGTGTTCTAGGAACCGCAATTTCTAGATATTTTGCCTAAAACATGTTCCGACCATCAAAACCCTAGTTTGGGTTGATCTTTTAAATTAAAACGTAAAAACGCGAAATTCGCAAGTTTAAGGGGAGAAAAAGCCATTTAAAGTTTTGGGGAGTTAACACGTGAAAAATTGGGATTTTTTTGGCTTTTAGCCACTAAACCCGCCCTTAAACTTGGGCGACATACCACAAATTTATACTTTTTGGAAAATTCAATGATCTATTCATTAACACCGAAATATAGCACATCGGATGAAAAATCAAGCCACAGCAATGCCGTAAAGGGAAAAAGTTTCCATAACCTGCCCCCAAAAATATAAGGTACCTTATAAAAATTAGTATTCTTACGAAAAGTACTACAAATTTGTATTTGACGTAAACAACAGACTGATAGCTACAAAATGAGACCAAAATTTTGATAATCGAATCGAAATTGTGGCTACAGTGAACGATTAAAGCCAGAGGTCTGACAAGGAAATCTACGTATTTTAGACAAATACATGTCTATGCCTCCTAAGCGTCATAAAAATTAGTATTTTCATGCAAATTACTACATATTTGCACTTGACGCAAACTAAACAAACGCAACTATAAGATAAGACCAAAATTTCAACAATCGGATTAAAATGACGGGCACAGTAAGCAATCAAAGCTGAAAATCTGCACAAAAACTGCACGTGTTCTAGGAACCGCAATTTCTAGATATTTTGCCTAAACCATGTTCCGACCATCAAAACCCTAGTTTGGGTTGATTTTTTAAATTAAAACGTAAAAACGCCAAATTCGCACGTTTAAGGGGAGAAAAAGCCATTTAAAGTTTTGGGGAGCTAACACGTGAAAAATTGGGATTTTTTTGGCTTTTAGCCACTAAACCCGCCCTTAAACTTGGGCGACATACCACAAATTTATACTTTTGGAGAATTCAAACGCTGATCTATTCATTAACACCAAAATATAGCACATCGGTTGAAAAATCAAGCCACAGCAATGCCGTAAAGGGAAAAAGTTTCCATAACCTGCCCCCCAAAAATATAAGGAACCTTATAAAAATTAGTATTCTTACGAAAAGTACTACAAATTTGTATTTGACGTTAACAACAGACTGACAGCTACAAAATGAGACCAAAATTTTGATAATCGAATCGAAATTGTGGCTACAGTGAACGATTAAAGCCAGAGGTCTGACAAGGAAATTTACGTATTTTAGACAAATACATGTCTATGCCTCCTAAGCGTCATAAAAATTAGTATTTTCATGCAAATTACTACATATTTGCACTTGACGCAAACTAAACAAACGCAACTATAAGATAAGACCAAAATTTCAACAATCGGATTAAAATGACGGGCACAGTAAGCAATCAAAGCTGAAAATCTGCACAAAAACTGCACGTGTTCTAGGAACCGCAATTTCTAGATATTTTGCCTAAAACATGTTCCGACCATCAAAACCCTAGTTTGGGTTGATCTTTGAAATTAAAACGTAAAAACGCCAAATTCGCACGTTTAAGGGGAGAAAAAGCCATTTAAAGTTTTGGGGAGTTAACACGTGAAAAATTGGGATTTTTTTGGCTTTTAGCCACTAAACCCGCCCTTAAACTTGGGCGACATACCACAAATTTATACTTTTTGGAAAATTCAAACGCTGATCTATTCATTAACACCGAAATATAGCACATCGGATGAAAAATCAAGCCACAGCAATGCCGTAAAGGGAAAAAGTTTCCATAACCTGCCCCCAAAAATATAAGGAACCTTATAAAAGTTAGTATTCTTACGAAAAGTACTACAAATTTGTATTTGACGTAAACAACAGACTGACAGCTACAAAATGCGACCAAAATTTTGATAATCGAATCGAAATTGTGGCTACAGTGAACGATTAAAGCCAGAGGTCTGACAAGGAAATTTACGTATTTTAGACAAATACATGTCTATGCCTCCTAAGCGTCATAAAAATTAGTATTTTCATGCAAATTACTACATATTTGCACTTGACGCAAACTAAACAAACGCAACTATAAGATAAGACCAAAATTTTAACAATCGGATTAAAATGACGGGCACAGTAAGCAATCAAAGCTGAAAATCTGCACAAAAACTGCACGTGTTCTAGGAACCGCAATTTCTAGATATTTTGCCTAAAACATGTTCCGACCATCAAAACCCTAGTTTGGGTTGATCTTTTAAATTAAAACGTAAAAACGCCAAATTCGCACGTTTAAGGGGAGAAAAAGCCATTTAAAGTTTTGGGGAGTTAACACGTGAAAAATTGGAATTTTTTGGCTTTTAGCCACTAAACCCGCCCTTAAACTTGGGCGACATACCACAAATTTATACTTTTTGGAAAATTCAAACGCTGATCTATTCATTAACAACGAAATATAGCACATCGGATGAAAAATCAAGCCACAGCAATGCCGTAAAGGGAAAAAGTTTCCATAACCTGCCCCCAAAAATATAAGGAACCTTATAAAAGTTAGTATTCTTACGAAAAGTACTACAAATTTGTATTTGACGTAAACAACAGACTGACAGCTACAAAATGCGACCAAAATTTTGATAATCGAATCGAAATTGTGGCTACAGTGAACGATTAAAGCCAGAGGTCTGACAAGGAAATTTACGTATTTTAGACAAATACATGTCTATGCCTCCTAAGCGTCATAAAAATTAGTATTTTCATGCAAATTACTACATATTTGCACTTGACGCAAACTAAACAAACGCAACTATAAGATAAGACCAAAATTTCAACAATCGGATTAAAATGACGGGCACAGTAAGCAATCAAAGCTGAAAATCTGCACAAAAACTGCACGTGTTCTAGGAACCGCAATTTCTAGATATTTTGCCTAAAACATGTTCCGACCATCAAAACCCTAGTTTGGGTTGATCTTTGAAATTAAAACGTAAAAACGCCAAATTCGCACGTTTAAGGGGAGAAAAAGCCATTTAAAGTTTTGGGGAGTTAACACGTGAAAAATTGGGATTTTTTTGGCTTTTAGCCACTAAACCCGCCCTTAAACTTGGGCGACATACCACAAATTTATACTTTTTGGAAAATTCAAACGCTGATCTATTCATTAACACCGAAATATAGCACATCGGATGAAAAATCAAGCCACAGCAATGCCGTAAAGGGAAAAAGTTTCCATAACCTGCCCCCAAAAATATAAGGAACCTTATAAAAGTTAGTATTCTTACGAAAAGTACTACAAATTTGTATTTGACGTAAACAACAGACTGACAGCTACAAAATGCGACCAAAATTTTGATAATCGAATCGAAATTGTGGCTACAGTGAACGATTAAAGCCAGAGGTCTGACAAGGAAATTTACGTATTTTAGACAAATACATGTCTATGCCTCCTAAGCGTCATAAAAATTAGTATTTTCATGCAAATTACTACATATTTGCACTTGACGCAAACTAAACAAACGCAACTATAAGATAAGACCAAAATTTCAACAATCGGATTAAAATGACGGGCACAGTAAGCAATCAAAGCTGAAAATCTGCACAAAAACTGCACGTGTTCTAGGAACCGCAATTTCTAGATATTTTGCCCAAAACATGTTCCGACCATCAAAACCCTAGTTTGGGTTGATCTTTTAAATTAAAACGTAAAAACGCCAAATTCGCACGTTTAAGGGGAGAAAAAGCCATTTAAAGTTTTGGGGAGTTAACACGTGAAAAATTGGGATTTTTTTGGCTTTTAGCCACTAAACCCGCCCTTAAACTTGGGCGACATACCACAAATTTATACTTTTTGGAAAAATCAAACGCTGATCTATTCATTAACACCGAAATATAGCACATCGGATGAAAAATCAAGCCACAGCAATGCCGTAAAGGGAAAAAGTTTCCATAACCTGCCCCCAAAAATATAAGGTACCTTATAAAAATTAGTATTCTTACGAAAAGTACTACAAATTTGGATTTGACGTAAACAACAGACTGATAGCTACAAAATGAGACCAAAATTTTTATAATCGAATCGAAATTGTGGCTACAGTGAACGATTAAAGCCAGAGGTCTGACAAGGAAATTTACGTATTTTAGACAAATACATGTCTATGCCTCCTAAGCGTCATAAAAATTAGTATTTTCATGCAAATTACTACATATTTGCACTTGACGCAAACTAAACAAACGCAACTATAAGATAAGACCAAAATTTCAACAATCGGATTAAAATGACGGGCACAGTAAGCAATCAAAGCTGAAAATCTGCACAAAAACTGCACGTGTTCTAGGAACCGCAATTTCTAGATATTTTGCCTAAAACATGTTCCGACCATCAAAACCCTAGTTTGGGTTGATCTTTTAAATTAAAACGTAAAAACGCCAAATTCGCACGTTTAAGGGGAGAAAAAGCCATTTAAAGTTTTGGGGAGTTAACACGTGAAAAATTGGGATTTTTTTGGCTTTTAGCCACTAAACCCGCCCTTAAACTTGGGCGACATACCACAAATTTATACTTTTTGGAAAATTCAAACGCTGATCTATTCATTTACACCAAAATATAGCACATCGGTTGAAAAATCAAGCCACAGCAATGCCGTAAAGGGAAAAAGTTTCCATAACCTGCCCCCAAAAATATAAGGAACCTTATAAAAATTAGTATTCTTACGAAAAGTACTACAAATTTGTATTTGACGTAAACAACAGACTGACAGCTACAAAATGCGACCAAAATTTTGATAATCGAATCGAAATTGTGGCTACAGTGAACAATTAAAGCCAGAGGTCTGACAAGGAAATTTACGTATTTTAGACAAATACATGTCTATGGCTCCTAAGCGTCATAAAAATTAGTATTTTCATGCAAATTACTACATATTTGCACTTGACGCAAACTAAACAAACGCAACTATAAGATAAGACCAAAATTTCAACAATCGGATTAAAATGACGGGCACAGTAAGCAATCAAAGCTGAAAATCTGCACAAAAACTGCACGTGTTCTAGGAACCGCAATTTCTAGATATTTTGCCTAAAACATGTTCCGACCATCAAAACCCTAGTTTGGGTTGATCTTTTAAATTAAAACGTAAAAACGCCAAATTCGCACGTTTAAGGGGAGAAAAAGCCATTTAAAGTTTTGGGGAGTTAACACGTGAAAAATTGGAATTTTTTGGCTTTTAGCCACTAAACCCGCCCTTAAACTTGGGCGACATACCACAAATTTATACTTTTTGGAAAATTCAAACGCTGATCTATTCATTAACACCGAAATATAGCACATCGGATGAAAAATCAAGCCACAGCAATGCCGTAAAGGGAAAAAGTTTCCATAACCTGCCCCCAAAAATATAAGGAACCTTATAAAAGTTAGTATTCTTACGAAAAGTACTACAAATTTGTATTTGACGTAAACAACAGACTGACAGCTACAAAATGCGACCAAAATTTTGATAATCGAATCGAAATTGTGGCTACAGTGAACAATTAAAGCCAGAGGTCTGACAAGGAAATTTACGTATTTTAGACAAATACATGTCTATGGCTCCTAAGCGTCATAAAAATTAGTATTTTCATGCAAATTACTACATATTTGCACTTGACGCAAACTAAACAAACGCAACTATAAGATAAGACCAAAATTTCAACAATCGGATTAAAATGACGGGCACAGTAAGCAATCAAAGCTGAAAATCTGCACAAAAACTGCACGTGTTCTAGGAACCGCAATTTCTAGATATTTTGCCCAAAACATGTTCCGACCATCAAAACCCTAGTTTGGGTTGATCTTTTAAATTAAAACGTAAAAACGCCAAATTCGCACGTTTAAGGGGAGAAAAAGCCATTTAAAGTTTTGGGGAGTTAACACGTGAAAAATTGGGATTTTTTTGGCTTTTAGCCACTAAACCCGCCCTTAAACTTGGGCGACATACCACAAATTTATACTTTTTGGAAAATTCAAACGCTGATCTATTCATTAACACCGAAATATAGCACATCGGATGAAAAATCAAGCCACAGCAATGCCGTAAAGGGAAAAAGTTTCCATAACCTGCCCCCAAAAATATAAGGTACCTTATAAAAATTAGTATTCTTACGAAAAGTACTACAAATTTGTATTTGACGTAAACAACAGACTGATAGCTACAATATGAGACCAAAATTTTGATAATCGAATCGAAATTGTGGCTACAGTGAACGATTAAAGCCAGAGGTCTGACAAGGAAATTTACGTATTTTAGACAAATACATGTCTATGCCTCCTAAGCGTCATAAAAATTAGTATTTTCATGCAAATTACTACATATTTGCACTTGACGCAAACTAAACAAACGCAACTATAAGATAAGACCAAAATTTCAACAATCGGATTAAAATGACGGGCACAGTAAGCAATCAAAGCTGAAAATCTGCACAAAAACTGCACGTGTTCTAGGAACCGCAATTTCTAGATATTTTGCCTAAAACATGTTCCGACCATCAAAACCCTAGTTTGGGTTGATCTTTTAAATTAAAACGTAAAAACGCCAAATTCGCACGTTTAAGGGGAGAAAAAGCCATTTAAAGTTTTGGGGAGTTAACACATGAAAAATTGGGATTTTTTTGGCTTTTAGCCACTAAACCCGCCCTTAAACTTGGGCGACATACCACAAATTTATACTTTTTGGAAAATTCAAACGCTGATCTATTCATTAACACCGAAATATAGCACATCGGATGAAAAATCAAGCCACAGCAATGCCGTAAAGGGAAAAAGTTTCCATAACCTGCCCCCAAAAATATAAGGAACCTTATAAAAGTTAGTATTCTTACGAAAAGTACTACAAATTTGTATTTGACGTAAACAACAGACTGACAGCTACAAAATGAGACCAAAATTTTGATAATCGAATCGAAATTGTGGCTACAGTGAACGATTAAAGCCAGAGGTCTGACAAGGAAATTTACGTATTTTAGACAAATACATGTCTATGCCTCCTAAGCGTCATAAAAATTAGTATTTTCATGCAAATTACTACATATTTGCACTTGACGCAAACTAAACAAACGCAACTATAAGATAAGACCAAAATTTCAACAATCGGATTAAAATGACGGGCACAGTAAGCAATCAAAGCTGAAAATCTGCACAAAAACTGCACGTGTTCTAGGAACCGCAATTTCTAGATATTTTGCCCAAAACATGTTCCGACCATCAAAACCCTAGTTTGGGTTGATCTTTTAAATTAAAACGTAAAAACGCCAAATTCGCACGTTTAAGGGGAGAAAAAGCCATTTAAAGTTTTGGGGAGTTAACACGTGAAAAATTGGGATTTTTTTGGCTTTTAGCCACTAAACCCGCCCTTAAACTTGGGCGACATACCACAAATTTATACTTTTTGGAAAATTCAAACGCTGATCTATTCATTAACACCGAAATATAGCACATCGGATGAAAAATCAAGCCACAGCAATGCCGTAAAGGGAAAAAGTTTCCATAACCTGCCCCCAAAAATATAAGGTACCTTATAAAAATTAGTATTCTTACGAAAAGTACTACAAATTTGGATTTGACGTAAACAACAGACTGATAGCTACAAAATGAGACCAAAATTTTTATAATCGAATCGAAATTGTGGCTACAGTGAACGATTAAAGCCAGAGGTCTGACAAGGAAATTTACGTATTTTAGACAAATACATGTCTATGCCTCCTAAGCGTCATAAAAATTAGTATTTTCATGCAAATTACTACATATTTGCACTTGACGCAAACTAAACAAACGCAACTATAAGATAAGACCAAAATTTCAACAATCGGATTAAAATGACGGGCACAGTAAGCAATCAAAGCTGAAAATCTGCACAAAAACTGCACGTGTTCTAGGAACCGCAATTTCTAGATATTTTGCCTAAAACATGTTCCGACCATCAAAACCCTAGTTTGGGTTGATCTTTTAAATTAAAACGTAAAAACGCCAAATTCGCACGTTTAAGGGGAGAAAAAGCCATTTAAAGTTTTGGGGAGTTAACACGTGAAAAATTGGGATTTTTTTGGCTTTTAGCCACTAAACCCGCCCTTAAACTTGGGCGACATACCACAAATTTATACTTTTTGGAAAATTCAAACGCTGATCTATTCATTTACACCAAAATATAGCACATCGGTTGAAAAATCAAGCCACAGCAATGCCGTAAAGGGAAAAAGTTTCCATAACCTGCCCCCAAAAATATAAGGAACCTTATAAAAATTAGTATTCTTACGAAAAGTACTACAAATTTGTATTTGACGTAAACAACAGACTGACAGCTACAAAATGCGACCAAAATTTTGATAATCGAATCGAAATTGTGGCTACAGTGAACGATTAAAGCCAGAGGTCTGACAAGGAAATTTACGTATTTTAGACAAATACATGTCTATGCCTCCTAAGCGTCATAAAAATTAGTATTTTCATGCAAATTACTACATATTTGCACTTGACGCAAACTAAACAAACGCAACTATAAGATAAGACCAAAATTTTAACAATCGGATTAAAATGACGGGCACAGTAAGCAATCAAAGCTGAAAATCTGCACAAAAACTGCACGTGTTCTAGGAACCGCAATTTCTAGATATTTTGCCTAAAACATGTTCCGACCATCAAAACCCTAGTTTGGGTTGATCTTTTAAATTAAAACGTAAAAACGCCAAATTCGCACGTTTAAGGGGAGAAAAAGCCATTTAAAGTTTTGGGGAGTTAACACGTGAAAAATTGGAATTTTTTGGCTTTTAGCCACTAAACCCGCCCTTAAACTTGGGCGACATACCACAAATTTATACTTTTTGGAAAATTCAAACGCTGATCTATTCATTAACACCGAAATATAGCACATCGGATGAAAAATCAAGCCACAGCAATGCCGTAAAGGGAAAAAGTTTCCATAACCTGCCCCCAAAAATATAAGGAACCTTATAAAAGTTAGTATTCTTACGAAAAGTACTACAAATTTGTATTTGACGTAAACAACAGACTGACAGCTACAAAATGAGACCAACATTTTGATAATCGAATCGAAATTGTGGCTACAGTGAACGATTAAAGCCAGAGGTCTGACAAGGAAATTTACGTATTTTAGACAAATACATGTCTATGGCTCCTAAGCGTCATAAAAATTAGTATTTTCATGCAAATTACTACATATTTGCACTTGACGCAAACTAAACAAACGCAACTATAAGATAAGACCAAAATTTCAACAATCGGATTAAAATGACGGGCACAGTAAGCAATCAAAGCTGAAAATCTGCACAAAAACTGCACGTGTTCTAGGAACCGCAATTTCTAGATATTTTGCCCAAAACATGTTCCGACCATCAAAACCCTAGTTTGGGTTGATCTTTTAAATTAAAACGTAAAAACGCCAAATTCGCACGTTTAAGGGGAGAAAAAGCCATTTAAAGTTTTGGGGAGTTAACACGTGAAAAATTGGGATTTTTTTGGCTTTTAGCCACTAAACCCGCCCTTAAACTTGGGCGACATACCACAAATTTATACTTTTTGGAAAATTCAAACGCTGATCTATTCATTAACACCGAAATATAGCACATCGGATGAAAAATCAAGCCACAGCAATGCCGTAAAGGGAAAAAGTTTCCATAACCTGCCCCCAAAAATATAAGGTACCTTATAAAAATTAGTATTCTTACGAAAAGTACTACAAATTTGTATTTGACGTAAACAACAGACTGATAGCTACAAAATGAGACCAAAATTTTTATAATCGAATCGAAATTGTGGCTACAGTGAACGATTAAAGCCAGAGGTCTGACAAGGAAATTTACGTATTTTAGACAAATACATGTCTATGCCTCCTAAGCGTCATAAAAATTAGTATTTTCATGCAAATTACTACATATTTGCACTTGACGCAAACTAAACAAACGCAACTATAAGATAAGACCAAAATTTCAACAATCGGATTAAAATGACGGGCACAGTAAGCAATCAAAGCTGAAAATCTGCACAAAAACTGCACGTGTTCTAGGAACCGCAATTTCTAGATATTTTGCCTAAAACATGTTCCGACCATCAAAACCCTAGTTTGGGTTGATCTTTTAAATTAAAACGTAAAAACGCCAAATTCGCACGTTTAAGGGGAGAAAAAGCCATTTAAAGTTTTGGGGAGTTAACACATGAAAAATTGGGATTTTTTTGGCTTTTAGCCACTAAACCCGCCCTTAAACTTGGGCGACATACCACAAATTTATACTTTTTGGAAAATTCAAACGCTGATCTATTCATTAACACCGAAATATAGCACATCGGATGAAAAATCAAGCCACAGCAATGCCGTAAAGGGAAAAAGTTTCCATAACCTGCCCCCAAAACTATAAGGAACCTTATAAAAATTAGTATTCTTACGAAAAGTACTACAAATTTGTAATTGACGTCAACAACAGACTGACAGCTACAAAATGAGACCAAAATTTTGATAATCGAATCGAAATTGTGGCTACAGTGAACGATTAAAGCCAGAGGTCTGACAAGGAAATTTACGTATTTTAGACAAATACATGTCTATGCCTCCTAAGCGTCATAAAAATTAGTATTTTCATGCAAATTACTACATATTTGCACTTGACGCAAACTAAACAAACGCAACTATAAGATAAGACCAAAATTTCAACAATCGGATTAAAATGACGGGCACAGTAAGCAATCAAAGCTGAAAATCTGCACAAAAACTGCACGTGTTCTAGGAACCGCAATTTCTGGATATTTTGCCTAAAACATGTTCCGACCATCAAAACCCTAGTTTGGGTTGATCTTTTAAATTAAAACGTAAAAACGCCAAATTCGCACGTTTAAGGGGAGAAAAAGCCATTTAAAGTTTTGGGGAGTTAACACGTGAAAAATTGGGATTTTTTTGGCTTTTAACCACTAAACCCGCCCTTAAACTTGGGCGACATACCACAAATTTACACTTTTTGGAAAATTCAAACGCTGATCTATTCATTAACACCGAAATATAGCACATCGGATGAAAAATCAAGCCACAGCAATGCCGTAAAGGGAAAAAGTTTCCATAACCTGCCCCCAAAAATATAAGGAACCTTATAAAAATTAGTATTCTTACGAAAAGTACTACAAATTTGTATTTGACGTGAACAACAGACTGACAGCTACAAAATGAGACCAAAATTTTGATAATCGAATCGAAATTGTGGCTACAGTGAACGATTAAAGCCAGAGGTCTGACAAGGAAATTTACGTATTTTAGACAAATACATGTCTATGCCTCCTAAGCGTCATAAAAATTAGTATTTTCATGCAAATTACTACATATTTGCACTTGACGCAAACTAAACAAACGCAACTATAAGATAAGACCAAAATTTCAACAATCGGATTAAAATGACGGACACAGTAAGCAATCAAAGCTGAAAATCTGCACAAAAACTGCACGTGTTCTAGGAACCGCAATTTCTAGATATTTTGCCTAAAACATGTTCCGACCATCAAAACCCTAGTTTGGGTTGATCTTTTAAATTAAAACGTAAAAACGCCAAATTCGCACGTTGAAGGGGAGAAAAAGCCATTTAAAGTTTTGGGGAGTTAACACGTGAAAAATTGGGATTTTTTTGGCTTTTAACCACTAAACCCGCCCTTAAACTTGGGCGACATACCACAAATTTATACTTTTTGGAAAATTCAAACGCTGATCTATTCATTAACACCGAAATATAGCACATCGGATGAAAAATCAAGCCACAGCAATGCCGTAAAGGGAAAAAGTTTCCATAACCTGCCCCCAAAAATATAAGGAACCTTATAAAAATTAGTATTCTTACGAAAGTACTACAAATTTGTATTTGACGTAAACAACAGACTGACAGCTACAAAATGAGACCAAAATTTTGATAATCGAATCGAAATTGTGGCTACAGTGAACGATTAAAGCCAGAGGTCTGACAAGGAAATTTACGTATTTTAGACAAATACATGTCTATGCCTCCTAAGCGTCATAAAAATTAGTATTTTCATGCAAATTACTACATATTTGCACTTGACGCAAACTAAACAAACGCAACTATAAGATAAGACCAAAATTTCAACAATCGGATTAAAATGACGGGCACAGTAAGCAATTAAAGCTGAAAATCTGCACAAAAACTGCACGTGTTCTAGGAACCGCAATTTCTAGATATTTTGCCTAAAACATGTTCCGACCATCAAAACCCTAGTTTGGGTTGATCTTTTAAATTAAAACGTAAAAACGCCAACTTCGCACGTTTAAGGGGAGAAAAAGCCATTTAAAGTTTTGGGGAGTTAACACGTGAAAAATTGGGATTTTTTTGGCTTTTAGCCACTAAACCCGCCCTTAAACTTGGGCGACATACCACAAATTTATACTTTTTGGAAAATTCAAACGCTGATCTATTCATTAACACCGAAATATAGCACATCGGATGAAAAATCAAGCCACAGCAATGCCGTAAAGGGAAAAAGTTTCCATAACCTGCCCCCAAAAATATAAGGAACCTTATAAAAATTAGTATTCTTTCGAAAAGTACTACAAATTTGTATTTGACGTAAACAACAGACTGACAGCTACAAAATGAGACCAAAATTTTGATAATCGAATCGAAATTGTGGCTACAGTGAACGATTAAAGCCAGAGGTCTGACAAGGAAATTTACGTATTTTAGACAAATACATGTCGATGCCTCCTAAGCGTCATAAAAATTAGTATTTTCATGCAAATTACTACATATTTGCACTTGACGCAAACTAAACAAACGCAACTATAAGATAAGACCAAAATTTCAACAATCGGATTAAAATGACGGACACAGTAAGCAATCAAAGCTGAAAATCTGCACAAAAACTGCACGTGTTCTAGGAACCGCAATTTCTAGATATTTTGCCTAAAACATGTTCCGACCATCAAAACCCTAGTTTGAGTTGATCTTTTAAATTAAAACGTAAAAACGCCAAATTCACACGTTTAAGGGGAGAAAAAGCCATTTAAAGTTTTGGGGAGTTAACACGTGAAAAATTGGGATTTTTTTGGCTTTTAGCCACTAAACCCGCCCTTAAACTTGGGCGACATACCACAAATTTATACTTTTTGGAAAATTCAAACGCTGATCTATTCATTAACACCAAAATATAGCACATCGGTTGAAAAATCAAGCCACAGCAATGCCGTAAAGGGAAAAAGTTTCCATAACCTGCCCCCAAAAATATAAGGAACCTTATAAAAATTAGTATTCTTACGAAAAGTACTACAAATTTGTATTTGACGTAAGCAACAGACTGACAGCTACAAAATGAGACCAAAATTTTGATAATCGAATCGAAATTGTGGCTACAGTGAACGATTAAAGCCAGAGGTCTGACAAGGAAATTTACGTATTTTAGACAAATACATGTCTATGCCTCCTAAGCGTCATAAAAATTAGTATTTTCATGCAAATTACTACATATTTGCACTTGACGCAAACTAAACAAACGCAACTATAAGATAAGACCAAAATTTCAACAATCGGATTAAAATGACGGGCACAGTAAGCAATCAAAGCTGAAAATCTGCACAAAAACTGCACGTGTTCTAGGAACCGCAATTTCTAGATATTTTGCCTAAAACATGTTCCGACCATCAAAACCCTAGTTTGGGTTGATCTTTTAAATTAAAACGTAAAAACGCGAAATTCGCACGTTTAAGGGGAGAAAAAGCCATTTAAAGTTTTGGGGAGTTAACACGTGAAAAATTGGGATTTTTTTGGCTTTTAGCCACTAAACCCGCCCTTAAACTTGGGCGACATACCACAAATTTATACTTTTTGGAAAATTCAAACGCTGATCTATTCATTAACAACGAAATATAGCACATCGGATGAAAAATCAAGCCACAGCAATGCCGTAAAGGGAAAAAGTTTCCATAACCTGCCCCCAAAAATATAAGGAACCTTATAAAAATTAGTATTCTTACGAAAAGTACTACAAATTTGTAATTGACGTCAACAACAGACTGACAGCTACAAAATGAGACCAAAATTTTGATAATCGAATCGAAATTGTGGCTACAGTGAACGATTAAAGCCAGAGGTCTGACAAGGAAATTTACGTATTTTAGACAAATACATGTCTATGCCTCCTAAGCGTCATAAAAATTAGTATTTTCATGCAAATTACTACATATTTGCACTTGACGCAAACTAAACAAACGCAACTATAAGATAAGACCAAAATTTCAACAATCGGATTAAAATGACGGGCACAGTAAGCAATTAAAGCTGAAAATCTGCACAAAAACTGCACGTGTTCTAGGAACCGCAATTTCTAGATATTTTGCCTAAAACATGTTCCGACTATCAAAACCCTAGTTTGGGTTGATCTTTTAAATTAAAACGTAAAAACGCCAAATTCGCACGTTTAAGGGGAGAAAAAGCCATTTAAAGTTTTGGGGAGTTAACACGTGAAAAATTGGGATTTTTTTGGCTTTTAGCCACTAAACCCGCCCTTAAACTTGGGCGACATACCACAAATTTATACTTTTTGGAAAATTCAAACGCTGATCTATTCATTAACACCGAAATATAGCACATCGGATGAAAAATCAAGCCACAGCAATGCCGTAAAGGGAAAAAGTTTCCATAACCTGCCCCCAAAAATATAAGGAACCTTATAAAAATTAGTATTCTTTCGAAAAGTACTACAAATTTGTATTTGACGTAAACAACAGACTGACACCTACAAAATGAGACCAAAATTTTGATAATCGAATCGAAATTGTGGCTACAGTGAACGATTAAAGCCAGAGGTCTGACAAGGAAATTTACGTATTTTAGACAAATACATGTCTATGCCTACTAAGCGTCATTAAAAATTAGTATTTTCATGCAAATTACTATATACTTGCACTTGACGCAATCTAAACAAACGCAACTATAAGATAAGACCAAAATTTCAACAATCGGATTAAAATGACGGGCACAGTAAGCAATCAAAGCTGAAAATCTGCACAAAAACTGCACGTGTTCTAGGAACCGCAATTTCTAGATATTTTGCCTAAAACATGTTCCGACCATCAAAACCCTAGTTTGGGTTGATCTTTTAAATTAAAACGTAAAAACGCGAAATTCGCACGTTTAAGGGGAGAAAAAGCCATTTAAAGTTTTGGGGAGTTAACACGTGAAAAATTGGGAGTTTTTGGGCTTTTAGCCACTAAACCCGCCCTTCAACTTGGGCGACATACCACAAATTTATGCTTTTTGCAAAATTCAAACGCTGATCTATTCATTAACACCGAAATATAGCACATCGGATGAAAAATCAAGCCACAGCAATGCCGTAAAGGGAAAAAGTTTCCATAACCTGCCCCCAAAAATATAAGGAACCTTATAAAAATTAGTATTCTTTCGAAAAGTACTACAAATTTGTATTTGACGTAAACAACAGACTGACAGCTACAAAATGAGACCAAAATTTTGATAATCGAATCGAAATTGTGGCTACAGTGAACGATTAAAGCCAGAGGTCTGACAAGGAAATTTACGTATTTTAGACAAATACATGTCTATGCCTCCTAAGCGTCATAAAAATTAGTATTTTCATGCAAATTACTACATATTTGCACTTGACGCAAACTAAACAAACGCAACTATAAGATAAGACCAAAATTTCAACAATCGGATTAAAATGACGGGCACAGTAAGCAATCAAAGCTGAAAATCTGCACAAAAACTGCACGTGTTCTAGGAACCGCAATTTCTAGATATTTTGCCTAAAACATGTTCCGACCATCAAAACCCTAGTTTGGGTTGATCTTTTAAATTAAAACGTAAAAACGCCAACTTCGCACGTTTAAGGGGAGAAAAAGCCATTTAAAGTTTTGGGGAGTTAACACGTGAAAAATTGGGATTTTTTTGGCTTTTAGCCACTAAACCCGCCCTTAAACTTGGGCGACATACCACAAATTTATACTTTTTGGAAAATTCAAACGCTGATCTATTCATTAACACCAAAATATAGCACATCGGTTGAAAAATCAAGCCACAGCAATGCCGTAGAGGGAAAAAGTTTCCATAACCTGCCCCTAAAAATATAAGGAACCCTATAAAAATTAGTATTCTTACGAAAAGTACTACAAATTTGTATTTGACGTAAACAACAGACTGACAGCTACAAAATAAGACCAAAATTTTGATAATCGAATCGAAATTGTGGCTACAGTGAACGATTAAAGCCAGAGGTCTGACAAGGAAATTTACGTATTTTAGACAAATACATGTCTATGCCTCCTAAGCGTCATAAAAATTAGTATTTTCATGCAAATTACTACATATTTGCACTTGACGCAAACTCAACAAACGCAACTATAAGATAAGACCAAAATTTCAACAATCGGATTAAAATGACGGGCACAGTAAGCAACCAAAGCTGAAAATCTGCACAAAAACTGCACGTGTTCTAGGAACCGCAATTTCTAGATATTTTGCCTAAAACATGTTCCGACCATCAAAACCCTAGTTTGGGTTGATCTTTTAAATTAAAACGTAAAAACGCCAAATTCGCACGTTTAAGGGGAGAAAAAGCCATTTAAAGTTTTGGGGAGTTAACACGTGAAAAATTGGTATTTTTTTGGCTTTTAGCCACTAAACCCGGCCTTAAACTTGGGCGACATACCACAAATTTATACTTTTTGCAAAATTCAAACGCTGATCTATTCATTAACACCAAAATATAGCACATCGGTTGAAAAATCAAGCCACAGCAATGCCGTAAAGGGAAAAAGTTTCCATAACCTGCCCCCAAAAATATAAGGAACCTTATAAAAATTAGTATTCTTACGAAAAGTACTACAAAATTGTATTTGACGTAAACAACAGACTGACAGCTACGAAATGAGACCAAAATTTTGATAATCGAATCGAAATTGTGGCTACAGTGAACGATTAAAGCCAGAGGTCTGACAAGGAAATTTACGTATTTTAGACAAATACACGTCTATGCCTCCGAAGCGTCATAAAAATTAGTATTTTCATGCAAATTACTACATATTTGCACTTGACGCAAACTAAACAAACGCAACTATAAGATAAGACCAAAATTTCAACAATCGGATTAAAATGACGGGCACAGTAAGCAATCAAAGCTGAAAATCTGCACAAAAACTGCACGTGGTCTAGGAACCGCAATTTCTAGATAATTTGCCTAAAACACGTTCCGACCATCAAAACCCTAGTTTGGGTTGATCTTTTAAATTACAACGTAAAAACGCGAAATTCGCACGTTTAAGGGGAGAAAAAGCCATTTAAAGTTTTGGGGAGTTAACACGTGAAAAATTGGGATTTTTTTGGCTTTTAGCCACTAAACCCGCCCTTAAACTTGGGCGACATACCACAAATTTATACTTTTTGGAAAATTCAAACGCTGATCTATTCATTAACACCAAAATATAGCACATCGGCTGAAAAATCAAGCCACAGCAATGCCGTAAAGGGAAAAAGTTTCCATAACCTGCCCCCAAAAATATAAGGAACCTTATAAAAACTAGTATTCTTACGAAAAGTACTACAAATTTGTATTTGACGTAAACAACAGACTGACAGCTACGAAATGAGACCAAAATTTTGATAATCGAATCGAAATTGTGGCTACAGTGAACAATTAAAGCCAGAGGTCTGACAAGGAAATTTACGTATTTTAGACAAATACATGTCTATGCCTCCTAAGCGTCATAAAAATTAGTATTTTCATGCAAATTACTACATATTTGCACTTGACGCAAACTAAACAAACGCAACTATAAGATAAGACCAAAATTTCAACAATCGGATTAAAATGACGGGCACAGTAAGCAATCAAAGCTGAAAATCTGCACAAAAACTGCACGTGTTCTAGGAACCGCAATTTCTAGATATTTTGCCTAAAACATGTTCCGACCATCAAAACCCTAGTTTGGGTTGATCTTTTAAATTAAAACGTAAAAACGCCAAATTCGCACGTTTAAGGGGAGAAAAAGCCATTTAAAGTTTTGGGGAGTTAACACGTGAAAAATTGGGATTTTTTGGGCTTTTAGCCACTAAACCCGCCCTTAAACTTGGGCGACATACCACAAATTTATACTTTTTGGAAAATTCAAACGCTGATCTATTCATTAACGCCAAAATACAGCACATCGGTTGAAAAATCAAGCCACAGCAATGCCGTAAAGGGAAAAAGTTTCCATAACCTGCCCCCAAAAATATAAGGAACCTTATAAAAATTAGTATTCTTACGAAAAGTACTACAAATTTGTATTTGACGTAAACAACAGACTGACAGCTACGAAATGTGACCAAAATTTTGATAATCGAATCGAAATTGTGGCTACAGTGAACGATTAAAGCCAGAGGTCTGACAAGGAAATTTACGTATTTTAGACAAATACATGTCTATGCCTCCTAAGCGTCATAAAAATTAGTATTTTCATGCAAATTACTACATATTTGCACTTGACGCAAACTAAACAAATGCAACTATAAGATAAGACCAAAATTTCAACAATCGGATTAAAATGACGGGCACAGTAAGCAATCAAAGCTGAAAATCTGCACAAAAACTGCACGTGTTCTAGGAACCGCAATTTCTAGATATTTTGCCTAAAACATGTTCCGACCATCAAAACCCTAGTTTGGGTTGATCTTTTAAATTAAAACGTAAAAACGCCAAATTCGCACGTTTAAGGGGAGAAAAAGCCATTTAAAGTTTTGGGGAGTTAACACGTGAAAAATTGGGATTTTTTGGGCTTTTAGCCACTAAACCCGCCCTTAAACTTGGGCGACATACCACAAATTTATACTTTTTGGAAAATTCAAACGCTGATCTATTCATTTACACCAAAATATAGCACATCGGTTGAAAAATCAAGCCACAGCAATGCCGTAAAGGGAAAAAGTTTCCATAACCTGCCCCCAAAAATATAAGGAACCTTATAAAAATTAGTATTCTTTCGAAAAGTACTACAAATTTGTATTTGACGTAAACAACAGACTGACAGCTACAAAATGAGACCAAAATTTTGATAATCGAATCGAAATTGTGGCTACAGTGAACGATTAAAGCCAGAGGTCTGACAAGGAAATTTACGTATTTTAGACAAATACATGTCTATGCCTCCTAAGCGTCATAAAAATTAGTATTTTCATGCAAATTACTACATATTTGCACTTGACGCAAACTAAACAAACGCAACTACAAGATAAGACCAAAATTTCAACAATCGGATTAAAATGACGGGTACAGTAAGCAATCAAAGCTGAAAATCTGCACAAAAACTGCACGTGTTCTAGGAACCGCAATTTCTAGATATTTTGCCTAAAACATGTTCCGACCATCAAAACCCTAGTTTGGGTTGATCTTTTAAATTAAAACGTAAAAATGCCAAATTCGCACGTTTAAGGGGAGAAAAAGCCATTTAAAGTTTTGGGGAGTTAACACGTGACAAATTGGGATTTTTTTGGCTTTTAGCCACTAAACCCGCCCTTAAACTTGGGCGACATACCACAAATTTATACTTTTTGGAAAATTCAAACGCTGATCTATTCATTTACACCAAAATATAGCACATCGGTTGAAAAATCAAGCCACAGCAATGCCGTAAAGGGAAAAAGTTTCCATAACCTGCCCCCAAAAATATAAGGAACCTTATCAAAATTAGTATTCTTTCGAAAAGTACTACAAATTTGTATTTGACGTAAACAACAGACTGACAGCTACAAAATGAGACCAAAATTTTGATAATCGAATCGAAATTGTGGCTACAGTGAACGATTAAAGCCAGAGGTCTGACAAGGAAATTTACGTATTTTAGACAAATACATGTCGATGCCTCCTAAGCGTCATAAAAATTAGTATTTTCATGCAAATTACTACATATTTGCACTTGACGCAAACTAAACAAACGCAACTATAAGATAAGACCAAAATTTCAACAATCGGATTAAAATGACGGGCACAGTAAGCAATCAAAGCTGAAAATCTGCACAAAAACTGCACGTGTTCTAGGAACCGCAATTTCTAGAACACATTCATCAAAACCCTAGTTTGGGTTGATCTTTTAAATTAAAACGTAAAAACGCCAAATTCGCACGTTTAAGGGGAGAAAAAGCCATTTAAAGTTTTGGGGAGTTAACACGTGAAAAATTGGGATTTTTTTGGCTTTTAGCCACTAAACCCGCCCTTAAACTTGGGCGACATACCACAAATTTATACTTTTTGGAAAATTCAAACGCTGATCTATTCATTAACACCAAAATATAGCACATCGGCTGAAAAATCAAGCCACAGCAATGCCGTAAAGGGAAAAAGTTTCCATAACCTGCCCCCAAAAATATAAGGAACCTTATAAAAATTAGTATTCTTACGAAAAGTACTACAAATTTTAATTTGACGTAAACAACAGACTGACAGCTACAAAACGAGACCAAAATTTTGATAATCGAATCGAAATTGTGGCTACAGTGAACGATTAAAGCCAGAGGTCTGACAAGGAAATTTACGTATTTTAGACAAATACATGTCTATGCCTCCTAAGCGTCATAAAAATTAGTATTTTCATGCAAATTACTACATATTTGCACTTGACGCAAACTAAACAAACGCAACTATAAGATAAGACCAAAATTTCAACAATCGGATTAAAATGACGGGCACAGTAAGCAATCAAAGCTGAAAATCTGCACAAAAACTGCACGTGTTCTAGGAACCGCAATTTCTAGATATTTTGCCTAAAACATGTTCCGACCATCAAAACCCTAGTTTGGGTTGATCTTTTAAATTAAAACGTAAAAACGCCAAATTCGCACGTTTAAGGGGAGAAAAAGCCATTTAAAGTTTTGGGGAGTTAACACGTGAAAAATTGGGATTTTTTTGGCTTTTAGCCACTAAACCCGCCCTTAAACTTGGGCGACATACCACAAATTTATACTTTTTGGAAAATTCAAACGCTGATCTATTCATTAACACCAAAATACAGCACATCGGTTGAAAAATCAAGCCACAGCAATGCCGTAAAGGGAAAAAGTTTCCATAACCTGCCCCCAAAAATATAAGGAACCTTATAAAAATTAGTATTCTTACGAAAAGTACTACAAATTTGTATTTGACGTAAACAACAGACTGACAGCTACGAAATGAGACCAAAATTTTGATAATCGAATCGAAATTGTGGCTACAGTGAACGATTAAAGCCAGAGGTCTGACAAGGAAATTTACGTATTTTAGACAAATACATGTCTATGCCTCCTAAGCGTCATAAAAATTAGTATTTTCATGCAAATTACTACATATTTGCACTTGACGCAAACTAAACAAACGCAACTACAAAATAAGACCAAAATTTCAACAATCGGATTAAAATGACGGGTACAGTAAGCAATCAAAGCTGAAAATCTGCACAAAAACTGCACGTGTTCTAGGAACCGCAATTTCTAGAACACATTCATCAAAACCCTAGTTTGGGTTGATCTTTTAAATTAAAACGTAAAAACGCCAAATTCGCACGTTTAAGGGGAGAAAAAGCCATTTAAAGTTTTGGGGAGTTAACACGTGAAAAATTGGGATTTTTTTGGCTTTTAGCCACTAAACCCGCCCTTAAACTTGGGCGACATACCACAAATTTATACTTTTTGGAAAATTCAAACGCTGATCTATTCATTAACACCAAAATATAGCACATCGGCTGAAAAATCAAGCCACAGCAATGCCGTAAAGGGAAAAAGTTTCCATAACCTGCCCCCAAAAATATAAGGAACCTTATAAAAATTAGTATTCTTACGAAAAGTACTACAAATTTTAATTTGACGTAAACAACAGACTGACAGCTACAAAACGAGACCAAAATTTTGATAATCGAATCGAAATTGTGGCTACAGTGAACGATTAAAGCCAGAGGTCTGACAAGGAAATTTACGTATTTTAGACAAATACATGTCTATGCCTCCTAAGCGTCATAAAAATTAGTATTTTCATGCAAATTACTACATATTTGCACTTGACGCAAACTAAACAAACGCAACTATAAGATAAGACCAAAATTTCAACAATCGGATTAAAATGACGGGCACAGTAAGCAATCAAAGCTGAAAATCTGCACAAAAACTGCACGTGTTCTAGGAACCGCAATTTCTAGATATTTTGCCTAAAACATGTTCCGACCATCAAAACCCTAGTTTGGGTTGATCTTTTAAATTAAAACGTAAAAACGCCAAATTCGCACGTTTAAGGGGAGAAAAAGCCATTTAAAGTTTTGGGGAGTTAACACGTGAAAAATTGGGATTTTTTTGGCTTTTAGCCACTAAACCCGCCCTTAAACTTGGGCGACATACCACAAATTTATACTTTTTGGAAAATTCAAACGCTGATCTATTCATTAACACCAAAATACAGCACATCGGTTGAAAAATCAAGCCACAGCAATGCCGTAAAGGGAAAAAGTTTCCATAACCTGCCCCCAAAAATATAAGGAACCTTATAAAAATTAGTATTCTTACGAAAAGTACTACAAATTTGTATTTGACGTAAACAACAGACTGACAGCTACGAAATGAGACCAAAATTTTGATAATCGAATCGAAATTGTGGCTACAGTGAACGATTAAAGCCAGAGGTCTGACAAGGAAATTTACGTATTTTAGACAAATACATGTCTATGCCTCCTAAGCGTCATAAAAATTAGTATTTTCATGCAAATTACTACATATTTGCACTTGACGCAAACTAAACAAACGCAACTATAAGATAAGACCAAAATTTCAACAATCGGATTGAAATGACGGGCACAGTAAGCAATCAAAGCTGAAAATCTGCACAAAAACTGCACGTGTTCTAGGAACCGCAATTTCTAGATATTTTGCCTAAAACATGTTCCGACCATCAAAACCCTAGTTTGGGTTGATCTTTTAAATTAAAACGTAAAAACGCCAAATTCGCACGTTTAAGGGGAGAAAAAGCCATTTAAAGTTTTGGGGAGTTAACACGTGAAAAATTGGGATTTTTTTGGCTTTTAGCCACTAAACCCGCCCTTAAACTTGGGCGACATACCACAAATTTATACTTTTTGGAAAATTCAAACGCTGATCTATTCATTAACACCAAAATGCAGCACATCGGTTGAAAAATCAAGCCACAGCAATGCCGTAAAGGGAAAAAGTTTCCATAACCTGCCCCCAAAAATATAAGGAACCTTATAAAAATTAGTATTCTTACGAAAAGTACTACAAATTTGTATTTGACGTAAACAACAGACTGACAGCTACGAAATGAGACCAAAATTTTGATAATCGAATCGAAATTGTGGCTACAGTGAACGATTAAAGCCAGAGGTCTGACAAGGAAATTTACGTATTTTAGACAAATACATGTCTATGCCTCCTAAGCGTCATAAAAATTAGTATTTTCATGCAAATGACTACATATTTGCACTTGACGCAAACTAAACAAACGCAACTATAAGATGAGACCAAAATTTCAACAATCGGATTAAAATGACGGGTACAGTAAGCAATCAAAGCTGAAAATCTGCACAAAAACTGCACGTGTTCTAGGAACCGCAATTTCTAGATATTTTGCCTAAAACATGTTCCGACCATCAAAACCCTAGTTTGGGTTGATCTTTTAAATTAAAACGTAAAAACGCCAAATTCGCACGTTTAAGGGGAGAAAAAGCCATTTAAAGTTTTGGGGAGTTAACACGTGAAAAATTGGGATTTTTTTGGCTTTTAGCCACTAAACCCGCCCTTAAACTTGGGCGACATACCACAAATTTATACTTTTTGGAAAATTCAAACGCTGATCTATTCATTAACACCAAAATATAGCACATCGGTTGAAAAATCAAGCCACAGCAATGCCGTAAAGGGAAAAAGTTTCCATAACCTGCCCCCAAAAATATAAGGAACCTTATAAAAATGAGTATTCTTACGAAAAGTACTACAAATTTGTATTTGACGTAAACAACAGACTGACAGCTACGAAATGAGACCAAAATTTTGATAATCGAATCGAAATTGTGGCTACAGTGAACGATTAAAGCCAGAGGTCTGACAAGGAAATTTACGTATTTTAGACAAATACATGTCTATGCCTCCTAAGCGTCATAAAAATTAGTATTTTCATGCAAATTACTACATATTTGCACTTGACGCAAACTAAACAAACGCAACTATAAGATAAGACCAAAATTTCAACAATCGGATTAAAATGACGGGTACAGTAAGCAATCAAAGCTGAAAATCTGCACAAAAACTGCACGTGTTCTAGGAACCGCAATTTCTAGATATTTTGCCTAAAACATGTTCCGACCATCAAAACCCTAGTTTGGGTTGATCTTTTAAATTAAAACGTAAAAACGCCAAATTCGCACGTTTAAGGGGAGAAAAAGCCATTTAAAGTTTTGGGGAGTTAACACGTGAAAAATTGGGATTTTTTTGGCTTTTAGCCACTAAACCCGCCCTTAAACTTGGGCGACATACCACAAATTTATACTTTTTGGAAAATTCAAACGCTGATCTATTCATTAACACCAAAATACAGCACATCGGTTGAAAAATCAAGCCACAGCAATGCCGTAAAGGGAAAAAGTTTCCATAACCTGCCCCCAAAAATATAAGGAACCTTATAAAAATTAGTATTCTTACGAAAAGTACTACAAATTTGTATTTGACGTAAACAACAGACTGACAGCTACAAAATGAGACCAAAATTTTGATAATCGAATCGAAATTGTGGCTACAGTGAACGATTAAAGCCAGAGGTCTGACAAGGAAATTTACGTATTTTAGACAAATACATGTCTATGCCTCCTAAGCGTCATAAAAATTAGTATTTTCATGCAAATTACTACATATTTGCACTTGACGCAAACTAAACAAACGCAACTATAAGATAAGACCAAAATTTCAACAATCGGATTAAAATGACGGGCACAGTAAGCAATCAAAGCTGAAAATCTGCACAAAAACTGCACGTGTTCTAGGAACCGCAATTTCTAGATATTTTGCCTAAAACATGTTCCGACCATCAAAACCCTAGTTTGGGTTGATCTTTTAAATTAAAACGTAAAAACGCCAAATTCGCACGTTTAAGGGGAGAAAAAGCCATTTAAAGTTTTGGGGAGTTAACACGTGAAAAATTGGGATTTTTTTGGCTTTTAGCCACTAAACCCGCCCTTAAACTTGGGCGACATACCACAAATTTATACTTTTTGGAAAATTCAAACGCTGATCTATTCATTAACACCAAAATATAACACATCGGTTGAAAAATCAAGCCACAGCAATGCCGTAAAGGGAAAAAGTTTCCATAACCTGCCCCCAAAAATATAAGGAACCTTATAAAAATTAGTATTCTTACGAAAAGTACTACAAATTTGTATTTGACGTAAACAACAGACTGACAGCTACGAAATGAGACCAAAATTTTGATAATCGAATCGAAATTGTGGCTACAGTGAACGATTAAAGCCAGAGGTCTGACAAGGAAATTTACGTATTTTAGACAAATACATGTCTATGCCTCCTAAGCGTCATAAAAACTAGTATTTTCATGCAAATTACTACATATTTGCACTTGACGCAAACTAAACAAACGCAACTATAAGATAAGACCAAAATTTCAACAATCGGATTAAAATGACGGGCACAGTAAGCAATCAAAGCTGAAAGTCTGCACAAAAACTGCACGTGTTCTAGGAACCGCAATTTCTAGATATTTTGCCTAAAACATGTTCCGACCATCAAAACCCTAGTTTGGGTTGATCTTTTAAATTAAAACGTAAAAACGCCAAATTCGCACGTTTAAGGGGAGAAAAAGCCATTTAAAGTTTTGGGGAGTTAACACGTGAAAAATTGGGATTTTTTTGGCTTTTAGCCACTAAACCCGCCCTTAAACTTGGGCGACATACCACAAATTTATACTTTTTGGAAAATTCAAACGCTGATCTATTCATTAACGCCAAAATACAGCACATCGGTTGAAAAATCAAGCCACAGCAATGCCGTAAAGGGAAAAAGTTTCCATAACCTGCCCCCAAAAATATAAGGAACCTTATAAAAATTAGTATTCTTTCGAAAAGTACTACAAATTTGTATTTGACGTAAACAACAGACTGACAGCTACAAAATGAGATCAAAATTTTGATAATCGAATCGAAATTGTGGCTACAGTGAACGATTAAAGCCAGAGGTCTGACAAGGAAATTTACGTATTTTAGACAAATACATGTCTATGCCTCCTAAGCGTCATAAAAATTAGTATTTTCATGCAAATTACTACATATTTGCACTTGACGCAAACTAAACAAACGCAACTATAAGATAAGACCAAAATTTCAACAATCGGATTAAAATGACGGGCACAGTAAGCAATCAAAGCTGAAAATCTGCACAAAAACTGCACGTGTTCTAGGAACCGCAATTTCTAGAACACATTCATCAAAACCCTAGTTTGGGTTGATCTTTTAAATTAAAACGTAAAAACGCGAAATTCGCACGTTTAAGGGAGAAAAAGCCATTTAAAGTTTTGGGGAGTTAACACGTGAAAAATTGGGATTTTTTTGGCTTTTAGCCACTAAACCCGCCCTTAAACTTGGGCGACATACCACAAATTTATACTTTTTGGAAAATTCAAACGCTGATCTATTCATTAACGCCAAAATACAGCACATCGGTTGAAAAATCAAGCCACAGCAATGCCGTAAAGGGAAAAAGTTTCCATAACCTGCCCCCAAAAATATAAGGAACCTTATAAAAATTAGTATTCTTTCGAAAAGTACTACAAATTTGTATTTGACGTAAACAACAGACTGACAGCTACAAAATGAGATCAAAATTTTGATAATCGAATCGAAATTGTGGCTACAGTGAACGATTAAAGCCAGAGGTCTGACAAGGAAATTTACGTATTTTAGACAAATACATGTCTATGCCTCCTAAGCGTCATAAAAATTAGTATTTTCATGCAAATTACTACATATTTGCACTTGACGCAAACTAAACAAACGCAACTATAAGATAAGACCAAAATTTCAACAATCGGATTAAAATGACGGGCACAGTAAGCAATCAAAGCTGAAAATCTGCACAAAAACTGCACGTGTTCTAGGAACCGCAATTTCTAGATATTTTGCCTAAAACATGTTCCGACCATCAAAACCCTAGTTTGGGTTGATCTTTTAAATTAAAACGTAAAAACGCCAAATTCGCACGTTTAAGGAGAGAAAAAGCCATTTAAAGTTTTGGGGAGTTAACACGTGAAAAATTGGGATTTTTTTGGCTTTTAGCCACTAAACCCGCCCTTAAACTTGGGCGACATACCACAAATTTATACTTTTTGGAAAATTCAAACGCTGATCTATTCATTAACACCAAAATATAGCACATCGGTTGAAAAATCAAGCCACAGCAATGCCGTAAAGGGAAAAAGTTTCCATAACCTGCCCCCAAAAATATAAGGAACCTTATAAAAATTAGTATTCTTACGAAAAGTACTACAAATTTGTATTTGACGTAAACAACAGACTGACAGCTACGAAATGAGACCAAAATTTTGATAATCGAATCGAAATTGTGGCTACAGTGAACGATTAAAGCCAGAGGTCTGACAAGGAAATTTACGTATTTTAGACAAATACATGTCTATGCCTCCTAAGCGTCATAAAAATTAGTATTTTCATGCAAATTACTACATATTTGCACTTGACGCAAACTAAACAAACGCAACTATAAGATAAGACCAAAATTTCAACAATCGGATTAAAATGACGGGTACAGTAAGCAATCAAAGCTGAAAATCTGCACAAAAACTGCACGTGTTCTAGGAACCGCAATTTCTAGATATTTTGCCTAAAACATGTTCCGACCATCAAAACCCTAGTTTGGGTTGATCTTTTAAATTAAAACGTAAAAACGCCAAATTCGCACGTTTAAGGGGAGAAAAAGCCATTTAAAGTTTTGGGGAGTTAACACGTGAAAAATTGGGATTTTTTTGGCTTTTAGCCACTAAACCCGCCCTTAAACTTGGGCGACATACCACAAATTTATACTTTTTGGAAAATTCAAACGCTGATCTATTCATTTACACCAAAATATAGCACATCGGTTGAAAAATCAACCCACAGCAATGCCGTAAAGGGAAATAGTTTCCATAACCTGCCCCCAAAAATATAAGGAACCTTATAAAAATTAGTATTCTTTCGAAAAGTACTACAAATTTGTATTTGACGTAAACAACAGACTGACAGCTACAAAATGAGACCAAAATTTTGATAATCGAATCGAAATTGTGGCTACAGTGAACGATTAAAGCCAGAGGTCTGACAAGGAAATTTACGTATTTTAGACAAATACATGTCTATGCCTCCTAAGCGTCATAAAAATTAGTATTTTCATGCAAATTACTACATATTTGCACTTGACGCAAACTAAACAAACGCAACTATAAGATAAGACCAAAATTTCAACAATCGGATTAAAATGACGGGCACAGTAAGCAATCAAAGCTGAAAATCTGCACAAAAACTGCACGTGTTCTAGGAACCGCAATTTCTAGATATTTTGCCTAAAACATGTTCCGACCATCAAAACCCTAGTTTGGGTTGATCTTTTAAATTAAAACGTAAAAACGCCAAATTCGCACGTTTAAGGGGAGAAAAAGCCATTTAAAGTTTTGGGGAGTTAACACGTGAAAAATTGGGATTTTTTTGGCTTTTAGCCACTAAACCCGCCCTTAAACTTGGGCGACATACCACAAATTTATACTTTTTGGAAAATTCAAACGCTGATCTATTCATTAACACCAAAATATAGCACATCGCTTGAAAAATCAAGCAACAGCAATGCCGTAAAGGGAAAAAGTTTCCATAACCTGCCCCCAAAAATATAAGGAACCTTATAAAAATTAGTATTCTTACGAAAAGTACTACAAATTTGTATTTGACGTAAACAACAGACTGACAGCTACGAAATGAGACCAAAATTTTGATAATCGAATCGAAACTGTGGCTACAGTGAACGATTAAAGCCAGAGGTCTGACAAGGAAATTTACGTATTTTAGACAAATACATGTCTATGCCTCCTAAGCGTCATAAAAATTAGTATTTTCATGCAAATGACTACATATTTGCACTTGACGCAAACTAAACAAACGCAACTATAAGATAAGACCAAAATTTCAACAATCGGATTAAAATGACGGGCACAGTAAGCAATCAAAGCTGAAAATCTGCACAAAAACTGCACGTGTTCTAGGAACCGCAATTTCTAGATATTTTGCCTAAAACATGTTCCGACCATCAAAACCCTAGTTTGGGTTGATCTTTTAAATTAAAACGTAAAAACGCCAAATTCGCACGTTTAAGGGGAGAAAAAGCCATTTAAAGTTTTGGGGAGTTAACACGTGAAAAATTGGGATTTTTTTGGCTTTTAGCCACTAAACCCGCCCTTAAACTTGGACGACATACCACAAATTTATACTTTTTGGAAAATTCAAACGCTGATCTATTCATTAACACCGAAATATAGCACATCGGATGAAAAATCAAGCCACAGCAATGCCGTAAAGGGAAAAAGTTTCCATAACCTGCCCCCAAAAATATAAGGAACCTTATAAAAATTAGTATTCTTACGAAAAGTACTACAAATTTAAATTTGACGTAAACAACAGACTGACAGCTACAAAATGAGACCAAAATTTTGATAATCGAATCGAAATTGTGGCTACAGTGAACGATTAAAGCCAGAGGTCTGACAAGGAAATTTACGTATTTTAGACAAATACATGTCTATGCCTCCTAAGCGTCATAAAAATTAGTATTTTCATGCAAATTACTACATATTTGCACTTGACGCAAACTAAACAAACGCAACTATAAGATAAGACCAAAATTTCAACAATCGGATTAAAATGACGGGCACAGTAAGCAATCAAAGCTGAAAATCTGCACAAAAACTGCACGTGTTCTAGGAACAGCAATTTCTAGAACACATTCATCAAAACCCTAGTTTGGGTTGATCTTTTAAATTAAAACGTAAAAACGCCAAATTCGCACGTTTAAGGGGAGAAAAAGCCATTTAAAGTTTTGGGGAGTTAACACGTGAAAAATTGGGATTTTTTTGGCTTTTAGCCACTAAACCCGCCCTTAAACTTGGGCGACATACCACAAATTTATACTTTTTGGAAAATTCAAACGCTGATCTATTCATTTACACCAAAATATAGCACATCGGTTGAAAAATCAAGCCACAGCAATGCCGTAAAGGGAAAAAGTTTCCATAACCTGCCCCCAAAAATATAAGGAACCTTATAAAAATTAGTATTTTTTCGAAAAGTACTACAAATTTGTATTTGACGTAAACAACAGACTGACAGCTACAAAATGAGATCAAAATTTTGATAATCGAATCGAAATTGTGGCTACAGTGAACGATTAAAGCCAGAGGTCTGACAAGGAAATTTACGTATTTTAGACAAATACATGTCTATGCCTCCTAAGTGTCATAAAAATTAGTATTTTCATGCAAATTACTACATATTTGCACTTGACGCAAACTAAACAAACGCAACTATAAGATAAGACCAAAATTTCAACAATCGGATTAAAATGACGGGCACAGTAAGCAATCAAAGCTGAAAATCTGCACAAAAACTGCACGTGTTCTAGGAACCGCAATTTCTAGATATTTTGCCTAAAACATGTTCCGACCATCAAAACCCTAGTTTGGGTTGATCTTTTAAATTAAAACGTAAAAACGCCAAATTCGCACGTTTAAGGGGAGAAAAAGCCATTTAAAGTTTTGGGGAGTTAACACGTGAAAAATTGGGATTTTTTTGGCTTTTAGCCACTAGACCCGCCCTTAAACTTGGGCGACATACCACAAATTTATACTTTTTGGAAAATTCAAACGCTGATCTATTCATTAACACCAAAATATAGCACATCGGTTGAAAAATCAAGCCACAGCAATGCCGTAAAGGGAAAAAGTTTCCATAACCTGCCCCCAAAAATATGAGGAACCTTATAAAAATTAGTATTCTTTCGAAAAGTACTACAAATTTGTATTTGACGTAAACAACAGACTGACAGCTACAAAATGAGACCAAAATTTTGATAATCGAATCGAAATTGTGGCTACAGTGAACGATTAAAGCCAGAGGTCTGACAAGGAAATTTACGTATTTTAGACAAATACATGTCTATGCCTCCTAAGCGTCATAAAAATTAGTATTTTCATGCAAATTACTACATATTTGCACTTGACGCAAACTAAGCAAACGCAACTATAAGATAAGACCAAAATTTCAACAATCGGATTAAAATGACGGGTACAGTAAGCAATCAAAGCTGAAAATCTGCACAAAAACTGCACGTGTTCTAGGAACCGCAATTTCTAAATATTTTGCCTAAAAAATGTTCCGACCATCAAAACCCTAGTTTGGGTTGATCTTTTAAATTAAAACGTAAAAACGCCAAATTCGCACGTTTAAGGGGAGAAAAAGCCATTTAAAGTTTTGGGGAGTTAACACGTGAAAAATTGGGATTTTTTTGGCTTTTAGCCACTAAACCCGCCCTTAAACTTGGGCGACATACCACAAATTTATACTTTTTGGAAAATTCAAACGCTGATCTATTCATTTACACCAAAATATAGCACATCGGTTGAAAAATCAAGCCACAGCAATGCCGTAAAGGGAAAAAGTTTCCATAACCTGCCCCCAAAAATATAAGGAACCTTATAAAAATTAGTATTCTTTCGAAAAGTACTACAAATTTGTATTTGACGTAAGCAAAAGACTGACAGCTACAAAATGAGACCAAAATTTTGATAATCGAATCGAAATTGTGGCTACAGTGAACGATTAAAGCCAGAGGTCTGACAAGGAAATTTACGTATTCTAGACAAATACATGTCTATGCCTCCTAAGCGTCATAAAAATTAGTATTTTCATGCAAATTACTACATATTTGCACTTGACGCAAACTAAACAAACGCAACTATAAGATAAGACCAAAATTTCAACAATCGGATTAAAATGACGGGCACAGTAAGCAATCAAAGCTGAAAATCTGCACAAAAACTGCACGTGTTCTAGGAACCGCAATTTCTAGAACACATTCATCAAAACCCTAGTTTGGGTTGATCTTTTAAATAAAAACGTAAAACGCCAAATTCGCACGTTTAAGGGGAGAAAAAGCCGTTTAAAGTTTTGGGGAGTTAACACGTGAAAAATTGGGATTTTTTTGGCTTTTAGCCACTAAACCCGCCCTTAAACTTGGGCGACATACCACAAATTTATACTTTTTGGAAAATTCAAACGCTGATCTATTCATTAACACCAAAATATAGCACATCGGTTGAAAAATCAAGCCACAGCAATGCCGTAAAGGGAAAAAGTTTCCATAACCTGCCCCCAAAAATATAAGGAACGTTATAAAAATTAGTATTCTTACGAAAAAAACTACAAATTTGTATTTGACGTAAACAACAGACTGACAGCTACGAAATGAGACCAAAATTTTGATAATCGAATCGAAATTGTGGCTACAGTGAACGATTAAAGCCAGAGGTCTGACAAGGAAATTTACGTATTTTAGACAAATACATGTCTATGCCTCCTAAGCGTCATAAAAATTAGTATTTTCATGCAAATTACTACATATTTGCACTTGACGCAAACTAAGCAAACGCAACTATAAGATAAGACCAAAATTTCAACAATCGGATTAAAATGACGGGTACAGTAAGCAATCAAAGCTGAAAATCTGCACAAAAACTGCACGTGTTCTAGGAACCGCAATTTCTAGATATTTTGCCTAAAACATGTTCCGACCATCAAAACCCTAGTTTGGGTTGATCTTTTAAATTAAAACGTAAAAACGCCAAATTCGCACGTTTAAGGGGAGAAAAAGCCATTTAAAGTTTTGGGGAGTTAACACGTGAAAAATTGGGATTTTTTTGGCTTTTAGCCACTAAACCCGCCCTTAAACTTGGGCGACATACCACAAATTTATACTTTTTGGAAAATTCAAACGCTGATCTATTCATTTACACCAAAATATAGCACATCGGTTGAAAAATCAAGCCACAGCAATGCCGTAAAGGGAAAAAGTTTCCATAACCTGCCCCCAAAAATATAAGGAACCTTATAAAAATTAGTATTCTTTCGAAAAGTACTACAAATTTGTATTTGACGTAAACAACAGACTGACAGCTACAAAATGAGACCGAAATTTTGATAATCGAATCGAAATTGTGGCTACAGTGAACGATTAAAGCCAGAGGTCTGACAAGGAAATTTACGTATTTTAGACAAATACATGTCTATGGCTCCTAAGCGTCATAAAAATTAGTATTTTCATGCAAATTACTACATATTTGCACTTGACGCAAACTAAACAAACGCAACTTTAAGATAAGACCAAAATTTCAACAATCGGATTAAAATGACGGGTACAGTAAGCAATCAAAGCTGAAAATCTGCACAAAAACTGCACGTGTTCTAGGAACCACAATTTCTAGAACACATTCATCAAAACCCTAGTTTGGGTTGATCTTTTAAATTTAAACGCAAAAACGCGAAATTCGCACGTTTAAGGGGAGAAAAAGCCATTTAAAGTTTTGGGGAGTTAACACGTGAAAAATTGGGATTTTTTTTGGCTTTTAACCACTAAACCCGCCCTTAAACTTGGGCGACATACCACAAATTTATACTTTTTGGAAAATTCAAACGCTGATCTATTCATTAGCACCAAAATATAGCACATCGGTTGAAAAATCAAGCCACAGCAATGCCGTAAAGGGAAAACGTTTCCATAACCTGCCCCCAAAAATATAAGGAACCTTATAAAAATTAGTATTCTTACGAAAAGTACTACAAATTTGTATTTGACGTAAACAACAGACTGACAGCTACAAAATGAGACCAAAATTTTGATAATCGAATCGAAATTGTGGCTACAGTGAACGATTAAAGCCAGAGGTCTGACAAGGAAATTTACGTATTTTAGACAAATACATGTCTATGGCTCCTAAGCGTCATAAAAATTAGTATTTTCATGCAAATTACTACATATTTGCACTTGACGCAAACTAAACAAACGCAACTTTAAGATAAGACCAAAATTTCAACAATCGGATTAAAATGACGGGTACAGTAAGCAATCAAAGCTGAAAATCTGCACAAAAACTGCACGTGTTCTAGGAACCGCAATTTCTAGATATTTTGCCTAAAACATGTTCCGACCATCAAAACCCTAGTTTGGGTTGATCTTTTAAATTAAAACGTAAAAACGCGAAATTCGCACGTTTAAGGGGAGAAAAAGCCATTTAAAGTTTTGGGGAGTTAACACGTGAAAAATTGGGATTTTTTTGGCTTTTAGCCACTAAACCCGCCCTTAAACTTGGGCGACATACCACAAATTTATACTTTTTGGAAAATTCAAACGCTGATCTATTCATTTACACCAAAATATAGCACATCGGTTGAAAAATCAAGCCACAGCAATGCCGTAAAGGGAAAAAGTTTCCATAACCTGCCCCCAAAAATATAAGGAACCTTATAAAAATTAGTATTCTTACGAAAAGTACTACAAATTTGTATTTGACGTAAACAACAGACTGACAGCTACAAAATGAGACCGAAATTTTGATAATCGAATCGAAATTGTGGCTACAGTGAACGATTAAAGCCAGAGGTCTGACAAGGAAATTTACGTATTTTAGACAAATACATGTCTATGCCTCCTAAGCGTCATAAAAATTAGTATTTTCATGCAAATTACTACATATTTGCACTTGACGCAAACTAAACAAACGCAACTATAAGATAAGACCAAAATTTCAACAATCGGATTAAAATGACGGGCACAGTAAGCAATCAAAGCTGAAAATCTGCACAAAAACTGCACGTGTTCTAGGAACCGCAATTTCCAGATATTTTGCCTAAAACATGTTCCGACCATCAAAACCCTAGTTTGGGTTGATCTTTTAAATTAAAACGTAAAAACGCCAAATTCGCACGTTTAAGGGGAGAAAAAGCCATTTAAAGTTTTGGGGAGTTAACACGTGAAAAATTGGGATTTTTTTGGCTTTTAGCCACTAAACCCGCCCTTAAACTTGGGCGACATACCACAAATTTATACTTTTTGGAAAATTCAAACGCTGATCTATTCATTAACACCGAAATATAGCACATCGGATGAAAAATCAAGCCACAGCAATGCCGTAAAGGGAAAAAGTTTCCATAACCTGCCCCCAAAAATATAAGGAACCTTATAAAAATTGGTATTCTTTCGAAAAGTACTACAAATTTGTACTTGACGTAAACAACAGACTGACAGCTACAAAATGAGACCAAAATTTTGATAATCGAATCGAAATTGTGGCTACAGTGAACGATTAAAGCCAGAGGTCTGACAAGGAAATTTACGTATTTTAGACAAATACATGTCTATGCCTCCTAAGCTTCATAAAAATTAGTATTTTCATGCAAATTACTACATATTTGCACTTGACGCAAACTAAACAAACGCAACTATAAGATAAGACCAAAATTTCAACAATCGGATTAAAATGACGGGCACAGTAAGCAATCAAAGCTGAAAATCTGCACAAAAACTGCACGTGTTCTAGGAACCGCAATTTCTAGAACACATTCATCAAAACCCTAGTTTGGGTTGATCTTTTAAATTAAAACGTAAAAACGCCAAATTCGCACGTTTAAGGGGAGAAAAAGCCATTTAAAGTTTTGGGGAGTTAACACGTGAAAAATTGGGATTTTTTTGGCTTTTAGCCACTAAACCCGCCCTTAAACTTGGGCGACATACCACAAATTTATACTTTTTGGAAAATTCAAACGCTGATCTATTCATTAACACCGAAATATAGTACATCGGATGAAAAATCAAGCCACAGCAATGCCGTAAAGGGAAAAAGTTTCCATAACCTGCCCCCAAAAATATAAGGAACCTTATAAAAATTAGCATTCTTTCGAAAAGTACTACAAATTTGTATATGAGGTAAACAACTGACTGACAGCTACAAAATGAGACCAAAATTTTGATAATCGAATCGAAATTGTGGCTACAGTGAACGATTAAAGCCAGAGGTCTGACAAGGAAATTTACGTATTTTAGACAAATACATGTCTATGCCTCCTATGCGTCATAAAAATAATTATTTTCATGCAAATTACTACATATTTGCACTTGACGCAAACTAAACAAACGCAACTATAAGATAAGACCAAAATTTCAACAATCGGATTAAAATGACGGGCACAGTAAGCAATCAAAGCTGAAAATCTGCACAAAAACTGCACGTGTTCTAGGAACCGCAATTTCTAGATATTTTGCCTAAAACATGTTCCGACCCTCAAAACGCTAGTTTGGGTTGATCTTTTAAATTAAAACGTAAAAACGCGAAATTCGCACGTTTAAGGTGGGAAAAGCCATTTAAAGTTTTGGGGAGTTAACACGTGAAAAATTGGGATTTTTTTGGCTTTTAACCACTAAACCCGCCCTTAAACTTGGGCGACATACCACAAATTTATACTTTTTGGAAAATTCAAACGCTGATCTATTCATTAACACCAAAATACAGCAAATCGGTTGAAAAATCAAGCCACAGCAATGCCGTAAAGGGAAAAAGTTTCCATAACCTGCCCCCAAAAATATAAGGAACCTTATAAAAATTAGTATTCTTACGAAAAGTACTACAAATTTGTATTTGACGTAAACAACAGACTGACAGCTACGAAATGAGACCAAAATTTTGATAATCGAATCGAAATTGTGGCTACAGTGAACGATTAAAGCCAGAGGTCTGACAAGGAAATTTACGTATTTTAGACAAATACATGTCTATGCCTCCTAAGCGTCATAAAAATTAGTATTTTCATGCAAATTACTACATATTTGCACTTGACGCAAACTAAACAAACGCAACTATAAGATAAGACCAAAATTTCAACAATCGGATTAAAATGACGGGCACAGTAAGCAATCAAAGCTGAAAATCTGCACAAAAACTGCACGTGTTCTAGGAACCGCAATTTCTAGATATTTTGCCTAAAACATGTTCCGACCATCAAAACCCTAGTTTGGGTTGATCTTTTAAATTAGAACGTAAAAACGCCAAATTCGCACGTTTAAGGGGAGAAAAAGCCATTTAAAGTTTTGGGGAGTTAACACGTGAAAAATTGGGATTTTTTTGGCTTTTAGCCACTAAACCCGCCCTTAAACTTGGGCGACATACCACAAATTTATACTTTTTGGAAAATTCAAACGCTGATCTATCCATTAACACCAAAATATAGCACATCGGTTGAAAAATCAAGCCACAGCAATGCCGTAAAGGGAAAAAGTTTCCATAACCTGCCCCCAAAAATATAAGGAACCTTATAAAAATTAGTCTTCTTTCGAAAAGTACTACAAATTTGTATTTGACGTAAACAACAGACTGACAGCTACAAAATGAGACCAACATTTTGATAATCGAATCGAAATTGTGGCTACAGTGAACGATTAAAGCCAGAGGTCTGACAAGGAAATTTACGTATTTTAGACAAATACATGTCTATGCCTCCTAAGCGTCATAAAAATTAGTATTTTCATGCAAATTACTACATTTTTGCACTTGACGCAAACTAAACAAACGCAACTATAAGATAAGACCAAAATTTCAACAATCGGATTAAAATGACGGGCACAGTAAGCAATCAAAGCTGAAAATCTGCACAAAAACTGCACGTGTTCTAGGAACCGCAATTTCTAGATATTTTGCCTAAAACATGTTCCGACCATCAAAACCCTAGTTTGGGTTGATCTTTTAAATTAAAACGTAAAAACGCCAAATTCGCACGTTTAAGGGGAGAAAAAGCCATTTAAAGTTTTGGGGAGTTAACACGTGAAAAATTGGGATTTTTTTGGCTTTTAGCCACTAAACCCGCCCTTAAACTTGAGCGACATACCACAAATTTATACTTTTTGGAAAATTCAAACGCTGATCTATTCATTAACACCGAAATATAGCACATCGGATGAAAAATCAAGCCAGAGCAATGCCGTAAAGGGAAAAAGTTTCCATAACCTGCCCCCAAAAATATAAGGAACCTTATAAAAATTAGTATTCTTTCGAAAAGTACTAAAAATTTGTATTTGACGTAAACAACAGACTGACAGCTACAAAATGAGACCAAAATTTTGATAATCGAATCGAAATTGTGGCTACAGTGAACGATTAAAGCCAGAGGTCTGACAAGGAAATTTACGTATTTTAGACAAATACATGTCTATGCCTCCTAAGCGTCATAAAAATTAGTATTTTCATGCAAATTACTACATATTTGCACTTGACGCAAACTAAACAAACGCAACTATAAGATAAGACCAAAATTTCAACAATCGGATTAAAATGACGGGCACAGTAAGCAATCAAAGCTGAAAATCTGCACAAAAACTGCACGTGTTCTAGGAACCGCAATTTCTAGATATTTTGCCTAAAACATGTTCCGACCATCAAAACCCTAGTTTGGGTTGATCTTTTAAATTAAAACGTAAAAACGCGAAATTCGCACGTTTAAGGGGAGAAAAAGCCATTTAAAGTTTTGGGGAGTTAACACGTGAAAAATTGGGATTTTTTTGGCTTTTAGCCACTAAACCCGCCCTTAAACTTGGGCGACATACCACAAATTTATACTTTTTGGAAAATTCAAACGCTGATCTATTCATTAACACCAAAATATAGCACATCGGATGAAAAATCAAGCCACAGCAATGCCGTAAAGGGAAAAAGTTTCCATAACCTGCTCCCAAAAATATAAGGAACCTTATAAAAATTAGTATTCTTACGAAAAGTACTACAAATTTGTATTTGACGTAAACAACAGACTGATAGCTACAAAATGAGACCAAACTTTTGATAATCGAATCGAAATTGTGGCTACAGTGAACGATTAAAGCCAGAGGTCTGACAAGGAAATTTACGTATTTTAGACAAATACATGTCTATGCCTCCTAAGCGTCATAAAAATTAGTATTTTCATGCAAATTACTACATATTTGCACTTGACGCAAACTAAACAAACGCAACTATAAGATAAGACCAAAATTTCAACAATCGGATTAAAATGACGGGCACAGTAAGCAATCAAAGCTGAAAATCTGCACAAAAACTGCACGTGTTCTAGGAACCGCAATTTCTAGATATTTTGCCTAAAACATGTTCCGACCATCAAAACCCTAGTTTGGGTTGATCTTTTAAATTAGAACGTAAAAACTCCAAATTAACACGTGAAAATTGGGATTTTTTTGGCTTTTAGCCACTAAACCCGCCCTTAAACTTGGGCGACATAACACAAATTTATACTTTTTGGAAAATTCAAACGCTGATCTATTCATTAACACCGAAATATAGCACATCGGATGAAAAATCAAGCCAGAGCAATGCCGTAAAGGAAAAAAGTTTCCATAACCTGCCCCCAAAAATATAAGGAACCTTATAAAAATTAGTATTCTTTCGAAAAGTACTAAAAATTTGTATTTGACGTAAACAACAGACTGACAGCTACAAAATGAGACCAAAATTTTGATAATCGAATCGAAATTGTGGCTACAGTGAACGATTAAAGCCAGAGGTCTGACAAGGAAATTTACGTATTTTAGACAAATACATGTCTATGCCTCCTAAGCGTCATAAAAATTAGTATTTTCATGCAAATTACTACATATTTGCACTTGACGCAAACTAAACAAACGCAACTATAAGATAAGACCAAAATTTCAACAATCGGATTAAAATGACGGGCACAGTAAGCAATCAAAGCTGAAAATCTGCACAAAAACTGCACGTGTTCTAGGAACCGCAATTTCTAGAACACATTCATCAAAACCCTAGTTTGGGTTGATCTTTTCAATTAAAACGTAAAAACGCCAAATTCGCACGTTTAAGGGGAGAAAAAGCCATTTAAAGTTTTGGGGAGTTAACACGTGAAAAATTGGGATTTTTTTGGCTTTTAGCCACTAAACCCGCCCTTAAACTTGGGCGACATACCACAAATTTATACTTTTTGGAAAATTCAAACGCTGATCTATTCATTAACACCAAAATATAGCACATCGGTTGAATAATCAAGCCACAGCAATGCCGTAAAGGGAAAAAGTTTCCATAACCTGCCCCCAAAAATATAAGGAACCTTATAAAAATTAGTATTCTTACGAAAAGTACTACAAATTTGTATTTGACGTAAACAACAGACTGACAGCTACGAAATCAGACCAAAATTTTGATAATCGAATCGAAATTGTGGCTACAGTGAACGATTAAAGCCAGAGGTCTGACAAGGAAATTTACGTATTTTAGACAAATACATGTCTATGCCTCCTAAGCGTCATAAAAATTAGTACTTTCATGCAAATTACTACATATTTGCACTTGACGCAAACTAAACAAACGCAACTATAAGATAAGACCAAAATTTCAACAATCGGATTAAAATCACGGGCACAGTAAGCAATCAAAGCTGAAAATCTGCACAAAAACTGCACGTGTTCTAGGAACCGCAATTTCTAGATATTTTGCCTAAAACATGTTCCGACCATCAAAACCCTAGTTTGGGTTGATCTTTTAAATTAAAACGTAAAAACGCGAAATTCGCACGTTTAAGGGGAGAAAAAGCCATTTAAAGTTTTGGGGAGTTAACACGTGAAAAATTGGGATTTTTTTGGCTTTTAGCCACTAAACCCGCCCTTAAACTTGGGCGACATACCACAAATTTATACTTTTTGGAAAATTCAAACGCTGATCTATTCATTAACACCGAAATATAGCACATCGGATGAAAAATCAAGCCACAGCAATGCCGTAAAGGGAAAAAGTTTCCATAACCTGCTCCCAAAAATATAAGGAACCTTATAAAAATTAGTATTCTTACGAAAAGTACTACAAATTTGTATTTGACGTAAACAACAGACTGATAGCTTCAAAATGAGACCAAACTTTTGATAATCGAATCGAAATTGTGGCTACAGTGAACGATTAAAGCCAGAGGTCTGACAAGGAAATTTACGTATTTTAGACAAATACATGTCTATGCCTCCTAAGCGTCATAAAAATTAGTATTTTCATGCAAATTACTACATATTTGCACTTGACGCAAACTAAACAAACGCAACTATAAGATAAGACCAAAATTTCAACAATCGGATTAAAATGACGGGCACAGTAAGCAATCAAAGCTGAAAATCTGCACAAAAACTGCACGTGTTCTAGGAACCGCAATTTCTAGATATTTTGCCTAAAACATGTTCCGACCATCAAAACCCTAGTTTGGGTTGATCTTTTAAATTAAAACGTAAAAACGCCAAATTCGCACGTTTAGGGGGAGAAAAAGCCATTTAAAGTTTTGGGGAGTTAACACGTGAAAAATTGGGATTTTTTTGGCTTTTAGCCACTAAACCCGCACTTAAACTTGGGCGACATACCACAAATTTATACTCTTTGGAAAATTCAAACGCTGATCTATTCATTTACTCCAAAATATAGCACATCGGTTGAAAAATCAAGCCACAGCAATGCCGTAAAGGGAAAAAGTTTCCATAACCTGCCCCCAAAAATATAAGGAACCTTATAAAAATTAGTATTCTTTCGAAAAGTACTACAAATTTGTATTTGACGTAAACAACAGACTGACAGCTACAAAATGAGACCAAAATTTTGATAATCGAATCGAAATTGTGGCTACAGTGAACGATTAAAGCCAGAGGTCTGACAAGGAAATTTACGTATTTTAGACAAATACATGTCTATGCCTCCTAAGCGTCATAAAAATTAGTATTTTCATGCAAATTACTACATATTTGCACTTGACGCAAACTAAACAAACGCAACTATAAGATAAGACCAAAATTTCAACAATCGGATTAAAATGACGGGCACAGTAAGCAATCAAAGCTGAAAATCTGCACAAAAACTGCACGTGTTCTAGGAACCGCAATTTCTAGATATTTTGCCTAAAACATGTTCCGACCATCAAAACCCTAGTTTGGGTTGATCTTTTAAATTAAAACGTAAAAACGCCAAATTCGCACGTTTAAGGGGAGAAAAAGCCATTTAAAGTTTTGGGGAGTTAACACGTGAAAAATTGGGATTTTTTTGGCTTTTAGCCACTAAACCCGCCCTTAAACTTGGGCGACATACCACAAATTTATACTTTTTGGAAAATTCAAACGCTGATCTATTCATTAACACCGAAATATAGCACATCGGATGAAAAATCAAGCCAGAGCAATGCCGTAAAGGGAAAAAGTTTCCATAACCTGCCCCCAAAAATATAAGGAACCTTATAAAAATTAGTATTCTTACGAAAAGTACTACAAATTTGTATTTGACGTAAACAACAGACTGACAGCTACAAAATGAGACCAAAATTTTGATAATCGAATCGAAATTGTGGCTACAGTGAACGATTAAAGCCAGAGGTCTGACAAGGAAATTTACGTATTTTAGACAAATACATGTCTATGCCTCCTAAGCGTCATAAAAATTAGTATTTTCATGCAAATTACTACATATTTGCACTTGACGCAAACTAAACAAACGCAACTATAAGATAAGACCAAAATTTCAACAATCGGATTAAAATGACGGGCACAGTAAGCAATCAAAGCTGAAAATCTGCACAAAAACTGCACGTGTTCTAGGAACCGCAATTTCTAGAAAACATTCATCAAAACCCTAGTTTGGGTTGATCTTTTAAATTAAAACGTAAAAACGCGAAATTCGCACGTTTAAGGGGAGAAAAAGCCATTTAAAGTTTTGGGGAGTTAACACGTGAAAAATTGGGATTTTTTTGGCTTTTAGCCACTAAACCCGCCCTTAAACTTGGGCGACATACCACAAATTTATACTTTTTGGAAAATTCAAACGCTGATCTATTCATTAACACCAAAATATAGCACATCGGTTGAAAAATCAACCCACAGCGATGCCGTAAAGGGAAAAAGTTTCCATAAACTGCCCCCAAAAATATAAGGAACCTTATAAAAATTAGTATTCTTACGAAAAGTACTACAAATTTGTATTTGACGTAAACAACAGACTGACAGCTACGAAATCAGACCAAAATTTTGATAATCGAATCGAAATTGTGGCTACAGTGAACGATTAAAGCCAGAGGTCTGACAAGGAAATTTACGTATTTTAGACAAATACATGTCTATGCCTCCTAAGCGTCATAAAAATTAGTATTTTCATGCAAATTACTACATATTTGCACTTGACGCAAACTATACAAACGCAACTATAAGATAAGACCAAAGTTTCAACGATCGGATTAAAATGACGGGCACAGTAAGCAATCAAAGCTGAAAATCTGCACAAAAACTGCATGTGTTCTAGGAACCGCAATTTCTAGATATTTTGCCTAAAACATGTTCCGACCATCAAAACCCTAGTTTGGGTTGATCTTTTAAATTAAAACGTAAAAACGCCAAATTCGCACGTTTAAGGGGAGAAAAAGCCATTTAAAGTTTTGGGGAGTTAACACGTGAAAAATTGGGATTTTTTTGGCTTTTAGCCACTAAACCCGCACTTAAACTTGGGCGACATACCACAAATTTATACTTTTTGGAAAATTCAAACGCTGATCTATTCATTTACACCAAAATATAGCACATCGGTTGAAAAATCAAGCCACAGCAATGCCGTAAAGGGAAAAAGTTTCCATAACCTGCCCCCAAAAATATAAGGAACCTTATAAAAATTAGTATTCTTTCGAAAAGTACTACAAATTTGTATTTGACGTAAACAACAGACTGACAGCTACAAAATGAGACCAAAATTTTGATAATCGAATCGAAATTGTGGCTACAGTGAACGATTAAAGCCAGAGGTCTGACAAGGAAATTTACGTATTTTAGACAAATACATGTCTATGCCTCCTAAGCGTCATAAAAATTAGTATTTTCATGCAAATTACTACATATTTGCACTTGACACAAACTATACAAACGCAACTATAAGATAAGACCAAAATTTCAACAATCGGATTAAAATGACGGGCACAGTAAGCAATCAAAGCTGAAAATCTGCACAAAAACTGCACGTGTTCTAGGAACCGCAATTTCTAGATATTTTGCCTAAAACATGTTCCGACCATCAAAACCCTAGTTTGGGTTGATCTTTTAAATTAAAACTTAAAAACGCGAAATTCGCACGTTTAAGGGGAGAAAAAGCCATTTAAAGTTTTGGGGAATTAACACGTGAAAAATTGGGATTTTTTTGGCTTTTAGCCACTAAACCCGCCCTTAAACTTGGGCGACATACCACAAATTTATACTTTTTGGAAAATTCAAACGCTGATCTATTCATTAACACCGAAATATAGCACATCGGATGAAAAATCAAGCCACAGCAATGCCGTAAAGGGAAAAAGTTTCCATAACCTGCCCCCAAACATATAAGGAACCTTATGAAAATTAGTATTCTTACGAAAAGTACTACAAATTTGTATTTGACGTAAACAACAGACTGACAGCTACAAAATGAGACCAAAATTTTGATAATCGAATCGAAATTGTGGCTACAGTGAACGATTAAAGCCAGAGGTCTGACAAGGAAATTTACGTATTTTAGACAAATACATGTCTATGCCTCCTAAGCGTCATAAAAATTAGTATTTTCATGCAAATTACTACATATTTGCACTTGACGCAAACTAAACAAACGCAACTATAAGATAAGACCAAAATTTCAACAATCGGATTAAAATGACGGGCCCAGTAAGCAATCAAAGCTGAAAATCTGCACAAAAACTGCACGTGTTCTAGGAACCGCAATTTCTAGATATTTTGCCTAAAACATGTTCCGACCATCAAAACCCTAGTTTGGGTTGATCTTTTAAATTAAAACGTAAAAACGACAAATTCGCACGTTTAAGGGGAGAAAAAGCCATTTAAAGTTTTGGGGAGTTAACACGTGAAAAATTGGGATTTTTTGGCTTTTAGCCACTAAACCCGCCCTTAAACTTGGGCGACATACCGAAAATTTATACTTTTTGGAAAATTCAAACGCTGATCTATTCATTTACACCAAAATATAGCACATCGGTTGAAAAATCAAGCCACAGCAATGCCGTAAAGGGAAAAAGTTTCCATAACCTGCCCCCAAAAATATAAGGAACCTTATAAAAATTAGTATTCTTACGAATAGTACTACAAATTTGTATTTGACGTAAACAACCGACTGATAGCTACAAAAGGAGACCAAAATTTTGATAATCGAATCGAAATTGTGGCTACAGTGAACGATTAAAGCCAGAGGTCTGACAAGGAAATTTACGTATTTTAGACAAATACATGTCTATGCCTCCTAAGCGTCATAAAAATTAGTATTTTCATGCAAATTACTACATATTTGCACTTGACGCAAACTAAACAAACGCAACTATAAGATAAGACCAAAATTTCAACAATCGGATTAAAATGACGGGCACAGTAAGCAATCAAAGCTGAAAATCTGCACAAAAACTGCACGTGTTCTAGGAACCGCAATTTCCAGATATTTTGCCTAAAACATGTTCCGACCATCAAAACCCTAGTTTGGGTTGATCTCTTAAATTAAAACGTAAAAACGCGAAATTCGCACGTTTAAGGGGCGAAAAAGCCATTTAAAGTTTTGGGGAGTTAACACGTGAAAAATTGGGATTTTTTTGGCTTTTAGCCACTAAACCCGCCCTTAAACTTGGGCGACATATCACAAATTTATACTTTTTGGAAAATTCAAACGCTGATCTATTCATTAACACCAAAATATAGCACATCGGTTGAAAAATCAAGCCATAGCGATGCCGTAAAGGGAAAAAGTTTCCATAACCTGCCCCCAAAAATATAAGGAACCTTATAAAAATTAGTATTCTTACGAAAAGTACTACAAATTTGTATTTGACGTAAACAACAGACTGACAGCTTCAAAATGAGACCAAAATTTTGATAATCGAATCGAAATTGTGGCTACAGTGAGCGATTAAAGCCAGAGGTCTGACAAGGAAATTTACGTATTTTAGACAAATACATGTCTATGCCTCCTAAGCGTCATAAAAATTAGTATTTTCATGCAAATTACTACATATTTGCACTTGACGCAAACTAAACAAACGCAACTATAAGATAAGACCAAAATTTCAACAATCGGATTAAAATGACGGGCACAGTAAGCAATCAAAGCTGAAAATCTGCACAAAAACTGCACGTGTTCTAGGAACCGCAATTTCTAGATATTTTGCCTAAAACATGTTCCGACCATCAAAACGCTAGTTTGGGTTGATCTTTTAAATTAAAACGTAAAAACGCCAAATTCGCACGTTTAAGGGGAGAAAAAGCCATTTAAAGTTTTGGGGAGTTAACACGTGAAAAATTGGGATATTTTTGGCTTTTAGCCACTAAACCCGCCCTTAAACTTGGGCGACATACCACAAATTTATACTTTTTGGAAAATTCAAACGCTGATCTATTCATTAACACCAAAATATAGCACATCGGATGAAAAATCAAGCCACAGCAATGCCGTAAAGGGAAAAAGTTTCCATAACCTGCCCCCAAAAATATAAGGAACCTTATAAAAATTAGTATTCTTACGAAAAGTACTACAAATTTGTATTTGACGTAAACAACAGACTGACAGCTACAAAATGAGACCAAAATTTTGATAATCGAATCGAAATTGTGGCTACAGTGAACGATTAAAGCCAGAGGTCTGACAAGGAAATTTACGTATTTTAGACAAATACATGTCTATGCCTCCTAAGCGTCATAAAAATTAGTATTTTCATGCAAATTACTACATATTTGCACTTGACGCAAACTAAACAAACGCAACTATAAGATAAGACCAAAATTTCAACAATCGGATTAAAATCACGGGCACAGTAAGCAATCTAAGCTGAAAATCTGCACAAAAACTGCACGTGTTCTAGGAACCGCAATTTCTAGATATTTTGCCTAAAACATGTTCCGACCATCAAAACCCTAGTTTGGGTTGATCTTTTAAATTAAAACGTAAAAACGCCAAATTCGCACGTTTAAGGGGAGAAAAAGCCATTTAAAGTTTTGGGGAGTTAACACGTGAAAAATTGGGATTTTTTTGGCTTTTAGCCACTAAACCCGCCCTTAAACTTGGGCGACATACCACAAATTTATACTTTTTGGAAAATTCAAACGCTGATCTATTCATTAACGCCAAAATATAGCACATCGGTTGAAAAATCAAGCCACAGCAATGCCGTAAAGGGAAAAAGTTTCCATAACCTGCCCCCAAAAATATAAGGAACCTTATAAAAATTAGTATTCTTACGAAAAGTACTACAAATTTGTATTTGACGTAAACAACAGACTGACAGCTACAAAATGAGACGAAAATTTTGATAATCGAATCGAAATTGTGGCTACAGTGAACGATTAAAGCCCGAGGTCTGACAAGGAAATTTACGTATTTTAGACAATACATGTCTATGCCTCCTAAGCGTCATAAAAATTAGTATTTTCATGCAAATTACTACATATTTGCACTTGACGCAAACTAAACAAACGCAACTATAAGATAAGACCAAAATTTCAACAATCGGATTAAAATGACGGGCACAGTAAGCAATCAAAGCTGAAAATCTGCACAAAAACTGCACGTGTTCTAGGAACCGCAATTTCCAGATATTTTGCCTAAAACATGTTCCGACCATCAAAACCCTAGTTTGGGTTGATCTTTTGAATTAAAACGTAAAAACGCCAAATTCGCACGTTTAAGGGGAGAAAAAGCCATTTAAAGTTTTGGGGAGTTAACACGGGAAAAATTGGGATTTTTTTGGCTTTTAGCCACTAAACCCGCCCTTAAACTTGGGCGACATACCACAAATTTATACTTTTTGGAAAATTCAAACGCTGATCTATTCATTAACACCAAAATATAGCACATCGGTTGAAAAATCAAGCCACAGCAATGCCGTAAAGGGAAAAAGTTTCCATAACCTGCCCCAAAAATATAAGGAACCCTATAAAAATTAGTATTCTTACGAAAAGTACTACAAATTTGTATTTGACGCAAACAACAGACTGACAGCTACAAAATGAGACCAAAATTTTGATAATCGAATCGAAATTGTGGCTACAGTGAACGATTAAAGCCAGAGGTCTGACAAGGAAATTTAAGTATTTTAGACAAATACATGTCTATGCCTCCTAAGCGTCATAAAAATTAGTATTTTCATGCAAATTACTACATATTTGCACTTGACGCAAACTAAACAAACGCAACTATAAGATAAGACCAAAATTTCAACAATCGGATTAAAATGACGGGCACAGTAAGCAATCAAAGCTGAAAATCTGCACAAAAACTGCACGTGTTCTAGGAACCGCAATTTCTAGATATTTTGCCTAAAACATGTTCCGACCATCAAAACCCTAGTTTGGGTTGATCTTTTAAATTAAAACGTAAAAACGCCAAATTCGCACGTTTAAGGGGAGAAAAAGCCATTTAAAGTTTTGGGGAGTTAACACGGGAAAAATTGGGATTTTTTTGGCTTTTAGCCACTAAACCCGCCCTTAAACTTGGGCGACATACCACAAATTTATACTTTTTGGAAAATTCAAACGCTGATCTATTCATTAACACCAAAATATAGCACATCGGTTGAAAAATCAAGCCACAGCAATGCCGTAAAGGGAAAAAGTTTCCATAACCTGCCCCCAAAAATATAAGGAACCTTATAAAAATTAGTATTCTTACGAAAAGTACTACAAATTTGTATTTGACGTAAACAACAGACTGATAGCTACAAAATGAGACCAAAATTTTGATAATCGAATCGAAATTGTGGCTACAGTGAACGATTAAAGCCAGAGGTCTGACAAGGAAATTTACGTATTTTAGACAAATACATGTCTATGCCTCCTAAGCGTCATAAAAATTAGTATTTTCATGCAAATTACTACATATTTGCACTTGACGCAAACTAAACAAACGCAACTATAAGATAAGACCAAAATTTCAACAATCGGATTAAAATGACGGGCACAGTAAGCAATCAAAGCTGAAAATCTGCACAAAAACTGCACGTGTTCTAGGAACCGCAATTTCTAGATATTTTGCCTAAAACATGTTCCGACCATCAAAACCCTAGTTTGGGTTGATCTTTTAAATTAAAACGTAAAAACGCGAAATTCGCACGTTTAAGGGGAGAAAAAGCCATTTAAAGTTTTGGGGAGTTAACACGTGAAAAATTGGGATTTTTTTGGCTTTTAGCCACTAAACCCGCACTTAAACTTGGGCGACATACCACAAATTTATACTTTTTGGAAAATTCAAACGCCGATCTATTCATTGACACCAAAATATAGCACATCGGAAGAAAAATCAAGCCACAGCAATGCCGTAAAGGGAAAAAGTTTCCATAACCTGCCCCCAACAATATAAGGAACCTTATAAAAATTAGTATTCTTACGAAAAGTACTACAAATTTGTATTTGACGTAAACAACAGACTGACAGCTACAAAATGAGACCAAAATTTTGATAATCGAATCGAAATTGTGGCTACAGTGAACGATTAAAGCCAGAGGTCTGACAAGGAAATTTAAGTATTTTAGACAAATACTTGTCTATGCCTCCTAAGCGTCATAAAAATTAGTATTTTCATGCAAATTACTACATATTTGCACTTGACGCAAACTAAACAAACGCAACTATAAGATAAGACCAAAATTTCAACAATCGGATTAAAATGACGGGCACAGTAAGCAATCAAAGCTGAAAATCTGCACAAAAACTGCACGTGTTCTAGGAACCGCAATTTCTAGATATTTTGCCTAAAACATGTTCCGACCATCAAAACCCTAGTTTGGGTTGATCTTTTAAATTAAAACGTAAAAACGCCAAATTCGCACGTTTAAGGGGAGGAAAAGCCATTTAAAGTTTTGGGGAGTTAACACGTGAAAAATTGGGATTTTTTTGGCTTTTAGCCACTAAACCCGCCCTTAAACTTGGGCGACATACCACAAATTTATACTTTTTGGAAAATTCAAACGCTGATCTATTCATTAACACCAAAATATAGCACATCGGTTGAAAAATCAAGCCACAGCAATGCCGTAAAGGGAAAAAGTTTCCATAACCTGCCCCCAAAAATATAAGGAACCTTATAAAAATTAGTATTCTTACGAAAAGTACTACAAATTTGTATTTGACGTAAACAACAGACTGATAGCTACAAAATGAGACCAAAATTTTGATAATCGAATCGAAATTGTGGCTACAGTGAACGATTAAAGCCAGAGGTCTGACAAGGAAATTTACGTATTTTAGACAAATACATGTCTATGCCTCCTAAGCGTCATAAAAATTAGTATTTTCATGCAAATTACTACATATTTGCACTTGACGCAAACTAAACAAACGCAACTATAAGATAAGACCAAAATTTCAACAATCGGATTAAAATCACGGGCACAGTAAGCAATCAAAGCTGAAAATCTGCACAAAAACTGCACGTGTTCTAGGAACCGCAATTTCTTGATATTTTGCCTAAAACATGTTCCGACCATCAAAACCCTAGTTTGGGTTGATCTTTTAAATTAAAACGTAAAAACGCCAAATTCGCACGTTTAAGGGGAGAAAAAGCCATTTAAAGTTTTGGGGAGTTAACACGTGAAAAATTGGGATTTTTTTGGCTTTTAGCCACTAAACCCGCCCTTAAACTTGGGCGACATACCACAAATTTATACTTTTTGGAAAATTCAAACGCTGATCTATTCATTAACACCAAAATATAGCACATCGGTTGAAAAATCAAGCCACAGCAATGCCGTAAAGGGAAAAAGTTTCCATAACCTGCCCCCAAAAATATAAGGAACCTTATAAAAATTAGTATTCTTACGAAAAGTACTACAAATTTGTATTTGACGTAAACAACAGACTGATAGCTACAAAATGAGACCAAAATTTTGATAATCGAATCGAAATTGTGGCTACAGTGAACGATTAAAGCCAGAGGTCTGACAAGGAAATTTACGTATTTTAGACAAATACATGTCTATGCCTCCTAAGCGTCATAAAAATTAGTATTTTCATGCAAATTACTACATATTTGCACTTGACGCAAACTAAACAAACGCAACTATAAGATAAGACCAAAATTTCAACAATCGGATTAAAATCACGGGCACAGTAAGCAATCAAAGCTGAAAATCTGCACAAAAACTGCACGTGTTCTAGGAACCGCAATTTCTTGATATTTTGCCTAAAACATGTTCCGACCATCAAAACCCTAGTTTGGGTTGATCTTTTAAATTAAAACGTAAAAACGCCAAATTCGCACGTTTAAGGGGAGAAAAAGCCATTTAAAGTTTTGGGGAGTTAACACGGGAAAAATTGGGATTTTTTTGGCTTTTAGCCACTAAACCCGCCCTTAAAGTTGGGCGACATACCACAAATTTATACTTTTTGGAAAATTCAAACGCTGATCTATTCATTAACACCAAAATATAGCACATCGGTTGAAAAATCAAGCCACAGCAATGCCGTAAAGGGAAAAAGTTTCCATAACCTGCCCCCAAAAATATAAGGAACCTTATAAAAATTAGTATTCTTACGAAAAGTACTACAAATTTGTATTTGACGTAAACAACAGACTGATAGCTACAAAATGAGACCAAAATTTTGATAATCGAATCGAAATTGTGGCTACAGTGAACGATTAAAGCCAGAGGTCTGACAAGGAAATTTACGTATTTTAGACAAATACATGTCTATGCCTCCTAAGCGTCATAAAAATTAGTATTTTCATGCAAATTACTACATATTTGCACTTGACGCAAACTAAACAAACGCAACTATAAGATAAGACCAAAATTTCAACAATCGGATTAAAATCACGGGCACAGTAAGCAATCAAAGCTGAAAATCTGCACAAAAACTGCACGTGTTCTAGGAACCGCAATTTCTTGATATTTTGCCTAAAACATGTTCCGACCATCAAAACCCTAGTTTGGGTTGATCTTTTAAATTAAAACGTAAAAACGCCAAATTCGCACGTTTAAGGGGAGAAAAAGCCATTTAAAGTTTTGGGAGGTTAACACGGGAAAAATTGGGATTTTTTTGGCTTTTAGCCACTAAACCCGCCCTTAAACTTGGGCGACATACCACAAATTTATACTTTTTGGAAAATTCAAACGCTGATCTATTCATTAACACCAAAATATAGCACATCGGTTGAAAAATGAAGCCACAGCAATGCCGTAAAGGGAAAAAGTTTCCATAACCTGCCCCCAAAAATATAAGGAACCTTATAAAAATTAGTATTCTTACGAAAAGTACTACAAATTTGTATTTGACGTAAACAACAGACTGATAGCTACAAAATGAGACCAAAATTTTGATAATCGAATCGAAATTGTGGCTACAGTGAACGATTAAAGCCAGAGGTCTGACAAGGAAATTTACGTATTTTAGACAAATACATGTCTATGCCTCCTAAGCGTCATAAAAATTAGTATTTTCATGCAAATTACTACATATTTGCACTTGACGCAAACTAAACAAACGCAACTATAAGATAAGACCAAAATTTCAACAATCGGATTAAAATGACGGGCACAGTAAGCAATCAAAGCTGAAAATCTGCACAAAAACTGCACGTGTTCTAGGAACCGCAATTTCTAGATATTTTGCCTAAAACATGTTCCGACCATCAAAACCCTAGTTTGGGTTGATCTTTTAAATTAAAACGTAAAAACGCCAAATTCGCACGTTTAAGGGGAGAAAAAGCCATTTAAAGTTTTGGGGAGTTAACACGGGAAAAATTGGGATTTTTTTGGCTTTTAGCCACTAAACCCGCCCTTAAACTTGGGCGACATACCACAAATTTATACTTTTTGGAAAATTCAAACGCCGATCTATTCATTGACACCAAAATATAGCACATCGGTTGAAAAATCAAGCCACAGCAATGCCGTAAAGGGAAAAAGTTTCCATAACCTGCCCCCAACAATATAAGGAACCTTATAAAAATTAGTATTCTTACGAAAAGTACTACAAATTTGTATTTGACGTAAACAACAGACTGACAGCTACAAAATGAGACGAAAATTTTGATAATCGAATCGAAATTGTGGCTACAGTGAACGATTAAAGCCAGAGGTCTGACAAGGAAATTTAAGTATTTTAGACAAATACATGTCTATGCCTCCTAAGCGTCATAAAAATTAGTATTTTCATGCAAATTACTACATATTTGCACTTGACGCAAACTAAACAAACGCAACTATAAGATAAGACCAAAATTTCAACAATCGGATTAAAATGACGGGCACAGTAAGCAATCAAAGCTGAAAATCTGCACAAAAACTGCACGTGTTCTAGGAACCGCAATTTCTAGATATTTTGCCTAAAACATGTTCCGACCATCAAAACCCTAGTTTGGGTTGATCTTTTAAATTAAAACGTAAAAACGCCAAATTCGCACGTTTAAGGGGAGGAAAAGCCATTTAAAGTTTTGGGGAGTTAACACGTGAAAAATTGGGATTTTTTTGGCTTTTAGCCACTAAACCCGCCCTTAAACTTGGGCGACATACCACAAATTTATACTTTTTGGAAAATTCAAACGCTGATCTATTCATTAACGCCAAAATACAGCACATCGGTTGAAAAATCAAGCCACAGCAATGCCGTAAAGGGAAAAAGTTTCCATAACCTGCCCCCAACAATATAAGGAACCTTATAAAAATTAGTATTCTTACGAAAAGTACTACAAATTTGTATTTGACGTAAACAACAGACTGATAGCTACAAAATGAGACCAAAATTTTGATAATCGAATCGAAATTGTGGCTACAGTGAACGATTAAAGCCAGAGGTCTGACAAGGAAATTTACGTATTTTAGACAAATACATGTCTATGCCTCCTAAGCGTCATAAAAATTAGTATTTTCATGCAAATTACTACATATTTGCTCTTGACGCAAACTAAACAAACGCAACTATAAGATAAGACCAAAATTTCAACAATCGGATTAAAATGACGGGCACAGTAAGCAATCAAAGCTGAAAATCTGCACAAAAACTGCACGTGTTCTAGGAACCGCAATTTCTAGATATTTTGCCTAAAACATGTTCCGACCATCAAAACCCTAGTTTGGGTTGATCTTTTAAATTAAAACGTAAAAACGCCAAATTCGCACGTTTAAGGGGAGAAAAAGCCATTTAAAGTTTTGGGGAGTTAACACGTGAAAAATTGGGATTTTTTTGGCTTTTAGCCACTAAACCCGCCCTTAAACTTGGGCGACATACCACAAATTTATACTTTTTGGAAAATTCAAACGCTGATCTATTCATTAACACCAAAATATAGCACATCGGTTGAAAAATCAAGCCACAGCAATGCCGTAAAGGGAAAAAGTTTCCATAACCTGCCCCCAAAAATATAAGGAACCTTATAAAAATTAGTATTCTTACGAAAAGTACTACAATTTTGTATTTGACGTAAACAACAGACTGACAGCTACAAAATGAGACCAAAATTTTGATAATCGAATCGAAATTGTGGCTACAGTGAACGATTAAAGCCAGAGGTCTGACAAGGAAATTTACGTATTTTAGACAAATACATGTCTATGCCTCCTAAGCGTCATAAAAATTAGTATTTTCATGCAAATTACTACATATTTGCACTTGACGCAAACTAAACAAACGCAACTATAAGATAAGACCAAAATTTCAACAATCGGATTAAAATGACGGGCACAGTAAGCAATCAAAGCTGAAAATCTGCACAAAAACTGCACGTGTTCTAGGAACCGCAATTTCTAGATATTTTGCCTAAAACATGTTCCGACCATCAAAACCCTAGTTTGGGTTGATCTTTTAAATTAAAACGTAAAAACGCCAAATTCGCACGTTTAAGGGGAGAAAAAGCCATTTAAATTTTTGGGGAGTTAACACGTGAAAAATTGGGATTTTTTTGGCTTTTAGCCACTAAACCCGCCCTTAAACTTGGGCGACATACCACAAATTTATACTTTTTGGAAAATTCAAACGCTGATCTATTCATTAACACCAAAATATAGCACATCGGTTGAAAAATCAAGCCACAACAATGCCGTAAAGGGAAAAAGTTTCCATAACCTGCCCCCAACAATATAAGGAACCTTATAAAAATTAGTATTCTTACGAAAAGAACTACAAATTTGTATTTGACGTAAACAACAGACTGACAGCTACAAAATGAGACCAAAATTTTGATAATCGAATCGAAATTGTGGCTACAGTGAACGATTAAAGCCAGAGGTCTGACAAGGAAATTTAAGTATTTTAGACAAATACATGTCTATGCCTCCTAAGCGTCATAAAAATTAGTATTTTCATGCAAATTACTACATATTTGCACTTGACGCAAACTAAACAAACGCAACTATAAGATAAGACCAAAATTTCAACAATCGGATTAAAATGACGGGCACAGTAAGCAATCAAAGCTGAAAATCTGCACAAAAACTGCACGTGTTCTAGGAACCGCAATTTCTAGATATTTTGCCTAAAACATGTTCCGACCATCAAAACCCTAGTTTGGGTTGATCTTTTAAATTAAAACGTAAAAACGCCAAATTCGCACGTTTAAGGGGAGGAAAAGCCATTTAAAGTTTTGGGGAGTTAACACGGGAAAAATTGGGATTTTTTTGGCTTTTAGCCACTAAACCCGCCCTTAAACTTGGGCGACATACCACAAATTTATACTTTTTGGAAAATTCAAACGCTGATCTATTCATTAACACCAAAATATAGCACATCGGATGAAAAATCAAGCCACAGCAATGCCGTAAAGGGAAAAAGTTTCCATAACCTGCCCCCAAAAATATAAGGAACCTTATAAAAATTAGCATTCTTACGAAAAGTACTACAAATTTGTATTTGACGTAAACAACAGACTGACAGCTACAAAATGAGACCAAAATTTTGATAATCGAATCGAAATTGTGGCTACAGTGAACGATTAAAGCCAGAGGTCTGACAAGGAAATTTACGTATTTTAGACAAATACATGTCTATGCCTCCTAAGCGTCATAAAAATTAGTATTTTCATGCAAATTACTACATATTTGCACTTGACGCAAACTAAACAAACGCAACTATAAGATAAGACCAAAATTTCAACAATCGGATTAAAATGACGGGCACAGTAAGCAATCAAAGCTGAAAATCTGCACAAAAACTGCACGTGTTCTAGGAACCGCAATTTCTAGATATTTTGCCTAAAACATGTTCCGACCATCAAAACCCTAGTTTGGGTTGATCTTTTAAATTAAAACGTAAAAACGCCAAATTCGCACGTTTAAGGGGAGAAAAAGCCATTTAAAGTTTTGGGGAGTTAACACGTGAAAAATTGGGATTTTTTTGGCTTGTAGCCACTAAACCCGCCCTTAAACTTGGGCGACATACCACAAATTTATACTTTTTGGAAAATTCAAACGCTGATCTATTCATTAACCTCGAAATATAGCACATCGGATGAAAAATCAAGCCACAGCAATGCCGTAAAGGGAAAAAGTTTCCATAACCTGCCCCCAAAAATATAAGGAACCTTATAAAAATTAGTATTCTTACGAAAAGTACTACAAATTTGTATTTGACGTAAACAACAGACTGATAGCTACAAAATGAGACCAAAATTTTGATAATCGAATCGAAATTGTGGCTACAGTGAACGATTAAAGCCAGAGGTCTGACAAGGAAATTTACGTATTTTAGACAAATACATGTCTATGCCTCCTAAGCGTCATAAAAATTAGTATTTTCATGCAAATTACTACATATTTGCACTTGACGCAAACTAAACAAACGCAACTATAAGATAAGACCAAAATTTCAACAATCGGATTAAAATGACGGGCACAGTAAGCAATCAAAGCTGAAAATCTGCACAAAAACTGCACGTGTTCTAGGAACCGCAATTTCTAGATATTTTGCCTAAAACATGTTCCGACCATCAAAACCCTAGTTTGGGTTGATCTTTTAAATTAAAACGTAAAAACGCCAAATTCGCACGTTTAAGGGGAGAAAAAGCCATTTAAAGTTTTGGGGAGTTAACACGTGAAAAATTGGGATTTTTTTGGCTTTTAGCCACTAAACCCGCCCTTAAACTTGGGCGACATACCACAAATTTATACTTTTTGGAAAATTCAAACGCTGATCTATTCATTAACACCAAAATATAGCACATCGGTTGAAAAATCAAGCCACAGCAATGCCGTAAAGGGAAAAAGTTTCCATAACCTGCCCCCAAAAATATAAGGAACCTTATAAAAATTAGTATTCTTACGAAAAGTACTACAAATTTGTATTTGACGTAAACAACAGACTGACAGCTACAAAATGAGACCAAAATTTTGATAATCGAATCGAAATTGTGGCTACAGTGAACGATTAAAGCCAGAGGTCTGACAAGGAAATTTACGTATTTTAGACAAATACATGTCTATGCCTCCTAAGCGTCATAAAAATTAGTATTTTCATGCAAATTACTACATATTTGCACTTGACGCAAACTAAACAAACGCAACTATAAGATAAGACCAAAATTTCAACAATCGGATTAAAATGACGGGCACAGTAAGCAATCAAAGCTGAAAATCTGCACAAAAACTGCACGTGTTCTAGGAACCGCAATTTCTAGATATTTTGCCTAAAACATGTTCCGACCATCAAAACCCTAGTTTGGGTTGATCTTTTAAATTAAAACGTAAAAACGCCAAATTCGCACGTTTAAGGGGAGAAAAAGCCATTTAAAGTTTTGGGGAGTTAACACGTGAAAAATTGGGATTTTTTTAGCTTTTAGCCACTAAACCCGCCCTTAAACTTGGGTGACATACCACAAATTTATACTTTTTGGAAAATTCAAACGCTGATCTATTCATTAACACCAAAATATAGCACATCGGATGAAAAATCAAGCCACAGCAATGCCGTAAAGGGAAAAAGTTTCCATAACCTGCCCCCAAAAATATAAGGAACCTTATAAAAATTAGTATTCTTACGAAAAGTACTACAAATTTGTATTTGACGTAAACAACAGACTGATAGCTACAAAATGAGACCAAAATTTTGATAATCGAATCGAAATTGTGGCTACAGTGAACGATTAAAGCCAGAGGTCTGACAAGGAAATTTACGTATTTTAGACAAATACATGTCTATGCCTCCTAAGCGTCATAAAAATTAGTATTTTCATGCAAATTACTACATATTTGCACTTGACGCAAACTAAACAAATGCAACTATAAGATAAGACCAAAATTTCAACAATCGGATTAAAATGACGGGCACAGTAAGCAATCAAAGCTGAAAATCTGCACAAAAACTGCACGTGTTCTAGGAACCGCAATTTCTAGATATTTTGCCTAAAACATGTTCCGACCATCAAAACCCTAGTTTGGGTTGATCTTTTAAATTAAAACGTAAAAACGCCAAATTCGCACGTTTAAGGGGAGAAAAAGCCATTTAAAGTTTTGGGGAGTTAACACGTGAAAAATTGGGATTTTTTTGGCTTTTAGCCACTAAACCCGCCCTTAAACTTGGGCGACATACCACAAATTTATACTTTTTGGAAAATTCAAACGCTGATCCATTCATTAACACCAAAATATAGCACATCGGTTGAAAAATCAAGCCACAGCAATGCCGTAAAGGGAAAAAGTTTCCATAACCTGCCCCCAAAAATATAAGGAACGTTATAAAAATTAGTATTCTTACGAAAAGTACTACAAATTTGTATTTGACGTAAACAACAGACTGACAGCTACAAAATGAGACCAAAATTTTGATAATCGAATCGAAATTGTGGCTACAGTGAACGATTAAAGCCAGAGGTCTGACAAGGAAATTTACGTATTTTAGACAAATACATGTCTATGCCTCCTAAGCGTCATAAAAATTAGTATTTTCATGCAAATTACTACATATTTGCACTTGACGCAAACTAAACAAACGCAACTATAAGATAAGACCAAAATTTCAACAATCGGATTAAAATGACGGGCACAGTAAGCAATCAAAGCTGAAAATCTGCACAAAAACTGCACGTGTTCTAGGAACCGCAATTTCTAGATATTTTGCCTAAAACATGTTCCGACCATCAAAACCCTAGTTTGGGTTGATCTTTTAAATTAAAACGTAAAAACGCCAAATTCGCACGTTTAAGGGGAGAAAAAGCCATTTAAATTTTTGGGGAGTTAACACGTGAAAAATTGGGATTTTTTTGGCTTTTAGCCACTAAACCCGCCCTTAAACTTGGGCGACATACCACAAATTTATACTTTTTGGAAAATTCAAACGCTGATCTATTCATTAACACCAAAATATAGCACATCGGTTGAAAAATCAAGCCACAGCAATGCCGTAAAGGGAAAAAGTTTCCATAACCTGCCCCCAAAAATATAAGGAACGTTATAAAAATTAGTATTCTTACGAAAAAAACTACAAATTTGTATTTGACGTAAACAACAGACTGACAGCTACAAAATGAGACCAAAATTTTGATAATCGAATCGAAATTGTGGCTACAGTGAACGATTAAAGCCAGAGGTCTGACAAGGAAATTTACGTATTTTAGACAAATACATGTCTATGCCTCCTAAGCGTCATAAAAATTAGTATTTTCATGCAAATTACTACATATTTGCACTTGACGCAAACTAAACAAACGCAACTATAAGATAAGACCAAAATATCAACAATCGGATTAAAATGACGGGCACAGTAAGCAATCAAAGCTGAAAATCTGCACAAAAACTGCACGTGTTCTAGGAACCGCAATTTCTAGATATTTTGCCTAAAACATGTTCCGACCATCAAAACCCTAGTTTGGGTTGATCTTTTAAATTAAAACGTAAAAACGCCAAATTCGCACGTTTAAGGGGAGAAAAAGCCATTTAAAGTTTTGGGGAGTTAACACGTGAAAAATTGGGATTTTTTTGGCTTTTAGCCACTAAACCCGCCCTTAAACTTGGGCGACATACCACAAATTTATACTTTTTGGAAAATTCAAACGCTGATCTATTCATTAACACCAAAATATAGCACATCGGTTGAAAAATCAAGCCACAGCAATGCCGTAAAGGGAAAAAGTTTCCATAACCTGCCCCCAAAAATATAAGGAACCTTATAAAAATTAGTATTCTTACGAAAAGTACTACAAATCTGTATTTGACGTAAACAACAGACTGACAGCTACAAAGTGAGACCAAAATTTTGATAATCGAATCGAAATTGTGGCTACAGTGAACGATTAAAGCCAGAGGTCTGACAAGGAAATTTACGTATTTTAGACAAATACATGTCTATGGCTCCTAAGCGTCATAAAAATTAGTATTTTCATGCAAATTACTACATATTTGCACTTGACGCAAACTAAACAAACGCAACTATAAGATAAGACCAAAATTTCAACAATCGGATTAAAATGACGGGCACAGTAAGCAATCAAAGCTGAAAATCTGCACAAAAACTGCACGTGTTCTAGGAACCGCAATTTCTAGATATTTTGCCTAAAACATGTTCCGACCATCAAAACCCTAGTTTGGGTTGATCTTTTAAATTAAAACGTAAAAACGCCAAATTCGCACGTTTAAGGGGAGAAAAAGCCATTTAAAGTTTTGGGGAGTTAACACGTGAAAAATTGGGATTTTTTTGGCTTTTAGCCACTAAACCCGCACTTAAACTTGGGCGACATACCACAAATTTATACTTTTTGGAAAATTCAAACGCTGATCTATTTATTAACACCAAAATATAGCACATCGGATGAAAAATCAAGCCACAGCAATGCCATAAAGGGAAAAAGTTTCCATAACCTGCCCCCAAAAATATAAGGAACCTTATAAAAATTAGTATTCTTACGAAAAGTACTACAAATTTGTATTTGACGTAAACAACAGACTGACAGCTACAAAATGAGATCAAAATTTTGATAATCGAATCGAAATTGTGGCTACAGTGAACGATTAAAGCCAGAGGTCTGACAAGGAAATTTACGTATTTTAGACAAATACATGAATATGCCTCCTAAGCGTCATAAAAATTAGTATTTTCATGCAAATTACTACATATTTGCACTTGACGCAAACTAAACAAACGCAACTATAAGATAAGACCAAAATTTCAACAATCGGATTAAAATGACGGGCACAGTAAGCAATCAAAGCTGAAAATCTGCACAAAAACTGCACGTGTTCTAGGAACCGCAATTTCTAGATATTTTGCCTAAAACATGTTCCGACCATCAAAACCCTAGTTTGGGTTGATCTTTTAAATTAAAACGTAAAAACGCCAAATTCGCACGTTTAAGGGGAGAAAAAGCCATTTAAAGTTTTGGGGAGTTAACACGTGAAAAATTGGGATTTTTTTGGCTTTTAGCCACTAAACCCGCACTTAAACTTGGGCGACAAACCACAAATTTATACTTTTTGGAAAATTCAAACGCTGATCTATTTATTAACACCAAAATATAGCACATCGGTTGAAAAATCAAGCCACAGCAATGCCATAAAGGGAAAAAGTTTCCATAACCTGCCCCCAAAAATATAAGGAACCTTATAAAAATTAGTATTTGACGTAAACAACAGACTGATAGCCACAAAATGAGACCAAAATTTTGATAATCGAATCGAAATTGTGGCTACAGTGAACGATTAAAGCCAGAGGTCTGACAAGGAAATTTACGTATTTTAGACAAATACATGTCTATGCCTCCTAAGCGTCATAAAAATTAGTATTTTCATGCAAATTACTACATATTTGCACTTGACGCAAACTAAACAAACGCAACCATAAGATAAGACCAAAATTTCAACAATCGGATTAAAATGACGGGCACAGTAAGCAATCAAAGCTGAAAATCTGCACAAAAACTGCACGTGTTCTAGGAACCGCAATTTCTAGATATTTTGCCTAAAACATGTTCCGACCATCAAAACCCTAGTTTGGGTTGATCTTTTAAATTAAAACGTAAAAACGCGAAATTCGCACGTTTAAGGGGAGAAAAAGCCATTTAAAGTTTTGGGGAGTTAACACGTGAAAAATTGGGATTTTTTTGGCTTTTAGCCACTAAACCCGCCCTTAAACTTGGGCGACATACCACAAATTTATACTTTTTGGAAAATTCAAACGCTGATCTATTCATTAACACCAAAATATAGCACATCGGTTGAAAAATCAAGCCACAGCAATGCCGTAAAGGGAAAAAGTTTCCATAACCTGCCCCCAAAAATATAAGGAACCTTATAAAAATTAGTATTCTTACGAAAAGTACTACAAATTTGTATTTGACGTAAACAACAGACTGACAGCTACAAAATGAGACCAAAATTTTGATAATCGAATCGAAATTGTGGCTACAGTGAACGATTAAAGCCAGAGGTCTGACAAGGAAATTGACGTATTTTAGACAAATACATGTCTATGCCTCCTAAGCGTCATAAAAATTAGTATTTTCATGCAAATTACTACATATTTGCACTTGACGCAAACTAAACAAACGCAACTATAAGATAAGACCAAAATTTCAACAATCGGATTAAAATGACGGGCACAGTAAGCAATCAAAGCTGAAAATCTGCACAAAACTGCACGTGTTCTAGGAACCGCAATTTCTAGATATTTTGCCTAAAACATGTTCCGACCATCAAAACCCTAGTTTGGGTTGATCTTTTAAATTAAAACGTAAAAACGCCAAATTCGCACGTTTAAGGGGAGAAAAAGCCATTTAAAGTTTTGGGGAGTTAACACGTGAAAAATTGGGATTTTTTTGGCTTTTAGCCACTAAACCCGCCCTTAAACTTGGGCGACATACCACAAATTTATACTTTTTGGAAAATTCAAACGCTGATCTATTCATTAACACCAAAATATAGCACATCGGTTGAAAAATCAAGCCACAGCAATGCCGTAAAGGGAAAAAGTTTCCATAACCTGCCCCCAAAAATATAAGGAACCTTATAAAAATTAGTATTCTTACGAAAAGTACTACAAATTTGTATTTGACGTAAACAACAGACTGACAGCTACAAAATGAGACAAAAATTTTGATAATCGAATCGAAATTGTGGCTACAGTGAACGATTAAAGCCAGAGGTCTGACAAGGAAATTTACGTATTTTAGACAAATACATGAATATGCCTCCTAAGCGTCATAAAAATTAGTATTTTCATGCAAATTACTACATATTTGCACTTGACGCAAACTAAACAAACGCAACTATAAGATAAGACCAAAATTTCAACAATCGGATTAAAATGACGGGCACAGTAAGCAATCAAAGCTGAAAATCTGCACAAAAACTGCACGTGTTCTAGGAACCGCAATTTCTAGATATTTTGCCTAAAACATGTTCCGACCATCAAAACCCTAGTTTGGGTTGATCTTTTAAATTAAAACGTAAAAACGCCAAATTCGCACGTTTAAGGGGAGAAAAAGCCATTTAAAGTTTTGGGGAGTTAACACGTGAAAAATTGGGATTTTTTTGGCTTTTAGCCACTAAACCCGCACTTAAACTTGGGCGACATACCACAAATTTATACTTTTTGGAAAATTCAAACGCTGATCTATTTATTAACACCAAAATATAGCACATCGGATGAAAAATCAAGCCACAGCAATGCCATAAAGGGAAAAAGTTTCCATAACCTGCCCCCAAAAATATAAGGAACCTTATAAAAATTAGTATTCTTACGAAAAGTACTACAAATTTGTACTTGACGTAAACAACAGACTGATAGCTACAAAATGAGACCAAAATTTTGATAATCGAATCGAAATTGTGGCTACAGTGAACGATTAAAGCCAGAGGTCTGACAAGGAAATTTACGTATTTTAGACAAATACATGTCTATGCCTCCTAAGCGTCATTAAAATTAGTATTTTCATGCAAATTACTACATATTTGCACTTGACGCAAACTAAACAAACGCAACTATAAGATAAGACCAAAATTTCAACAATCGGATTAAAATGACGGGCACAGTAAGCAATCAAAGCTGAAAATCTGCACAAAAACTGCACGTGTTCTAGGAACCGCAATTTCTAGATATTTTGCCTAAAACATGTTCCGACCATCAAAACCCTAGTTTGGGTTGATCTTTTAAATTAAAACGTAAAAACGCCAAATTCGCACGTTTAAGGGGAGAAAAAGCCATTTAAAGTTTTGGGGAGTTAACACGTGAAAAATTGGGATTTTTTTGGCTTTTAGCCACTAAACCCGCACTTAAACTTGGGCGAAATACCACAAATTTATACTTTTTGGAAAATTCAAACGCTGATCTATTTATTAACACCAAAATATAGCACATCGGATGAAAAAACAAGCCACAGCAATGCCATAAAGGGAAAAAGTTTCCATAACCTGCCCCCAAAAATATAAGGAACCTTATAAAAATTAGTATTCTTACGAAAAGTACTACAAATTTGTATTTGACGTAAACAACAGACTGATAGCTACAAAATGAGACCAAAATTTTGATAATCGAATCGAAATTGTGGCTACAGTGAACGATTAAAGCCAGAGGTCTGACAAGGAAATTTACGTATTTTAGACAAATACATGTCTATGCCTCCTAAGCGTCATAAAAATTAGTATTTTCATGCAAATTACTACATATTTGCACTTGACGCAAACTAAACAAACGCAACCATAAGATAAGACCAAAATTTCAACAATCGGATTAAAATGACGGGCACAGTAAGCAATCAAAGCTGAAAATCTGCACAAAAACTGCACGTGTTCTAGGAACCGCAATTTCTAGATATTTTGCCTAAAACATGTTCCGACCATCAAAACCCTAGTTTGGGTTGATCTTTTAAATTAAAACGTAAAAACGCCAAATTCGCACGTTTAAGGGGAGAAAAAGCCATTTAAAGTTTTGGGGAGTTAACACGTGAAAAATTGGGATTTTTTTGGCTTTTAGCCACTAAACCCGCCCTTAAACTTGGGCGACATACCACAAATTTATACTTTTTGGAAAATTCAAACGCTGATCTATTCATTAACACCAAAATATAGCACATCGGTTGAAAAATCAAGCCACAGCAATGCCGTAAAGGGAAAAAGTTTCCATAACCTGCCCCCAAAAATATAAGGAACCTTATAAAAATTAGTATTCTTACGAAAAGTACTACAAATTTGTATTTGACGTAAACAACAGACTGACAGCTACAAAATGAGACCAAAATTTTGATAATCGAATCGAAATTGTGGCTACAGTGAACGATTAAAGCCAGAGGTCTGACAAGGAAATTTACGTATTTTAGACAAATACATGAATATACCTCTTAAGCGTCATAAAAATTAGTATTTTCATGCAAATTACTACATATTTGCACTTGACGCAAACTAAACAAACGCAACTATAAGATAAGACCAAAATTTCAACAATCGGATTAAAATGACGGGCACAGTAAGCAATCAAAGCTGAAAATCTGCACAAAAACTGCACGTGTTCTAGGAACCGCAATTTCTAGATATTTTGCCTAAAACATGTTCCGACCATCAAAACCCTAGTTTGGGTTGATCTTTTAAATAAAAACGTAAAAACGCCAAATTCGCACGTTTAAGGGGAGAAAAAGCCATTTAAAGTTTTGGGGAGTTAACACGTGAAAAATTGGGATTTTTTTGGCTTTTAGCCACTAAACCCGCACTTAAACTTGGGCGACATACCACAAATTTATACTTTTTGGAAAATTCAAACGCTGATCTATTTATTAACACCAAAATATAGCACATCGGATGAAAAATCAAGCCACAGCAATGCCATAAAGGGAAAAAGTTTCCATAACCTGCCCCCAAAAATATAAGGAACCTTATAAAAATTAGTATTCTTACGAAAAGTACTACAAATTTGTATTTGACGTAAACAACAGACTGACAGCTACAAAATGAGACCAAAATTTTGATAATCGAATCGAAATTGTGGCTACAGTGAACGATTAAAGCCAGAGGTCTGACAAGGAAATTTACGTATTTTAGACAAATACATGTCTATGCCTCCTAAGCGTCATAAAAATTAGTATTTTCATGCAAATTACTACATATTTGCACTTGACGCAAACTAAACAAACGCAACCATAAGATAAGACCAAAATTTCAACAATCGGATTAAAATGACGGGCACAGTAAGCAATCAAAGCTGAAAATCTGCACAAAAACTGCACGTGTTCTAGGAACCGCAATTTCTAGATATTTTGCCTAAAACATGTTCCGACCATCAAAACCCTAGTTTGGGTTGATCTTTTAAATTAAAACGTAAAAACGCGAAATTCGCACGTTTAAGGGGAGAAAAAGCCATTTAAAGTTTTGGGGAGTTAACACGTGAAAAATTGGGATTTTTTTGGCTTGTAGCCACTAAACCCGCCCTTAAACTTGGGCGACATACCACAAATTTATACTTTTTGGAAAATTCAAACGCTGATCTATTCATTAACACCAAAATATAGCACATCGGTTGAAAAATCAAGCCACAGCAATGCCGTAAAGGGAAAAAGTTTCCATAACCTGCCCCCAAAAATATAAGGAACCTTATAAAAATTAGTATTCTTACGAAAAGTACTACAAATTTGTATTTGACGTAAACAACAGACTGACAGCTACAAAATGAGACCAAAATTTTGATAATCGAATCGAAATTGTGGCTACAGGTACGATTAAAGCCAGAGGTCTGACAAGGAAATTTACGTATTTTAGACAAATACATGTCTATGCCTCCTAAGCGTCATAAAAATTAGTATTTTCATGCAAATTACTACATATTTGCACTTGACGCAAACTAAACAAACGCAACTATAAGATAAGACCAAAATTTCAACAATCGGATTAAAATGACGGGCACAGTAAGCAATCAAAGCTGAAAATCTGCACAAAAACTGCACGTGTTCTAGGAACCGCAATTTCTAGATATTTTGCCTAAAACATGTTCCGACCATCAAAACCCTAGTTTGGGTTGATCTTTAAAATTAAAACGTAAAAACGCGAAATTCGCACGTTTAAGGGGAGAAAAAGCCATTTAAAGTTTTGGGGAGTTAACACGTGAAAAATTGGGATTTTTTTGGCTTTTAGCCACTAAACCCGCCCTTAAACTTGGGCGACATACCACAAATTTATACTTTTTGGAAAATTCAAACGCTGATCTATTCATTAACACCAAAATATAGCACATCGGTTGAAAAATCAAGCCACAGCAATGCCGTAAAGGGAAAAAGTTTCCATAACCTGCCCCCAAAAATATAAGGAACCTTATAAAAATTAGTATTCTTACGAAAAGTACTACAAATTTGTATTTGACGTAAACAACAGACTGACAGCTACAAAATGAGACCAAAATTTTGATAATCGAATCGAAATTGTGGCTACAGTGAACGATTAAAGCCAGAGGTCTGACAAGGAAATTTACGTATTTTAGACAAATACATGTCTATGCCTCCTAAGCGTCATAAAAATTAGTATTTTCATGCAAATTACTACATATTTGCACTTGACGCAAACTAAACAAACGCAACTATAAGATAAGACCAAAATTTCAACGATCGGATTAAAATGACGGGCACAGTAAGCAATCAAAGCTGAAAATCTGCACAAAAACTGCACGTGTTCTAGGAACCGCAATTTCTAGATATTTTGCCTAAAACATGTTCCGACCATCAAAACCCTAGTTTGGGTTGATCTTTTAAATTAAAACGTAAAAACGCCAAATTCGCACGTTTAAGGGGAGAAAAAGCCATTTAAAGTTTTGGGGGGTTAACACGTGAAAAATTGGGATTTTTTTGGCTTTTAGCCACTAAACCCGCACTTAAACTTGGGCGACATACCACAAATTTATACTTTTTGGAAAATTCAAACGCTGATCTATTTATTAACACCAAAATATAGCACATCGGATGAAAAATCAAGCCACAGCAATGCCATAAAGGGAAAAAGTTTCCATAACCTGCCCCCAAAAATATAAGGAACCTTATAAAAATTAGTATTCTTACGAAAAGTACTACAAATTTGTATTTGACGTAAACAACAGACTGACAGCTACAAAATGAGACCAAAATTTTGATAATCGAATCGAAATTGTGGCTACAGTGAACGATTAAAGCCAGAGGTCTGACAAGGAAATTTACGTATTTTAGACAAATACATGTCTATGCCTCCTAAGCGTCATAAAAATTAGTATTTTCATGCAAATTACTACATATTTGCACTTGACGCAAACTAAACAAACGCAACTATAAGATAAGACCAAAATTTCAACAATCGGATTAAAATGACGGGCACAGTAAGCAATCAAAGCTGAAAATCTGCACAAAAACTGCACGTGTTCTAGGAACCGCAATTTCTAGATATTTTGCCTAAAACATGTTCCGACCATCAAAACCCTAGTTTGGGTTGATCTTTTAAATTAAAACGTAAAAACGCCAAATTCGCACGTTTAAGGGGAGAAAAAGCCATTTAAAGTTTTGGGGAGTTAACACGTGAAAAATTGGGATTTTTTTGGCTTTTAGCCACTAAACCCGCCCTTAAACTTGGGCGACATACCACAAATTTATACTTTTTGGAAAATTCAAACGCTGATCTATTCATTAACACCGAAATATAGCACATCGGATGAAAAATCAAGCCACAGCAATGCCGTAAAGGGAAAAAGTTTCCATAACCTGCCCCCAAAAATATAAGGAACCTTATAAAAATTAGTATTCTTACGAAAAGTACTACAAATTTGTATTTGACGTAAACAACAGACTGACAGCTACAAAATGAGACCAAAATTTTGATAATCGAATCGAAATTGTGGCTACAGTGAACGATTAAAGCCAGAGGTCTGACAAGGAAATTTACGTATTTTAGACAAATACATGTCTATGCCTCCTAAGCGTCATAAAAATTAATATTTTCATGCAAATTATTACATATTTGCACTTGACGCAAACTAAACAAACGCAACTATAAGATAAGACCAAAATTTCAACAATCGGATTAAAATGACGGGCACAGTAAGCAATCAAAGCTGAAAATCTGCACAAAAACTGCACGTGTTCTAGGAACCGCAATTTCTAGATATTTTGCCTAAAACATGTTCCGACCATCAAAACCCTAGTTTGGGTTGATCTTTTAAATTAAAACGTAAAAACGCCAAATTCGCACGTTTAAGGGGAGAAAAAGCCATTTAAAGTTTTGGGGAGTTAACACGTGAAAAATTGGGATTTTTTTGGCTTTTAGCCACTAAACCCGCCCTTAAACTTGGGCGACATACCACAAATTTATACTTTTTGGAAAATTCAAACGCTGATCTATTCATTAACACCGAAATATAGCACATCGGATGAAAAATCAAGCCACAGCAATGCCGTAAAGGGAAAAAGTTTCCATAACCTGCCCCCAAAAATATAAGGAACCTTATAAAAATTAGTATTCTTACGAAAAGTACTACAAATTTGTATTTGACGTAAACAACAGACTGACAGCTACAAAATGAGACCAAAATTTTGATAATCGAATCGAAATTGTGGCTACAGTGAACGATTAAAGCCAGAGGTCTGACAAGGAAATTTACGTATTTTAGACAAATACATGTCTATGCCTCCTAAGCGTCATAAAAATTAATATTTTCATGCAAATTATTACATATTTGCACTTGACGCAAACTAAACAAACGCAACTATAAGATAAGACCAAAATTTCAACAATCGGATTAAAATGACGGGCACAGTAAGCAATCAAAGCTGAAAATCTGCACAAAAACTGCACGTGTTCTAGGAACCGCAATTTCTAGATATTTTGCCTAAAACATGTTCCGACCATCAAAACCCTAGTTTGGGTTGATCTTTTAAATTAAAACGTAAAAACGCCAAATTCGCACGTTTAAGGGGAGAAAAAGCCATTTAAAGTTTTGGGGAGTTAACACGTGAAAAATTGGGATTTTTTTGGCTTTTAGCCACTAAACCCGCCCTTAAACTTGGGCGACATACCACAAATTTATACTTTTTGGAAAATTCAAACGCTGATCTATTCATTAACACCGAAATATAGCACATCGGATGAAAAATCAAGCCACAGCAATGCCGTAAAGGGAAAAAGTTTCCATAACCTGCCCCCAAAAATATAAGGAACCTTATAAAAATTAGTATTCTTACGAAAAGTACTACAAATTTGTATTTGACGTAAACAACAGACTGACAGCTACAAAATGAGACCAAAATTTTGATAATCGAATCGAAATTGTGGCTACAGTGAACGATTAAAGCCAGAGGTCTGACAAGGAAATTTACGTATTTTAGACAAATACATGTCTATGCCTCCTAAGCGTCATAAAAATTAATATTTTCATGCAAATTATTACATATTTGCACTTGACGCAAACTAAACAAACGCAACTATAAGATAAGACCAAAATTTCAACAATCGGATTAAAATGACGGGCACAGTAAGCAATCAAAGCTGAAAATCTGCACAAAAACTGCACGTGTTCTAGGAACCGCAATTTCTAGATATTTTGCCTAAAACATGTTCCGACCATCAAAACCCTAGTTTGGGTTGATCTTTTAAATTAAAACGTAAAAACGCCAAATTCGCACGTTTAAGGGGAGAAAAAGCCATTTAAAGTTTTGGGGAGTTAACACGTGAAAAATTGGGATTTTTTTGGCTTTTAGCCATTAAACCCGCCCTTAAACTTGGGCGACATACCACAAATTTATACTTTTTGGAAAATTCAAACGCTGATCTATTCATTAACACCGAAATATAGCACATCGGATGAAAAATCAAGCCACAGCAATGCCGTAAAGGGAAAAAGTTTCCATAACCTGCCCCCAAAAATATAAGGAACCTTATAAAAATTAGTATTCTTACGAAAAGTACTACAAATTTGTATTTGACGTAAACAACAGACTGACAGCTACAAAATGAGACCAAAATTTTGATAATCGAATCGAAATTGTGGCTACAGTGAACGATTAAAGCCAGAGGTCTGACAAGGAAATTTACGTATTTTAGACAAATACATGTCTATGCCTCCTAAGCGTCATAAAAATTAATATTTTCATGCAAATTATTACATATTTGCACTTGACGCAAACTAAACAAACGCAACTATAAGATAAGACCAAAATTTCAACAATCGGATTAAAATGACGGGCACAGTAAGCAATCAAAGCTGAAAATTTGCACAAAAACTGCACGTGTTCTAGGAACCGCAATTTCTAGATATTTTGCCTAAAACATGTTCCGACCATCAAAACCCTAGTTTGGGTTGATCTTTTAAATTAAAACGTAAAAACGCCAAATTCGCACGTTTAAGGGGAGAAAAAGCCATTTAAAGTTTTGGGGAGTTAACACGTGAAAAATTGGGATTTTTTTGGCTTTTAGCCACTAAACCCGCCCTTAAACTTGGGCGACATACCACAAATTTATACTTTTTGGAAAATTCAAACGCTGATCTATTCATTAACACCGAAATATAGCACATCGGATGAAAAATCAAGCCACAGCAATGCCGTAAAGGGAAAAAGTTTCCATAACCTGCCCCCAAAAATATAAGGAACCTTATAAAAATTAGTATTCTTACGAAAAGTACTACAAATTTGTATTTGACGTAAACAACAGACTGACAGCTACAAAATGAGACCAAAATTTTGATAATCGAATCGAAATTGTGGCTACAGTGAACGATTAAAGCCAGAGGTCTGACAAGGAAATTTACGTATTTTAGACAAATACATGTCTATGCCTCCTAAGCGTCATAAAAATTAATATTTTCATGCAAATTATTACATATTTGCACTTGACGCAAACTAAACAAACGCAACTATAAGATAAGACCAAAATTTCAACAATCGGATTAAAATGACGGGCACAGTAAGCAATCAAAGCTGAAAATCTGCACAAAAACTGCACGTGTTCTAGGAACCGCAATTTCTAGATATTTTGCCTAAAACATGTTCCGACCATCAAAACCCTAGTTTGGGTTGATCTTTTAAATTAAAACGTAAAAACGCCAAATTCGCACGTTTAAGGGGAGAAAAAGCCATTTAAAGTTTTGGGGAGTTAACACGTGAAAAATTGGGATTTTTTTGGCTTTTAGCCACTAAACCCGCCCTTAAACTTGGGCGACATACCACAAATTTATACTTTTTGGAAAATTCAAACGCTGATCTATTCATTAACACCGAAATATAGCACATCGGATGAAAAATCAAGCCACAGCAATGCCGTAAAGGGAAAAAGTTTCCATAACCTGCCCCCAAAAATATAAGGAACCTTATAAAAATTAGTATTCTTACGAAAAGTACTACAAATTTGTATTTGACGTAAACAACAGACTGACAGCTACAAAATGAGACCAAAATTTTGATAATCGAATCGAAATTGTGGCTACAGTGAACGATTAAAGCCAGAGGTCTGACAAGGAAATTTACGTATTTTAGACAAATACATGTCTATGCCTCCTAAGCGTCATAAAAATTAATATTTTCATGCAAATTATTACATATTTGCACTTGACGCAAACTAAACAAACGCAACTATAAGATAAGACCAAAATTTCAACAATCGGATTAAAATGACGGGCACAGTAAGCAATCAAAGCTGAAAATCTGCACAAAAACTGCACGTGTTCTAGGAACCGCAATTTCTAGATATTTTGCCTAAAACATGTTCCGACCATCAAAACCCTAGTTTGGGTTGATCTTTTAAATTAAAACGTAAAAACGCCAAATTCGCACGTTTAAGGGGAGAAAAAGCCATTTAAAGTTTTGGGGAGTTAACACGTGAAAAATTGGGATTTTTTTGGCTTTTAGCCACTAAACCCGCCCTTAAACTTGGGCGACATACCACAAATTTATACTTTTTGGAAAATTCAAACGCTGATCTATTCATTAACACCAAAATATAGCACATCGGTTGAAAAATCAAGCCACAGCAATGCCGTAAAGGGAAAAAGTTTCCATAACCTGCCCCCAAAAATATAAGGAACCTTATAAAAATTAGTATTCTTACGAAAAGTACTACAAATTTGTATTTGACGTAAACAACAGACTGACAGCTACAAAATGAGACCAAAATTTTGATAATCGAATCGAAATTGTGGCTACAGTGAACGATTAAAGCCAGAGGTCTGACAAGGAAATTTACGTATTTTAGACAAATACATGTCTATGCCTCCTAAGCGTCATAAAAATTAGTATTTTCATGCAAATTACTACATATTTGCACTTGACGCAAACTAAACAAACGCAACCATAAGATAAGAGCAAAATTTCAACAATCGGATTAAAATGACGGGCACAGTAAGCAATCAAAGCTGAAAATCTGCACAAAAACTGCACGTGTTCTAGGAACCGCAATTTCTAGATATTTTGCCTAAAACATGTTCCGACCATCAAAACCCTAGTTTGGGTTGATCTTTTAAATTAAAACGTAAAAACGCCAAATTCGCACGTTTAAGGGGAGAAAAAGCCATTTAAAGTTTTGGGGAGTTAACACGTGAAAAATTGGGATTTTTTTGGCTTTTAGCCACTAAACCCGCCCTTAAACTTGGGCGACATACCACAAATTTATACTTTTTGGAAAATTCAAACGCTGATCTATTCATTAACACCGAAATATAGCACATCGGATGAAAAATCAAGCCACAGCAATGCCGTAAAGGGAAAAAGTTTCCATAACCTGCCCCCAAAAATATAAGGAACCTTATAAAAATTAGTATTCTTACGAAAAGTACTACAAATTTGTATTTGACGTAAACAACAGACTGACAGCTACAAAATGAGACCAAAATTTTGATAATCGAATCGAAATTGTGGCTACAGTGAACGATTAAAGCCAGAGGTCTGACAAGGAAATTTACGTATTTTAGACAAATACATGTCTATGCCTCCTAAGCGTCATAAAAATTAATATTTTCATGCAAATTATTACATATTTGCACTTGACGCAAACTAAACAAACGCAACTATAAGATAAGACCAAAATTTCAACAATCGGATTAAAATGACGGGCACAGTAAGCAATCAAAGCTGAAAATCTGCACAAAAACTGCACGTGTTCTAGGAACCGCAATTTCTAGATATTTTGCCTAAAACATGTTCCGACCATCAAAACCCTAGTTTGGGTTGATCTTTTAAATTAAAACGTAAAAACGCCAAATTCGCACGTTTAAGGGGAGAAAAAGCCATTTAAAGTTTTGGGGAGTTAACACGTGAAAAATTGGGATTTTTTTGGCTTTTAGCCACTAAACTCGCCCTTAAACTTGGGCGACATACCACAAATTTATACTTTTTGGAAAATTCAAACGCTGATCTATTCATTAACACCAAAATATAGCACATCGGTTGAAAAATCAACCCACAGCAATGCCGTAAAGGGAAAAAGTTTCCATAACCTGCCCCCAAAAATATAAGGAACCTTATAAAAATTAGTATTCTTACGAAAAATACTACAAATTTGTATTTGACGTAAACAACAGACTGACAGCTTCAAAATGACACCAAAATTTTGATAATCGAATCGAAATTGTGGCTACAGTGAACGATTAAAGCCAGAGGTCTGACAAGGAAATTTACGTATTTTAGACAAATACATGTCTATGCCTCCTAAGCGTCATACAAATTAGTATTTTCATGCAAATTACTACATATTTGCACTTGACGCAAACTAAACAAACGCAACTATAAGATAAGACCAAAATTTCAACAATCGGATTAAAATGACGTATTCTAGGAACCGCAATTTCTAGATATTTTGCCTAAAACATGTTCCGACCATCAAAACCCTAGTTTGGGTTGATCTTTTAAATTAAAACGTAAAAACGCCAAATTCGCACGTTTAAGGGGAGAAAAAGCCATTTAAAGTTTTGGGGAGTTAACACGTGAAAAATTGGGATTTTTTTGGCTTTTAGCCACTAAACCCGCCCTTAAACTTGGGCGACATACCACAAATTTATACTTTTTGGAAAATTCAAACGCTGATCTATTTATTAACACCAAAATATAGCACATCGGATGAAAAATCAAGCCACAGCAATGCCGTAAAGGGAAAAAGTTTCCATAACCTGCCCCCAAAAATATAAGGAACCTTATAAAAATTAGTATTCTTACGAAAAGTACTACAAATTTGTATTTGACGTAAACAACAGACTGATAGCTACAAAATGAGACCAAAATTTTGATAATCGAATCGAAATTGTGGCTACAGTGAACGATTAAAGCCAGAGGTCTGACAAGGAAATTTACGTAGTTTAGACAAATACATGTCTATGCCTCCTAAGCGTCATAAAAATTAGTATTTTCATGCAAATTACTACATATTTGCACTTGACGCAAACTAAACAAACGCAACCATAAGATAAGACCAAAATTTCAACAATCGGATTAAAATGACGGGCACAGTAAGCAATCAAAGCTGAAAATCTGCACAAAAACTGCACGTGTTCTAGGAACCGCAATTTCTAGATATTTTGCCTAAAACATGTTCCGACCATCAAAACCCTAGTTTGGGTTGATCTTTTAAATTAAAACGTAAAAACGCCAAATTCGCACGTTTAAGGGGAGAAAAAGCCATTTAAAGTTTTGGGGAGTTAACACGTGAAAAATTGGGATTTTTTTGGCTTTTAGCCACTAAACCCGCCCTTAAACTTGGGCGACATACCACAAATTTATACTTTTTGGAAAATTCAAACGCTGATCTATTCATTAACACCGAAATATAGCACATCGGATGAAAAATCAAGCCACAGCAATGCCGTAAAGGGAAAAAGTTTCCATAACCTGCCCCCAAAAATATAAGGAACCTTATAAAAATTAGTATTCTTACGAAAAGTACTACAAATTTGTATTTGACGTAAACAACAGACTGACAGCTACAAAATGAGACCAAGATTTTGATAATCGAATCGAAATTGTGGCTACAGTGAACGATTAAAGCCAGAGGTCTGACAAGGAAATTTACGTATTTTAGACAAATACATGTCTATGCCTCCTAAGCGTCATAAAAATTAGTATTTTCATGCAAATTACTACATATTTGCACTTGACGCAAACTAAACAAACGCAACTATAAGATAAGACCAAAATTTCAACAATCGGATTAAAATGACGGGCACAGTAAGCAATCAAAGCTGAAAATCTGCACAAAAACTGCACGTGTTCTAGGAACCGCAATTTCTAGATATTTTGCCTAAAACATGTTCCGACCATCAAAACCCTAGTTTGGGTTGATCTTTTAAATTAAAACGTAAAAACGCCAAATTCGCACGTTTAAGGGGAGAAAAAGCCATTTAAAGTTTTGGGGAGTTAACACGTGAAAAATTGGGATTTTTTTGGCTTTTAGCCACTAAACTCGCCCTTAAACTTGGGCGACATACCACAAATTTATACTTTTTGGAAAATTCAAACGCTGATCTATTCATTAACACCAAAATATAGCACATCGGTTGAAAAATCAACCCACAGCAATGCCGTAAAGGGAAAAAGTTTCCATAACCTGCCCCCAAAAATATAAGGAACCTTATAAAAATTAGTATTCTTACGAAAAGTACTACAAATTTGTATTTGACGTAAACAACAGACTGACAGCTTCAAAATGACACCAAAATTTTGATAATCGAATCGAAATTGTGGCTACAGTGAACGATTAAAGCCAGAGGTCTGACAAGGAAATTTACGTATTTTAGACAAATACATGTCTATGCCTCCTAAGCGTCATACAAATTAGTATTTTCATGCAAATTACTACATATTTGCACTTGACGCAAACTAAACAAACGCAACTATAAGATAAGACCAAAATTTCAACAATCGGATTAAAATGACGTATTCTAGGAACCGCAATTTCTAGATATTTTGCCTAAAACATGTTCCGACCATCAAAACCCTAGTTTGGGTTGATCTTTTAAATTAAAACGTAAAAACGCCAAATTCGCACGTTTAAGGGGAGAAAAAGCCATTTAAAGTTTTGGGGAGTTAACACGTGAAAAATTGGGATTTTTTTGGCTTTTAGCCACTAAACCCGCCCTTAAACTTGGGCGACATACCACAAATTTATACTTTTTGGAAAATTCAAACGCTGATCTATTTATTAACACCAAAATATAGCACATCGGATGAAAAATCAAGCCACAGCAATGCCGTAAAGGGAAAAAGTTTCCATAACCTGCCCCCAAAAATATAAGGAACCTTATAAAAATTAGTATTCTTACGAAAAGTACTACAAATTTGTATTTGACGTAAACAACAGACTGATAGCTACAAAATGAGACCAAAATTTTGATAATCGAATCGAAATTGTGGCTACAGTGAACGATTAAAGCCAGAGGTCTGACAAGGAAATTTACGTATTTTAGACAAATACATGTCTATGCCTCCTAAGCGTCATAAAAATTAGTATTTTCATGCAAATTACTACATATTTGCACTTGACGCAAACTAAACAAACGCAACTATAAGATAAGACCAAAATTTCAACAATCGGATTAAAATGACGGGCACAGTAAGCAATCAAAGCTGAAAATCTGCACAAAAACTGCACGTGTTCTAGGAACCGCAATTTCTAGATATTTTGCCTAAAACATGTTCCGACCATCAAAACCCTAGTTTGGGTTGATCTTTTAAATTAAAACGTAAAAACGCGAAATTCGCACGTTTAAGGGGAGAAAAAGCCATTTAAAGTTTTGGGGAGTTAACACGTGAAAAATTGGGATTTTTTTGGCTTTTAGCCACTAAACCCGCCCTTAAACTTGGGCGACATACCGCAAATTTATACTTTTTGGAAAATTCAAACGCTGATCTATTCATTAACACCAAAATATAGCACATCGGTTGAAAAATCAAGCCACAGCAATGCCGTAAAGGGAAAAAGTTTCCATAACCCGCCCCCAAAAATATAAGGAACCTTATAAAAATTAGTATTCTTACGAAAAGTACTACAAATTTGTATTTGACGTAAACAACAGACTGACAGCTACAAAATGAGACCAAAATTTTGATAATCGAATCGAAATTGTGGCTACAGTGAACGATTAAAGCCAGAGGTCTGACAAGGAAATTTACGTATTTTAGACAAATACATGTCTATGCCTCCTAAGCGTCATAAAAATTAGTATTTTCATGCAAATTACTACATATTTGCACTTGACGCAAACTAAACAAACGCAACTATAAGATAAGACCAAAATTTCAACAATCGGATTAAAATGACGGGCACAGTAAGCAATCAAAGCTGAAAATCTGCACAAAAACTGCACGTGTTCTAGGAACCGCAATTTCTAGATATTTTGCCTAAAACATGTTCCGACCATCAAAACCCTAGTTTGGGTTGATCTTTTAAATTAAAACGTAAAAACGCCAAATTCGCACGTTTAAGGGGAGAAAAAGCCATTTAAAGTTTTGGGGAGTTAACACGTGAAAAATTGGGATTTTTTTGGCTTTTAGCCACTAAACCCGCCCTTAAACTTGGGCGACATACCACAAATTTATACTTTTTGGAAAATTCAAACGCTGATCTATTCATTAACACCGAAATATAGCACATCGGATGAAAAATCAAGCCACAGCAATGCCGTAAAGGGAAAAAGTTTCCATAGCCTGCCCCCAAAAATATAAGGAACCTTATAAAAATTAGTATTCTTACGAAAAGTACTACAAATTTGTATTTGACGTCAACAACAGACTGATAGCTACAAAATGAGACCAAAATTTTGATAATCGAATCGAAATTGTGGCTACAGTGAACGATTAAAGCCAGAGGTCTGACAAGGAAATTTACGTATTTTAGACAAATACATGTCTATGCCTCCTAAGCGTCATAAAAATTAGTATTTTCATGCAAATTACTACATATTTGCACTTGACGCAAACTAAACAAACGCAACTATAAGATAAGACCAAAATTTCAACAATCGGATTAAAATGACGGGCACAGTAAGCAGTCAAAGCTGAAAATCTGCACAAAAACTGCACGTGTTCTAGGAACCGCAATTTCTAGATATTTTGCCTAAAACATGTTCCGACCATCAAAACCCTAGTTTGGGTTGATCTTTTAAATTAAAACGTATAAACGCCAAATTCGCACGTTTAGGGGGAGAAAAAGCCATTTAAAGTTTTGGGGAGTTAACACGTGACAAATTGGGATTTTTTTGGCTTTTAGCCACTAAACCCGCCCTTAAACTTGGGCGACATACCACAAATTTATACTTTTTGGAAAATTCAAACGCTGATCTATTCATTAACACCGAAATATAGCACATCGGATGAAAAATCAAGCCACAGCAATGCCGTAAAGGGAAAAAGTTTCCATAACCTGCCCCCAAAAATATAAGGAACCTTATAAAAATCAGTATTCTTACGAAAAGTACTACAAATTTGTATTTGACGTAAACAACTGACTGATAGCTACAAAATGAGACCAAAATTTTGATAATCGAATCGAAATTGTGGCTACAGTGAACGATTAAAGCCAGAGGTCTGACAAGGAAATTTACGTATTTTAGACAAATACATGTCTATGCCTCCTAAGCGTCATAAAAATTAGTATTTTCATGCAAATTACTACATATTTGCACTTGACGCAAACTAAACAAACGCAACTATAAGATAAGACCAAAATTTCAACAATCGGATTAAAATGACGGGCACAGTAAGCAATCAAAGCTGAAAATCTGCACAAAAACTGCACGTGTTCTAGGAACCGCAATTTCTAGATATTTTGCCTAAAACATGTTCCGACCATCAAAACCCTAGTTTGGGTTGATCTTTTATATTAAAACGTAAAAACGCCAAATTCGCACGTTTAAGGGGAGAAAAAGCCATTTAAAGTTTTGGGGAGTTAACACGTGAAAAATTGGGATTTTTTTGGCTTTTAGCCACTAAACCCGCCCTTAAACTTGGGCGACATACCACAAATTTATACTTTTTGGAAAATTCAAACGCTGATCTATTCATTAACACCGAAATATAGCACATCGGATGAAAAATCAAGCCACAGCAATGCCGTAAAGGGAAAAAGTTTCCATAACCTGCCCCCAAAAATATAAGGAACCTTATAAAAATTAGTATTCTTACGAAAAGTACTACAAATTTGTATTTGACGTAAACAACAGACTGATAGCTACAAAATGAGATCAAAATTTTGATAATCGAATCGAAATTGTGGCTACAGTGAACGATTAAAGCCAGAGGTCTGACAAGGAAATTTACGTATTTTAGACAAATACATGTCTATGGCTCCTAAGCGTCATAAAAATTAGTATTTTCATGCAAATTACTACATATTTGCACTTAACGCAAACTAAACAAACGCAACTATAAGATAAGACCAAAATTTCAACAATCGGATTAAAATGACGGGCACAGTAAGCAATCAAAGCTGAAAATCTACACAAAAACTGCACGTGTTCTAGGAACCGCAATTTCTAGATATTTTGCCTAAAACATGTTCCGACCATCAAAACCCTAGTTTGGGTTGATCTTTTAAATTAAAACGTAAAAACGCCAAATTCGCACGTTTAAGGGGAGAAAAAGCCATTTAAAGTTTTGGGGAGTTAACACGTGAAAAATTGGGATTTTTTTGGCTTTTAGCCACTAAACCCGCCCTTAAACTTGGGCGACATACCACAAATTTATACTTTTTGGAAAATTCAAACGCTGATCTATTCATTAACACCAAAATATAGCACATCGGTTGAAAAATCAAGCCACAGCAATGCCGTAAAGGGAAAAAGTTTCCATAACCTGCCCCCAAAAATAAAAGCAACCTTATAAAAATAAGTATTCTTACGAAAAGTACTACAAATTTGTATTTGACGTAAACAACAGACTGACAGCTACAAAATGAGACCAAAATTTTGATAATCGAATCGAAATTGTGGCTACAGTGAACGATTAAAGCCAGAGGTCTGACAAGGAAATTTACGTATTTTAGACAAATACATGTCTATGCCTCCTAAGCGTCATAAAAATTAGTATTTTCATGCAAATTACTACATATTTGCACTTGACGCAAACTAAACAAACGCAACTATAAGATAAGACCAAAATTTCAACAATCGGATTAAAATGACGGGCACAGTAAGCAATCAAAGCTGAAAATCTGCACAAAAACTGCACGTGTTCTAGGAACCGCAATTTCTAGATATTTTGCCTAAAACATGTTCCGACCATCAAAACCCTAGTTTGGGTTGATCTTTTAAATTAAAACGTAAAAACGCGAAATTCGCACGTTTAAGGGGAGAAAAAGCCATTTAAAGTTTTGGGGAGTTAACACGTGAAAAATTGGGATTTTTTTGGCTTTTAGCCACTAAACCCGCCCTTAAACTTGGGCGACATACCACAAATTTATACTTTTTGGAAAATTCAAACGCTGATCTATTCATTAACACCGAAATATAGCACATCGGATGAAAATCAAGCCACAGCAATGCCGTAAAGGGAAAAAGTTTCCATAACCTGCCCCCAAAAATATAAGGAACCTTATTAAAATTAGTATTCTTACGAAAAGTACTACAAATTTGTATTTGACGTAAACAACAGACTGACAGCTACAAAATGAGATCAAAATTTTGATAATCGAATCGAAATTGTGGCTACAGTGAACGATTAAAGCCAGAGGTCTGACAAGGAAATTTACGTATTTTAGACAAATACATGTCTATGCCTCCTAAGCGTCATAAAAATTAGTATTTTCATGCAAATTACTACATATTTGCACTTGACGCAAACTAAACAAACGCAACTATAAGATAAGACCAAAATTTCAACAATCGGATTAAAATGACGGGCACAGTAAGCAATCAAAGCTGAAAATCTACACAAAAACTGCACGTGTTCTAGGAACCGCAATTTCTAGATATTTTGCCTAAAACATGTTCCGACCATCAAAACCCTAGTTTGGGTTGATCTTTTAAATTAAAACGTAAAAACGCGAAATTCGCACGTTTAAGGGGAGAAAAAGCCATTTAAAGTTTTGGGGAGTTAACACGTGAAAAATTGGGATTTTTTTGGCTTTTAGCCACTAAACCCGCCCTTAAACTTGGGCGACATACCACAAATTTATACTTTTTGGAAAATTCAAACGCTGATCTATTCATTAACCCCGAAATATAGCACATCGGATGAAAAATCAAGCCACAGCAATGCCGTAAAGGGAAAAAGTTTCCATAACCTGCCCCCACAAATATAAGGAACCTTATAAAAATTAGTATTCTTACGAAAAGTACTACAAATTTGTATTTGACGTAAACAACAGACTGACATCTACAAAATGAGATCAAAATTTTGATAATCGAATCGAAATTGTGGCTACAGTGAACGATTAAAGCCAGAGGTCTGACAAGGAAATTTACGTATTTTAGACAAATACATGTCTATGGCTCCTAAGCGTCATAAAAATTAGTATTTTCATGCAAATTACTACATATTTGCACTTAACGCAAACTAAACAAACGCAACTATAAGATAAGACCAAAATTTCAACAATCGGATTAAAATGACGGGCACAGTAAGCAATCAAAGCTGAAAATCTACACAAAAACTGCACGTGTTCTAGGAACCGCAATTTCTAGATATTTTGCCTAAAACATGTTCCGACCATCAAAACCCTAGTTTGGGTTGATCTTTTAAATTAAAACGTAAAAACGCCAAATTCGCACGTTTAAGGGGAGAAAAAGCCATTTAAAGTTTTGGGGAGTTAACACGTGAAAAATTGGGATTTTTTTGGCTTTTAGCCACTAAACCCGCCCTTAAACTTGGGCGACATACCACAAATTTATACTTTTTGGAAAATTCAAACGCTGATCTATTCATTAACACCAAAATATAGCACATCGGTTGAAAAATCAAGCCACAGCAATGCCGTAAAGGGAAAAAGTTTCCATAACCTGCCCCCAAAAATAAAAGCAACCTTATAAAAATAAGTATTCTTACGAAAAGTACTACAAATTTGTATTTGACGTAAACAACAGACTGACAGCTACAAAATGAGACCAAAATTTTGATAATCGAATCGAAATTGTGGCTACAGTGAACGATTAAAGCCAGAGGTCTGACAAGGAAATTTACGTATTTTAGACAAATACATGTCTATGCCTCCTAAGCGTCATAAAAATTAGTATTTTCATGCAAATTACTACATATTTGCACGACGCAAACTAAACAAACGCAACTATAAGATAAGACCAAAATTTCAACAATCGGATTAAAATGACGGGCACAGTAAGCAATCAAAGCTGAAAATCTGCACAAAAACTGCACGTGTTCTAGGAACCGCAATTTCTAGATATTTTGCCTAAAACATGTTCCGACCATCAAAACCCTAGTTTGGGTTGATCTTTTAAATTAAAACGTAAAAACGCGAAATTCGCACGTTTAAGGGGAGAAAAAGCCATTTAAAGTTTTGGGGAGTTAACACGTGAAAAATTGGGATTTTTTTGGCTTTTAGCCACTAAACCCGCCCTTAAACTTGGGCGACATACCACAAATTTATACTTTTTGGAAAATTCAAACGCTGATCTATTCATTAACACCAAAATATAGCACATCGGTTGAAAAATCAAGCCACAGCAATGCCGTAAAGGGAAAAAGTTTCCATAACCTGCCCCCAAAAATAAAAGCAACCTTATAAAAATAAGTATTCTTACGAAAAGTACTACAAATTTGTATTTGACGTAAACAACAGACTGACAGCTACAAAATGAGACCAAAATTTTGATAATCGAATCGAAATTGTGGCTACAGTGAACGATTAAAGCCAGAGGTCTGACAAGGAAATTTACGTATTTTAGACAAATACATGTCTATGCCTCCTAAGCGTCATAAAAATTAGTATTTTCATGCAAATTACTACATATTTGCACTTGACGCAAACTAAACAAACGCAACTATAAGATAAGACCAAAATTTCAACAATCGGATTAAAATGACGGGCACAGTAAGCAATCAAAGCTGAAAATCTGCACAAAAACTGCACGTGTTCTAGGAACCGCAATTTCTAGATATTTTGCCTAAAACATGTTCCGACCATCAAAACCCTAGTTTGGGTTGATCTTTTAAATTAAAACGTAAAAACGCGAAATTCGCACGTTTAAGGGGAGAAAAAGCCATTTAAAGTTTTGGGGAGTTAACACGTGAAAAATTGGGATTTTTTTGGCTTTTAGCCACTAAACCCGCCCTTAAACTTGGGCGACATACCACAAATTTATACTTTTTGGAAAATTCAAACGCTGATCTATTCATTAACACCGAAATATAGCACATCGGATGAAAATCAAGCCACAGCAATGCCGTAAAGGGAAAAAGTTTCCATAACCTGCCCCCAAAAATATAAGGAACCTTATTAAAATTAGTATTCTTACGAAAAGTACTACAAATTTGTATTTGACGTAAACAACAGACTGACAGCTACAAAATGAGATCAAAATTTTGATAATCGAATCGAAATTGTGGCTACAGTGAACGATTAAAGCCAGAGGTCTGACAAGGAAATTTACGTATTTTAGACAAATACATGTCTATGCCTCCTAAGCGTCATAAAAATTAGTATTTTCATGCAAATTACTACATATTTGCACTTGACGCAAACTAAACAAACGCAACTATAAGATAAGACCAAAATTTCAACAATCGGATTAAAATGACGGGCACAGTAAGCAATCAAAGCTGAAAATCTACACAAAAACTGCACGTGTTCTAGGAACCGCAATTTCTAGATATTTTGCCTAAAACATGTTCCGACCATCAAAACCCTAGTTTGGGTTGATCTTTTAAATTAAAACGTAAAAACGCGAAATTCGCACGTTTAAGGGGAGAAAAAGCCATTTAAAGTTTTGGGGAGTTAACACGTGAAAAATTGGGATTTTTTTGGCTTTTAGCCACTAAACCCGCCCTTAAACTTGGGCGACATACCACAAATTTATACTTTTTGGAAAATTCAAACGCTGATCTATTCATTAACCCCGAAATATAGCACATCGGATGAAAAATCAAGCCACAGCAATGCCGTAAAGGGAAAAAGTTTCCATAACCTGCCCCCACAAATATAAGGAACCTTATAAAAATTAGTATTCTTACGAAAAGTACTACAAATTTGTATTTGACGTAAACAACAGACTGACATCTACAAAATGAGATCAAAATTTTGATAATCGAATCGAAATTGTGGCTACAGTGAACGATTAAAGCCAGAGGTCTGACAAGGAAATTTACGTATTTTAGACAAATACATGTCTATGGCTCCTAAGCGTCATAAAAATTAGTATTTTCATGCAAATTACTACATATTTGCACTTAACGCAAACTAAACAAACGCAACTATAAGATAAGACCAAAATTTCAACAATCGGATTAAAATGACGGGCACAGTAAGCAATCAAAGCTGAAAATCTACACAAAAACTGCACGTGTTCTAGGAACCGCAATTTCTAGATATTTTGCCTAAAACATGTTCCGACCATCAAAACCCTAGTTTGGGTTGATCTTTTAAATTAAAACGTAAAAACGCCAAATTCGCACGTTTAAGGGGAGAAAAAGCCATTTAAAGTTTTGGGGAGTTAACACGTGAAAAATTGGGATTTTTTTGGCTTTTAGCCACTAAACCCGCCCTTAAACTTGGGCGACATACCACAAATTTATACTTTTTGGAAAATTCAAACGCTGATCTATTCATTAACACCAAAATATAGCACATCGGTTGAAAAATCAAGCCACAGCAATGCCGTAAAGGGAAAAAGTTTCCATAACCTGCCCCCAAAAATAAAAGCAACCTTATAAAAATAAGTATTCTTACGAAAAGTACTACAAATTTGTATTTGACGTAAACAACAGACTGACAGCTACAAAATGAGACCAAAATTTTGATAATCGAATCGAAATTGTGGCTACAGTGAACGATTAAAGCCAGAGGTCTGACAAGGAAATTTACGTATTTTAGACAAATACATGTCTATGCCTCCTAAGCGTCATAAAAATTAGTATTTTCATGCAAATTACTACATATTTGCACGACGCAAACTAAACAAACGCAACTATAAGATAAGACCAAAATTTCAACAATCGGATTAAAATGACGGGCACAGTAAGCAATCAAAGCTGAAAATCTGCACAAAAACTGCACGTGTTCTAGGAACCGCAATTTCTAGATATTTTGCCTAAAACATGTTCCGACCATCAAAACCCTAGTTTGGGTTGATCTTTTAAATTAAAACGTAAAAACGCGAAATTCGCACGTTTAAGGGGAGAAAAAGCCATTTAAAGTTTTGGGGAGTTAACACGTGAAAAATTGGGATTTTTTTGGCTTTTAGCCACTAAACCCGCCCTTAAACTTGGGCGACATACCACAAATTTATACTTTTTGGAAAATTCAAACGCTGATCTATTCATTAACACCGAAATATAGCACATCGGATGAAAATCAAGCCATAGCAATGCCGTAAAGGGAAAAAGTTTCCATAACCTGCCCCCAAAAATATAAGGAACCTTATTAAAATTAGTATTCTTACGAAAAGTACTACAAATTTGTATTTGACGTAAACAACAGACTGACAGCTACAAAATGAGATCAAAATTTTGATAATCGAATCGAAATTGTGGCTACAGTGAACGATTAAAGCCAGAGGTCTGACAAGGAAATTTACGTATTTTAGACAAATACATGTCTATGCCTCCTAAGCGTCATAAAAATTAGTATTTTCATGCAAATTACTACATATTTGCACTTGACGCAAACTAAACAAACGCAACTATAAGATAAGACCAAAATTTCAACAATCGGATTAAAATGACGGGCACAGTAAGCAATCAAAGCTGAAAATCTACACAAAAACTGCACGTGTTCTAGGAACCGCAATTTCTAGATATTTTGCCTAAAACATGTTCCGACCATCAAAACCCTAGTTTGGGTTGATCTTTTAAATTAAGACGTAAAAACGCCAAATTCGCACGTTTAAGGGGAGAAAAAGCCATTTAAAGTTTTGGGGAGTTAACACGTGAAAAATTGGGATTTTTTTGGCTTTTAGCCACTAAACCCGCCCTTAAACTTGGGCGACATACCACAAATTTATACTTTTTGGAAAATTCAAACGCTGATCTATTCATTAACACCAAAATATAGCACATCGGTTGAAAAATCAAGCCACAGCAATGCCGTAAAGGGAAAAAGTTTCCATAACCTGCCCCCAAAAATAAAAGCAACCTTATAAAAATTAGTATTCTTACGAAAAGTACTACAAATTTGTATTTGACGTAAACAACAGACTGACAGCTACAAAATGAGACCAAAATTTTGATAATCGAATCGAAATTGTGGCTACAGTGAACGATTAAAGCCAGAGGTCTGACAAGGAAATTTACGTATTTTAGACAAATACATGTCTATGCCTCCTAAGCGTCATAAAAATTAGTATTTTCATGCAAATGACTACATATTTGCACTTGACGCAAACTAAACAAACGCAACTATAAGATAAGACCAAAATTTCAACAATCGGATTAAAATGACGGGCACAGTAAGCAATCAAAGCTGAAAATCTGCACAAAAACTGCACGTGTTCTAGGAACCGCAATTTCTAGATATTTTGCCTAAAACATGTTCCGACCATCAAAACCCTAGTTTGGGTTGATCTTTTAAATTAAAACGTAAAAACGCGAAATTCGCACGTTTAAGGGGAGAAAAAGCCATTTAAAGTTTTGGGGAGTTAACACGTGAAAAATTGGGATTTTTTTGGCTTTTAGCCACTAAACCCGCCCTTAAACTTGGGCGACATACCACAAATTTATACTTTTTGGAAAATTCAAACGCTGATCTATTCATTAACACCAAAATATAGCACATCGGTTGAAAAATCAAGCCACAGCAATGCCGTAAAGGGAAAAAGTTTCCATAACCTGCCCCCAAAAATATAAGGAACCTTATAAAAATTAGTATTCTTACGAAAAGTACTACAAATTTGTATTTGACGTAAACAACAGACTGACAGCTACAAAATGAGACCAAAATTTTGATAATCGAATCGAAATTGTGGCTACAGTGAACGATTAAAGCCAGAGGTCTGACAAGGAAATTTACGTATTTTAGACAAATACATGTCTACGCCTCCTAACCGTCATAAAAATTAGTATTTTCATGCAAATTACTACATATTTGCACTTGACGCAAACTAAACAAACGCAACTATAAGATAAGACCAAAATTTCAACAATCGGATTAAAATGACGGGCACAGTAAGCAATCAAAGCTGAAAATCTGCACAAAAACTGCACGTGTTCTAGGAACCGCAATTTCTAGATATTTTGCCTAAAACATGTTCCGACCATCAAAACCCTAGTTTGGGTTGATCTTTTAAATTAAAACGTAAAAACGCGAAATTCGCACGTTTAAGGGGAGAAAAAGCCATATAAAGTTTTGGGGAGTTAACACGTGAAAAATTGGGATTTTTTTGGCTTTCAGCCACTAAACCCGCCCTTAAACTTGGGCGACATACCACAAATTTATACTTTTTGGAAAATTCAAACGCTGATCTATTCATTAACACCAAAATATAGCACATCGGTTGAAAAATCAAGCCACAGCAATGCCGTAAAGGGAAAAAGTTTCCATAACCTGCCCCCAAAAATATAAGGAACCTTATAAAAATTAGTATTCTTACGAAAAGTACTACAAATTTGTATTTGACGTAAACAACAGACTGACAGCTACAAAATGAGACCAAAATTTTGATAATCGAATCGAAATTGTGGCTACAGTGAACGATTAAAGCCAGAGGTCTGACAAGGAAATTTACGTATTTTAGACAAATACATGTCTATGCCTCCTAAGCGTCATAAAAATTAGTATTTTCATGAAAATTACTACATATTTGCACTTGACGCAAACTAAACAAACGCAACTATAAGATAAGACCAAAATTTCAACAATCGGATTAAAATGACGGGTACAGTAAGCAATCAAAGCTGAAAATCTGCACAAAAACTGCACGTGTTCGAGGAACCGCAATTTCTAGATATTTTGCCTAAAACATGTTCCGACCATCAAAACCCTAGTTTGGGTTGATCTTTTAAATTAAAACGTAAAAACGCCAAATTCGCACGTTTAAGGGGAGAAAAAGCCATTTAAAGTTTTGGGGAGTTAACACGTGAAAAATTGGGATTTTTTTGGCTTTTAGCCACTAAACCCGCCCTTAAACTTGGACGACATACCACAAATTTATACTTTTTGGAAAATTCAAACGCTGATCTATTCATTAACACCGAAATATAGCACATCGGATGAAAAATCAAGCCACAGCAATGCCGTAAAGGGAAAAAGTTTCCATAACCTGCCCCCAAAAATATAAGGAACCTTATAAAAATTAGTATTCTTACGAAAAGTACTACAAATTTGTATTTGACGTAAACAACAGACTGATAGCTACAAAATGAGACCAAAATTTTGATAATCGAATCGAAATTGTGGCTACAGTGAACGATTAAAGCCAGAGGTCTGACAAGGAAATTTACGTATTTTAGACAAATACATGTCTATGCCTCCTAAGCGTCATAAAAATTAGTATTTTCATGCAAATTACTACATATTTGCACTTGACGCAAACTAAACAAACGCAACTATAAGATAAGACCAAAATTTCAACAATCGGATTAAAATGACGGGCACAGTAAGCAATCAAAGCTGAAAATCTGCACAAAAACTGCACGTGTTCTAGGAACCGCAATTTCTAGATATTTTGCCTAAAACATGTTCCGACCATCAAAACCCTAGTTTGGGTTGATCTTTTAAATTAAAACGTAAAAACGCCAAATTCGCACGTTTAAGGGGAGAAAAAGCCATTTAAAGTTTTGGGGAGTTAACACGTGAAAAATTGGGATTTTTTTGGCTTTTAGCCACTAAACCCGCCCTTAAACTTGGGCGACATACCACAAATTTATACTTTTTGGAAAATTCAAACGCTGATCTATTCATTAACACCAAAATATAGCACATCGGTTGAAAAATCAAGCCACAGCAATGCCGTAAAGAGAAAAGTTTCCGTAACCTGCCCCCAAAAATATAAGGAACCTTATAAAAATTAGTATTCTTACGAAAAGTACTACAAATTTGTATTTGACGTAAACAACAGACTGATAGCTATAAAATGAGATCAAAATTTTGATAATCGAATCGAAATTGTGGCTACAGTGAACGATTAAAGCCAGAGGTCTGACAAGGAAATTTACGTATTTTAGACAAATACATGTCTATGGCTCCTAAGCGTCATAAAAATTAGTATTTTCATGCAAATTACTACATATTTGCACTTGACGCAAACTAAACAAACGCAACTATAAGATAAGACCAAAATTTCAACAATCGGATTAAAATGACGGGCACAGTAAGCAATCAAAGCTGAAAATCTGCACAAAAACTGCACGTGTTCTAGGAACCGCAATTTCTAGATATTTTGCCTAAAACATGTTCCGACCATCAAAACCCTAGTTTGGGTTGATCTTTTAAATTAAAACGTAAAAACGCCAAATTCGCACGTTTAAGGGGAGAAAAAGCCATTTAAAGTTTTGGGGAGTTAACACGTGAAAAATTGGGATTTTTTGGCTTTTAGCCACTAAACCCGCACTTAAACTTGGGCGACATACCACAAATTTATACTTTTTGGAAAATTCAAACGCTGATCTATTCATTAACACCGAAATATAGCACATCGGATGAAAAATCAAGCCACAGCAATGCCGTAAAGGGAAAAAGTTTCCATAACCTGCCCCCAAAAATATAAGGAACCTTATAAAAATTAGTATTCTTACGAAAAGTACTACAAATTTGTATTTGACGTAAACAACAGACTGATAGCTACAAAATGAGACCAAAATTTTGATAATCGAATCGAAATTGTGGCTACAGTGAACGATTAAAGCCAGAGGTCTGACAAGGAAATTTACGTATTTTAGACAAATACATGTCTATGCCTCCTAAGCGTCATAAAAATTAGTATTTTCATGCAAATTACTACATATTTGCACTTGACGCAAACTAAACAAACGCAACTATAAGATAAGACCTAAATTTCAACAATCGGATTAAAATGACGGGCACAGTAAGCAATCAAAGCTGAAAATCTGCACAAAAACTGCACGTGTTCTAGGAACCGCAATTTCTAGATATTTTGCCTAAAACATGTTCCGACCATCAAAACCCTAGTTTGGGTTGATCTTTTAAATTAAAACGTAAAAACGCCAAAATTCGCACGTTTAAGGGGAGAAAAAGCCATTTAAAGTTTTGGGGAGTTAACACGTGAAAAATTGGGATTTTTTTGGCTTTTAGCCACTAAACCCGCCCTTAAACTTGGGCGACATACCACAAATTTATACTTTTTGGAAAATTCAAACGCTGATCTATTCATTAACACCGAAATATAGCACATCGGATGAAAAATCAAGCCACAGCAATGCCGTAAAGGGAAAAAGTTTCCATAACCTGCCCCCAAAAATATAAGGAACCTTATAAAAATTAGTATTCTTACGAAAAGTACTACAAATTTGTATTTGACGTAAACAACAGACTGATAGCTACAAAATGAGACCAAAATTTTGATAATCGAATCGAAATTGTGGCTACAGTGAACGATTAAAGCCAGAGGTCTGACAAGGAAATTTACGTATTTTAGACAAATACATGTCTATGCCTCCTAAGCGTCATAAAAATTAGTATTTTCATGCAAATTACTACATATTTGCACTTGACGCAAACTAAACAAACGCAACTATAAGATAAGACCAAAATTTCAACAATCGGATTAAAATGATGGGCACAGTAAGCAATCAAAGCTGAAAATCTGCACAAAAACTGCACGTGTTCTAGGAACCGCAATTTCTAGATATTTTGCCTAAAACATGTTCCGACCATCAAAACCCTAGTTTGGGTTGATCTTTTAAATTAAAACGTAAAAAACGCAAATTCGCACGTTTAAGGGGAGAAAAAGCCATTTAAAGTTTTGGGGAGTTAACACGTGAAAAATTGGGATTTTTTTGGCTTTTAGCCACTAAACCCGCCCTTAAACTTGGGCGACATACCACAAATTTATACTTTTTGGAAAATTCAAACGCTGATCTATTCATTAACACCAAAATATAGCACATCGGTTGAAAAATCAAGCCACAGCAATGCCGTAAAGGGAAAAAGTTTCCATAACCTGCCCCCAAAAATATAAGGAACCTTATAAAAATTAGTATTCTTACGAAAAGTACTACAAATTTGTATTTGACGTAAACAACCGACTGACAGCTTCAAAATGAGACCAAAATTTTGATAATCGAATCGAAATTGTGGCTACAGTGAACGATTAAAGCCAGAGGTCTGACAAGGAAATTTACGTATTTTAGACAAATACATGTCTATGCCTCCTAAGCGTCATAAAAATTAGTATTTTCATGCAAATTACTACATATTTGCACTTGACGCAAACTAAACAAACGCAACTATAAGATAAGACCAAAATTTCAACAATCGGATTAAAATGACGGGCACAGTAAGCAATCAAAGCTGAAAATCTGCACAAAAACTGCACGTGTTCTAGGAACCGCAATTTCTAGATATTTTGCCTAAAACATGTTCCGACCATCAAAACCCTAGTTTGGGTTGATCTTTTAAATTAAAACGTAAAAACGCCAAATTCGCACGTTTAAGGGGAGAAAAAGCCATTTAAAGTTTTGGGGAGTTAACACGTGAAAAATTGGGATTTTTTTGGCTTTTAGCCACTAAACCCGCCCTTAAACTTGGGCGACATACCGCAAATTTATACTTTTTGGAAAATTCAAACGCTGATCTATTCATTAACACCAAAATATAGCACATCGGTTGAAAAATCAAGCCACAGCAATGCCGTAAAGGGAAAAAGTTTCCATAACCTGCCCCCAAAAATATAAGGAACCTTATAAAAATTAGTATTCTTACGAAAAGTACTATAAATTTGTATTTGACGTAAACAACAGACTGACAGCTTCAAAATGAGACCAAAATTTTGATAATCGAATCGAAATTGTGGCTACAGTGAACGATTAAAGCCAGAGGTCTGACAAGGAAATTTACGTATTTTAGACAAATACATGTCTATGCCTCCTAAGCGTCATAAAAATTAGTATTTTCATGCAAATTACTACATATTTGCACTTGACGCAAACTAAACGAACGCAACTATAAGATAAGACCAAAATTTCAACAATCGGATTAAAATGACGGGCACAGTAAGCAATCAAAGCTGAAAATCTGCACAAAAACTGCACGTGTTCTAGGAACCGCAATTTCTAGATATTTTGCCTAAAACATGTTCCGACCATCAAAACCCTAGTTTGGGTTGATCTTTTAAATTAAAACGTAAAAACGCGAAATTCGCACGTTTAAGGGGAGAAAAAGCCATTTAAAGTTTTGGGGAGTTAACACGTGAAAAATTGGGATTTTTTTGGCTTTTAGCCACTAAACCCGCCCTTAAACTTGGGCGACATACCACAAATTTATACTTTTTGGAAAATTCAAACGCTGATCTATTCATTAACACCGAAATATAGCACATCGGATGAAAAATCAAGCCACAGCAATGCCGTAAAGGGAAAAAGTTTCCATAACCTGCCCCCAAAAATATAAGGAACCTTATAAAAATTAGTATTCTTACGAAAAGTACTACAAATTTGTATTTGATGTAAACAACAGACTGATAGCTACAAAATGAGACCAAAATTTTGATAATCGAATCGAAATTGTGGCTACAGTGAACGATTAAAGCCAGAGGTCTGACAAGGAAATTTACGTATTTTAGACAAATACATGTCTATGCCTCCTAAGCGTCATAAAAATGAGTATTTTCATGCAAATTACTACATATTTGCACTTGACGCAAACTAAACAAACGCAACTATAAGATAAGACCAAAATTTCAACAATCGGATTAAAATGACGGGCACAGTAAGCAATCAAAGCTGAAAATCTGCACAAAAACTGCACGTGTTCTAGGAACCGCAATTTCTAGATATTTTGCCTAAAACATGTTCCGACCATTAAAACCCTAGTTTGGGTTGATCTTTTAAATTAAAACGTAAAAACGCGAAATTCGCACGTTTAAGGGGAGAAAAAGCCATTTAAAGTTTTGGGGAGTTAACACGTGAAAAATTGGGATTTTTTTGGCTTTTAGCCACTAAACCCGCCCTTAAACTTGGGCGACATACCACAAATTTATACTTTTTGGAAAATTCAAACGCTGATCTATTCATTAACACCAAAATATAGCACATCGGTTGAAAAATCAAGCCACAGCAATGCCGTAAAGGGAAAAAGTTTCCATAACCTGCCCCCAAAAATATAAGGAACCTTATAAAAATTAGTATTCTTACGAAAAGTACTACAAATTTGTATTTGACGTAAACAACAGACTGACAGCTACAAAATGAGACCAAAATTTTGATAATCGAATCGAAATTGTGGCTACAGTGAACGATTAAAGCCAGAGGTCTGACAAGGAAATTTACGTATTTTAGACAAATACATGTCTATGCCTCCTAAGCGTCATAAAAATTAGTATTTTCATGCAAATTACTACATATTTGCACTTGACGCAAACTAAACAAACGCAACTATAAGATAAGACCAAAATTTCAACAATCGGATTAAAATGACGGGCACAGTAAGCAATCAAAGCTGAAAATCTGCACAAAAACTGCACGTGTTCTAGGAACCGCAATTTCTAGATATTTTGCCTAAAACATGTTCCGACCATCAAAACCCTAGTTTGGGTTGATCTTTTAAATTAAAACGTAAAAACGCCAAATTCGCACGTTTAAGGGGAGAAAAAGCCATTTAAAGTTTTGGGGAGTTAACACGTGAAAAATTGGGATTTTTTTGGCTTTTAGCCACTAAACCCGCCCTTAAACTTGGGCGACATACCACAAATTTATACTTTTTGGAAAATTCAAACGCTGATCTATTCATTAACACCAAAATATAGCACATCGGTTGAAAAATCAAGCCACAGCAATGCCGTAAAGGGAAAAAGTTTCCATAACCTGCCCCCAAAAATATAAGGAACCTTATAAAAATTAGTATTCTTACGAAAAGTACTACAAATTTGTATTTGACGTAAACAACAGACTGACAGCTACAAAATGAGACCAAAATTTTGATAATCGAATCGAAATTGTGGCTACAGTGAACGATTAAAGCCAGAGGTCTGACAAGGAAATTTACGTATTTTAGACAAATACATGTCTATGCCTCCTAAGCGTCATAAAAATTAGTATTTTCATGCAAATTACTACATATTTGCACTTGACGCAAACTAAACAAACGCAACTATAAGATAAGACCAAAATTTCAACAATCGGATTAAAATGACGGGCACAGTAAGCAGTCAAAGCTGAAAATCTGCAAAAAAACTGCACGTGTTCTAGGAACCGCAATTTCTAGATATTTTGCCTAAAACATGTTCCGACCATCAAAACCCTAGTTTGGGTTGATCTTTTAAATTAAAACGTAAAAACGCCAAATTCGCACGTTTAAGGGGAGAAAAAGCCATTTAAAGTTTTGGGGAGTTAACACGTGAAAAATTGGGATTTTTTTGGCTTTTAGCCACTAAACCCGCCCTTAAACTTGGGCGACATACCACAAATTTATACTTTTTGGAAAATTCAAACGCTGATCTATTCATTAACACCAAAATATAGCACATCGGTTGAAAAATCAAGCCACAGCAATGCCGTAAAGGGAAAAAGTTTCCATAACCTGCCCCCAAAAATATAAGGAACCTTATAAAAATTAGTATTCTTACGAAAAGTACTACAAATTTGTATTTGACGTAAACAACAGACTGACAGCTACAAAATGAGACCAAAATTTTGATAATCGAATCGAAATTGTGGCTACAGTGAACGATTAAAGCCAGAGGTCTGACAAGGAAATTTACGCATTTTAGACATATACATGTCTATGCCTCCTAAGCGTCATAAAAATTAGTATTTTCATGCAAATTACTACATATTTGCACTTGACGCAAACTAAACAAACGCAACTATAAGATAAGACCAAAATTTCAACAATCGGATTAAAATGACGGGCACAGTAAGCAGTCAAAGCTGAAAATCTGCACAAAAACTGCACGTGTTCTAGGAACCGCAATTTCTAGATATTTTGCCTAAAACATGTTCCGACCATCAAAACCCTAGTTTGGGTTGATCTTTTAAATTAAAACGTAAAAACGCCAAATTCGCACGTTTTAGGGGAGAAAAAGCCATTTAAAGTTTTGGGGAGTTAACACGTGAAAAATTGGGATTTTTTTGGCTTTTAGCCACTAAACCCGCCCATAAACTTGGGCGACATACCACAAATTTATACTTTTTGGAAAATTCAGACGCTGATCTATTCATTAACACCAAAATATAGCACATCGGTTGAAAAATCAAGCCACAGCAATGCCGTAAAGGGAAAAAGTTTCCATAACCTGCCCCCAAAAATATAAGGAACCTTATAAAAATTAGTATTCTTACGAAAAGTACTACAAATTTGTATTTGACGTAAACAACAGACTGACAGCTACAAAATGAGACCAAAATTTTGATAATCGAATCGAAATTGTGGCTACAGTGAACGATTAAAGCCAGAGGTCTGACAAGGAAATTTACGTATTTTAGACAAATACATGTCTATGCCTCCTAAGCGTCATAAAAATTAGTATTTTCATGCAAATTACTACATATTTGCACTTGACGCAAACTAAACAAACGCAACTATAAGATAAGACCAAAATTTCAACAATCGGATTAAAATGACGGGCACAGTAAGCAATCAAAGCTGAAAATCTGCAAAAAAACTGCACGTGTTCTAGGAACCGCAATTTCTAGATATTTTGCCTAAAACATGTTCCGACCATCAAAACCCTAGTTTGGGTTGATCTTTCAAATTAAAACGTAAAAACGCGAAATTCGCACGTTTAAGGGGAGAAAAAGCCATTTAAAGTTTTGGGGAGTTAACACGTGAAAAATTGGGATTTTTTTGGCTTTTAGCCACTAAACCCGCCCTTAAACTTGGGCGACATACCACAAATTTATACTTTTTGGAAAATTCAAACGCTGATCTATTCATTAACACCAAAATATAGCACATCGGTTGAAAAATCAAGCCACAGAAATGCCGTAAAGGGAAAAAGTTTCCATAACCTGCCCCCAAAAATATAAGGAACCTTATAAAAATTAGTATTCTTACGAAAAGTACTACAAATTTGTATTTGACGTAAACAACAGACTGACAGCTACAAAATGAGACCAAAATTTTGATAATCGAATCGAAATTGTACCTACAGTGAACGATTAAAGCCAGAGGTCTGACAAGGAAATTTACGTATTTTAGACAAATACATGTCTATGCCTCCTAAGCGTCATAAAACTTAGTATTTTCATGCAAATTACTACATATTTGCACTTGACGCAAACTAAACAAACGCAACTATAAGATAAGACCAAAATTCCAACAATCGGATTAAAATGACGGGCACAGTAAGCAATCAAAGCTGAAAATCTGCACAAAAACTGCACGTGTTCTAGGAACCGCAATTTCTAGATATTTTGCCTAAAACATGTTCCGACCATCAAAACCCTAGTTTGGGTTGATCTTTTAAATTAAAACGTAAAAACGCCAAATTCGCACGTTTAAGGGGAGAAAAAGCCATTTAAAGTTTTGGGGAGTTAACACGTGAAAAATTGGGATTTTTTTGGCTTTTAGCCACTAAACCCGCCCTTAAACTTGGGCGACATACCACAAATTTATACTTTTTGGAAAATTCAAACGCTGATCTATTCATTAACACCAAAATATAGCACATCGGCTGAAAAATCAAGCCACAGCAATGCCGTAAAGGGAAAAAGTTTCCATAACCTGCCCCCAAAAATATAAGGAACCTTATAAAAATTAGTATTCTTACGGAAAGTACTACAAATTTGTATTTGACGTAAACAACAGACTGACAGCTACAAAATGAGACCAAAATTTTGATAATCGAATCGAAATTGTGGCTACAGTGAACGATTAAAGCCAGAGGTCTGACAAGGAAATTTACGTATTTTAGACAAATACATGTCTATGCCTCCTAAGCGTCATAAAAACTAGTATTTTCATGCAAATTACTACATATTTGCACTTGACGCAAACTAAACAAACGCAACTATAAGATAAGACCAAAATTTCAAGAATCGGATTAAAATGACGGGCACAGTAAGCAATCAAAGCTGAAAATCTGCAAAAAAACTGCACGTGTTCTAGGAACCGCAATTTCTAGATATTTTGCCTAAAACATGTTCCGACCATCAAAACCCTAGTTTGGGTTGATCTTTTAAATTAAAAGGTAAAAACGCCAAATTCGCACGTTTAAGGGGAGAAAAAGCCATTTAAAGTTTTGGGGAGTTAACACGTGAAAAAGTGGGATTTTTTTGGCTTTTAGCCACTAAACCCGCCCTTAAACTTGGGCGACATACCACAAATTTATACTTTTTGGAAAATTCAAACGCTGATCTATTCATTAACACCAAAATATAGCACATCGGTTGAAAAATCAAGCCACAGCAATGCCGTAAAGGGAAAAAGTTTCCATAACCTGCCCCCAAAAATATAAGGAACCTTATAAAAATTAGTATTCTTACGAAAAGTACTACAAATTTGTATTTGACGTAAACAACAGACTGACAGCTACAAAATGAGACCAAAATTTTGATAATCGAATCGAAATTGTGGCTACAGTGAACGATTAAAGCCAGAGGTCTGACAAGGAAATTTACGTATTTTAGACAAATACATGTCTATGCCTCCTAAGCGTCATAAAAACTAGTATTTTCATGCAAATTACTACATATTTGCACTTGACGCAAACTAAACAAACGCAACTATAAGATAAGACCAAAATTTCAACAATCGGATTAAAATGACGGGCACAGTAAGCAATCAAAGCTGAAAATCTGCACAAAAACTGCACGTGTTCTAGGAACCGCAATTTCTAGATATTTTGCCTAAAACATGTTCCGACCATCAAAACCCTAGTTTGGGTTGATCTTTTAAATTAAAACGTAAAAACGCGAAATTCGCACGTTTAAGGGGAGAAAAAGCCATTTAAAGTTTTGGGGAGTTAACACGTGAAAAATTGGGATTTTTTTGGCTTTTAGCCACTAAACCCGCCCTTAAACTTGGGCGATATACCACAAATTTATATTTTTTGGATAACTCAAACGCTGATCTATTCATTAACACCAAAATATAGCACATCGGTTGAAAAATCAAGCCACAGCAATGCCGTAAAGGGAAAAAGTTTCCATAACCTGCCCCCAAAAATATAAGGAACCTTATAAAAATTAGTATTCTTACGGAAAGTACTACAAATTTGTATTTGACGTAAACAACAGACTGACAGCTACAAAATGAGACCAAAATTTTGATAATCGAATCGAAATTGTGGCTACAGTGAACGATTAAAGCCAGAGGTCTGACAAGGAAATTTACGTATTTTAGACAAATACATGTCTATGCCTCCTAAGCGTCATAAAAATTAGTATTTTCATGCAAATTACTACATATTTGCACTTGACGCAAACTAAACAAACGCAACTATAAGATAAGACCAAAATTTCAACAATCGGATTAAAATGACGGGCACAGTAACCAATCAAAGCTGAAAATCTGCACAAAAACTGCACGTGTTCTAGGAACCGCAATTTCTAGATATTTTGCCTAAAACATGTTCCGACCATCAAAACCCTAGTTTGGGTTGATCTTTTAAATTAAAACGTAAAAACGCCAAATTCGCACGTTTAAGGGGAGAAAAAGCCATTTAAAGTTTTGGGGAGTTAACACGTGAAAAATTGGGATTTTTTTGGCTTTTAGCCACTAAACCCGCCCTTAAACTTGGGCGACATACCACAAATTTATACTTTTTGGAAAACTCAAACGCTGATCTATTCATTAACACCAAAATATAGCACATCGGTTGAAAAATCAAGCCACAGCAATGCCGTAAAGGGAAAAAGTTTCCATAACCTGCCCCCAAAAATATAAGGAACCTTATAAAAATTAGTATTCTTACGAAAAGTACTACAAATTTGTATTTGACGTAAACAACAGACTGACAGCTACAAAATGAGACCAAAATTTTGATAATCGAATCGAAATTGTGGCTACAGTGAACGATTAAAGCCAGAGGTCTGACAAGGAAATTTACGTATTTTAGACAAATACATGTCTATGCCTCCTAAGCGTCATACAAATTAGTATTTTCATGCAAATTACTACATATTTGCACTTGACGCAAACTAAACAAACGCAACTATAAGATAAGACCAAAATTTCAACAATCGGATTAAAATGACGGGCACAGTAAGCAGTCAAAGCTGAAAATCTGCACAAAAACTGCACGTGTTCTAGGAACCGCAATTTCTAGATATTTTGCCTAAAACATGTTCCGACCATCAAAACCCTAGTTTGGGTTGATCTTTTAAATTAAAACGTATAAACGCCAAATTCGCACGTTTAGGGGGAGAAAAAGCCATTTAAAGTTTTGGGGAGTTAACACGTGAAAAATTGGGATTTTTTTGGCTTTTAGCCACTAAACCCGCCCTTAAACTTGGGCGACATACCACAAATTTATACTTTTTGGAAAATTCAAACGCTGATCTATTCATTAACACCAAAATATAGCACATCGGTTGAAAAATCAAGCCACAGCAATGCCGTAAAGGGAAAAAGTTTCCATAACCTGCCCCCAAAAATATAAGGAACCTTATAAAAATTAGTATTCTTACGAAAAGTACTACAAATTTGTATTTGACGTAAACAACAGACTGACAGCTACAAAACGAGACCAAAATTTTGATAATCGAATCGAAATTGTGGCTACAGTGAACGATTAAAGCCAGAGGTCTGACAAGGAAATTTACGTATTTTAGACAAATACATGTCTATGCCTCCTAAGCGTCATAAAAATTAGTATTTTCATGCAAATTACTACATATTTGCACTTGACGCAAACTAAACAAACGCAACTATAAGATAAGACCAAAATTTCAACAATCGGATTAAAATGACGGGCACAGTAAGCAATCAAAGCTGAAAATCTGCACAAAAACTGCACGTGTTCTAGGAACCGCAATTTCTAGATATTTTGCCTAAAACATGTTCCGACCATCAAAACCCTAGTTTGGGTTGATCTTTTAAATTAAAACGTAAAAACGCCAAATTCGCACGTTTAAGGGGAGAAAAAGCCATTTAAAGTTTTGGGGAGTTAACACGTGAAAAATTGGGATTTTTTTGGCTTTTAGCCACTAAACCCGCCCTTAAACTTGGGCAACATACCACAAATTTATACTTTTTGGAAAATTCAAACGCTGATCTATTCATTAACACCGAAATATAGCACATCGGATGAAAAATCAAGCCACAGCAATGCCGTAAAGGGAAAAAGTTTCCATAACCTGCCCCCAAAAATATAAGGAACCTTATAAAAATTAGTATTCTTACGAAAAGTACTACAAATTTGTATTTGACGTAAACAACAGACTGATAGCTACAAAATGAGACCAAAATTTTGATAATCGAATCGAAATTGTGGCTACAGTGAACGATTAAAGCCAGAGGTCTGACAAGGAAATTTACGTATTTTAGACAAATACATGTCTATGCCTCCTAAGCGTCATAAAAATGAGTATTTTCATGCAAATTACTACATATTTGCACTTGACGCAAACTAAACAAACGCAACTATAAGATAAGACCAAAAATCGAACAATCGGATTAAAATGACGGGCACAGTAAGCAATCAAAGCTGAAAATCCGCACAAAAACTGCACGTGTTCTAGGAACCGCAATTTCTAGATATTTTGCCTAAAACATGTTCCGACCATCAAAACCCTAGTTTGGGTTGATCTTTTAAATTAAAACGTAAAAACGCCAAATTCGCACGTTTAAGGGGAGAAAAAGCCATTTAAAGTTTTGGGGAGTTAACACGTGAAAAATTGGGATTTTTTTGGCTTTTAGCCACTAAACCCGCCCTTAAACTTGGGCGACATACCACAAATTTATACTTTTTGGAAAATTCAAACGCTGATCTATTCATTAACACCGAAATATAGCACATCGGATGAAAAATCAAGGCACAGCAATGCCGTAAAGGGAAAAAGTTTCCATAACCTGCCCCCAAAAATATAAGGAACCTTATAAAAATTAGTATTCTTACGAAAAGTACTACAAATTTGTATTTGACGTAAACAACAGACTGACAGCTACAAAATGAGACCAAAATTTTGATAATCGAATCGAAATTGTGGCTACAGTGAACGATTAAAGCCAGAGGTCTGACAAGGAAATTTACGTATTTTAGACAAATACATGTCTATGCCTCCTAAGCGTCATAAAAATTAGTATTTTCATGCAAATTACTACATATTTGCACTTGACGCAAACTAAACAAACGCAACTATAAGATAAGACCAAAATTTCAACAATCGGATTAAAATGACGGGCACAGTAAGCAATCAAAGCTGAAAATCTGCACAAAAACTGCACGTGTTCTAGGAACCGCAATTTCTAGATATCTTGCCTAAAACATGTTCCGACCATCAAAACCCTAGTTTGGGTTGATCTTTTAAATTAAAACGTAAAAACGCGAAATTCGCACGTTTAAGGGGAGAAAAAGCCATTTAAAGTTTTGGGGAGTTAACACGTGAAAAATTGGGATTTTTTTGGCTTTTAGCCACTAAACCCGCCCTTAAACTTGGGCGATATACCACAAATTTATACTTTTTGGAAAATTCAAACGCTGATCTATTCATTAACACCAAAATATAGCACATCGGTTGAAAAATCAAGCCACAGCAATGCCGTAAAGGGAAGAAGTTTCCATAACCTGCCCCCAAAAATATAAGGAACCTTATAAAAATTAGTATTCTTACGAAAAGTACTACAAATTTGTATTTGACGTAAACAACAGACTGACAGCTACAAAATGAGACCAAAATTTGATAATCGAATCGAAATTGTGGCTACAGTGAACGATTAAAGCCAGAGGTCTGACAAGGAAATTTACGTATTTTAGACAAATACATGTCTATGCCTCCTAAGCGTCATAAAAATTAGTATTTTCATGCAAATTACTACATATTTGCACTTGACGCAAACTAAACAAACGCAACTATAAGATAAGACCAAAATTTCAACAATCGGATTAAAATGACGGGCACAGTAAGCAATCAAAGCTGAAAATCTGCACAAAAACTGCACGTGTTCTAGGAACCGCAATTTCTAGATATTTTGCCTAAAACATGTTCCGACCATCAAAACCCTAGTTTGGGTTGATCTTTTAAATTAAAACGTAAAAACGCCAAATTCGCACGTTTAAGGGGAGAAAAAGCCATTTAAAGTTTTGGGGAGTTAACACGTGAAAAATTGGGATTTTTTTGGCTTTTAGCCACTAAACCCGCCCTTAAACTTGGGCGACATACCACAAATTTATACTTTTTGGAAAATTCAAACGCTGATCTATTCATTAACACCGAAATATAGCACATCGGATGAAAAATCAAGGCACAGCAATGCCGTAAAGGGAAAAAGTTTCCATAACCTGCCCCCAAAAATATAAGGAACCTTATAAAAATTAGTATTCTTACGAAAAGTACTACAAATTTGTATTTGACGTAAACAACTGACTGATAGCTACAAAATGAGACCAAAATTTTGATAATCGAATCGAAATTGTGGCTACAGGGACCGATTAAAGCCAGAGGTCTGACAAGGAAATTTACGTATTTTAGACAAATACATGTCTATGCCTCCTAAGCGTCATAAAAATTAGTATTTTCATGCAAATTACTACATATTTGCACTTGACGCAAACTAAACAAACGCAACTATAAGATAAGACCAAAATTTCAACAATCGGATTAAAATGACGGGCACAGTAAGCAATCAAAGCTGAAAATCTGCACAAAAACTGCACGTGTTCTAGGAACCGCAATTTCTAGATATTTTGCCTAAAACATGTTCCGACCATCAAAACCCTAGTTTGGGTTGATCTTTTAAATTAAAACGTAAAAACGCGAAATTCGCACGTTTAAGGGGAGAAAAAGCCATTTAAAGTTTTGGGGAGTTAACACGTGAAAAATTGGGATTTTTTTGACTTTTAGCCACTAAACCCGCCCTTAAACTTGGGCGACATACCACAAATTTATACTTTTTGGAAAATTCAAACGCTGATCTATTCATTAACACCGAAATATAGCACATCGGATGAAAAATCAAGCCACAGCAATGCCGTAAAGGGAAAAAGTTTCCATAACCTGCCCCCAAAAATATAAGGAACCTTATAAAAATTAGTATTCTTACGAAAAGTACTACAAATTTGTATTTGACGTAAACAACAGACTGACAGCTACAAAACGAGACCAAAATTTTGATAATCGAATCGAAATTGTGGCTACAGTGAACGATTAAAGCCAGAGGTCTGACAAGGAAATTTACGTATTTTAGACAAATACATGTCTATGCCTCCTAAGCGTCATAAAAATTAGTATTTTCATGCAAATTACTACATATTTGCACTTGACGCAAACTAAACAAACGCAACTATAAGATAAGACCTAAATTTCAACAATCGGATTAAAATGACGGGCACAGTAAGCAATCAAAGCTGAAAATCTGCACAAAAACTGCACGTGTTCTAGGAACCGCAATTTCTAGATATTTTGCCTAAAACATGTTCCGACCATCAAAACCCTAGTTTGGGTTGATCTTTTAAATTAAAACGTAAAAACGCCAAATTCGCACGTTTAAGGGGAGAAAAAGCCATTTAAAGTTTTGGGGAGTTAACACGTGAAAAATTGGGATTTTTTTGGCTTTTAGCCACTAAACCCGCCCTTAAACTTGGGCCACATACCACAAATTTATACTTTTTGGAAAATTCAAACGCTGATCTATTCATTAACACCAAAATATAGCACATCGGTTGAAAAATCAAGCCACAGCAATGCCGTAAAGGGAAAAAGTTTCCATAACCTGCCCCCAAAAATATAAGGAACCTTATAAAAATTAGTATTCTTACGAAAAGTACTACAAATTTGTATTTGACGTAAACAACAGACTGACAGCTACAAAACGAGACCAAAATTTTGATAATCGAATCGAAATTGTGGCTACAGTGAACGATTAAAGCCAGAGGTCTGACAAGGAAATTTACGTATTTTAGACAAATACATGTCTATGCCTCCTAAGCGTCATAAAAATTAGTATTTTCATGCAAATTACTACATATTTGCACTTGACGCAAACTAAACAAACGCAACTATAAGATAAGACCAAAATTTCAACAATCGGATTAAAATGACGGGCACAGTAAGCAATCAAAGCTGAAAATCTGCACAAAAACTGCACGTGTTCTAGGAACCGCAATTTCTAGATATTTTGCCTAAAACATGTTCCGACCATCAAAACCCTAGTTTGGGTTGATCTTTTAAATTAAAACGTAAAAACGCGAAATTCGCACGTTTAAGGGGAGAAAAAGCCATTTAAAGTTTTGGGGAGTTAACACGTGAAAAATTGGGATTTTTTTGACTTTTAGCCACTAAACCCGCCCTTAAACTTGGGCGACATACCACAAATTTATACTTTTTGGAAAATTCAAACGCTGATCTATTCATTAACACCGAAATATAGCACATCGGATGAAAAATCAAGCCACAGCAATGCCGTAAAGGGAAAAAGTTTCCATAACCTGCCCCCAAAAATATAAGGAACCTTATAAAAATTAGTATTCTTACGAAAAGTACTACAAATTTGTATTTGACGTAAACAACAGACTGACAGCTACAAAACGAGACCAAAATTTTGATAATCGAATCGAAATTGTGGCTACAGTGAACGATTAAAGCCAGAGGTCTGACAAGGAAATTTACGTATTTTAGACAAATACATGTCTATGCCTCCTAAGCGTCATAAAAATTAGTATTTTCATGCAAATTACTACATATTTGCACTTGACGCAAACTAAACAAACGCAACTATAAGATAAGACCTAAATTTCAACAATCGGATTAAAATGACGGGCACAGTAAGCAATCAAAGCTGAAAATCTGCACAAAAACTGCACGTGTTCTAGGAACCGCAATTTCTAGATATTTTGCCTAAAACATGTTCCGACCATCAAAACCCTAGTTTGGGTTGATCTTTTAAATTAAAACGTAAAAACGCCAAATTCGCACGTTTAAGGGGAGAAAAAGCCATTTAAAGTTTTGGGGAGTTAACACGTGAAAAATTGGGATTTTTTTGGCTTTTAGCCACTAAACCCGCCCTTAAACTTGGGCGACATACCACAAATTTATACTTTTTGGAAAATTCAAACGCTGATCTATTCATCAACACCGAAATATAGCACATCGGTTGAAAAATCAAGCCACAGCAATGCCGTAAAGGGAAAAAGTTTCCATAACCTGCCCCCAAAAATATAAGGAACCTTATAAAAATTAGTATTCTTACGAAAAGTACTACAAATTTGTATTTGACGTAAACAACAGACTGATAGCTACAAAATGAGACCAAAATTTTGATAATCGAATCGAAATTGTGGCTACAGTGAGCGATTAAAGCCAGAGGTCTGACAAGGAAATTTACGTATTTTAGACAAATACATGTCTATGCCTCCTAAGCGTCATAAAAATTAGTATTTTCATGCAAATTACTACATATTTGCACTTGACGCAAACTAAACAAACGCAACTATAAGATAAGACCAAAATTTCAACAATCGGATTAAAATGACGGGCACAGTAAGCAATCAAAGCTGAAAATCTGCACAAAAACTGCACGTGTTCTAGGAACCGCAATTTCTAGATATTTTGCCTAAAACATGTTCCGACCATCAAAACCCTAGTTTGGGTTGATCTTTTAAATTAAAACGTAAAAACGCCAAATTCGCACGTTTAAGGGGAGAAAAAGCCATTTAAAGTTTTGGGGAGTTAACACGTGAAAAATTGGGATTTTTTTGGCTTTTAGCCACTAAACCCGCCCTTAAACTTGGGCGACATACCACAAATTTATACTTTTTGGAAAATTCAAACGCTGATCTATTCATTAACACCGAAATATAGCACATCGGATGAAAAATCAAGGCACAGCAATGCCGTAAAGGGAAAAAGTTTCCATAACCTGCCCCCAAAAATATAAGGAACCTTATAAAAATTAGTATTCTTACGAAAAGTACTACAAATTTGTATTTGACGTAAACAACAGACTGATAGCTACAAAATGAGACCAAAATTTTGATAATCGAATCGAAATTGTGGCTACAGTGACCGATTAAAGCCAGAGGTCTGACAAGGAAATTTACGTATTTTAGACAAATACATGTCTATGCCTCCTAAGCGTCATAAAAATTAGTATTTTCATGCAAATTACTACATATTTGCACTTGACGCAAACTAAACAAACGCAACTATAAGATAAGACCAAAATTTCAACAATCGGATTAAAATGACGGGCACAGTAAGCAATCAAAGCTGAAAATCTGCACAAAAACTGCACGTGTTCTAGGAACCGCAATTTCTAGATATTTTGCCTAAAACATGTTCCGACCATCAAAACCCTAGTTTGGGTTGATCTTTTAAATTAAAACGTAAAAACGCGAAATTCGCACGTTTAAGGGGAGAAAAAGCCATTTAAAGTTTTGGGGAGTTAACACGTGAAAAATTGGGATTTTTTTGGCTTTTAGCCACTAAACCCGCCCTTAAACTTGGGCGACATACCACAAATTTATACTTTTTGGAAAATTCAAACGCTGATCTATTCATTAACACCAAAATATAGCACATCGGTTGAAAAATCAAGCCACAGCAATGCCGTAAAGGGATAAAGTTTCCATAACCTGCCCCCAAAAATATAAGGAACCTTATAAAAATTAGTATTCTTACGAAAAGTACTACAAATTTGTATTTGACGTAAACAACAGACTGACAGCTACAAAATGAGACCAAAATTTTGATAATCGAATCGAAATTGTGGCTACAGTGAACGATTAAAGCCAGAGGTCTGACAAGGAAATTTACGTATTTTAGACAAATACATGTCTATGCCTCCTAAGCGTCATAAAAATTAGTATTTTCATGCAAATTACTACATATTTGCACTTGACGCAAACTAAACAAACGCAACTATAAGATAAGACCAAAATTTCAACAATCGGATTAAAATGACGGGCACAGTATGCAATCAAAGCTGAAAATCTGCACAAAAACTGCACGTGTTCTAGGAACCGCAATTTCTAGATATTTTGCCTAAAACATGTTCCGACCATCAAAACCCTAGTTTGGGTTGATCTTTTAAATTAAAACGTAAAAACGCCAAATTCGCACGTTTAAGGGGAGAAAAAGCCATTTAAAGTTTTGGGGAGCTAACACGTGAAAAATTGGGATTTTTTTGGCTTTTAGCCACTAAACCCGCCCTTAAACTTGGGCGACATACCACAAATTTATACTTTTTGGAAAATTCAAACGCTGATCTATTCATTAACACCGAAATATAGCACATCGGATGAAAAATCAAGCCACAGCAATGCCGTAAAGGGAAAAAGTTTCCATAACCTGCCCCCAAAAATATAAGGAACCTTATAAAAATTTGGTATTCTTACGAAAAGTACTATAAATTTGTATTTGACGTAAACAACAGACTGATAGCTACAAAATGAGACCAAAATTTTGATAATCGAATCGAAATTGTGGCTACAGTGAACGATTAAAGCCAGAGGTCTGGCAAGGAAATTTACGTATTTTAGACAAATACATGTCTATGCCTCCTAAGCGTCATAAAAATTAGTATTTTCATGCAAATTACTACATATTTGCACTTGACGCAAACTAAACAAACGCAACTATAAGATAAGACCAAAATTTCAACAATCGGATTAAAATGACGGGCACAGTAAGCAATCAAAGCTGAAAATCTGCACAAAAACTGCACGTGTTCTAGGAACCGCAATTTCTAGATATTTTGCCTAAAACATGTTCCGACCATCAAAACCCTAGTTTGGGTTGATCTTTTAAATTAAAACGTAAAAACGCCAAATTCGCACGTTTAAGGGGAGAAAAAGCCATTTAAAGTTTTGGGGAGTTAACACGTGAAAAATTGGGATTTTTTTGGCTTTTTGCCACTAAACCCGCCCTTAAACTTGGGCGACATACCACAAATTTATACTTTTTGGAAAATTCAAACGCTGATCTATTCATCAACACCGAAATATAGCACATCGGATGAAAAATCAAGCCACAGCAATGCCGTAAAGGGAAAAAGTTTCCATAACCTGCCCCCAAAAATATAGGGAACCTTATAAAAATTAGCATTCTTACGAAAAGTACTACAAATTTGTATTTGACGTAAACAACAGACTGACAGCTACAAAATGAGACCAAAATTTTGATAATCGAATCGAAATTGTGGCTACAGTGAACGATTAAAGCCAGAGGTCTGACAAGGAAATTTACGTATTTTAGACAAATACATGTCTATGCCTCCTAAGCGTCATAAAAATTAGTATTTTCATGCAAATTACTACATATTTGCACTTGACGCAAACTAAACAAACGCAACTATAAGATAAGACCAAAATTTCAACAATCGGATTAAAATGACGGGCACAGTAAGCAATCAAAGCTGAAAATCTGCACAAAAACTGCACGTGTTCTAGGAACCGCAATTTCTAGATATTTTGCCTTAAACATGTTCCGACCATCAAAACCCTAGTTTGGGTTGATCTTTTAAATTAAAACGTAAAAACGCCAAATTCGCACGTTTAAGGGGAGAAAAAGCCATTTAAAGTTTTGGGGAGTTAACACGTGAAAAATTGGGATTTTTTTGGCTTTTAGCCACTAAACCCGCCCTTAAACTTGGGCAACATACCACAAATTTATACTTTTTGGAAAATTCAAACGCTGATCTATTCATTAACACCGAAATATAGCACATCGGATGAAAAATCAAGCCACAGCAATGCCGTAAAGGGAAAAAGTTTCCATAACCTGCCCCCAAAAATATAAGGAACCTTATAAAAATTAGTATTCTTACGAAAAGTACTACAAATTTGTATTTGACGTAAACAACTGACTGATAGCTACAAAATGAGACCAAAATTTTGATAATCGAATCGAAATTGTGGCTACAGTGAACGATTAAAGCCAGAGGTCTGACAAGGAAATTTACGTATTTTAGACAAATACATGTCTATGCCTCCTAAGCGTCATAAAAATTAGTATTTTCATGCAAATTACTACATATTTGCACTTGACGCAAACTAAACAAACGCAACTATAAGATAAGACCAAAATTTCAACAATCGGATTAAAATGACGGGCACAGTAAGCAATCAAAACTGAAAATCTGCACAAAAACTGCACGTGTTCTAGGAACCGCAATTTCTAGATATTTTGCCTAAAACATGTTCCGACCATCAAAACCCTAGTTTGGGTTGATCTTTTAAATTAAAACGTAAAAACGCGAAATTCGCACGTTTCAGGGGAGAAAAAGCCATCTAAAGTTTTGGGGAGTTAACACGTGAAAAATTGGGATTTTTTTGGCTTTTAGCCACTAAACCCGCCCTTAAACTTGGGCGACATACCACAAATTTATACTTTTTGGAAAATTCAAACGCTGATCTATTCATTAACACCGAAATATAGCACATCGGATGAAAAATCAAGCCACAGCAATGCCGTAAAGGGAAAAAGTTTCCATAACCTGCCCCCAAAAATATAAGGAACCTTATAAAAATTAGTATTCTTACGAAAAGTACTACAAATTTGTATTTGACGTAAACACCAGACTGACAGCTACAAAATGAGACCAAAATTTTGATAATCGAATCGAAATTGTGGCTACAGTGAACGATTAAAGCCAGAGGTCTGACAAGGAAATTTACGTATTTTAGATAAATACATGTCTATGCCTCCTAAGCGTCATAAAAATTAGTATTTTCATGCAAATTACTACATATTTGCACTTGACGCAAACTAAACAAACGCAACTATAAGATAAGACCAAAATTTCAACAATCGGATTAAAATGACGGGCACAGTAAGCAATCAAAGCTGAAAATCTGCACAAAAACTGCACGTGTTCTAGGAACCGCAATTTCTAGATATTTTGCCTAAAACATGTTCCGACCATCAAAACCCTAGTTTGGGTTGATCTTTTAAATTAAAACGTAAAAACGCGAAATTCGCACGTTTAAGGGGAGAAAAAGCCATTTAAAGTTTTGGGGAGTTAACACGTGAAAAATTGGGATTTTTTTGGCTTTTAGCCACTAAACCCGCCCTTAAACTTGGGCGACATACCACAAATTTATACTTTTTGGAAAATTCAAACGCTGATCTATTCATTAACACCAAAATATAGCACATCGGTTGAAAAATCAAGCCACAGCAATGCCGTAAAGGGAAAAAGTTTCCATAACCTGCCCCCAAATATATAAGGAACCTTATAAAAATTAGTATTCTTACGAAAAGTACTACAAATTTGTATTTGACGTAAACAACAGACTGACAGCTACAAAATGAGACCAAAATTTTGATAATCGAATCGAAATTGTGGCTACAGTGAACGATTAAAGCCAGAGGTCTGACAAGGAAATTTACGTATTTTAGACAAATACATGTCTATGCCTCCTAAGCGTCATAAAAATTAGTATTTTCATGCAAATTACTACATATTTGCACTTGACGCAAACTAAACAAACGCAACTATAAGATAAGACCAAAATTTCAACAATCGGATTAAAATGACGGGCACAGTAAGCAATCAAAGCTGAAAATCTGCACAAAAACTGCACGTGTTCTAGGAACCGCAATTTCTAGATATCTTGCCTAAAACATGTTCCGACCATCAAACCCTAGTTTGGGTTGATCTTTTAAATTAAAACGTAAAAACGCCAAATTCGCACGTTTAAGGGGAGAAAAAGCCATTTAAAGTTTTGGGGAGTTAACACGTGAAAAAATGGGATTTTTTTGGCTTTTAGCCACTAAACCCGCCCTTAAACTTGGGCGACATACCACAAATTTATACTTTTTGGAAAATTCAAACGCTGATCTATTCATTAACAATGAAATATAGCACATCGGATGAAAAATCAAGCCACAGCAATGCCGTAAAGGGAAAAAGTTTCCATAACCTGCCCCCAAAAATATAAGGAACCTTATAAAAATTAGTATTCTTACGAAAAGTACTACAAATTTGTATTTGACGTAAACAACAGACTGATAGCTACAAAATGAGACCAAAATTTTGATAATCGAATCGAAATTGTGGCTACAGTGAACGATTAAAGCCAGAGGTCTGACAAGGAAATTTACGTATTTTAGACAAATACATGTCTATGCCTCCTAAGCGTCATAAAAATTAGTATTTTCATGCAAATTACTACATATTTGCACTTGACGCAAACTAAACAAACGCAACTATAAGATAAGACCAAAATTTCAACAATCGGATTAAAATGACGGGCACAGTAAGCAATCAAAGCTGAAAATCTGCACAAAAACTGCACGTGTTCTAGGAACCGCAATTTCTAGATATTTTGCCTAAAACATGTTCCGACCATCAAAACCCTAGTTTGGGTTGATCTTTTAAATTAAAACGTAAAAACGCCAAATTCGCACGTTTAAGGGGAGAAAAAGCCATTTAAAGTTTTGGGGAGCTAACACGTGAAAACTTGGGATATTTTTGGCTTTTAGCCACTAAACCCGCCCTTAAACTTGGGCGACATACCACAAATTTATACTTTTTGGAAAATTCGAACGCTGATCTATTCATTAACACCAAAATATAGCACATCGGTTGAAAAATCAAGCCACAGCAATGCCGTAAAGGGAAAAAGTTTCCATAACCTGCCCCCAAAAATATAAGGAACCTTATAAAAATTAGTATTCTTACGAAAAGTACTACAAATTTGTATTTGACGTAAACAACAGACTGACAGCTACAAAATGAGACCAAAATTTTGATAATCGAATCGAAATTGTGGCTACAGTGAACGATTAAAGCCAGAGGTCTGACAAGGAAATTTACGTATTTTAGACAAATACATGTCTATGCCTCCTAAGCGTCATAAAAATTAGTATTTTCATGAGAATTACTACATATTTGCACTTGACGCAAACTAAACAAACGCAACTATAAGATAAGACCAAAATTTCAACAATCGGATTAAAATGACGGGCACAGTAAGCAATCAAAGCTGAAAATCTGCACAAAAACTGCACGTGTTCTAGGAACCGCAATTTCTAGATATTTTGCCTAAAACATGTTCCGACCATCAAAACCCTAGTTTGGGTTGATCTTTTAAATTAAAACGTAAAAACGCCAAATTCGCACGTTTAAGGGGAGAAAAAGCCATTTAAAGTTTTGGGGAGTTAACACGTGAAAAATTGGGATTTTTTTTGGCTTTAAGCCACTAAACCCGCCCTTAAACTTGGGCGACATACCACAAATTTATACTTTTTGGAAAATTCAAACGCTGATCTATTCATTAACACCGAAATATAGCACATCGGATGAAAAATCAAGCCACAGCAATGCCGTAAAGGGAAAAAGTTTCCATAACCTGCCCCCAAAAATATAAGGAACCTTATAAAAATTAGTATTCTTACGAAAAGTACTACAAATTTGTATTTGACGTAAACAACAGACTGATAGCTACAAAATGAGACCAAAATTTTGATAATCGAATCGAAATTGTGGCTACAGTGAACGATTAAAGCCAGAGGTCTGACAAGGAAATTTACGTATTTTAGACAAATACATGTCTATGCCTCCTAAGCGTCATAAAAATTAGTATTTTCATGCAAATTACTACATATTTGCACTTGACGCAAACTAAACAAATGCAACTATAAGATAAGACCAAAATTTCAACAATCGGATTAAAATGACGCGCACAGTAAGCAATCAAAGCTGAAAATCTGCACAAAAACTGCACGTGTTCTAGGAACCGCAATTTCTAGATATTTTGCCTAAAACATGTTCCGACCATCAAAACCCTAGTTTGGGTTGATCTTTTAAATTAAAACGTAAAAACGCCAAATTCGCACGTTTAAGGGGAGAAAAGCCATTTAAAGTTTTGGGGAGTTAACACGTGGAAAATTGGGATTTTTTTGGCTTTTAGCCACTAAACCCGCCCTTAAACTTGGGCGACATATCACATATATATACTTTTTGGAAAATTCAAACGCTGATCTATTCATGAACACCGAAATATAGCACATCGGATGAAAAATCAAGCCACAGCAATGCCGTAAAGGGAAAAAGTTTCCATAACCTGCCCCCAAAAATATAAGGAACCTTATAAAAATTGGTATTCTTACGAAAAGTACTACAAATTTGTATTTGACGTAAACAACAGACTGATAGCTGCAAAATGAGACCAAAATTTTGATAATCGAATCGAAATTGTGGCTACAGTGAACGATTAAAGCCAGAGGTCTGACAAGGAAATTTACGTATTTTAGACAAATACATGTCTATGCCTCCTAAGCGTCATAAAAATTAGTATTTTCATGCAAATTACTACATATTTGCACTTGACGCAAACTAAACAAACGCAACTATAAGATAAGACCAAAATTTCAACAATCGGATTAAAATGACGGGCACAGTAAGCAATCAAAGCTGAAAATCTGCACAAAAACTGCACGTGTTCTAGGAACCGCAATTTCTAGATATTTTGCCTAAAACATGTTCCGACCATCAAAACCCTAGTTTGGGTTGATCTTTTAAATTAAAACGTAAAAACGCCAAATTCGCACGTTTAAGGGGAGAAAAAGCCATTTAAAGTTTTGGGGTGTTAACACGTGAAAAATTGGGATTTTTTTGGCTTTTAGCCACTAAACCCGCCCTTAAACTTGGGCGACATACCACAAATTTATACTTTTTGGAAAATTCAAACGCTGATCTATTCATTAACACCAAAATATAGCACATCGGTTGAAAAATCAAGCCACAGCAATGCCGTAAAGAGAAAAGTTTCCATAACCTGCCCCCAAAAATATAAGGAACCTCATAAAAATTAGTATTCTTACGAAAAGTACTACAAATTTGTATTTGACGTAAACAACAGACTGATAGCTACAAAATGAGACCAAAATTTTGATAATCGAATCGAAATTGTGGCTACAGTGAACGATTAAAGCCAGAGGTCTGACAAGGAAATTTACGTATTTTAGACAAATACATGTCTATGCCTCCTAAGCGTCATAAAAATTAGTATTTTCATGCAAATTACTACATATTTGCACTTGACGCAAACAAAACAAACGCAACTATAAGATAAGACCAAAATTTCAACAATGGGATTAAAATGACGGGCACAGTAAGCAATCAAAGCTGAAAATCTGCACAAAAACTGCACGTGTTCTAGGAACCGCAATTTCTAGATATTTTGCCTAAAACATGTTCCGACCATCAAAACCCTAGTTTGGGTTGATCTTTTAAATTAAAACGTAAAAACGCCAAATTCGCACGTTTAAGGGGAGAAAAAGCCATTTAAAGTTTTGGGGAGTTAACACGTGAAAAATTGGGATTTTTTTGGCTTTTAGCCACTAAACCCGCCCTTAAACTTGGGCGACATACCACAAATTTATACTTTTTGGAAAATTCAAACGCTGATCTATTCATTAACACCAAAATATAGCACATCGGTTGAAAAATCAAGCCACAGCAATGCCGTAAAGAGAAAAGTTTCCATAACCTGCCCCCAAAAATATAAGGAACCTTATAAAAATTAGTATTCTTACGAAAAGTACTACAAATTTGTATTTGACGTAAACAACAGACTGACAGCTTCAAAATGAGACCAAAATTTTGATAATCGAATCGAAATTGTGGCTACAGTGAACGATTAAAGCCAGAGGTCTGACAAGGAAATTTACGTATTTTAGACAAATACATGTCTATGCCTCCTAAGCGTCATAAAAATTAGTATTTTCATGCAAATTACTACATATTTGCACTTGACGCAAACTAAACAAACGCAACTATAAGATAAGACCAAAATTTCAACAATCGGATTAAAATGACGGGCACAGTAAGCAATCAAAGCTGAAAATCTGCACAAAAACTGCACGTGTTCTAGGAACCGCAATTTGTAGACATTTTGCCTAAAACATGTTCCGACCATCAAAACCCTAGTTTGGGTTGATCTTTTAAATTAAAACGTAAAAACGCCAAATTCGCACGTTTAAGGGGAGAAAAAGCCATTTAAAGTTTTGGGGAGTTAACACGTGAAAAATTGGGATTTTTTTGGCTTTTAGCCACTAAACCCGCCCTTAAACTTGGGCGACATACCACAAATTTATACTTTTTGGAAAATTCAAACGCTGATCTATTCATTAACACCAAAATATAGCACATCGGTTGAAAAATCAAGCCACAGCAATGCCGTAAAGGGAAAAAGTTTCCATAACCTGCCCCCAAAAATATAAGGAACCTTATAAAAATTAGTATTCTTACGAAAAGTACTACAAATTTGTATTTGACGTAAACAACAGACTGACAGCTACAAAATGAGACCAAAATTTTGATAATCGAATCGAAATTGTGGCTACAGTGAACGATTAAAGCCAGAGGTCTGACAAGGAAATTTACGTATTTTAGACAAATACATGTCTATGCCTCCTAAGCGATATAAAAATTAGTATTTTCATGCAAATTACTACATATTTGCACTTGACGCAAACTAAACAAACGCAACTATAAGATAAGACCAAAATTTCAACAATGGGATTAAAATGACGGGCACAGTAAGCAATCAAAGCTGAAAATCTGCACAAAAACTGCACGTGTTCTAGGAACCGCAATTTCTAGATATTTTGCCTAAAACATGTTCCGACCATCAAAACCCTAGTTTGGGTTGATCTTTTAAATTAAAACGTAAAAACGCCAAATTCGCACGTTTAAGGGGAGAAAAAGCCATTTAAAGTTTTGGGGAGTTAACACGTGAAAAATTGGGATTTTTTGGCTTTTAGCCACTAAACCCGCCCTTAAACTTGGGCGACATACCACAAATTTATACTTTTTGGAAAATTCAAACGCTGATCTATTCATTAACACCAAAATATAGCACATCGGTTGAAAAATCAAGCCACAGCAATGCCGTAAAGGGAAAAAGTTTCCATAACCTGCCCCCAAAAATATAAGGAACCTTATAAAAATTAGTATTCTTACGAAAAGTACTACAAATTTGTATTTGACGTAAACAACAGACTGACAGCTACAAAATGAGACCAAAATTTTGATAATCGAATCGAAACTGTGGCTACAGTGAACGATTAAAGCCAGAGGTCTGACAAGGAAATTTACGTATTTTAGACAAATACATGTCTATGCCTCCTAAGCGTCATAAAAATTAGTATTTTCATGCAAATTACTACATATTTGCACTTGACGCAAACTAAACAAACGCAACTATAAGATAAGACCAAAATTTCAACAATCGGATTAAAATGACGGGCACAGTAAGCAATCAAAGCTGAAAATCTGCACAAAAACTGCACGTGTTCTAGGAACCGCAATTTCTAGATATTTTGCCTAAAACATGTTCCGACCATCAAAACCCTAGTTTGGGTTGATCTTTTAAATTAAAACGTAAAAACGCCAAATTCGCACGTTTAAGGGGAGAAAAAGCCATTTAAAGTTTTGGGGAGTTAACATGTGAAAAATTGGGATTTTTTTGGCTTTTAGCCACTAAACCCGCCCTTAAACTTGGGCGACATACCACAAATTTATACTTTTTGGAAAATTCAAACGCTGATCTATTCATTAACACCAAAATATAGCACATCGGTTGAAAAATCAAGCCACAGCAATGCCGTAAAGGGAAAAAGTTTCCATAACCTGCCCCAAAAATATAAGGAACCTTATAAAAATTAGTATTCTTACGAAAAGTACTACAAATTTGTATTTGACGTAAACAACAGACTGATAGCTACAAAATGAGACCAAAATTTTGATAATCGAATCGAAATTGTGGCTACAGTGAACGATTAAAGCCAGAGGTCTGACAAGGAAATTTACGTATTTTAGACAAATACATGTCTATGCCTCCTAAGCGTCATAAAAATTAGTATTTTCATGCAAATTACTACATATTTGCACTTGACGCAAACTAAACAAACGCAACTATAAGATAAGACCAAAATTTCAACAATCGGATTAAAATGACGGGCACAGTAAGCAATCAAAGCTGAAAATCTGCACAAAAACTGCACGTGTTCTAGGAACCGCAATTTCTAGATATTTTGCCTAAAACATGTTCCGACCATCAAAACCCTAGTTTGGGTTGATCTTTTAAATTAAAACGTAAAAACGCCAAATTCGCACGTTTAAGGGGAGAAAAAGCCATTTAAAGTTTTGGGGAGTTAACACGTGAAAAATTGGGATTTTTTTGGCTTTTAGCCACTAAACCCGCCCTTAAACTTGGGCGACATACCACAAATTTATACTTTTTGGAAAATTCAAACGCTGATCTATTCATTAACACCGAAATATAGCACATTGGATGAAAAATCAAGCCACAGCAATGCCGTAAAGGGAAAAAGTTTCCATAACCTGCCCCCAAAAATATAAGGAACCTTATAAAAATTAGTATTCTTACGAAAAGTACTACAAATTTGTATTTGACGTAAACAACAGACTGACAGCTACAAAACGAGACCAAAATTTTGATAATCGAATCGAAATTGTGGCTACAGTGAACGATTAAAGCCAGAGGTCTGACAAGGAAATTTACGTATTTACATGTCTATGCCTCCTAAGCGTCATAAAAATTAGTATTTTCATGCAAATTACTACATATTTGCACTTGACGAAAACTAAACAAACGCAACTATAAGATAAGACCAAAATTTCAACAATCGGATTAAAATGACGGGTACAGTAAGCAATCAAATCTAAAATCTGCACAAAAACTGCACGTATTCTAGGAACCGCAATTTCTAGATATTTTGCCTAAAACATGTTCCGACCATCAAAACCCTAGTTTGGGTTGATCTTTTAAATTAAAACGTAAAAACGCCAAATTCGCACGTTTAAGGGGAGAAAAAGCCATTTAAAGTTTTAGGGAGTTAACACGTAAAAAATTGGGATTTTTTTGGCTTTTAGCCACTAAACCCGCCCTTAAACTTGGGCGACATACCACAAATTTATACTTTTTGGAAAATTCAAACGCTGATCTATTTATTAACACCGAAATATAGCACATCGGATGAAAAATCAAGCCACAGCAATGCCGTAAAGGGAAAAAGTTTCCATAACCTGCCCCCAAAAATATAAGGAACCTTATAAAAATTAGTATTCTTACGAAAAGTACTACAAATTTGTATTTGACGTAAACAACAGACTGATAGCTACAAAATGAGACCAAAATTTTGATAATCGAATCGAAATTGTGGCTACAGTGACCGATTAAAGCCAGAGGTCTGACAAGGAAATTTACGTATTTTAGACAAATACATGTCTATGCCTCCTAAGCGTCATAAAAATTAGTATTTTCATGCAAATTACTACATATTTGCACTTGACGCAAACTAAACAAACGCAACTATAAGATAAGACCAAAATTTCAACAATCGGATTAAAATGACGGGAACAGTAAGCAATCAAAGCTGAAAATCTGCACAAAAGCTGCACGTGTTCTAGGAAGCGCAATTTCTGGATATTTTGCCTAAAACATGTTCCGACCATCAAAACCCTAGTTTGGGTTGATCTTTTAAATTAAAACGTAAAAACGCCAAATTCGCACGTTTAAGGGGAGAAAAAGCCATTTAAAGTTTTGGGGAGTTAACACGTGAAAAATTGGGATTTTTTTGGCTTTTAGCCACTAAACCCGCCCTTAAACTTGGGCGACATACCACAAATTTATACTTTTTGGAAAATTCAAACGCTGATCTATTCATTAACACCAAAATATAGCATATCGGATGAAAAATCAAGCCACAGCAATGCCGTAAAGGGAAAAAGTTTCCATAACCTGCCCCCAAAAATATAAGGAACCTTATAAAAATTAGTATTCTTACGAAAAGTACTACAAATTTGTATTTGACGTAAACAACAGACTGACAGCTACAAAATGAGACCAAAATTTTGATAATCGAATCGAAATTGTGGCTACAGTGAACGATTAAAGCCAGAGGTCTGACAAGGAAATTTACGTATTTTAGACAAATACATGTATATGCCTCCTAAGCGTCATAAAAATTAGTATTTTCATGCAAATTACTACATATTTGCACTTGACGCAAACTAAACAAACGCAACTATAAGATAAGACCAAAATTTCAACAATCGGATTAAAATGACGGGCACAGTAAGCAATCAAAGCTGAAAATCTGCACAAAAACTGCACGTGTTCTAGGAACCGCAATTTCTAGATATTTTGCCTAAAACATGTTCCGACCATCAAAACCCTAGTTTGGGTTGATCTTTTAAATTAAAACGTAAAAACGCCAAATTCGCACGTTTAAGGGGAGAAAAAGCCATTTAAAGTTTTGGGGAGTTAACACGTGAAAAATTGGGATTTTTTTGGCTTTTAGCCACTAAACCCGCCCTTAAACTTGGGCGACATACCACAAATTTATACTTTTTGGAAAATTCAAACGCTGATCTATTCATTAACACCAAAATATAGCACATCGGTTGAAAAATCAAGCCACAGCAATGCCGTAAAGGGAAAAAGTTTCCATAACCTGCCCCCAAAAATATAAGGAACCTTATAAAAATTAGTATTCTTACGAAAAGTACTACAAATTTGTATTTGACGTAAACAACAGACTGACAGCTACAAAATGAGACCAAAATTTTGATAATCGAATCGAAACTGTGGCTACAGTGAACGATTAAAGCCAGAGGTCTGACAAGGAAATTTACGTATTTTAGACAAATACATGTCTATGCCTCCTAAGCGTCATAAAAATTAGTATTTTCATGCAAATTACTACATATTTGCACTTGACGCAAACTAAACAAACGCAACTATAAGATAAGACCAAAATTTCAACAATCGGATTAAAATGACGGGCACAGTAAGCAATCAAAGCTGAAAATCTGCACAAAAACTGCACGTGTTCTAGGAACCGCAATTTCTAGATATTTTGCCTAAAACATGTTCCGACCATCAAAACCCTAGTTTGGGTTGATCTTTTAAATTAAAACGTAAAAACGCCAAATTCGCACGTTTAAGGGGAGAAAAAGCCATTTAAAGTTTTGGGGAGTTAACACGTGAAAAATTGGGATTTTTTTGGCTTTTAGCCACTAAACCCGCCCTTAAACTTGGGCGACATACCACAAATTTATACTTTTTGGAAAATTCAAACGCTGATCTATTCATTAACACCAAAATATAGCACATCGGTTGAAAAATCAAGCCACAGCAATGCCGTAAAGGGAAAAAGTTTCCATAACCTGCCCCAAAAATATAAGGAACCTTATAAAAATTAGTATTCTTACGAAAAGTACTACAAATTTGTATTTGACGTAAACAACAGACTGATAGCTACAAAATGAGACCAAAATTTTGATAATCGAATCGAAATTGTGGCTACAGTGAACGATTAAAGCCAGAGGTCTGACAAGGAAATTTACGTATTTTAGACAAATACATGTCTATGCCTCCTAAGCGTCATAAAAATTAGTATTTTCATGCAAATTACTACATATTTGCACTTGACGCAAACTAAACAAACGCAACTATAAGATAAGACCAAAATTTCAACAATCGGATTAAAATGACGGGCACAGTAAGCAATCAAAGCTGAAAATCTGCACAAAAACTGCACGTGTTCTAGGAACCGCAATTTCTAGATATTTTGCCTAAAACATGTTCCGACCATCAAAACCCTAGTTTGGGTTGATCTTTTAAATTAAAACGTAAAAACGCCAAATTCGCACGTTTAAGGGGAGAAAAAGCCATTTAAAGTTTTGGGGAGTTAACACGTGAAAAATTGGGATTTTTTTGGCTTTTAGCCACTAAACCCGCCCTTAAACTTGGGCGACATACCACAAATTTATACTTTTTGGAAAATTCAAACGCTGATCTATTCATTAACACCGAAATATAGCACATTGGATGAAAAATCAAGCCACAGCAATGCCGTAAAGGGAAAAAGTTTCCATAACCTGCCCCCAAAAATATAAGGAACCTTATAAAAATTAGTATTCTTACGAAAAGTACTACAAATTTGTATTTGACGTAAACAACAGACTGACAGCTACAAAACGAGACCAAAATTTTGATAATCGAATCGAAATTGTGGCTACAGTGAACGATTAAAGCCAGAGGTCTGACAAGGAAATTTACGTATTTACATGTCTATGCCTCCTAAGCGTCATAAAAATTAGTATTTTCATGCAAATTACTACATATTTGCACTTGACGAAAACTAAACAAACGCAACTATAAGATAAGACCAAAATTTCACCAATCGGATTAAAATGACGGGTTCAGTAAGCAATCAAATCTAAAATCTGCACAAAAACTGCACGTATTCTAGGAACCGCAATTTCTAGATATTTTGCCTAAAACATGTTCCGACCATCAAAACCCTAGTTTGGGTTGATCTTTTAAATTAAAACGTAAAAACGCCAAATTCGCACGTTTAAGGGGAGAAAAAGCCATTTAAAGTTTTAGGGAGTTAACACGTGAAAAATTGGGATTTTTTTGGCTTTTAGCCACTAAACCCGCCCTTAAACTTGGGCGACATACCACAAATTTATACTTTTTGGAAAATTCAAACGCTGATCTATTTATTAACACCGAAATATAGCACATCGGATGAAAAATCAAGCCACAGCAATGCCGTAAAGGGAAAAAGTTTCCATAACCTGCCCCCAAAAATATAAGGAACCTTATAAAAATTAGTATTCTTACGAAAAGTACTACAAATTTGTATTTGACGTAAACAACAGACTGATAGCTACAAAATGAGACCAAAATTTTGATAATCGAATCGAAATTGTGGCTACAGTGACCGATTAAAGCCAGAGGTCTGACAAGGAAATTTACGTATTTTAGACAAATACATGTCTATGCCTCCTAAGCGTCATAAAAATTAGTATTTTCATGCAAATTACTACATATTTGCACTTGACGCAAACTAAACAAACGCAACTATAAGATAAGACCAAAATTTCAACAATCGGATTAAAATGACGGGAACAGTAAGCAATCAAAGCTGAAAATCTGCACAAAAGCTGCACGTGTTCTAGGAAGCGCAATTTCTGGATATTTTGCCTAAAACATGTTCCGACCATCAAAACCCTAGTTTGGGTTGATCTTTTAAATTAAAACGTAAAAACGCCAAATTCGCACGTTTAAGGGGAGAAAAAGCCATTTAAAGTTTTGGGGAGTTAACACGTGAAAAATTGGGATTTTTTTGGCTTTTAGCCACTAAACCCGCCCTTAAACTTGGGCGACATACCACAAATTTATACTTTTTGGAAAATTCAAACGCTGATCTATTCATTAACACCGAAATATAGCATATCGGATGAAAAATCAAGCCACAGCAATGCCGTAAAGGGAAAAAGTTTCCATAACCTGCCCCCAAAAATATAAGGAACCTTATAAAAATTAGTATTCTTACGAAAAGTACTACAAATTTGTATTTGACGTAAACAACAGACTGACAGCTACAAAATGAGACCAAAATTTTGATAATCGAATCGAAATTGTGGCTACAGTGAACGATTAAAGCCAGAGGTCTGACAAGGAAATTTACGTATTTTAGACAAATACATGTATATGCCTCCTAAGCGTCATAAAAATTAGTATTTTCATGCAAATTACTACATATTTGCACTTGACGCAAACTAAACAAACGCAACTATAAGATAAGACCAAAATTTCAACAATCGGATTAAAATGACGGGCACAGTAAGCAATCAAAGCTGAAAATCTGCACAAAAACTGCACGTGTTCTAGGAACCGCAATTTCTAGATATTTTGCCTAAAACATGTTCCGACCATCAAAACCCTAGTTTGGGTTGATCTTTTAAATTAAAACGTAAAAACGCCAAATTCGCACGTTTAAGGGGAGAAAAAGCCATTTAAAGTTTTGGGGAGTTAACACGTGAAAAATTGGGATTTTTTTGGCTTTTAGCCACTAAACCCGCCCTTAAACTTGGGCGACATACCACAAATTTATACTTTTTGGAAAATTCAAACGCTGATCTATTCATTAACACCGAAATATAGCACATCGGATGAAAAATCAAGCCACAGCAATGCCGTAAAGGGAAAAAGTTTACATAGCCTGCCCCCAAAAATATAAGGAACCTTATAAAAATTAGTATTCTTACGAAAAGTACTACAAATTTGTATTTGACGTAAACAACAGACTGACAGCTACAAAATGAGACCAAAATTTTGATAATCGAATCGAAATTGTGGCTACAGTGAACGATTAAAGCCAGAGGTCTGACGAGGAAATTTACGTATTTTAGACAAATACATGTCTATGCCTCCTAAGCGTCATAAAAATTAGTATTTTCATGCAAATTACTACATATTTGCACTTGACGCAAACTAAACAAACGCAACTATAAGATAAGACCAAAATTTCAACAATCGGATTAAAATGACGGGCACAGTAAGCAATCAAAGCTGAAAATCTGCACAAAAACTGCACGTGTTCTAGGAACCGCAATTTCTAGATATTTTGCCTAAAACATGTTCCGACCATCAAAACCCTAGTTTGGGTTGATCTTTTAAATTAAAACGTAAAAACGCCAAATTCGCACGTTTAAGGGGAGAAAAAGCCATTTAAAGTTTTGGGGAGTTAACACGTGAAAAATTGGGATTTTTTTTGCTTTTAGCCACTAAACCCGCCCTTAAACTTGGGCGACATACCACAAATTTATACTTTTTGGAAAATTCAAACGCTGATCTATTCATTAACACCGAAATATAGCACATCGGATGAAAAATCAAGCCACAGCAATGCCGTACAGGGAAAAAGTTTACATAACCTGCCCCCAAAAATATAAGGAACCTTATAAAAATTAGTATTCTTACGAAAAGTACTACAAATTTGTATTTGACGTAAACAACAGACTGACAGCTACAAAATGAGACCAAAATTTTGATAATCGAATCGAAATTGTGGCTACAGTGAACGATTAAAGCCAGAGGTCTGACGAGGAAATTTACGTATTTTAGACAAATACATGTCTATGCCTCCTAAGCGTCATAAAAATTAGTATTTTCATGCAAATTACTACATATTTGCACTTGACGCAAACTAAACAAACGCAACTATAAGATAAGACCAAAATTTCAACAATCGGATTAAAATGACGGGCACAGTAAGCAATCAAAGCTGAAAATCTGCACAAAAACTGCACGTGTTCTAGGAACCGCAATTTCTAGATATTTTGCCTAAAACATGTTCCGACCATCAAAACCCTAGTTTGGGTTGATCTTTTAAATTAAAACGTAAAAACGCGAAATTCGCACGTTTAAGGGGAGAAAAAGCCATTTAAAGTTTTGGGGAGTTAACACGTGAAAAATTGGGATTTTTTTGGCTTTTAGCCACTAAACCCGCCCTTAAACTTGGGCGACATACCACAAATTTATACTTTTTGGAAAATTCAAACGCTGATCTATTCATTAACACCAAAATATAGCACATCGGTTGAAAAGTCAAGCCACAGCAATGCCGTAAAGGGAAAAAGTTTCCATAACCTGCCCCCAAAAATATAAGGAACCTTATAAAAATTAGTATTCTTACGAAAAGTACTACAAATTTGTATTTGACGTAAACAACAGACTGATAGCTACAAAATGAGACCAAAATTTTGATAATCGAATCGAAATTGTGGCTACAGTGAACGATTAAAGCCAGAGGTCTGACAAGGAAATTTACGAATTTTAGACAAATACATGTCTATGCCTCCTAAGCGTCATAAAAATTAGTATTTTCATGCAAATTACTACATATTTGCACTTGACGCAAACTAAACAAACGCAACTATAAGATAAGACCAAAATTTCAACAATCGGATTAAAATGATGGGCACAGTAAGCAATCAAAGCTGAAAATCTGCACAAAAACTGCACGTGTTCTAGGAACCGCAATTTCTAGATATTTTGCCTAAAACATGTTCCGACCATCAAAACCCTAGTTTGGGTTGATCTTTTAAATTAAAACGTAAAAACGCCAAATTCGCACGTTTAAGGGGAGAAAAAGCCATTTAAAGTTTTGGGGAGTTAACACGTGAAAAATTGGGATTTTTTTGGCTTTTCGCCACTAAACCCGCCCTTAAACTTGGGCGACATACCACAAATTTATACTTTTTGGAAAATTCAAACGCTGATCTATTCATTAACACCGAAATATAGCATATCGGATGAAAAATCAAGCCACAGCAATGCCGTACAGGGAAAAAGTTTACATAACCTGCCCCCAAAAATATAAGGAACCTTATAAAAATTAGTATTCTTACGAAAAGTACTACAAATTTGTATTTGACGTAAACAACAGACTGACAGCTACAAAATGAGACCAAAATTTTGATAATCGAATCGAAATTGTGGCTACAGTGAACGATTAAAGCCAGAGGTCTGACGAGGAAATTTACGTATTTTAGACAAATACATGTCTATGCCTCCTAAGCGTCATAAAAATTAGTATTTTCATGCAAATTACTACATATTTGCACTTGACGCAAACTAAACAAACGCAACTATAAGATAAGACCAAAATTTCAACAATCGGATTAAAATGACGGGCACAGTAAGCAATCAAAGCTGAAAATCTGCACAAAAACTGCACGTGTTCTAGGAACCGCAATTTCTAGATATTTTGCCTAAAACATGTTCCGACCATCAAAACCCTAGTTTGGGTTGATCTTTTAAATTAAAACGTAAAAACGCCAAATTCGCACGTTTAAGGGGAGAAAAAGCCATTTAAAGTTTTGGGGAGTTAACACGTGAAAAATTGGGATTTTTTTGGCTTTTAGCCACTAAACCCGCCCTTAAACTTGGGCGACATACCACAAATTTATACTTTTTGGAAAATTCAAACGCTGATCTATTCATTAACACCGAAATATAGCACATCGGATGAAAAATCAAGCCACAGCAATGCCGTACAGGGAAAAAGTTTCCATAACCTGCCCCCAAAAATATAAGGAACCTTATAAAAATTAGTATTCTTACGAAAAGTACTACAAATTTGTATTTGACGTAAACAACAGACTGATAGCTACAAAATGAGACCAAAATTTTGATCATCGAATCGAAATTGTGGCTACAGTGAACGATTAAAGCCAGAGGTCTGACAAGGAAATTTACGTATTTTAGACAAATACATGTCTATGCCTCCTAAGCGTCATAAAAATTAGTATTTTCATGCAAATTACTACATATTTGCACTTGACGCAAACTAAACAAACGCAACTATAAGATAAGACCAAAATTTCAACAATGGGATTAAAATGACGGGCACAGTAAGCAAGCAAAGCTGAAAATCTGCACAAAAACTGCACGTGTTCTAGGAACCGCAATTTCTAGATATTTTGCCTAAAACATGTTCCGACCATCAAAACCCTAGTTTGGGTTGATCTTTGAAATTAAAACGTAAAAACGCCAAATTCGCACGTTTAAGGGGAGAAAAAGCCATTTAAAGTTTTGGGGAGTTAACACGTGAAAAATTGGGATTTTTTTGGCTTTTAGCCACTAAACCCGCCCTTAAACTTGGGCGACATACAACAAATTTATACTTTTTGGAAAATTCAAACGCTGATCTATTCATTAACACCGAAATATAGCACATCGGATGAAAAATCAAGCCACAGCAATGCCGTAAAGGGAAAAAGTTTCCATAACCTGCCCCCAAAAATATAAGGAACCTTATAAAAATTAGTATTCTTACAAAAAGTACTACAAATTTGTATTTGACGTAAACAACAGACTGACAGCTACAAAATGAGATCAAAATTTTGATAATCGAATCGAAATTGTGGCTATAGTGAACGATTAAAGCCAGAGGTCTGACAAGGAAATTTACGTATTTTAGACAAATACATGTCTATGCCTCCTAAGCGTCATAAAAATTAGTATTTTCATGCAAATTACTACATATTTGCACTTGACGCAAACTAAACAAACGCAACTATAAGATAAGACCAAAATTTCAACAATCGGATTAAAATGACGGGCACAGTAAGCAATCAAAGCTGAAAATCTGCACAAAAACTGCACGTGTTCTAGGAACCGCAATTTCTAGATATTTTGCCTAAAACATGTTCCGACCATCAAAACCCTAGTTTGGGTTGATCTTTTAAATTAAAACGTAAAAACGCCAAATTCGCACGTTTAAGGGGAGAAAAACCCATTTAAAGTTTTGGGGAGTTAGCACGTGAAAAATTGGGATTTTTTTGGCTTTTAGCCACTAAACCCGCCCTTAAACTTAGGCGACATACCACAAATTTATACTTTTTGGAAAATTCAAACGCTGATCTATTCATTAACACCGAAATATAGCACATCGGATGAAAAATCAAGCCACAGCAATGCCGTAAAGGGAAAAAGTTTCCATAACCTGCCCCCAAAAATATAAGGAACCTTATAAAAATTAGTATTCTTACGAAAAGTACTACAAATTTGTATTTGACGTAAACAACAGACTGAAAGCTACAAAATGAGACCAAAATTTTGATAATCGAATCGAAATTGTGGCTACAGTGAACGATTAAAGCCAGAGGTCTGACAAAGAAATTTACGTATTTTAGACAAATACATGTCTATGCCTCCTAAGCGTCATAAAAATTAGTATTTTCATGCAAATTACTACATATTTGCACTTGACGCAAACTAAACAAACGCAACTATAAGATAAGACCAAAATTTCAACAATCGGATTAAAATGACGGGCACAGTAAGCAATCAAAGCTGAAAATCTGCACAAAAACTGCACGTGTTCTAGGAACCGCAATTTCTAGATATTTTGCCTAAAACATGTTCCGACCATCAAAACCCTAGTTTGGGTTGATCTTTTAAATTAAAACGTAAAAACGCCAAATTCGCACGTTTAAGGGGAGAAAAAGCCATTTAAAGTTTTGGGGAGTTAACACGTGAAAAATTGGGATTTTTTTGGCTTTTAGCCACTAAACCCGCCCTTAACTTTGGGCGACATACCACAAATTTATACTTTTTGGAAAATTCAAACGCTGATCTATTCATTAACACCGAAATATAGCACATCGGATGAAAAATCAAGCCACAGCAATGCCGTAAAGGGAAAAAGTTTACATAACCTGCCCCCAAAAATATAAGGAACCTTATAAAAATTAGTATTCTTACGAAAAGTACTACAAATTTGTATTTGACGTAAACAACAGACTGACAGCTACAAAATGAGACCAAAATTTTGATAATCGAATCGAAATTATGGCTACAGTGAACGGTTAAAGCCAGAGGTCTGACAAGGAAATTTACGTATTTTAGACAAATACATGTCTATGCCTCCTAAGCGTCATAAAAATTAGTATTTTCATGCAAATTACTACATATTTGCACTTGACGCAAACTAAACAAACGCAAATATAAGATACGACCAAAATTTCAACAATCGGATTAAAATGACGGGCACAGTAAGCAATCAAAGTTGAAAATCTGCACAAAAACTGCACGTGTTCTAGGAACCGCAATTTCTAGATATTTTGCCTAAAACATGTTCCGACCATCAAAACCCTAGTTTGGGTTGATCTTTTAAATTAAAACGTAAAAACGCGAAATTCGCACGTTTAAGGGGAGAAGAAGCCATTTAAAGTTTTGGGGAGTTAACACGTGAAAAATTGGGATTTTTTTGGCTTTTAGCCACTAAACCCGCCCTTAAACTTGGGCGACATACCACAAATTTATACTTTTTGGAAAATTCAAACGCTGATCTATTCATTAACACCAAAATATAGCACATCGGTTGAAAAATCAAGCCAGAGCAATGCCGTAAAGGGAAAAAGTTTCCATAACCTGCCCCCAAAAATATAAGGAACCTTATAAAAATTAGTATTCTTACGAAAAGTACTACAAATTTGTATTTGACGTAAACAACAGACTGAAAGCTACAAAATGAGACCAAAATTTTGATAATCGAATCGAAATTGTGGCTACAGTGAACGATTAAAGCCAGAGGTCTGACAAAGAAATTTACGTATTTTAGATAAATACATGTCTATGCCTCCTAAGCGTCATAAAAATTAGTATTTTCATGCAAATTACTACATATTTGCACTTGACGCAAACTAAACAAACGCAACTATAAGATAAGACCAAAATTTCAACAATCGGATTAAAATGACGGGCACAGTAAGCAATCAAAGCTGAAAATCTGCACAAAAACTGCACGTGTTCTAGGAACCGCAATTTCTAGATATTTTGCCTAAAACATGTTCCGACCATCAAAACCCTAGTTTGGGTTGATCTTTTAAATTAAAACGTAAAAACGCCAAATTCGCACGTTTAAGGGGAGAAAAAGCCATTTAAAGTTTTGGGGAGTTAACACGTGAAAAATTGGGATTTTTTTGGCTTTTAGCCACTAAACAAGCCCTTAAACTTGGGCGACATACCACAAATTTATACTTTTTGGAAAATTCAAACGCTGATCTATTCATTAACACCGAAATATAGCACATCGGATGAAAAATCAAGCCACAGCAATGCCGTAAAGGGAAAAAGTTTCTATAACCTGCCCCCAAAAATATAAGGAACCTTATAAAAATTAGTATTCTTACGAAAAGTACTACAAATTTGGATTTGACGTAAACAACAGACTGACAGCTACAAAATGAGACCAAAATTTTGATAATCGAATCGAAATTGTGGCTACAGTGAACGATTAAAGCCAGAGGTCTGACAAGGAAATTTACGTATTTTAGACAAATACATGTCTATGCCTCCTAAGCGTCATAAAAATTAGTATTTTCATGCAAATTACTACATATTTGCACTTGACGCAAACTAAACAAACGCAACTATAAGATAAGACCAAAATTTCAACAATCGGATTAAAATGACGGGCACAGTAAGCAATCAAAGCTGAAAATCTGCACAAAAACTGCACGTGTTCTAGGAACCGTAATTTCTAGATATTTTGCCTAAAACATGTTCCGACCATCAAAACCCTAGTTTGGGTTGATCTTTTAAATTAAAACGTAAAAACGCCAAATTCGCACGTTTAAGGGGAGGAAAAGCCATTTAAAGTTTTGGGGAGTTAACACGTGAAAAATTGGGATTTTTTTTGCTTTTAGCCACTAAACCCGCCCTTAAACTCTGGCGACATACCACAAATTTATACTTTTTGGAAAATTCAAACGCTGATCTATTCATTAACACCGAAATATAGCACATCGGATGAAAAATCAAGCCACAGCAATGCCGTAAAGGGAAAAAGTTTCTATAACCTGCCCCCAAAAATATAAGGAACCTTATAAAAATTAGTATTCTTACGAAAAGTACTACAAATTTGTATTTGACGTAAACAACAGACTGATAGCTACAAAATGAGACCAAAATTTTGATAATCGAATCGAAATTGTGGCTACAGTGAACGATTAAAGCCAGAGGTCTGACAAGGAAATTTACGTATTTTAGACAAATACATGTCTATGCCTCCTAAGCGTCATAAAAATTAATATTTTCATGCAAATTACTACATATTTGCACTTGACGCAAACTAAACAAACGCAACTATAAGATAAGACCAAAATTTCAACAATCGGATTAAAATGACGGGCACAGTAAGCAATCAAAGCTGAAAATCTGCACAAAAACTGCACGTGTTCTAGAAACCGCAATTTCTAGATATTTTGCCTAAAACATGTTCCGACCATCAAAACCCTAGTTTGGGTTGATCTTTTTAATTAAAACGTAAAAACGCCAAATTCGCACGTTTAAGGGGAGAAAAAGCCATTTAAAGTTTTGGGGAGTTAACACGCGAAAAATTGGGATTTTTTTGGCTTTTAGCCACTAAACCCGCCCTTAAACTTGGGCGACATACTACAAATTTATACTTTTTGGAAAATTCAAACGCTGATCTATTCATTAACACCAAAATTTCAACAATCGGATTAAAATGACGGGCACAGTAAGCAATCAAAGCTGAAAATCTGCACAAAAACTGCACGTGTTCTAGGAACCGCAATTTCTAGATATTTTGCCTAAAACATGTTCCGACCATCAAAACCCTAGTTTGGGTTGATCTTTTAAATTAGAACGTAAAAACGCCAAATTAACACGTGAAAATTGGGATTTTTTTGGCTTTTAGCCACTAAACCCGCCCTTAAACTTGGGCGACATACCACAAATTTATACTTTTTGGAAAATTCAAACGCTGATCTATTCATTAACACCAAAATATAGCACATCGGTTGAAAAATCAAGCCACAGCAATGCCGTAAAGGGAAAAAGTTTCCATAACCTGCCCCCAAAAATATAAGGAACCTTATAAAAATTAGTATTCTTACGAAAAGTACTACAAATTTGTATTTGACGTAAACAACAGACTGACAGCTACAAAATGAGACCAAAATTTTGATAATCGAATCGAAATTGTGGCTACAGTGAACGATTAAAGCCAGAGGTCTGACAAGGAAATTTACGTATTTTAGACAAATACATGTCTATGCCTCCTAAGCGTCATAAAAATTAGTATTTTGATGCAAATTACTACATATTTGCACTTGACGCAAACTAAACAAACGCAAATATAAGATACGACCAAAATTTCAACAATCGGATTAAAATGACGGGCACAGTAAGCAATCAAAGCTGAAAATCTGCACAAAAACTGCACGTGTTCTAGGAACCGCAATTTCTAGATATTTTGCCTAAAACATGTTCCGACCATCAAAACCCTAGTTTGGGTTGATCTTTTAAATTAAAACGTAAAAACGCGAAATTCGCACGTTTAAGGGGAGAAGAAGCCATTTAAAGTTTTGGGGAGTTAACACGTGAAAAATTGGGATTTTTTTGGCTTTTAGCCACTAAACCCGCCCTTAAACTTAGGCGACATACCACAAATTTATACTTTTTGGAAAATTCAAACGCTGATCTATTCATTAACACCAAAATATAGCACATCGGTTGAAAAATCAAGCCAGAGCAATGCCGTAAAGGGAAAAAGTTTCCATAACCTGCCCCCAAAAATATAAGGAACCTTATAAAAATTAGTATTCTTACGAAAAGTACTACAAATTTGTATTTGACGTAAACAACAGACTGACAGCTACAAAATGAGACCAAAATTTTGATAATCGAATCGAAATTGTGGCTACAGTGAACGATTAAAGCCAGAGGTCTGACAAGGAAATTTACGTATTTTAGACAAATACATGTCTATGCCTCCTAAGCGTCATAAAAAATTAGTATTTTCATGCAAATTACTACATATTTGCACTTGACGCAAACTAAACAAACGCAACTATAAGATAAGACCAAAATTTCAACAATCGGATTAAAATGACGGGCACAGTAAGCAATCAAAGCTGAAAATCTGCACAAAAACTGCACGTGTTCTAGGAACCGTAATTTCTAGATATTTTGCCTAAAACATGTTCCGACCATCAAAACCCTAGTTTGGGTTGATCTTTTAAATTAAAACGTAAAAACGCCAAATTCGCACGTTTAAGGGGAGGAAAAGCCATTTAAAGTTTTGGGGAGTTAACACGTGAAAAATTGGGATTTTTTTGCTTTTAGCCACTAAACCCGCCCTTAAGCTCTGGCGACATACCACAAATTTATACTTTTTGGAAAATTCAAACGCTGATCTATTCATTAACACCGAAATATAGCACATCGGATGAAAATCAAGCCACAGCAATGCCGTAAAGGGAAAAAGTTTCTATAACCTGCCCCCAAAAATATAAGGAACCCTTATAAAAATTAGTATTCTTACGAAAAGTACTACAAATTTGTATTTGACGTAAACAACAGACTGATAGCTACAAAATGAGACCAAAATTTTGATAATCGAATCGAAATTGTGGCTACAGTGAACGATTAAAGCCAGAGGTCTGACAAGGAAATTTACGTATTTTAGACAAATACATGTCTATGCCTCCTAAGCGTCATAAAAATTAATATTTTCATGCAAATTACTACATATTTGCACTTGACGCAAACTAAACAAACGCAACTATAAGATAAGACCAAAATTTCAACAATCGGATTAAAATGACGGGCACAGTAAGCAATCAAAGCTGAAAATCTGCACAAAACTGCACGTGTTCTAGAAACCGCAATTTCTAGATATTTTGCCTAAAACATGTTCCGACCATCAAAACCCTAGTTTGGGTTGATCTTTTTAATTAAAACGTAAAAACGCCAAATTCGCACGTTTAAGGGGAGAAAAAGCCATTTAAAGTTTTGGGGAGTTAACACGTGAAAAATTGGATTTTTTTGGCTTTTAGCCACTAAACCCGCCTTAAACTTGGGCGACATACTACAAATTTATACTTTTTGGAAAATTCAAACGCTGATCTATTCATTAACACCAAAATTTCAACAATCGGATTAAAATGACGGGCACAGTAAGCAATCAAAGCTGAAAATCTGCACAAAAACTGCACGTGTTCTAGGAACCGCAATTTCTAGATATTTTGCCTAAAACATGTTCCGACCATCAAAACCCTAGTTTGGGTTGATCTTTTAAATTAGAACGTAAAAACGCCAAATTAACACGTGAAAATTGGGATTTTTTTGGCTTTTAGCCACTAAACCCGCCCTTAAACTTGGGCGACATACCACAAATTTATACTTTTTGGAAAATTCAAACGCTGATCTATTCATTAACACCAAAATATAGCACATCGGTTGAAAAATCAAGCCACAGCAATGCCGTAAAGGGAAAAAGTTTCCATAACCTGCCCCCAAAAATATAAGGAACCTTATAAAAATTAGTATTCTTACGAAAAGTACTACAAATTTGTATTTGACGTAAACAACAGACTGACAGCTACAAAATGAGACCAAAATTTTGATAATCGAATCGAAATTGTGGCTACAGTGAACGATTAAAGCCAGAGGTCTGACAAGGAAATTTACGTATTTTAGACAAATACATGTCTATGCCTCCTAAGCGTCATAAAAATTAGTATTTTCATGCAAATTACTACATATTTGCACTTGACGCAAATTAAACAAACGCAACTATAAGATAAGACCAAAATTTCAACAATGGGATTAAAATGACGGGCACAGTAAGCAAGCAAAGCTGAAAATCTGCACAAAAACTGCACGTGTTCTAGGAACCGCAATTTCTAGATATTTTGCCTAAAACATGTTCCGACCATCAAAACCCTAGTTTGGGTTGATCTTTGAAATTAAAACGTAAAAACCGCCAAATTCGCACGTTTAAGGGGAGAAAAAGCCATTTAAAGTTTTGGGGAGTTAACACGTGAAAAATTGGGATTTTTTTGGCTTTTAGCCACTAAACCCGCCCTTAAACTTGGGCGACATACAACAAATTTATACTTTTTGGAAAATTCAAACGCTGATCTATTCATTAACACCGAAATATAGCACATCGGATGAAAAATCAAGCCACAGCAATGCCGTAAAGGGAAAAAGTTTCCATAACCTGCCCCCAAAAATATAAGGAACCTTATAAAAATTAGTATTCTTACAAAAAGTACTACAAATTTGTATTTGACGTAAACAACAGACTGACAGCTACAAAATGAGATCAAAATTTTGATAATCGAATCGAAATTGTGGCTATAGTGAACGATTAAAGCCAGAGGTCTGACAAGGAAATTTACGTATTTTAGACAAATACATGCCTATGCCTCCTAAGCGTCATAAAAATTAGTATTTTCATGCAAATTACTACATATTTGCACTTGACGCAAACTAAACAAACGCAACTATAAGATAGACCAAAATTTCAACAATCGGATTAAAATGACGGGCACAGTAAGCAATCAAAGCTGAAAATCTGCACAAAAACTGCACGTGTTCTAGGAACCGCAATTTCTAGATATTTTGCCTAAAACATGTTCCGACCATCAAAACCCTAGTTTGGGTTGATCTTTTAAATTAAAACGTAAAAACGCCAAATTCGCACGTTAAGGGGAGAAAAAGCCATTTAAAGTTTTGGGAGTTAGCACGTGAAAAATTGGGATTTTTTTGGCTTTTAGCCACTAAACCCGCCCTTAAACTTAGGCGACATACCACAAATTTATACTTTTTGGAAAATTCAAACGCTGATCTATTCATTAACACCGAAATATAGCACATCGGATGAAAAATCAAGCCACAGCAATGCCGTAAAGGGAAAAGTTTCCATAACCTGCCCCCCAAAAATATAAGGAACCTTATAAAAATTAGTATTCTTACGAAAAGTACTACAAATTTGTATTTGACGTAAACAACAGACTGAAAGCTACAAAATGAGACAAAATTTTGATAATCGAATCGAAATTGTGGCTACAGTGAACGATTAAAGCCAGAGGTCTGACAAAGAAATTTACGTATTTAGACAAATACATGTCTATGCCTCCTAAGCGTCATAAAAATTAGTATTTTCATGCAAATTACTACATATTTGCACTTGACGCAAACTAAACAAACGCAACTATAAGATAAGACCAAAATTTCAACAATCGGATTAAAATGACGGGCACAGTAAGCAATCAAAGCTGAAAATCTGCACAAAAACTGCACGTGTTCTAGGAACCGCAATTTCTAGATATTTTGCCTAAAACATGTTCCGACCATCAAAACCCTAGTTTGGGTTGATCTTTTAAATTAAAACGTAAAAACGCCAAATTCGCACGTTTAAGGGGAGAAAAAGCCATTTAAAGTTTTGGGGAGTTAACACGTGAAAAATTGGGATTTTTTTGGCTTTTAGCCACTAAACCCGCCCTTAACTTTGGGCGACATACCACAAATTTATACTTTTTGGAAAATTCAAACGCTGATCTATTCATTAACACCGAAATATAGCACATCGGATGAAAAATCAAGCCACAGCAATGCCGTAAAGGGAAAAAGTTTACATAACCTGCCCCCAAAAATATAAGGAACCTTATAAAAATTAGTATTCTTACGAAAGTACTACAAATTTGTATTTGACGTAAACAACAGACTGACAGCTACAAAATGAGACCAAAATTTTGATAATCGAATCGAAATTATGGCTACAGTGAACGGTTAAAGCCAGAGGTCCTGACAAGGAAATTTACGTATTTTAGACAAATACATGTCTATGCCTCCTAAGCGTCATAAAAATTAGTATTTTCATGCAAATTACTACATATTTGCACTTGACGCAAACTAAACAAACGCAAATATAAGATACGACCAAAATTTCAACAATCGGATTAAAATGACGGGCAGAGTAAGCAATCAAAGCTGAAAATCTGCACAAAAACTGCACGTGTTCTAGGAACCGCAATTTCTAGATATTTTGCCTAAAACATGTTCCGACCATCAAAACCCTAGTTTGGGTTGATCTTTTAAATTAAAACGTAAAAACGCGAAATTCGCACGTTTAAGGGGAGAAGAAGCCATTTAAAGTTTTGGGAGTTAACACGTGAAAAATTGGGATTTTTTTGGCTTTTAGCCACTAAACCCGCCCTTAAACTTGGGCGACATACCACAAATTTATACTTTTTGGAAAATTCAAACGCTGATCTATTCATTAACACCAAAATATAGCACATCGGTTGAAAAATCAAGCCAGAGCAATGCCGTAAAGGGAAAAAGTTTCCATAACCTGCCCCCAAAAATATAAGGAACCTTATAAAATTAGTATTCTTACGAAAAGTACTACAAATTTGTATTTGACGTAAACAACAGACTGAAAGCTACAAAATGAGACCAAAATTTTGATAATCGAATCGAAATTGTGGCTACAGTGAACGATTAAAGCCAGAGGTCTGACAAAGAAATTTACGTATTTTAGATAAATACATGTCTATGCCTCCTAAGCGTCATAAAAATTAGTATTTTCATGCAAATTACTACATATTTGCACTTGACGCAAACTAAACAAACGCAACTATAAGATAAGAACCAAAATTTCAACAATCGGATTAAAATGACGGGCACAGTAAGCAATCAAAGCTGAAAATCTGCACAAAAACTGCACGTGTTCTAGGAACCGCAATTTCTAGATATTTTGCCTAAAACATGTTCCGACCATCAAAACCCTAGTTTGGGTTGATCTTTTAAATTAAAACGTAAAAACGCCAAATTCGCACGTTTAAGGGGAGAAAAAGCCATTTAAAGTTTTGGGAGTTAACACGTGAAAAATTGGGATTTTTTTGGCTTTTAGCCACTAAACAAGCCCTTAAACTTGGGCGACATACCACAAATTTATACTTTTTGGAAAATTCAAACGCTGATCTATTCATTAACACCGAAATATAGCACATCGGATGAAAAATCAAGCCACAGCAATGCCGTAAAGGGAAAAAATTTCCATAACTTGCCCCCAAAAATATAAGGAACCTTATAAAAATTAGTATTCTTACGAAAAGTACTACAAATTTGTATTTGACGTAAACAACAGACTGACAGCTACAAAATTAGACCAAAATTTTGATAATCGAATCGAAATTGTGGCTACAGTGAACGATTAAAGCCAGAGGTCTGACAAGGAAATTTACGTATTTTAGACAAATACATGTCTATGCCTCCTAAGCGTCATAAAAATTAGTATTTTGATGCAAATTACTACATATTTGCACTTGACGCAAACTAAACAAACGCAACTATAAGATAAGACCAAAATTTCAACAATCGGACTAAAATGACGGGCACAGTAAGCAATCAAAGCTGAAAATCTGCACAAAAACTGCACGTGTTCTAGGAACCGTAATTTCTAGATATTTTGCCTAAAACATGTTCCGACCATCAAAACCCTAGTTTGGGTTGATCTTTTAATTAAAACGTAAAAACGCCAAATTCGCACGTTTAAGGGGAGGAAAAGCCATTTAAAGTTTTGGGGAGTTAACACGTGAAAAATTGGGATTTTTTTGCTTTTAGCCACTAAACCCGCCCTTAAACTCTGGCGACATACCACAAATTTATATTTTTGGAAAATTCAAACGCTGATCTATTCATTAACACCGAAATATAGCACATCGGATGAAAAATCAAGCCACAGCAATGCCGTAAAGGGAAAAAGTTTCTATAACCTGCCCCCAAAAATATAAGGAACCTTATAAAAATTAGTATTCTTACGGAAAGTACTACAAATTTGTATTTTGACGTAAACAACAGACTGATAGCTACAAAATGAGACAAAATTTTGATAATCGAATCGAAATTGTGGCTACAGTGAACGATTAAAGCCAGAGGTCTGACAAGGAAATTTACGTATTTTAGACAAATACATGTCTATGCCTCCTAAGCGTCATAAAAATTAATATTTTCATGCAAATTACTACATATTTGCACTTGACGCAAACTAAACAAACGCAACTATAAGATAAGACCAAAATTTCAACAATCGGATTAAAATGACGGGCACAGTAAGCAATCAAAGCTGAAAAATCTGCACAAAAACTGCACGTGTTCTAGAAACCGCAATTTCTAGATATTTTGCCTAAAACATGTTCCGACCATCAAAACCCTAGTTTGGGTTGATCTTTTTAATTAAAACGTAAAAACGCCAAATTCGCACGTTTAAGGGGAGAAAAAGCCATTTAAAGTTTTGGGGAGTTAACACGTGAAAAAATTGGGATTTTTTTTGGCTTTTAGCCACTAAACCCGCCCTTAAACTTGGGCGACATACTACAAATTTATACTTTTTGGAAAATTCAAACGCTGATCTATTCATTAACACCAAAATTTCAACAATCGGATTAAAATGACGGGCACAGTAAGCAATCAAAGCTGAAAATCTGCACAAAAACTGCACGTGTTCTAGGAACCGCAATTTCTAGATATTTTGCCTAAAACATGTTCCGACCATCAAAACCCTAGTTTGGGTTGATCTTTTAAATTAGAACGTAAAAACGCCAAATTAACACGTGAAAAATTGGGATTTTTTTTGGCTTTTAGCCACTAAACCCGCCTTAAACTTGGGCGACATACCACAAATTTATACTTTTTGGAAAATTCAAACGCTGATCTATTCATTAACACCAAAATATAGCACATCGGTTTGAAAAAATCAAGCCACAGCAATGCCCGTAAAGGGAAAAAGTTTCCATAACCTGCCCCCAAAAATATAAGGAACCTTATAAAAATTAGTATTCTTACGAAAAGTACTACAAATTTGTATTTGACGTAAACAACAGACTGACAGCTACAAAATGAGACCAAAATTTTGATAATCGAATCGAAATTGTGGCTACAGTGAACGATTAAAGCCAGAGGTCTGACAAGGAAATTTACGTATTTTAGACAAATACATGTCTATGCCTCCTAAGCGTCATAAAAATTAGTATTTTCATGCAAATTACTACATATTTGCACTTGACCGCAAACTAAACAAACGCAACTATAAGATAAGACCAAAATTTCAACAATCGGATTAAAATGACGGGCACAGTAAGCAATCAAAGCTGAAAATCTGCCACAAAAACTGCAC